>OX243841.2:25399226-26749226 GCA_945859575.2 Herminia tarsipennalis | reverse complement strand
TTTTAATTAATTGGAAACACTGAAGCCGGCAGGGAGTTCCACACTTTACCTGTTCGAATAGCGAATGTAGAAGCTTACCTACCGCTTTGTGCGACAGGTGGGTATAGCCACAACATATGGATGGTAGCCTAAAGAGCGCCTAGATACCCAATGATGGAACGGAGACGGCGGGATCAGTGCATGGAGTTCTTGTGAACCATCTTCGTGGTACAATCTGTAGAACATCGTTTATAAGCCTAATGGCTCTGCTTTGAACTGCGTCTAGTGAGGCCAGTTGGTAATTAGCCGAGCCATCCCACAGGTGAGTCATCTGTGGGATGGCACCTGAACCCAACAGTACTCCATGCAAGAACGGACTTGTGCTTTATATAAAGTGTGATTTTTTCACTATGTTTTCCTCACCAAATTTAAACCGTAGCGATGAAACAAATATCTGTGTTCTGTTCCGTAATGTACGAAAGACTAATGTGTCCACTCTCCCACCAAGATATTGAATCCACAAGTTACGGCTAAGTGAGAGCTACTTACTTTTTAAGGTTATACCTAAGTATTATCAATAAATTCTCACCTCAACATGTGTCTCCTTGTTACAACGACCCCTGTAAATCAGGTCGCAGATATAAACACAATCCGTAAACTCATAAAATAGCTCGTAACACGATAACTAGTTGCCAGTTAGTAAGTATTTTTAGATCGTAATAAAATATTAATGTGAATCGTGGAACATTTATGAGGTTGCCTTACATTTAACTGTTTGTGGGCTTAACTGAATATGGTTGTGAACCATCAAAGGTTATTTTTGGTTTTAATACAAGTATGGTACAAACAGAGTCGGAAGAAAGATTCAGGCAGAAATATTATGTTTGGATTAGCATATTATTAAACAGACAGTGCTATCTTTACGCGATTTTCCCAGGGTTTTACGAAATTAGATAAATACCACGTATTGAACGCTATTACCACGTCAGACGACTTCCTAAATAAGAACTTCAACCGTCTGGATACGGAAGGCGGTAGACCGGGTAACTTTGAGCGACGAAATGTTGTCACTAAGACCAGTACTCTAACATAGGTCCAGCAATGGCAACAAGCAGATAATGATGAACTCACCCAGAACTGGAACTGTCACTTTTCTTCTCTTGATCGCTGAGCATCGCGTCAGCAGACTCCTTGCAATCACAACTCCCCTCAGCGATCTCACTCTTATGCCCAAGATCACCGAGCATCTCTTCAGTACACACACACTTGTCACTTGTTTCTGGAATCTGTATCGTCACGGTTTTGCGCCTAAGTGATTTACGCTTTCCTCTTTTCAAGCATGTCTTCAGAGGACATTGATGTCTTACACTATCCTGACTAGTTTGTGACCTAGATGAGTCCTGGTTGCTCTCAGAACAGCTGGAATCCTGGCAAGTTTGGCTACTTCGTGCCTTAGGTGAATGACCAGTCTGAGTACAGCTTGACTGTAACTGGCAAGTTCGGCCCGTGCTGGGCCCTGGGCAAGAACATGGTGGACATTTGCAACTCGACGTTTGTTTCTTTTTTTCTGCTGTTTGGTACTCGGCTGAAGCGTCTGTTATCACGATTGGAGATGATGGCGGCTAGAAATGAGTTGTGAGTGAGTTGGCCCCGGCATGGACCTTAGCACAAGTAGATACAAAAAGCATACAAAAGAAGTAGGTATTTATTATTTTAAGTTCAGCAATGGACTGAGTCCAATCTTTTGAAAAAATAAACCGGAAAAATAACTTTGGTAAGCTTATTTTCATGTCAAAGTCAAATTCAAAAGTACTTTATTCACTTAGGTTACAAAATGCAACGCTTATGAACGTCAGACAAAATTGAAATACAATGATTCTCCATTGAATAGAGTAAAGCCGTGAGAAAAGAACTTGGCAACAAAAACTCATGGCCACTTTTTTTTAAATGCCAATTTTTAATATATATATTTGTATATATTTGCCAGTAAGGTGCTGCAACCATTACACCATGACGCTTACGATTTTCTTCAGTTACAGAAACGTATATCGTTACGTATGTATAATATTTAAAATAAGCTACTCTATTAACTTATTAAAATTTAAATAACAACGATAAAACAAAATATACGTACACGTTCCTTGAATTTAGACTTCACTGATGACCTGAAGACCTGCGTGACATTGCTTACATCAGGAGCGACCGTTGTGTCGGTACATTTATCACAACATTCACACCACGCCTGCACCTACCACGTCGAACACAATCAATAATGAAATCAGGGTTAATTGCATTACACATTATGTCGTTAATCGTTGGTCCAAACACAAGATACAAACAATAAAAGGTACCTAATTAAAATTACACTTACGGCCTTCTTTGTTCGTTCCTTTGCAGTCAAATTTAAACTGAGTGCTACAAAAATATAATTTACTCTTGCAAGCATGTGAAATTGATCAGTTTGTCTTTGAAAATACCTGAGCTTTACAAAAGACCACAGTGAAACAGCTGGATACGACAATACGCGCACTTTTACGATTCAAGGACCGAAAGAACCCTAATGGTTATGGCATCGGTCTCGCAAACGTGAGGTCGCGGGTTCGAATCCTACCCATTATACTACCGACGTAAACCCACTCCTAATTCAAGCCTTTGAGCATAGCTGGAGGGGTTAACAAGATTGCTAGTAATGTGGGACCCAAACCCAGATTGCTAGTTATCATTAAAAAAAAAATAGAAAAAAGGGACGAAATCCAGAAAAAAACTCCAAGGAACAGCCAAATAAGCCAAATTCACAAGGCAATTAATAATAAACGTAAGAATGACCTGGGCCGTCTAATTCCATAGGACCGTTTGCCAAATCAACACAGATGCTGGCGGAGACGGAGACGGAGGCTGAATCCACTCTTGACTACATAATAAATAGCAATAGCCGAGACTATAGTGAAAGTCAGAAATTAATCAAATAAAACATTTAATAATAACGTAACAATAACAAAATCAATCACTCGTTGTTAGACCCGTCCTCGGCAGACGCGTTCAGTACATGTCCACAATCGAAGTCGCACGCTTTACTACAGATAGCATTGGCAGAGACCGTGTTGCCCCTGAGCAAGCTGTCGCGGTCGGTGCCGGTGCGGTAGTCGCGCACGTTGTCCCTGTGCGCCTGCGCGCTGTCGCGCAGCGTGACGTCACGCTTGCGGCGCGGCTGCGCGCGCACGCACTCGATGGTCACGGAGTCGTACGACGCGGACGGGCTCGCCGCCGGGCACTCGCCGTCGCCGCGGACGAAGTCTTTGGATTTTAGCTCGGTTGCCTCCGATATTTCTTTTAGCTGGAATTAGAATGGAGATCTTTATCTCCAAAAATAACTAAGAAAATTACGTTGTGGAAAATTCAGCTCTACAATCAATCAATGTGTTACTTGCTTGTCATTTTGTATAGATACCATCTATTACGAACTAATGTCTCAAATGAGAGCACGGTGGTGTGACCATTCAGATTTTTACTAAACAAGGATTAGGGTGGCGCTGATACTGTTATAGGCTAGCATGACGCGTGAGTCGCGTGACCATCGGGCGCAAGACCTGCTCGTCTTTTTCTTACGTCGTATAAAAAAAACACTTCTGGCCATGACGAGATGCTTTTATGTCGGTGAGACTATGAGGCTAATTTACGTATTCAAGGCAATTTAGTTGCAGTTAAATTAATCGTTGAATCAAACAATGTTTATTCAAAACTTATTTGAACTGAAAGTATGCAACTCTCAAATTATACGCTCGCGTGAAGAATGCGACACGCAAGCGTAATAGAAGGATTATAACTGTAACTGCATTGCAACTGAACTGCTTTGATTAGCACCAAGAATTGAAAAATAAAAATCGTAATTTGTTTTATGTATCTTACGATCTCTTCTAACACGGAAAGTGATACTATCCCAGCTAGCTTCAGATTAGACACTTCTCCTGGCTAAACAAAAGTCACTTAATTGTTCACCTTAGCCTTGGACTGTTTGAGCTGCCTCCTCATCTCCCGTATGATGTCGTCCTTGAACTGCGCGCGCACGGCGGCGGCGCGGCTCTCGCCGACGAGCGCGGCGCACAGGCGGCGCATGGCCTGCATCTCGTCCGTCAGCGACACGTTCACCTTGCGCAGCGCGCGCACGCTGTCGCTGCTCGACTGGTGGACAACGTTTATACCACATTGCACGCCTGGTAATCACCTAGCCTATATCTATATGCTAAACCTAGGGATCACGAACTCTGAATCATTGGTGTACCCAGGATTATTTTTCTGGAGGGGGGAGAGATATTGTAATTTCGGCGTTTTAGTTGAAACGATTGACTAAACACCAGCTTAATGTGTCTCAAGTCTGACGTAAAGAGCGCTTACGCATAGTTAAACCACAAAACACCAAGAGTACAGGACATCTCACTTTGATGATGAGCTGAGTTGTTGCGGGATTTCGTGTCCGTGAGCAATCTCTGCATGCGTTGCTCTAGCGTGTTTGTATACGTTACAGTCAGCTTGGACGCTTATAAGGCAACACCTGATCTTAATATATAGGCTAATTAGGCGGAAGCCTAGGACGCAAATAATGAGAGGGAACGCATCAATTGAGTCACGCCCCTGCGCACACAGTCACTCATGAGCTAAAATTATACCTCAATGACTCAACTAATAGTGGACAATATCTCTGATGTTACTAGCATCTATCGATAGGCAACAATCTACTCACCAACGGCAGATTGATAAAATAAGGTAGGTACCTAAAAGTAACCTACGCTAAAACACTTTCTAAGTTTCTATTAGTTTTATTTTAACTTTAGGAATATAATATATATAATATAATACGAATAAATTTAAAAATAACAAAATTGTGACGATTCATCTAAAAATAGATACTTAAAACCTTTAAAATGTATTCTAATTAAAAGTAAAATAATTAAAAATATAATTTTGTCAAATACGCACCTAATTTAAAAAGTGGGTGATATTAAAATTTGTAGATAGGTATTAAACCTATCTACAAATTTTAATAGGTCCCTACCTAACGAGAATTTTTAACTTCCACACTAACAAGCACTTCATACGCTATTGCAAACGTTTCAACCACGTAAAAGAAATTCGATGAACACGTGACGATCAATGGTTTATTTTCATTTGGTATTCTAAATATATTTCAAAGAAGGTTCCTTCATGAGTTTCATCAAAAGACGAAAGGTGAAATATATTGAAAACGTAGCACAGGTACCTTAAGGTTAGCCTCCATCTTCTGTATGCGCTCCTGAAACTTGAGAGTTTCACTTTGTAACATCTCGCTATAGTCCTTCACCGGCTCCCACTCGCCACACTGTCAGGTTGCAAATAAATCACAAGTACACATACTAAATACATCGCAACTGCTCAAATACATCGAAACAGGACACCTAACTAAATAGTTACGCAGGGTAGTTTCCTAGTTCTAGGCACTTCGTAACATAACTGCCAACTGCAAAAATTATTAGTAGATTGACAAATCAGTTCCGATTTATAATTACACAATAATAACAGTTCAGTTACCCGCCATTTTCTCTATCGTTTAATATTTTAAAACTATTAATCCAAATGGTTTACATAAAAATAAAAAAAAACTGAAAAAGAAAAAACTACTAAACTATACCCTATCGAAAAAAATAGCATTTTACACGTAAATGACAAATACCATTTAAATTACATGTCCATTGTTCTGTTTCCTTGAAAAAACAATACCTACATTAAAAGCATTCTCAATAAAACAGTATCTTGTGTTTAGACCGACAAACTTAATAGAAAGTTATTTAAAGTAGCAGTTGGTAGTGACGTACCTCAGTTCCGGTGCAACACATCCCGGCCATCACCTCTGCGTCTCTCTTGCTCACGTCGCTGAGAAACAACACGGGAATTAGGTAACGAATGATTTGTTACGTTATTTATTTCTGTGGTTTGTAGCGGAACACAAACTATTTAGAACGTTTAGTATGATGTAGCTACTGTAGTTCACTCAACTATGAGTTAACTTGTTAAACTTGCTAGTCATATTATAATTGAATAAAAAATCCAGTTGTTTAGTTACAGATTGGCGTAAATTTTTACAGATTGTTGGCTAGAATTTGAGATGCCGGATTAGGAATCTAAACATTACCTATAAAATCAAAACTAGTGTTATCTAAATACGAAAATGCGCTAACTCTCTACGATTAATCTAAATACCTAACTAGATATTAAGGTTGGTACCGAATAGGGTATTTGACTGAAGTCAAATCAGCATTTTTTTAACAAACGTCATAACTGACCCGCTCCGTACAAATTTGTATAGAATGCTGGCATAATATGACGCCACATTTTTTCCACGATCAAATCATTTACTTTTAATGATTCTCTTTAAAATTAAAAATGAATAAACACGTTAAATATAACAAATGACCATAAGTTTTCAGAACACTTTATTACATATTTTTACATGGTTATTTTAAAATATTTTATATTGATAGTAGTCAAATATATAGGTAATTGCCAAAAAAAGGTTACATGGCCGAAGGCCTCTACTGTAATTTTCCACTTTTCTGCAAACCGTTTTGTCCGGGTGTTGTGGCGTGAATTTGGTTGGTAAAGTTGGTGCCTGACTGGACATGTGCTTTGCCTAACTATTTCTAAGCTATGGTATTAACCCCGTTATCAATTATGCGTTATTAACAGCAATTTACCTAAAGGGTAAAACATAATAAGTAGGTGTGCTTACACTATAAAGCATGTAGATAAGTAAATGCAAGGCCAGGGCAGTTGAAATACTCACGGTGTATTACTACTCTTGGTGAGTGAGATCTCTTTCCGCAAGTTTAATATCGTTTGTTCATACTGTTGCACATCTTTGTTCAGCTGTCGTATTTCTCTGCCAAATTGTGTTAAAATCAAAAAAATAAATCTATTTTAGCTCAAGCCTGCAATGCAATAGTAGGTAAACACATAATGTCGGCCTCACAATTTCATGAGAGCTTTTGACCAAGAGGTCTGTCTCTAAGAGTAGAAATCGAAATCTTAGGTAACCAACCTGTCTTTAGCCACATTCTCCTTCCTCAACGTGTCGTTCGTTTGTTTCAGCTCGCACGTTTTGCCGCATCCCTTTTTCGACCACCTCTGAATCAAACAAATATTATAATGATACCATATGTTCATTTCTACTAGTGTGCCTAATACCGAATTCGGTCATCTTTGTACCTACTCTACCAAAAAGTAAACTCAAAACTTCCAACATAACAGAATTTTATAGCACCTACCTAATTTACATATATTTTCCCTGTCCTTTCACGTAGTAATAGAGTAGGTAGCTAACACAAAGAACAACTCAAACAATATAACAACTGAAACATTCATCGCGTCAAAAATACGCACCTGTGAAATGACCATGAAAGCTGATCTGTGGTCAAAAACTAGTAATATGTGAATACCCCGTCTAGGGGTAATAGTGTTTGTTACATAATACTCATTCGAAAAATAAAAATTTCCTCATCTCAGAATTAAAACGTTAGATATATTTTTAACGTGACACACTTCATACAACATTAGTGCAGCGCGGACGCAGTTTGTTTACACTACGACGATGATAAAAGTTTCGTAACAACTCGTTAATTGATAAAATATTAACGAAATCTGAACTCAACTGTCGCCGTGGCACTCTGTGAATTTAGCTCAACAGGAAACAGAAAATTGGGTAAGACTTAGAAGTAGCTACGATATTTTGAGGAAAACTAGAGCTCAACGTATCTTGCTCTAATGGAAAACCGCACTGAACAGTATGATGAATAGTAAAACTTCAGACTACTTGCCTTTACCAGGTAGTGTGTCTCGAGTAACGTGGCCGGCAGTGGCGGACCGAGGTCCGATTTAGGGTGGTGCAAGATCAAACTTTGGCGCCCTCATATCAGTCAAGTGTGAGTCGGTCGCATGACGGATGGGGGGGGGGGCGGTTACAAAGGTTGATAACACCTTATTTAATCCATAAATTACGTATCATCATCATGATTTTAGCGATTTTTTGATGTCTCCCCCCCTTGGTGAGATATCGTGCGTGAAATTTTGCTCGCCGCCTATTTTTAAGGTAAATAAGTCAATTTGTGATTGATTGTCTTGTATTTATTAATGAAAAAACAATTTGCTTAATTTCTTATTTGAGACTAGCATTTAGCTTTAAGAATAAACTAAATTGCATGTACTTTTCTTTGACATCTTAGCTTAGTGTTAGGTATGCATAAAGAAATAAGGTTAATCGTTTTGGAGTCGAAAATGTTGCACGCACGAAAACGTGTCACGTAAAAACGGTCACGTTACTTATTGGTTGCTTAAGCAGGCACGTTATTGACTGATTGCTAAGCAACGCGAATGGCGATTCCGCCTTCTGATAGGCTGAAGTATTGCGATTGTGGCCGTCAGTCTAAAACTGTCACAGGATGGTTGTTTATTACAATGTCATCAATGTTTTTTTTAAGACGTTATCACGTAAAATTATCGTCCGTAAACAAACTTTACAGACAACCATTTTTTATATAAAAATTAACTTTAAAGCCTAGCGGCGCGTGACCTTTGGGCGGTGGAAAACTATGAATGACACTGTCTTTATGACTGTAGTACCTATTCTTGTTACGTTAAATCGAGTAGCGTTACCACAAGTGCTTTTTTTGTGCAAACGACAATCATTTCAATTTTTATAAAGAAATGATAACATTTTCTTAAACTGATATTTTTTATTGACTAGTTTATTGATATGGATTTTCGGCTCGAAAACGACTACAAATTGACAGTGTATTAACTGCTTGTTTTTTATTGTCATCCATGCCTCAACCATGTTTTACATCCGTCGAGCCCACATCGCGTTACCCTTACCTGCACAGCATATTGCCCTAACGTCGTCTATTTAAAATAAATCAAACACGTACAACACAATAAAACTGTGTATTCAAAAAAGTAAACAATATATAAATAAAATGAACTATGAAAGATTGTAATATCTGTTGGTTTTGGGTATTTTTGATTGTTTCACGCTGCGCTGGTGAACCGGGAAGCCCGCCAATGTCTTTTGTCGCCTGGAAACATGTAATTAATGATGGTTTTAATACCCTGGTCGTTTAATCGGCATGAAGCTGGCGATTGAATCAAGTAAATCTTACCGACGTTTGATATTTATATACTAATTACTATAACTAAATTGTCTAAATATTGTAGAAAGAGCTTCGCGCCGAGTTTCATCTTAAAGTCCACAGCGTAGGATGTCAAAGCCGTCACCTCGATCCGAATCCAGCCGACACGTCTTTGACTTCCTTTTATTCCTTTTTATTATCATCATGCAAAATTCGGCGCACCGTATTGTGCATTAGGTCCGTTACATTTATCTGTCTGTCATAGTAAGTCAGAACATAAGGGTAAGAATGGCTGTCTTTGGTTTGTTACACGTGAAGAAATTAGTGGTAAAAACTCCAACTGTTTCGTAAATCACCGAAATATAATAATTATCTAAAGAAGCTCTAGATATTAAAAATATCACAAAAAATATAAAGATTGAACTCACCACTCAATAGATCCAAATATATCCGACTCAGTGAGCTCAAAGAAGTGTATGCCATCGAGCGTGCAGTAGTCGAACTCCCTGAGCCGCCGCAGCACCTCGACGAGCCCGCGCAGGTCCGAGTCCTTGCGCGCCAGCCGCCGGCGCAGCGCGGACACTTCCGAACGGAGCTCGAACACCACCTGACCGAGTAAAACAGTAAAAGGTATATACTCATTTTTTTAAACTCTTGTAAACGCGACTTTGGGCTGTGGTTGTGGTGAGTAAATCTTTAGAGAAT
This sequence comes from Herminia tarsipennalis, assembly GCA_945859575.2. Classification (NCBI taxonomy): domain Eukaryota; kingdom Metazoa; phylum Arthropoda; class Insecta; order Lepidoptera; family Erebidae; genus Herminia; species Herminia tarsipennalis. Next base: position 26,739,390 of record OX243841.2, on the reverse strand, counting down.
GATAAGTACCTAGGTAGTTATTAGATATACTTATTTTTGAAATCAGGTGGTGTACGAACTCACTTAAAAAACCTCGCGCCTCACATTGTTCACATTGGACTTGTCAATGTTTTGAAAAAAGATTTATCCGGCAAAAACTAAATGTTGGGGTCCTGCACTTCATCATGTTACCTAGATACTTACCCAGGAAAACTTTTCTGGAGTACCTACCTAGGTAGCCTAATCATTTCGGTGATCGGTGATTTTTCGGTAACCAATTTTTAATTAAGACGGACATATCACGTGCAAGGCCGACCGGCTGTAGGTACAGCCTTTCTGATGACAAACCGATGTGATTTTTAGGAAACGGTCACGTATCTCTATCATGATAACGGTAACATTGCTTTACCTCGCCGAGCTCTTAATGTGACGGATAGGGATTCTTGAGAGATCAGCGATCATTGGTAGGATTTAGGAATCAACCCTTCAACGGTCTACGAACAAAATATCATAAACATAACGTAAACAAATAATTCCACTAGTATCAACAAAAAAATGTGCACGTGATTATCTGTCAAGTCTTATTCGAAGAGCTAATCTGCACTACTTTGTGTATCTACCTACTCTTGCTGACAATAACGGTTGGTTTTAACTTCTTGTTATTATTTTAAACGTAGCATCAAAAACATATCCTCAAACATACCTCCGAATGCCTTTTCCGTTCCAAGACCAGTTTGGTGGTGGCCTCGGCCTCTAGCTGCTCAACAGCCTGCACCAACAGCGCGTTCTGTCCCGCGAGGTCGCTCACCCACGCTCGTAGCGCGCTCACTTGAAGCTATTGGCAATTTAAAAATGTTACAGTTACTTTGCGGCGCGGTGGGTGGGAGTGTGTCCGACTACTACGCAAGAGGTCGTGGGTTCGATTCCCACATGGGACACCACTTTGCGTGATCCACAAATTATTGTTCCGAGTCTAGCTGTACTTTGTGTCAGTAATTTGTATTGTCTCAGTGTTTGTAAAGTCCCCCGCGACACGGGGCTGGTACGCTACTGTGGATGTAGCCTTTTTAAAAAAAAAACACCACTCATATAAACCCACTTTTTCGAAGACTTCCTGGCTTTTAAATCTAAAATTTAACCCAAGTTTTTATCGGTAATAACATTTTTTATATAAACTAATATTATAAAGAGGAAAGATTTGATTGTTTGTTTGTATTGAATAGGCTCCGAAACTACTGGACGGATTTGAAAAATGCTTTCATCGCGATGAAAGAATATTTCAAATCCGTCCATCGTTGTGATTGTACACTAACCTGGGTGACATAGGCTATTTTTTATCCCTGTATTCCCGCGGGAATGGGAACTACGCAGGTGAAACCGCGAGGCGTCCGCTAGTGTATTAATATTTTTGTCTATTAAAATATGTACGTTAAATGATATCAAAAACAAAATTATATCTATTTCGAAGACGTACGACACGGGAAAATGCCATTACCCTTACCTATTTAGCTAAATACATATAAAGATATTGTATATATGGAAGTCTTGATAATTCGACCAGGTTGCACTGGCCGTCGTCACTGTCGACATCACAACTCCGTGTGTAAAGTAGAAGTTTATTTGACAACCCTTACATTTTGTGTTCTCCATGTACCCGCGCACTCTACACTAACAGTGTACCTGTTTATCCGATCGCGAATACAAGCGAGGTCATATTATTTTATCATAAATAGTGAATTGTTTCCTTTGAAGTTATTTTTAAAGATGTATTTAGGTAGATACCATTCCTAAATAAATAAAAAAACGGGGCAAGTGCATGTCGGGCCACGCGCAATGTAGGGTTCCGTAGTTATCCCTCCCCCCTCCATCCGAATAATGCGGATAAATAAGTGGGTTTCGTGTTGTTTAATTATCATTTTCAATGGAATTTGTACGAAAATGTTGTCACTTCTCATAAGATCAGTTGTTACTCGTAAACGTGTAAAGACTAGGTATAGTAGTTGTTATAGTTTTCCTTTTAATTTCACTCTATTTACCACTATTGTTTTTTTCACATCCCAACACCAACTACATAGCTGGCCGGGGGGGGGGGGGAGACACATGACTCTAACAAGGATCTAAAAATGGTATTCACAACGTTTTTAAAACACCTATCTAATGATATCCACCCGATGGAATATGTGAGAAATAAAAATCACATTTTCAAGATTTTATTTTTAATATATGTATCCATGCAAAATTTAAGCCTTCTAGCACTAACAGTCTCTGAGCTAAACTGCGGACGGACGTGGCGAAACTTTAATAGTTCTGTTTTGCCATATTGGCTACGGAACCCTAAAAAGTAACTATCGGTAGAGACGACTTCTTGGCGGTACAATTTCATCTACAGATTATAGAAAACGTTCCTATATTATATGCAATTAATCAAAAAAATCGAAAGGTTGACGTGTTTAGGTAGTGTCAAGCTAAGTGTAGAGTACAGTAAATGGATAAAATACAATTTAGTACCTATGAAGTAGAAACTTCTACGGTACAGAGAGAGATCTAACATAGTTTTAATTGTTTGAAATATCTATCTAGATTGCATTGGCCGTTGTCCGATGAGTCAGCAGTCCACGGGCAACGGCCATCAAACCACAGCAACACGATCAAACTTCTTAAGCTTTGATAATGCTAGCCTTTTAGCTTTGATAAAAATGTTTTTGAACTTTTGCCGTATTACTCTCAGATACACATCAAGTTGTGTGTACTTTCCGCAAGACGTAGACTAAATCCACGACACTCACCTGCAGCTTCTTAGACCCTCCAACTCTGCTAATCAAGGCCATCTTCTCCTCATACAGTCTCTGAACATCCTTCAGTATATCGAGCGTGGTTCCGTCCTTACACACGCACAGCCCCGGGTCCCGCTCGACGGGTTCCACGTCCACTATATTCTCATTCATCTTCACCTAAATTATTGCTATAAAAATAATATTTCATTGTATATTGTGTTAGATAGTGACATTTGGTATGTTAGGTTCTTTTTCTGTCATGGCGTCTTGACATTTGATAGAAAGAAGGTAACCGTTGAGAGGTTTTACTTACTTTAATTAAGTGTTTGGTGGAACAAATAGCAATTTGTGCTCTACGTTCTAAAATACGCTACAGAAATTGGTACAGATTTGTCGATATTTTAGAGAATTTATTCTGGAAGGTTTTTATATGCGAAGCGGATATTAGATGGCTCACGTAATGCATGTCACGTGGTGCCCTGCTATATTGCATCATTGGGGCGTCTAAACGGGCCATTTTTAACGGCAATTTGTGGCGGCAATGCTGTGGCCGGCAGCATTGCTAGCAATACTGGCAAGACCGTAATATTGACGTAATGTTCCGACCATATGGCAATACATGTTTTGTATGGACACCAATATTGGTCAATATTGATGTGATAGGTTGCCCGGCGATCGTTGAGCTATAGATTTTTCGTATTATGGCATGGTTTATCCTTGTCTACGCGACATGAAGTTTGCTGTGGGTGACGCAGTGATTTATTGCTAAATTCTGTGTAGTCAGGTGTCATGTTGTTTTAGGTTATTTTAAAAAAGGTTTGTCGTCTTTGATAGGTACTGAAAAATGAAGTCAACTAAGAACACTGACCTCTATAGTCTTAATATTTAAAGTGAACTGCCTATGGTCTCCAATGAGCAGTACCTATGAACTGAATCGACCACCGACTGACACCAGTACCTACACGAAATTGCGGAGCGGCGATGGGAATAGTTACAACATCAAATTATTTGTACTACTGCCACTTACAGTGATGTAACATCGTGCGAACATTTGAACGAAAATGAATAGATACTGTGCACCTTGACCTTACCCATATACTTACAGCAGCAACGACATCAATATGTGAAGCGCAAATTCTAAACAACTGAATCACATCAAGCACTGCCTGGAAATTGTAAAAACCCAACAAGAGGCGTTGAATGTGAGAGCAGAATTCTACGAAAGCCATCATTAGGTACACCATGTATGCAATTTTATTACTTGGTGGCTTATTCATAGGACTGTGTGGCACCCTCAAGGTCAAGCAATGTCTCCACAACCACACACAACAGAGGAGCGCGGCGAGTCCACATCAGATCGCACTCAAGCAATAGAATTGTTGTCGTGTACTGCTGGACACCAAGTCGACAAAGTGAGTTAACCCATCGTCAATCATTGCCATCAATGATAACATTTACAATTCACGAACCTTTGTAATGAGATAATAAAATAAATATTATATTATTTAATTTAAATATATTTTCCTTTACATATTCCATAGTTTGTGTTTATCTTAAGGTATAACTTTATGCTGCATAGGTTAACCTAGCGCCTGTGCATTCTGTATATGTTTTTACTTTTTATACAATAACTTTTCCAGTACAATAAACACAACATATTTTTTCTCATATACATTACAATTTTCTGAACATGGTTCTTACCACATTTACCAAATTCTGGAAACAGCTTGGAAATAAATAAAAAGGCAAATAATTTAGGATCAAATGTTTTATTAGTTAAAGTACACAGTTTGGTTTTTACTTAAGAGTATTTATCGAATATGTCATCCAAAAACTTAGCTGGGGTAGATATATCTCATCATATCTATGTACTCCCGCCCAAATACCATGTCAGTGTCAACATGGGCACAGCAACCTACAGTTACATTTCCAACAAGTGCAGCAATAACCTGAGATAGCATCTATAGTATTGACAACATTTTAATAATAAATTAGTAAAATAAGTTCTGCTACCAATATGTCTGGACTTTACTCTCTTTCTAAATAAATACCTATAATTAGAGGGATAACATCTTTAAGGGCATCCTAGTCAATGATTCTACCAAACAAACATGCATAAGTGAGTACTCCTCTGTATGAGGTCGCAAGTCAAAGCTTAAAATTATCATATCATTTTGTTTTATCATAAACTAGGCTTGTAAAAGACGATAATTGAAATATTTTCAGTTAATGCTTTCTACAAGCCTAGTTTATGATAAAACGAATTGATATTAATTTTAAGCTCTCACTTACAATAGGGTGCTCATAATTTCATTATTTACTTCTAATGGGTAGGTGCCATTTATTCATACATGCTCACCACATCTTTGCTTACCACATAGTATGACCGGGCTGTTGATATGTCCCAATTGCCAACTCAATCTAGAATATGACCATCATAACATACCGTAAATGGCTTTACTAAATTCTGATATTTATGTAAACTATGTCTTTAATAAAATAATAGTTGCTACTAGTTTGCAGATAAACATATTATGTTGCATCACAAATGATAATAGCAGGCTCGATTTCATTGAGCAGATCAGGATTTCCAAATAAGCTCTCAGGTATTATTCTGCTCCTCAAATCAACTTCTGTCACCATCGCCAGGTGCCATCTGCAGGCTCATGCACTCTCTTGCCTTAGACATATACCGTTCCAATGACTTTCGGCTTATGACACAGACTACTTCTATGCAATTTCTCCAAGTAAATACTTAATGCAACATTTGCAGAAGGTACTTCATCACCTAATCTTCCCATTAATGTCCCTAGTGCTGGAGGTGGTACTGGTAAGAGATACATTCTGAAAACAAGACAATATGATATTATTCCAAATTCAAATTGTTAACATGTCTGTTAACAAATTGCTGAATTATACCTATGCACATTTCTCGTAGCAGTCATCCAACATGTTGCGCAAACGTGTTTATGATCTGTAATAAAAACATTTGTTACTTTTAATATGTATATATAGAAACCTTAGGAAGTTTGAGAATTAAAAGCTTGATAAAACGATACACAGTGAATGGTGCTTGCTTCAAGTTTTATGAAATATGTACTACTTATTGTATTATCAAGTCCAAGAGATGAATTGAAAGTTTCAAAATCATGAATTGTGTGTGTAGGCAGCACAGCAGATTTAGTTATCTAAGTAGATACTAACCGTCGTTGGTGACATCCAGCCACTAAGAACATTCACCATGGCTTCAGTTGCATCTAAAAACAAGCGCCGGCGCTGGTGCGTAAGTCATAACGAACCATTCTCGGTAGAGAGTACTTTTAATTTATGAATAAAAGTAAAAATCATAATAAATAATTTTGACAGCTTTGTTGTTTTATTGTAAACTTCGGTGTTGCCAGTCATATCATAACATAATAAAGATTTTGAATTTGTGTATCGATTCTCATCTCCTGATTTTATTTTGTTAAATAAAGAATAAATTTACGCTTGTATTTCCTTTTTTTCTATTTTATTACAGTTCTATTGGATTATGTCGTAGATTTATGTAAAGAATTGTTCATATTTTTATGAAGACAACAAGAGATTATTAAAATCGTTTTTTTTGGTAAATAATTTATAATTAAAAATCGATTAATCGTAACATACTGACATCTATTTATGCAGCAGGTAGTTAATTGGTAGATAATAGGAAGTTACAGGTGCTTTGAACTAGACTAGGGTTTCGTTTTGTACTTTTTTCTGGTGAAGTTATGGTTGCTATTACACGAGGTTATAAGTGAATTAAGTTTACTTTCTAGAAGTATTTGTGTATTTCAACATTGCAGCTGTCCAAGCACTAAGCACTTGTGCTGCACATTTACTATATATTTTTTTATTTTGTTGGGGATGACATGATACACATTCAATTTAGGCAGCGCTCTAGTGTGACCCAATTTGCTGTTTATGTTATAAATAAACTTGATGTCTTTCCATGTGCCAACATCTTTAGCTATCATAAAATATAAGTACTTATGTTCTGTCCTGCTTTTTGAATTACCAAGACCAGTTCGAAAGGTGAGACCTTGGTCACACATAAGATCCAATGGCGACGATCCTGCTTCTCTTCCAATACAATATCTTTTATTAATTGTACAAGCTCTACTGCTTGTACAATTAATAATTATAATAAAGATTGTATTATAATGAAGTAATAAGCCAAGCTATTACTTCATACTAACTGACTAACTAACTGTCTGTCACCAAGGAGAAATATCCCTTTAATCATGAATACCAGAGTATGGTCACGATATTTTTGCGACCTTTCATTTTGAACCAACTCTACAAAGCCATTAATGATGGCCCTTGCTTCGATATGTGTTAAATGTGGGTTTCTAACATTTGGTTGGTATCTCATCAAACACTAAGTACATAATTAAATTAAACACTCAGCTCCTCCGCCTGAAATTAAATTAATAACCCATACTTGCAACTCAGACGTAGTAAATTGCTGCTGCATGGCAATAAAGCGTACTAATAGTATAAAATACTTGGGAGTTATAATAGACCAAAACTGACCTTTAGGGAGCATGTCGAAACCATGGCTGCAAGAACCAGAAAGCTTATATATATTATGAAACAATTACGCGATGTGGCCCCGACTTGCTTGCTAATCATGGTTTATAAATCGCTTGGACAGTCGTTACTTGAGTACTGTATCTTAGCCTGGGGTGGTATTGCCGCGACACATCTAATGTTACTGGAGAGAGCACAGCGAGCCGTATTGAAAACTTTATTAGCAAAGCCATTCCGGTACCCAACTATCCAAGTTCACGATGACACACAAGTACTCAGTGTTAGAAGACTATTTATAAAAAAAATTACTCTATTGACTCTTAAGGAAGTTTTAAACGCCTCTTCTTTCTGCAATGATAACAGAATGAATAAGCGTATTTTAAGTTTACCGACTATTAGAGTTAGACTACATTCGCTAAAAGATTCTGTAGATACCTTCAACATTATGTGTACCTATAATAAAATTATCAAATCATGTAACTTGCACACCCTGTCGTTTTATCAGGCTAAATGCAAACACAATAAAGAACTCCTAACTTGGACTTACGACCAATCGGAAAACCTACTTAGACAACTAGCATAAGTTTAATACTCTGTTACTAACTTGTTATGTCCTTTATTTTGTTAATTATGTATCATAGGTTCGAAGATTTACCTAACTCTGTTTATTTGATTTTTCTTTTATTTATTTTAATATTTTTCACATTGTTCTAATATTTTACAAAATACTTCCATGTACCTACTCATAGTCAGAAACTGTAAGTTGGGCTCCTTGCGGGACAGGCTTAGCCTAGTGCAAGGAGTCACGTCAAATATCACAAATAAGTACTTGCTGTATAGTATAATAATTTTAAACAATATTATTGTGATGTATTTTGTAATTTTTTCTGGAAATAAACTTATTACATAATGCTTATGTTACTTATTAAATTATAATACTATATAATATACTAGCTGTCCCGCGCAACTTCGTATGCGTAATTTTTCCCCGTTTTTTAAACATTTCTCGTCTCTTCTCCGCTCCTATTAGTCGTAGCGCGATGTTATATATGGGCTATCCAACAAAAAAAGAATTTTTCAAATCGGACCAGTAGATCCTGAGATTAGCGCGTTTACACAAACAAATAAACTCTTCCGCTTTATAATATTAGTATAGATATGCAAGATGCATTATAATATTATATTTCTGAATAGTATGTAGTACCTAATATCTAGTTATTAACTTTGTACGTTTTTTATTTTATTTTTTTCCCTAATATCTAGTCATTAATTTAATTAGTTTGTAAGTTTTGCAGCACCCATAAGGGGTCTATGTATGTTTAAGGACTGCCTGTAACAACATTGTGCAATAAATGAATAAATAAATAATTTCTTATTTACTTCCTAGTTTTTTTAAAAACAAACTTGACTTGGATGAAACAAGAGAACAACAGAAACAAAGAGCATCAGAAAGTTTTCATAATTCTAGTCATAGTCAATATCAAAAATTTTCAGATGTCATTAGTGACAGTTCAACCAAATTAAATGTCATAGAGTTTGGCCATTGTTGCTGGGTTGTGTTGCCCGCTTATGAGTCTGGGTCATGCGCCATACTATTGCCGACATATTGCCATACATTGCCTAACCATAGATTACTTGGCCAGCAGTTACATTTTTGTGATGGTTGGGCAATAAGTTGCCAATAGTGCCGCCACAAATTGCCGTAAAAAATGGCCCGTTTAGACGCCCCTTAAGGCATAGATATAGCATTTAATTTTCCATAATTTGTGGAATAACTAATGCATCACAAAAGGACATTTCAATTGCATTCTTAGATTGAATTTTAATTAATAAATAAATAAGTGATTAAAAATAATACATAATTTTAGGAAGTTAAGATGTTCTTATAAATACATAGGTATTTAAACAGTACCAGTAGTAGGTAATAATAACCAAAATGCAATTATTGTATCAGTAGTAGGTCAACAGTGTTAAAACCTGTGCCAAATGGAACCATTTGAGCAATTGTTTATTTCACTCTTCTGCACCCAAGTTAAAATCAAGCGCGAACTTAGTGTTCGAACCTAAGTATAACTAAACTGCACTAAGTGACGATGTCGTCTACGTACCTATACAGTAGGTATATTATTTTGTTCCAGTTATTGGTATTTATCTATAGTAATATTATAAAGCTGAAGAATTTGTTTGTTTGTTTGAACGCGGTAATCTCAGGAACTACTGATCCGATTGAACAATTATTTCACTGTTGGATAGCACATTTATCGAGGAAGGCCACTATCGAGGAAGGCTACCATCACGCTGCGACCAATAGGAGCCGAGCAGCAATGAGAAATGGTGCAAAAACGGGAAAAAATTACGCAGACGAAGTAGCGCGGGACACCTAGTTAATTATAAAATGAAACAACAAAATATTTTTATTGTATGTAATGGCGGACAAATTCTTGCGTAATGACAGACAATGTGGTTCAGTTACTGCTGCATATCAAAATCTCTACATAAGGGTCTTACAAAATTCTTGCATTATTGATCGACTATAATCTCATCTAAATATATTGCTGGTCGATGAAATCCATCCAGTCTACCCAGTCCCAAGTACCATATTATAGAAATAACATGGGCGCAGCTTCCTACAGCTACCGGTGCAGCTACTGGTGAGGCAAGTACAATAATGTTGAACTATCGCATTTCGGCCAATTAGATCGCGGTCAATTAGTAAGTAGGTGTAATATGTTCTTGACCGTACCTACGTGGCGAGATTGTACTCGTCCTTTGAGCAGCCATACGTTAGTTTGCAGAATATGGCAAGCTTTTTATTTTCCCGATTGTTTCGATATGACCGTTTTAACACAAATGTTCGCTAGCGTATGATCGTGAAAGCTTCAGCTGATAGGAACCAAGCTGAAGCAAATCATCACGGGTTAATACGTGAAAGTCTGCGCACGCGCAGGTACACGTAATGAGCAGGATAAATTAATTTTATTATTAAAATGTATTTGGATGATTTTATGCTTTCTGTATTTTAAAAATGTTTCTATACACTATGCTCGCACTGGATTTTGACTTGACCGATATAATATGAATTAATTATATCCCAAAAGAGTTCATATGGTATCACTTTTATCACTGTTGAGGTGTTTATTAGAATTGGATCAAAATTACCCAAAGTTCTTTGACCACATGTTCCTGTAACGCTAGCTGTCGCGGTCCTTGTTTGTTCTGCGACTCCTAATTAATTAAAATAAGTATTGTTTATTTATTGTGACTTTATTTATTTTTAATACGTTTATAATAGTGCATACATAAATGCCTATTGTATTTGTAAAAGGAGGCGGAGACGTTCGAAGAAAAAAATAAAACAAAAAATCCCTTTTTAATATACAATGTGTATATTTATTAGATAACAATTTGGCTAAATCTTTGTACCTAGAGTATATTCACAGTAAGCTTCTATACAGTGTTTCAAACACGACATTACATACTTACATAATGAAAGCTATATCTACGAGTATACATACATACATAGATAATAAATTAACTTTACACTATGGCCTGACAGAATATAGATTACGCGTCCCATGGAATACTTATACAGTTATACTTTAACACCAGATAGTGCAATTCGCTTGAATAAAATACGTGCACACGAAATACCTCCTAACATTTGATATAAATAGTTGATTAAATATCTTCAAACAATTTTTTTTTTTCATGAAATACAGCTGAGAACCATAAACCCAATTACACCACATTTCTAATTAAAAGTAACGAAATTTAACGCATTCAACCGCTTGTACGGTATACTGGCACGAAGAAGAAGACATTGGTGACAAACTTATTATCTTTTTATCATGAGCAGTCAATACAGTATTTAACTTTAAACAACCACGCGAACGAGGCCAAATTATGTGAAGGTAGGTAATTATATGTACTAACAGTGACTTCTATTAAATTACAGTTTGTTACTTTGTGAAGTTTTGTACAATAGTGAGTGTTGTTATTTTCAAATATTCCCAATATACTTTAGTCATAATGCACCACAAAATCCCATACACAAATAATAAAATGATCTACTTACAAACTAATTAATTGGCAATTAAAACCGTGGCTGTAAGTATTTCTTGCCTCATTAATTTATCTTTGTTGATAAACTTTCGCGATTTGTACACATTATGAATATATATATATTACGGGTCTTAATCGCGTGAATAATTTAAGGTGCAATACGGCCGAAACGTCGGGCAATAAACAAGGTATTTTACCTTAAATTATTCACTTGATTAAGACCCGTAATATATATATTTTCATAATTTATCTTTGGCTCTACTATTAGGAACTTACAACTAAACATCAATGTAGAGCCATGTCAGTAGTATAAATCACATTCACAAGTGTTAATTTGAACCTAAATGAATGTCCTACAACCTAATTAAATACCTACGTCTTAATTGGCACCATGTACCGTAATTTTGACGATATGTCATGATTCACTACTTAAATAGCTAAATAATAATGTTGGCAGTATTCCCATGTGGTTAGTATTATACTAAATATTTACAATCACTGTACAAAAACAGTTCATTTACTAAACACACGTATACGCATTCTTGCGTTCAGTTCACGTGCACGCGTTCGTTCGTACAGAGGCCAATGGTGCACGCAGGATTTTATCAATAAAAACTAAGGTTGGTTTGTCGTTGTTCTCTCGCGCCTGGGACAATGGCCAGACGTAATGTCTGCTCATGCAAATAGGCATTCATAGCGTGGAATTCATACAGATGATAAAATATATCGTTTCACCACGTGCTACGTTCTGTCATAAAATACAGTCCTTTTGAAACATTGACCATTTGTTTAGGAGAGTACATTCTAGTCAAGCAAAACACTGTCACTGATATTCGAGAAATTCTCCTTTTAAAAGTTCATATCAGACGTTTTACTTACTGGTGTGTGTATACATCATTTCGTTTCAGACATTCTCACAATACAGACATAATTCCTTAGAAAAATAGATGTTCAATCGAGTAGACATTCCATTTTCATACATACATACATAGGAATATAAAACTTAAATTTATAATCGTCAGATAACATCCTATTAAATCTAACATTGTTGAATCATTTATCATTTTTTATTCATTTAACATTAAACACGATTCGGCTATTTCGCAATTAGTAATCTCATGAAAACTAGAAAACCATCTGATATCAACACTGAGACTTAAATCAATACACTAATAAAATTTGTGCCATCTACTGATAAGCCAATTCTAGGCTATCTTTGTGTATTTTTAAAGTTATTGTAAGAAAGATATGTTCCTAAGCCAAACAAATACATCCATAAAATAAATGTACCATGTATAGTATTAAAATGTGAGTATATATAGACAACAGTAACATACAATAATTTAATACAAACAAATGCACACTTAGGAACTACGAAGTATTTACATACCTACAACAATAAATGTTTACTTATTTCTGCATCAGTTTACCTGAATATAGATGGTCTACAAAAAGCTATTACGTTAACACAGCTGCTTTTAATTTCTATTTGTTAGCTTATTTCTAGGAAAATAAACGAATTATAATATAATACACATTGAACAATAAAAGTCTTTTGTGCCTCTTTATCCGTTTAATTAACGGATTTTGGTGCAGTTTTATATGTCATTTAGATAATTTGTTTTGTTTACTTTCGGCTGGAAGAATTTCAAAAAGAAGCCCCGAAATCAATTGTTCTCAAAACTCTGAAGTTATCTACAAATCACTTAACTATAGTTGCCACAATAATTTCTTGTCACGAGATTACATCAAATAAAATGTAATTTAAAAATATAGTCTTAAAAAAATAAATAATAACAAGTTAGATTCTTGTACACAAACGAGAACAATAAATGTATAACAATAGAATAGCAGAAACTGGTGACGTCATACTACGTAGCAAAAATAGACTTGCGTACCTGCTCGTACAAGTGCACGCCTGTTAAGTACGTACGCGTGATAAAACAGCGTCACGAGAACTGTCCGGGTCCTTACTAATAGACAACTACTTAATAATAAGCTCACTCATTTCATCATAGCCGATTCTTCATCACTTTTATCTTAAGCTCCCAACTATTGATCTGAAAATAAATAATCAACAATTCAATATTGTCCATAGACACTTTTACTGTTCAATAGGTTACATTAATAATAATAATATAATAATATCTTGGGACAACTCACACAACGCTATTTGATCCCAAAATAAGCAGAGCTTGTACTAAGGAAACCAGACAACTGATAAACATACTTAAATATTTCTAAATACATACATATTATAGATAAATTACACCCAGACATAGAATAAACCATCGTGCTCATCACACAAAGTTTTATCCTGGGTGGGGATCGAACCCACGACCTCTTGCGTAGCAGTCGGATACACTCCCACCGCGCCACAGAGGAAATGGCACAAAACCAAATGGCACAGTTTGACGATACGATGTGATGATACGTACAAAATAAATATAGAGCATATTTATTTATTTTGTACGTATCTTGACGATCGGACGTCACTAGGGGTTTTAATTGAAAAACAGCGCTGTGTTGTGGCTTATGTCACAACATAGCATTATGCTGAGACGAAGCCTCATTGTCGCAGATACGACGTCTACAAAAAAGCAAAACCCATATTGTACCTACATGTATGTATGAGCCATGTTTATATCTGTTACAATTTTTTTTTATAGCGTCCTTTCAGCCGTGTCCTTTTTTTACCGAAGTGTGTGCGTTATGGGATATAGTCTGTTTATAATATAATATAATATCTTGGGACAACTCACACGACGCTATCTGATCCCAAACTAAGCAGAGCTTGTACTATGGAAGCCAGACAACTGACAAACATACTTATGTATTTCTAAATACATACATATTATAGATAAATAACAGCCAGACACAGAATAAACCATCGTGCTCATCACACAAAGTTTTATCCTGGGTGGGGATCGAACCCACGACCTCTTGCGTAGCAGTCGGAAACACCTCCACTGCGCCACAGAGGCAGTCAGTCAGAGTTTATGGAATTGTAGCAACATTGATTGACGTAGCCAACGACCATATAGACGTAGCTGATCGTGAGTGTGACTTTTATTGTATTTTTTAAATCGGAAACTAAAATTTTGTACGGGGGTGTGGTATGATTTGTCCACACGTTATCTTTTTTTTTTAAGTCATGTATATATGACTTAAAAAAAAATAACGTATCACGACGCTCGATTAACAGAACTTCTATTTATAGTGTGTACAGGTGATTATTCCGTAAATATAAGAAATATCAAAAAACTTTAAACTGATATTGAAAGTACATCTCCTAATTTGTAAAACGACATCAATTACTTTTTTACATGAATGCGAAAAACATCCCATTTTTTTTACTTTAAGCGCTCCCGTACATTAACTGTAACATTAGTAAAGTGGTTTTAGTTACCTTATTTTACAAGTTAACAGCATTTGCGAAATAAAGCAGCTGTTTTAAATAAATATAATTAAATAATAAAACTGTTTTAAGTTTTAATATTTTTTATTGTTTTACTTTTATGTATATAACATTTTTATTGTACTTACTTAATAGTTAAAAGTGACATTCGTAGTTGTGCGATACATTTACGGCGAAAAAAATTGCGATTTCCCCTATTTACAGTTTCTAAATAGAGTTTTCTTTTTGTGGGGCAGGTGAAGCAATTGCATGACTTACGCCAATTCTGTAATCCTTCTAGGCTGTATAATCTCTCAGCTTGTCTTGTTGTCTTTGATAAATCCCTCCAAGGTGTAAGATCTGGGGATTCGACAAGCTAAGAGGTTGGAGGTCGAGTACCTAACTTACATAAAAATGTGACGAATTGAGACCTTCTTCCTTTTTTGAAGTCGGTCAAATGTATGATTCCCGCTAGATTTTAATTGCGTACGAACACCAAAATTAAAGTACATACGTTTTTTTTTTGTTTTAAATCTGATCTAACATTTTCTGAATCTTTCTTTCTTTCCTCTCTACCCTAACTGCTAAAACAGAGATTGTGGGTTCGATTACGATAAATCTTCGTGTGATTAGTAATTGTTTCTGAAGCACGTAAAAATAAAAATAAATAATACGTATGTATGTCATCTATAATATTATAAAGAGGTAAATTTTGTGATGTTGTGAGTTTGTGACGTTGTAGGGGGTAACCTCTGGATCAATAGAAAGCCACGTTATTTGCGACTGTCATAGGCTATACATATAACATCACGCTACGACCGATGAGAGCGGAGCATGACGCAAACAAAGTTGCGCGGGACAGCTAGTTTTGTATAATTGTAATCTCAAATTACTGAATAATTTTGATATTGGGATATTTAGTAGTAAATTACTACTACATACTACATTACCATTCTCTCGCACTATACTACCTGCCTCTATCGCACAGACTCTATCTGGTCTCATCATAACACATCTGTTTTGAAAGGTAATAATTAATAATAATAATATCTTGGAACAACTCACACAACGTCATCTGATCCCAAACTGAACAGAGCTTGTACTATGGGAACCAGACAACTAATAAACATACTTATATGTTTCTAAATACATACATATTATAGATAAATAACACCCAGACACAGAATAAACCATCGTGCTCATCACACAATCTTTTATCCTGGGTGGGGATCGAACCCACGACCTCTTGCGTAGCAGTCGGACACACTCCCACCGCGCCACAGAGGCAGTCAATAAATGTATCACCCTTTCAAAACAAAAGGTGTTAGCAGAAATATATCTACCTATTCTAAGTTACAAAATATTTGACTACTAAAATATAATTGTATATGCGATACGCTCGGCCTCCAATACTCACTCTTTCACACAGACAATACCTCATCTCGTCACGCATTGATTCTACAGTTGCAAAATATTTATCTACTAAAATATAATTTAGTACTCTCGCACACACTACCTTTCTCTGTCGCACCGTCACTATCGCATGTATTGTGCCTTCTAGGCGCTTAGAAATTATTGAAACTCCCGTAACACAAAAATATACAGAAATGTATTTTTTCTTCTTCTCGATGTGGCATACCTGGTCGCCAGTCCCACAGCTGGTCGCAACTCCGCTGGCCAGTGGCGAGTGTTGCCGGTTCAGTACAGGTGCTTCAGCTGCTCGTACGTGAGGAAGAAGATGATGTTCCACGGACCCATGCGGAACCACGTCGGGATGAACCCCTTGTATAGCGCCAGGAAGCCCTCGCTGCGGACTGTCTGGAAACCACACAAAAATAACAAATGTATCATTGAGCCTATTTCAATGTTTATCAATAAAAAATAAGTAATACGGCAAAGGCGAAAATAGGCGTATTTCCTAGGTAAACAAAAAAATCCAAAAGTCTAATTAGTAAATAAAAGTAGCATCGAAACTACCAAAGATTAATTTCTTGTTAAATTTTGAATTAAATAAGATTTTTTATCATTAATCATATCATAAAAATAAGTGATTTGACTAGAAAAAATAGTGACGTCATGGTCCGGTATTTGTATGAGATCTCCATATAAAATTTGCGTTTTGACATTTCTAGAGTGTTGTTATTTTGACTAGTTGGAAACAAGCCCATTGCTGACTTGGCTAGCATCCGGTGAAAAACACTTCACACCTTTGGGCGTATCCGAGATATTTAGGAGGGGGAGTGGGAGTATGTCCGACTGCTACGCAAGAGGTCGTGGGTTCGATTCCTACACGGGACACCACTTTGTGTGATCCACAAATTGTTGTTCCGAGTCTGGGTGCACTTTGTGTCTGTGGCTTGTATGTTTGCTAAGTCCCCCGCGACACAGGGCTTGGACCCTAACATGCAAGTCGAAAAATGAGTACTAGTATATATTTGGCTTTTACCAACTGAAAACCTCCCAGAAATGACAAATGACAAAATACCCAGGCCGAGAAAAAATATTTGCACTCCCCCCCCCCCCTACTTAGACCTTAGGCGACTTTAGTACCTGCTCACACGTCATATCGGCTATCGGACAAAGGGTCACAATGGAACGGACTTAGATACCGCGCGAAAAGCGTTACCCTCTTTATGTATCAGTTTCTGGTATCTGTTTGTTGGGCAATTTTCATTATGAGTTACGAGTATAGGTTGAAGTATCTTTGTACGTCATAAACCAAGGTAGAATTCCCCTTGCAATATTAGTCTAACGGTAACTAGGCTCAACCATAACGCTACTTTTGTACTCTGTACATAACATACCCGTAAGAAGCAGTCTATAGTTCCTTTGTATATCTTCTCGCTCGGCCTCGACACTTGCCCTTTTACTTTTCTTTGGTTCATTAGTCTTGTCTGAAACACGAGAGAAAATGTATTATTTATCAATTGAACCATCACTTGTGTCGCCTATTAACACAAAACCTTAAATGTAACATTCATAGTTCAAAATCAACTATAATGCTGACTTCGTTACAAACAAAAGACCACATCATGCCACAAGACCACATCATATTTGTTCTGTAACATCATATTTGTTCTGTACAGAACAAATATGCTGTGGTCTTATGGTTCATAAGTTTGTAAATCTATATGTCGGTTCTAATCTAACTGACGATATGCAAAAAACGCATGAGGAAGAGGGAAGATGCAATATTTTTATTATTGCTTTTGTTTTATAGAATTATATGTAGAATAGACCACAAGTCTATTAAAAAATTAATTCACCCATTCTTTTTTGCAAAAAATGCTGTTTCAAACTAACAGTTACAAATCGCGTGCGGAAACGGACTCACAGTTCTGATGACGTCACAAATGTACAGTTGGATCAACGTAACTAGGACGGACTGAAGTTGGCGACAAATGGTTGTGCAGATGCATTTTTTTGGAAGTACCTAAATGGTGACAGGAAGCTGGGGGCGGGGGCGGTCACTAAACCAAGAGAATTAGAGATGCGATTACGCATTACATTGTCATTATTAGTATTACTAACTCATGTTTTTTTGTGATTATTTTCGTAAAGAAATTGTTTTTCAAAGTTTTTTTAGTATTTACTGTAACTGTTTTAAATCTAAACTTTTATGAACTTATTTAAATAGTGTTTTTATATTGTTGAATTAAAATTTTGTTAGTATTTTTAATCGATTATACATTATTAATCGTTTTCGTAAGTAGTTTCAAGGTCGCATCTCTATGACAGTGATAAGAACCTAACTTCAATCCGGTCAAGTTACGTTGATCGTACCCGTCACTCACATCAAGTCACTAATCATAGGTACCTACTTGATTCGTGGATTTTCGAAATATGAATCGAATTTTTGAAAATATAACGTTACAAGATATTATAGCATTTAAAACAAATTTGTAACACAACATCTAGAGTTTCTATGCTTGTAAGAAGCGTGTTGTTTTAGATGTTTTTTTAAAAAGAAATTTAGTTAACATATACTCAAATACCCTTATATTACTATTATTTAATTGAAGAGGATTTTACAAACACTTTAATAACGGGTCATCAAGCACTAAGATTTGGCACGAAACTAGTGTATATTGATACGGTAAACTCACCCTTATAACATCTAAGGGTGTGCTAGCCACGGCGCTGCCGAGACTGGCCACGAGGCTGGAGGCGAAGTGGTTGAGCGGCGTGTCGCCGAGCGGCGCGGTGAGGCGCTTCTTGCACGCGTCGTACACGGGCAGCTCCACGGCCGCGATGACGGCCGCGCGCTGCGACGTGGGGCCCACGCCGCGCCACAGCCCGCGCGCGCCCTCCAGCTCGTAGATGCTCGCCAGACATCTCACTATGCCGCGTTTCTCGTCGCCTACCTACCACGAATGACATAAATAGATAACAAAAAGCTGCTTAAAAATAATTCAGTGAAAAATGATAATTACCTATATAGTCGTTATCACTCGCAAATCTGAGACGTTTGTACTGTAAGCGTGCCAGTGAAATAGACATACAATTCTGTTATAGCGTCTGTGTTACAATAACAACCCGACAAGTAAGGCTTGCTTTACAAGTAAGCTATTGCCCGGTATTCCTGTGGCGTGCAGGGCAGTTATAGCGAGAATAAGACGTCTATGTCATTCTTCAAGTTTCAAACTAATTCCACACCAAATAGTTATGGCAACATGGCTTTACAGAGTGAGAATAAAAAGCATAGAACTGTAAGCTTCTTCCTATAAGAAATAGACAAATTGCTGAGTATAGATATATTTCAAGGTTTTATACAGAGGGAATGAAATTCGCACTGCTTAAACAAAAACCGCCCAAGTGCGAGTGGGACTCGCGCACAAAGGGTTCCGTACCATTATTTATACACCATTAGACATTATATTATAATATCGAGCAAAAAACTGGCAAAAAATCAATGCCGTTTGTTACATGGGATCCCCACTTAAATATTTATTGTATTCTGTTTTTAGTATTTGTCGTTATAGCGGCAACAGAAATACATCATCTGTGAAAATTTCACGACAGACAGTCGGACAGTGCAGTCTTAGTAATAGGGTCCCGTTTTTAGGTACGGATCCCTATAAACGATGTGAGATATGAGGAAACCGTAACCTTAATTATTCTGTGAAATAATATTACATAATCAAGATAACGGGTTTAAAAGACTTATGAGCTAAATCAAATAAATCCTTAAAATCCAAATCAGCACACGATAAGATCGCAATTTTTATTGATTCTTCCTATCTTATCTAAAGTGTATGAGCACTAGTTTCGCCAAGTTGTCACGCTGGATAGTTGTAAAACTGATTTGAAATATTAAAATGATATAGACCAAAAGCAAACGGCAAGAAACTATCAACTTTTTATTTTATGAAATCCGTTCGGATTTACTTCTTCATAAAAATGCTACTTTTCACCCATCTGTCAGGTGGGTGAAAAGTTAATTATCTTCAAAACAACTTACTTAAAGGATCAAACCATCATCGCTATTAAACTAGCTTCCTTATTATTGTGTTCTGTTGTTCTAGTCCATCTGAATAGATGCTGCGATCCTACAGAGAGATATACAGATACATAGACACACTCATTTTCGACGAAGTTTAAAAATATGGTACCAACAAAAAATAGTTTACCTGCATGCGAACTTTAAGCACATCCGTAGGATTGGCGATGGCACTGGACAGGCCTCCCGCGAACGCCGCACAAAAGGTATTAGTGGGCAGGTGCTCTATGCTGCCGCCATCGGCGCGGTGCTGCGCTATCCACTTCTTCATCGAGTAGTACGTGCCGAACTTGATCGTGCCGTACGTCGCCTGCCGGAGAACTGCTGGCCATATGCTGGGAAAAATTGAGAATA
Organism: Herminia tarsipennalis; assembly: GCA_945859575.2. Taxonomy (NCBI): domain Eukaryota; kingdom Metazoa; phylum Arthropoda; class Insecta; order Lepidoptera; family Erebidae; genus Herminia; species Herminia tarsipennalis. The sequence goes on along the minus strand of OX243841.2, from coordinate 26,718,770 downwards.
AAAGTTATTAATATCAAGCTGGTAATAATAGAGGATAAATTTAAGCTGTGTTTTAAGTAATAACTTATGTGTCTATCTCGGTGACACCACAGTCTTCTGTTTACCTGCACGCACCATGCACCTGCACCATACACCTACAGATTTTTTTTTATAAAAAACTCCGTAGGTGACATAGTTGGAGTGTATACGACAGCTGTGCCAAAGGTTGTGGATTCGACTCTACACGGATAACCACTTTGGGTGATCCACCAATTGTTGTTTCGAGTCTGGGTGTACTTTGTGTCTGTGGTTCGTATTTTTGTAAAGTCCACCGCGACGCAGAGCTTAGTGGGCCTCAGTTTTTAGGTTTGTAGACTCGATGTGATTTTGCTCGAGGCTTCGTGTTTCTACAATCGACTATAGTTAGATGTCGATTAACTCGTAGAAACATTCTTTGCAGTACCTACTCACGTACATACAAATCAGTCAGTCTTAGAAATTATAACTACCTAGGTGTCAGAAATAGTTGCCATACATAACACGGCTACAATTGGCAGTACCAAATGTACGATAAGTCCGGCTCTTATTACCTATTCGTGCGTTAGTTTCTCTTAGGTTAATGTTATAATGGTAAAATTTCTCTTCGGTAACATGCCAGTATCATAATATCCTTGGTGTCCTGGTCGCCAACTCGTCTGTAAGCTACAGTGGATCTTAAAAATACTTATACAAATTATTGCTCGTTCCAAGTACAAATAGTTCATTAAATCTTATATTTTAGCAACAACGTCGCTGGCACTTTGCCCGATATTAACCTAACTTTTAACACAAAGCCATTAGTGTCACTTGATCAAATAATAAGGATTTAGCTTGTAGTTTTATGGTTTGTAGTCAATATTACGTGAATAAAGACGCAGTTAAAAGCTTTAAGAAATGTACCTTACGCGAGCTCATGATAGCGGCTCCCCCCACGAGGATGCCCGTTATTGTGACCCTTTTATTTAAGCTCTTGAAGGCAATATGCCATTTTCTTGTATATTCAAGAGGTATAAATTAAATCGACCTATCCGAAGAACAAAGTTACATACGATGCTCCGCTCCTATTGGTCCTCATATGATGTTATATAGCCTTCCTCGAATAATGTTAATAAAAATAATGTTTCAATCCGAACCAGTAATTCCTGAGATTAAACAAAAAAAACAAATAAACAAACTCGTCAGCTTTATAACATTACTAGCGGACGCCTCGCGGATTCACCCGCGTAGTCCCGTTCCTGTGGGAATACAGGGATAAAAAATAGCATAATATGCTATTTTTATGTTGTGTGTGAAGCTACACTAACCCCGGGTGACATATTATGTCACCCGGGGTTAGTGTAGCTTCACAACGATGAAAGAATTTTTCAAATCCGTCCAGTAGTTTTGGAGCCTATACAATACAAACAAACAATCAAATCTTTCCTCTATATAATATTAGTATAGTTAAGTAGGTATAGACTAATAATACCCGAGAGCTGTTCCCGGCACAAAAGTAAACAAGCTTAATAGCACAAAATATTTAGCAAGTAAATACTATTAGGAAAGCATTATCAATTAACAATCTAAATTAATATTCCTCCAATCACTGTCATACGCTTGAATGTTCGCCAAAACATCGCAAGTGTGGTCTATCTCTATCGGGGATTTACGCCAGTGTCTAGATAACGTATAGGTATTTATATATACCCTACTTACTCAATGTTAAGACAAATGAGGGCTTTAGGTTACAATGAGCAGGTACTACAAGATGCTTCCAAGATTCGCGTTTTCTTTTTATAGAATTGGTTTTCTCGCAAATTAGACCTAGTTTTTGTATTATTTATCTATTAATATTATAAAGAGGAAAGATTTGATTGTTTGTTCGTATTGAATAGGCTCCGAAACTGCGGGACGGATTTGAAAAATTCTTTCATCGTTGTGAAGCTACACTAACCCCGGGTGACATAGGCTATTTTTTATCCTTGTATTCCCACGGGAACGGAAACTACGCGGGTGAAACCGCGAGGCGTCCGCTAGTAGATAATATATTTATAGAAAATCTCTAATTATTAGTCATTAAGGCCGTTTAACGAGCCCTTTTATTTCTACTGTGACAAAGTAAAAGTGAGTCACTATCACCGCACCACTCACATGACTTCTAATAAAGGCGTGCAATCGGCAGTTTCAATTCTTAATTATTTTATAATGGATATCCGCCAGGTACCTACCTAACTGCCGATGCGATTAGTTGTATAATAAATGTCGAGTGGGAGTATACCTACTATATCTTACCTTGAATATTCTCAACAAAATATGTATAAGTATGAAATAAACGCGTCATATTAAGCTATTTTTAGGGTTCCGTACCTCAAAATAAAAAATGGAACCTTTATAGAATCACTTTACCGCCGTCCGTCCGTCTGTCTGTCAAGACTCTATCCAGGTGAAATTAAAACCATATGCTCAGGTGTTTAGTCACTTGAAGCTGTGAAAAAATCCAACTTCTACGTTAACGTAAAAAAAGATACGGTCGTTTATGCCATAAAAAAACGTACACTTCTACACTCTTAAAGGAATAAACATTCATATTTTTCATGAACTATGAAATTTGGCAAGTAGGTACCTTATACCGTCTTATACTACAAGTATGAAAGTGTCTGAAAACTATACATTTGTTATTTTTTTTTTCTCCGAAACATTCGTTATTAAATCATAAAAATATTGTATTTAAAAAACTGCGAGACTCGATTCCTGAATTATTTATACACCTACAAGGCGTTAGGTCTTTTAAAAACGTTTAGGGGTTGGGAAGACTAATTTTAGATTTAGGGACCCGTTTGTGAAATATTAAGATTTAAAGTGCAAATTTTTGTTAGGGACAAGTGACTTATTAGATATACCCGACATTTCGATCGAATTGAAAGAGACCACGATCGGTGCAAAACGATCGAAACGTCGGGTAAATAAAAGGTTTCGTACCTTTAAATAATTCACGCGATTAAGTCCCGAAATATATCTAATATGTATAAAAATCGCGAAAGTTTATAAACATTAATTTGACTTAATTCGATATAAAATGCTAGCCATTCAATAAGTTGTGCAACTTTCTATGCCTAAAATAAATCGGGCGATCGAAGACGTCACGTGATGACAAGACAGTGACTCATGGATAAAACAATGTTGCGAGGACAATCATTGTTTGTAATGTAGGGGAGGAACTTTAGAAACGCAAACAAACACGATTTAGATAGTACATTGACAGCAACATTACCGAGAATATGAGAATAATATATAAAAATACTGGGAACAGGCGAACAGGAATAAAAATAAATAAATAATATTCAAACGAAACAATTTTACTTGAAATTAAGTTCTTTTTTATGTAAAGATAACTAGCAAAGTGGGATTGTGGGTGTCATATTACAAGCAATCTAAATATCTCCTTATCTATCAAAAAACTTCTGCAGCTAAGCCAAATTGCTTGCGTTATTGGTTCAAGTCTGTAGTATATCTGTAGTAATGGGTAAGATTCGAACCCGCGATCTCACGAATGCAAGTCCTATGCCTTAACCAATGGGCTACCGCCGAACAAGGGCAACCTTTGGCTTAAATTAGCTGACAGCTAACTCACAATATTACAAGCCATGGATGGTAAAACTGGTTTAACACAAATCTCGTCAATTTTCGTTAGTGTTGCCCAAATGCAAGAACAAGACGAGACTTAGCCAGTCTTGGTCTTGGTCTTGCGCCAATACACCTGGTCTTGGTCTTGGTCTTGGTCTTGCGCTCCCAGTCTTGGTCTTGGTCTTGGTCTTGCAGCAAGAGTCTTGCAAGTCTTGCAATTACCTATTAGTCTATTACTATTTATTAAAGTTTACTTTAAATCTTAGAAAAACGTATTAGAATTGGAACATTGTGAGCTTGAATTAACATAGCCATAGTAAAGATCAAGCAGATTAATAAGTAACTGAAGATTTGATAAGAAATTCGAAAAATCAACTGACCTATATGTCGTTTTCCATGGAAGTAACTGTTTCTTAATAAACATTTATGATTTATAAGCTTACATTTGCTAAAACATGTAAAAAAACAAATTAATTACAATAACTTGACTGTATTTTAAAGAACAATACTTATCTGTCTAGAAAGAGATTGAACCCTCAACTTATAAGAAATTTAATAAAAGAGTTTACGATTTATCATTTATTTGAATAAAAAATAAAATACAACACAAATCAACAGCTTTATCATTAGGTTATGATACTTTATATAATTTTTTTTGACCAAGAATTAATACAAAGTAACCATCTGGCTGACTCATCACTTAACCTATTTCTATGTTTTCTAATTACTAATGATGCTTTAGAAAATAACCTCTCAGCAGGTACTGAAGTTGCAGGTATTGAGAGAAAATCACGGGCCATTTTCGATAAAATCGGATACTCTGTCTCATGCGTCCTCCACCAATCTAAAATGTCTTCCGAGCTGGCAGTTCTTGGTTTTCTCAGGTACTCCTCCAACTCGTCTATCACTAAGCCTTGAAGACAAGATCCAGATGACGTCGAGGGACATTCATAGAGTTTATCAAAGTCTATTACGTCTTCATCTTCATCACATACTTTATTTTCTTTTTCTGGTAATTCCAGAGATTTGTTCAGTGAGTGTAGACTTTTATATTCTTCATAAAGTTCATTGAACTTGCGCAGACTTTCTGTTTTAAGTTGCTTCCCCCACATTGTCAGGTCAAAAGTCTGAGCCTTATGCCTTGGGTCTAAAATTAAAGAAGTACAATAAATCCAGTTGCTCTTCTTGTAATGTTTAAGCATTTTGTCTCGAGCTGCTTGGAAAGCTAGAATGAGCCTTTCATCCACTTCAGATCGATTAGGTTTCTCATCTAACTGTTTTACCATGGATTCAATTTTATCTAGCAAGAGATTTAATGATACAATGACTAGCGGTAATGTAACATATTTGTCTCCAACAAGTTTTGTACTTAAAAGTTTAAAGTTTATTAGAAATTTATGTAATTTTTCGAGTACCTGCCATTCATTAGCTGTGATTTGAAAATCATTTAATTCGGTGACAGAACTGCACAATATGTCAATGCCCGCTCTCACTTTTAAACCAAATCCAATCATATCATGTGTGGAATTCCATCTCGTTGGACAGTCAAGAATGGCATTTAGATTTGATGGCACGCCAGCTGCTTCACAAGCAGACTGAAACTTCTTCACTATCTCACTTCTTTTTATTTTACTGGAAATACTGCGTAACTTTGTTACAGATGTACGCGAGTCAGCAATATTTGGTGCAGATTCTTCATCTTCCTCATCCTCAGTTTCGTCTGCATAGTCTTCGTACTGCTGATCTTGCGCGTTAGTGTCAGACTCACAGTGTAATGCTAAGGTCTTTAATAAATCTTGTACACCAAGGTTTAAAATGTGAGCAAAGCACCGGAAATGTTGATTGTCTGAATCAAAGTGTGGCGGCAGCTGTTTGCCCAGTTCATACATGAATTTGGTATTTGCAGTTGCGTTGTCGACCGTGATACCTTGTATTTTATCAATTATGCCATATTCCAATAAACATTCATGGAAAATCGTTGCAATATCTTCCCCAGTATGTCGACCGCGTGATGGTATAAAATCAAGAACTACAGATTGATACTTCCATGCGTTGTCTATATAATGAATAGTAACCCCGTAGTAACTCCTACCAGCAATTGACGTCCACCCATCAATGGTAAAAGACATTTTAGATGATAATTGTTGAAGTCGTTCCTTGAGATTCAATTGGAGCTCTTCAAATCGCTCTTTGACTTTCCTTCTAAGTGTAGACCTTTTAGGAAACACCATATTAGGGCAAATACGTCGAAAATATACTTGTGTAGCTTCGTCATCGAAAAATGAGAAGGGAAGATATTTTTTCACCACCCAATCAACTGTAGCTGTCGTGATGTTGTCACTGCTGTTTTCCGACTGAAACAAAACAATAAATCTTGTGTTATTAGGTTTGAGCGTATAAGAGGAGGAGGTTTGTTGTTGTTAAATCGAGAAAATCGTTAAATTGATATTTGTTATATTAAGGTTGCACTGTACTGTAATTTACCAAAATAAAGTACTTAGTTGTTACTGGCCGATTAACTGAAAATATGGGTGTTTATAAAAAATATTTAAGACGATAATTACATACTTAATATGTCGCACCCCTAGATGAAAACTGTGAAAACACCACTAACTCAAAAATACTTACGTAAGTTAATGGCGTTTTTGAAAGTATCGCATGAATAGCTACGCGGAGTTAAAATTCTTTTAACTGTTAAAAAAATATTCTTACCTGTCCACTTCCAGCGGTTACTAAAAAGCTTGTGATATCTCCACTTAATTTTGGTTTAACAGGAAGAAATATTTCTGATTCCTTTTTGTGGAAAGATATTAGATGTTTCCTTAAGCCTGAAGTGTTTCTGTTTTTCATTTTTATTTCAATCTTTTTATGTTGGCACAATTTACAGAAGGCAGTTTGGGATGCATGAATTATTTCGAAAAACTCCTCAAATTTGCTTTTGGGTCTTTTAGATCTGTGACTCAAACTCTCGTTACTCGGACTAGAATAATTTGAATCTTCGTCACTCATATTAAATTGTACACGTGATACGTTTTTAGAAAACAACGAGAATTAGTAAAAACAATTATCAAGTTAGACTCGAAGCACAGCTCAATTGGAAATGACTGGAATTAAAATAATTCCTTTATTTATAGTACGTTTCCTTGCTTTACCGCGCCGCCTCGCCACGTGCCGGCTCTATGAAAAGGATGCCGCCGCAAATCAAACAATGCCGCGTGCGGCGTACAAACACACACTAAATATTACCTACTTGTACAGACGCGACGCGTGAATAAAATAGAATTAGTGCCAATCACTATTCTTTACATATAAGTGAATGTTTTGGCGTACATCTATACTAATATTATAAAGCTGAAGAGTTCGTTTGTATGTTTGATGACAGAAGTTTTAAAATAAATAAATAAGTCCTGAACGTCACTATACCTCCAAAGTTACTATTCCTCGTGGACGAAGTCGCGGGCACAGCTAGTAAATACTTACTCTCATCATCTCTCTCAGAGATATTCGGGCTGGTAAGTAATACAAAACTCTTATCGCAGGCTTTTTATTTTATTAGTAGGTAAGTACCTACGCTTTTTATATTATTTTATTAGTTTTGTAGAATTTTTTTACACGTTTCAAGTATATTTAAAAGTGGCTACAATATTTATTAAACGGGTGATATTTGAACACTTTTTTGCTATTTTTTCTTGTAAAAACTTAAGAAATATAATGACTAAATGTACAATAATAGTACCTAAGTAATTAGTTTAAAACCATATAAGTAATCAATATTATAATATATACTTACTAGAATGAATTAATATGACATCTACTACCTATCCTTACCATTTTATCCTAATCATAATACTACTTGCGTGATCAGTATAATGTATTCATTTTCATTCTAAGCACTCTGAAACTTATTTATTCTTTGGAACACCTGTAGGTACTCTACTAGGAAATTATTTTGCATGAGTATACCTTCGCCCTATGGCGGCAATCAAATAGTGTCAAATGTTATGATTTCGGCGTGGCGGCAACGATTGTTTTAGATTTCAAAAGAAGCCGCCGGCGCGTGTATCATAACCATGTACTTCCGAAAAGCGGCAAATTTCTTTGAGAAGTAAGTACAAAACCTTTGATGCCGCATTATCAAAGTGCCGATGGTTAAAACATAACTATGCATGCACTCAGTTTGATTTTAATAGATATTTTTTTATTCGCTATGTTTATGGTATTAGTCGTAATGCGCATAGGTCCAGTTTTTCATATTCTTTGATACAGTTTTTTGCGTCTCATAGAATTCCTAAGCGTACCTACCTATACACCGAACTGTTACACCTAACTACTCAGTGAAATAGCGCTAAGTCCTAGCTGCAAGACGCAAGAGTCTTGCAGGCTATGTCTTGTTCTTGCTCAAGTCTTGCATGGTCAGTCTTGGTCTTGGTCTTGCTAAAAATACGCGGTCTTGTTCTTGGTCTTGGTCTTGCAAAAACGCAAGAACAAGACCAAGACTGCAAGACCAAGACTGAATTTGGGCAACACTAATTTTCGTGAATGTACACGATCCTCAAACCCTCTCCGAACTCATTAAACTTTACCTTGAAAAAAGGAGACATCACTAACATCGCGTTTACCAACAAAATATTAATAGCACTTAGTTTTATTGTTTCGTGACAGCCCCGTGACATTCACAAACGGATCACAAGGGGCCTGATATCAAGTACAAGGTCGTTTCCAACTGATTATGCTAGATAAGGCTGGATCATTGTATCGTTATGATTTCTCAAGATATTTCATCATCAAAACAAAACTAAGCTATGAATAAGAAAATCATATTTATAACTAGATTCAGGTTTTATTTTACTTCTTGACGTGAATTCCAGGGCACTATTATATACTGTATATATACTGTAAATATTATTATAAAGAAGTAAACGAGAGTCCTAACGCGTATATTGAGTAGAACTTTTCTAAAAAAATCCACGAGGTAAGATCCTCAAAAAGAAATTTACGCAAAATAGGAAAAAATGTGTTATCATTATTGACGTAAATCCCAGCACTACAGTTATAATCATAAATGGTTATACTTCGGCAAACAAATGATATTAGTGTACAAATATTTTTGCCTATTCTAGCGAACAAAAACTATACGCAATACGAAAGCAAATTGGCAATAAACGCTAATTGTAAACACAACCCTAGCGTAAACATAAACAAATTATGAATAGAAAACTCACACATACCAACATACCAGATATAAATGTGTATGTGTAGGTACACAAACACAAAACACAGGGTTGCCAAGTCGCTGTACGTAGAATAGACTGATAGCAGAATTACGCGTGTTTTATTTTAAAATATCTCATGTTAATCCATAAAATATTATAAATAGCAAAATACTTACTATTGGACCGATTCTGTAAAAATTTAGCAAGAAAGAACTTAAAAGCCTACTGGTTGATTGCAGAGGCTCGATCGGCTTTAGCAATCTTTTTATTTCACATCGCCAATCAGATAAGCTAAATTTAGAATTTAAATTTTGCACGTTAGTACAGTACTCCAAAAGTAATAATGCGCATAGAAATCTTCGGAAATCTTCGTCATTGTTCGGCAACGGTCGTATTACCCGAGCGTCGAAAGACGATATTTATATAGAGTGGTTAAGAGCAATTTCTCTATGCCTAATTTTATATATTATGTGTTTTGTGCTAAAACAGATTTGATTTACCTGTAACGAAATTTGATTCGATAATTCCATGTAAGTAAATAGCGAAAACGCTACAATCATTGTTGGAGTGATTAGTTTTCAAGTGTCTTACCGAAGTTGGTGTAATTATGGAGGAAAAGGTTTAAATAACATAAGGTTTTATTAGAAGGAGAAAAAAACGTTTTCAAATAGAGGTTTACATAAAATATAATCAAAATCTCAGTTCAAATTTGTTTACAGCACTAATCATTCCAGAAAAATAATACAATTATAAAAAAATTAATCAGAATCGAGGAAGACCTCTATTCCCGACATCGCAGATTCATCAGAAGTTTCATTATGCTCTTGTTCATTTACACTTTCCTCACTGCTATCACCTGTGTAAATAATCAGTTTATCGGAATAACTATCGATTCTTGGCTCAAATTTTCTATATTCATCTTCGCATTGAACCGCATGATCAGAAACTTTTTTCCATTCTTCTGGTCCTATTTTATTGATTTTTTCTAATATAGCATCTTTAACTGACGTCACAGTCATTGCAATATTTCTCTTGGCCACGTGTTGCTTTATTTGGGACCAAATATTTTCAATAGGGTTAAAATCGGGATGATATGGTGGCAATCGTATAATTTTATGCCCATGTTCCTCCATTATACGGTCAATGGCAAATTCTGTGTAATTTTCTTTGTATCTTTGTATAATTTTATACAAATCGGGTTTCAGTTTCTTTGGGTCATGCGGAATGTTGTGTTGTTGTAACCAAGCTGTCATTTGTGGTTTAGATGTGTTTGAGTTTGGTGGTTTCACAGACAGCTTATTATGATATGGGGCGTTGTCTATTACCAACACACTATTAGGAGGCAAGTTGGGAATCAATTGATTGCGTAGCCAAGTTTGATAACGTTCCGCGTTTATTTCTTTATGATAGTCACCTTCTGAGTCGACACATTTATGTAACATTAGAGCCCCTGGGACGAAGCCTTTTTCATTGCCTGCGTGTACAATAATTATTCGCTCTCCTTTGGAAATGGGTTGTTTGATACCTTTTTTGTTGCTATCTTGCCAAGTTTTACCCTTAGTATGTGATGTGTGCACATACGACTCGTCCATAAATACTATGTTTCTACCAGAACTCCTCAGCTGTTGTATTTCTCTGAGATATTTGATCCTTTTTAGGCGTATATCATGTTTTTCCATAAGTAATTGTCTGTTATTATCAGTTTTCAGAAACCTAAACCCCATGTCTTTCAAGATCAACCTTAAAGTCTCGGCACAGCCTTTGAAATTAATAGCTTCGATCAACTTTATTCTTAAATTATTTACAGTTGGGAGTTCTTTCAGCGTCAATTGAAAATTGTATATCATATTACGAATAACACAGTAGTCGAAATCATCAAGTACCAGCCGAAATCTACTTTTAGGTCTTCCTTTTTTCGGTGTAGAAAATTTCTTTGATTGATTATGTTTTTTTTCGTTTAAGATATTACTCAAAGTTCGTCGCGAAATTCCTGTAGCTTTTGTAACACGGTCTTGAATTTTTTTAAAATAACCATCATGGTCTCTGTTGAAAACATTGGCTTCATTTAAGAAATAAAGGTACACATTAAATACCATTTGCCGTGCTTGTGAATTAAGCGGTTTTCCACGTTTAAATTTATCCATTTTGGAAGAATTCGTCTGAAAGAAAATGGCATGGGCAGAGTTAGGTATATATTTTTTATGCATGTTTATCTATTTATTTAATTTAAATAAATCTCATTTTTTAAATGTTTTTCTAGTACTTAATATGTATTTAATGTAGGTATTTTATTTTTTTAATATTAAAAAAACGTGAAATATGTTATTTATTTTCCTTTTTTCAAAATATACTATTTAAATCTGAATAAGCTAATTAATGTTGAAATTATATTTACCAAGAAGGGTGTGTAATAGCAGCTCTATATATTTCCACAAATAGAGAACACGTGCAGTCACTACCAATATATAAAGACGACTGACAGACATTTCGCTGACCGGCGACAGCTGCCGAACGCCCGATTTGTTTTCGATTGTGCACACATGATATTGACTCCTATCTCTTTTAAACAAGGTGCAAAATGCAAATGCCTTGTTTAGGGCTCTTACGATTCCATGATTCGAGTGTTTCCGGGAATACGACAATTAGCGAAGATCTGCATGTGCATTATTAATTTGGGAGTACTGTACAATATAATGGCTGGAATTAGAATCCGCTATTACCTATAACTATAGTAAAACAAATCTATACAAATATTATAAAGCTGAAAAGTTTGTTTGTTTGTTTGTTTGATAGCGATAATCTCGGCAACTGCTGGTCCGAATTGAAAAAATATTTTACTGTTGGATAGCCCATTTATCGAGGTAGGCTATATAACATCACGCTACGACGAATAGGAGCGAAGCAGCGATGAGAAATGTTGCAAAAACGGAAAAAAATTACGCAGACCACACGGAACAAAATTACACAGACAGGTCAGCTATTAATATTTTAAAGCTTAAGAGTTTGTTTGAAAGCGATACGCTCAGGAACTCCTGGTTCGAATTGAAAAAATCTTTTAGTGTTGGATAGCCCATTTTTCGAGGAAGGCTATAGGATATATAACATTATGCTATGACTACTAGGAGCGGAGCATCAATGAAAAATGTTGCAAAAACGGGGAAAATTGATACAGACGAAGTTGCCCGAGTCAGCTAGTATTACATACCAACGATTAGATAAAAAGTGGAACTTATTAGTGCAAACGGATTATCTCATAGAAGGATTAAACTGGATGAGACTGCATTATGTGATAACAACGCTCTTCATACATCAGGATAACAGCACTTTCCGTGTACTTATCATATGGAAAAATGATGTGCAAATCAAGTATTATCTGTCTATCTATCTCGGCCAAAGTCCATTGTCTTTCGCTTTTTTATACTTACGAGTACATACTAAAAGTATTTACAGCTTTTGTTTGTTAGAGTTCCGTAGCCACAATGGCAAAATTACTTATAGTTACGCCATGTCCGTCCGTCCGTCGCGTCGGTCCGTCCGCAGCTTAGCTCAGAGATTGTTAGTGCTAGATGGCTATAATTTTGCATGGATTACTTACGCCGACAAAGTGAAAGAATAAAAAATTTTGATGTAATTTTTTTCTCACCTTCAGCCCCCATCGTGTGGGGTATCATTAGATAGGTTATTTTTATAAACGTTTAGGGCTTGTAAAGAACATTTTTAGATTTAGGGATCCGTTTGTGAAATATTAAGTTTTAAAGTGCAAATCTTTGTTAGAGTCATGTCTCCTGCCAGCTAAATGGTTGAAGTTGGATATGTGAAAATATGAAAAGGAAAACTAGCTCAGCTAATTAGACTTTACAAGTTTACGAGTAACAGGAACAGCTAATCAAATGATAAGTAACAAAATTTTCGTATAAATTCCATTGAAAATTATTATAATGTAGGTAGGTGAAAATTATTATAACGTTATAAGTATGAAACCAAAACAACACAAAACCCACTTCTTAAGCCGCATTATTCGGATGGGGGAGGGGGGGACTACGGAGTCCTACATTGTGCGTGGCCCGACATGCACTTGCCCGGTTTTTTGTTTAATCCAATCAAATCAAAACGTTTGATCTACTCAACAGCCTTTACGTCTCGGGACACGAGGCATTTAAAAAAAACCGCATCAAAATCCGTTGCGTAGTTTTAAAGATTTAAGCATACATAGGGATACAGGGACAGAGAAAGCGACTTTGTTTTATACTATGTAGTGAAGTTAATATATAATAACCAGATAGATTGATAGCCGGTCAACCCTGACCCAAGCACACCCACACACGTAAACACGCCCACATCAAGTCTTCGCTAGCAAATAACTGCTTATTGTGTTTATGTAGTGTTCGAGTTGTTTTCCCCCGACTGATAAGCAAATAACTACGAAAACAATTAAATAGCTTATCGGATGGTGCAATATATTGCATAGTTTTATATTAAACGGATTATTTCGGATCTTTTTACCTAGTTATCGAGAGTTATTACTTTAATTACATTACAGAAGACCGAAAATAAATAACACTATGCAACGTCGTGTTTCTGCGACTTTCCTACGAATACTTAAATCATAATATCTTCAACTCAAAAAATATTTGTCTACTTTTCGCTGTTATGTTACAGGGACAGCATGAACGTTAACGGTGTTATTAAAGTTAGTGGCGTTTGAGTCTGTATATCAGAAGTGATTGGAGAGTTACTGTACCAACAGCAGAGGCATTTGTAAATATCGAAGTCCACAATTGAGCTATATTTTTCGAAAACTCATTCTCACTATTTTCCATCAGGTGAGCCGTAGGTATGTATGAGACCAAACGGATCGGAACTGGCATCCAAGCGAGCGAAGACATAGCCAAGGGCTAGCGTAAATATGTTGTACATTGTACTTTCTATATCTATCAGCAATAGATCACTCAGTTTAAACGAATTACATGACAGACCACTCAAACATATTCAGATTGTGACAGATATGTATGTAGATAATGCAGATTACTGTCGATAGTACTGCGCATCAGCTCTGATATTCTACATATGAGTTGTATGGATCCTGAATATGCGTCTGAGTCCACTAAGATCCTGTTAATGGATCCCGTAGCAAAGTTTAACAGTACATACTCTGGAGTCAGTGCAATCCACCATTGCTGAGGGCAGATCCTGCGATTATAATCGTTCGTCCGATCCCACCAGGTGAGGATATTACTCTTTTGGGACACAACATCAAGGCTCAGTTTAAAGTCTACTGATATTTAACCTGTCAATGGATATTATCTTACCAAGCATGTCCAATCCGCTCTCCCATAGTGCTTGCTATATGCTGACAATATAACGGATAAATTCGTAAAGAACCTGCAAAACACCTCGCAAGATTGGAAACAAACACTATAGAGCAACGGTCTCCGCATTAGTAGAAACAAAACAGAACACCTGCATTGAAAATTACACGACGGATCATCATCTAATATAGCTATATCCATTGACGTACAGTTATTACCGAAGGTACATAATTTTAACAATTAAATATCTAGGATCAATGCTTAAGCTTTGATGCCAATATCGATGCGGACGTTATCCACAGAACAAATGCAGCCTGGCTAAAATGGAGAACACTTAGAGGTGTGTTATGTAATGCCGAAATGTCAATCCAGCTGAAGGGTAAAGTTTACAAAACGGCAGTAAGACCAGCCATTATGTATGGTGCCGCTGCAGAGTGCTGAGCCGTCAAAGCCGTCAATGAAATGAAAATATTACAGAAGGCAGCCGGAGTAACAATCATCAAGCTCTCCTGAAATCCAACTGAAATCTACTGTTCAAGATGCTTGGGGTACATTACCAAAAGAGTACTACAATTGTCTTAACCTTAGATAATACTGACATGAAATAGTTTGCTAGAAACAATCTAGAGAATCTTTTGACCGCTCTTAGCTGATGAATGATGAAAAACAAGCTTGCGATTATTACAACGACTTAGCGAGAAATGATCTACGAAAATTCATTAGTGAGCTTCAGGTCACATACATCATGCTCGATGTAAAAGCATAATAGTTGCTGTGATTTTTTTTCTCTTTAGTGATAATTTAAAAGCATTTAAGCTAACCCAGACATAAGGAAAAGAAACAAATTGTTTGATTTATCACTTTTAGTACTTTCATCTACACCAATATTAGGATCGACGCGCCTTTGTCACTTTGTTTGATTTATTACTTTTAATACTTTCATTTAGACCAATATTAGGATCGACGCGCCTTTCTTACTAGACGCACCAATAATGACTTAGTAATTTGGAAAAGTTTAAAAATAAATTAAGCAATTGATTCTGAGACCGGCGATGCATCAAGGGGTATTTTATAGGACCACTTTTATTCAGTTATTTGTCTGTTCTGCTAGTTTTGCCTTTACATCGTTTTCCAGCAAGTACTCTAAAAAATCAACATTTTAAGAAATTAACGTTGATGCCTATGCTGCACGTTTTTAGGGTTCTGTAGTCAAAATGGCAAAACGGAACCTTTATAGTTTCGCCATGTCCATCCGTCCGCCCGTCAGCAACTTATGATACTTTGCATATTACTTACGCCGACAAAGTGATAGAATAAAATCTTGAAAAACATTTTTTGAGGGTACCTATATGTAAAGTGGGGATGTCATTTTTTTTCTCATCTACATATGGGGTATCATTAGATAGATCTTTTAAAACCATATAGGGGTTGTGAAGGCCATTTTTAGATTTAGGGATCTGTTTCTGCAATTGTTTCTTTTTCAGCTAAGACGACGGTTAAAAATAAGTATAAGAATCATTCTGAGTAGCAGTATTCAAAACTCCCGCATTTGTTTTGAAACTATACGCTGTACACAATTTATTAACATGTTTATTTTCCGCTACATTGTGAGTTTTTTAAACAAAACCAAGGGCCACTGATCAATAAAAAATTAAATATTACCTTCAAGAATTTTGATGTTATATTTAACTCGATGTGGTAAATTAAAAAAAACCGTTGGGTTAGGCTTAAATTATTAAATCTACTTTTGTTCTAAAAATATACTTAATTATCATAAAAAGATAATATCAAAACTACTCAATTTGTTATTCTAATCCACTTGCCGATCTACTTCGGAGGCGTAAAACTACTAAAGGAGATACGGGTGATATCACTCTAGAAACCGATCGCTTGGATTTGTATTTTTTTAAAGAAAACACCTGGGGCTTGTGCCCTACAAGTCTGTGACGCGGGGGACTTTACAAACATACAAATCACGGACACAAAGTAAAGTCAAACTGGGAACAACAAATTGTGGATCACACGTGGTACTCGTATAGGAATCGAACCCATTATCTCTTGCGCCGAAGTCGTACGTGCTTCTACTGCACCGTGAAGGCAGTTTGTTTGGCCGTGAAATCGTGCAGAGTGAATAGAGATAGATTTCTGTTGCATGAATAAAAATAAATAATATTATAGGAACAGCATTGATTGCCTATTGTATTAACTTTAATGGGGCAAGTATCCAGCTTTTGACCCAGGGGGGGGAGGGGGCAACCACCGTTCCGTTACACCTATCACTGACGACAGAGGCAGGGAGCGAGCACGGCCAATGGAGACCGTTTGGTAAAAGTAAAAGCCATTAAGCGATCAGGAGCAGGAGCTCTAGAGCCGGTGAACGCAGCGTAAACTTGGAAGCAAAATCAAGTGAATGAGCAGGGGCCACGCGTCCGGAGCCAAAGCCACAACTGACTAAGGAATTAAGTCACTGCGTTGCGTGGACAACGAGCTACTAACCAAAGGGCAGCAGAGCGATCTTAAAATTCCCTGCAAGAACAAAGAACCGCAACGTAAACTTTAAAGTGAATGCGCGAACTGAGAGACAACGTGAACTTAGAAGTCATTGCGGAAACTTCGACGAACGTACACGAACGGGAGACACAGAGGAAATTGCGCGAATAGAGGTCGCCAAAATGCCATTGTAGGGTCGGGTGGCACGGAACTGTAACCTCTGCGCGAATGGGCAGCACAAAAGATACAAATACAGACAGAGAAATTAAGATGAAGAACCCTGCCGCGACCAAAACATTTCTTAAGTTTAAAAAAATCGTCTTGCATCGCGTTTGACGCCTCCAGTCATTGCCTCGAGTACCAGTGCCCTACCTTGCCCCGCCTAGAACCGAACCTGCCTAGCAATCACGCAAATGTCGTCAAAATTTGCCCAGATACCTTTTCACATTACTTAAACCCTTATCTCCCACTCTCGCAAAGGATTTTTAAGAGAAGGCAAATATTTGGTCCACTTAAAAAAAAAAAGTAGAATCGGGCTCTTCTTTTTAAGTAGGTATTTCATATTTATCCTGACCTTGACTAAGTTGTAGCGGGACTTAGATAAAAAAAATATCGACAGCAGTTGGTATGTATACTATGTACTTAGACATTCGCGTACCAGGGGGACCAGCTGAAACCTGGGTCCCGTTACACATTGTACTGTTGGGAAGATAATAGACGACCATAATTATGTTATGACTATAACCTATCGTAATAATTGCTATAGTTATAGCATTATTATTACGATGCAAAACAAAGACAAGGATAAACAAACATGTGACGTGACGTGACACACTAACTTATGCAAGTATGGATGTTATTGTGTTAAATATATTGTTTTTAAACTTACTACACCCGTGACCGCGATCGATGGAATTCGATCGAAACATCGGGTAAATAAAAGTTTTGGATGTTTAAAAATCGCGAAAGTTTAACAGTTTTCTTGTGATTTTTGTACAGTTATTTCAGGCGATTAAAGGGTCATTTACACGATGCCATTTTCTTGTACATTTAAGAGTAATAATTTACTGCAATAAATAAAAGCCCAATTTATACGATGCCAACGCGTGATTTAGACCATGCAAGTTTTGATTGCTTCAATTTGTTTTTATGCAAAAGAAACTAGCATCCTGTAAATCAGTTTTAAGTGGCGATATTTTATATCTAACATTATTGTGGTGTCCATACAGTAAACGTGTGACCAAGTTAAGTAATATTTTGATTGTCAGATACATTGAGGGGTGACCATTGAAGAAGCTTTGGTAGCCCGGAGACTAGAGGTTAAAGAATCGGATTTGCAAACAAATCCTATCAATTTAACTATCAACGTGAAACCACCCTTGACTCGTAAGTTATAGTACTTAACGAGCGACCCGTTTTGATGTGATAATAATAATTAAGAACAAAAACAGCTGGCAACGTGATAGTGATAAGACGTCATTAGACTTTTAATTCTGACCTTTACATCTATATCTATAAAAATATAATTATCTTCTATGCAGTAAATGTGACTATATCACAATGACAGAAAGTTATAAATATAAACCAGTAACATATTAACTAGCATGATACGATAGGTCATCTTAAGTTTTAATATAATGTTTGTAATCACATCAGCTGAGATATGAATGGGATAAGGTTAAGACACCCACTACTTGCCTTATATTCTCACCCTCATAAAACTTTATGCTGTCTCGGTAGGGCCCGTACGGCACTCGTTTATCGAAATCGGATACGTTACGGTTTAGTTACTACGGTGGAATATACATAAATACATAAACTGACATCAAAATCCTTTCTTTTAGGCTTCATCTGGTAAAAAAAAGGTTAATGGGCACAATAAAATCACATTCAACACACTCAACAAACACATAGTCCTTTAACAAAATAATAATAATAATAATAATAATAAGCATTTATTTGTCCTTTACATAAGTACAATTACATTTGCCATATTACACAAACAATAAATAAAAATAAAAGACAAAAAGGTCCTGGACTCAGCATATAGTCAGCAGCACAAAACATGCCGACCGCTGATATTCTGCCCAAGCCTGGTGTTAATTACTATTTATATATATTTACGTTTTCAGTTATTTTTTAAACATTTGGCAGTAAAAAAAATATCCCTGTATATACATATATTAAATATCCCTGACCACGACTGACTTTAGTTACAATGATAACATTTGAATAGAATAATGACAATTATTACACAGTTAGGATGATTAACCTGTAAGTTGTATTTATGTCAGGTTTACATTATAAGAAGTGTGAAATATATTAACATAAAATTACATTTTAGGTAGGCTGAGAGCTCCCAAAATCCAATGAACGCTTCAAAATGAGCCACTTGAAGCAATGCGCTTTAAAGGATGAGTGAGATAAAAGTAATATAGGAGGAGGTAAAACATTCCAGCACTTAGAAGCGGCGATCTTGAAGCGTCCTCTGGTCTTAGATAAGGTGTGCCTGGGCATGAGCAATAGGCGATTCCGTGACCTAGTGTCATACGTGTGCGCGTCAGATATCCATTCCAGTTTATTGAATAAATAGCTAGGCGTTTTATGTTTACATAGGGAATTGATTAGACATGCGAGTTTTAAAGTACGCCGGCTGTCCATGCCCAGAATCCCCTCCTCTATTAAATGAGGTGTAATGTGGTGCCGTTTTGGGATCTCATAAATATAACGAATGCAAGCATTCTATACTCTTTGAATAGCATTCACCGTTTTATTAAAGAGGCACGGCCCGTAAACTATATCACAGTATTGGAGATGAGACAACACCAAACTTTCACATAACTGCTGTCTAATCTTAGTCTTAAGAAATGGTCGAAGCTTGTATAGTGTATTAAGAGAGCCAAAGCATCTTGCAACTTTTTGCTGAACGTGCTTTTCAAACCTTAAAGTTTCGTCTACAATCAGTCCCAAATTCCGAACACAATCTGTCCGTGGAACTGAACAATTATTTATTTTTACATCAGGGTTATGGGATTTGATGGAATGTACTTGGGCTTCGGTCCCGCATATAATGAATGCACTTTTAATAGGGTTAAGTACTAATCCGTTCTCACTTGACCACTGGAAAAGAGTTTGTAGGTCGCTATTCAACTTATCAACAGCGGAGGCGACTCCTTCAGCCGATAATGGAGTGTTAATATACAGCTGGGTATCATCAGCATATAAGTGATAACTCGAGTGTTGAATGACTTTTGTGACGTCTGAAGTATAAACAGAGAACAAGGTCGGACCGAGCACCGATCCCTGGATAACACCTCGTTTTACCGGGATGGCGGTAGATCGCTCAGGTAGATTCTTAGCGCTTGTGAGTCTAACTACTTGGCTGCGATTTGAAAAATAAGAAACAAACCATTTACGAGCCGAGTCTGAGAACCCATAAAACTTGAGTTTGTCTATAAGGAGTGGAACATGAACACAGTCAAATGCACGGGTATAGTCCAATAGAACAAGAAGTGTACCATAGCCCTGATCAGACACCGTCAATATGTCATCAACTATATGTAACAATGCCGAGGTTGTACTATGATGCTTCCGAAAGCCAGATTGTAAAGCGGGTATAATATTATTGCTTTCAAGATAGCGTGAAATTTGTTGTTGGACCACTTTCTCAACTATTTTGGATAATGCTGGTAAAATACTAATTGGTCTAAGATCGCTTACGTTGTTTATTTTACTTTTTTTGGGGATCGGAGTTACAAGCGCGCATTTCCAGTGATCTGAAAAAACTCCATCAATTAAAGATTTGTTTATAATGGCTGACAGTGCAGACAGGGAATATGGCAAGGTGAGCGAAATCATATTCATAGTGATATCGTCACAGCCATACGAATTAGAGGAGTTAGACCTTATGAGTCGCATAATTTCTTCTTCGGACATTTTTTTGAATTCAAAAGCAGAGTTCGAGAAATGCTGAAAGTGCGGGTTATAAGAAGACCCCACGTTACTCATTGGAGGGACACTATTAACAAAATGATCGTTTAAAGTGTGAGGATCAGCTAAGTGAGCAGGCAGACTTGAACCCGCTGAAGGTTTTAAGATGTTATTTATATGTCGCCACATAGCAGTAGGGTTTGTATTATTATTATTGACGTAATGGTTAAAGTAATTAGATTTTTCTTCTTTAATGGCAGAGTTGGCGGCATTGCGAAGCTGCCGATAATAGCTAAGCGCACCTTCAGATTTAGTTAGTTTAGCCCTTATGCAAGCCCTATCACGTAAGACACGTAAAGCGTTAATAGAATCAGTTAACCAGGGAGCGGGGGGCAACCTAAAGACGCGAGTACGTGGTGGCGCAAATGTATCCAAAAGATCTAAAACCAGGAGGTTGAACATAGCAACCATATCGTTAATATTGTCATATTGAGACACAAACTCCCACGCAGTGTATTGCGCGGCATTGTTAATAAGACTTGCGTTATCTTTTAGCGGCCTATAAGTTATAGTCCGCGGTGCAGGACGTTCAATCGAGATTGGGAAGGTTGTGACTATTAATGCATGGTCACTCAAATCGTCGTTGTGGTGAATCTGAACAGAATAAGGTACAGTGTCGGTTTTTGTAAAAATTACATCAAGTAATGAGTTTTTGTTAGGGGTAATGCGGGTAGGTTTTTCGATAATTTGATGTAGATTAAATGTTTTCATCAAGGGTACAATATGTGAGGGTATTGTAATTAAATTGTTGGTGTCCAGACAGTTTATATTTAAGTCCCCCGCTAAGAACAGCTTATCGTATTTGGGGGCAAAAATCGATAGGGATTCCATCAGACTATATATAGCGCTTACACTGCTGAACGAGGGCGGGCGATAAACAATTCCTATCGCAATCCTACGCCGCGGTAAACATATCTCAAGCCATAATTGTTCGAGAGAACTTGTTGGATGCTCCAAAGTACGTACACGTAGTTCAGACCGGACGTAGAATCCCACGCCTCCCCCCCTGCTGCTTCTGGGGTTATGTAACAACCTAAAACCTGGTACGACATAAGCTTTAACATCGGAATCGGGTTTCAGCCACGTCTCAGTCAGACATAGTACATCGAATTTATGAGTTATCAAGGATTGCCTCAGCTCATCCCACCCTGTGTTAATGGAGCGAACATTTAATAAGCCCATTATAAAATAATTCGTCCTGTTCTTATATTGACGCGACATAATGAAACGATAGTAACAACACGCACGTAGTAAATACGGAGAAACAGCGTTTAAAATATGAAGGACATAACATATAATTATCAGGACAACTTGAATGCGTCACAGGGCTAATCCCAATAAGTGAAATTCCTACAAAATAGAATTTATTAGCTTTAAAAAACACGTTCATACTTTCGCGGTACTTGACTTTAAAATATTTGAAAAACAGATAACAAAGGGCCTCGGCAAAACCACACACACAACAAGAACTATTGAATGAGCTGCGATAAGAAACCGGTTTTACATGCCGACCAAATAGTGAGTTTGTTTTAAGGATAGTACTCATAATACTTTTTCTATACAATAATTCACAATACTGTAAGGCACATGTATAATATAACAAAATAATATAGACCCGTAGGGTATAGTTAGTTCTATTAAGAAGATAGATGAGTTTAGGGAGCACAAAATACACATTAGAAATTACGTTCAAACTGAAATAATACCAAAAACCTTTGAAATGTCTTTGTCTACACGGATACGTTCCGCAGGCCTGCCATCCTCCTTACGCGCTAGTATTTTTCCGTCACTGGTCCAGACGTACTTCCAGTTCAGTCGCTGTCCAGCCTGCCTGGCCTCGTAGAACAAACGCCTGTTAGTGTTTGTGAGGCGTTCGTTGACGTAAAACCGGCGTGATGGACCGGGTACTCCTACATCAGCAGTCGTAGTATCCCGGCGCACCCGGGCGGCCCGCAGTATGTTGTTACGGGCCGTACGACGGGCGAACCTCACGGCAATGGGCCGTGGTCGATGCGTGTCGGGGTTAGCAGAGGTAGTGCCCACCTTTTCGCGTTCAACTCTGTTTCTTCGCGGCGAGCCAATGCGTTCAGCGTGGACGATGTCCTTCTCGTCCACATCAACACCCAATTTTAAGGACAATGTTTTAACCACATGAAGCAAGCTTTCTTCTTTACGCTCCGGTATTCCCGTAATTTCCACATCATTAAGAAGTAGGTCTTGGTCGCGTTCATTAATCTGACATCTAAGCTCAAGTATGGTGTCCTCTAGGTTGTCGACATTGGCTGGAATCTTTTGCTCAAATTTTGATTCAAGGTTAGAGATACGGGCATCCATGGATGACAGACCGTCGTTTACTATTGATTTAAAATCGGCGTTCCCATCTCGGTACTCGCGAAACTCGGCTCTAAGGGTACTGAGTTCGTTTCTAAGGGCTCGAATTTCCAAGGCCAAGTCAATGTTATGTACCTCAGATACGCTATTTGAGGTTACGTTAGGAGCTAAACTTGGCCTCGACCGGTCCTCAGGGGTGTGGAAATCAGCCATTTGTTCATTAGGAGCAGATGAGCTGTCCTTGCATCCGTGGCAGAGCCATTTGGTGCCCACAGCACCCTTCTCGGGTAAGTCAGTACAGCTGCGGTGGTACGATGACTGACATTTGCTGCATTTGATACCTACGTTAGCCGCCATAAATTTTGCACAACCTCCGCATTTCACCATTTTAGAATCAATGTCGCAGTACTAGTGTTTATTAAATATACACACTGCACCACAATAGTAGTGTTTAGAAGTATTGCGCGTGTGCAGTTAACACTGGTAGTAGCCAACAGCAGAGCAACGGTTCAAAGGAGGACGCTATTATAAATACGGCAACTGGACTGTTATAGTTTTATATGGTGTATGAAACACCGTCCCCTTGACGGTCACCGTATTTTATGTATAAATCTACACTAGGTAATATTATAAAGCTAAAGCTGAAGAGTTTGTTTGTTTGAATGCTCAGGACTGGTTAATGGTTCAAATTTAAAAAATATTTTACTGTTGGACAGTCCATTTATCTAGGAAGGCTATATAACATCACCCTATGACCAACAGGAGCGGAGCATCAAGTTAATTTAGCCGCATTTACAATGTTATTATAGCTCAGGTGGGAAATTAGGCGGTCCTGAAACCAGAAGGTTCGAGTCCAAGTAACCATTATTGTTTTCCTTTTTTTTATTTTTATTTTTGATTTGTAATTTATTATTACATATTTTTTTATTAAGTCAGTAAAATCGAAAAATATTATCCAAATTTCAATATGTAATGTTCAAGTGAAATGTTCAATGAAATGTTCAAGTTTTCACTTCTGCACTCGTGGAGTGCAACCTATTGTTTTTTTTAAGGAAATAAAAGGCTATATATAAAATAAAATAAATTGTTTAAAAAATGTCTAACTTTACTATTGTTTTATATTATTACTTTTATTATGTGCCTAGTGCTAAGTGATTGTTAGACTTATTATGGTGTAAGGACAATATAATGAATATCTAATATAATAATAATAATCTCATGTAAGCAAACTATTGTATGTTCTTATGAGCAAAATTTACGCAGAAGTAGTTATGTGTTATAAAGGGAGAATAGACATAAATGATTGGTCTCACCCACAGTAGAGGGCCTTAACTCCCTCCTGCTGTGAAGTCTTGACGAAGCAGTCAACCATCCCAGTGTACCGTAGCTCCACATGGCGAGGGTCTATCTTCTGGCCTTGGATCTGCAGACGAGTCTTTGTTGTGTCAATTGGGAATGTACCTGTCAAAATTTTGGTATTAATATTTTTTTTTATTTCGGGGCTTCACCATTGTGGATGTTTTGTTGGTTGAAGGGCTGTAATATCACACTTAGCCTCTTGATGCTGGTCTTTGCAAAATTTAATTAAGATCCAATAGTTTCAAATAGGTAACTACCAACAGTCACACTCACATTTTTAATATTAGTACTGATTTAAGGGGTGTTAAGCCCATTGGTTAATGTGTAGGTTTCACAATAAAGAGCTTGTGGGATACCAATGTGAACCCAATACTAACAATTCAGCTTATCTGGAGGAGTCTACAACATAACTATATCTTTAAAAAACTAAATGTTTTCCAGTGAGTGTGTGATGCACTGATGCACTGATGCACTGATGCACTTATGTCCAACACAACCCAACTATTACTGTTGAACAAATTATGTTTACTTTCTTTATATCATGAGGCTTATAGTCTACCGGAGTCTATACAGAATAGATTAACACTTAAACAGATTTTACCTCACCTTTTATTATTATTTTTTTACTAAATTAATATTGAAATATTTGGTTTTAATTTTACTTGCAATAATTTATTCACAAAACCACAACACAAAACAATCAAAACCTAAAATAAAACCAAAAATTTATAAAATGTCTCATCATAAAGATTAGTCTTGTTTGTCCATTATTTCATTCAATAAAAAAACAGAATGACACATTTGTATAAAAAATTGTTCATCAAACAATTCTAAACAAAAAATCCAGCATTCGATTATCAAGTAATATCAAGAACATGGACTACACGGTCTATAAATAATTTCAGTACTTGTGTTAGCTATACTTTTCAATGATATAATAACATTTATAGGTTATGTATGTCTAAATGAATAAATTACTGTATTCTTACCAAATTCGGCGACGATCGACGCTAGGCCGCCGTATATAAACGGTCTCCAATCCCTATCGCCCATCACACATGGAATTATTTAAGAAAAGGTACTGTTTACTTCTACTACCGGTGGTTCGGAAAATTTAATTGTCTAGTTCTACGTAGCGAAAACGTTATAACATGAAAATTCACAACCGTGACATAGCTACAGTCATCACAAAACTATTGAACATGTATTGATTACACTTTTCATTATATTTATTAAAAATAATCGCATTTCATCAATAATCACATCAATGTATCGCACTCGCTACCACAGATTACTATAGACTATGTAGCAAGCTACTCGCTACAACCGCAGACAACTTCCTTCAAAAAACTTCTGACATGACATGACAGATGTCATGCACAGTGTTGCCAATTCGACTAATCAAATTGTCGCTATAATTATGTTCGAAAATCACTAGAACTCATTAAAAAAACAGAAGTTATTCATAGGGTCGTTGTTGCATTTACTACTAACAAAAAAATGTAATTGTTTAAGTTTACGTTTACGTGACGTTTATTTTCCTTTTAAAGAAAAGAAAATAAAATAAATTGTCACTGCAACCGCTATTCGCTTTTGCTTAGCAACCAGTCAAGAAAGTGACACTTTAGTGAATGCAGCCCAGCCGGTCATCAATTTATAATCGAGACTTTGTGATTCAAAGAAGAAAACTGAAATAATACTAACTTGAAACTGAAAGACTAAAAACTTGAAACTGGCGAATGCATATTTTACTTCCTAAGTGAATAAATTATTTTTATTATTATTATTATTAATCCCATCTTGACACTATCTAGATGTAAAGTTTTGATCATAAATTGTAGCAGGGAGCTGGAATCCGATAACAGCACTAGGTCGTCTGCGAATCATAAGTGACATAGGTAATCGCCCCATAAACACAGTCCTGTCTTGCTCCAATCTAACTTACATAATATAGCCTCCAGGATAGCTATAAATATTTTTGGGGATAACGGGTCGCCCTGCCTTACGCCTCTTTCTAAAGGAAAATTAGGTCCAAGAGTTACTACTTGATTCTACCCTTGTTGTTGTTATTATATGCTTTTGATGGCCTTTTATATACATCTTCTACTCCCTGCTGTTTTAATCTTTCCCATACACTCATGTATGTTACCGTATCAAAAGCTTTTTGATAGTCGATAAACGCTATGTATAGCGGTCTTTGTTGTTTTTGATACTTTTCTGTAATTAATTCTATTGTGTGAATATGGTCGACAGTAGAAAATCCTTTTCTGAAGCCTGCTTGCTCTATCGGTTGTTTTGCCTCCAATGGTATAGTAGTTTTCTTGGTTAACTCAAAAACGGCTGGATGCACAAATAAACAAAACACCATAAGAAAATACTGATGGAATGGTCGCATTTTTCCAAAGAAAATTTTAATTTTATTTGTTTGATAGATATTTTGTATGGATATAGAGAAGGAGGTAAATGGAAATCACAATTGAATTGGTCAAGTTACATTTATTTATACGCATAAATACAATTATGTCAATTTTTATTTATTTATTTTTACAATGTACATAGTTTTTACGAAAACATGTAAATGTATTATTGTGTAGCAGCTGTCCACGCGGACGCATCGCTCACTCAAGTAGGAGAGAGACAGATGTCAAACGCTGCCGAACGCGGAGGCCGATTGTGCCTCTTTGTCGCTCGTTCCGCGCTCTCGCTTGCACTTAAATGGAACGCCTCAGAGCGAGGTAACGCCTCTTGAGTCATGTTTTTTCGTGCGTTCAGCCGGCTCCATCGAATTATAAGACGTTGTCACGTCAAAAATTTCAACGTCATGTTGCACTGAAAATCTGTATCATTCATATCCTGAAAGAATACAACATACTGCTGGGGTAACGCACACGCAAGATGAGGGTGGGACGCGTGGACAGTACTCTAAAAATATCGATTAAACTCTGAAACAAATAATTAAGTCCGAAACATATATAGAATAAAATATCGTTGATGTATATCGATTATTTTTGAAACGCTATGCAGATAATTATTAAGCAGCCCTGGTATTTTTATTATCTGTATCTGTTTAAAAAAGACGTGAGGTAAAGGCCCAAGCCACCTTAAAAAAAAAGAACTATCTGTCAGTAGGTACTCTGTAGTTGACAGATGTCAATAGTACGTCGTATATCTCAAACTATGGAGTTGTAAAAATGGCGGCAAACTGATCGGCCATTATTCTTACAGCTCATATTTTAACTTGTAAAAAATTGATTTGAATACGTGATAATTGACTAAGGACGATACTTTGTGCATGTAATAAGCGCTTAAATACTTGACACTGGCAAAAATTAGCCGTTTAAACGGCTAGATTGCCATAAACTCAAAGAAGAAGAAGAAGACTCAAACTATGCTATCAACTATAGGCCGACCGCTTAACTCGTATATCGCCTGCGCGGTGAGAAGGGAGCGCGGGGTGATGTTAACGGGTGGGTGAGCGGGGTGCGCGGGACAGAGAACTTCCCGCGCACCCCGCTCACCCACCCGTTAACATCACCCCGCGCTCCCTTCTCACCGCGCAGGCGATATACGAGTTAAGCGGTCGGCCTATACGAGAGATTACTATCGAGAATCATCGAGATGTTTCAACAATTGATTAAAACATCTCACTATCGCTCATCACTAGCCAGTAGTGTTTGCGGAGTGTCAGAACCATAGATTATATATTGTACTTATACTGGTAGTCAGAACTGTCAGACTGACAGATTAACTGGTCAATAAAACAGTTTATTTTATTGTACTATTATTATTTATAAAGTTAGTTAAACCAGGAAAATAACGCTTAATTATTATAGTGGTATAACGAGCCATTTCTATCATAAAGGCATTACACCCACGCCTAAAAGTAAGTTTATTAAGGTGATCACTCATTTACATTACCATTAATTTTAATAATAATTGCAATCTATTTACGAGTTTTGGGTGTGGACGAGTACTTAATTGCTATCTATTTACGAGTTTTGGCTGTACTTAATAATAATAATCTAGAAACCCGAGCATAATTACTTCACCAAAGGTTATGTATTTGCTGTAAATACCAGGCAGTGTTTCCCCTTCATGAGTTTGCTATATTAATTAAAAAAAATATTTTCTTCCTTTTCATTTAAATAAAAGATTAGAACTATTTGTTTATTTTATTTACTTTTAGTTTTTACTGGACATGTTTTTGAGTCTGTTCATTTGTATTTAATATTTTATTCAACTACATTGAATCAGACTGACTTACGTGACTGCTAAATACTAATGACCTACCTTCCGGACCCATGATCAGACCCTGAACTTTTCAAGATAAATCTAAGAAGCTTGCCCAGGGGGAGGGTCGCAGGTACATTACATGACTGTTGAGTACCGCCGCTCCACCTTCCTGCTATTATCATCAGACCCTGGAAATCATCTACAACCAAAGTACTTGTCAAGATGAATCAAATGGTCCAAACATGCTAGGTTTCTGTTTTTTTATTTAAAGAAGTTTCTATGGCTATCTTCCAACTCCATCATCAGATCAGATTTATCGTAGCATAATATTGCATTGTCATCAAAGATACACTCATGTATCAAATTTGAGCCCAATCAAACATCAGGTAGTGGTACTAATTTAGTTTCTAGGATTTGACCCATACAAACTAACGAACAATGTAAAAATCAACATTATTTGTTAAATTTCCAGTATACCAGAAACAATGTCTAACAATCAAACGTCCCCAACGGACCGCCCGTCCAAGATCATCAGATTTGACAAATCATACGTTCAGACATTACCTGGAATATTGAAGCTGGTTGAAATAGTAAGTAGTTGTGATTTGTTACTTAACTATACTTCTATAAGAGTAGACAATGTGTATGTTTTACAATAATGTTGTATGTATTTGTGTTATAACAAACATACAGCTACAAATATAAGCTGTATATATAAAAATATACAGCTTCTATCTTCGGCTTCTATCAGAAGCCGAAGATAGAACCGGCCCACCGTGGCGGTGGGCCGGTCTAAACCGCCGCCAACTTTGATTATGTTTGCATAGAAAGTCGAACTATCTTATCGTATGATGATTAATAAACAATGAAGTGTTAGTGGAAATAAATCATTTTATTATTATTATTATAAAGGATTTAATAAATGTTCAAGCAATAATTCAATTATTCAATATTTAGTACCTACATAACAGTAAACTATAATAAACCATTTATTAATCATTCAGTTATTAATATTGTTTCTTCCTTAAACTTTATTTTAATTTTACCACTGTAAAATAAAACAAAAAAATTAACAGTAGTATTACAAAAACAAAAAAATATAACAGAAAAATGAGTGCATTTTGCTGTTATATTTTTTTGTTTTTGTAATACATTAGCATCTAGTTAGTAATATGGTAATATGAAATTCTTTAGTGTCTTGTTTGAAAGTGATAGGTATAAATTATAATATCTTAGGACTATTTTTGACTGCCTCTGTGGCTCGATGGGAGTGTATCCGCTGCAACGCAAGAAGTTGATTTGATTCCCACACGGGACACCACTTTGTGTGATCCACAAATTATTGTTTTGAGTCTGGGTGTACTTTGTGTCTGTGACTTGTATGTTTGTAAAGTCCCCCGCGACACAGGGCTTGTATCCTACTCTACTGCAGGAATCGTATTTTAAAAAAAAAATGTTTTATAAGTTTATCACAGTCAGTCTTCCATGTGTCTATGCATAAATTTACTGTTTGTGATGTCAAATAACAGGTTTTACTAAATTCATGTTTATGAATGTTATTCAATGCACAGACCAAAAAAAAAACAATTTTAAACATGTATTGTCTGTCTGTCTGTCTGTTTGTACTGGCTAATCTCCAAACTGGCTGGTCCAAGGCGATTTGATAAAACTTTCTCTGGTAAATAGCTGATTTTATAAAGCATGACATAGGCTTCATCATCCAAAATATATATTTTGTATTTTACTTGGGCAAAGTCACCGGTTGTGGATTTTTGAGATGGAGCAGTGCCCTAACCATACTAGTTAATATTGTTAGTACACTGTTCATACTTTTGGATGAGAGAAGTTGCACAAATACTTTTTTTGGTGCCTATCAATGTGATCATAACAGTCATAAGACTATCAAAAGAACTAATGTAGATTGTACTACAAATTAACAAATCCCTTTTTTCATACATTTTGTTAGGAAATCATTATTACAAGCGTACCTATGCGTTTCAAGTGAGTTGATAACTGTTATGATGACATTTTGTTTCGCATTACGACTGCAACTTCATTGTATGACGAATGGTCAGCAATAAAATGATTCGTAAAAAGGTTAGTATTACACAGAAGTACCTACCTACTCTAATGAACTATATATAAGCACTGTATTTTACTATTTATTATGATTTAGTTAAAAAAAATATTACGTCAGACTGAAAGGCCACTAAAG
This sequence comes from Herminia tarsipennalis, assembly GCA_945859575.2. Classification (NCBI taxonomy): domain Eukaryota; kingdom Metazoa; phylum Arthropoda; class Insecta; order Lepidoptera; family Erebidae; genus Herminia; species Herminia tarsipennalis. Next base: position 26,688,009 of record OX243841.2, on the reverse strand, counting down.
TGTTATATATTTTTATATTTTGCCTATTTATTTATTTCTGTTTGGTGTTTATTAAATAATAAAGAATACTAATAATATTATAATTAAGAAAAATGTTAGGTATGTACTTACATAGTTCAAAGAAACTAAATATTACGTCCATTCCTTTACCGTAATACACATACGTACTTTACCCGACTTGGGAGTTTTTGTTTCTAGCGGTACAATTTTGACAAGTACAGAGTGAAGTTGTCGCGACCGCGATTATCTTCTCATTTGAAACGCATAGTATGTGCAGACACAAGTGCACTCTCTTTTGATACGATAACTCAATATTAATTCGACTTAGCTATAGGTAGGTATGTAACCTAGGTATCCCAACAAGAGGTGTGTGTCCCAGTGGCGACCAGGTAAATCAAAAGATTAGCGACGTTAAGCAACGTCCACTGTCAATCCATAGACAGGTGAACGTTTTTCCACACGCCGTTAACCTTCATGCTGTCTTTTTTAAGTAAAGTTGAATAGTAGCGACAGAAAATACAGAAATCGTTTTCAGTACGACACGAAGTATCGCTTGAGTATTCAGGGGTAAGAAGAGTACGCTATAGTAGCTGGCATAGGCGTACCAGGAATGGAGGGGGGGGGGGGGAATTTGAATTTGGCCCATTTTTATTGTACCACCTAACGCTCATTGGAGCTAGACTCTGATGATACTAGTGTCGGTTAGGATAATCATCAAAACTTACAAGTGCTTCCTACCACTAAACTGTAAATTATCTTTTTCAGGGCTGCAATATAATCGGTTTCATCTGCATAAAGGTGTCCTGGTCTTGGATATCAGCTATTTTCTACAATATATTATACTGGGCAGCGAATGTAGTCACAGGGTTTCTGCTCGTGGCTTACACGTTTCACATTGTGGAGAAGTTCCACACGTGGCCGTGGCACAAGTTTGAGTTCTTCTATTGTGCCATTGTTAGCCTCACTTACTTTGGGTGCTCGATATTTGCATCTACTATTAACGAGAGCGTCGGTTACGCGGTTGGGGTGAGTTGTATTATATTTTTATATCATGCTTATCCTTAAAAAATCCCTTTAGTAACATGATTAGGTAATAAATTCGTAAGTACCCATAGTTATGGGGGCGAGCCAGTTCTGTTCTGGGTCACTATACAACTGAGCCATAAGTGATGGTCGGTCTTATTATTGCAGTGTAAAGCCATAGCGTGATTATTGTTTCGATGTATCGAAATAAAAATAAAGAAAGCGTGAATCATCTTTTGGCAATGTAAGAGTAAAGTGGGAAAAAGATGTCGACTTAACCCAAAAATCAACATAGATCAAGCTCCAAAGCTTTGCAGCGCCTAGCGTGCATAGCAGCGACTGGATGCCAAAAAACCACACCGTCGGCTGCGCTGGAACACCTCAACCTAACAACCGCTGCATCTCGAAATAGTCGAAGCAGCCACAGCACTTAGACTAAAAATAAATGGCCTCTGGAAAGGTGACAAGGGCCCTACCCATATGGAAATTCTATCAGAAGTACTCAAAGAACACCTACTTCTAGAAGCCTCCATCGAAAGAATCCCACATACACAGAAACTTTGTCCAAAGAATAAAATTAGGCTTAAGCCCGAAGCAGCGGACCGCTCCAGAATAAATGAACTTAGAATATATAATGACGGTTAAAAACCTCCCAAGGAACAGGAGCTAGCATCTGCTCAAACGACCTCAGCATAAAAATATAAAGGTTGATATTTTAATGTTCCTCTTGAAGAGCACAATATTCCAAGGTAAATGTATTGGCATTACCAGAGCGGCACAGGCGATCGCATCCAGGAATGTGAAAAACCTTCGCATCAAGATCTTCTTTGACAGCGCACCGTGCTACAAGCACTACAAAACAAAACTATTAACTCAGCCCTCATCCAGGTATATCACGAAGCGCTACAGACGTTCGCTATAAATGGGGTAATTCTGCAGTAGATTAAATGACACAGCAACTCCATCGGAACGACGCCGCGGATAAGCTGGCGAGGCAGGGCACCAAAATGGCATCCTACGGCCGAAAGCCGTCTGCGTGAAAAAACGGAGAACAGCCACGTAGCGGAATGGAGAAACAACGGTGGTTGGACAAACAAAAGAGGCGATTCCAGAAGCATCAAGGAAATTGTCACGTAGCCTCATTAGACTTGAAAGGGACCAGCTGCGCAAGATTGTCGGTATCCTGACGGGCCAATGTCCCCTAAGCAAGTATCTCCTCACCATCGGGTGACGGGCTAACGGACAGCCCGCACTATAGCGGATGCATGAAAACTGAAGAAAAGCCCCGGCACGTAATTCTGGAGTGCAGCAGTGTGACCGAGCACCGGCCGCAGTTCCTGTCGTCCACATCATCCCTCCCGGAGGTGTGCAGCGCTCTGGGCGGACTGCTGAGCTTTTGGGAGTGCCTTGGGTGGCTGGAGTGACGGAACTGACAGGATAAGTATTTAATGCACAATGGCCCAATCAAAAGGCTAAGTGCGGTTTTGGTAGCCCCATAAAAACAAACAAACAAACGTCATATAAATTTCAATTTATTTAAAGTTTTATTTGGATTTTAAGTCGTTAGAGTTGACACACTCTAAGATAATAATATGTTTGACATTCTCAAAAAACATAACTAACTCAATTGATATAATTATGTTACTTTTAGAAACCGCTTACTATACAGGGTGTAACAGAAAGGTGTATTGTATAGAGATAGATAGGATAGAGGCCGTGATATAGCCCAGAAGTCGCTGCGACCTAAAATATCTATTGTGACGCCTCTTTCTTCCTTAAAGGACATCTCCAAGGTTTAGTCTGACTATGAAGTCGACTATGTATATTGGTGGAGTGGCCTTAACGTCGTCAGGTATGATTAAGTGCCTTCCAAGGTGCTTCTGATGTGATGAATTGCCTCGCAGCTACAGAGGATGTGTCCAGGTTCCTTATCCTTGTGGCAGAACCAGCAAACATTAGTATCGGTGAGACGCATCTTCTGCATGTGTCTACAGTGCCCAGTTACAGATTAGAGATTCTCGTAGAGAGCGCCTCTTTAGAGAACTTGCGTTGAATCCCATTAAGAGTGCTTTGGAGTGCTCTTGGCCTGGTGACTTTGACCAGAGCTTGATGCTTTGGGTTAGCCCCTATCCTTTGAGCGAGTTAGTAATGGAGCATTTGGATATACCGCAAAAGGGTCCAGGTCCCCACGCCATCTCCTCTGCCCCCATTCTGACTAGCTCGTCGGCTAACTCATTTCCTACGATGCCACGGTGTCCAGGTACCCAACTTAGCGTTAGTTTATTGGTTTCACCTAGTTTGTTTAAGGGTTTGGACACACTCTTTCACGAGTTTAGAATCCATCTTTTGTGAGCCTAGAGCTGCTTGGCTGACAGAAAGGTTTGGTCAAATTTCATCATCGGTGTATGTTGTCAGTATGGCACCAACAATGGTGCCATAGCTGGTTGCATTATTATTAAATAGTTATAGCATATTCTTTATGTCACAATTGAGTAGTGGAAGGCATATGGCATAAGACTTATACCTCCCCTGGTACAAAATTCGACTGGGTTATTATGGCAGAACTTTTAAGTCATGCTTTTTTTTAAATAAAAACATTTTCACTCTTATAATCTAATGAAAAAATAATTAATATTTTTTTAGGGTACCTACTCCGATTTTGATAAAATTAAGTATATGCACTCAGTATCATGGGCATATGCCAACCCTTGAACATGACCACACCTTTCTGTTACATCCTGTATATATAATCTAAATTTATGTGCGAACTAATCCAACATCGAAGTAGCTGTGAACCGTCCGATTTTAATAGCCATTTTGCGGGCGTAGCGAGGAGAAGAATTCACTGAGCGATTTCACACAAAGAATTTATAAGCAACCGAACGAGCTAGATGCCGCAGATCAATCTTAAGTCACCGCGAGCGGAGAGAAGCGTAGCGTGTAGTTTGAATCCACTACAAGAGTTGGTGGCTGCAGAAACATCTTAAAAATCAAAGCAACTGCGTAAACAGGGCACAACACGAACTTAAAAGTAACTGTGCCCGCTCGCAAAGCGATTTTAAGTGTCACGTCATGAGGAGAGGGGCAAAGTGCCCCGAAAAGCCATTGAGAGAGCTGAAACCGCTGGACTATCTTTAAAAGTCAGTGCGCAACGGAAAGGGCACAGTTTCTGGCGGCACAGTGTGAGCATAGAACCTACTGCGCGTGTGGAGGGCCCAGCTCCAGTCACAGAGGCGCAGGGCAAAACCTCGCTTCCTAGCTCTAAAGCTCGCTCCCTGCTCCTGTGTCTTGTGTATAAATTTTATCGACAACAGCTGGTATGTATTTAGACATTCCAGCTGTTGGGGGCAGTCGCCCGCCCCCCTGGACCCGGGGGGCGTACCGGGTACGCCCGTGAATACGCCTATTTAATCTAAAACCTAATTATTTTTATATTCCAGTTCTTTGGACTATGTGCGATAATCGCTTATGGGCTTGACGGCTTCCTGAAATATAAGGGCTGGAGGAGAGGGCTGCCTCCTCAGTAGAGACCTCACCTACCTCATCACTACCGGAGAAACAATGACCAAACATATTATATTATTGTTAAGTTTAAGTGAACTGTTTCTATAATACCTTGAATAATTAGCTTTTGTACAATCTGCTAGAAAAGTCGTGACATTTCACATAATAACAGTACCTATTGTCAGAAAATACCGAGAGTATACAAGGTAAATTTGATAAAATACTGACTTGACTAATGCACATATAGAGATCGCTCACACACACGGAATCTCTGGACGTCTTACGACCAAAGTGGTCCACACTGGTCTGTAGTTCGGTATCTGTGAAAGGTCAAGTCTATGTGTGGGTTGAGCGAACGAGGTTCGTCTAAAGATTACCTTCTTTACTGTTGGTATTTTGTGGAATTGTTTTTAGTTAATAAATTAAATGATTTATTAAAATTTCGGCGCAGAATTTTTTAAAAATAGGTTTTTATGAGGTCTTATTATATTTACATTCCTTTACATATTTTGATTCAATTTTGTATACTTATTGCTTACGTGTATATTAAGATGTAACTTTTTAGCAAAACGATTTTATAATTAACAAAACCTATTTTGAACTATGTCTATGTCTCTTGATACAGATGTCAAAATTGCGATGAATGTTAAACTAACGGAAAAATACTAAAAATAGGTCTTGACAATATCGTGCAGTATAAACAGCCTGCTTGTTATACTGCACGATATCGTCAAGACCTATTTTTTATTTAACAAAGTCTTCATTAATTAATAATATATAGTATTTTTGATATTATAAATATATGAAAAAACTTTACTTACACCAAACTACTATAGCCAAATTAAGTGGATAAACAAAAATAAAATAACAGCTTACACTCTAATCCCTAAATTTAATCAAAAATGTAAGCTCTGTTGTAAATATTTTATTACTTTTTATAGTTACAAGTAAAATTGTATGATAAGACATTTTGACGTTTCTATATATTAAGATTATTCATATTTTATCATGTTTAATTATAAGCTATATGTGTGCCTTATCACAAATTGTGCCCTTATACTGCATTTAATGCGCCTCTTTGACTGCAGGTAAAAGATAAAAACGTTATGCATAATAAATACTTCATACTGATATTGTATACAATGTACACTAATAAAAAATCTTTATTTACTTTGGAAGCAAAATACTACATGTACATTTAATGCCTGTTCGGAACAATAGGTATAGCCGGAGAAAAGAATGAGTTTCATATTGCTAATGTGTACAATGTGTATTTGTTTATAAACTGTATTTGTAGGAAAGGTGCAGCCACCATTTTATTACACTGATGAGAAAACAAGAGATAAAAAATATTAAAATAAGAATACATGAGATTGAATATATCAACCTCAATGTTGATAACATTGTAGTAGCTTCCACTTACAGTGTAAAAACTATATGTGCTTAATATTGTGTAAATTACTGCTTATTAATGAATAAGTATAAATGTTTTGCAAAATAAAGAAAATAATGGCCTTAAACGATAGCGCAGAATCTTTACTTACAAAAGTAAATTCATTTCTTAGCTAATATCTAAGAAAATTATCAAACGACGACAGCAATATTCTCCTAAGTAAAATACAAAAAACTATACAATAAAATACTTTAATAAAGAGCAAGGAACTATATCCATAGTAAGCTCTTTGTATATGTCTTTTGCCTACATTCTTAAATTTTTATATTGGTAGACATGGTGACTTGGATTTTATTGAAAAATGTAACACCTAGTTCCATGAATGAATTTGTTTTGTGAGTTTTTATGACGTTATCACATAAAATTATCGTCCGTAAACCGACTTTACAGACAAACCATTTTTTGCCGTTTTTATAGATAATGGTACGGAATTCTTCGTGCGCGAGTCCGACTCGTACTTGGCCGGTTTTTTATACTTCTTGCTGCCTCAGGCTATTAGGAAGTCTGAAAAAAAAGTGAATTATATCTATTGTTACACCATAATTAAAATGGCTTATTTTTGGTTTAATAAATTATCACATGAAAAACTTTTAAAATATAGAAAAACTATTTTTTTATCTTTCTAGGCTAGAATCAAGATAGATAAAATAAACATGACAGTATTTCAAGTACCTACTTAAAGTTTTTAACTCCTACTCAAAATTTAAGAAGTTATTTTTTTTCTTCATATTTAAGTTTTTTTTGCATAGATGTATCTAATGTAAAAAGATCAACCCTTTAATAGGGTGAGGTAATTGGGATTTGATCACCTGATATGGATTGACCAAAATGCATCATTATGGTGTGGCATTGGATTGCAGATATAATACAAAAGTGAGAACCATAATACGCAAAGTTATAAATTATGAATTTATTTTACAGGATTTTGTATAAATATTGCTAGAAATAAGTAAGCCAAGATATTTTTTTAATTATATTAAACGGCGTTTGGTTCGCCAGCTCCAAATTCAAGTCATAACTGGGATCGCTAAGGCCTGGTATGCATTATCGTAATCATCACAAGATATTTCTTGGAGTCTGGGCTAGGTCTGAGAATGACTCTGCATCATTATCATCTTGAACAATGGGTCGGTAATAAGAACTGCGATGACGCGTGCATTCTTACGAAGCGTAACCGCGACTGATTACTAAGTAAACGCAAATGAGTACTTACATAGGAAAAAAGTACTAAAGTAAAGAATTTAAGACCGTTGTACGAGTGTATTTTTAATATAAAAACGATTTGTCAACTTTTTATATATTACATTTTTTAATATAGTTCGTAAACTTTTGCGATTTGTATATATTACAGAATTTTATAAGCTACGGATCTTAATCGCGTAAATATTTTGTTTTAAGGCTAAACACCTTTGTTTTATTGCCCGATGTTTCGACCGTATTGCAACGTGGTCGCGGTCACGGTGGCGCGGGCGCCGTGATCGACGGCCATTGCAATACGGTCGAAACTTCTAGCAAAAGATTTACGCGATTAAGACCCGTAGCTTACGAAATTACATTTTTTATTAGACAAATATGTTAAATATTTGTCTAGGTACTTATTAAAAATATATTGTTATCTACTTACCTATTTCTATGTATGTTTATTTAGGGCCACGGTTTTATAAAGCTTACTTATTCGGTATCATTAGCGTCTTCAAAGGCGCAAAACATTTATTGTACGCCGATAACAAAAAAAATGTATGAAATAAAGTGTTTTGAAGATTGCTGTGCTCTTCAATCAGATTTAATATTAATAATAATAAACGTTTATTTGCGTAAAACATGGTATAAAATGGTGTTACAAAATTGTAGGAGTACGTACATTTCGCTGTAACAATCACAGCATGCAAACATTTCAGTTTCAATTTCTTATCTTACTCGTAACAAAATATATCATTATTTTCATTTATAAATTCTTTAGACCTGCTATATATGACTACGTGGTAAATAAAATCACTGTTCAAATAAAAACAAAAGACATCTCTGAATGTAGTATACTTTTTATACGTGCGGAGCGTTCTAGAATTCGCATGCCCAATATTGTCTCCTCACTATCTTATACACATAAATCAACTAGAACGTATACAAAAGCAATTCATAAATCATTTAGTCTATTTAGCTCTTCTAAATAAATCTGCATTCAAGACACTAATTGTCACGAATATTAAAAATGTTAAAAGAGAGCACTGTTCATCCTCTCTCTCATCTCTTTTTTTTTCATTATGTATCGTCTATTATTTTCTCTTTTGGTTGTTTTCAAAAATGCATTTAAAGTATGTTAGTGATGTTAAATGTTTGTTATTTCGTTCGTACTACCTACACAATAATTGTAATTTATAGGGAAACCTAGAATTGGCGTTACTACAATGTTTTACCTTATACTTTTGTACGCTGTTAGTTTTCTTAATAAATAAAAAAAATGTTTTGTTACGCCAAAATGTAAACGTTTACCCACCGTACTGATTTGAAACTCCCTTTGGGAAACAGTTTTCGGGCATTGTTGACAATAAAATACCTTTTAACAGAAACAAAGTCGGTAACCAATTATGATTATTTGTTGTTTAGTGAAATTATGTGAAAAAAGCTACCCGTTCGCTACAAACTGGCAAATTAGCATTAAAGAAGTTTATATACTATGTACCTACCTATTATAATTTTCAAGCCGCACAAACAGTGTTTTACAAGTTATTAGTTTACAAAATTTATACTTTAAATGCGCTATTCCGTTATGCAAGTTACTTGTATACAAGTTGCAAATTGTATTCAACTTGTATACGTGTGTACGAGGTATTCCAACTTGTACAAAAGATTGAAATCAAGTGTTTTGTTCTTGATGGTATGAAAAATAGCGCATTTAGTTTACTCGAGTCATGTTTAGATTTATAATTATTATTAATTTTACTGTTATTTTGTACCTGTTTTTAACAGTATTTTTGTTTTGGGTAAAATATGGCAATACTGTCTTTACTACGGTGGTTTGCCATGTCATTACATTAAATTCTAACGTATAATGAGATAAGTAGGTACCTACTCTCATTTTATTGTTTAGTTTTAGTGGTTGTTTTTTTATACTGTATCATAATTATTGTATAATTTTGTTATTGTAGGTATTACTGATACAAATATGAGTATACTTACCATTATCATTTTTAACAGACTTAAAAAAAGTATGTTTAATATTAATGTCCCTGCCTTTAAATCCATAATTTGTTACTTATTATTAAATTTTACATGTAAGTACATGCTAATTTGTTAAAATGTAATTTTTATTTGACTTTATTCTTTTACAAGTGATTAAGACAAAAATGGGACGTTATTTATGAGTTATAATTAATCAGGCTACTAACACGTTAATGGAATAAAACGACTGGAACATGATTTATATTGTTTTATTTCGTACAACAACAATAAAGAAATATAACGAGCCGGTCAGACCGTACTATAGACAAGGCGCGTGCTATACACATTAAGTCAATAAATAAGTTTAACACAAATACCTAATTCATTCTTTTATGTCACGAATACGTTCGTACAGAACCTACATTCTCTTTTCTCTTACAATATAACTATTTCATATTCGTGACATTATAGTTGACTGTACAATAAAATTAGACTTATAGTATAGTACAGACACAGACATAATTTGACACAAACAGTGAGCTCATGTGTTTTGAAGCAACATTTACATAAAAGAGTGAGCACAAAATTCACGTCACGATATATTTGACACAGATGTGAGCATTAGCTTAGTGGAGAATGTGGAAATAGATTGGACGGAACTATTATACAATATCTTAAAACTATAATGTAGTAGGTACAGAGTCGGCACGAGAAGTGAGCAGGAACGTTACGACGAATTGAGAACAGCGTAAGACGTTTGACGCGTTGGAGTTTAAGCTGACATTCGACTACTATCTACATCGGTGTTCACACTTATATTGATACCTATACATACCTAATGCCAGCCTTAGTACTTCGCCACTTGGAAAAATGAAAACTCTTGCTTGCCTTCACACGTACGTTATACATTAACGCCGACAATCTGTCCATGACGCCAGTCGACACTATATGTAAACAGTGGTAAGTAATGGCGACCATAAGAAGTAACCATGTTTGTCACTTTAAGTCCTCGGGCCGGCATTGATCTTAGGCGATATTTGTACATGACTTATAAGTACTGAATTTCAAGAGAGAGTATAAAGCAACTTTAAAATTAGCAAGCATTGTAAGCTGTTTATGTTGACCATTGATTATCGTGATTGAAATTTCTCAATGGGTAATTTCAAACCCAACATACTGCTTCATGCTAACTTCATACCCTCTCATAAACTTTATTTTAAACATTGGTAACAATAAAATATGCTAGTGACTCTAATGACACGTTGTGGTACTCTGAAATTGAGCTTGAAAGTCGTTGTGTCTTAGCTCTTACAAATATACGAAATTGCAATAGGCTTTAATAATTTCTGTAATAATTATTCTTAGAGGTACAAAGAGTGGAATAGTCCAATAATGTCACTAGGTGCGCTAGCTACTTAACAGGTTGACAGGTTAGCAAAATGTGATTAAAAAATGTTTGATAATCTATAAACCTTTACAAAATCTGTTTACGTTTTCAAAACGCTTCTAAATAAATATTTTTCAAAATTTCATTCAAATAACAATAATAGGTACCTAATTTCATTATGATAATAATATACAATTTAATTTTTATTTATACTTATTTAAGTTGATCTTACTATTATATCACAATAACACTAAGAATAATGAATGCGTAATGTAATAATGTAGTATACATTGAATAAATAACTTCGTTTTTGAACATTATTAACGTCACTATACATTTTCCTTCCTCCAGAAACTTAGCAGTAACTATAATATAAAATACCTTTATTCCTTTTATGCATAGCCATTGTAATTGGTATAATTAATATACCTACCAACAGCACCACAACAATTAGTACGAATAGGTACTTAGTTTAATGGATTAATCATTTTTTTTATACAACACTGCAGTACCTACTTTACTTTTTAAATAAAGTAGTTTTTTGTACTAACTGGTGTAATTCAAACCTAAGACTGACAGGAAAATATAATAAATATTACAGAAGGACAAATTTGCCTCATATTAGTCGTGAATCCTCTGGTAGATACGGCGCTGTTCCTACCTAAATAATGTTCAAAAACAAATGCGTAATAATAAACACTTGCGATAAGTACACAGTGAGGTAATAAAAGCCGTTGTGCGAAAATTAATGAAATCTATATTCTGACACTGAGTTATTTCCACTAAATAAATAAATGTTTTGGGACAACTCACAGACCCCAAACTAGAGTCTGAACAATGGCAACCAAAGAACTGATAAACACACTTATATATATTTGTAAACAAATATGCTCATCACACAAAGATTTCTCTTCTCTTCTCTATAGCGTAATCAAATTTGGAGTCGGTAACAATTTGGTAGTAATGTCTCAACTTTTAAAATATGGTTTCTTTTTTATCATTGTATGTCCTTTTTTTTAAGGACTGGAGGTACAAAATTTGTTATTCAGTACCTAACTAATTAGCAACAAAAAGTCAGCAAATTGTTAAGTACCTACTCCAAATTTGATTCATATTTACAACATTTTTTTATTAGCCCATGTGTTAATCCAGGGTGTCAGCTAACTTCCCCGTGGGATTTGGAGGCGGAAGTGCTCGCCGAAGTGTATCGGCAGGCGGTGGCTGTTCAGGCAGGGGGTTCAGTGCCCCTGCCCGAGGAGCTTCGCGCTTGGCGCGGCGAGGCCCACCGGGCAATCGTGGCCCGGTGGCAGGGCCGACTGGAGGCTCCACGGGCAGGTGTTCGAACTGTGGAGGCGCTCCAGCCGGTCCTGGAGGAGTGGGCGGGGCGGCAGCACGGGACCCTTTCCTTCCGGCTGGTGCAGGTCCTTTCCGGGCACGGGTGCTTCGGGAAGTACTTGCACACGGTCGCTAGGAGGGAACCGAGTCCCGGCTGCCACCACTGCGACTGCGGTGAGGACTCGGCGCAACACACCCTCCAGCATTGTCCAGCTTGGGAGGGGCAGCGTCGAGTTCTCACCGCAGTGGTCGGAAGTGACCTCTCGTTGCCGGCCGTGGTTCTGTCCATGGTCAGGGGCGAGGGGTCGTGGAACGCGGTCGCATCCTTCTGCGAGGACGTCATCTCGCAGAAGGAGGCGGCGGAGCGCGTCAGGGAAGAGAGCTCCCTGGCGGATCCGCTCCGTCGCCGGTGAACCGGGCGGCGTCGGCGCGCATATCTGCGCTTGATGCCGCCTTAGGTGGGGCTGCGGGCGGGCGTACGGGGCAATCTGCCCCGCCCGCGGCCTTCCGTGGAGGCGCGGCACCCTGTGTGTATCCAGGGGCCGCGTAGGTGTGAAATGCCCGGAACGCAACAACATCGCGTCCGGGCATTGCCACTGGGCGGGCCGCCGACGGTATAACAAATTCCGGCGGCCCGTTCGCGAATCGTATCGCCCGTGGCGGGCGATACACGGCGGGTTTTTTAGTGGGTGCAAACCCCACACTACCTCCACCGTCTTCCCCGGACGGTGGAGGTGTTCGTAAGGAATTTTTCCCGCCACATCAAAAAAAAAAAAAAAAAGGGTTTCAGCTAACTCCATACAACATTTTATTAAAATCGCTCCAGCCGTTTAGATGTGGAGAAGTAACAAACATACACACTCACAAACTTTCGCTTTTATAATATTAGTGTGATGCCAGCTTCATGGAGGTAGTTTCCAAAAAACATTTTTTTCCAAAAATGTAGTTAAAATGACAGTGTGAGATTTAACGATGTAGTTTAATTATAATAGATTAATTACCTATGCGCCCTTTGGAATCAAACAATAGGTATGCTTTTGCAAATTGTAATGGCGTTATATCAGACAGTTTACGTCCCGTCGCATGAAATTTTGTGGCCTTCAATCCAAACACAATGTGCTCGCCAAATGGTTGATTTTTTAAAAATAATTATTTTGCTTAAAACACAGCAAACAAAGGTTTAGTTATTTCCATTTAATAAGGAATGTGTACGTACATGCGAATATTTAAATGATAACAATATTTTATATTAATTGAGTATTACAAACACGGAATAATAATGGAGAAGAATCACAAAAGCCACTTGCAACCAGACGATCCATGATCACGACCACTCCGCCAGGAGTGTACGATTAAGAAGGAAATATAAATTACAAACACAATGCGACTGTACCTACTATGTACAAGTGTACTCCTAAATATAAGTTGGGATGCACACCCTACTTCGCTGTATGTATGTCAATGACAAATAACTAGAACGTTTTATCAGTCATAGTACCACATGTTGACTATATAATCTCAGTGTCAGAATTTAGACGAATAAGATGAAATGTGTGAACGTAGTCAGAATAGGCGTCAATATACTTAATGCTTTTTTAAAAATTGCAAACGTGTTCTAATCGCCTTTAGATAAGTGTCACCATAGTTTATGGTAGGAATACCGGGCATAGTGTTATCTAGATATTTACAGGTATAGCGTGAAACCTCTGACTTTGTTCAACGACAACTAACTTAAATAGGTGGGAATTAAATATACTTACTAACTAGTCTTTGTAAACAGATTGTGATGTGACAACCAACTACCATATAGTAAAAAAAACATTCATACAAAATTGTACCCTAACACTACGCATAAGGTAACATTTCGAACAAATTTTGAAGACCTAAGTCATTATAATCTCATTAATTCGCAATTAACACGTATTACCATCAGTTATACCAATTTGCAATGATTAGTATGGAATTCGATGCGTTTTGTTGCTTTTGGGGAATCTCTAGTCGACGGTAAATTATGTGAACATTACCTTTCTCAATCAAAACATCTAGCTTTTGTATAAATACTACAGGAGTATTCAATCTCACAATGCTAGTCAAGTGGCTGTCCAGTGTTCCACCAGTTCTGCCGACAAACTGCTATGCAGTTTGGCAGGCTTACAAAAATGTAAAATGGGTAGGTTTCGAACAAATTATTTATTATTATTATTATTATTATAGTTGTGCATCCAGGAGAAGGGAGAGGGCTAAGGAACTCAATTCCCCCCTCTCAAAGTTTCTGGGTCCAAACCAAAACCTTGGCCTCCTGAGCGGTGTCAAATCCTGGATCCACCACTGGCTTGAAAGACTCCTCTTACAATCATTATCTATACAGTAAACAAACAGATTTTATAAAATCTTTTCTCTTATACAGACTATAAAATGACTTTAAAGCAATCCATGACGTCATTTCTGGACCAGATATGACGTCATAGTGGAGTAATCAATTTTATAAAACCCGTTCCCTTCTACAGGCTATAAAATTACCTTGAACCAATATATGACGTCAGTCTCACCAGTCTATGAGGTCATTCGTTCACACACTTCTACTCACATTGTCTCCAAGTCACCACCTATCTTCCTGCTATGGTAATGCAGGTGGAGTGAGGACATGCGTCTGTTTGGTGACCACTCTGTTTCCTTGCGCAAGTTCCCCTGCCTTCAACGCCCTGTACTTCAGGAAGGCGTCACCCCCGTACAGCACCATAGCTAGGTAGCCGAAGAACTAGAAATGTAATGAAACGTTTTAGGGAGTAGGCACTAGGCACCTACCGATTATTATTCCTAGGGCCTAAAATATGAAACAAAATGACGCCAAGTTGCTTTATTAGTCAATCATAAACTATTAATTACAAATTTATCCTCAATAAACAGTTTGATTTCATAGTAAAACACGCAATAATGGCGCGGAGACGTATTAAATTGTATAAATAGATATTGAACAGCTCAAGTCACGTAGTCGCCGCAAATGTGGCTACTTTATAGACGGTAAAGTGTGCCAGTGAGGCGATCGTATCGGCTCGCCTGTTGTTTGCACTATTAGCTAGGTTACATGCATATTTAGTTGGTAGGCTCCTTATATGACCTGACTTTTGATATTACTGACAAAAAGGAACTAGATGTATATGGAGTAGAATGCTAAATAGAAATAGGTAGGTACTAAAAAACAATTGAAAGTTTTTTATAGAACTAAGGACGGTGTTTATGGACCAGCCCCCCTGCCAGCTAAATGGTTTATGTTGGGTATGTTAAAAAAATCACGGTAGTATTATATATATAGTGAAACTAGGTGTCGTCCGCGGCTCCGCCCGCGTGGATATCGGTTATCGCGATAAAAACTATCCTATGTCCTTCCCCGGGACTCAAACTATCTCCATATCAAATTTCATATAAATCGGTTTAGCTGTTTGAGCGTGAAAGCGTAACAGACAAACAGACAGAGTTACTTTCCCATAATCCCCATAGTAATTTAGCAAAACTCACCCCAGCGGCTGAATAGGGCGCCGCTCCGAACGCCACAGCAATGGTAGACGCAATCAGGTACAAGAACACCATCACGACATACGTGATCATCTCTATCTTCAGCCACTTGATGTTGTGGTACTTCTCCACCACGTGGAACAGGTACAGCGCCAGCAGGATGCCCGAGAACCAGAAACCTATATGCGTCACTAGGCTGAAGTAGATGCCTCGGCCGTTGGATCTGAAGGCCGAGGATTGGATGCATATGAAGCCGATTACATTGAGGAGCTGTAGAAAAACAGTCTATTTAAAAACCTATTTCACAGTGGCGGATGCAAAGGGGGCGGTGGGCAGAGAGGGGGGATACATGAAGGGTTTTTCAAGCGTAGGGAATTACCTAACTACTCCAAGCTTTTATTCTACTTACTTAAAGCTATCTCTGGTGTGGCGAACCAATAAACAAATCCCATCTTTATAACTCCTACGGGTAAGAACCAATAGGAGTAACCTAGGACAATATGAAATACTTATATGACGTATTTACTTAGGTAAAGATAAACTATCTTGAAATTTAGAACCCACAATATATTCATAATTAATTTAATATAATTATCCGTTTTCTATATCATTTTAAAATAATTATCCGTTTTCTTAACGTTCTAACGTGCTATCGAATACGCTTTGAGGGAATTTGCAGACTCCTTTGTATTTATTTCCCAAGATAATCTTAAAGCTGGACTGTGAATAGTTGAAGTTCCAGGTGTTCCTCGTAGAAAAAAACGCATATCTCATGACAGTTTATATGTAATGTAAGTACGTGAAGTGGACTCTTGTGAAACGAGGTTGTACAGGGTACACGTAGGTAGAAGATACAACTCAAGTTTGACGTTAGAGAATGATTTTTCGAAATATCGTTTTTCGTAACCGATACTTTCATCGGTAATGGGAAACTAATGGTTCGAACCGTTGGAAGCCGTACACGAGTACAGACAAACAAACAAGTACCTACTAACGTAATTAAATACAATACCACACAGGATAGCTAGCGGACCCAGAAGGTAGGATATACCTACGATATGTCGACACCCCATGTTTTTGATAACAAGTTCTGGTCATAAAGCAAGAGGTGTGATGTTTCCCATTACCACAGTTTGCAGAGGCACTGCTTACTAAGCCAACAAAGTAATAGCGAAACCTATCATATAAATTAAATTGCGGTTACGAGCCTCGAGACAGGTGTTTACTCATAACATTAGCTAGACGGTGGTGAACTGGTGAGTCAATTAACCGATCGTTATTCGTCGGCTAAGCAATTGCTTAGTGAATATTTGCTCAGCTATAAGCACTTAACTTAAGTGTTCTTGTAAATAGACATAAGTAAATGCGATGCCCTTTCATAATTAACTAGCTGACCCGCGCAACTAAGTCTGCGTAAATTTTGCCCGGTTTTTTTTTTGCAACATTTTTCATTGCTGCTCCGCTCCTATTGGTCGTAGCGTGATGTTATGATGACTATAGGCTTTTTCGATAAAGGGGCTATTCAACAGTAAAATTATTTTTTCATTTCGGACCAGTAGTTCTTAAGAGTTCAAACAAACTCTTCAGCTTTATAATATTAGTATAGATATTGATGTAGATATAATTCTAAACCAATAAAGTATATATAAAAAAATGTTTAACCCTCATTGTTCATAAATATTAACGCCACTGTGTCGATGGGCTATCCAACAGTAAAATAATTTATTAATACCTATAGTTACCTATAGTTCCTGAGAAAGCAAGCAAAAAAACAAGCTCTTCATCTTTATAATATAAGTAGGTATAGATTACCATCTGCTCAGTAGGTATATCTGAATACCCAAGGTTGTTTAAATAAAGAGAATTTTGGGCTGCAGTTCAGAGCCCGCATTTAAGACAACGGATAATGGATGGAGGACAATGGATCGTTAAGTAATTAAGTTAGGATCTACACCTAAGTACCTATCTATGTATAGTCCACGATAGGTGGACATAGCCATATTGATTTAATTTGCAGGAAATGTTAAAAATATATAAATAAAAAAAAACATTTTTTTATTTCATTTTAAGTACAGCTGCTTGCTGTACTTAAAATGAAAACGTAAAAGCAAATACGTAAGCATCCGCAGAGTACTGATGCATAATAAGATGGCACGAGCACTGCGCGGGTAATGTGATGGTCTCCTTAACGACGTCGGTTACGGCGGACAATCTCACCAAAGACTAGCCAACTACGCAGAAGATATGATAGTGCATAAGTGTGCGCGCAGAAACAAGTGGACTCTATTTTCTCTCATTCTAAAAGCCCGATGGAACAGAAATCCGACATGTCCGGAGAGAGTTTGGGCGCAGGAGCGACGGCTTGACTGCCGTGGTGTTACGCAAGAGGTCATGGGTTCGATCCCCACCCAGGATAAAACTTTGTGTGATAAGCACGATGGTTTATTCTGTGTCTGGGTATATATATATATATATATATATATATATATATCTATAATAAGTATGTATTTACAAATATATAAGTATGTTTATCAGTTGTCTGGTTTCTACAAGCTCTGCTTAGTTTGGGATCAGATAGCGTTGTGTGAGTTGTTTCAACATATTATTATTATTATAATAACGTGCTCTCCGGGGTCACGGGGTGTGATATTGCGCTGCGCGGGTATAGGAGTTAGGTCGCGTAGATACCACTTTGGTCTTCCCCATCTAACCTCATACCCCATTTGCTACGTTGACCTGTCGCGGACGGATTGTACCCAACATTAGCCCAGGGGGACCCTGACAAACGTACACTTCGCTCCTACAAAGTGTGACGTGACGTGCAGGTTTTTTAAGATAACTAATAGTACCTAGGTAACAACATTGCGTCTACAATCTAATCTGTAATCTAGTGATAAATCGACCCGATAACATTGTAAACATACGCCATTGTGTTGTATTTGATATCTAAAATCTTATTGTAAGGTACCTACTGGACATTTCCTGCAACAATTTTCTCGATAACGTTTTATAGTTGAGGGTATGTTTGGTTTATAAACTAGCAGGAATTCGTTATTAATTATTGCATTATTAATTGCTAGCTAAGCCGTGCCCACTTTGTCGGGCCTATGACACAAATGTGACCTTTCTGAAACTTTCTATTCGTAAAATAATTTTCAAAATCGGTTCAGTAGATCCAAAAATTACCCCCTACAACCTCACAAACTTTACCTCTTTATAATATTAATATAGAATTATAGATTCAGGTTACTTATAATGAAGTACCTAAACACAGTAGTCGTACCTATCTCCCGCAGAGCCATCGAGGCAGAAGACAAATCTGAATGTTTTTTCGAGACATCCACCACTATCCATAAAAATGAAAAAATATACAATAACAACGAACTCACAATAACAACGCATTTGATGATCCCAGGCAGTGTGATGATGTAGGACAAGTCGAACCTCGTCTCAGTGTTGAAGACGGTGTTGGTAGAGCCCATGGTCTGGGGCGGCGGAGGCGCGGGCGCCGGCGGCCGAGTGCTCGGGTACGCCATTCTTGCTCATCTTAAATAGAACACACAATATAAATACGTGTATATTATAGATAAGAATCCGATCTGATCAACTTGGCGAGTTGATCAGATGTTAATTTAAATGAATAAACCTACGTCCAGGTAGGCGTTGACTCGCGTTTTGAGCGCGCGCGCGTTCTCTTGAGATTTTATAAATTAAGCAATTATCTATATGTCTACATCAGGGGTTCCAAAACTTTTAACATAGTTGAACACCCACCAAATAAGCTAACCTTTTATTTTATGGAACAAAGTCAAAGTACTTTATTTACTTAGGTTACAAAATGCAGCGCTTATGAACGTCAAACAAAATTTGGAATACATTACTTGTACATATCTTATTACTTGTAATTTACTGTTTCTTTTTTTTCATACCTGTACCTAATAGGTACTTTGTGTTGAGATGTTGATTTTTTTTTTGTTGTATTTTTGTTTTTGTTATTTTAGTTATATTGTATTTTCTTAATAATTTTTGTTTATATGTCATATTTTTAAAAAGTTATATTTTTGTTAAAATGTACCTACACTCCAGCAGTGATGTTGTAAACATAGAATTTAGTGCTGACCAATAAAAGATTGTTGCACTAGTCTAAGGTTTTAAGTGAACTGTTTCTTTACCTAACGTTAAGAGTAAACAATTGTTGGTTGGCCAAGTTGGCAAGAATGGGAAAAGAACTGGGACATTATTTTTAAAAGCTATTTTTACAACATATTTGATGTATACCAGTATGGTGCTGCAACCATTACCTACACCATGAAACTCATGCCAGCAGTAGCCATAGTACACAAAGTAGGTATAATCAAGTTTTAAATGAATTAGCTTCCTATGGTGTGGATAAGATGTACTACTTACAAAAAATAAAGAAAAGGATAAAGGCAATATGCGATTCGATTATTGTAAGAAAAACTACTTGATACACAAATACTTATGAACCAACAATTAAAAACAAACCTAGAAAATGATAATTAACCGCTGACCAATCACCCAAAGTAGCACCCGTTCACGAGGTGATGATTGACGCATGGGTCAACCCTAATCTCCTTCGACATATTGAAGGAAAGGACCCACAGCGCCACCACAAGCAATAATAATAATAATATCTTGGGACAACTCACACAACGCTATCTGATCCCAAACTAAGCAGAGCTTGTACTATGGAAACCAGACAACTGATAAACATACTTAAATATTTCTAAATACATACATATTACAGATAAATAACACCCAGACACAGAATAAACTACGTGCTCATCACACAAAGTTTTATCCTGGGTGGGGATCGAACCCACGACCTCTTGCGTAGCAGTCGGACACACTCCCACCGCGCCATGACGCGCCATAATGATCATGACGATCCCTGACATTGCATAGAAACAAAAATAACCTTTAATAATTTAATGAAGTACGATCTCTAGTTGCCGTGAAGGGTTGATTACACGTAGCGAGTACCTACAGTGGTGAGAGAGGCACCGCACCTAGTCGATGTTATAGTTTTGTCATGTCCGTCTGTCTTGTCTGTCCGTCCGCATGTCACAGGCATATTACTCAAAGACTACACAATGAATATTGATTAGATTTGGTGAAAAGGTGTCTTGTAGTAGCCGCTACTTGGCGGCACTCCATACATGTATAACAGAAGCTGAGATTTTTTTTTTTTTGAGCAAACATTTTTGTTTTGCACATCATTTGACAGATTTTAAAAACATTTTAAGGTTTCTAATTAATTGATTTTTTTTTTAAAATAATCGCTCCGAAAGTTAAGTTAAGAAAAGGAAGTACCAAAGAAAGTTCTTTTGAACCATGTGACTAAAAAATATGGAAAAACAAAAAGGTGGCGCTTAACAAATACTTTATAAACTAAAATTATTTCGGACATGATCGTATATTATTTTATGATGTTATAATATTCATTGTGTTATTGCCGAAAAAGGTCGTAAGTGTCATAAACATACGCTCTTCTGCAGGTGTCATTATTCAAATCATGTGTTGATCATGTGTCAAAACAGATAGAAATTTCTTCCTTATCTATATAATTCATGCATTTGGATTAGTTCTACTGAAGATATCACAATAAAATAAAACCGGGCAAGTGCATGTCGGGCTACGCTCAATGTAGGGTTCTGTAGTACGCCCCCCTCTCCTCGTTTTTGTTTCATACTAACAACGTTATAAGTGTCTAGATTCAATGAAATTTGTACGAAAATGTTGTTATTTGATCAGCTGTTACTCGTAAACTTGTAAAGCCTACTTAGCTGTAATAGTTTTCCTTTTAATTTCACTATATATACTACAACCGTGTTTTTTTTCACATTCCCAACATATTTAGGGAGGAACACTTAACTCCAACAAAAATTTGCAATTTAAAGCTTAATATTTCACAAACGGATCCCTAAATCTAAAAATGGTCTTCACATCACAATCCCTTAACGTTTTTAATAGACCTATCTAATGATTCTCCACACGATGGGGTACGTGAGAAAAAAAATCTAATTACCACTTTATATATAGGGGAGTTACCGTAAAACAAATATTTTTCAAGATTTTATTCTTTCCTTTTGTCAACAACAGTAGCTATAAGAATTACGTTTTACTATTTTGGCTACGGAATCCTAAAACTGCGCTGTATACTATTGCATGGTAGTGCTTTTTGGCCAAAACACCATATTCCTGTAGACTTTGCGGCGCTCGTACGCTAAAACTATTGAGTTTACAAAAAAGATGTAGGTAATAACATAAATTGTAGGTAATGTTCTCTAGTTTAATTTTGTAATACATGTTTTTATCGAAAAATGAGTCGGAAAAGAGATATTGCCAAAAAACTGATGTTATGGGGCTATTTTTCTATTATGAAGATGGCAAAGTTGAAATTCGGAAAGAACACACCAAAATCTATAAATTTACCAAATTAAGTTTGCACAAGTCACGCATAAGCGGTAGCGGCAGTACAAAAAGTTGCTTGATTAGTCCGTTATATGAGTCATTGCAATACAAAAAACTTTAAAAGTAATAGTGATCGCTATTACGTTTTAAAACTGTGCACATGTTTTGTTAATAAATCATAGATTAATATAAATAAATATAGTTTAGTTAGACAATAATATTAGAGCTGTTGATTTGTTATTTTTCGAAGATCTTTTTCGCATTCTCTTTCGAAGATCTTACAGTGTTTTACCCAAATGTACTTAAAATTATTATCTTCAGCAAGAGCCTTTGCCTTAATTAAAAGTGACTTATTGGACTGGGTCAGATGGTCATTAACATAGAAATTGGCAGATGAGGAAAATCCTAACTTGGAAATATTTAACTTCTTACTCTTGCGCGATGATTTCACGAAGTCCACCTTCTTATAGCGTTGAATGCTATTACGATGGGTTTATTTGCATTGGGAACGCTAGTGTGTATTCAGGCAATTATATGTCTTCCTTTTTCCACGATATTGGATATGTTACCTATCTTCTGAGCAATGTCATAGAGGTTCTCATTTTTCTTCTGCAGGTTACTTATAATCTCAAGATAGCCCTACACCACTGATCTCTGTCTTAAGGTTCACGGTTCAGCTTATCCATATTTGTCTGGAGAGTTGATATTTGCTAGACTACATTCTCTACTTTGTTAACTCTGTACTCAAGAGCATTGACCTTTTCAAGAAGCGATAAATGATATCGTGTGCCATTTCAAGAGTCCTTAAGACCGCCTTCTACTTCACCTCTTACTAAGCTCCGACTTGATAGACTTTACATCGGCAACTACGAGGGTGCGTTTTTAAGTCCGCGGAATGGAGGGGATAGAGATTAGTGGTGGGGGTAATTTTAGTCGTAACGTGTTTTGGGACTCATAATTAGTATAAATACCAAGTTTTGTCTTAATTGGGTCATTAGTCTTTGAACTATCGGCAATCAAGCAACTGAATCGGGAAGTGAACTGAAAACATGGAGAAAATCGGAAACCGCGCTGTTATAAAGTTCTTGACTAAGCAGGGAAAGTCCGTTCAAAACATTATGGAAGACATGTCATTAGTTTACGGGGAATCTTGCCCTGGAAAAACAATGATTTACAAGTGGCATGGGTTTTTTAGGCAAGGCAGAGAGTCACTTGAAGACGACCCACGGCCTGGGCGGCCAATTGAGGTGACCACTCCAGCACTTGTTGAAAAAGTAGAAAAAAATATACTGGAAGATGCTCGGCTGAAGGAGAAACAAGTTGCAGAAATGGTTGGAGTATCAGACACCACCATTTTCAAAATTCTGCATGATCATCTTGGCACGACAAAGGTCAGTGCAAGATGGGTGTCGAGAATGCTCACACCGCCTCAAAAACAGCAGCGCGTCGAATGTTCACGTGCGTTTCTGGATCTCTGTAGTGAGGATAAGGATGGCGTATTGGCCCGGATTGTTACTAGGGATGAGACTTGGGTTCATCATTATGAACGTGAGTCTAAGCAAGATTCCATGCAGTGGCATAAGAAAGGGACTCCACCGCCTATGAAGTTTAAGGTGACACATTCAGCTGGGAAACTTGGGCTTCGATATTATTAACCACCCACCCTATAGTCCAGACCTGGCCCCGAGTGACTATTACCTGTTCCCAAAAGTTAAAAAAGAACTTCGTGGGAAGAAATTTACAAGCGATGAAGAAGTGAAGGAAGCCATTTGGGCGAATTTTTCGGAGAAAGATTCAACATTTTTTTATAAAGGTATAGAGAAATTAATTGATAGATCTGAGAAGTGTATTAGGGTTGCAGGTGAATATATTGAAAAAGAAAAATAATATTGCATTTTTATTTGCTACTCTTATTCTACATTCCGCGAACTTGAAAACGACCCCTCGTAGTACTGCTAAGGGAGGTATGTCAAGAGTGATCCTGTTGAGCTGATTTTGCATTTTGTCCAGTTGACTGGGTTGAGGTGACACTACCAGAAAAGTAGGTGAGGAGGCGGACTTACATTTCTGGCAGCGCCAAGCTTTCTTCCTTTTGTCAACGAGTCTACGGTACCCAGCTTCAGAGACTCCGGAGCACTGGAAATCATAGTGTTGTTTACAAACACTACATACAGGACCGTCGGTGTCTTTTGCTCAGCTTGCGCAGGTAAACATGATGAGAAAAGTTTGGGTAACACTGGATTCATACTTTCATCAGACAAGCGTGCGCTCACGATAGAGGCCTGACGGCGACATTTATCCTTTTTGTTCTTTCTACGCAGTAAAACGACCTTTTTCTTTAAAAAATCGCGAAGCTGTTGTAACTGTTCTATGGAATCCAGTTAGAGAAACCCGATACATAATGCCGAATTTCAGATTTTTTGTACAAAGTCTGAGTGGACAGACAAACGGATAGTCACGGCGAAAATGAAAAGTTTCTTTGTTGACTACGGAACCCTATAACAGAAGCAGACGCGACCTACCTACCTACATCTGCGCACCGATTACGACACGCGCGATTTTATCCATTTTAAAATCATAGTCACAGGTCACAACAATTATTAACCTTAGAGGAACTTCTATTTGATAATTGAATATGATTTGTTCATAGGGACATAACTATAACAGGGATAGAACATGATTCATGGTGTATGTAGGTGTAAACCTGACGTCGTCGTTAGATGCAATTGCAGATATGACTAGGACGGTCAAGTATGTATACCATCCTAGTCATATAAAGTGTGTTAACAACAAGTGAAATAACAACGCTTCGTTCATATAAGTGGTAGGTAGTAAAAACTTTATATTTTTTAATTTTATAGCAACTTCCAAAAAACGCATGTACTTACCTAATTGAAAACTTAAAAAAAAATCTATTAAGTGTATTAAGGCCCGAAATATATTTAATATGTATAAAAAGCGGTT
The DNA here is from genome assembly GCA_945859575.2 of Herminia tarsipennalis. NCBI lineage: Eukaryota > Metazoa > Arthropoda > Insecta > Lepidoptera > Erebidae > Herminia > Herminia tarsipennalis. Next base: position 26,663,236 of record OX243841.2, on the reverse strand, counting down.
AGCTTTTTATTGTTTTGAACGTTCGTGATTTTTACGATTTTTATACACATTAAATATATTTCGGGCCTTACACTGAGAGAATTATTTATTTAGCACTACTTACACAGCGACACGATCGCCGGCCTCGCTCTTCCGCACACAACCATTACTTCACAGTGCGCAAGAGCGCAGGCCAAAATAAAGTAGAATATTCGTTCGTACATATGTTAAATTACGAAGGCCATGACAATGACAATACGAAAATGCTCGTTTTTGCATTTTTCCGCAACTTCAAGATTTATTTGCGGGATCATATTAAGACATAACCTTAAATTTCTTTATATCATCTACTAGAAAATCTCTTCGACTAGTGACACAATTTTTTTCGTGTCCTAATATTTAGGTTTTCTTTATAATTTAGCCGAACCCTGTTTCGCGTAGTCTACCCTTAATACACTTCATAGATTATTTTTTACATTTTCAATTAGGTACATGCATTTATAGGAAGTTGCTTTTAAAAAATTTAAAGTATTTAAAATTCTGTATATCAAATTAAAGGTATTTTTAAAGATGGGTCCCACATTACTAGCAATCCTGGTAAGCTCCAGATAAGCTCAATAGCTTGTGTTAGGATTGGGTTCATGTTGGTAGTATAATGGGTAGGATTCAAACCAGTGACCTTACAATTGGGAGTCCGATGCGTTATCCATTAGTAGTACTACTGCCACTTTTATTTTTATTTCTGAACAGATCTTGATTCTAGCCTGAGATATTAAATAAAACGTTAATTCATATAAGTGCAAAAATATTTTTTATTTGAACTTTTAAATAAGATTTTTTAAAAACTAGAAGAGATAAAAAAATTGTTTAACAATATTTTAATTGAAACCAAAACCTATTTGGCGAAATTTTTTGTTTTTATTTTGATCACTACCTATGGTAGAGACCCAAATGTAACATGTTAGTGTGTGACTATGAACAATTTTTATTTAATATTAACATTTATCGTTATATCTGTTATTTTTGAGTCTGTTTAATAACCTTTACTTTAGTATTAAATAAAAAATATTAAATAGAAAACATTATCCATAAATCAATACTAATATTATAAAGCTGAAGACACTTAACAGAATCCATACAAGACATCCACATACACAACAATTGCTGAATATCTCAAATGATAGATTGCAATTAAGAACAGGAATAAAAAAAAAAAAAAAAAGCTGAAGAGTTTGTTTGTTTGTCTGAATGCGGTAATCTCAGGAACTATCAAAAAGAAAGACAGTATCTTGGGGAACAACTTAGGACTACTTTAAAGTAGTTTTTATCATCATATAGTTAACATCTAGACTAGTTGTGGAGCAGCGGATTTTTTTTTATACATTCATTATTAACTAAAGAATATGGAGTGAATCATGATAAAGTATATTAGAAAATTGTACATCAGTCCCATGTCTGAGAGTAAAAAATATTGGGTGTTACCTGTAATTTGCTTGATAAATAAATAAAAAAAATAAAAATTTGATTTGGAAAAACTAAGTATACCAATTTACAGGGGAAGATTAAATACCTACACTTATATAGTCAGTGATCATTCATGTAAGTCAATGTTTGAACAAAAAGATTAGATTCTTAAATAATGTGGGAAAAAGATAATTTAATTATGTGCCTTTATAGATACAAACAAGTACAAATATTAGTAAGTAAAGGAAATAAAAATATTAATGATATAATTAAATTTTATGTACTTATGTAACAAAATGAATAATCAATTGAATTGCCTATATTGCTTAAATTTAGAATAATTTGTTTTTTAAAACATTTAGGTAGGTACATTTAATAACATTTTTTTTTAACTAAATATTTGTCGCCATGATTATAAAAAATAAAAAAATACTTACATACAGCACGAGTTTCAGCCTATAATTAACTGAGCACAACATTAGCCAACGACGAAATCACGTAAACTGAAACACCCGAATCACGTTAGGCGAGGATGCGCTGTAACAATTTAGTCGCAGTTTCCTTGACACTATATTACTAACCGATATTGAGCTGTGCTAAACATCAATGACTCATATTTTTATATAGCTTGCGTCTAAGGTATACAGTGGTCATACATAACTTCGCGGGTGTTATTTGTTTACTCATAGGAAACGTACGTAATTAGTTAATTACTGACTAACAATTTACGTTTTTGAGTATTTTTTATAACTGGTTAGATAAGTATCACTGTGGGTATTACTCTTTTTAAATGCTGTAATGATTTTAATTAAATTATAATAAGAAATAAATAAACTGTATACGGATACGTACTGTTAAAAAATAACTGCATATTAGAGAAGTGCTTAGCCACACTAATGTCATTGCAAAAGTAAATAAATACTAATCGACTAAAAATTTACACCTGTCAACGAAAATTATACTGACAACCTACTCAATGCAAGGATTCGAATTTTGATGTGGATTATTGATAGATATGGTGTTCTGATATGCACTGGAGCTCTGTAAGGTGTGTTCTTTTATAGTTAGCTACAACTTATAAAATCACTCGAAAACACCACAGTGCTCACAGTTCAAAAATGGTGACGATTTATAACGTCACATATTTCCCAAGGACACTGCGGCAATATACTTCAAGTTTAAACGGAACGTGAAAGTGTAAATCGGTACATACCCTATGAAAGTTGCTTTACTTGACATACAATATTTAGCTAAATAAAATTTCAATTTTTTTTTTTTAAATTTACTACTCTACTTTTGTCAATAATTTATTATCCAGCCGTAAATCAAACAATTAAGATCGAAGAATAAAACTTACCAATCATCAGTTGAAGCCCTTGAAACGATCCAATTTGCCATAGGAGCTGAAACGAGACGGTAACTCGTGTTGTGTTTCGCGATTTCTTGTTTTTTTTGGGTGACTGGAACATTGACGTATAGAACTGGACTGTGCCATCCCATTAATAAAAAAGAAAATTTTGACTGCAAAGCGCGAAAGAAAAAAAAATGTGCGGCTCTGTTTCTTTGACAAGTTAATATTATCCACAAAGTAGCGTTGTCTCTTTCTAGAGAGTGTTCAATTTTATGAGGTTATGGTCCAGTCCAATCGGTCTATACGTAGTCTCATAACACTCCCTGTTAAAGATCCAATAAGGCAATTTAATAAAAATGTAGCCTCGAAAAGTGGTTCTAAATTTGAATCACACAACATACGTCATATCATCACCTAAAGATCAACTCTTACTAGTTAAACTTTTGATTTTAATGGAGTAATAATAACAAACCCAACTCGCACCTTGACAAAATAGTATTAATACATTACTAGCTCCTCTTGATGATGAAGACAAATAATATTACAGGATTCAGGCTGAATAATAAGACAGTACTGTATGTTACAAATAAAATTAGTTTTTCTTTCAACATGTGATTTAGTCGATAATCTATTAAAAAAATTTCGTTATAACGTTCAAAATACGTACCAATATTTTATGATAATATTTTTTTTGTATTTTTTAAGTTATTATATAAAACTAATTACGTATTGGTACAAACCGATTATTTCAAAGTTGACTTAGCTATTTTAATTTTCAGGGTACACATTACACGTTATCGGTCATAATAAACTTCCAATTTATTTAATAATATAAGTTTTCCTCAAACAAAGTTTTAGAACATAGTGATAACTATCACTATTGTCAAAATATCAGTTTGTCACTAGATTGCGTTCCATAATTTTAATAATCGACATTTTTATCATACTAGGCAAGTATTGTTTTTCTATTCGCACCTATGTGCGTTGTTCGAGCTTGTTAAATTGCTATTCATAATTTTTATGCTAATTTAAACATTATTTTCAAAAATAATGTTACAAAATGTTATTCCATGTCTGACATTTGTCACATTTAGATTTGTCGTCTGATATTAATTTACACCTATTCATAATTTGTGAAATTGCCGTAACTGTGTGAAAATATCGTGTGTGCATAAGAAAAAGTGTATGTGACCTAGTTTAAGTAAAGCGTACGAGGTATGGGTTAATTTGAATATCTTGTATTTTAAATTGTTTATTTCTGTATATGTTGCTCAATAATCGCTATTTTAAGTCGTGACGGGCGGCATAGTGTATCTAAATCTGTTCACATAGCTCCAATACACTTGAATTTATTTTATCATTTATTTTTAATTAACAGGTAACTTTCTCATTTACACCTTTTACAGCAATCCCTTGGCGATTATGTAAACGCATCGATAACGACCTATTGTGCGAGTAATTAGTAGTCACACCCGTTTGTACGCTCGATTGGTTTCAACCCAATTAATAACACCTTAAAAGGTAATAGTTTCTGTGTTTATGGTACATTGAAAGTGTTTTAAAACTTGGAAAAAAAGGTGGTAATAGTTTCTTTATTACTATTAAACTTTAGGCTATGTCTTATAGTAATATAATATAGGAACAATGAAACCGACTAGGTAATTGATTTTATGAAATATTACTTTTACCTTATAATAATTACCTAATAACATTAAATTTAAATTTCTTTCTCATTCTACTGAATTAATTTAGTAAATCCTATTGTTTTCATAAACAATATAATAATATCAGCAACTCAGTTATAATTTATCTAAAAGGAAGTGATAAGATATCATTGATGATTCCTATTTTAAAATTACTTAGGTATTGTCATTATTTATTTTGTTAAGCCAGGTGTAAAAGTGGGAGGCCTTTTATGCCTGGTTAGACGCCCCTCACATCTCCCTGCCCGCCTGAAAAATGAACCTGGGTAGGTGTGCTTGTTTAGTGTATATGTTCATAAAGTATCCCAATTTGTACACATTGTGTGTAAAAAAATGTGTAGTCTTATAAGTACTGTTGTAGTGTTGAGTTCTAGGTACATAAATACATAACAAAAAAATGATTACAGTGTACTTTGTAAAGTTCTACCACAAAGTCTACAATAGTGTCCTAGTCCAAATTAATTTGTAAATTATTATGATGATTCACTTATTTTGTAAAATACTGGTCTATTAGAAAGTTGAAATCTTATCAATTATCACCTAATAATATTATCTAATTAATCCATTTTGAGTTATTAAAATGAAAAAAACAATTTTATCAACAGTTTTAGATACATAGTTCCATGAACTTGATAAAGTAATAGATAGATAATCACTTTTATTATACTGATATATTATGATAAGACAACACTCATTGAATCTTGTAAGAAATAGGCTTATAAAAGTAGTACTTTGAAAATAATGATAATAAAATCTTGGCACAACTCATACAAAGCTATCTGATCCCAAACTAAGCAAAGCTTGTACTATGGAAACCAGACAACTGATAAACATACTTGTATATTTCTAAATACATACATATTATAGATAAATAACACCCAGACACAGAATAAACCATCATGCTTATCACACAAAGTTTTATACTGGGTGGGGATCGAACCCATGATCTCTTGCATAGCAGTCAGATACACTCCCACCGTGCCACAGACGCAGTCAGAGTTAATGTTAAAGCCTCTGGGTAGGCATTACGAAAGTAGTCTACTCTCTTGGGCGAAATTAACTACCCCTCGTTCTCTCTCCAAGAAATCCTAATAGGTAGACTTAAAAAGGATAAAATACCTGCTGAGTTAAAGAAGACCCACACATTGATTTTAACTTGCTTTCAATTTAAACTATTGAGTAATACCATATGTTAATACAGAGCTTTAAGCTTGTGTTATGTATAAATATGGTGATTAATATGTGTAAAAAACCATTTATCAAATTGATATTTTATCATATTCATATTTAACAGATACATTCCATTATAGCATTATCTCCAATAGCTGTAATGTAATTGCAATGACTCAAATTTATTATCAATAAAACATTTTGTTTTAAAATTTATCAGTTGTGGACATATAAATATGTAGAATGCTAAAACGGATTAGATAGCATGTTTTTGTGAATTTGAAATCAATTTAAAAAAAGGGAAACCTGAGTGACATAGACACCACTGAAAAGTTTATTTTTAGATGCTTGAAGTCTACTTGTCTAATGTAAGTGAACCATAAGAGAGCACTAAGAAACATTGCCAACTTATTTGTGAATATGTTAGTGTGAACTTGACACCTTATCTTTAAATCTTTATAGTACATATTTTTTGATGGACTTTCATTTATATGTCATTGATACTGCATGCAAAATGAAGATGAGATGAGAGGAAGATATGTAGAGAATTGGGAAAGTTTTTAAGTTATTTTAAGCAAATTGATAATAATTTTTGAAACTAATCAGGATATCTCTTTATTCCTATATCCTAATTAGTTTAAATTAATATCAATTTTGGCACTAGTCATAGAGAGAGAGAGAGAGATAGAGGTAACCAACCGCGTGTCTCCGTCGCCATGCACCCCGCAGCGTTGTGCGTGGCAGTGTGGCACATACACTGCCACGCACAACGCTGACTAGTGCCAAAAAATGATGATAATTTTTGAAACTAATTAGGATATATGGATATCAGAATAACACGTAAACACAATAAAACGTAAGAGGGCGCGTACGCATTTACGCGCGATGTTTCAGATCACAGTTGGTTAAATGACACAGGGATTGAGTGGGTAGTGTTCTACTTAGCCTAATAGATGGCGTTGCTTGATATAAATTCGAGACCTGGTTTTGTTACCGCGAGTTGTATATCATATTATGTATGTAGGTAATACATAAGTACGTATTTAATACACCCATATCACCGTAGTAAAATTTTTGTAAGTCTTGCTAACAAAAGTTTGGCTGCGCATGTACACTTAGGTTAGGAGCCTAATGGCTTGATTGTGTAAATAGCCTAACGGCCTACACTCAACACCTCACATAAAAAAAAAATGTATTTAATAGCCGTAGCCCGACTAGCCCGCAGGCTGCCTTGTGCGGAGGACACCCTCCGCTACCGAACGCCTTGGGCTTACTATAATTTTCGTCGGCTTACTATAATATTCGTCACGAATTTAATCGAAATTCTAAAGGGAGGCCTTATTCTGAAGGGACTCTTCGACTACTTTCGTTTAGCGCCTACCAGCGGCTAGCCCCGGAGGCCGGGTCAGTCGGTTCTGCGCGCCCAAGTAGATCGATTGAGGCCGCGTCAGGCAACCCTACATACGCATTTAAAAAAAAAAGTATCTAATATTTTCGCCCCGTGGTTCTTCGCGTCTTGTAGCCGCGGATCAAGCGCGTCACGCCCCTCTGGCTACTAGTTCCCTCCCCCACCCCTTATCCATACTGGAGGCAGAGGTGAAGAATGTTTTGCGGCTAGCCCGCAAACCCGTATGCCGACACCTACACCAACAACGTTAACGGAGGCATCCGGGGAGTTGACGATGCCCCAGATCGATAGCCATCGATCCGCTGCCGATTCGGCCGCCCTATTGGCAGCAAAAACCGCGGCCAAGGACTGCCGCCGACTGAAGAGGCACGTTCCCAACGTGAGGGCGGCAGTTGGGCAGCCGCCCCCAGCTCCACGCGCAAGAACCGTGGACACATCTCCCGTCCGTGCGATTCCCATCTCTGGCGCAAGTGAATACGCGTCCGGCGTGGTCGGTAAAGCCGCCTTTGCCGGAAGGACTTCCTCAATGGATATTTGGGCGTGTCCGTCCTACGCCGCCGCTGCAAACAGACCACGCCGACAACGACCTAGACGACTCACCCATCACCCTGGCTATCGGAGCGCTCAACAAGGTGCTCATGGCCACGAAGGACGGGACCTGGTCCCAATCATCCTGCAGTGCGTAGGACAGCTTTGTGCCTATGGTAGATAGTCCCTTACGTATCTGCTACTGGAACGCCGACGGATTGCCCCCCGAGAAGATCTGGCTTTTAATGTTGCTTGTCTCACAGCGGCAGGTTGGTGTTGTCCTCATCAACGAGACGCACCTAAAGCCCATCACCAAGTTGAACTTGGTGATGGGCTTGAGGTGCGTCGATATTCCATATCTCCCCTACTGGAACTTCGTACAGAGGATTAGCAGTTTTAGTGAAGAGACGGATTGTCCACCAACCGGTGCCAGTACCAAATCTGCAGTTGTCGTACGCCCTCGGCGTGGCAGTCTGCATCGATCGCCAGCACACCCGTGTGGTGTCCTGGACGACCACCTTCTCTCGGACCACCAGCCTGTCCTGTTGACGCTACATAGCGTCCCAGCCCGGACAGTACCAATACCCCTTCGATATCGCCAGGACTGGCGAGTCTTCCCCGAGTACATGACCCTACACTTCCCTACGCAGACGTCTACACGCTCGCGGAAAAGCTTAGCTCTGTCATAAACGCAGCGTTTTGAGAGTCTAGGCTAGACTCCGCGTAGGCGCGTAAGCCGCTCCAACTCCCAGCGAACATCCTGGCGATGATAGAGAGGAAGAGGAAGCTGCGACGTAAATAGCAAAACAGCCGATGCCTCACCTTGAAGACCGCTCAATGCTCTTGCTGCGAAGATATCGACTGCACTGGAAATAGTCGCAACCGAATCATTAAGACAGAAGACAAGAAGAACGCACCATCGAACGAGCAGGTGAAGACTGCTCTCTCTGGGAAGCCATCTCCGATTAGATCCTTCCTGTCCAGTGATGAAATCCCACGTTACTGCGCCGAGGACCGAGCGTAGATTTTTACTAGCCACCTGGGGACCCAGTTCTAGCCGAAACCATCGCAGCTGTTCAACGGCATTCTCCGCACTATAATAAATTTATAGCCACTTTCCCGCGACATGCAGACTGGGCCGGGTCATTATGCTGCCCACACTCGGGAAATACATACTGAAAACCACCTCGAAGCCACCGCCTCTTACCATGCTCGGACACCACGTCGACTGGTCTCCGACGGTGATCGTGACGATCATAGACCGTCGTCTCACCATGACCCCACACGTGAAGAACGTCGTTGGCCAAGCGTAAAGCGAAACTTACCGCAAACAATTGTGTGCGCAGCAGTCGCTCGCCTTACGCACCGTCGGGGACGCCCCTCGCTGCGTGAGGAACAACACCATCTCCAGAGACCTACGCATGGAGAGCCTCGACGACTTCATCGGTCGCCTGAGCGGTAATTTTTTCGCCCAGAAGGAGGGGACCTCCTTCCGCCATCTGCGGGAGCTAGCGCCCTACCATCGGCCCCACCGGATAAACCACTGCCGCGGAACTTATTTCCCACTGCAACCCCACCAGACCCCTTCTCGTTGATGTCGGCATACCTCTCGAGACCCATCATGGACCAAACCGCTGGCTCGTAGACTGCTCATTAGACTTCCCCTTTCGTAGGAATACAGCCGGTGGGGCCTGGACTCGCTAGCGGCGTGAAGCCCACACCGGATACCTATATACTTACAATGACCCCACAGTGGCACAAACCACCGTCCATTGACCCGTCTGTTTCCGCGGACGGCGAGAGACACCACTGAAATAGGCCGTAGCTTAGTACAGTTCCCCCAAGTCCCTTTACCCGAGACACAGACCCAAGAACGTACCTATTTAAAAATATTGTGATATGTACTAATGTATAAATGTTGATAAACTTTCGCGATTTGTACACATTATAAAATTATATATACTACGGGTCTAAATCGCAACGAAACATATCGCAGCAAAACGTCGGGCAATAAACAAGGTATTTTACCTTAAATTATTAACGCGATTAAGACCCATAGTATAAGTATTTAGTATAGTAGTATTTTATAATATGTACTATGTACCTAGTGGTTATCTAAAGAACCAGTGAATAATTAGAACTGTATAACTATAGATCGTGTCGTATCGTTCGCTTGGCTTCAATTTGACGCTACGCGACTGCTACTGGTTTCTGCCACATGTATACCATATCTACATACTTACTGTGAAAAACCTAGCAGACAGTGGAAAGTATTTCGTAGGAATCCATAAAAAATAAAACCAGTAGGTACCTATAAAAGTTTTGCGACGACGAGTTCGCCTGCAGTCAGCTACGGATTAATTTGAACTTTTACTCAGTGAAGTGACCTTAAACAATATTATTTGTTGTCAACAGATAATAAACAATGGCAGATGTGCGTTTCCCTGGTCAGCATTCAACAACTACTACAGTAACGTCGAGTACTGCTGTGCAAACAAACATACGGTTTGATCCGTCCTACATTAAGACTTTACCTGGTATCCTGAAGATTGTTCAAGCAGTAAGTATATGACTACTAAGTATAGTATAGTGACTGTGTAATGCCAAATTAATTAAAGAAGAGGAATTCCAAATATTTTGGAATATACCTATTCCTTTCAAAAAGTTTGCTTAAGTAAATTGTCAAGCGCCAAGTACCTAGGTAAAGTACCTAGTTAATTAACAAAGAGGGCCAACTTTTCCTCGAAGAACATGTGGTCGCCTTTTGTCAAAACTTTAGGTTCACTGTTGTTGACAATCGTTATTAGATAGATGCAAAGGATGTTTTGTGACCTGTGTGGTCGTTGGCATCGAATAAATCAGTTTTTTTTTGGATTTTAGCGAACGAACCAAAAGATCAATAAATGTAAGTACCTTTTTGGCCTAAAACGCCCTTGAACCAACGGCTGATGGTCGTGCTATCGCCCTTATCAATACAACGAATGACGTGACGCGGGGGAAAACATTCGATTAAAGTAAAAGCACGCGATATTAATTATACTGTTTTGTGTTATTTTAATGGAATATTATGCAAAATATCGTACTTGCTATGAGTGCAGATATTTATATCGGCACCATTGTAATATAGTGTAATACCTCTTATATATTTAACTTGGGATTATGCTATCTTGTTGTATTTATTACCACTAATAGGGCGGTAAATAAGCAGGTATCTGCGTTGTCAATCGCGCTTTGCTTGACGTTTTTAGATATTACGGCTTGCATAGACTAGCAAGCATTAGGCACATGCAAAAAAATGCGGTATTCGTCCTACTGTTGTCAACATAGGAAAAAACATGAAATGGTTTCATTAGAAGACGACAAAAATATTTTTTATACCAAATGGCTTAGAAATAGTTACATAATCGGACCAAAGGTTCAATTACTTTGGTGTTCCCCAGGGGAGCATATTGGGTCCGCTACTTTTCTTTCTCTACATAAATGACCTTCCCTCTGTTATAAAACTTCAAGGCATTCTAACTATAACTCTGATAAATAAATAAAGAACTATGTACTAAACAAAATAGTTTCCGATGACATCCATTGGCTGCATAATAATAATTTAAGTATGTATAGTTATAAATAAAATAAAATATGTACAATTTAACAACAGGGGCGCAAAAAACTTAGATCTCGACTTAGAATATAATGGTTAAGCTGTATCTCAAGTTAACGACATCTTTGATTCATTGAATTTGTCGTTTAAAGTGATCCCTAGTAAGGGGATCACTTTAAACGACAAATTCAATTGGAAAGGGCACGTTAATAAAATCTGCAACCGTAATAATAGATTTGCATAAGTCTTGTAGCGCCTATCAAAAGTGTCAAATAAACAGACTGCATTTTTTTTTAAAAAGACGACACCCGCATGTTTCAAGCCCTGTGTCGCGGGGGACTTTACAAACATACAAGTCACGGACACAAAGTACACCCAGACTCGGAACAACAATTTGTGGATCGCAGAAAGTTGTGTCCCGTGTGGGAATCGAACCCACGATCTCTTGCGAAGCAGCCAGACACACTCCCACTGCGCCACAGAGGCAGAGGCATTGAAAGCCGGTCACGGTTGTGTTATTTCTAACATATGGTACGGTATAGTGTTTAGGCCCTAAACACTATACCGTGCAGGGGTAATGCAGTTAACATAAATAGACTATTCATAGCTCAGAAACAATGCGTTAGAGGTATTTGTAATGTGTCACCCAGGGTCAGCTGTAAACCATTATTTCGCAAACTTTCGTTGTTAACAGTTCCATGTATACATATTTGGAGTATGTGTATTTGTAAAGTCTAATCCTAATTTGTTTTTATCGAAGCGCGAACTGTAGATTTAACACCCGCTGTCCTAATAAATTTGTTCTGAATGCGATTAGAACCGATAGTTGCAGTCGAAATAGTAATTGTATGGCAGTACGTATATTTAATAAGTTACCTGCAAGTTTAAAGGAACTACCTACAAATAGGCTAAAATCCCGACTATTTCGATGGCTATGTGATAAATGTTTTTATTCTGTCGATGAATATTTAAAATGTCATTAAAATATGATGTTAGTAATAAAATTAGCTGTATGTATCTAATATTTGTATGTCATAAATTTAAAATTACAAATGTGTCGAACATTATCTATACATCTTTTTAAAGGTAACTAGCTTTGTGGGATTGGGTCCCACATTACTAGCAATCTTGTTAACCCCTCCAGCTAAGCTCAAAGACTTGTGTTAGGAGTGGGTTCACGTCGGTAGTTTAATGGGTAGGATTCGAACCCGCGACCTCACGATTGCGAGACCGATGCCTTAGCCATCAGGCTACCGTAGCAATTACACCTGTTACACCACATTTAAACAAATAAAAAATGTTGAATTATCAATTAATCAATCAATCCTGTATCGGTTCACTGCTGGACATAAGCCTCTCCTAGCTTACGTCACAACATCCAGTCCTCCGCCTTCCGCATCCAATTCATTCCAGCGATTTTCTGTAAGTCGTCAGTCCATCTGGCTGGGGGTCGTCCTACCTTACGTTTATCAAGTCGCGGTCTCCACTCTAGGAGTCGCTTGCTCCATCGGCCATCGGTCCTTCGGCAAATGTGGCCAGCCCATTGCCACTTCAGCGTGCTTAACCTGCGTACCGTAAGTGCCCACGTCTCGGCACCGTAGGTCATAACAGGTAGGACGCACTGGTTATATACCTTGGTCTTCAGGCGATGAGAAGACTCGACAAAGTTTGCTCAACGATGCCCAACGCAATCGGATCCTTCTGTCGACTTCTTTCTCGAAGTTGTCTCTACCAAGCTGATTAACCTGCCCTAGGTAGATATATTCTTGAACAACTTCGAGCATCGATCCTTCGACATAAATTATTACAACTGCTATGTTTTCTTAAAAATACTATGACATAAGATATTGTAAATCTATAAAATCCATGCGCACTAAGTTTATTGTCATGCAAATTTACGCCAATTATTTGACTGACAGATATTGTCAGACCTTTGGGCATACCTATAGCCATATACAATTGGTAATTAAAAAAAAATGACCTAAATAAAGTAGAGCAGTTTCTTCGTCTAGTAACGCTTATTCATATTTTTCAGGGGGCCAGTATTTTAACATTCATCTGCGTTTTGGCATCGGGCTACATCACTGTGCCCCGGGTCGCCTACATAGCATGGATCTCAATGATAGCGTTCTGGTTCACCGGCATACTCCTGGGTTTCTACCTCTTCCATATTCTGGAGAAGTTCTACAAAATTCCATGGCTGAAGATCGAATTAGTCTTCTGCGTGCTGTGGACTTTGTTATTATTCATTGCAGCCGTTATAGCAGTGACTATACCACTTAACGCTTTTGCGGCTGCTGGGGTAAGTTTTTTTTTTCTTCTTGTAACAGTCAAAATAGATATTTACACTCGGTACTGTTCCTATGTTGAAATCAGCCAATAGCGTGTATGTAATGATCATCAAACTATAAGCACTAAACTATAGCTACACGTAGTAATAGCGGGTGGGTGCGCAGTGCACCTCCACCTAATTATATCCGTTCTGACGATCTATACTGTCTATATTAACATTATATGCAGAAGAGTTTGTTTGTTTGTTTGGTTAAACGCGATAATCTCAGTAACTTACTACTACTACTCAGGTTCGCATTGAAAAAATACAATGAAAAATGTTGCAAAAATGGGAAAAATAGATCCTAAGGAAGTTGCGCGGGCAGCTAGTTACTTTGAAACGCCCTGCTGGTTTTGTGTCAAAGTCCGATATTGTCGATATACCCGGTCGTGACTCGTGCTGTGGCGCGTCAGCACACGGAAGAACTTTTGAGGGAGGTACTGCAGCACCTTAGAAGTACCCCCTCCCCTCCCTGTAGGAGGTACCTTGTATAGTTTATATGAAGTGCAAACATTAATAGACGATAATGGTTGCACTTCATATAAACTGTACAAGGTGTTTAAAAATTAAGTGAGAGAATTTCGTGTGCTTGAACACTTGATCAGTATCAGAAAACCAACAGATTACAAAAAAAACATTGTTTTTAAGCACATTTTATTTCTTTAATTTTTTTCACGTAATAAAACAATATTGCATAGTTTTAATATATTGGGATAACTCACTCAAAGTCATCTAATTCCAAACTAAGCAGAGCTTGTGCTATATATATTTCTAAAAATACATATTATAGATAAATAACACCCAGACACAGAATAAACCATCGTGCTCATCACACAAAGTTTTATCCTGGGTGGAAATCGAACCCACGACCTCTTGCGTAGCAGTCGGACACACTCCCACGGCGCCACATAGAATGTATTGTTACGTACACTGTACATTCGCTTTTGTAAGGAGCCGGTCACATGTGCCATGTAAAGCTAAAAATGCCGTGCAGACCGAAGCCACAGAATAAGTAATCCGGGGCGTCAGCAAGGCTAGACCTACAGTGTACAAAACAATATTATGCAATATTGATTTATTACGTGAAATAAATAACTGATCAAATACGAAATTCTTGCAGTAAAATTTATATCACCTTATTTATATGTTGCCAAGGGAGGACCCAATCATGAACCATTTGTTTTGTTTCAGTTCTTCGGCTTCGCCGCAACAATAGCGTATGCCGGCGACTGTTTCCTTAAATACGCGGCCGTGCGCGGCGGCGGCCTCGCGCAGGGCTCCCGGGTCGTGTCCAAGCAAACCGCCTCCACTGTGGAGTCCCCTCCCCCCAGGGTGGGCTACTAGGGGGCCAGCTCACATTACAGAAGAACAAACGTGTAGTTGCCGGAACGAATCTTGAGCACAGACAGTATCAGGTCACCAATCTTTCAAAGTAGTTTAGTCCAATAAACTGATGAACTAATCACAGGGTACATCGACGCTTGCTACCTCCAAATACAAATTCTCACGATCACGATTCGTCCCGATAGGTATACTAACACATGTGAATAGTTGCTAACTAAAAGTATTATCTCAGACAAAGTATACTTCTCTGTAATGAAAATAAAAATTAAAGATCATAGAAATTAAATGGCACCATAATGCACAAATAGATGTAGAATGTAATCCCGTATGTGAGTACTGCAGGTGCTACTTACCACAAAACACTGACAATACAGAACGCGCGATATGGAATCTCGGACCGCTTTATTCCGAAATCCCGTGTCCGCAAAAGAGGTCTATTTATGCACTGACGAGCTAAGGATGTGTGAAGGATTCCTTCAGTACCACTGACTATCTATCTATAGTACTAGTATACTAGACAGACTACCATCGACAACTACAAGACTTCTATTATTTTGACATTATACTTCCATTAATTTGACTAAATCAAATGGGACTTCCATTTGATTTAGTCAAATTAATGGAAGTATAATGTCAAAATAATAGAAGTCTTATACTTGTGCAACAAAGATAACAAGAACGGTCATTTGTCATACGTGTAAAAATGTTCACAGGACGGTCAATGCCGAATTTCTGCATTTGATATTGCTGTGACTTTGTATGGGGTAGCGAGACCAGCGTATATAGTACCTACTTTATGTGTCAGAGTTCTGTACTCTCAATGTTTAGTGTCATGAACGTAAGTAATTTTAACACAAATATATCTACTGTCGTGCACTTATCTTAAATTATTTACTGATAAGTGATAACTGATTGATAATACACAGGAAATATTTATTATTGGAGATTAAAACTACTCAATGAAATAAATAAATGAGATTAATTGATCTACTAATTGCTGTTATAAGTAATAATAATACTTACACTTTTCCGTTTTCATATCCATAACAAAAGAGTCTGCTGTTCAATATTTGTGTGGACGCGTAGCTTGTTCCAAATGAAATTAATTAAAATGACTGAATGATGTTACAATCGAAGCTTAACCGATTTTCTGGTCTAATGTATAGTTTTATAAGTCAAATGTTAATTGTATAGAATAGGCATCGGAGAAAACAATCATATTCGTATGTACATATAATTTCTACGGTTCCGAACCCAAAGGGATACTAAACAGAACCCTATTTCTAATACTTCGATGCCAGTCAAACTCGCACGAGAAGGGCTTTTTTTGTGTGCGAGTCCAACTAGCACTTAGCCGGTTTTTATTAAAGGTATATGTATTTTGAGTTCAATAACTCTTTTAAATCAAATCAAACACTTCATTTTTATATTATTTTTTGTATTTTTTTATATGTATTAAAGTATTTTTAAATATAGTGTTCTAGCACATTAAAAATTATTTAATAAATGCATTATTTTGTAGTCCCTTGCACAAGTTTATAGACACTTATTCATAACATGTTAAAATCAGTATTTTAACTACATAGTGTTTTGTCTTTGTTTTCTATTATATTTTCTAAATATAAAAAGAGAAAACATTCGCTAGTTCAAATACTATTATAGGCCGACCGCTTAACTCGTATATATACGGGTGGGTGAGCGGGGTGCGCGGGACGTTCTCTGTCCCGCGCACACCGCTCACCCACCCGTTAACATCACCCCGCGCTCCCTTCCACCGCGCAGGCGATATACGAGTTAAGCGGTCGGCCTATAGGAGATCTTCTGATCTACAAAAGTGAACGTGCAAGATTAAAAAAATAGAAGGGACTTTTGACAATGTATTATAACTTTATCTAATATGAACGCAACGGTATAACCAAAGAATAATTGTACCTACAGGGTGTTATGGCTCAAGATGACATAAGTGATGATTATGACACTTGTCGCAAATTGTATTTTTGTATGGATGTTAGAGGCGTGGGCAAATTTTAAATGCACTTTTGACTAGTTTTGAATGTCAGTATTTGATGAGATAAAGGTGGATGTCACATTTAGCCTCATTATCTGTAACTATAGTAAAAAGTATAGAAACTATAGTACTACTACTATTATATTATTATTTATTAGATACCATCAGGTATATGGTTACAAATATGTGGATATTCGTCAGGCATTTCAGATATTGACATTCATAGCTGGATTTTTACACTTTTCGATAAATATAAGCAGTTTCTTTTGCACTATATTTCTAAGTCTCTATTTCACAAGCCTTATAGATAAATGTGCCTTTTATTAGAAGACAGGGCTATACAGGAAATTGTTGATACAGCCTTATAAACGAATTATAATAACAAACTAAACTACTCTTCCATAGACTACAACGAAGTATTTTTGTCTACATTCTATTTCTTACTATTGTAATATAGTTAAATAGTATTTATCTTTTTTATCTACTTATTGTCTATATATTGCTGATTAGATAATCATGGCCAGTAACTTATTACGAACAATAACTAAATTACGAAAAGAAAGTAAGAAAAGTAGGGGTGGGAATCGAACTGCAATCACATTGAGAATCTTATCAATTAGGCTACCGTATTGTTGTGGCCACTAGTCGTAAAAATGAGGTCAATTTTGTGCTCTGGTCATGATCGTCGCGACTCGTCCTCAGTTTTTCCCCACGAAACTTTCGTCATATGGGACGAATCACAAATTTTAATATCGAATAATTTTATTTTATCATTCTGCTATTCGTCTCATTGCTTTATTCTTATAAAATCTATTTCTTTTAGTAGTTACGGTAACAATCTATATTTTATTAAAATTAAAATTAACTATGACGTAGTATAACAGTTGATATACCTATATTAAGCTTTTTACTCTACACCGCACAAATAAAATTAAATAAGAAATCTAATAACATAGTCCAGATAGGTGGTTCGCTTCTGGCCCCGGTTTGGCTACGGAAGTCTCGGGTTCGATTCCTGAGTCTGGATTTCAAATTTTTCTATCTTTCTAAAATGCATTTATTGTATTTGTAAAGTTATTGGCAAGAAATGCCTATAAAAATTACTTCAATATTCGGCCTGCGACATCATAATTTGTTAAAATGCTCTCTGTAACGAAGCAATAACAAAAGCCGTGATAGTTCCTTAACTAACGACTAGATGTCACTGCGAAGGCCTTAATTTCGCGAGCAACAAGAGATAGAAAAATTCGAAATCTAATAACATAGTCCAGATAGGTGGTTCGCTTCTGGCCCCGGTTTGGCTACGGAAGTCTCGGGTTCGATTCCTGAGTCTGGATTTCAAATTTTTCTATCTTTCAAAAATGCATTTATTGTATTTGTAAAGTTATTGGCAAGAAATGCCTATAAAAATTACTTCAATATTCGGCCTGCGACATCATAATTTGTTAAAATGCTCTCTGTAACGAAGCAATAACAAAAGCCGTGATAGTTCCTTAACTAACGACTAGATGTCACTGCGAAGGCCTTAATTTCGCGAGCAACAAGAGATAGAAAAATTCGAAATCTAATAACATAGTCCAGATAGGTGGTTCGCTTCTGGCCCCGGTTTGGCTACGGAAGTCTCGGGTTCGATTCCTGAGTCTGGATTTCAAATTTTTCTATCTTTCAAAAATGCATTTATTGTATTTGTAAAGTTATTGGCAAGAAATGCCTATAAAAATTACTTCAATATTCGGCCTGCGACATCATAATTTGTTGAAATGCTCTCTGTAACGAAGCAATAACAAAAGCCGTGATAGTTCCTTAACTAACGACTAGATGTCACTGCGAAGGCCTTAATTTCGCGAGCAACAAGAGATAGAAAAATTCGAAATCTAATAACATAGTCCAGATAGGTGGTTCGCTTCTGGCCCCGGTTTGGCTACGGAAGTCTCGGGTTCGATTCCTGAGTCTGGATTTCAAATTTTTCTATCTTTCAAAAATGCATTTATTGTATTTGTAAAATTAAATAATATTCTAACTTTGTGATTCGTCATCGACGTCCCTTGGGCCTAAAGGGTTGTGAGACAAAACAGAGAACGAGTCATCGTCGCATCAGCTGCATTGTATAAAGGATTTGTAATCGAATAATCAAACCATTATTTATAAATCGTATATTTGAATCCATCCGATTATTCGATTGAGAGCCCTAATTAAGTATTAGTTCTTTAACAATAGGTAACTATTTAGAATGCTAAACTTTGTGCTTTTTAATATATATTGTTTTATATTTTGTAATATTTTTTTATATTTTATAACTTTTACATTCAGGTACGTATGTATACTATACACACATACAATTACTAATAGATATTTAGTTACTTATTGTTTTTTATTGATATTTTTAAATGTCTTTTGTATTTTATTTTAATAATAACAATGTTAAAGTGATTAATGAATTTGTATATTTATTTGTAAGTATATTGTTTACATAATTATATAACATCAAAAAAAAATGATTTTATTTTAAAATATAGGAGCATACAATGTAATGTATTAAATGTCTAAACTTAAATATAAGTAATTTTAAAAGGATTACATTAATTTTGTATTTTACCAGATAGCATTAAAAGGAGAGTCAAGTTTTTAGGGTTCCGTAACCAGCATGGCAAAAACAGAACCCTCATAGTTTCGTCATATCCATCTGTCTGTCTGTCCGTCCGTATGATACAGGCATTTTACTTATAGACTACACAATGAATATTGATTATATTTGATGAAAATGTGTCTAGTACTAGACTGCCTCTGTGGCGCGGTGGGAGTGTATCCGACTGCTACAAGAGGTCGTGGGTTCGAGCCCTACCCAGGATAAAACTTTGTGTGATGAGCATGATGGTTTATTCTGTGTCTGGGTGTTATTTATCTATAATATGTATGTATTTTGAAATATATAAGTATGTTTATCGGTTGTCTGGTTGCCATAGTACAAGCTCTGCTTAGTTTGGGATCAGATAGCTTTGTGTGAGTTGTCCCAAGATATTATTATTATTATTATTATTATTATTAGTAGTAGCCGCTACTTACTTTGATAGCTAAATAATAAAAATAAATATTTTTAGGCGGGGAGGGCACTCCGTACATGTAACAGAAGCAGATTTTTTTTGAGCAAGCATCAACGTGCGGCTTACTATTCGACATTGTCTTTTAAAAACATTTTAAGGTTTCTAATATTTTGTTTAGATTAAATGAATATTTTTACAAATAATCGCTCCGAAAGGTGCATAAATTGTGTGTGCCCCCCCGAACCGTGTGATCAAAAAATTTGAAAAAAAACAAAAAGGTAGCGCTTGTATTTGTTAAACTAAAATTATTTAGAACATGATCGGATGTACCGTCATTGAGTTCTTGCCGACGACGGCTCCGGAACCCTACACTGAGCATGGTCCAACATAGTTTTGCCCGGTTTTTTTATTACTTTCTGCTTTTCATACGACCAGTTTTGATTTCGTGTTTCAATTTAATGTATTATTTGTTGACTTTTATTTTTCATTTAAGTCTTTACGTTAGTGTAGGTACATAATGACTAACAATATACATTATTGTATTTATTACGCGTAAGTTAGTTAAACAAATTAATTGTTGATAATAACACTTAAAAATATAGTTATCGTTTTTTAATTCTTCAAAATATCTACTTAAGTATCTATTACATTGTTATAATAATAAATTTGACATGATTTATACATATTTGTACAAATTTGTATAAATCGAAGTGGTATCAATACCACTTTGGTTCATTTGAGTCTCTCATATTCCCCTGGTATATCAAATGCCCTTTTTAATTCTAAATGTGAATTAATGGTAAAAACGTCATGATATTTTGGCTAGCCTGCGTCCTCGTAGGTACGTATCTACTTTATTACGACGTTATTAACTATAATCAAATAGAACTACAATTTTACTTCAGGGGATTTATGTTAGGGAAGTAAGAGATTATTTATAATTAAGATTCACCCTTGACATTATAATAAGCACTTGCTCGTGGCTGCCTTTGTTATGCTAATCTATGCTCTTTTATTATTATTTTATAATAACTCGCATTTACGCAGCTTTCTTGCAGTACACAGTCATATTTAATAATTCTCGCTCATTCGATTGCAATCTGATCGCAATAAAATTTACTACGGTTCATTATTTTCTTATCAACCTAAGTTGTGAAACTAGAAAAAAAACAAACCTATTGTTATTAAATTATAATTATATCTTTTACTTATGGCTGTTTTCAATAATCTATCAGTCGAAGGATTTGGATTTACTAGAAATAGAATTTGGACATATTTTGTATGGAGCTTAATGTCTAAATAAAAATCTAATTATTCTCTCTAGTAGGCAAATCGATCGATATTAAAGAATATTGAAAACGACCGTTATTCGTTGACTGTTTAACTTTGATGCTCAATATTATCTCTTTATCATTTTTATATATTTATAATTGAATATTTATTAAGCATTTTATATTATACTTCAATTGAGCTTATACAGTCATTAATAAATGTTAATAACACCATTCACATTTTTTTAATTGTTTGTAAATAGTTATCAATGCCTTATAAATCAGGTGCCTTAAACAATTCCACATATTTTAACTTTACCTGTCTGATGGCATGGTATATTCCAAAGTATACAGGCATAGTATGTCCCAAAACTATGCTACACGGTGGGAAAGTACCTTAAATCTAGAATATTTTACTGAAGGAAGACTTCATTTAGATTTTAAAAACAATTAGAACTGCATTTAAAGATTATTAAATAATCGCCTGTCTGAACCGGGTATCGAACCCGCCTAATGTGATAAATTCTCTTCGCGTGGCACAGTTTTGGGACACCCTGTATAGAAACGGACGGTAGCAGGATCAGGGTAATCTCATGCGTCGTCTAGCTAACTAAGCTAACCATATACTTCAGCACGGGGTTCTTCCCGAAAGGAGTTAAAAGGTTTTTATAGGGTTGGCAATACCTAAGTGATGCGCCTGGAATTGCTGGCGTCCATAGACTACACCAGTATAAGTATATAATCTATGATAGACTACGGTAGTTGCTTGTCATCAGGCGGGCCGTACGCTTGTTTGCCATTCTAGTAGAAAAAAACCTTTTATTGGTTAGAAGTGTGCGTAGACGCATGCTTTTAAAAATCATAAATCTGTTCAAATCTATAAAAATGTACCTAGATGTAATAAATAACTTTTGAACTGGCATACCCAAAGGATAAAAAGTTCCCAAAAAAAAAAGTTATAACAGTGTGTGTAAAATTTTGAAATCAGTTACAAAAAAGTTTTATTATGCAATAGTATATCGGTAGTTATTTCTTCCTTGTGTTACACATACGAGATATTTTGTATAATAATGTACTTATATTTAATATTTTTTGTTATTCAAAAGAAAATCTTGTCTATCTTATTGTTACTGAATGTATTTTAGAAATTATACCTATCATTATTATCGTGATGTATAGAAATAAAAGTATTCATTACATTTTATTGCGTTTTATTCTTTTTTTTTTGTTTATTGGTCCACTAAACTAGACAAAACACTTTATTAATTACAATAATTGCATTTTTGAAAGATACACAAATTTGAAGTCCTGACCCAGGAATCGAGCCCGAGACTAAGTAGGGACACAATCACTTTTAACTGAAAGTGAAAACTGAGTGTGCGTACGATGAAAACTGTCAGTTCAGTAAACAAGGGGCGTCACTTTTCACTGTCGGTTAAAAATGATCGCATGTAGCCACTATTACCTAGTCTCGGGTTCGATTCCGATACCTGTCGTTAATGACCAATCAGTAGGAAATTACCGATGGGTTAAAATATTAAATTTGTAGCGAATATCATTGTATATCGAACACGTGCGACACATAGGCGAACGTTGGCCATAATTGGTTCGGAACAGAGCCAAATAAAAAGGTTTCGTGTTATTGGCCGGATTTAACCGGAGCGTGGTTGTAGTCACATGTGAAATATACTTGAAACACGTTATAACTAAATGGGAACGACACTTTGTGATTGAAAGAAAACTAGAACGAAAATAAGCTCGAAACTGGAGGGCTACTCTAATACAATGAAAACAAAACTTCGATCAAAAATGTGCCGCTATTAAACAGAGCCAGGAACATCTATTTAATCCACTCGTTCCAGAAAATCATCCATGGGTTCGAACTTCTCGTGCTTAACTTAAGAAATTGAAGTAAACAAAAATTCATGAAATTCGTTTTAAGGAAAGAGAGTGCGAACTGGCGATGTGCGAGCCGAATAATATTGGCGAGAAAAGGAAAATAATTAGCGATATTAATCGCCATTCAAAATATTGATTAAGAGGGAAAAAAAGTTGGCACACATTATGTGTTTGTAAAAAATAAATAAAATAACGATAGTTTGAGATAAATAATATATTTTCGTTTTAAATGCATTCCATTATAATATATTACAATATTGTTTATATTAGCAGGTAACTTTAATATTACATTGGGTACTATAGCTTCAAACGCTTGATTTCTTCTATTTTGAAGTCGGTCCTGGAAAAATGAATCATCAATTATTGTTGTGAATTTTTATTAGTTACATACCACAGGGTTCATTTTTGTAGACACTCAATAACGCTACTATGATGACTACACAATTTGACTTTGTATCAAGGAATGTGGCCATCGATTATGGAGGGGGTTATGTGTGACTGATCTAGGAACATAATTATACATACAGACATAATAAAATGAAGTCGGATCGCGATGAATATTGACTATGTAACTTTTTTTCGCTTCTTTCAAATCAAAATTGGATTCGCTTTAATGTAGTATGTATATTTTATAATGAAGAGTGGCCCGTTCCGGCTTACTAATAAGAATATCCCACGCCGGCTGCTCCAGCGCCAGCAGCGCGCGGCCGCTCAGTACCTAGCTGCTAGCTACTAGCACGCACCTCCTGGCCAGTATGTCCTTGGCCCTGGCGGCGGCGAGGCGCGGCGTGGGCGCCAGCGCGTCGCGCGCGTGCGCCGGCTGCTCCAGCGCCAGCAGCGCGCGGCCGCTCAGTACCTAGCTGCTAGCTACTAGCACGCACCTCCTGGCCAGTATGTCCTTGGCCCTGGCGGCGGCGAGGCGCGGCGTGGGCGCCAGCGCGTCGCGCGCGTGCGCCGGCTGCTCCAGCGCCAGCAGCGCGCGGCCGCTCAGTACCTAGCTGCTAGCTACTAGCACGCACCTCCTGGCCAGTATGTCCTTGGCCCTGGCGGCGGCGAGGCGCGGCGTGGGCGCCAGCGCGTCGCGCGCGTGCGCCGGCTGCTCCAGCGCCAGCAGCGCGCGGCCGCTCAGTACCTAGCTGCTAGCTACTAGCACGCACCTCCTGGCCAGTATGTCCTTGGCCCTGGCGGCGGCGAGGCGCGGCGTGGGCGCCAGCGCGTCGCGCGCGTGCGCCGGCTGCTCCAGCGCCAGCAGCGCGCGGCCGCTCAGTACCTAGCTGCTAGCTACTAGCACGCACCTCCTGGCCAGTATGTCCTTGGCCCTGGCGGCGGCGAGGCGCGGCGTGGGCGCCAGCGCGTCGCGCGCGTGCGCCGGCTGCTCCAGCGCCAGCAGCGCGCGGCCGCTCAGTACCTAGCTGCTAGCTACTAGCACGCACCTCCTG
This sequence comes from Herminia tarsipennalis, assembly GCA_945859575.2. Lineage (NCBI taxonomy): Eukaryota > Metazoa > Arthropoda > Insecta > Lepidoptera > Erebidae > Herminia > Herminia tarsipennalis. The sequence continues at coordinate 26,638,704 of OX243841.2, read as the reverse complement.
GCCAGTATGTCCTTGGCCCTGGCGGCGGCGAGGCGCGGCGTGGGCGCCAGCGCGTCGCGCGCGTGCGCCGGCTGCTCCAGCGCCAGCAGCGCGCGGCCGCTCAGTACCTAGCTGCTAGCTACTAGCACGCACCTCCTGGCCAGTATGTCCTTGGCCCTGGCGGCGGCGAGGCGCGGCGTGGGCGCCAGCGCGCGCGCGTGCGCCGGCTGCTCCAGCGCCAGCAGCGCGCGGCCGCTCAGTACCTAGCTGCTAGCTACTAGCACGCACCTCCTGGCCAGTATGTCCTTGGCCCTGGCGGCGGCGAGGCGCGGCGTGGGCGCCAGCGCGTCGCGCGCGTGCGCCGGCTGCTCCAGCGCCAGCAGCGCGCGGCCGCTCAGTACCTAGCTGCTAGCTACTAGCACGCACCTCCTGGCCAGTATGTCCTTGGCCCTGGCGGCGGCGAGGCGCGGCGTGGGCGCCAGCGCGCGCGCGTGCGCCGGCTGCTCCAGCGCCAGCAGCGCGCGGCCGCTCAGTACCTAGCTGCTAGCTACTAGCACGCACCTCCTGGCCAGTATGTCCTTGGCCCTGGCGGCGGCGAGGCGCGGCGTGGGCGCCAGCGCGTCGCGCGCGTGCGCCGGCTGCTCCAGCGCCAGCAGCGCGCCGGCCTGCGTGAGGCGCGCGCAGCGCTCGCGCGCCGCGGGCACGTTGGCGCCCGCCCACGCCGCCAGGCGACGAGCTCTGCGCTCTACCGATAACCCGTCCTCCTGGTGAACCACAACATGACAAACATAGTATAGTATCACTGTAGCGCCCATAGTCTGAAGCTACCCTGATAAAGTCAGATGCGTCACCATAAAATACCGAGAGTACCAAAAGTAACCTTCATAAGTCCTCGCTCGAGCAAGGAATACAAAAAACATTAAAAACACAGATAAAATTTGACCTGCCTGAATGCGGCCATATTTCGCGAGCTTATGACGTCACATGACATGCTACTACTGCTGTTTACTAAAGTGTTACAGCAGTTTTATACCGATTTTCAGTTGTTTGAAGTAATTTTTATAGGCATTTCTTGCCAATAACTTTACAAATACAATAAATGCATTTTTGAAAGATAGAAAAATTTGAAATCCCGACTCAGGAATCGAACCCGAGACTTCCGTAGCCAAACCGGTGGTTCGCCTCTGGCCCCAGAAGCGAACCACCTATTTGGACTATGTTACTAGACCTCAATTTTTTCTATATCTTGATGCTCGCGAAATTAGGCCTTCGCAGCGCCATCTAGTCGGTAGTTAAAGAACTGTCACGGCTTTTTGTTATGAAGCAATAAAGCATTTATGGTATTTGTAAAGTTATTGGCAAGAAATGCCTATAAAAATTACTTCAATATTCGGCCTGCGACATCATAATTTGTTAAAATGCCATCTGTAACGGAGCAATAAAACCATAGAAAAAATTTTTTTTTTTTTTTTTTTTTTTTTCTATTTATTATCTGCAATCAGTTTCAGTACTATAAGCAGATGTGTGGAGAATTTATTATTGACTTGTCGAGTGTGTCCTCCAGTGAGAACATCTACTCAGTAGTTGCTTGCTACAGGAAATTCAGTTTGCTGTGTGCAGACTCAGGATATCTTTTCTTTTTGATCGCTTATGGTAGCCTGGTTGGGTTAGTGCGGCGGCTAATTTATTTGGGTGGTTTGTCAGCCTTGACTGATATTTTACAGCGCTACTCTGGATTTCCTCCCTGACAGTGCTCATTTGGAGGTGATTGTGTATTTCCATGTTTGTTACTAGCCATGGTGCTTTTGATATTGAACGTAGGATGACGTTCTGCATCCTTTGTAGAATGGAGATATTAGAGTTGCTAGTGCTGCCCCAGAGTTGTATCCCATACATCCATACTGGTTTGAGTATAGTTTTGTAGATTAGTAGTTTGTTGTCAATAGACAATTTGCTATTCCGTCCCGTCAGCCAGTACAAATCTTTATATCTTATTTTTATTTCTTCCCTTTTGGCTTTTATATGTGGCTTCCAGGTCAGTCGCCTATCAAGATGGAGGCCAAGATATTTAACTGAATCTTTTTGTGGTAGGGTTTTGTTCTCCAGCTGCACAGGAGGACAGTTGCCTTGCCTAAGACTGAAGGTTACCTGTACAGATTTGTTTGCACTCGCTTTTATTCTCCATTTGTGGAGCCATGTGGTAACTAGATCAAGCCCTTTTTGCAAGTTTTCTGAAGCCACTGCAGGATCTTTGTTACTGGCAAGAATAGCCGTATCGTCAGCGAATGTAGCCGTGGTGACATTTTCTACCTGTGGAAGGTCTGATGTGTACAGAATATACAATATGGGACCCAATACTGATCCTTGGGGTACTCCAGCCTCAATTTCGTAAAATTTTGAGGTTGCGCCAGTTTCTTTCACTTGGAACAACCTTTGTTTAAGATATGAATGTAATAACAGGTAGTAGCAATGTGGAAGATATAGTTTAATCTTATATAGTAGTCCTGTGTGCCATACCCTATCAAAGGCCTGTTCTATATCAAGGAATACCGAGGAGCAGTACTCCTTGTATTCCAAAGTACTTCTTATGTGGTTGCACACTCGGTGCACTTGTTCGACTGTGGAGTGCTCTTCACGAAAACCGAATTGATGGTCTGGTATAACGTTGTTTTTAGAGAGAAGGGGAGTTATCCTTCTAAGCAGCACTTTCTCAAAAAGTTTGGAAAAGATAGGTAAGAGGCTGATAGGCCTATATGACGAAATCTCATTCATTGGTTTTCCTGGTTTACGTAGCATTAGAATCTGTGATATTTTCCAAAGACTGGGGTAATGCTGCACTCTAAGTATTCCATTGAACAAGATAGTGAGAAATACTGTAGCTTTTCTCGGTAACTGCAGCAGTACTTCTTTGGTTATTAGGTCGAACCCTGGCGCTTTTTTATCTTTAAGCTTTCGTATAGTCCTGTAAATTTCTTTTGGCGTTACCAATGTAGGAGGGAGCGAGAGTTGAAAGTCCTGTTTCAAGGCAGACTCAATATCTATATCTGTGCCTAGTTGGTTGTTTTTGTTATGAGGAGTGAAGACCTTGGAAAGATATTCGGCAAAGGCATCAGCTTTTTCTTGAGGCGTCCTAGCCCATCTGCTATCACTAGTTCTTATTGGGGGTTTCATTTCCTGTGGTCTATTATACGACTTTGTAAACTTCCATAGTGAATAATTTGTAGATGATGTGGCCGTGAGGGATTCCAATTTCGTTTGTAGAGTGGTATCATGCTATTGCTGTATTGTTTCCCTTAACCTTTTTGCCGCAGTATTGAGTGCAATCTTGTCCAACCTGTGCCTACTAAGATGCCAGACGCGGCGCAGCCTGCGTTTTTCCAGTACTAACTGCCTTATTTCCAATGGAAAATTTTGGGATTGTTTTTTAGGCCCTATAATAGGTGTGTACATCCTGCAAGCTTGTTGTATGGCAGTTGTTATATATTTACTGGCATTTTCTAAGTCTTCAGAAGTTTTTAAAGGAACTTTGAGGTCTATTGTGTCCTCCAGATGTTCCCTAACGCAGTGCCAGTCTGTGAACCTGTTATAGAGCATATCAGGGATGTCATATTCAGTAGGCAAGTAGCCAAATCTGAGAAGTACTGGAGTATGGTCAGAGGTACTATCGTAGCATGGCGTAGCTGAAAAGTGTTCTAGAGGTAGCCCTTTTGTAATAAAAAAATCTAGCAAATCAGGCGTTTTGTTGCTATCTGTGGGCCAGTATGTTGGTTCACAGCTGGATATTGCATTTAGCTTGTTTTTGTCAAGGCTCGATTTTAGTTGTCTACCCCTTGTACTTGTTAGTCTGGAACCCCAGAAGGTGTGTTTGGAGTTCCAGTCTCCACCAGCGACAAATCGGTTACCGAGTGTCTGGAAATAGCTTGTGAACATTATTTCAGTAATTTTATGCCTAGGGGGGCAGTATACTGCAGAAACATTGATACTACCATGATTTGTCTCAACAGCTATCGTAGTTGCTTGTATGTAACTAGTTTCGAAGGAAGTCATCAGATGATGTTTGATGGTGTTCTTTATAATGATTGCTGTGCCAGCATGTGCAGTACCGTCTGGATGACTAGTAATATATGTTGCATATCCTCGAAAGAATATGGTAGTGGTAGTAGTGCAGTGAGCTTCAGATATTAACACAACATCTAAATTGTGCTCCTCCAAGGCAAACTCTATTTCGTGTCTGTTTGGCGTCAAACCATTCACGTTCCAAGTAGCCATATTGAGGGTGGTCATTTTGTCAATTTGTCGACTAGTTTAGTTATAAGACCCATCAAGGTACTTATTTGTTGAAGGATTAAATCAAATTTTTCAGATTGTTTAATAAGAATTAATTCTAAAGTTTTATGTGTTGATTGTGCATCTGAATGTGGATTATGTTTCAGTGCTTCAGCGTACGATTCATCTTTTGATGTTAAATTCTTATGGGGTGGTAGTATTTCTACAGGTCTCTGTTTAGGTATAGAATTATTTTTATTTTCTGATCTAGGTGGTTTTGCAGTTCGTCTAGCAAGAATTTCTTTATAAACCTCACACCCTTTATAATTAGCGGGGTGTGGGCCTTGACAGAGAGCGCACAGTGCGTTAGTAGATCGATCTTTTTTGGGACATTCTGAAGTTTTATGAGACTGCGCACATTTCACACAACGATACGGTCGCAGAAAAATAAATAAAAAAATATTTTCCCCTGTAACACTTATATACTCTATATGCTACTATACTATGCTAGTACAATAATATTGACGCCAATAAACGTCAGAACCTGTCATGTGACGTTACGTGTCGATTCGACCAATTCCGTCCCTAATTTTGCATATTGTAATTATTATTTTTTGCAATTAGTGAAGAACTAAATAAGAAAATAATGGTTTAGGCGTATTGCCTGGACAATAAAAATTCAAGGAAAAAAAAACAAGTAAATTGAAACAAATGCATATTCCCTATTATAGGCAACTTTTTTAGATTGACTACGTGCAAATTTTGCCGACCCCATGTCTACGAGTCGTGTTTATTTAAAAAAAAAACCCTCAGATTACAGTAACCTATAATTCAAACAAAATAGCATTTCTTAACAATATCTTACATATATCTAAGTTTAGCAATATTGTAATACATACCCTATCATATCGATTTTGAAGTATAGCGGCCTCAGCCCTGGTAGCTATTTCAGTGATTGCGGCCAGCAGTAAAGTATCGATTGATCTCGCGGGCACTTGAGCACGCGCTGTGTCTGTAAACTGCTCTAATGCTTGTGGTAGAGCGTCCGCATCGTCTTCCATTTCATCTGGACAAATATTATTTAACATTGTGACTTTAACGAGACTTAAAAAGTATCTACAAAAAAAAAACGCAATCGGTATAACGGTTAAGAGGGCCGAGAATTTCACCCTGTGGCACTCCGATTATATTTACTCCAAAACAAATACTTTTTATTAATATTAATGTATTGGATTAAATTATATAGTTGTACAATAAATAAGAAATTCCAAGAAGAAGTTATTATATATCACAGTGTGTATTTGATTTGATGTATTTGTCTGATCCGTTTTATGATCAACAAGGTCAAAAGTCTTAGACGAATTACTAGAAAATGTAGAGAGCGTTTTAGATTAAAATATGCAAAATTAACCACTGAGCTTCATAATTTTGATATTTATTGTTCATTCCTGGAAAATATATATATTATTTTATGTTTAAAATGGTTGCAGTAGATTTATCTTTCTTTATTCATTGTGTAACATCATGCATAACGAAATAGTGTAAATGATAAGTTCAGAGCTACCTACCTATACGGTTACGCAACCTACCTTTCGTAACCGATTTTATTTATTTATTTCTACTATTTAAGGTTTATAGCTAAAACAACAATTATTTAAATATAATTATATAATATACCTTTAGATTTACAAAGACTTCAATGAAATGCTGAGTTTATGGGCGAGTAGGGACCGAGTAAATTGAACATGAATAAAATCCAATGTAACCTGCATGCGGCGCGGGGTCGACGAGGCTGTGCGCCCAGGCCGCCAGGCGCGGCTGCAGCGCGGACGACAGCGCGGCCAGCGCCAGGTCGTGCGCGGCGCGGAAGGCGGCCGCGGCGCTGGCCAGCCCGCCGGCGCACGACACGAGCTTGGCGCGCTCGGGCTCGCCGCGCGCCAGCGCCGACGCCGCCGCGCACGACTCGGCCGCCAGGCGCTCGGCCCACTCCGCGCCCGCGTCCGCCTCGTTCATGTGGGCCTAGTGACAGTACGGCTTGGTTTTTTTTGACAGGTATTGTCCACAAAGTAGCGTTGTCTCTTTCTAGAGAGTGGTTAATTGTGTAAGGCTATGGCGCAGTCTAGGTTTACACGTCAATGTTAGAGACCGGCTGTTGGCTTGTATTCACAGGCTTGACAATTGGGATGCCTTTACTAAATTTAAAATAGTTACAGCTTTTAACAGCCGGTTTGAGCTGCATTAATTTTTTTTTACTTTCTACAAATAAAAACTTGAATTCAGTCTTTAACTGACATTTCCAACCTATATTACCTATTTGACAAGTTTCAGGATCTAACGTCAATAAGCTTTTTAAATAGCACAGGTATATAGATGAACATATAAACCAGATAGAGCAGCCTCTGCGCGTCGACGTCCCTGTTGAGGCGGTGCGCGACCTCGCTGGCGTAGTCCCCGGCGGCGGGGGCGCGCGGCGCGCGCAGCGGCAGCGGCTCGTGCGGCGGCGCGCGCAGCCAGCGCCGCAGTGCCGCCGCCGCCTGCCGCTCCAGCGCGCCGCTCGCCAGGTTCAGCACCGCGCACGCGCCGTCCACGCTGCCCGACGAGATCGCGCGCCTACACACAGTGCGCTGCTTGATCGATCACAGTCTTCGAAATTGACTGTCACTAGTCCGCTCCGCTCCACTCCGCACGGCTCCACGTCGATCGAAACGCCCCCAGGGTGCGTTTACACTGACGCGGAGCAGGGCGGACCGTCAATTGATCGTGATTGAAACACCTTGATTGGCCAGTGTTGAAAATGAATCGTCCGTCATGAGATGCATTTAAAACACTTTCGAAATCTACAAATGATGTTTTATTATTTATTTGTTCTATGGAAGACTTACAGCTGACACAGAATCGATTCAATTCAATAGGTGCTTGATCAAACTGATACCTATGTAGTTATTACAAAAATGCATTCTCGTTCCTCCGGCTATCTGTTTTCTGCTTCATATATAGAGCACGATCAATTCGCGATTGAAGAAATCGATATAAAGTGCCTAAACTTAACATCACTACTTGTAGAAAAACGACAAAATCCCCTGTATTACGACATTTATTTGTTGTTGTGTTGTTTATTCGTTTGAATTTCATTGCGTACTTTCAACGTATGAGACGATGACATATGTATCACCTGATGACATCAATTGAAACCGCAATGTAAAACGAATAGAGTAAAAATACGTCAATGAGAATTTATCGAAGTAGTATAACTCAAAAACGTAAATAAATCATTTTAAAATTAATTTCAGCTTAAGGAGCAACAAAATTACTTAGCGATGAAAGTATACATCTCCCTTGATACGGTCTACATTCTTCGACGAGTTTTTACAACTTATAACTGCACAATTAGGCATTTCTTGTTACAGTACACGCGACGTCATGCGGCCGCGATCGAACTTTGAATAATAACACGCGCGATCCAATTGGCGCCGTTGCGCTGATTGGAGACACGCTTTGACTTACTACTGACCGATTCTAGCTATATGTGTGTTCTAAGGTTGACCGTATTAATAAATTGGTAACATTTCAGGAACAGGTTTCTTTAGCATTGAGATGATATGACTACAGTAAAAATAAATAAAATCTCTGTAATCAGCAGGCAATAATACGTCATAACAAAAACAAACTGAACAAATGTGTTATTATTACACAATTTAACGTGTGTAAGAATTTATAATCATCAAAACAAATAATAAGTAATGATTTGACGCTCCTGAATTATGACGTCACGCCTCAGTAATCCATTTAAATTGCTAAAGAGTGTCGTTTTGACGTTTCATAAAAAGATACTGATTTGACAGTCCACATCCCCCATTGAAGTATGATGGGTTCCTGACTCATTGGCAACCGATCAGTTCAAAATATTTTCGAGGTTAAGCAACGTTACCACTGTCGGTCCATAGATGGGCGACCGTTTTCGAAAAATAGCAAACCTGGAATCACCCGAGAGAGCACATACTTACAGTCACCCAGCGTTCGGCCACCTACCTGATGACCTTCCTAGCGATGAAAAACACGTCATCCACAAGACTGGAAGTGGTAGCACCGGCCTGTGGGGCGGCCATCTTCAGTGCCTTGTTGATACTCTCTTCCAGGAAGTACCTGCAATCGTAAATGATCGTTTTCTACATAATGTTTGAAATTATGAATAAAATGCTAGAATGAATGCTTACCTTTCTAGCGATAGGTAGTGGCCTAGTATGTCTTGCGCAGTCCTCATTAAATCACAATCAGTTATAATCTTCTCTACCTTTTCTATAGCAACTTTCTTCTCAGCCTCTTTAAGTTGTGATGCATCTACCTATAAATCAAGAAAACGAGATGTTAAATCAATACATGTAGCGAACTGTATAATAGCTATAGGACGGTTCCCTGCAGCACATCAGAAATTGATACCTGTTTTAAGACACTTTCCAATTCAAAACATTAGAATATATTTCTTATTTCGATGCTCCGCTCCTATTGGTCGTAGCGTGATGTTATATAGCCTTGAAACTTACAAATCACGTGGCTTTCTATTGGTAAGAAAAATTTCAAAATCGGTCTTAGTAGATCCAGAGATTACCCTCTACAACGCCACAAACTCACAACATCACAAACTCACTAACATTACCTCTTTATAATATGAGTTCATTTAGATGATAATTTGGTCAACTTAACCTTTTAACTTATCATTGAATTATGTATGGTAAATTGTATCAAAAGCTTCAGCCAAGTCATCTAAGCATAGTTTTGAAAAACATTCTAAGCATTAGCAAATAAAATTACCTCTGTTTTCCTCCTAAGGAACATAAAGTACAGCCAAATCCTGGAGTGAATTAGAGCCAGTTCTGTCAATATAGGCTCGACTGTTAGCGGCGACATAGCAGTGCGTTGCGGATCCGCCTCCAGCCTCCTGGCTACTACGAGTTCGTTATAGACTCGACGTACGCCTGCGCACACCTACAAGTTTAATATAACAACAATTTGAATATAATGACAAGAGATCAAGGTTTATAAGCATCAACCAGTCGTACAGAAGCTTGCAGTTTTTAAAAGCATACTGTATCATTTTATTAACGCCCCACCCAAATTAAAGTGTATTGTATGTACCTAGTCGGGTCGTAAGTTCTGTCAAAAACTTTTAATGTGATTAATGATACAGTTTTTTATAATTGTTTAAAAATTATATATGAAATGAAAGGTAATTAAATGCACAATCCAAATTTATTTACATTATTCAAAATGCCCTCCCCCATTTTGAATACATGCCCGTAATCGACGCGGCCAGTCGTCGATCGCAGCACGCACCACATTCATGTCTATTTCTGCCGCTGCTTTAACCAGAGATGCTCGGAGAGACTCCAAATTCTGATGAGGTTTAGCACAGACAATCTCCTCCAAATGTTGCCATATCTTGTAGTCCAGTGGGTTTAGATCTGGACTAGAAGAGGGCCAGTCTTCATGACCAATGAAGTTAATTCCTCGGGCGGTCAGCCAGTCTTGCGTGCTTCGTGCCCTATGAGCTGGCGCAGAATCCTGCTGGAATATCCAGTGTCTGTTTTCGAACATTGTTTGGGAAAGAGGTTCCACTATGTTCGTTAGGACGGTATTTTGGTATACAACGGCACTGGTTTTTACACCTTTTTCACAAAAAAACACCTCAGTTAATCCTGAATATGAGACTCCAAGCCAAACCATGATTGACGAAGGATAATGCCCACGCTGCACCCTTGGAATACGCGCGCTTGCTTCTTCACTGCTATGGGCATACACTTTGTCATTTTGTTTGTTGTAGCTTTCCTCGATGTTAAAAATTTTTTCGTCGGAAAACAAAATTTCGCGGTATTTTTTTCCCGCGTACCGCCTTAACAAAGCTCGGGATCTTTCCAGCCTAATTTTTTTCAAACGCTCATTCAAAAAATGTCCGGTCTTTTTACGATAAGCTCGTAGTCCTAGGTCTTCATTTAACACTCTTTTAATCGTGGTTCTGCTTAGGCCCATCTGAAGAGCTAAGATTTTTTGCTTCCGGACGGGATTTCGTTGAATTCGCGCCTTCACGGCTTTGATGACCGCTGGTGTCCTAACTGTGCGAGGTCGGCCGCTCCTCTTACGATCTTCGAAGCTTGAATCTTCAGTGTACCGTTTGATAGTGCGATAAACAAACCGTAGTGTTATTTTCAAATTTTTCAGAATGTTGAAAATCTCTGTTGGCGTGTAACCACAGCGGTGCAACGCGATAACCGCGACTCTATCTTCCTTTTGCGACCACTCCATATTTGAAAATGAATAAAAATGATTACTTTCTTTATATTTGAAAAGGGCGAATGTTCTATTTTTAAAATTAGTCGAAGCATATGTGGCCAGTATTCGAAGATAAAAAAAATATGGATGTGACAGAACTTACGACCCGACTAGGTATAACTATAACGTGTTTTTTTTTTGTGTCTGATTTTGACACTGTAGCATCCATAAGGATGGGCAGATTTGGATACGGTGTTTATTACAAACCCAGTTTTATCGTGATGGTTCTGATCTTTGATTGATGAACATGTTTTAGTTTTTTTTTAATTACAAGCATGTTATTCTTAATTATTTTAAACAATCTGCCCATTGGCTATAATTGAATTTGTCAAAGTCAAATCTAGTCAAACAATATATTTTAAAAATATATTTGAAAAATGCTAGCAGCTAGCTAGCAATGTGGGACTGAGTCCCACATTACTAGCAATCTTGTTAACCCCTCCAGCTAAGCTAAATGGCTTGTGTTATGAGTGGGTTCACGTCGGTAGTATAATGGGTAGGATTCGAATCCGTGATTGCGAGACCGATGCCTTAACCATTAGACTACCACCGCTTCAAAATCTTTGATTGTATCACAATATACTCACAGCTGGCTGCAGTGTCCTTATAGTGTTACAAAGTAGTCCGTATGCATGCGCAACTAACTGTGCGTTTCTAGCACGTTCTATAGAAGCGCCGGCTGTTTCCACCACGCGAGTGATAGCGTCCGCAAACACACAGGCTTCTGAGCCTACATCTGTTATGATACAGGCGCGCCGTATTGAAGCCTCCACCTGCACAATCACAAATATTGAATTTCTTAAACAAACCCTTTGTATGTTCCGGCCTCATATAAAATGCACTATATTAGTACTAACCTGTGTGGTGAGATATTTGGCAAGTAAATCTACGCCCTCTTCTGCTCGACCAATCTTTGGGAATAGTCTGAAGAGTCTATCTATGTTTGCCTCATCATCCTTCCGAGCAGCCTCTTCAAACCTTTAGAAAAAATATCAACATTTTTCAAAACTTAAGGTTCAATTCTCAGCAGTATAAATTGGGGCCAAAATTATTGTAAGAAAACTGGGCAAGAGCATGTCGGGCCACGCGCAAAGTAGGGTTCCGTTGCCACGTAGAATACTGTGGTTTAAGAAGTCGGTTTTCTTTTGTTTTTGTTTCATACTTATAACGTAATGTCTACTTAATAATATTTTTCAATGGAATTTGTAAGAAAATTTTGTTACTTCTCATTTGATCAGCTGTTACTCGTAAACTTGTAAAGCCTACTTACCTGTAATACACTGACGGACTCATAAACTGCATCAAAGTTCAGGTTTACTCTAAAAGGATTTTTTATAATAAGTATGCAAACTTTTTAGATTAAATTATATAAATATGGAAAGACTGGCTCTTAATCTTAAAAAAAAATTAAATTTAAAAATAGAACTGCGGTAAAACAAATGAATATAGCCGGGAAAAGAAAATTTACTCGTAGTATCAGATTTGCGTGTTATTTATAGCAAAGTTTTAAATTAATTCTCATTGATTTTTTTTGTTTGGTCAATTGAATTATTGTTACCAGCATAATTGTTGGGTTAGTTTTTTAACACATCGAGAGTTTTTGAACCATAATATGGATACTTCGTCCGAACAAGCGGCACAAATTGTAGCATTGGTGCGGGAGGGCTTGGATCAACGAACGATTGGTAGAAATTTAAATTTAAACCAGTCTACGGTTTGTAGAATATACAGAAGGTTTGTAGAGACAGGTTCTTACAGGAGGAGACGTGGTACAGGCAGAACTCGAGCAACCACAGGTCGTGATGACCGATTTATTGTTACAACTTCCCTGCGAAATCGTTTCCTCACGTCAGTTAACATCAAAACCGAGCTTAATGAAGTGCGTGGAAAAAACGTGTGTGCACGAACAATAAGAAGAAGGTTAAAGGAAGCGGCTATCACCCCTTTTAGACCAGCAAATGGTCCAAAGTTGTCTGCAGCTCACAGACAAGCTCGCTTAAGATTTGCGCGTCATCACCTGAATTGGACAGAAGAGCAGTGGGCCTCTGTATTGTTCACGGACGAGTGTAGGACATGTTTATATGGTGCAGATGGTCGCAGAAGAGTCTATCGTCGACGTGGGGAGCGATATGCTCAAAGTTGCATTGAGGAGCGTGTTCCTTTTGGAGGCGGTTCATGTATGGTCTGGGGTGGCATATCGATGAACGGGCGAACAGAACTTGTGTTCATAGACATGGTCCGTCAAAACGGTAATAGAGGGGGTTTGACAGCACATCGCTACATAACAGAGATATTAGAAGATCACGTGGTGCCTTACATGGGATTCATAGGCGAAAATTTTACTTTAATGCAGGATAATGCCCGGCCGCATGCAGCTGCACAAGTTCAACATTATTGCGAAGAGGTTGGGATACGTACAATGAATTGGCCAGCACGCAGCCCGGATCTTAATCCCATCGAGCATGTTTGGGACAATTTAAAAAGAGCTGTATATGCGAGAAACCCTTCGCCTACGACAGTGGCAGCACTAAGAACAGCACTTTCAGAAGAATGGGACAATATTCCGCAAGATCTTTTAAAAACCCTTATAAAATCTATGCGGAACCGATTAGAATCCGTAATAAGGGCACGTGGGGGTAATACACCTTATTAAAACACAAATAAACCCTTGCATAAAGTTTGTGTCTATTGTTAAAACCAATTTTTTAATTAAACAATTTTTCCTTAAACTTCTGTTTTTTCTTCAAAAAAGGTCTTAAGGTCCTTTCCAGTACATAAACTTAAACTTAAAGATATGATCCTACGCTGTTTTAAAGTTCACGAACCAATCTAGAGGTTTCAATTTAAATCTGTATAGAAAGTTTGCATACTTGGTTAAAATATTTATTTCAAAGTCGTCTATTACTTTGATGCAGTTTATAAGTCCGTCAGTGTAGTTTTCTTTTTAATTTCACTGTATATACTACTACCGTGATTTTTTTCACATACCCAACATCAACTATTTAGCTGGCAGGGGTGGGGGACACTTGACTCTAACAAAAATTTGTACTTTAAAGCTTAATATTTTACAAATGGATCCCTAAGTCTAAAAATCATCTTGCTAACCCCTAAACGTTTTTAAATGTCCTATCTAATGATACCCCACACGATAGGGTAGGTGAGAAAATAAATCACACCCCCACTTTACATTATAGGGGATGTACTCAAAAAAAAATATTTTTCAAAATTTTATTCTTTCACTTTGTCGGCGTAAGTAGGTAATATGGTGTATCCATGCAAAATTATAGCTTCCTAGCACTAACAGTCTCTGAGCAAAAAACAAAAATTAGGTTGGTTTTTTTTTTTAAGTTTTTTATTACATTGTTATCAGTTCCTTCTCGACTATCCTTAATGATGTTTCAGCTGCATTGTCACTGTGTTGCCTCAAAGTATTTGACCATTTTTGCAAAGGTATAAGGGGAACTTTTTATCAACCAATATCACTGAGCCGTTAGCCAATGTAGGTTTTTAGACTACCAGCTTTCAGCTGCGGCTCCGTCCGCGAGAATGTTGTAACAACTATGTCTTTAAAATTTTTAAACTTATTATTTGCATTATATATACAATTTGACATGGGAATGAACGCGTTTAACCAAGGTACCTACGTAAAACGCGTTTATTCCCGTGTCAAATTGTATTTATGTGTGTTCTTTCCCGGAACTAAACTGTCACAAGTAAAAACAGTCAAATTAAAAAAATGTATCTTAAAGCTTATCATCATTACCAACCATCATCATTATCAAATTATGTACTAGCATATGTATGCTTATAGTTATGTAACTAACATAATCATTAATCATCATCATCACCATCAATACCATCATCACCAACAATCAATCATCATAACCATCATCATCAACAATCAACCAAGATTATTGATAACAAATACAATAATTGCATTTTTGTATTTGTAAAGTAATTGGCAAGAAATGCCTATAATAATTAATTCAATTTTTGATCACATTCATAACTTTTACATCGAATTTTAGTAATTATTAATAATAATCGAAAATTGTGAATAATTTTCAATTAATCACACTCAATGGTACTTATAAGGTTTTAAATAATTAACTGTAAGAATTTTAATCAGCTAAGTGCTATTTAAAAAATAATAACAAAAACAAAAATCGTATATCCAAATAGAAGAAAGAAAGGTACATACTTGCGCACTAAATGTTCCCTGAGCGTGTTGGCGGCGCGGGTCATGGCGTCGCGGGGATCTGGCGCTCCTCGCGCTCTTGCTGCAGCTACTGAGCCAGGATCCATGCTCAAAAACCGAGATACATGACTGGCACCTAAACAAACCATCATTGTTACGAATACTCTTTACGTATACAAATCAACCCTTATGCAGTAACATAGATGTTGCAAGTTGGTATGAAACTCTGTCAGTATTGAATTTAGATATGTAAAATTAGTTATTTGGCATTTTAAATTAAAAAGAACACGTTTTTCAGCATTTTAGGAAAATCAACTCATAATGTAATGAGATAATGTACTAGGGGTTGCAAAATTGTATAGAACTCAATCAGTAATTTTGTAGCAGTTGTAGCTGTAAATGAAGAAATAAGTATGTGTTTAAGCATTTTGATTAAAAGCAATAAATCAACCCTTCAGAGGGTAAAATCAACAATGTTGGCGATATACATGTAGTCAATTTCTAAGTTGTAAAATGAAATTTTTGAATTTTTAAATGGATTTTAAGGATAGCTGCTTGTTATTGTACCTGATTTTGAATTTTCCACTAAATTTATGTATGCAGCCCAACATACCCGTTTCATAATCATGTGCCTTGATAGCAGCTTCAACTCCAGCACTGCACAGCTGCAGATCTATCAAATCATGCACACGACGCTGACACTCGGCTACACGCGACTAAATAAAAAACAAAATATTAAATAGAGGATAGAATATTTTCTTGCTAGTTACATTTAAATATGTCAAGTATTGTCCGGCTTACCCTAGCTAGGTCTAGCTGCCGCACTTTAGCACTAACGTCTCGCGCTAGACCTGCAGTTTTATCAACCATGTCCGCGGCGATTTGAGCATCTGTTTTTACTTCTGTTAGCTTCGTATAAGCCTGGCTCGCCGTACGAAGACGCCCCTCCATGATACAGGCGCGGGACAACACCCCTGAGAGAGCCTCGTCAACCTCCGCCTTAAAAATCATGGATAAATTTTTAATAGTAGATATATTTAATTGCCACCGTCATCACAAGAAAACACTTTGTACTTACTTCTTCTTTCTCGATATCATTGAGAGCTTTCTGCAGTCCTTCATCAGTAGACACATCGTATTTCTCCAAAAGAAGGCTGAGGGACATACCTAACACGTATCTCAATTATTTTTATTTACTAACAACGTAACCTCCAAATTGGAATTCCGAGAACGTCAACAAAATTATGTCAATTATTGTAATGTCACGTCAAAATAACTGTCACAGCACTGAGTGTACTGTCAACTGCTGCTCAGCTGAACTGCTGCTGTTCAGCAGTTTATCCTCAGTTTACAGCGGATTTTTGATTGGCCATGGCGTAAAAACTATTTACATTTTTTAAATTGGAATGATTCGATATTTTTACTTATTCCAGATGCGATTTTCAAGATCACTATTTCATTTTCTTTTTAGAGTGGCAATATTGTAAAACATGACATTACCTCGAAAGGCGTTCAAAACCTTGTTAAAGTAAATTATTTTAATTAATTGACATACATATTTTATAAATAAAAAGTATTATATTATATAGTAATAAACTGAATTACATTTCTAATGTATTTTTTTTATAAGTTACTTACATTTTTCTTTAAAATATTTTGTTAGCCTAAAATATTAATCCTTGAGTGAAGGCCACCAGTTGTCATGTCAGTTATTTTGATCGGACCTTCTAAAAATTGACTAGTGGACAAAAGTGCGATACCTATGCTGCAACATTAGTAAACATAAAAACTTGTGAAATCGTAAAATCGATGTCCCGATAACTGTTCTTATCCCTCAGGGCGATTAATCAGTGTTTAACTCTCCTTCGAGGGCAGGTTTCTTTGTGAGGTCGAAAAGCAATCGTCAAAGGTGAGTGCTGAGCTAGACTGAGGGCATACATTGCATAAATTTGTTACTATTGGCAAACAGGATTGGTTTTTTTGTGTGAAACGAGCTTATTTCATGGTATGGCTGGATGGTGTGTTCGGTTGGTTGCAGATTGACTCCGTGTGGGGTTGGGCTTCGCCCCCGCTGCGGTTGCAGCTGGGTAATTCACGCGGACACAAGAGGTGAGTGAACTCTCTTGCTATCATTGAAAAATATTGGCACGAATATTTTTTTTACTTAGTTTAAATAGTTTTTAATTGATGGCTGTTTTATCATTGAAGATGAGATGTGTGATGAGGTCATTGTTTTATTTGTGTTTGTGTTTATGTTGTCAATATGGGAATGGCAACAGTTGATTGTTTATACCACTATTATCAATTATCATTTACTGTTAACAACCAGCTGCTAAGGACTTTCTGTACCTATCTTATACCTACAATTTCATATAAAGGTGTAGAAATTTATTTGATAAGGAATAAGTGAGTCAGATACGGTTTCTAAATAAACTAGTTAAGTAATGTTTACAAGGATATAAATATTTATATCTGACTAGGGAGAACATTGTAGACAATGTTCTAGTTAGCATTGTTGAACTAGCATATATTTTGAACAGTAATAAAAATACTTATTTGAATAAATAACTTTAAAAAATGATAATAATTTATTTAAACCTCATTTATTAATTTAATCATTCATGTTTCATAACACAGGGGCGGTATTATGAAAGACCTAAATGCTTTATTTGTTCAGGTGAAATGAGATGGTATGATAAAAATAATCCAAAGATTTTTTTCTAAATGATTCCAAATGGCAGGCCATTTGCCTCAGTTGACAGACACAGTAGCAACTAATTTAGGTCATGTTCTATATTATGAAAACTTACCGAAATAGCCCAGTAAAATACAAAAATATATTCAGTTGTATTAACTGAGCCTCCCAAGTTTTGTTAGTTATGTTATTTATTAAATGAATTTCAAATAAATAAAATAGTCTTTAAATTGTCAATATCCATTGTGCCATTAAATCTTCTATTGTATTGACAAAATTGTAAAAATTGTCTTGTTCTGTACATGTATCTGAAATTATATAGAAATTTTAAAAAAGTGCAAAATATTATAATATTTATTTTAAACTAGCTTTCGCCCGCGGCTCCGCCCGCGTGGATGTCGGTTATCGTGATAAAAACTATCCTACATCCTTTGCCGGGACTCAAACTATCTCCATACCAAATTTCATCTAAATCGATTTATCAGTGTGAAAGTGTAACAGACAGACAGACAGATAGAGTTACTTTCACATTTATAATATTAGTATAGATTTCTGCTAAATTAGAAATATGTTAATCGGGTTTTTATTATTGTATCTTGATTCCTGTGTCTTTAAGACAAAATCCAGGATGAAAAAATAATGTATGCTAAATTTCATGTTCAAGTTTTCATATTTATTAAGATCACTGTCTTAAAAATATCATAAATAATATATACATAATAATGAATAAAAAGTTTTATGTAATTAGAATGGCTCACTCACGATACTACTTACATCACCTTTGACGGAGCCACTGACATTACACAAGGTGATTGTGTAAATATGTGAATGAGCACCAATTATTTCCTACTTAATTTGCTGTTGCATACCAATTGGTTGCTAGGGAAGTGCGATGTATCTTCGTAAATGTACTATTTAACAATAGAATTGAATGGGTTTCTACATTTTAGGTGTGACTAAATTTATTTTAAAGCTCAATTTTCCATAGTTACCCTCATAAAAACAATTTGATTGATCGGTGTAATATGCTTGTGTATTTCTCTCAGGGTATACTTTAAATTTACTTCATAGATGTTCTGATTTACCCGTAGGGTGAGGTGGACAGATCTCCATGTATAAAACTAGCTGATCCGCGCAATTTCGATTGGGCCAGTTTTCCCTGTGTAACATTTTTCATTGATGCTACTTTTTGTTCTAACTATTGGTTGTAGTGTGATGTTATATAGCCTAAGACACTCACAAATAATGTGGCTTTCTATTGGTCAAAGAATTTTCAATATCAGTTTAGTAAATCCAGAGATTACTCCCTATAACCTCACAAACTCACAAAATTTGACTCTTTATAATTTTAGTATAGATTAAAAGTTCTGAGTCCTTCAATCACTCAGCAATGTCCAGGCATAACCTAGAGATCAGAAATTTTGCAGATTTTTATTTTGTGATGTAGACTTAAGAAAGGATTGGAAACATAAGAGGGATAACCAAAGTTGATGGGAACCATGGGCCTAAACTAGTAAAGTATATAGTCCAATAGAAGTGAATTTATTTATGATTAAGAGAAAAGTTTGGATTAAAATATAATTAATTCTTTGCTAATGCTATTGTTTAGATAGAACAACAAACAATTATCAAGGTTAGTAGAAGACTAAGTTGCCCAATAGAACAAATCCAGTATCACTCTATATATAGATCTCTTAGAGTACTTTGGTACAGAGATAATATCAATGGACACCTCACACATGGCTATATGATCCTAATGTGGACAGAGCCTGTACTAGGGCAACTAGAAACTGATAATATCTATACTAAGTATGTTTGTTTGTTTGAACGCGATAATCTTAGAAACTACTGGTGCGAATTAAAAAAAATCTTTACTGTTGTTTTTCTTTACTGTTGGATAGCCCATTTATCGAGGAAGGCTATATAACATCACGCTACAACCAACAGGAGCGGATCAGCAATGAATAATGTTCCAAAAACGGGGAAAATTTACGCCGACGAAGTTTCGCGGGTCAGCAACTGCGTTTGTGTGATTTTCCCACGTTTTTGTAATATTTTTCATTGATGCTCCGCTCCTATTGATCATAGCGTAATGTTATATAGTCTATCACACTCACAAATAACGTGGCTTTCTATTGATAAAAGAATTTTCAAAATCGGTTCAGTAGATTCAGAAATACACGTCACAAACTCACAACATCACAAATTTTACCTCTTTATAATATTAGTATAGATTAAATAGAAGAACGAAAGAAAAAGCGTTTGTTCTTTACACGATACAAGGAAATCATATTTACAATACTTTAAAAAAAATTACGTGTGTGTAAAAAATTGGATCTCACTCAGCATTGTGCTGCCTCTCCAGTATTGCTACTGGAGTCAGCGCTGGTTTTCAAATACATACGTATTAAATTATTTATTTAGGCGTGCAATAAATAAATTTCAGAAACAATTGTACTCATCACACGTATATTTATCCTAATCGAACCCATAACCTCTGTTTTCAGGGTCACTAAGTACTAGACCAACAAGCCGGTCAAAACAGTTGTTTTCGTATCTCGAAATGTAGGTTTCACTGTCGCCTAACGCATTTCGTACTCGCATATGATCTCACTTGTAAACAGAATTTCGTACTTGATCAATAGTGAAAGTTTCAATCTGATAATTTAATGTTACCTGTAACACTGAGTTATCAGATTGAAACTGACAATGTACTCTGTTCAGCCCCGATCTCCCGATCATTTCATCCCTCATTGTCCGAGATTTATAAATAGGGTCCACAATACAGTATAGGTGGTCAGTAAAGGTGACCGACATAATTTCACGGACATAAATAGTGGTGAATCTAGGTCACGGACTGCGCGGTGTATGAATACAGCTGTGTTACATTAGTTTTATTATGATTGTACGTAATCGTGATGGTTAGCCTTATTAAACTTGTGAGTCACGTTATCAATTCTCAAATTAATTTTATTCTGCCGACTGTGTTGCCGAATTTTTTGGCGGATGTTGTAGGAAGGCTATCTCTGAAAAGTAATGAGGTTCTAGTTTATATGTGATGTATTTACTACAGTTAAATAGTAGAATTCATTACCAAAATTTGTATTTTCTAATAACCAATATCTATCTTTAGATTGCGAGTAATTAGGTAGATCTTTTAGCCTAGCGTGTTTTATCGTAGACTGCCTCTTTCCCTGATGCTAACTAGTAATAATCAAGGGTTTGCTATAAACATTTCTTACCGATGAGACGTAACGTAAATCTGTAACATATTATACTGGAATGGCAATCACTTGAAAGTGAATTAAACGGTTTGTTTTTGGTCTCGGGCTGCTCTGTCACGAATCGTCGTGATTATATGCGATCACCGTACACAACTATCTTAATATCGTATTTGAAATACTATAGCGTGTTCACTTGCTAATAGCTAGTCCACAAGAATTTCTTACTCAGAGTCAAGGCTAGGTAGACGCGTTTATCACGCTACAAGGACATTCCAAGATGTATCTGATACATTTTACAAATAAGACTATCTTGACTGAAATTAGATGTTTTAAAAAGTACTAAAGGACGATTAATTGATAATGTTTAACTGAGAAAACAGAGCTGGTTTCTCTTACTGCACCCTCGGGATATAAAGTTTATTCCCCATACCAAAAGAGGCAAGAAGACAGCAAAAATATGATATGATGAGATTATGTACCTATAAATATCTTCACGACCAGTTGAAGCATTATAATAATAATATATTATTTATTAAATAAGTATAAGTAAGTAGTCGTAGTATTGGAGAGAACAAAGGCGATAAATATAAAACATAAGTATTTATAATATAATACTAACTTCCGTTACTCACGGAGGACTTGTTCAACAATGACGAACAATCAGTGAACATCGATCCCTCAATTCCCAAGCTTTGTTGAGAACATTCGAGTTCGAACCTTTATCGATTGCGTAATCATGTGGTTGTAATTATTTGGTATAATGGGAGTTGCCCTGACACCACGGAAACGCCACAGACTTTGGAGGGGTCGTCGCTACGGTGACTGTGACTACTAGGACATAATGTATTACTAACTAGACGTTTACCGAAGCGTACCAATGCTGCTTGGGCCAGCCCTCATATTAAATCCCTACTACTGCTTATTGCCCAAACGCTGTACTACGGTACGTAATTCGAAATGCAATTCTAATTACCGCCTACATTTTAGATCTACTGTGGCTATGATAAGCCATATTTTGCCATAAGATGGTCCAGATTATCTGGTTATCAATTTTTTTAAGTGCCATCTTTCATCCTAATTAATATTATTTCTATAAAATATGTTCCAGGGTGATCTCTGCTAGCGATGGCACTGCCCCCCGGTTCCCTTGGGTGTCGTAAGAGCCGGCTAAGGTATTTCTGAAACCAAACTTTTCTCCTGTCATATCGACAACTCTTATCAATGCAATTCGTACCTACCGATGATCAGCCGTAGATTATAATAATAGGTCTCGATGAGTTTTATCAGCGTTAGGTTCTTTAAGCTATATTTCATTTGGTGAGCGTAAAAAGTCGCTAGTGTACGACGGTCAGGTTAGAGGCCGACGTTGTCGACGGTCCCCGAGAGCCGGTAGTCCGTCTGCAGTAGGTGACCAGCGCGTTGTGGCTTGTCCCAGGATGGGCGAGGGCGGGTCGCCGGGCGGCGGCGGCGCGGGCGGCGCGCGGCTGTCGCACACCTCGGAGAAGCACCCGCGCGCCATCCTCGGCGAGCTGTCCGCGCTGCGCCGCCACCGCGAGCTCTGCGACGTCGTGCTCAATGTCGCCAATAGGAAGCTTTTCGCACACAGGTAAAGCGCCACTTCTTATCTGATACTTCCTAAATAACACACCTTGATGATATTGTGTTGAGAGGGATTCCTCCATCCTACTAATATTTTAAGTCCGTAAGTTAGAGAGAATGAATGAATGGATGTTCCTCTTTCACGTAAAAAGTACTAAAAGATTTTTGACGAAACTTTCCTGTAATGTAGTTTAAATATTAGAATAACATATAAGGCGATAAAAATCAAACATAACGACATTAAAGAAAAGTTAGTAGGTACGTGTATAATCGACAAATACCTAATGATCACAGTATATAACCATCAAAGAGTATATAACGAGTTATTTACCGTAACTTATGGATAACAATTAGCATATCGAGCTATTTAACTGCGATGTTTTCTATGACATTATATATTTTGAATATATTGTTTTTAACAACAATAAAAAAATCGATTTAGGTTAACAGCGGTTAATGTATTCTCAATGTCTATAGAACAGTTAACGCGAACAATAGGTTCAATTAGTATTATTATGTGAACTTTGGACTTGTATCCATCCAACATGCCTATACGTGGCGATGTCTGTATGTCATAAACAATTTTTAACTTTTATGATATAAAGAGACATTGTAAAATCATTGTTCATTTTAAATCTTTTATCTTTCGGTTTTGTGTCATACGATAAATACTAAAAACTAATCAACTTAATTATTAATGGCTATGATTTAAAATGAAAATCAGTCACTCATATCAAAACCAGATATAATATCGCGATACGTTGGGTCAGTTTTTGTGTGCTGCATTTATTTTCGGTGTATCTCTCTCAATCTTTCTGACATTTCAATTAGCTATACGAAAAGTGAATGATTTTGTGAGGTATCTAGCTAGCTCTATGGCATTCCAATCTATCGATGAGCCAAAATATTTAACTGTATATGAGCGGCACAAGGTGATGAAGATGTCCCTAAGCTTATACAAGGTTATAAGTCAGAGTAGAATTAGGAATAGATATGACTCGACGCTTAATGCGAAGTTCGCAATGCTTTAAGTACAGCCAAGCCATTTGGATTAAACTCTAACATATTTATTACATGAAATTAATCATTACTTGAAAATGTCAATTTTGAAAAAAAAAGTTAGGCGGCTGTTTCAAACCCAAAGCTCATTTTAGGTTTCATTACAGTAAATGATTTTATTGAATGGACCCATATATCCCAAATAGTCAAACATTTTTTAAAACAAAACTATAGAATTTAGATTCAATTTGAGCTTGTATCTGACGATCTAGTTCGCCAAGTTATGGTATTAGATATCATAACTTGGCGAAACAACAACCGACGGCGGTCTGTATGATTGTTTAAAACAAGTAATATAAAAGTTAGGAATTGTGGGATGTTCCAGAGTGATACTGTCAGCATGTAGTCCATACTTCCGCGCCATGTTCACGGGCGAGCTGGCCGAGTCGCGCGCCACCGAGGTGACCATCCGCGACGTGGACGAGCAGGCCATGGAGCAGCTCGTCGAGTTCTGCTACACGGCGCACATCGTGGTCGAGGAGAGCAACGTGCAGGTACATATTGCGGCGAGCCCGGATATATATATATCTCTCTGCGAAAAATTCCTCGTTTTTGCAACATTCCGTCTCCTCCCATCCTCCGCTCCTATTGGTCGTAGCGTGATGTTATATAGCATATAGTCATTCCTCGATAAATAGGCTATCCAACAGTAAAATATTTTTTCAATTATCGCGTTCAAACAAACAAACGTACTCTTTAGCTTTATAATATTAATATAGATGTGCCTAATTTCGTAGATCAGGGTAAATGAAGCTAAAGTTTACGAAGCAATAACTGAACTCATGCTGCGGCTTGTAAAGTGACTCTTTTCCTCCTTTTTTTTTGCAAAAGACGCTTTGTTTATATTGGGAAGAACCGGTAGAGTGGAGCCTATAAATAGCCATCAGAAACCTGTGAATGGAATTAATAATTCTAAAAATACCCCAATCATCTAAATCCATTCACAAAGATATTTAAAAGTAACTGTGGAATAAAAAAACAAACAAACACATACAAATATACACATGGACCCTGAAAACAATACACTTTTTTTAAGGGGAAAGGTGTGATATTCATAACTATAGCTTAGTTGGTATGTGAAGTATGTGAACTGTGAAATGCTTTAGCTTTGCATTTGTCACAGTTTAAATAACAAATATAAAAAAAAATTGGATTCGATTGGATTTGGCTTGTAATTATACGATAAAAAATACGAAATTTTACTTCTTGTTATTAAGACTGCACGTTAATTTTCCAGGCATTGCTCCCCGCGGCGTGCCTGCTGCAGCTGCAGGAGATCCAGGACGTGTGCTGCGAGTTCCTGAAGCGGCAGTTGGACTGCTCCAACTGCCTCGGCATCCGCGCCTTCGCCGACACACACTCGTGCCGGGAACTGCTCCGGATCGCCGATAAATTCACACAACAGAACTTTCCTGAGGTGATGTCATAGTTTATGGTCACTGATTTACAGCGGTTAAAAAAACAAAGTAATTAAGAAGCGTTTTGGAAATACGCAGCAACGCGAGCAAAGAAAAATGCTCTGGAGGTCAATTCACGTATTTAAAGCAGTACAGTTGCAGTGCAGTTACAGTTAAGTTTCGGTTAAAACGACCATTCGAAACGCTTGCGCACCGTACTAGAATGTCGTTATTGCGCTCTCAAGACGCATACTTGACGCAAGCGTGTTTGAGATCGATCCCAAAGTTACAAGAATACAAAAATGCAACTGAACTGCAACTGCAATGCTTTAAATACGTGAATTGACCCTCTGAACACATGACAAATACGCTAAAACTGAAACCACTACTACTGGAAACTGTATACACTTTGGTATAATATGGTTGAATGATCGGTTAACGCTTACTCGTCTTCTATTCGCCTATCAGGCCGAACCGTCAGTTCTTATTATTGACGAATGTAGTTTTTCAGTTTTAACGAATGCTGGGATTAAAGGCAAATCTAACATTGGAAGTGATGTGGTATTCCAGGTGATGGAAAGTGAAGAGTTCCTCCTATTACCTGCGGCTCAGCTGATCGACATCGTCGCGTCAGATGAGCTGAACGTGCGCTCCGAGGAGCAGACGTTCCAGGCGGTCATGTCTTGGGTCAAGTACAATGTGGCTGAGAGGAGACAGCATCTTGCACAGGTTTGTGTGTCTAATGTCCGGAATGTGGTTTTAAATTTCAATTTGTTAGTAAAAAATGAGAAAAGAGAGAAGTGCTCCGAACATGTGTTTTCGGGAAAAACATGACAATTCGGAGCACTTCTCTCTTTGATGTGACATGACGTTATGATTTGTGTGCGAAATTCGCAGAATTAAGTTTTTGCACAATTAAAGTGTAATAAGTTAAGTATTTATCGTATTACTTGACTTAAAATACTCACGACAAAACTTGGCGGGAAATAAGAAAAAGAAATCATTTTTCTAACTTCATTCTACATTTGTCTATTTTCATATATTGATTGGATTGAAAGAAAATGTTTAAGTGGAACACAGGAATCGAACCCGAGACTTCCGAATGCCATGCCGTATCGAACCATCTATCGGGATTATGTCGCTTATTTCCTTTTTGAGAAATGCCGAGTATTCGAGACTCTGCAGGAAGGAAAAAAAAAAACAATTGGCATGAAAAGCCTATAAAAAGTACTATAATTTATCTATTTGTTTGTTACAGGTCCTACAACACGTTCGGTTGCCACTGCTAAGTCCAAAGTTCCTAGTAGGCACAGTGTCATCAGAGCTACTGATCAGATCAGACGACGCGTGTCGCGACTTACTGGACGAGGCCAAGAACTACCTGCTACTGCCTCAAGAACGACCGCTCATGCAGGGACCACGCACACGACCTAGGAAGCCTACCAGGAGAGGTATTGGACTGATATAAGTAATATATCAACTGTATAGGGCTAAAAAAATTATTAGCTTCATCTAATCAACAAAATAGAAAAGGGGTCTAGTCTCTAGGATTCAGGTCCTGTGTCACGAGGGATTTTACAATCATTCAATCAACAAATATATCCAGACTCGGAACATTAATTTGTGGGTATGTAAAGTAGTGCAGTAAATACTGTGTCAGAATCTAACTCAGAAACGAACTTTTGCGTAGCAGTCCAGCAGCATTGCGCATAGACGCAGGTAAAATTTGTTGTTAGCGAATAATAATAAAAAGTAATGGTCCAAAGTTACTACCTTGTGGCACTCCTTCAATATAATAGTATTGAAATTTAATGTACGTGAGTCAAAAGCTTTGAAATGGTTTCCGAATGTTAATTTTAATGCCAGACCTTTAATACCTGCAATATTAAATAGGTAATAAAAAAGTTTTGACTCGCTATATGGTAGGTATAGTGAGTCGAAGGCCTCGCACATATCCGATATTGGAAATCGTACCATTTAATTGATGTACATTCGCGCCGGGCAGGCGAGGTGCTGTTCGCGGTGGGCGGCTGGTGCTCGGGCGACGCCATCGCGTCCGTGGAGCGCTTCGACCCGCAGACGGCGGAGTGGAAGATGGTGGCGCCCATGTCCAAGCGGCGCTGCGGCGTGGGCGTGGCCGTGCTGCACGACCTGCTGTACGCCGTGGGCGGCCACGACGGCCAGAGCTACCTCAACAGCATCGAGCGGTACGACCCGCAGACCAACCAGGTGCGTGCCTACTGTTAATACCGCTGCCGATAAGGGTTGTATTTTTTGGACATTTCAAAAAACACTTTCTTTTGCGAAGTATTAATGAATTCCGTAATTTTTTACCGTAAAGATCACAAGGTATAAACTAAAAAAATCCAGTATTTTATCGTTCATACCTTGTGATTTTTACGGTACTGGCATACATTTGTTTTATTATTTTTAATAATCTGCGCTTTTTTACATTTGTTACTTCTATAAACTTTGTGATTGCTTTTAAAGTTGGTGCCCGGAAATGTAGTTTTGATGTTTTAGGCACCAACTTCAAAATGTTTCCATTTTTGTACTTTTTTTGTAAAAAAGGTTTTCTTTCTCATTTTTTTAGTATGTTGCTTTGTATTTTATCTAAGTTACAATAGCCTAAATGAGGCAACGAACATAATCCCCCCTCTCCCCCCAGTGGTGCGGCGCGGTGGCGCCCACGTCGTCGTGCCGCACGTCGGTGGGCGTGGCGGTGCTGGAGGGCGCGCTGTACGCCGTGGGCGGCCAGGACGGCGTGCAGTGCCTCAACCACGTCGAGCGGTACGACCCCAAGGAGAACCGCTGGACCAAGGTTCGTGCATACCCCCCCCACGTCGTGGCGGTGCTGGAGGGCGCGCTGTACGCCGTGGGCGGCCAGGACGGCGTGCAGTGCCTCAACCACGTCGAGCGGTACGACCCCAAGGAGAACCGCTGGACCAAGGTTCGTGCATACCCCCCCCACGTCGTGGCGGTGCTGGAAGGCGCGCTGTACGCCGTGGGCGGCCAGGACGGCGTGCAGTGCCTCAACCACGTCGAGCGGTACGACCCCAAGGAGAACCGCTGGACCAAGGTTCGTGCATACCCCCCCCACGTCGTGGCGGTGCTGGAGGGCGCGCTGTACGCCGTGGGCGGCCAGGACGGCGTGCAGTGCCTCAACCACGTCGAGCGGTACGACCCCAAGGAGAACCGCTGGACCAAGGTTCGTGCATACCCCCCCCACGTCGTGGCGGTGCTGGAGGGCGCGCTGTACGCCGTGGGCGGCCAGGACGGCGTGCAGTGCCTCAACCACGTCGAGCGGTACGACCCCAAGGAGAACCGCTGGACCAAGGTTCGTGCATACCCCCCCCACGTCGTGGCGGTGCTGGAGGGCGCGCTGTACGCCGTGGGCGGCCAGGACGGCGTGCAGTGCCTCAACCACGTCGAGCGGTACGACCCCAAGGAGAACCGCTGGACCAAGGTTCGTGCATACCCCCCCCACGTCGTGGCGGTGCTGGAGGGCGCGCTGTACGCCGTGGGCGGCCAGGACGGCGTGCAGTGCCTCAACCACGTCGAGCGGTACGACCCCAAGGAGAACCGCTGGACCAAGGTTCGTGCATACCCCCCCCACGTCGTGGCGGTGCTGGAGGGCGCGCTGTACGCCGTGGGCGGCCAGGACGGCGTGCAGTGCCTCAACCACGTCGAGCGGTACGACCCCAAGGAGAACCGCTGGACCAAGGTTCGTGCATACCCCCCCCACGTCGTGGCGGTGCTGGAGGGCGCGCTGTACGCCGTGGGCGGCCAGGACGGCGTGCAGTGCCTCAACCACGTCGAGCGGTACGACCCCAAGGAGAACCGCTGGACCAAGGTTCGTGCATACCCCCCCTCCCACGTCGTCGTGCCGCTCGTCGGTGGGCGTGGCGGTGCTGGAGGGCGCGCTGTAAAGAGTCGTATCATGTCAATGCCGTACCTCTTTCAGAGTTCGACCGGGGACAGTTGCAGCTCAATTGCTTCTTCAAAATGTTACATCCAGATTTTGGCCATCACCGGCGCCACTGGACTACCCATGGCCAGTTCGTCGATCTGGAGATAGTGTTGTCCCTGGTAAACAGATAAATCGCCATCTAGACAGTTTTTCAGTAAAACAATATACCGGTTAGGCAGATCGTTCGCGCTTAACTTCCCCTCGATGACCTCAAGGCAGTACTAAAAGGAAACAAAGAAGGGAATGATAATGTTAACAAAGTGACGAGAATCCTTCACGAATTAATTTCATTATAAGTACCATTTTTGTGTCAGGTGGCAGCCATGACAACCCGTCGCCTAGGCGTTGCAGTGGCAGTACTAGGCGGTCAGCTGTACGCGGTGGGCGGGTCCGACGGGCAGGCGCCGCTCAATTCCGTGGAGCGCTACGACCCGCGCACCAACAAGTGGACGCCCGTAGCGCCCATGTCTACGCGCCGCAAGCACCTCGGCACGGCCGTCTACGACGGACAGATCTACGCCGTAGGTGGAAGAGACGACTGTACTGAATTATCTTCCGCTGAAAGGTAACTTAACACAAGCATTTGATTGTATCGATCATTGTACTAAATCTGCGCCGTCGGGGATGAGACAGTTGTCTCATGCATGTGACCACACTACTATAAAATAATATTAAATGACAACAGACAATTACAGTGGACCTGCGGTAATTTGGCTCCTGACTAATCCGGAGCGAATTTGTAATTCGACACATCCATCACTGTTTATGATTAAATAGGTTGTATTCCACATATTGACACATTTGTATAATTTTCTCACGTAATTAATCGGATTACAAAGTTTTTATACATATTATCGTTATAGATATATTTTTTGCGATTTTTATACATATTAGATATATTTCGGGACTTAATCGCGTAAATTATATAAAGGTACCTTTTATTTACCCGACGTTTCTATCAAATCGCACCCATCGCGGTCACGGGTCGACCGACCGACAGTCGACTCGCGACCGCGTACTATCGTCACCGTTTTTGTGATAGGTATACATGTGTCAATTGACCTGTCGATTTAATGGTTAAGAAGTCGTTCGTGGGTTCGATTCCTAACACCTCTATTTTATTTTAATTTTGACTCTTAAAAAGTATATAAATGCGAACGTGGCACACTAGCAGTGAGCGGGTGTTGCAGGTACGAGCCGCTGTCGGACACGTGGTCGCCCGTGGTGGCCATGACGTCGCGGCGCAGCGGCGTGGGGCTGGCCGTGGTCAACGGGCAGCTGTACGCCGTGGGCGGGTTCGACGGCACCGCCTACCTCAAGTCTATTGAGGTGACGCCCCTTTCTACTAACATCCACTCTTACACTATTCGTTCGAACGCTCTCACTATCTCGACTTCATCACGCCTCACGTCATGAAGTCCAACTAATAATATCCAGATGATTACCTAATTGATATTATGTTTATTATGTTTTAAGTTTCTTTTACTTTTTAGGCTGCCGTAGCCAAAATGGCAAAACGGAACTCTTATAGTTTCGCTCTGTACCCCCGTCTGTCTGTTTCCGTTTTAACCCGGAGATCCTTAGTACTAGAAAGCTGTAATTTTGCATATATATATATACATATTAGTTACGCCGACAAAATGGTAAAAGAAAATTTTGAAAACTATTTATCTATATCGGATAGTTACCTCACGTAACGTAAAGTGGGATGTTATTATTTTTTTCTCTGCTACCCCGTCGTGTAAGGTGTCGTTGATACGTCTTTAAAAATATTTGAGGGTTGTGTATATCGTTTTTTGATTTAGGAATCCATTTATGAAATATTAAGTCTTAAAATGAAAATTTATGTTAGAGTCAAGCGTCCTCCCCCCTCGCACCTGCCAGCTAAATGGTTCTTTTGGAGATATGTTACAAATTCAGGATAGTAATATATATAATTAAATTACAATATTTTCATTTTCTTTTTTACAGATAATCTTTTGAATTTAAAATCTTTTTGGGTGGTCTGAGTTTGACACTGTACCAAAAATTACTTTGTATATACTATTACTGCGATTTTTTTTCACATACCCATTTAGCATTTTTCCAAGTCAATGGAAAAAGGCTTGTGTTACATCTATACACAAAACGGGCGATTCAGCAAATATATCAAACTATCGGCCTGTACCTATTCTCTCGTTATTTGGAAAGGTGTTCATCACTGATAGTTAAAAAGATATACGGCCACATTAAGCAGCAGCTAAATTCTGCCCAACATGGGTTCTTATCAAAAAAATCTACAAACTCGAACCTTTTATGTTATGTAAGTGATATTTTGGAAGCCTTGGATAATGGTAAGGAGAAACATGCTGTATACACTGATTTTAGCAAGGCATTTGACCTCATTAATCATGACATCTTAGTCGATAAAGTAAACCATATGGGTATTCATGGATCGCTATTGCGTTGGTGTGAATCATACCTGCGTAACCGTTCTCAGATCGTTGTTGTCCAGGGGTTTAAATCACAAACAAATGTTATTCCTTCGGGGATACCACAAGGCTCCCATATAGGACCGCTATTTTTCCTTATATTTGTTAATGATTTGGCAAATCTAATTCAGTGTAAATTTTTAATGTATGCAGATGATTTAAAGTTGTATACAACGATTGAAAGCCCCCAGGATATAAGTAATTTGCAGAAACAAATACAGGCAGTATCTGAATGGTGTAAGAGAAACCAAATGGTGTTAAATTAATGGAAACATATAAAATTTACAAGAAAACGAAATATTTTCCAGGCCACCTATTATATACAGAATGTACCACTAGGAGAGGTAGAAACTATTCGTGACTTGGGAGTAATCTTAGACCAACAACTCAATTACCGATTCTTTATATATGATATAGTACAAAAGGCATCTTGCTTATCCAGTTTTATTTCGAGGCAGCTCAGATCATTTAAAGACTCCAATATCATAATACCCGTACATCTATACATATAATAAAATTGTAAATTTCACGTCTGTCTGTACATGGCCGAACACAGTAAAAAAAAAATTGGAAACGAAAAGAGTATTTAAACACGTTCCTACATTTTTAGAAATGTCTGTCTGTCTGTCTGTTTGTTTGAACACGCATCACGCAAAAACTACCAGACAGATTCGGTTGAAATTTTGCATGTGTATTCTAATAAGTCTGGATTAACATATAGGCTAAAAAGGCTTTATCACGCTATTTTCCATAGGAGCTTAGCAATAACGGATAATGTCTATAGCTATTTATCGTTATAAAACAAGAACTACTTGACGGATCTTATCTTATTTATTTGCAGTTTTATTGTAAATAGGTCATTACTTACTCTATGAATCATTACGCTATCGTCTATGGGGAGTGAGCAGCAACGTATGTTTGTTCGAACTATTCTGGTTTTTCACAAAATTTTCCACAATATGACATAATTTACAATTGCAACCCATGGAATACATAACTTCACGCTAAAACTATAAGGAGCTAAACACAACATTTTCAATTTTCTTAAGATTAGCTATTTCAACCATGTTTGTATCGGTTGAGGTGGTCTATTGGTACAAGTAGCGGTATTGAACGAGCGAGGTCGGAGGGAGGATCGAGGCTCAAGTATGCGATGCTCTTTTTGTGTTGTTTAAAAAAAAAAACTTTTTTTAAGTGTTTTTATTTTCGACTTTAACATGTCACTTTGTTTAACACATTTTCATATTAATCAATCAATTTCAATAGGCATCTTTATCATTGTTTTGCATGAATCGTGATTATGTTATGAATGTAGAAATGAAAAACAATATTACATTACAAATAAACAGTAACTACTCGATATTTTCTAGAATTTATGTATGTTTGTTGCTTAAAAAAATTAAAGACGGACTTACCCTGTTATATCAAAATAAAATACGTGGCGGCATCTATGAAATTCAAATTATTCACCATAATCAAATAACTTTATAAAACATTTATTATAAGTGCTTGCAATCACGGATTCGATATCTTCTAAATTCCAAAATTGCTTAAGTTTAATATGCATGACAGTTTAAGTATAATTTAAAATAAAATCAGCAAGTATTAAAAGAAACTTATCCAGTTTTAAAAAAAGAATCAGGAAAATTGATAAAAAAAAAACTATCTGAAATTCTTACGTGGAGGAATATGAATATAATATGATGATCTTAATTTGCGACAGGTTGAGACACCTATTTTTTAATTCACATTATTTATCTTAAAAAACATTTGGGTCTGTACCAGCCATTTAGCCGCTCAGGGTAAAATAATATGCCGCCCTTTATACTACCACACTTTGCAAAAGATGGGATGTTGTATACAGTGGGATGTTACAGAGGTTGTTTGATCGGAACCGAAGTCGGAGTCGGAGTTCTAAAATTTAGTTTGTCGGAGTCGGAGGCGATGGGAGAAGACAAACATGTTTAAATAAGACTAAGAAAGATAAAATAAAATAGCACAAAGAAATATTATTCAGTCATATTAAATGTGTGAAGGACATTGCAATATTAATAATATTTGATGTGATGCAAATCATTTTGGTAAAATATTTTTTGTCGAGGTGCTAAGCATGTTATATTACTATTATACTTACTATTTTTATAATTTGTCTTTTAACCGTCTGGCGCCATAAACTTTGTCGCCCTTCATTTTGCCCTGCCGGCCCTGATTAAAGCTAGGCCCTAATATCCATAGATGCCACAGAGGGATTGTGGAGCATGTTTCCAATATGTTTTACACAAAAGTCATATTGTAACATAAACTACCTTAATATAAACTCGACATCCACGCGAACGATGTCGCGGGCACAGCTAGTAAGTAATATGTGTATCCATGCAAAATTATAGCCTTCTAGCACTAACAGTCTCTAAGACGGACATGGCGAAACTGTAAGGGTTCCGTTTAGCCATATCGAGCAGAGAACCCAAATAATGTTGTTATGTGTTGTGCACCAGGTGTTCGACCCGGAGTCGAACCAGTGGCGGCTGTGCGGCGCCATGAACTACCGGCGCCTCGGCGGCGGCGTCGGCGTCATGCGCGCGCCGCACCACGACAACCACTACATATGGTCAGCGGCTCTCTTACTTCTTGTAGCTGCACTATATCGTAGCTCTTGGCTCTGAGACTTTCCTCTTCTTTATAGTACAACTAGCTCAACTCGGCCACGCTTGGCTGTGGCTTTTAAAGCCAGGAAAACACGCCGGCCTTCCCGGAACATTCTGCTAAAGTTTCATCACAATCTGATCGATGGTTTCATTCAGACAAACATTGATTTTTATATATACAAACAACGTAGTCTTTTTTCTGGTAACACTTGTGTGTATACACAACTAAAAAGTGTATGGAGTGATGTGCCTTCCGACACAAAGGGATGGTCCTGCGACCGGGCTAGGTAGCGCCCCGCGGGTCGCAGCACGTCAGTCAACGTTGGGAAGTTCATGCTTTAAGAAAGTAAATGCTATAAGAACTTCACCTACGCCATCACAAAAGGTTCACACTATAGATGTTGGTGTTTTCAACAGCACACACTTAAGCACCTGTCTCACCAACGCCGAGAAATCGAGTAGCGAATAGCGATTATATACACCTACATTCTTATGTAAATCCCGTGTAAACAAATATTAACAGTTGATCGTTCCCACTGCCGGCGAGTACTCGCTTTATATTATGTACACGAACGGAATCTAATATACATCTACTGTACATTTCTTAAGCGATAAAATCGCTACTTGCTTCTCGCTCATCGCCGGCGGTAGGACGAGTGCCTTAGCTTCTTTATTTCCCATTTCGTGTCAATCAAAGATAACAAGTGTTACCGTTTCAAATCTGCATGAAAAATGCGTCAGTAAAATCTGTTATAAATCAAATATAATTTTCTTTCAGGAATCGAAAAGACTCGGTGGTGTGAGCCACCCCCCTCCCCCTGCGCTGTAAGATATTCCCCCTCCACTCGTAACAAGTTAAGTCGTTACTCATTTATTTTATTGTTAATAAAAATATATAATTAATTGACTATTTATAAATAAATGAAAATACAAATTTTAGAATATTATTTTTGTGTTTCATTATATGATTGACCAGATGCCAATTTATGCCTGGACTTTTTGATTAGTTTCCTGAAATATTTTTTTAGACCTTGTCTTACAAAAAAACCTCCATCTAAATTAAAAAAAAATGATTGAATAAAAAAACGACGATTAAAAAACGTAAATACTTTATTACCTTAAACCTACAAAACCCATACTGCGTTTTCGATACAAACTTTGCCTTCTGCTCGCGATATTTTCTGTTTATTTTTTATGATCACTGTTTCATATTGCCATCAACTAGTGCTTTTCCTTCAACTTTTCTTTGTCTACCATGTCCTAAAACTATCTATTTGTAAGTTAAAAACAATGACAGTTTCAAAATCGACTTTATCATTCATTCCAAATCTATAAAAACATCAGCGGTCATGTCAATCACTTTCGTCACGCTGCTGGCTAAATCTAATTCATTGCCCTTGTTACTTCATTGTTAATATACTATAGGCATTCTTTCCAACTTTGTCACTTCTCGCACTCCCTCTTTCTTTGTCTTTCTAATGTGGTGTAGGCGGAGGAGGTGACGTTGCCTTATCCATCGCTAGCTGCTCGTCACTGTCATCATCTCCGTTCCCATTCTCTTCATCCTCTCCCTCCCCGTTTTCATCTCCTTCTGCTCCCTCCTCGCCTTCTACTCCATTTTCTTCTCCTGCAGCTTCTTCTGCGTTCTCTTGACTTGGAGTGCGTTCGGTAGATTCTGCATTGCCTTCTTTGTTTCGTCTCTGTAACGTTTTGAAGTTAATGTAAGTTATTTTGTCGATTGTTGATACTATAAAAAAATAATATTTAGATAATCTACGTTGCTATGTATGACTAGAAAAGTAACTGATATCCGCTACCGTAATATTTCTTATTCAGTAATTATATTTTTATGTCGGTAGTATCTCGTAATTTCGTCTTCACCTTTTATTTCTTACCTATCTTTAAAAAAACTGATATTTAGTCAGTACCAACCAGCATTTGCCAACATGCATAAATGCCCTAAAAAATATCCTGTCCCTTTTTCTTAGCCTTTGTGTCTTCATACCAACTCATATTCATCAACCTGAATCGGTACATAGTACGAGATTCTTAACAGAATTTTGAAGCCTTACCTGATTCCAAAAACGAAGTAAATGAATGTAGAAGAAAGTAGAATCAGAAGACGTACCTTCTTCTTCTTCTTGCTCTTGGACTTGTGCTTCCTCTCGGGCACACTGTACCCGGGCGGGAAGAACCGCGCGCACTCCTCGCTGCCCTTGACCGCGTCCTCGCTGATGTGCAGCGGGCCCAGAGCCAGGAGCTCGTCGGGGACTCCGGCCGGGAGTATCGCGTCTGGTTCCGCTAGCAGCGGCTCCGCCAGGCCCACTGCTATCATTAGCACTATGGCTTCTCCGCTGCAATTTATTAATTACATTGTGTTAAACCCTCAGAACAAAAGAAAGTGGTTAGAAATATTAACATACGTATTTTATAACAGAACCTGAAAACATTTCTCAAAAAAAAATCGCAGCAGAAGAGATACTCGCAAGCAAATATAGACTTTATCCTAAGCAGGTAAGATTTATATATTTTACAGGGTACATGCACTTTTTACCATACTATATTACATTAATTTTTACATTATTATAAAAATAATGTAAAAATTTTATTGATGTGAAAAATTTGATCAAAGGGTTTTCCATTACAAAAGTTACGAATCCTAGCTAATATTACAAATGCACAAATATTTTGATTTCCATCAATATACTTTTGTCGCGTCCAGACTTCAAATAATAAAAAATCTACAACAGTAACAATAAAAAAAACTGTAATTATTTTTTGTAATGTAATTTAGACGCTACCTACTCATAGCGTGGTAAAATTTCGATATGGCAAGACGAAAGTAATTGACATGCAATTGGTATGTATGCTATGCACCAAAAAATGCATTTCCGGCAAATTAATGTTGCCAGCAATTAAATCCATAAAAATTACTAATAAATGCTAAAGTAAAAGGCTGTTTATGATACTATATTATGACTAATTTTATATTTATATACGTTTGGCTGTATACCAAACAATAAAATGGTATCAAATTTGTACGAAAACTGACCAGTTATTTTCCGACCGGTATTTTACCTTAAATTATTATTTTCATAATGTGTACAAATCGCGAAAGTTTATCAATCATTACAATTTTGTTGTGCTGGTATCATTTGTGGTAGAGTCCATTGTAATAACTTCGATAAAATCAAAATAATTTATAACATTTTTCCCTGTTCTTCCATACTATTACGAGTACATAGTCGAAGGGTTTGTTTGTTGGTTTGAAAGAAAAATACCTTAAACTTCAAGGGCTGATTCGGATGGTATGGAGGTAGCTTGACACTTAAGAAGATATCCTATCTTTCCTATTCATTTGGCTATGTGACTTTGACTGCCAAACTGCCTAACTGACATAAAGGAACGATTACTATCCTGCAAGAAGTTGCAAGTTCGTTTAACACTCGAGACGACAGAACGTAATTTGATATACATTCGATATTGTTTTAAAATGTCAAGTCATTCAGAGTGACTAAAAATCCGTAGCAAACGACTGTTATCTAAAAGCGAATTCAGTCATACGATTTCTTTGATTGAAATGGCGTTGCCTGGGTTTAGAAAAAGTTTACTAAAACCTGTTATTTTGCTTGGTATATACGTTGTTACGCATACACGCTCAGATACGTACACACACGCCCAAGCACTTTGATGTACTTTTTGGTCTAACGTGGACTGTCCCTCCTTTTTAGTCTATGAAATGAAACTTACAGAATCACTTCCAGTATCAAACGAATTATCCGTGTTATTCTTACAGGTTTAGCGCACATTATGCGAGACACGCTTAGCCTAGTGCAAGGAGTCAAACATCACATTTAACATAAGGTCGAGCCAGTCTGTGCCGGACAAAAGTCCATGGAAATTGTAGAACTGTTCAATGCATGTTAACGTAGACGCCGGCGACGTCATTTTAGTCGACGGTAGTCTGGAATCATTGTTGAAGTGTTCCTTACATACAGCTCTCGTCATAAAATGTACGACGCTACGCAGACTAATTGTGCACTAGAACACAAAAAATCTGTCGCCTATTATGTAAACTGTAATTTGTAAAGTGTACTTAAATAATTTGTACATTTATGTACACTACCTATTACAGTAGTATCATTTGATACAGATATATAGCTATAATTTTCTACAGTAAATGGACAACACTACCTTGGTTTAACATACATCGCCGTCTAGAACCGATGTTTCTTAAATCACCTATGTATGCTGCCAGTAATTTATCTTTCATTTTCTTAGACTCATTGGTCAAAGGTTCTATAGATGTCGACTGATACGCGTTTACTTAATCGTGCAAACAAGGCATGTGACCGTTTGAACAAAAGCTTGGCACTCGTGCCACCGTAGTAGCTATAAATGTTCTGTGGTTGAACCCCAAGCCTCCCCACGGGGATGCCGAAAATGTTAAATGCTGGAATTATCGTTAGAACCAATTCCTCTCCTCCCCATTTACAAGTTATTTATCTCCATCTCCCGAAATGTAATCCTGCGGAATATGGTTACAATAATTTAGTTCGTC
The DNA here is from genome assembly GCA_945859575.2 of Herminia tarsipennalis. Classification (NCBI taxonomy): domain Eukaryota; kingdom Metazoa; phylum Arthropoda; class Insecta; order Lepidoptera; family Erebidae; genus Herminia; species Herminia tarsipennalis. Next base: position 26,600,316 of record OX243841.2, on the reverse strand, counting down.
TTTATTTTAGTGGAAATCATTTACAATATCACGTTTTCAACAAGATTTTTTTTTTAAATTTTTTATAACTGTTTTCTATAACAATGAAGGTAGAAATATAAATGGACACCCTACTACGAAAACCTACTGGTAGTCAATAAATGGATTGTACGACCGATGTAGTTCAGTTGAAATGTCAGCAACAAAACTTTAAAAATTGTAGAAATTTCATACTAGTCCTTCTCCGGTCTCAGTTCATACTGGTCGACATTCTTGCACAGTAACTTGGGCTCTTCCACCCCGGGGTCAGCGAAGAACCCGTAGCGCATGAGTCGTGGCGCGAGGAGCGGCTGCGCCATGATGCCGAGCACGGCGCGCCGCTGCCACGCGCCGAAGATCAGTGCGATGTGCGGCGGCTCCGGCGGGGGCGGCGGCTCTATCACCGATGCTACCATCTACAATGTACAACATTTATCACCAACAGACGTCTACGGAAGTTGACCTCTCTCATCGTAATATGACCTCTTCAAGAAAGAACGAAAATTACTTCAATGATCTCTACGAAAATTATATCATAAATTATATCTACAAATATAACTCGGTCGCATACCGCCAACCTGCACAGACGTGTGTCAGTTTGTTGATCATTATTTCTAATTTAAAATCCCTGATTGGCTTAAAGTGTAAATTACAATTCTCTTTCTAACTAAAGTGATTTAAATGTGATTACTCCACCCACTGGGCGTGTTTAGAAAGGGATAACTATTTGTTGCAATACTCTACATCACATCGTCGAAGTTCAACGAAAATAATTGGCTCGCCGTGCCGCCGGGATTTGAACTCGATCCTTCCACGTCGCTCAACCGAAGCGTTACCGGCCGGACCACAGAAGCAGTGACGTTGGCGTCGAAATAGAGCTACGCTACACACTGAGCGGCTACGCGCGCGCCCCTCCATCGAACCACGTCCGCTACGGAGAACCTAGCTACGCTTGAGCTAATCGGCTACGGCCCTAAACGTGAGTACGTCACATAACATTTGGCAACGTTACTGCGGCGCGCAACCGTGAGCTGGTTATTAGAGTTTTGCAACAGCTTTAAAAATCTTAATAATAATAAAAAAAAAAAAAAAAAACTTTGAGCACTCCTGCGCTTATCTTATCTAAATTAATATTTATCTAGTACCTATATGGAGGAATCACTATCTCTTCACTCCTCCAAACTTTAATTTATTGCATCGTCAGAAAAGGAAAAGACAAGAAGTCTCTCCCATGGATTTACTAGTTTTAAGGATGAAATGAAAAATACGATGACCTCGTTGATGGGCGCTTAACAAAAAGAGCTGATAGAAATAAAATCAAACTTAAAAGACATCAAAGAAACAAACGAAAACATTGAAACTACAATCAGCTTCCTCGCTCAGCAAAATGAGGAACTCAAAAAGAGAGTGTCCTTTCTAGAAAATCAATCAAAAAAGGATAATGAGCATATATTACTGTTAGAAGAAAAACTTGAGGAAACGCAGCGCTCATTACGCAAATATAGTGTGGAAATTAAAAATGTACCAATTAGTAAACACGAATCTAAACAGGATTTACTCAGTATGGTGTTGAAATTATCTTCAAATGTGAACTGTAAAATGGATTTGTCAGACATTAAGGATGTTTATAGAGTACAAGCGAAGAAAAAGGGTGCTACAAACAGCCCAATTATTGTAGAAACAGGCTCCTTATTACTCAAACAAAGTCTTCTCTCCATGTGCAAAACATTCAATTCGCACAAGGGAAAACTACAAGCAAAACATCTTGGCCTTACAACAAAAGAAGACACTCCGATCTTCGTGTCCGATCAACTAACTCCAAAAGGAGCTCGATTGTTCTTCCTTGCTAGAGATCTAAAAGCTAAAAAAAGTTACAAGTTCATCACTCGGCAAAATTCTTGTAAAAAAAAAACGATGTTTCCCCTACAATAATAATTAAAAATGAGGCTCAGATACATAAACTACTTTCTGAAGATTGACTAGCCTCGGTTTTTGATATATTTATGTCATGTCGTCCAAAATATTCCTGTAGTAGAAATAATAAAGCTACTTTATCAATGTTAAATTTAAGAAAGAATTGTAAACTAATTTATACTCAACCACACATTTACATCTTAATGCAGTATTATCAAAAAAATCTACATTACTATCTCTACACAAACAAAAACATAACATTTACGCCTTTGTATACATTTTTAACAATATATCATACAATTTTACATAAATCGTCACTAATTATAAAATATCACTCATGTTCAATATCACTCTATTTATACTTTAAACTTCATTACATACACTTCTTAATGTGTTATTCAATAACGAAATCTATAGGCAAAAATAATACATACTTCAAGGAACTAAAACTTTTAATGACAATGTCTGATATTATTACGAACTTTGTTTTAACTATAGTAATCAGGATGCGACGTGTTAGTAAAATATCTTTTAATAATAATGACTAACTCTTTATGTAACCTAAAAGGACTAGAAACTATACAGTTTGCTAACTCTGTAGAATGTTCTTTGAAGGATTTAAATAATAAATTTTCATCTTTCCTCAAGGGCGCTAACCTACATATATTATGTCAAAACATTAGAAGTGTTTATAGTAATCTAGAGGACCTTCAAATTGCTTTGTCGCAACTACATTATGGTATTGATATTTTGATTCTCACCCAATGCCGGCTTGTCCCTCACAAACTAATTCCTTCAATATATAATTATAACTCATACTATACTACCCATTTACTTAATCAAAATGATGGTGTCGTTGCTTACATTAAAAATAAACTACAAGTCAAAGTTAAAGAAATTATATTGCAACACGCCTCATGTCTGCAAATAACTACTTCGGATACCATAATTCTAGGCATTTATCGTTCCCCTTCTTATCACAAGGCGGTTGACTTTATTAATTCAGTCAATAAACATCTCGAAAGCATAAAGTCACATAAACGCATAGTACTAACCGGTGATATTAATATCAATTTAATTGTGAACCCCCTAAAGACCCCTAACGAGCGAAATAATAGAGAATACTACTTAAATGTGATGACACTTAATGGCTTATTTCCCGCTCATTGTCTGCCTACTAGAGGTAAAAATTGCCTAGATCACTTTTTTGTTAAAATAAACAATCGAAATTCCTCTGCGTTTACAGCTGTCATTGACACATCTATAACAGATCACAATATGATTATTTTGAGTCTTATTAACACTAAGAAACGGTATTTACCACCAAAACATACAACTAAAATAGACTTTGAAAAGGCATATAGTACCTTACAAAATTGTAACATTCACGAGTTACTCTCCTATGACAACCATAATTCTCTAACCGACAACCTAATTAAGAAAATTAAATATTCATTATCTCTACATACCATTATTATACCTATTCCGAATTCTAAACGTTTAATAAAGCCATGGATTACTGAGGGTGTTCTTAGGTGTATAAGAAATAGAAATAGCATGCAAAAGGCATTAAAAGGTCATCCAACTAACGAAGTACTTAAGATTACTTTTCGCCGCTACAGAAACTTTTGTAATAACCTTATCAAGAAACAAAAACGACAATATGATAAAAATAAAATATCGGCATCTACCCATAATAACAAAGCTCTTTGGAAATCAATTAATAGTATCACTCATTATAAACCTACACAAACCTCTAATATTAATCTCCTTAACAACTATGCAAGCCGTAGTGAGGCGGTTAACTCGATAAATAAGTCCTTTGCTAATGTGGGCAAAAACCTTGCTGAACAAATAATAAATAACACTAGTGGACAATGTACAAGTAGTTCACCTACATCATCACATTGCATGGTGTCCTCCTTTGTTTTTCTTGCCACGGATCCTATTGAGGTTGAAAGCGTGCTTATGGGCTTGGACTCCAACAGCGCGTCGGGTTGGGATAGTATCCCCACAGCATTTTTAAAACGGGCTAAATCTCTAGTAGTTCCAGTGATCAGTTACCTTGTCAATCTTTGTTTTGACATGGGCATCTTCCCTAAAGTACTAAAACAGTCGATTGTAACTCCGGTCTATAAGAGTGGCGATAGAGAAGATGTTAATAACTACCGACCGATCTCAGTGCTGTCCTCGATTTCAAAAATACTGGACAGGCTCATAAACAAAAGATTAATTAGTTATTTAAATAGATATAACATTCTAGCTCCAACACAATACGGCTTTCGTAAGGGCATGTCTACCGAGGATGCTGTCTCTAAGATAAGTTCTCTCATCTCTACTAACATGGATAAAGGCAGAAAATGCTTGGCAGCTTTCCTTGACCTAAAAAAAGCCTTTGATACCGTAAGCGTTTCCATGCTTATTACGAAACTGGAAAAGATTGGTATTCGTGGAAATCCTCTTTCTCTTTTTAAGAGCTACCTCGTAGAACGTTTTCAGCAAGTTAAAATAGACCAATATACTAGCGAAACCGAAAATGTCACGTTTGGGGTGCCCCAAGGCAGTGTGTTAGGACCTACTTTATTCCTTATATACATCAACGACTTATGTAACCTACATCTCACCTCGGGGCACCTATTTTCGTATGCGGATGACACAGCAGTTGTTTTCGCGGGGAGATCTTGGAAGGAAGTTCGGGGACACGCTGAGACTGGATTGGCAAGAGTGGCTGATTGGCTTAACGTTAATCTGCTAACACTGAACACAGATAAAACCAACTACATTTGTTTCTCTATCTACAATTCATCCCAACCTTCTCCGGACTTCGGAGTCCGAATTCATACGTGTAAACTATTGCAAGGAAACAACTGCAACTGTCCATATATTAATAAAGTCAGCAATATAAAATATCTTGGCGTCATGATTGACCAAAGACTATCTTGGCATCCACATCTAGAGCTCCTGACTAACAGAATTAGAAAATTTGTGTGGGTATTCAAGGCATTACGACATGTGACAGCTCCCGACTTGTTAAACAAAATATATATCTCACTAGTTCAGTCGATAATGATTTACTGCATTCCAGTGTGGGGCGGTGCCACCAAAAGTAAATTTATTGCAATTGAAAGAGCCCAAAGACTAGTCCTTAAGGTGATGTACTTTAAGCCGTATTTGTTTCCCACAAACGCCATTTGTAATCTTTTATCTGTTAGGAAACTATACATCCTACATACAGTTCTAAAAGTACACACAACGCTGCAATTCAACCCCACTCAAAACCGAAAAAGAAGTAGTCACAGAGTAGTCCCTATCAGCACGGTTGCCACTACATTGGCATTAAGACAATTTGAGCGACAATCTCGCTATCTGTACAATAAAATAAATAAAACGTTACAAATTTATAACCTGACACTTAACGGTTGTAAAAATAATAACCTAAATTATAATAAAACTGAAGAACTTATGCATATAGTAACATAACCTACCTTTTTCTTATTATCATAATCTGACATGAGCGCACATTATCACACACACACACACACACACACACACACACACACCCACACACACACACACACACACACACACACACACATACTTCCTTACCTAGAATTAATTATGTTTTCAATAATATATTAATAATAACATACTTTTATGTACTTACTTGTTTAGCGGTTTTATATTGTTAAGAGAAGAGAAGAGCCTCCTAACACAAGTATTGTATACTTAAAAGGAGTGCTCTTATTATTATTTGTAATTCAGCATGTAAGCTAAAGCAAATAAACCATTTTTTTTTTTCATTATAACTTCATATATGAACTCTACTAAAAATGACCTCAACGAAAATGACTTCAAAGCGACCTGTACGATAATGTTTTCATAAAATGACTACTACGTAAACTATTTTGTTAGTGACATAGGTATATGACAATATTACTTCATAAACTAATCTCTCCGAAAATTACATCATAAATTGGACTTCACAAAAATTACTTAAAAAATGACACTTATCAAAAAGACTTTACAAGTGACCCCTAGAAAAACAGCTTTCATTATTTAATTAGTGGCAAGTACGAAAATGACTTTGTAAATTGGCCTCTTCGAGAATGACATTTTATGTGACATCTACGAAAATTACTTCATAAATTCACCTCTGCGAAAATGCCTTCTTAAGTTATCTCTACGAAAATCCATACCTACTAATATTATAAATGGGAAAGTAACTCTGTCTGTCTGTTGCGCTTTCACCGCTCAAACAGCTAAACCGATTTAGATGAAATTTGGTATGGATATAGTTTGAGTCCCGGGGAAGGACAGAATATTTTTTATCGCGATAACCGCCAACCACGCGGGCGGAGCTCTGGGTAAAAGCTAGTTATTTCATAAATTGACATTTTTTTATTAGTGACATATGACTTCATAACTACGAAAATAACTTCAAAAGCGGCCTCTAATCCTCTTTTGATAATTTAGAATGTTCTATTCTTCCTCAATTCTTAAAGTCTTATGTATGTATGGTCCTATGTATTTCAGAAGACAGTTAAAACTGCCAGTGAATCATACCTTAGGAAACAAGAGATCTAATGCAGCAGCTCGCTGGTGCCTGTCCGCCGGCACAAATATGCCTGGAATGCCGTCGGCTCTGAGCTCGGTCGAAGCTAGCTTCTTTCTGGCTTCGTCATCTTCTGCCAAGTGGTCTCCGCAGAGCGCTTGTCGAGTCAGTTCTGTGGTAGGACATACAATATTGCAGAAACATGGTATTTCACTCGTGCTTCCTCTTTGAAACGGTCCTACTACAGTCTGCAATGTAGGTTGATAGATGTTATTATGTTTTAGATTTTTTTACTTCTAGAATATGCTGGTTTCCTTACCAGGTTTTCTTGGCGATAAATCAAACAAAGTGCATGCTCGCCTGGGTTTTGAGTGGGAGAATTATCATGAGATTCTAAAAAAATAATGTGTTATGAGATTTTCATAGGATACTGAAATTGCGAATAGGCAGACAGGTGAGCGCTCAAATTGTTCGATTTTTTTTCGATTCGATGACATGTGGCGATAAATTATATTTAAGTATGTACCTAGTGGTAGTGAATCACAGTTTACAATGTTATGTGATAATCGACTGCCTCTGTGGTCCTTGTGTCCATGACTTGTATGTTTGTAACGCCCTCCGCGACACAGGGCTTGTACCCTACTGCGGGAGTCGTCTTTAAAAAAAATGTGTCTCACCAATAATATTTCCTTCTTTATCCGGTGGTCGTTTAAATAATAGCGCCAGTGAGGGTCGTTCGCTGATGGCAGAGACAGCCGCGGGGTCAGCCATCTCCGGATCTTCTACGGCCAAAATCCTTGCCCCCTCCTTGCCAACTACGATTGGACATTTGTCTGCTAATAAAACTCCTGTAATAGAATATGCTGTGTGGATAAGGCCAATATTTATGTGCACACTTTGTTCTCTTTAACTTGAAAATTTTTGTAACATTACAAAAAAATGGTTTCAGCAGTTTTACCGCCTTTATTAGTTTACCTACTAGCACGTACCGTAAGGTTCAATGGAATCGGTGATCTTCCTGAGATTCTTCTGCGCATGCGGCATGACGAGCGCGGGGCAGACGTCGACGAAGTGCGTCTCGAGGCGCTGCGCGCGCGCCTCGCGCCGCCCGAAGCGCGCCGCCTCCACCGCCGCCTGCTCTCGCGCCTTCCTCTCTGCTTCCAGGTTCTCTTGAATTGTTGCTACTTCCTGAAATAACATTATACACACAGATAAAGTGTATACCTAAATAGTCATTTTGCATTTTAACTTTTTTAGGTACTCTCGCTGGTGGAAACTGCGCAAAGCTAAATTATTTGAAATCAATTACGTAAGAAAGAAGAAAAAACATTTACTTATTTCGACGTTTACTCACAAAATAGCACAGGTAAGTAACGGTAAAATGAAACGAGTTGAAATTACAAAAAAACAAAACAAAGATAAACCAAAATGTCACAGCTACATTGTTGAGAGATCGATAACTCAGCTTTAATTAAGCGGTAGGAACGCCCCGATGATTTTTAGTGTAAATCAATAAATAATCAAAATAAATTAAAAAAACACATTCCATTTCATATTCAACAATTAATTACACGAGACAAGAAGTTATAATGAAAAAAATGGATTCAAAGCTGAAATAAATGTATTATTGTTATACAGATTTGTAATATACCAATAACCTACCGCTTGTGCCTCTTTACATAACACTAAATAACTTTGTAATATCAGTTTTGGAAATGTATTCAATATATTAAATTAAACCTTAATCACCTAGCACTTGTTTTTGGAATTATAACCATAATCACCTACAGACTATTTTACTGGAGTAAAATCGTTAGTCATTGTGAGGTTTAGCTCCTAAACCTGACAAAAAATCATCAATTTTACTCTGGAGTCTCTCAGATGTGTGGTAAATAGTTGTGAGGGTTAAATTCAAATTAAAAAAAAATATAAATAATACGAAGTTATCTGGTGTAATCTTAAGAAGTCAAGAGTGGTTGGTAAGTAAGTAAATACTACATAAGTAAGAAGAGATCTTACTTATGTAGTATATTAATTAAATCATGAAGTCGGAGGCATTTTATTATTAAGTAGGTACACTGGGATTCATGAATGCCTCCGACTGCATAAGATTATCTAGTTTCCATCTTTTTTTAAACAGATGAGTTTTTAGATGTAAGTAAGATGTAATAACTGTACCTATGAAAATATGTATATTACGGGTCTTAATCGCGAGAATAATTTAAGGTAAAATACCTTGTTTATTGCCCGACGTTTCGAGCGTATTGCAACGGCCGTGGTCACGGGTAAACTAGTGAGTCTACATTACTACATCTACATTACTAAATTATTCACGCGATTAAGACCCGTAATATATATATTTTCATAATGTGTACAAATCGCGAAAGTTTATCAACATTTATATTGAAAATTTAGTGTAAATGGTTGGTAACAAACTTTAAATCGTTATACATTGTAAATGGTAATTCTAAGGAAAAAATGATTAAAGAAACCTCATCATGATTTTGAAATATTTGATAATGCTATAGATAATTACTGCGACTAAATCGTTTAAAAAATGTTAACTGAAAAATAAAGAAGACGAAGACGAAGTGGTAAAAGCATGTTTAAGTCACAAGCTTTGACAATGCAACGCTCTATTAGAACGACGGTTTACCGCTGTTAGCTTGGCGTTTACCTAATGTATAAAATACATGAATCACGTATAAAATTAATGACCGAGACTTTATGATCGTGATCAACTTAAAAATCATCAGTTTATTTCATATTGACGCAGTAGATAGTTTTCAGACAAGCTCTTTATATTATGTAGATATTTTCTTCACCTGTTCGGGCGTGGTGAGCTCATGAGGAGCTCTCTTGGTCCTCTGCAGCTCCCCTTTCTTAGCTAACTCCTCGTTCTGGAGCTCCTGTTCTATGGTCTTTGCGATGCGTGGAGCGTCCGCACCGAACACTACGTTGATCAGTTGACCTGACTGAAATTGAAAAAAAATTTTCGAAAACTATGAATTTAGTTACATTATAGGCTCAATAGACTTGCTGCCTACAAATATAACATGATAAAGTTCTTAAGAATTCTTTTAGAAGTAGGTATGCATTTAATCTAGCACTTTTACCTCAATTACAAGGTTAAGTATGTACCTACCTTCTAACTACTTGAATAAATAGCACTACTAACACAATAAAGACTGAGAACTTCAATGATAACACTAAGTTTTATAAAGAAAGTTTTTACAACATACTAACACGAAACGTACCTATCTACAGATATCTAGGTATTTTTAAAAGGAGTTTGGTCGATAACCACATTCGTGCTTGAAAACTGCAAATCACGATGTTTGCCCACATATGTGAGGTATAAAGATAACTACTATATAACTACAGATGTATGTTTGGTATGGTATATGTTAGCAAGGACATAAGTCGTGCTTGGTCGTACAGGGCACATGATGGGTCGTTCCCATTCATTCAGGCTTAGAGTAATTAAATATCGTTTATATTATGCCTGTTGTGGTACATGTTTAATAATGTAGAAACTTTGATTTGGAGTTTATGTCAATTGTCGGATTAGATAATTCTAATCCATCATTTCATTTGTTATCAGTCAGTTTCTGTCTAATGAATTTGGGATGTGTTTAACTGATGTACGAGTAGGCATATCTGAACATGTTTATGTACTTATAGATAGACAAGAGGTCGCGTAGGTAGTTATTTGAGGAAAGGTAAAGAAAGATTTTTTTAAATAAAGGTATTTTTTTAAAATGGGTTACAGATGCAACACTTTATTCTTTAGTTCGAAATTGTTTTAAAGACTAGTTAGAATTAGGGTAACGTCCAATCTCGACCTACATTTGTTTCTTTCTGTGTACTTAAAATAACCTGTTTCTCAGCGATACCATAAAGTTAAGATTTTTTTATGAATGTACAAATTGAAGATCTACGATGAATGGTGTAGGTACCTACTCACTCAATATCAATATCGTATGTTGGAAATTTCAATTAAGTACAAGACAACTTACGACAAAGTCGTTTCTACGTAGGCACTGCATATATTCTATTTTCTAGGTTTATTTTAATTGTAAAAAAAACAATTTCTGCAACACCCAACTGCGAAGTATGTGGGGTAGTGGGAGAGACTCAACATGTTCTGATAGAAAGTGTCCGAAGCGAGCAATTTAGGTCACATTTATTTTTTAGTAAACCGTACTAAATTGGTTTTTATAACAGTGTACTGGTACTAGTATAGTATTATATTATCTGTGGTACTGGCAAGCCCTTTGTCGGACTTAGCGATTTCTTTTTATAAATAATACCATAAGCACAAATCATTGTAATAGCACGTAATGCAAAAGGTGGCTATGATGGAGTGACAATAGTTATGACAAAAGCTCCCTAAATAAAAATTAAAAAAAAAAGAAACAATTTCGCGGCACCCTAGCGGCTTTTCTACGGAACCCACTTTAGAAATCACTATTTTAGAAGATGCACGAGTTAGTCTAACGTGATGATAGGTTGGTCAACTTACTTAGGTGATCTTATCATTGTCTTACCGCTATGAACATCCAGGTCGGCTGGCTGCGTTTTCTGAAACGCTTCAGACATTCTATTGTATCGGATTTCGCCTGAAACAGTCATCAAAATCAACGAGTACTAACTATGCCAAAAAACCTTACAGCTATCTCGAGAGATTGCGCATTTAAAGAGAGCTTCAGATGCTTAAAAACACACTCAGTTTAGAGATAGAAGAAATGTGTCTGAAACCGATATTGAATTGAAACTTGTTTAGACTGTATTTTTTTATTGGACGAGATCACTGAAAACTCAGTCAGCTCAAGATCTGTTTATCGATGTCTGAAGTTTATTGCAATTATACAGGGTGATTTTTAATATACTAATAACTTCCCGGTCGTGGTTTCTTTACATACTTATTACTAAATAACTCTGTAATATTAGTTTTGAAAAATATTTTATATATATATAAACCCAGTTGTTTTTGGAGTTATGACCTTAACCGCCTACAGATTTTACTGGAGTAAAATCGTTGTTTATTGTGAGTTTTACTTTGCCAGGTTGGCTCTCAACCTGACAAAGAAACATCGATTTTACTCCAGGGTCTCGCAGATGTGTGGTAAGTGGTTGTGTGAAAAAGTTCGTAGTAAAGGGATAGTAGGTTTTTTTTTATTATTATATTATGAAGGTGTATATGTGTAATGGTGTATATTAGAAGCCAAGAGCGGGAGGTTATTAGTACCTATATTAAAAATCACCCTGTATAATAGGTAGATATATAATCTTAATGCAATAGATGCAGCTCCGCCCGCACCGAAATGTTGATTTACTTATAGCTAGGTACGAAGGTTCCTACAATTACCTACGATATTTAAAGACTCTCAGATCGGGACAGGCATAGACCCTTAGTTGCAGTGCGAGGTTCAAGTTGAACGCCTCTAACTATATAGTATCTTTATTGAACAAGAGAGGTATGACTTACGACGGCCAAATGTAGGTTGTCTCCTCCTAGTTCCACCTTGATCTTCTTCAGGTTCCCCACCATGCCGATGCACGGTCCACACCACTCCGAGTACACATCCACCACTACACACAAAATAAAGGAAATATTAGTGATTTTATGTACATTCAAACTTTACGTACAGAAAATTTAATCCGATCTTTATAAAAAATATTGTTACTAAAAACGATATATGTTTTAAAATGCAAATTGGCACATGACAGCAAATTTAATCATTTATTTAATTTTAGCTTAATAAAAAACAAACTTTAAGCAAAACTTAAAACTAAAGTAGTTCATAAAACTAACCCAAAAGTCCATCTCGCAGTAGAAACTTGTTCCAATCATCATCATTGTTGAGCTCGGCCTGCAACTGAACCTGGGCGGCTTTCTTGCCTGCCCCCGCGGCGGCAGCGGCGGCGGCAGCGTTAGCGACCGCGCTCGTCAGAGCCATGCACACACGTGCCGCCACACGGCAGATGTGTGCAATGTGCCGCTCCGGCAGGCGCGCGGCACAGGAGTGCCGCGTGCGGCAAGTGCCAGTGTTATGGTGTTAGCGATTGTGTATGTATGAGTTGTATGAAATGCGGTTCTGGGAGCGGTGATAGAAGCGGGTAGAGGCGGCACGCATTCATTTAGATTTGATCTACTGAACGATTTTTTTAAAATACTCTCGCAGTACTCAGAACACAGGTCATGTGTGGCGGACGCTTTTCAAACATACTAATAACGGGTACAAAGTACATCCAGACGACAATTTGAGGACATAGTGACGTTCACCCGGTGAACACGAGAAATAAGCACAAATTAGTAGGTCAATATCATAGGCTACATAAAACTCTTAATTCATATAAGGGTCTTTCTGTGAGAGTAATTAACAAGGTACCAGCGAGTATTATGAGTCTATCAGTGATTAAGTTCAAAAATGTAGTCAAAAATTATCTTATACGTAGTGTCATATTAAATAAAAATGCGTCTAGTTGCTTGCTCCTTGTTACTTTATTATGCTTGGGTGTATTTTGTTGTCACTTTGTTTTCATTGTCACATTGATTAAGAGCATGATTTGACTTTTGTGAGAAAAGATTCTGCGTGACGAATAAAGGCCATTCTTTTCGTCTTCCTTTTGATATTAAAATTAATATTTTAAATTTTTACCTTGGTTGTAAGTAGATGCAGATGCTCCTACTATATTGTACCCACTAAGGCTGATTTTAGTTTAGTATTGATAGAGTCTCATGTTTCAACTTTTTGATAATACAATTCCTATAATAGTCCTTTAACATGATCTTTATTATATTAGTCGCAGCACCTTACCCCCATATCAAGTTTATAAACATTCAAACATTGTAAAATTGCCAATTTGAAAAGAGTGGCCGCGAGTTTTTATTGCCAGGTATAGCGTATTGCTATATTTATTGTGAGTCAATGAGAAGCGAGATGAAGGGTTGTAGATTATATTGACTTGACTTAATTGACTAGCTTAATAAATCTTAAACCTAAGTATTTATACACGTAAAAATATAGGAAGTAATATTATAATAGGAGGGCGATTTGTTTATTCAGCGCCTCTTAGCAGTACGTGTAGATTGCGTAATTTATAAATAATAAAATAGACAATTAGGAAGTGCAATCTAAACACGTACTGGTGTTTCATTATTTGGTATAGGAATATACTATGGCGACTGCCATAGATATTCCCCCTTTTGTAAAAAAATTATACATTTGTAAAAATTATACATTTAAAAATTGTAAAAATTATAAGTTGAAAACTGTACAAAAAAATTGAAATATCTTATTAATTATATCTATTTCCGACAGTCTTAAGCAGCATTCGAGTCCCTGACGATTCGCAACAGGTTCTTCTCTATTTTTGCTCCGATTGCTCGGTAGATAAAGTATATAGGTACTGAGTATTAGTATTATTACAACTGCGGTGAATATGGCCACCATGATCCACGTGCGGAGGTCTTGTAGGTCCCCAGATAGCTTTGAATGGAGTTTTGTAATCTCCTCTGGGATCGCGGCGTTGTTCTGCACCATATTCACCTGCTCTTTCTCGTGACTGCTTGTAGAACCCATTGTAGTTGGAAGTCTTGTAACTCGAATGAATGACTGTGGTTTTGCATGTCTTTATATACTACGATTGGAATCTCACCGTTGGTCGGGAGATTCGTCCGGAACGTGTTTTATTCGGGCAGTTCTTATCTTCTAATTTTTTATCTTCTATGTTATTTCTAATCGTGCAATTTTGATCTCTTATCTCGTTGTCGTTTATCATAAAAGCTGGTTTGAGACGATCGATTGACACGGAGCTCTGTCGTCCGTTTATCCAGATCGTGAAAACCTTATCATTACGACTAATAACGAGATAAGGTCCATCATACGGAGGTGTAAGACTTGGCCGTAAACGATCGCAACGTAAGAAAACATGTGTGCATACTGATAAGTGTGGATGCACAAATATCTTATCGTTCGTACTCTGCCTATGTGAAACGGAGGTTGCTTTTTTTATGTTTTCTTTAATTTCTTTCACAAAATCGGCGTTTGTCGAGTGATCGCTTGTTCCGAAAAATGCTCCAGGTAGTCTTATTGTTGTACCGAGGACTAGTTCAGCTGCAGAGTATCCGGTATCTTGCCGTAGACTGGTACGGATACCGAGTAAAACAGTTGCAAGTTCTTTTGTCCAATTCGTTGTATTTCCTCTTGCTATTAATGCTGTTTTCAAAGTCCTGTGCAGTCGTTCTACCTTTGAGTTTGACTGTGGATGGTATGGTGTGGTTCGAATTTTCGTGATACCCATGAGTTTAGCCAAACTTTTGAATATTTCAGATTCAAACTGGCGTCCCTGGTCTGTGGTAATGTATTCAGGGCATCCAAATCGGGCTATCCATCCTTCATATACCATCCTAGATATAGTTTCTGCAGTTATATCGGCTATGGGAAAAGCCTCTGGCCATGAAGTACAGCGATCTATCATTGTTAATAGATAACGCTTATTTTGCGACGTAGGTAAAGGTCCTACTAAATCGATATGGAGATGAGCAAATCTTCCTGTCGGCATGAATTTACCTAGAGGTGATATTGTATGACGATGTATCTTCGCTCGTTGACATTGTAAACATTTCTCTGTCATCTCATTGATATCTTTGTTCATATTTTCCCATATGTAGTTTGCTGAAATTAGTTTTCTTGTAGTGTTCTTTCCAGGATGGCTTAAGTTGTGAAAACTCTCGAAAATAGTTTTCCTAAATTTGAGGGGTATAAATGGGCGTTGCTTTCCTGTTGATGTATCACAGAAAATCTTGATATTCTTATCTCGGAAATGAATCAATTTGATATTTAACGATTTATTGGCTTGCAAACGTTCCAGCTCGTTATCCTTGCATTGCCATTGTCCTACCTCGTGCCAATCAATTGCAGAAGGTAGGGATATCGTTTCGATAACTCGGGATAAAGCGTCAGCTACAACATTCATGTGGCCGCTTATGTGTTGAATATCTGTACAAAACTGTGATATATAATCCAAATATCTTATTCGTCTAGGGGTGTCATCCAATGATGGCTTCTTAACGAAAGCATGAATCAATGGCTTATGATCCGTGTAGACAGTAAATTCTCGTCCCTCAATTAATCTTCTGAAATGTTTTATAGCCATGTAGATACCGAGTAACTCTCTATCGTATGTAGAGTATTTCGTTTGGGCTTCACTTAGTGATTTTGAAAAGAACGCTATTGGTTCCCATTTTGCGTTTCTTCGCTGCTGTAGTACAGCGCCTACGCATTTCAGACTAGCATCAGTCATTACAGCGATTTGGGCGTTGCTATCAGGATATGCCAATGTAGTTATTTGACGAATGTCCTGTTTGCAGCATTCAAACGCGTGGTTAGCGTCAGTATTCCATTGTATAACAGTCTTGTCTTTTTTCTTGGAATTATGCAAGTATTTATTTAATGGCGCCTGATGTTTCGCTGCGAGAGGCATACTACTTCGGTAGAAGTTAATCATACCCAAAAAACGTCGTAATTCCATCACCGTTTGTGGTTTAGGGTAATCGTTTATTGCTTGAATTTTGTCCGTAGTAGGCGTCAATCCTTGGCTCGTTACATGATAACCAAGGAAATCAATCTCTGCTTTGGCAAATTCGCATTTATCTGTGTTTATTGTTATGCCGTTTTCGTGTAAGCGCTTGAATACTTCTTCTAAGTGTTCGTAATGTAATTTAATATTATTTTTACAATCTGCCACAAAAATATCGTCCACGTAAATATATACGTAATCTAAGTCGCGAAATATGGAGTCCATAAATTTCTGGAAGGACTGTGCAGCGTTTCGTAGTCCGAATGGCATTCTTGTGAACTCAAAGAGTCCGAACGGGGTTATAATTGCCGTTTTTTCGGGTTCAGCTACGTTCAGCGCGTGAAATACTTTTTTTATATCAATTTTACTGAATATCGCTTTTCCGCTTGCTATGTATGTAAAGTCGAGTAGTCTGGGTAAAGGGTACCTATCCGGTACTGTTATTTTGTTCAGTGCTCGGTAATCTCCGCACGCTCTCCATTCGCCATTCTTTTTCTTGACCAGATGAAGTGGCGATGCCCATTGGCTGCTTGACGGTCTGCAAATTCCCATATCCATCATGTTTTGGAATTCCTGTTTAGCAATCCTGTATTTGTCAGGAGGTAGCGGACGAGCTCGAGTAGCTACTGGAAAACCCTTTGTAATGATTTGATGCTGCACCTGATGTTTGGGAGGTTGGTTCATCGATCTAGGCTTAGTGATACCTTCATATTTCTCTAACAAGCACTTTATCGGTTCTGGTAGAGAAGAGTTTATCGATCGGATTGTTGCAATATTTGCTTTCAATAATCTTGCGGGCGTCTTAAGGCCAGTGTTTTTATCAATTAATTTTTGTCCGTGTATATCGACTAATAATTGATAATGTTCAAGAAAATCAGCTCCCAAAATTGGCATGTTAACGTCGGCAATGGTAAATGTCCATTTAAAACTTCGACGTAGTCCTAGGTTCAGCATTAAGGTGCGTTCACCATATGTGTTGATAGAGCTCCCATTGACAGCGAACAATTTGTATTCGCAGGCTCCGCTATTCTTGTCTGTGCGGTTTATAACAGATATGTTAGCACCCGTATCGACTAAGAATCTATAACCACTGTTAGAGTCAGTTATAGTTAGACGGTTTGATGGGTGAATTGCACAGAGACCCGTCGCATTCTGTGCTAGTTCTAGTTTTCCGAATGCTGGTTGTTTTTGTTGTTCCATGAACATGGTTGCGTACATTTATACGCTTTTTGTTTGAAACATCTGTGATAAAAACAAAGTCCATAACTCGCCATTCTATTTTTAGACCTTGACCGTGTATGCGAATTGTTACGTGAATGGAATCTGCCGCGTTGCAAAAGTCGGCGTGAGCGACCGTTTTGCAACTCATCAATTTCAATTCGCATAGCTGCAATCTGTGACGTCAGGCTTGTTATTAAATTAATTTCTGCGGTCGCCGATCGTGACGAACTTCTATTATATCGCATGTTTTCGTGGATTTTATCGGCGAGGTCGCATAATTTATCTAATCCTAACTCTTCGGATACTGCTATGATTGACGTAATTTCTGCTGGGAGTTGTCGAAACCACAGTAGGCGAATTGTATCTTCATTGATCTTGCCGCAGCCTGCTTCCTTCATTTGTCTTAACAATTGAGACGGTTTCTGATCTCCGAGGTCCATTTCTGAGAGGAGTTTGTGAAATCGTCTATGCTCGCTTTCTTCGTAACAGCTTATCAGTCGGTCCTTGATAGTGGTATATTGTTTTTCCGCTGGAGGGCTTGTCAGTATATCACTAACCTGGTGTATGACTTCTTTTGGTAATTTTGCTATTACCATGTTATATTTGTACTCTTCCCCCTGTTTTTGAGGTGCCATAATTGCCTCGAACTGGGCGAACCATAGTCTTGGTGAGTCGGTCCAAAACTGTGGTAATTTTTCTGAGACGGATATCGCTGCTATCGTCTCAGCGCTAGCGTCGCCCTTGATAGGAGAAGCTGGTGTACCCATGGTAAATTTTTGTTATTCCGCGTAATACTGGCCTCTTGAAATTTTAGCTGGTGAGACCCGCTTGTGGGAAGCCAACAAAAATGTGCCGAAAACGTACTACACTAAATTGACCGATCCTATGCCTATTCTGGTAATCTATTGTTTCGCTAGATTCGCTGCTGAAAACCAAATTGGGTACCGATCGACTCGGAATTATATCAGCACTAGCTAGCAATAGATCACGTCGGGGTCACCAATTATAGCGTATTGCTATATTTATTGTGAGTCAATGAGAAGCGAGATGAAGGGTTGTAGATTATATTGACTTGACTTAATTGACTAGCTTAATAAATCTTAAACCTAAGTATTTATACACGTAAAAATATAGGAAGTAATATTATAATAGGAGGGCGATTTGTTTATTCAGCGCCTCTTAGCAGTACGTGTAGATTGCGTAATTTATAAATAATAAAATAGACAATTAGGAAGTGCAATCTAAACACGTACTGGTGTTTCATTATTTGGTATAGGAATATACTATGGCGACTGCCATACCAGGTTATTTTCTGCGGCTTTACCTATTGTTTGCGAACTTGGCATTACATGTACATGTAAAATCCCGACGTATCACAAGAGTTGTTTTGTATCCGAAGTGAATTAAGAATTTTGTTTTTTTTTTTACTTTTATCTTGGAAAAGCAGACAGAAAGCCGTTTGGTGTTCTCTGTAGAGACTGTGGGTATTGAATTCCTTCAAATTATGCTCATACATTAGGAATTTCAACAGTAGGTATCTACTTAGGTTCAAAAGCTATTTACTATCTATTCTTGTAGGCGTAATTCCGAAATAATCTAATGTCCATAATTCTATACTCGACGGGTCGTCTCGTCTCGCGCTCTATTTTCCTCGCATGTCGAACCGATAAAAAGTAGCAAAAAGTACGTTTTATCGTTTGTCAGTGGATTTTATCTGTTGTTACTAACGTACCGTGAAGGCCAACATATTGTATCGACTAAACGATACTTATACAAAGTAGGTATTTTTGAAATTTCTTAAAGATGAGGTGTTCGACTGGTCGATTGGCGAAGTTGAATAAAATTTAGGAAACATTTAAAAGATTACTTACGCGACAGGTTTGTCAGGTGTTAAGATATGTCCGGTAGGAGTCGATATCCGTCTTGTTTTATTAATCTATAATACATATTTTGTACGGAGCTTAAGTCAATTAATATACTATATTTAGTTTACAACTTGGTGCAACCTGGTCAAAACGTCAAGCAAGTTTAAGGTAAATAATGCGGGTTAACTCCCGTATAATAAATAGATAAAATTATGCGACGCGAAACACAACGCAAATAGTAAGACTATTGAAAACGGCTGATAGGGAGTGAAAAATGATGTGAATCTGAATAGGTACAGACTTTCCAAACCGATAAAAATGTTTTTTACCCGACTGCGCCCGAAGGAGGATAATATACGTTAGCTTTATACATATACTAGCTTTCCCGTGCTTTGCTCCTATTGGTCGTAGCGTGATGTTATATAGCCTATAGCCTTCCTCGATAAATGGGCTATCAAACAGTGAAATAATTTTTCAAATCAACGAAATTCATGAATTTTCGTTTACTTAAATTTCTTAAATTTACTGGGATTATTCTAATTAATTTTTGGATAAGCACAAGAAGTACGAACCCATGGACGGTTTTCTGGAACACGTGGATTAAACAGACTTTCTTGGCTCTGTATATTACCAGCTCATTTTTGATCTAAACTTCGTTTTCATTGAATTAGGGTAGGCCTCCAGTAGTTCCTGAGATTACCGCGTTCAAACAAACACACTCTTCAGCTTTATAATATTAGTAGGTATAGATACACTTAGTTCTACATGTATGACTAATAAGAAAAATAATCCTCCTAGTTCTACATCTATGTATGTATGACTACTTGGAATATTGTTTTAACTATTTTTTTTGTTCTGACTAGTCATACATCTACACGTTCCTAGATTCAAGTCTGTAAAAAGATAATTATATAACAGAAGAAATAAAGAGGCTCCAGCCTCTTTATTTCTTCTTTTTAGAATTTTAGAGACACCATGGTGTCTCTAAAATTTGTTTCAAATATGCTACGGAGGTATCAATTCTAATCAACTCAATTCAAATCTTTTCTTCTCGCAGATTAAAATTGCAATGGCACAAGAATAATTTGCTTTTGCTCAGAAAAAATGCGAACTATTTTACCTAATGCAAAAGAATTATTCAGTGATGGTACATTTAAATCTTGCCCTCCTTGTTTGAACAGATTTAAACAATTCACACGGAATTCTCAAGCAGCACGCAGAAAACAAATGTAATACCGGATATATATGCCCTTATGTCTAATGCAACTAAAACGTCGTATGAAATTTTATTCCATATTATCAAATCTCAGATTCCAGCCTGGCAACCCATCGACTTTAACATAGACTTTGAGGAAGCGACCAAACAAGCCCTTTTAAAGGTCAAGCATTAAAGTACATGGATGTTTTTATCATTTCATTAACAGCATATAGAAAATCGAAACAACTGGGCTATGAAAAAAAGAAATGGGAAAAAAATTATCGCTATGACAAAAGTTCTACCACTTCTCCCTTTGACACAAATAAAAGACGGATGGGCTTATTTAAAGCAGACAATGGTCACTTACAAATGCGTTATGGAAGATTTTATAAGTTACTTTGAAAACTATTGGCTGAAAAATGATGACTTTATAGAAATGTGTTGCGTATTCGGTCAGAGACACCGGACGACCAATAATGTAGAAGCCTGACATTTAAATCTAAATAGCAATTGCATTAGGTATGAGAAATATGAACGTCATGAAGGTATTATTTGCTTTTCAAGAGGATGCGGCATTATCTGAATTGACAGTCCATGACGTAGAACAGGGCAGAAAAGAAAATCGATGCAGAAACAGCATTTCCAACGATGAAGTTATTAATGACGTGTAAATGATGATAGTACATGGAGAAATATCTATAGGTACATTCTTGCAAATGTTGCGTTAGGCGGTAATTAGGGTCTATATCGAGATAGGTACTCGGAACGTCTATAAGATTACACGGTGATTTTGTTTAAGGAAAAATGTTTAGTTTTGTTAAATAAATAAACATTAATTTTAATATATGTAGCATTTGATAGTAGATGTAGGTTCCCAAACAACACCTATCCAATAAACAAGATAGTGAGGAAACACGTGTAGGTGTATGACCAGTCAGAACAAAAAAATAGTTAAAACAATATTCCAAGTGGTCATACATAGATATAGAACTAGGAGGTTTTTTTTTTCTTAGTAGGCATACATGTAGAACTAAGTGTATGACTATAAGGAATAGGGGCCAAACGGCTTCATTGGTTTAAATTTTCAAAATATTTCTGTCATTGGACTGGTCAGAATTGTTGTGGTCTGGATGAATGAATGAATTTGAATTTGAACAATTGAATAATAATAATAATATCTTGGGACAACTCACACAACGCTATCTGATCCCAAACTAAGCAGAGCTTGTACTATGGAAACCAGACAACTGATAAACATACTTATATATTTCTAAATACATAGATATTATAGATAAATAACACCCAGACACAGAATAAACCATCGTGCTCATCACACAAAGTTTTATCCTGGATGGGGATCGAACCCACGACCTCATGCGTAGCAGTCGGATACACTCCCACCGCGCCACAGAGGTATAGGCTACTGGTAGATAAAAATAAATATTTGAAACGAATGTTCTGGCATCTAGCGCGAGTGCTTTATATTAGTGAAAAGTGCTTTACATAAGTTTCACAACGACATCTGTCGAACAAAGTAACGTTTACGTTTGGTATTTCAATCCGCTAGATGGCAACAGTAATACTGTCATAAGCACAGTGTTATTGTGCTTAAGTCCTTAAAGTTTCTCGACCATTGCGTTAGATGGCGCTTTTATAAAGAAATTAATATTTAAACGATTTTTTTGGTAGAATTAGATTTTTACTGCGCAAAAAGGAGAGATTTGTTTTTTCGAGTGTAAGTATGAATATGTTTTAGTCATGCTCTACAAGAGCCTAAATGGCTTGATGGATTTTAATTTAAGAGGCATCGTTAGATTTGTCTCAGTTGTGCTTGAAAATCAGAAAAAATACTATGGCGGATTTTTAGTTATTAATTTTAATCAGTCGGGTTTGTTGTGTTGTAATAATTTTGCGTATTATGATTACAATAATAATAAAATAATACCAAGAATTGGAACCGTACCAGGAACTAGTTATAAGTATAAAAATAATAAATAAAATATATTACTATTATATAACTTGATAAAGATCAATATCTATCAGTATTGATATCCAAGACCCGTTGATCCGAGTGAAATAAAACATATAATCAAACATCTAAAAAATAAATGTACCTACGGTCACGACGAAATTTCACCAGTACCTCCCACCAGTAAGTAAAGTACTCGTAAAATCATGCTCAGACAAATTAACAACACCCCTAACTGCTTTAATTAACCAATCTCTAGAAGAAGAAATACCCTTTAAAAAAGGAAATAAATCAAGCAACAGCAACTATCGACCAATATCACTGTTACCCACCTTCTCAAAAATATTAAGCGAAAAATATTAAATATGAAGCGCATGTATGACTTTTGTCAAAAATATAAGATATTTAATGAGAATCAAATAAGAAAAACAAAAATACGAAAAATAGATCAACAACATTAGCTGTGTACAAATATAAACAAGAAGTATTAAATATATTAAATAGAAACGAAATATGCGATTAGAATTCTATTAAAAAAGTGCAAAGCATTTGATAGAGTTTCATACAAAATATTACTGGATAAATTATGTTCTATAGGTGTGAGAGGACTGGTATATATCTTATTTAAAAGACCGAACTCAATTCGTAGAAATCGAACACCAGTCACAAACCCTGCCAGATTACTATGTCCATACCCCAAGGAAGCTTATTAGGTTGTTTTTAATATATAAATAAATGATTTACCTAAAGAAATCAATGCTCATACAGTTCTGTTTGCTGACGACATATCGGTAATATTCCCACGTAAAAACAGTGTAGATTTAAATACAACTCTAGATAATGACCTCGAAAATAGTAAGCTATGGGATCAACTATGGACTCATCCTTTGGGGTAATAGTGTACACGTAGACAAAATCTATATCTTACAAAAAAAGGTGCATCAGAATTATTATTCTGATGCACCTTTTTTGCTAAAGTAAGTAATATGGAAAGTACTAGACCACATTTTATAAAACTTAAAGTTCTCCCATTGACCAGCGTGTACATCTAGAAATTAGCAAATTTGTCAGAAAACACCTCTCGCTATTCCCATTAGCAAGCGAGCAACGCCCACAACAGCGTAATCTCAGGCACAAAAATAAACTAGCAATACTTAGTTCTACCTTAGCTAAATTCCGGTCACCCTTTGCAATGTGTGTCAAAATTTATACTAAAATTTTCGGAATTTTATTATAAATTTTATAGAATTCATAAAAAATATAGAATATGAAAATAAATTTATCACTGAAATCCGTAAGTACCTAATTGAAAAATGTTATTATAGATTAAATGATTTTTTAACCGATAAATAATAATAAAGATAATAAAATAATATTATAGAAAAGAAAATATTGAATGATGTGTGTGTGTGTGTGTGTTATTATTGTATAGAATAATTAGTAATTAGGTATGTAAGAAAAATAGTAAGTTCATCAATATTATTATAAATTGTGCTGTGCCCAAACAGGGTCCATAATGACACATATTTATTCTGTAACACGTAATTTACATTATGGAATGCAAATAAATATATGATATGTATTGATATGATATATTGTGTAATTCACTACTATAAAAATAAAATAATGCTCATACTCCACAACTGAACACTACTTTTTAACATTACACGCTATGGCGTCGTTTGGGATACAATTTCTTTACCTTTTGTATATTAACATGAATAAGTGACAAACATTTTTATTGATACCTATTTCACTGCTGATGTTTCGAGCCTAGTTAGGCTTATAGCTTATAGCTCAGTAAAACTAATACATTTAAAGGTTTTGTTTATAAATACTAGTACGATTTCAGCAGCTGTCCCGCGCAACTTCGTCTGCGTAAACTTTCTCCGTTTTTGCAACATTCCTCATTGCTGCTCCGCTCCTATTGGTTGTGGCGTGATGTTATACAGCCTAAAGCCTTCCTCGATAAACGGTCTATCCAACAGTGAAAGAATGTTTTAATTCTGATCAGTAGTTGCCGAGATTACCGCGTTCAACCAAACAAACTCTTCAGTTTTATAATGTTAGTATAGATTTAAAAATAGTTTTCATAGAAATTAACTACAACAAAGAAGTTGAGTAGGTATAATTTTACCGATTTTTGGCTATCTACCTACAAACAATAAGTACATAACTTACAAATGTAATTTATGCAGCTTCTGTACATATGGACTTCTTTATAAACCTGATACATTAATGTATTTATTTTCTAATTCTACAAAATATTACAGTTGGTTTCAACAAAAATGCGAACACTCTTGTATCTGTTCTGTTCGTCAAAAAGCCAGGGCCACCGCTAAGAGATTCCATTAATGCATTAAGTAGATGGTGACAGATTGTCCTGTCGTTTGGAGCCCAGAGCAGGGTAATTCATTACGCGTTGACGGAACCCGCTGAGTGATTGAACTTGGATAGATTAGCTGGATTAAATAAGTTTCTATCAAATCGCAAAGGAAAAAAAATGGTGAAAAAGTTGTCTTTTTAAATTGAATTAAATATACTCCACAGTAGAACCAAAAATGAAACCATTTACTCTTGTCATGTAATTATGCGCCATAAAAGTTGTTAAATTAGGATATTATTGTGTTTACAAAAAAAACAGTGTATTTTGCGTGCTCGGAACTAAATTTAAAACTGAAAACCTAGCCCTTTTTTGTAGATGGGAAATCATCAAATGACTTCTCCCGCTGTGGGCACAAGCAGGAGGGCGTGTCAGACTCTTACTGACGAAAACCCATCCGTGTTAATTCTTTCGCCCTGGTGTTCTGAGAGCACGGTAACTCTTTCGAACGATCCCGCACTCCCGGTGGGCGCCGGCCTAATGGGGCCCCGTCATTTACTGACACCTCTTTGAGTTGCGCGTGGAACACGAGTAGCCGTCGAACCGGACCTGGTCTTAATTTGGACTGCGAGCTACCCACTGCTCGTCATCCGCAGGCCCGCGCTTACGGTGGCCTGATGTCATCCCTTAATAACCGTCGCTTAGAAATACCTACCCTTACCTACTACTACCTAGCTAGTTCATACGCTGAAGACCATCATTGCAAAACCTTTGTTCAAGGACTGTAAAGTGTAAGTTTAATAAAAAAAAATCTGATCCAGAAAACAAATTCTAAAAATAAAATAAAAAATACAGGTAATATCGCGATCAAGAAAAACAAATGGTGAAGAACTGCATTTCATAAATAACTTATTTCT
Source organism: Herminia tarsipennalis (assembly GCA_945859575.2). Classification (NCBI taxonomy): domain Eukaryota; kingdom Metazoa; phylum Arthropoda; class Insecta; order Lepidoptera; family Erebidae; genus Herminia; species Herminia tarsipennalis. The sequence goes on along the minus strand of OX243841.2, from coordinate 26,574,751 downwards.
GAAATGTAGAGCGTCCTAGTCGATTAATTAACAATAGAAACGCGCATAAGTGATTACTCCTTTGTTTAAGGTTGTAAGTCAAAGTTTAATATTAATATCAATTCAATTTATCATAAACTAGGTCTCTGAACAGCCACAATTAAAAATAAATTAATATTTTGAAAGTTATAAGCGTTAAAGCATTGAAATTTCGCCAAAATTGTCGTTCAAATTGTTAACATTCTTAAATGTTTTATGAAAATCAAAGAAGCTGCTTTTAAACTATTTATTAATTTTCTATTATGGCTGTCTATAGACCTAGTTTATGATAAAACGAATTGATGTTAATTTTAAGCTTAGACTTATGCATATCAGTCATACAGAGGAGTAATCACTTATGCGCATTTCTATGGTAAAATCATCGACTAGGACGCCCTTAAAACCCGGCCAAGTGCGATTGGGACTCGTGCACTGAGGTTTCCGTACTAACTTATATGTATGTAAATAGTTCGATACACACGGCACTGTATCAACTAAGTTGGAAAGGGCGACTCACCAACCGTAGTTACACGAAGTAGGTATTTTGGGTCACGGAAATGTGCGACTTACATTGCTCTATTGAGTCGCATATAACAAATTATTTAAATAAAATTAAATACATCATGTATGATACATGTAAAATAATTGTATGCCAGTTAGATTTCACTTCTGTTATAAGGGAAACCTTATCATATTTTCACATTTTTGTTTTTAACGGAATCTTTGTAACGAAACAATATTGAGAGATTTAACTTATATCAGACAACTCACACAAGACCACCGGCACCCAAATTGAGAAGAGCCTCTACTATAACAACCAGACAACTGATATTCGTAGATGTACTAGGATGATTCTAAATTTATATATGAAATAAATCAAAATTTCTTTAATTACTTAAGAAGAAAAATACTACACTTCTGAAAAGTCTTGGTTCTACATGCACAGACTTTGTGCTGGTTCGAAAGCAATAGATACATCCAGCGAAAGGAACAAAGCAATAAAAACTCACGGCCACTCTTTTGAAATTGCCGATGTTTACAATGTTTGTTTGTTAATTAATATTTATAAATAGCGAAACTTTTGAAAATTTCTTAATTGTACCCCCCAAAAATAACCAAGCCTTTCATTTGTTTTTATGTTACACAACACCATTTTCATAACGGTTTTTCAATTATTGTTTTGTCCCTAAAATGGCCATCATGTTCAAAATTCACACTTCTGATAGGTTTTCCAGTAATCTATAGATTAAGAACTATCTTTTGTATTTTTTCCAAAATATTAGACCCAATAGCTTCAGAGATTAGGGGGGGGGGGTAGGTCTATTTTCATGGGTTTTCTAAATAAGTTTTAAAGCAACGATAGTAAAATTATAAAAAAAATAGATTTGATACCCTTTCATTTGATATGTTACACGATACAATTTGCGAAACTTTTATTTTATTTCCTGGTTCCTCCCCCCCCCCCCCCCAAAATGGCTCTTAAGTTCTAAATTCTTTCTTCACAGAAACACATACGTGGATCAAATTTGAACTTAATCGGTCCAGTAGATTCGGTGCAATTTCAATGTGATAGACGGACAAACAGAAACACGAGTGATCCTTTATGGGCTCCGTTTTTTCCTTTTGAGGTACGGAACCCTAAAAAGATATACCAACCCAGTGTAAAGTTCGAAGAGTGCATCAGATTATGATAATTTCAGCTACGAATAAATACCTCTGCTAGACAGGTTAGACCGGGTTCAACTAAGTGCTTGGATATTTCAAGAGGTACTAGCGTGGGCAATGCAATATTGTATGAATATGCAATACTTTATCAGATGTTTATGATTTGCATAACATTTTCAAAAGCGATATGTGTGATGTGCTTTTCAATATATTTAAAATTGGCGCCCAACATGGGACTCAGCTGTCAATCATTATAGTTAGGTAGTAGTATTATATTATCTGTGGTAGGGCTAAATTCAGAAGTTATATTTTAGGTAGAGATACATAATTAGACGAAACCAATTAATTATGCATTATTATTATATAATTCCAGAAAATCAACCAAATAGATGACGCATAGACTGGAAAACAGCGGTCATGAAATACCGAATTAATAAAATACAAAAACAAAAGTATTACATTTTAGTTGAAAATAATATAATAAATATATATCTTAAATATCTTGGGACAACTCATACAAAGCTATTTGATCCCAAACAAAGCTGAGCTTGTATTATGGAAACCAGACAACCGATAAACATACTTACAAATATCTAAATACATACATATTATAGATAAATAACACCCAGACAAAGAATAAACCATCGTGCTCATCACACAAAGTTTTATCCTGGGTGGGGATCGAACCCACCACCTCTTGCGTAGCAGTCGGTTACACTCCCACTGCGCCACAGAGACAGTCAAATGTTCAGACAGGGGAAATAAATGTTTCAATTTTTTTAAAAATAAATAGGGGATTTTTTTAAAAAATAAATAGGGGAAATAAATGTTTAATTAATTTCGTGAAAAAGGTTCATGAAGTTGAATATGTTATCAGTTGAAGAAAGGTAAATATTTTAATGATTATTGTGTGTTTCTGCAATTAGATATTTAGAGGTTAGATTTATCTTTTGAATTTTTTATTGCAGAAGCTACGGGATAGGTTACATATTGAAAATAAGGGTAGATATTTTTTAAAGAAAAGTCCCGCGCTTGGCTTACATGTCATGTGTCTCAGAACACTTGTGGATCGCATAATGTGGTGTCCCGTGTGGGAATTTAACTCATAGCCTTTGGCTTAGCAGCCAGGGTCACTAAACACTAAACCAACATGCCAGTCAATTTGTCAGCCCTGTAAGTCTTAAGGTGAATTAATTTCTATCCTACATATGTCAAGTTTCTTCAACGTTTTATTAGTTGAATAAACACACACTTTAACTCTATGTACTCAACGAATAAATCAGTTTTCTAACTTTTCTTTCTTCAACGACTAAAATTTGTCAATAAAGATAAAATAAAACGTTACCTACTAAATTATTTAACTGGAAACCTAGTTAGCTATTAATTCAAAATATGTCTTTTAGAAATCGATGCTTATTTTCCGCTATGATTTTTCTCTATACCGATAAAAATGTTGGCACTTTAGTACTAACTTCAATAAAAAATGTAGAAATAAACAAACTAATAATTCATTTTCGTTAACACAACCAGGAAACTAAGCACAATAACACATTCATAAACCGCAGTTTAACTAGCGAGCATAGATCAAATAATTCATTAATTCTGCTAGTCGTGACGTGGCTACAATTTACGAGACAACCTGAGGCGCGCTGAAGACATGCAATACCGACATTTATGGAATTACTTAGTACATTTATACGCTTTAAACTTAGCCTTCGTTTAGCATGCTATTACAAGCTCTAGAAGATTCTACTATCAAGATTTGGCTTTCAACAAAAATAACGAAAACGCATAATATTAACATACCTACTCAGTTTATTTATGTATTTATTCTGGTCTTCCCACACTGTCACATAAACATTTATCATAAACAGGCTTATAACACTCACACACACACACACACACACACACACACACACACACACAAACACACACACAAACACACACACACACATACTTAGTAGAGACAAGTGATGATAATTCTATCGTAGACATTTACGCGTTTCAAAGAAAAAAAGTGAGGTGTCAAGCTTTGTATTGAGACCTAAAAATAATTATTAGATTTGCTTGAAATTCAACCATAAATAGTAGATAGAAAACTGTTATCAAAGTTCACTCCGCAGATAAAATGGCGCACAGAAAGCCATACGTACCTATACTTTAATATAATTTTAGGTAAAAGCAAAGCATCATTAGACCATCAATCATAAACATTAAAAAGAATGCATTAGTTAATGCAAATTCTTCGTTTACGAGTCGGCTCATTCGTTCGGAGTTTGTACATAAATCACGGTACGGTTGCGGCGCGGCGCACGGTGGTGGGCCGGTACCTTCGTACGCCGGATTCGGCCGGATTGGTTAATTTTATGTATATTTGAGTTTGATTCATAGTTAGGTTGGCACGCGACCACGTGCCAGCATGTTTGTTTGGTATTCAAAAGGCATGACAGTTCATAAAGGGTAATTCTTCAAAAGTATCAACGGCTCCCGTTTCATTCTTGTCGCATAATATTTTTTAACCTTGGGCGAAAAGCTGATGTCATAAATATTAAATTTGATGCCGATTCCTGATTGTATTGTGACTTCGTAGCCATAATTTTGAATGTGCTTTTTCTGTAGGTTTAAGGCAAAATACACGATTTTGTGTATTTTAATTGTATGTTACAAAATTCACACAGGCACAGACACTGGGCTTGTCTGAGGCCTTTACAAATATACAATTACCGTATACAGAGTAGGTACACCCAAACTCGAAACAATTTCTGAAACACACAAAGTTTTATCCCGTATGGGAATCGAACCCACAGCTTCTTGCAAACTCGCTGAGTTTATCGAGATGGCTTCTATGTATTGATGTAAATCCATTTTAGTTGCTACCATTACAGGTATACCTACTTATTATTAAGTATATTGTTTCTTTTTAGGGTTCCGTAGCCAAAATGGCAAAACAGAACCCTTATAGTTTCGCCATGTCCGTCCGCAGCTAAGGTAAGATATAGTTAGTACTAGAAAGTTATAATTTTCCATGAATGTTATTGCTTACGCCAACAAAGTGATAAAATTGAATCTTGAAAAAAAAAACTTTTTATTAGTACCTAGGCCTGAAATAAAAACAAAAGAAAACCCACTTCTTATCCCGTATTATTGTTCTGGGCAGCTACGGAACCCTACATTGCGCGTGGCCTGATATGCACTTGCCGGTTTTTTACCCGACTGCAAGGAAGGGTTATGTTTTTCGAGCGTATCTTTTATGTACGTATGTAATATTCTTTATTACCTCATATCTTTCAAACCACAAGACGGATTTAAACAATTAAGACGTCATTAGGTTTGTCTTGACGGGCCAAGTGTTCTTAGATAAGTGATGTTTAAAGAAAGCAAACATGGCGGCTGTGAGATATAAAAAAAAAGAGATGTAATAAATAAAAGAATGTTCATCGAGATACGTTAATGCCTCCGACTGCATAATATTTCATATGCAGGGTATCTTGTTTGCATCTTATTTGCGCAGGCGGGTTTTTTTATTTAAAAGTTATTATAGTGATTCCCCTATTACTTTAACAACGGACCCAAACCCGAAGAACACTTCATACTCATACTCATACATAGTAAACTCCGTCGCAGGTTTAGTTATAACTGAAATGGATTTATTTCCGTCTCCGAAGGCTATCGGCCACGGGGTCCGTAATAAAGTTTATTCCTTAGCTATTAAGCTGATGGAATTGTACCAGCACCGTGAATTACTGGGGTAGGCAGAGTAGCACAGTTGCGTAGTACCACTAAATACCGAGAGAGCAGAATGTAACCTTCACACCTATCAAGTCGTACGTAAAATTATTTGCACCGCCCCCCGTCGTGTGAGGTAGTTACATTTTTTTTAAGGATAACGTCAATGTGGGCTCCTTCTGCTAAATTCAATGGCTTGTATTAGGAGTGGGTTCACGTCAGTAGTATGATGGGCAGGATTCGAAGCTGCGACCTCACGGTTGCAAATCCTCTGCCTTAACCATTAGGCCACCGTCCGCTATAATTCCCCCCCCCCCACTCTCCTGACGTGCGTACGACTCACACTTGGCCAGTGTCGGTGTGTAGTACGTGTGTGTTTCACTTCACCTGATACCGGCCAACATTGTACGAAGTTGGAGGGGAGCCATCATCAAGTTTTTGCCCTTCTTCAAAATAATCATAGGTCCGGGACTGCAACCCACACACAGACTTTGCTCACCGACACGAAATCTTGGAAGGCCCTTTGAACAAAGTGACCACTTTAGGTCTCTTTGTTCAGAAGGGGTTCCGCGATTCCGTGTCCATGAGTGATTTCTCTGTGTGGGTGGTACGTGTGCAGGTTGCCTTCTGCACTCTTGGTATTTTGTGTTAGTATTGTGTCCCTGATCGACCGGTGGGATTCATGTCGCGTCATTTCCTTAAACTTTGTCAACTATTGATAGATAGGAAACACATTTATTGCCGTATCTATATAACATTCAGAAGATACAATAGTCACGACTATGTCATAAATGTTGAAAATACTCGTAAAAATAATTCCTATACTTCATCGTAAAGATGATTGTTTTGTTCGCATGCAAGTAAAAAAAAAGAAAAGTAAACATTATACAGTAGGTTACATTGAAATCAGGTTATTTGTATAGGAGCTTGTATTTCCGTTTTGTGCCCATTTTTTCGGCTGTTTATATTTCAAACTTTCTCGTACTTCGCAAAATATACGGATACGGGAGTACCGCGGGTCAAAAACATGTCTATCCTCACTCACAAAAGCAAAACAATTCTGAAACATTTACAAACATACCCATCATATTAACTACCTCAGCGGTCATCAACAACGCGGTATAACTCAGACATTTCAAATTTTCATCCAAACTTTCTTTGGACATACGTAAGTACCCTTCGTCATGGTCGTCATGTTCCCGGGGGCTCATTTGTGGGGCTTTGCGTAAGCGGCCGCGGGCTCCAGGGTGGAAGGGGAGGGAGCCTTTCGTCACAAAGGTAATGCGCTGCTAAATTATGTACAAGAGGCCGGACGTAGGACCTCAAGCATTAATATGCTAATAATCTATTTTCAAGCGAGCATTTTGAAGTAGTGTTGGGAATACATTTATGTCATTATTTTTTGGTTCCGCTTTTTTAAGAAAGCGTTTGGCAAGATTTTTTTACTAACTACATGTGATAGATTTTATCTATAACATGTATGTATTTATAAATATATATGTGTATGTTTATCAGTTGTCTGGTTGCCATAGTACAAGCTTAGTTTGGGATTAGATGGCGTTGTATGAGTTGTCCCAAGGTATTATTATTTTTATAGATGTAAGATTTTGTCTTTAACATTTAGTAGGTACCTAACTATTTACTTGGAGTTTTTTGGAACATATAGGCCGATTCCCGAGAAACATGTTCAATTTTAATTAAATTAGTTTTTTTTGGACTACATTTGTAACCATATAAGTAAGTATTAGGTGTCACAATAGATCTTTTAGGTAGCAGTGACTTCTGGGCTACACATCCCGGCATCTATCCAGATACAATACAAGAAGTATTATTAAGTATAGTAGTTCTTATCTTATGATTACATATTATATACAATTTGGTACTTTAACTGCAATCTTAGAAACATTTGAACCACTAACTCTTTTCTTCAGTAGGTGATGATGATGATATATGAATGATTAAACAAATGACAAACAATCGATTTATTCAGGAAAGAAACCATTAAATATAAGATAATAAGATAAGTAAAGAATTATTCGAACCCACGGGTGGTCCGAATAATTCTTTACTTATCTTATTATCGATACATTAGATAGAATCTATAAATCATTGTTATAGCATCGGCATTCTCCTTTACCTACTACTGTAATGAAGTAGGTACTTAAGCTCGAAATTATTATCGTCATGAAAATGAACTAATAAGCTATATAACACTCAACAACCTACTCATTACGTACAATATTCAAAACAAGAAAATAGCTTCGGAAATAGCAAAACGAATAGTTGGAATGGAAGCCTAGAATCATGTAAATAACAGACCGAGAAGGTTATTTCCTTACATCAAAATAATGTCCTATCAAACCTTTAATCTTCCTCCTCGCTACTATGATTTACCTTCGAATCTATGCATTACCATTCTCTACACAAAAAAATATGGCTTGCCTATTATCTTGATTTGAAAGCATAGGTTTAGATTGTGTAAATTGCGCCAAAATAACATAATTTTCGTAGCTCAATCTCTTTCGTGTGGCTCCATTTGGGGTTTTGACCAGACGGGTTGGTACAGGGTTTGATTTCGAGTTCTTCGTCTCTAGGCATTGGTTGCATCTGTTTGTTTTTTACTCTGACTCCCACGGGATGAGATGGTTTGGTGACCGTTGTATTGTTAACGTCCGTCACCATATGGACAAAGTCCGTTACGAAAGTTAATCATTGTAGGTAGCTTTTTAAATTTCCTTTCTCATACTCACGTGTTTGAGACAGAAAGAGAGTAAGATGCAAACATCCACCACATAATACAACATAGTTCAGCAAAATGAAACTACGTGTGATACAATACTCCCCTAACATGGCCGCACTTACACGTGTACAGGATTCATTTAAAATTATCAAAGCTTATTCTAAAAGCATAATTTTATGATATAAACAGTAATCTTTCCGGAACGGTCGTTGTTCATATTTAATCACTTCCGAGGCTCGAACTCTGGCCCCTCCGGTGTTTTTTAGCGGTTGTTTGGACGTGTTTTTTTAATGTTATGTATATGAACTTAGGTTAAATGGTTAAATAATTAGCTATACATAGTCTTTTTATGTAAATACAAGTGTTCTGTTGAAACGGGGTAATGGATGTTTAGAAATATTATAAGTAGTACCTGGACCTAGATGTTATTCACGACTTTGACTTGGCCCGATAAGCAATCTTACAAATAATCTTTAACTAGGTAATTGGTGAAAGTCGGGAAAAAATAATTATTTTGATATGTATACATAAGCATGTAATCTTTATGTATAAAATATATCTACATTTAAAAATATATTTGTATTCGGCACGCATCTTGTAAGCTAAATTAGAATTCTCGACGTCCGATTATGCTTCAATTTGGTGCACATAAGTATTATGATGACAACATAATATTATGGTACCAAGAAGCTGTTCTGATGATGGAGCCGGGAAAATCCACAGGAACTTCTTAATTCTTAATCCATCGAGTTTGGACTCTATTGGTTGGTCTTGAAGAGTGAACTTTTTTTAACTAAGCTTGATTTGCTTTTAAGCTTTTTGATTGTTTTTAAACTTTCGCGATTTTTATATATATTAGATATACATAGTTGTGTGAATTATTTAAAGGTACGAACGTCGGGTAAATAAAAGGTTCGTACCTTTAAATAATTCACGCGATTAAGTCCCGAAATATATCTAATAAGCTTGATTTAATTAATAAGTAGGTAAATATGAGTTTTTTTCTATGAAAAAAACTATGTTACTCCATATGTCAATTTTAATTTACTTTTACATAAACTATACTGAATAGAACAGGTTTCTAAAAAAAGCTTTTAGGCTTTGCTGTAGCCGTAGACAGACAGACTCTTGATACAAACATTTTAATGTCAAAATCAGGCCTATAGTGCTTGCATTACATTTATCTAGAAAGGCAATATAGTGCATTTAGTGTGCATGTTTAGTGCAGTTTCAAGTATAAATACTACATTATTACAGTACTTTATGAGTGTTTGGTGCAACAAGCAGTCTAGTTTACAATTTAGTGGAAAATTTCTTCGATACTAACGAGAAAGCCTCATTTTAACACAAATTCACTGAACACTTCTTTATTAACAGAAAAAGTAAATAAGATTTGTTATTTGAACGTCTTTGAAAACTTAAACAAGATTTATTTCAAAGTTATAACATTTAAGACACTTTCTAAAAGTTTTAAGCAAACTAAGTAAATGTTTAAGACTCGCAAAACACTTTTTGGATAAGTATCTTTCACTTTTAAGTCAATTATTTAGTAAAATAAAAGTATTAGGTTCTTTTATGTTTGGTAGAAACTGTCAGTGGTAGATATAGTACAGTGGTGACACCACAGAAGCTATGGTGAACCACATCGTCGGGCGCTTCGGCTACCACTGCGAGCTCCCCCAATTATAACTTAAACTTGGTAAGTTAGCTCAGCACGCGATACGCTAAGTTTCTGGGAGCTTCTCCTTACATTTACATAAGTAATTTAAACACAGTTTACGGTAATTGGTAAATAATTTGGTTGTATAAAGTTTTATGAGCTTCGTATAGTTATGAATTTTCTTGGGGTAATGACCGCCAAATCTGATGATTTGAATGTTTAAGTATTTTGATTTAGAACGTACCCGTTTACTTAGTAAAGCTTTGACGATCGGTGAGTGACGAGTTCAGGATATAGGTACCGTAAAATAACAACATACATACATTCTTTAAGGTTCATTTCCGTGCATCGCGGCCGATCGCGAGCCGCGCGCGGTTTTTATACAAGTTGTGATAAGTTGTTGACAGAATTGAGATGACTCAACATTTACATTGATGCCATTCGTAACGCAATAGTTAGTCGGAGATAGAATCCAGCTAAACTGTAATTTTAGAGAACTAAGTATAGTAAACTAATTATTGCAACTAGTTACTAGATAATGCGTTTCTCCGAGTTCCTTTTGGGAAAAGCCTTGATGTGCGACCTCTGGGGTCTAGACAAAGCCACATTCGAATAGCGATATCACGAATGGAAAACAATTATAGTATAGAATTTGACATTTGTGGTGGAGACCATAGACATTTTTTTATTTTTTTTGCGAATACGCCATGGAACGAATGTACCTTGATATATTAGATGTTGCGACACATTAGCGCTTTCTTTGCTTTTTCACAAAAAAAAAATCGGGTCGGACAAAAATAATTCCAGTTAGGTACTCGTATCAGTTACAAATACAAAATACAAATTCATTTGTTCACAAGACAATGACATGTGGTTACTTAAAGGTGGTAATAGAGATAAATAAGCTCTATCACATTCTACCAATGGTGCGTGAATATGTCAAACTGATATAATTTTTATTTTGTTATACAAGATTGTTGTTTATATTAAATTAAAATTGTATGTTGATTAATGCCAAAAAAAAATTGTAGATAAAATTGTAAACCATTAAATTAAAACTTGTTTTTTTAACATTAATTATTTACATCATCATATGTCATAAATTCATTTAAATTATAAAAGCATTTTTCTTTTCTTTAGGGTTCCGTAGCCAAAATAGCAAAAATTGAACCCTTATAGTTTCGTCATGTCCGTCTGTCTGTCTCTCCGTACCTACCTATGTCACAGCCATGTTACTCAATTACTACTCAATGAATATTGATTAAATTTAGTGAAAAGGTGTCTTGTAGTAGCCGCTACTTAGTTTGATAGCTAAATGATAAAAATACATTTTAGATAAAATAAATAATTAATAATTGTATGGAGTGTCCCCCTAAAATATAAAATAATTATTTATTATTTTTTTTCATTTTTTTTCCATACATGTAACAAACGCTGAAAAAAAATAACGTAAAGTCCTATTATACATCAAACATCAACGTGTGGCACATCATTCGACAAGTCTTTTCAAAACATTTTAAGGTTTCTAATATTTTTATTCGAATAAGTAAATATTTTTGGAAATAATCGCTCTGAAAGTTGCCTAAATTATGTCCCACCCCTTATCTTTTGAACCGTGTGACCAAAAAATATGAAAACAAATGCTTTAAATTAAAATTATTTCAAAAACAATCATTGAGTTTTTGCGGAAGAACTGCGTTTTTCAGCAAAAGGGCGTACGTGCCATGAACATACGCTCTTCTGCTGGTGCAATTATTCAAATCGGATTTTTTTATACGGCAACGGCTCCGGAACTCTACAACACTCTCTCTTGCGTTTTTATCTTAAATAAAGTAGGCGGTAATTCTTTAAATCCCGTATATTGGGTAATTTATTATATAGGTACTTCTACAGCTTTTACATATACATTTTTCTCATATATTTAGTCGGCACCTAGGCCGATGCAGCTTAAATTTATCTGGAATTTCTGCCTACCACTTCTGAAGTCTACATGCTAAAGTAACCTGGATATTGTTTGACAAAAACACGAGAGTTCAGTAATGTACTTACATTCCAACCATTAGCTTTTAATTGTCTGTAAGCCAGGCTCCACAAATGGCTCTCATGCACTTTTTTTGGACTCGAAATGCTATCTCAATCTCGACTGACTTTCCCCACAAGAAGACACCGAAGATACGTACGCTTCTGTTGAAACGGTTTGTCGCAACCGTTTTATAGCAAATACAAACCGGTCGAGTCTGTTGCATATATATTCCACATGCGCCTTCCAGTTGCAGTGCTTATCAAGTCAATAATGTCTAAAAACGTTGTTGTGTTTACTTCTTCTATTTTATTATTGTTGTAATTCACATAAAGCTCGCTATGTGACTGTCTAAAGTTTTGAAATTATATAATTTGCTTTTAATCTGTATTAATTTTTAAATTATTAAGTACTGGCGGTCGCTTCGCGGTTTCACCCGCGTAGTTCCCGTTCCCGTGGGAATACAGGAATAGAAAATAGCCTATGTCACTCGGGGTTAGTGTAGCTTTACAACGATGAAAGATTTTTTTTAAATCCGTCCAGTAGTTTCGGAGCCTATTCAATACAAACAAACAATTCAATATTTCCTTTTTATAATATTAGTATAGATTACTTAGGCATTTCATTGCCTTATTAAACGTCATATTTATGTAATTCTCGTAAGTTATTTATTTTCACACTTGATAACAGAGTAGTGTCATCCGCAAATAAAATAAACATGTAATTCTAGTTCAAAACATTTACACAAACCAAAAACAACCAGTCAAGTCTACTATGAGCTAGAAGCATTTTATTTAATCAAATGTTAACTTCAACCGACTCGAATAAACGCTGAATCCAGCAAGAAGAAAACATTTTAATGAAGCATCCAATATTTCACTTACCATATCACAACTTTCATACGAAATTACATCCCGAAACACTCGCCCGAATCTGAAAAATCGCTGAATAATCTTCATTCCGAGTAATTAACTTCAAGCTTTGGCTTCAGTTGTGTGAGCAGAGTACTGTCACCGACAGAGATTACGTTACCCTCCCTTGTCCCCGTCCCCCTGCCCACCCCCGGGCAGACCTGCCATGTTGCCAACTGCGGGCAATTTGGCAGCAGTATGCCGGTAAATAACTGCGACAAATAATAATTTTAGTGCCATGTTGCGCTAGCAAAATTTTGATAATGGTGTCCGTGTATGTACCTCGGTGTCGATTTGGTCATTAGGGCTATTTATAAGCGTTTGGTTCTATAATTACTTCATTGTGATATTATTAATAATAATATCCATAATAATAATAATATCTTGGGAAAACTCACACAACGCCATCTGATCCCAAACCAAGCAGAGTTTGTGCTATGGCAACCAGACAACCAGACACTGACTTTAGACTGCCTCTGTGGGAATCGAACCCACGACCTCCGGCTTAGCAGTCAGGGTCACTAACCACTAGGCCAACAAGACATTAATAAAGGTGAACAGAATGTTAGATAGAGTCAAATACATAAGTTGCATGAAGAGGTGGTCCTGCTAAGCAACTCGCTTAGCAGGGCCACCTCTGGGTGTACCTACTTCATGTCTGTAATTTCTAAGTTTGGTAAGTTTTCCTCGACACGTTGTGTGTATTTTAAAACGAGATCTCAATAATCTTTTATTACATAGTAGAAAATTTGCTTGCAGATTAGAACAAGATAGCCACCGTGAATTTAAAAAGGTTTGAATACCATGGTTTGTCCCATTAATTTACGGCCGAACCTATCGATGGATTTGGCTACTAGAGATAGATAATAGAGATTTTGACATATATTGTATGGAGCTTATGTCAAATATATACCTATATATATTAGATTAGATAGTTAGATTTATTGAGACCAGACGTTGTGGCTTCGGTGATTTTAAATATTGTTTTAAACAACTTATGTAGGTGACTGTACCTGCTTATTTGCTCGTATTGTGTGGAGCGGGTTGTGCTGTCCGTTATAAAATGAGCGATGTATGAATGCTTCTCACAGTGTTTAATTGCCTCGGTGGCGCAGCAGGAGTGTGTACAACTGCTTCATACGAGCTTAAGGGTTCTATTCTAATAAGGGACAGACCTGTGTTTAGTGTTGCCCAAATGCAAGAACAAGACGAGACTTAGCCAGTCTTGGTCTTGGTCTTGCGCCAATACACCTGGTCTTGGTCTTGGTCTTGGTCTTGCGCTCCCAGTCTTGGTCTTGGTCTTGGTCTTGCAGCAAGAGTCTTGCAAGTCTTGCAATTACCTATTAGTCTATTACTATTTATTAAAGTTTACTTTAAATCTTAGAAAAACGTATTAGAATTGGAACATTGTGAGCTTGAATTAACATAGCCATAGTAAAGATCAAGCAGATTAATAAGTAACTGAAGATTTGATAAGAAATTCGAAAAATCAACTGACCTATATGTCGTTTTCCATGGAAGTAACTGTTTCTTAATAAACATTTATGATTTATAAGCTTACATTTGCTAAAACATGTAAAAAAACAAATTAATTACAATAACTTGACTGTATTTTAAAGAACAATACTTATCTGTCTAGAAAGAGATTGAACCCTCAACTTATAAGAAATTTAATAAAAGAGTTTACGATTTATCATTTATTTGAATAAAAAATAAAATACAACACAAATCAACAGCTTTATCATTAGGTTATGATACTTTATATAATTTTTTTTGACCAAGAATTAATACAAAGTAACCATCTGGCTGACTCATCACTTAACCTATTTCTATGTTTTCTAATTACTAATGATGCTTTAGAAAATAACCTCTCAGCAGGTACTGAAGTTGCAGGTATTGAGAGAAAATCACGGGCCATTTTCGATAAAATCGGATACTCTGTCTCATGCGTCCTCCACCAATCTAAAATGTCTTCCGAGCTGGCAGTTCTTGGTTTTCTCAGGTACTCCTCCAACTCGTCTATCACTAAGCCTTGAAGACAAGATCCAGATGACGTCGAGGGACATTCATAGAGTTTATCAAAGTCTATTACGTCTTCATCTTCATCACATACTTTATTTTCTTTTTCTGGTAATTCCAGAGATTTGTTCAGTGAGTGTAGACTTTTATATTCTTCATAAAGTTCATTGAACTTGCGCAGACTTTCTGTTTTAAGTTGCTTCCCCCACATTGTCAGGTCAAAAGTCTGAGCCTTATGCCTTGGGTCTAAAATTAAAGAAGTACAATAAATCCAGTTGCTCTTCTTGTAATGTTTAAGCATTTTGTCTCGAGCTGCTTGGAAAGCTAGAATGAGCCTTTCATCCACTTCAGATCGATTAGGTTTCTCATCTAACTGTTTTACCATGGATTCAATTTTATCTAGCAAGAGATTGAATGATACAATGACTAGCGGTAATGTAACATATTTGTCTCCACCAAGTTTTGTACTTAAAAGTTTAAAGTTTATTAGAAATTTATGTAATTTTTCGAGTACCTGCCATTCATTAGCTGTGATTTGAAAATCATTTAATTCGGTGACAGAACTGCACAATATGTCAATGCCCGCTCTCACTTTTAAACCAAATCCAATCATATCATGTGTGGAATTCCATCTCGTTGGACAGTCAAGAATGGCATTTAGATTTGATGGCACGCCAGCTGCTTCACAAGCAGACTGAAACTTCTTCTTCACTATCTCACTTCTTTTTATTTTACTGGAAATACTGCGTAACTTTGTTACAGATGTACGCGAGTCAGCAATATTTGGTGCAGATTCTTCATCTTCCTCATCCTCAGTTTCGTCTGCATAGTCTTCGTACTGCTGATCTTGCGCGTTAGTGTCAGACTCACAGTGTAATGCTAAGGTCTTTAATAAATCTTGTACACCAAGGTTTAAAATGTGAGCAAAGCACCGGAAATGTTGATTGTCTGAATCAAAGTGTGGCGGCAGCTGTTTGCCCAGTTCATACATGAATTTGGTATTTGCAGTTGCGTTGTCGACCGTGATACCTTGTATTTTATCAATTATGCCATATTCCAATAAACATTCATGGAAAATCGTTGCAATATCTTCCCCAGTATGTCGACCGCGTGATGGTATAAAATCAAGAACTACAGATTGATACTTCCATGCGTTGTCTATATAATGAATAGTAACCCCGTAGTAACTCCTACCAGCAATTGACGTCCACCCATCAATGGTAAAAGACATTTTAGATGATAATTGTTGAAGTCGTTCCTTGAGATTCAATTGGAGCTCTTCAAATCGCTCTTTGACTTTCCTTCTAAGTGTAGACCTTTTAGGAAACACCATATTAGGGCAAATACGTCGAAAATATACTTGTGTAGCTTCGTCATCGAAAAATGAGAAGGGAAGATATTTTTTCACCACCCAATCAACTGTAGCTGTCGTGATGTTGTCACTGCTGTTTTCCGACTGAAACAAAACAATAAATCTTGTGTTATTAGGTTTGAGCGTATAAGAGGAGGAGGTTTGTTGTTGTTAAATCGAGAAAATCGTTAAATTGATATTTGTTATATTAAGGTTGCACTGTACTGTAATTTACCAAAATAAAGTACTTAGTTGTTACTGGCCGATTAACTGAAAATATGGGTGTTTATAAAAAATATTTAAGACGATAATTACATACTTAATATGTCGCACCCCTAGATGAAAACTGTGAAAACACCACTAACTCAAAAATACTTACGTAAGTTAATGGCGTTTTTGAAAGTATCGCATGAATAGCTACGCGGAGTTAAAATTCTTTTAACTGTTAAAAAAATATTCTTACCTGTCCACTTCCAGCGGTTACTAAAAAGCTTGTGATATCTCCACTTAATTTTGGTTTAACAGGAAGAAATATTTCTGATTCCTTTTTGTGGAAAGATATTAGATGTTTCCTTAAGCCTGAAGTGTTTCTGTTTTTCATTTTTATTTCAATCTTTTTATGTTGGCACAATTTACAGAAGGCAGTTTGGGATGCATGAATTATTTCGAAAAACTCCTCAAATTTGCTTTTGGGTCTTTTAGATCTGTGACTCAAACTCTCGTTACTCGGACTAGAATAATTTGAATCTTCGTCACTCATATTAAATTGTACACGTGATACGTTTTTAGAAAACAACGAGAATTAGTAAAAACAATTATCAAGTTAGACTCGAAGCACAGCTCAATTGGAAATGACTGGAATTAAAATAATTCCTTTATTTATAGTACGTTTCCTTGCTTTACCGCGCCGCCTCGCCACGTGCCGGCTCTATGAAAAGGATGCCGCCGCAAATCAAACAATGCCGCGTGCGGCGTACAAACACACACTAAATATTACCTACTTGTACAGACGCGACGCGTGAATAAAATAGAATTAGTGCCAATCACTATTCTTTACATATAAGTGAATGTTTTGGCGTACATCTATACTAATATTATAAAGCTGAAGAGTTCGTTTGTATGTTTGATGACAGAAGTTTTAAAATAAATAAATAAGTCCTGAACGTCACTATACCTCCAAAGTTACTATTCCTCGTGGACGAAGTCGCGGGCACAGCTAGTAAATACTTACTCTCATCATCTCTCTCAGAGATATTCGGGCTGGTAAGTAATACAAAACTCTTATCGCAGGCTTTTTATTTTATTAGTAGGTAAGTACCTACGCTTTTTATATTATTTTATTAGTTTTGTAGAATTTTTTTACACGTTTCAAGTATATTTAAAAGTGGCTACAATATTTATTAAACGGGTGATATTTGAACACTTTTTTGCTATTTTTTCTTGTAAAAACTTAAGAAATATAATGACTAAATGTACAATAATAGTACCTAAGTAATTAGTTTAAAACCATATAAGTAATCAATATTATAATATATACTTACTAGAATGAATTAATATGACATCTACTACCTATCCTTACCATTTTATCCTAATCATAATACTACTTGCGTGATCAGTATAATGTATTCATTTTCATTCTAAGCACTCTGAAACTTATTTATTCTTTGGAACACCTGTAGGTACTCTACTAGGAAATTATTTTGCATGAGTATACCTTCGCCCTATGGCGGCAATCAAATAGTGTCAAATGTTATGATTTCGGCGTGGCGGCAACGATTGTTTTAGATTTCAAAAGAAGCCGCCGGCGCGTGTATCATAACCATGTACTTCCGAAAAGCGGCAAATTTCTTTGAGAAGTAAGTACAAAACCTTTGATGCCGCATTATCAAAGTGCCGATGGTTAAAACATAACTATGCATGCACTCAGTTTGATTTTAATAGATATTTTTTTATTCGCTATGTTTATGGTATTAGTCGTAATGCGCATAGGTCCAGTTTTTCATATTCTTTGATACAGTTTTTTGCGTCTCATAGAATTCCTAAGCGTACCTACCTATACACCGAACTGTTACACCTAACTACTCAGTGAAATAGCGCTAAGTCCTAGCTGCAAGACGCAAGAGTCTTGCAGGCTATGTCTTGTTCTTGCTCAAGTCTTGCACGGTCAGTCTTGGTCTTGGTCTTGCTAAAAATACGCGGTCTTGTTCTTGGTCTTGGTCTTGCAAAAACGCAAGAACAAGACCAAGACTGCAAGACCAAGACTGAATTTGGGCAACACTACCTGTGTTACATCTATAAATGTTGGTTGAGAGTCTGGGAACAGTTTGTGTTTTTGTTTGTAAAGTCCTTCACTAAACATGGCTTGTACCTCTGAATAGACAGCTCGTATGCCATTATTACCATATTTAATTCAAGAAAAATAAATGTGTTAGGTTCTTCTTACCTGTTTCCAAACAGCAACATTTTTCATTTAGACTGCCTGTGTGGCGTAGTGGGAGTGTATTCGACTGCTACGCAAGAGGTCGTGGGTTCGATCCCCACACAGGATAGAACTTTGTGTGATGAGCACGATGGTTTATTCTGTGTCTGGGTGTTTTATCTATATGTATTTAAAAA
The DNA here is from genome assembly GCA_945859575.2 of Herminia tarsipennalis. Classification (NCBI taxonomy): domain Eukaryota; kingdom Metazoa; phylum Arthropoda; class Insecta; order Lepidoptera; family Erebidae; genus Herminia; species Herminia tarsipennalis. The sequence goes on along the minus strand of OX243841.2, from coordinate 26,556,025 downwards.
TATATAAGTATGTTTATCAGTTGTCTGGTTTTCATACTACAAGCTCTGCTTAGTTTGGGATCTTATCTCATCTCTGCTTAGGTTGTGTGAGTTGTCCCAAGATTTAATTATTATTTACGGTATCATCTAGTCAAAAAAAAAAGATTATGTACAAGTTAAAATGAAACGTATGATGCCGATTGCATCTGACATGTGAACTTATTTGATTTTCAAGGTAATGATTTAAAATCGATTATTTATTACCTACTTAGATTACCTAAAATAATGAATTGTACCTAATACAATAAATCTACCCACTTTTTCTTTTTGTTTTCTGGATCCAGGTTTAAAAAAAAAATGTGTATCGAACCCATGATCTATTGCAATACAGTCGTCAGTACTACTGGTGCGCAACCGAGGTAGTTTTAAAGGTTTTTTTTAAACTTTCCGGAGTAATCGTATCATTAAGTTCCATATTAGGTATCTACTCTTCAAAGTCGCAGAAACATACTAAGTAATCATGAAACATATCTATATACATATAAGAATCAATGTTTGTCTGTATGTCCACTATGCGTTCCGAAACTATTGATCAGATTGTGATGAAACTTTAGCACAATGTTCAGGGAAGGCGCAGCGAAGCGTGGCCGAGTTCGGCTAGTATGAAATAAAAACAAGGTTTCACAGTTTATATGTATTGCGTTGTGACAAACCGAACTATCACAATAAATGACATTACATATTAATTCATAAACAGCCGACATTACACAACATAAGATGCGGTCACACAATGGATGTGACGAAGCGTGACGGCTGAGAACTACCACAGAAGTGACATTACACTATCGTCACTAACCGTCCACCGGCCGTTTGACATGTGATACTTTTACAACAACGTGTTACAGAAAATTGTGGTTAGGTGTTTAATACTACATCATAAATATGACATAGGTACATAATTCAATAGTTATACAGTTGGATCAACGTAACTTGACCGGATTGAAGTTAGGTTCTTAACACTTGGTTACTTGGTTCGCGCATGTCATAGAGATGCGACCCTAAAATTACTTACAAAAACGATTAATTATGTATATCAATTGAAAATACTAACAATATTTTAATTCTACAATATAAAAATACAATACATATAAATGAGTTCATAAAAGTTTAAATTTAGAACAGTTACAGTTACATACTAAAGAAAGTTTGAAAAACAATTTCTTTACGAAAATAATAACAAAAAACATAAGTTAGTAATACTAATTATGAAAATGTAATGCGTATTCGCATCTCTAATTCTCTTGGTTTAGTTACCGCCCCCGCCCCCTCTTCCTGTCACCATTCACTACTAAAAAATGGATCTGCGCAACCACTTCTTCTTCAATCCGGTCAAGTTACGTTGATCCTACTGTAGTGTTGTTGTGATCGGCAGCAGACAGTAGTTACCTAAATGGCATGAGTATTGGCATTGAGCTTTGAGTCGTGCATAACCTGATTCCATTATTGTGCTATACCTAAATATTATTAATGATTAATGTTGGTTTATTTACCTAACTTTAAATAATAATAATAACACGCGTGAATAAAAATATGGCAAAGCTTTAAGTTGTGAATTTGGCCAGATTTTTCTGTTACACGTTGTATAAGGTTATTTTAAAATGAGATAACATTATAAATAGGAAATTATAATAACATGACAAAAATAACCAGTCTAACATACTCGATATGTTTCCTCAATGACTATGTTTTGCAATATTGAGTAGCAAAAGTAATATTTTGTAAGTAACATGATATTTATCTAGGGAATCAGAATATATTATTCCATATTACTTAAGTATAAAATCTAGAGTGTAAACCACTTGGGAAACATTCGTATAATGGAGACAAAACTGCCTATGTATTATATTCCATTTTAGCATACAATTCGTTTACAGAATTGAATGAAAATGGATTTAAGTAACATTAAATATGTATTAATATTATACCTAATAATAACATAGGAATGTGTAGTCACATTTATAAATTTGCGAGATTACATTTTAAGGCGGCCTCTAATATTTCTTTGAAAGAAGCAAAATTTAATTAACTAATGCCACTAATGTTTATATTTAGATCTTAGATAGCTTAAAGGCAAAACTTAAAGTATAGCGCTCACAAATCACGTGTTGTTTTTTAATCAAGTTCAGTCGCAATCGCAACTCATTTGGCCAAAATTCATATTCAATCTAATCTGAAATCTCCAGACTTCAAATAACAAATACAGATTAGTTAAATAGATCGGGGTCCTTATTTACTATCTTTATTTCGTTGTCGTGGCAAGCCCGTGGATGAAGCCGGTGGATCAATATGTTCAACGCGCATGTGCAGTAGAGAGCTGCGCTTAGAATTGCATCAACACGCATGCGCGGACATCTTTGAGCGCACCGCGCATGTTCACACGGGCTTGTCACGACAACGAAATAAAGATAGTGAATAAGGACCCAGAAGTGACAAGCTGTATTTTTGTTTCAAGAGATTAATATTCAAACTTATTTTTTATTTTTTAGAATAAGTTTTATTATAACGATTGGCAATAACTAATGCGAACAGCGAATCAGAAATTAAATTTAGGTTTTTTAGATTATTTTATATCAACAGATATATTTTGAAATGTTTCGATGTGTAAGTTATACTTAGTATTTATTTCTTAACATTCATTAATTATTAGAAGTAGACTATACATATAACTTAGATTGATCACTAACCGTCACAGATTCAGTCTGAGAGATCCAATTAATATTACTTCTAGTATAATTAATAACTAATTAACACTATCACACATTTGATTGGTTTGCATTTCGTAAAATTCTCTTATACACAGTAGGTTAGTAAATTATCTTCACTCATTTTCGATGGTCCATTATTTCCATGTGACGCAATCGCAAATATACAAATTACTATCACTTACTATCATAGTAGCAAGTTGATACTATTACATTCAAAAGTATTGCTTTACATTACAGTGTTATTATGACTATAACTCTTATTAGTTACTATAAATGTACTTATAATATTGACATTCATAAAAACTGACCTACCTATTCAGAAACTTACTTATAAATCTGGGTCTTTATTTACTATCTTTATTTTGATGTCGTGAAAAAGCCGTGCGAACTGGCGTGCGATATGTCCACCGCGCATGCGCGGTAGAGAGCTGCGCTTAGAAATGCATCAACGCGCATGCGCGGTGGACATCTTTGAGCGCACCGCGCATGCGCCAGTTCGCACGGCCTTTTCACGACAACGAAATAAAGATAGTGAATAAGGACCCAGGCCTCCGCCTGAGCGTTATTTCATCAAAATAATTTTCTTCATCAATAGAAAGATCATCATTGGTTAAACCAATACTTAGGTTATTCTCATCCAAATATTCAAATCTAGCTAATTATTCGTTAGTAATTTGAATATTCAATTGCAAACCTTTAAAAACAATCACTAAGTACATTGTTAACAACAGCAATTACAAAACTATTATTTCTCTTAATGAGTTATTGTTAAATGATCATTTACAAATTATATCTTAATTTACATGAGATTTCATTTGACAATGACTTACAACAATGGGATATTAATGTAATATATCTTTACATTATAAAGAAGTAGATAGGTAAGTATGTACATTTTGGTTCACAAATAGAAACATGAATTCATTAGTCAGTAACATATGTTAACATGAGCTTAATCAAGAGTCTGTGATAGTATAAAATGAGTGACTATTTGAATGGTAAAACATTAAGTTCAAATATTTATCGGTATGTATGTCTAGTGATGTCAATAACATATTCGGCACTAAATATACTCAACAATCATATTTAATTTATTAAATAAATATTAGTTTTTTCTTATTAAGTACAATAAGAACTCATGCGGTAGCTCGTTGATTTCGTAAACTGACTTTGACTTGAAATATTTCGTTGCAAAGTTTATTCGTTTTAGAAGGCTTGTTATATTAGCACTTCGTTTTGCTTCGGTATTGAGTGTAGTGGGGGCAGGCACAGGTCATCTGGCATATCAGCGACTGCAATAACAATTTATGTTTATATTACAATGTCACAGAGATAGGTAAAAGTTATTGACCGCTGGTGAGGCCATCTATATCGATTACCGTCATGTCTATTAATTAAAATAAAGATAATAATGATTACAGGGACTACGGCGACGCGATGCGGTGTGATCGAAGTCGAAGTACACGCGTAACTTCGGTGTTAGTATATTATTTTATACTAACTGTCTCGTGCAACTTCGTCGGCGTAATTTTCCCCGTTTTTTGCAACATTTCTCATTGCTGCTCCGCTCTTATTGGTCGTAGCGTGATGTTATATAACCTATAACCTTCCTCGATAGATAAATGGGCTATCCAACAGTGAAATAATTTTTCAATTCGAATGGGTAGTTCCTGAGATTATCGCGTTCAAACAAACAAACTATCAGCTTTATAATATTAGTATAGAATAATAAATAGTTATGCATTTAATCTAATAAAATAAGCAGCTTTATTATGGTTACATAACTGCGACTGTTTCTAGATAACTTGTTTAGGAAATTACCCACCGAACTGAAAAGATGTAATGAAGGTGGCTAGTAAATGTAGAGTCTACATTTGTCACAATACATCTTCAGAAAAGTTCGCCAGGTTTGTTGATGAAAAAAATAATCGCAGAATTGAACATTGTTAATTATGTTGATGAGTTGAAGTTTTCGTTACAGAATTAAATTGCCTAATAAATAATATTAGTATTTTCGTAGACATAACGTTCAACAATAAAATCAACTCCAACACAAACACTGCGGTACAAAAGCGAAATTTTAATTATAGAACAAAATGGCACACAATTTACACCATTTGTACATAATTTCTCTCGCTCATAAGTGCATTTCAATACAATTGTGGTCGGCGATTGTTTCAACGGACAATCAACCCGTTAACGGCCGTGTTGGGTGCATCTAGTTATGTTATATTGTGGATTTATACCATTGTTGCAATTGTCATTTATTTAGGTCGTGGTGACCGAGCAGATGGCGAAATCAGCGAAACGATGTACAACGTTATACCTTACATCCAAATATCCGTAAATATTTAAAAAAAAAATTACGAGAGTGAGAGTGAGTCTCGGGGAGCACGTTAAACGTCGTCGTGTCGGATTTGACTATAGGACACAGACCATAAGAGTGAGGAAACAGAGAATGCACTTGTGTCTGCAGCAGACCTGGACAATGATATACCCGTAGCGCCTATATATATAGCCTATAGCCTTCACCGATAAATGGGCTTTCTAACAGTAAAAAAAAATTTCAATTCGGATCAGTAGTTCGTGAGATTACCGCGTTTAAACAAACAAACTTTTCAGCTTTATAATATTAGTATAGATTAATTTCCAAGAGAAAATTTGGAAGCGTCTACTAGCGGGTGTATAAATAGCGGAGCTTTGTACGTCCGCTAGTAGACGCCTAATAATAGGGTTCTTTAAGGGTAAGGAACCCCATCAAGTATTATTTGGTACCAGGTGATTCTGGTGATATTTTGTACGTTAAACTTATGATATTTGTTTTGGGTAGGTAATGCTTGGTTTCAGTGAAGTGTGAACGTACGAAACAAACCAAGTGTGACCTTATACACGTATTCATATCACGACACTTACAGAACCAAGGTGACTAGTGTTACTAGTACTAGTGAATTATGTAATATGTATCGCACACAATATGAACTGTGTTATGTATGTGCAGAGCTAAAGCAAATGCTGCTATCGAAGTATTGCTTCAACCTATGAACGGGCTCTTCTTTCTTATATCAACTTGGGAGCACTTTATGCATAGCTAAGTTTGAATATTATATAATTATCTAAATAAGAGGAGAAACCGACTGACGGTTCACTGCTCCAGCCTCAAAAGAGACTGGGTCTAGAAATTTGAAATCTTCGAGATTTTCGACCAGGCAGTAGAAACCTAGAGGAAAAGCTATTCGGTATGTACTAAGTAGGTATACCTACTATAATGATATCTAATAATATCTTGGGATAACTCACACAACGCTATCTGATCCCAAACTAAGTAGAGATTGTACTATAGAAACCAGCCAACTGATAAACATACTTATATATTTCTAAATACATACATCCCTACTAATATATAAATGTGAATAAAAGTTTGTTTGTTACGCTTTCACGCGAAAACTACTCAACCGACCATCATGAAACTTTGTACACATATTCTTGGAGGTATCAGAAGTAACATAGGATTATATAAAAAAGGGGAAAATTTACGCAGACGCAGTTGCGCGGGACAGCTAGTATTATATATAATAACATCCAGACAGAATAAACCATCGTGATCATCACACAACGTTTTATCCCGGGTGGGGATCAAACCCACGACCTCTTGCGTAGCAATCGGATACACTCCCATCGCGCCACAGAGGCAGTCAGACCTAATTACCTCTACAAATGCAGAAACAATTGCGTGCAACTCCTACGATTTCGCCTCCGTAATGAGTTCACCAAATATGGTTATAACAATACTAATATGGTTAATTTAATGCACTCTAAATAAAGACAGAAATTGCAGATACTGGATACGTGAAGCAATCTCTAACATCTAATAATGAATACATGTTATTAAATTGTCGTATAGATTTTGCGTGATAAATAAATGTAAGATTTTTCTGCCTTTTGCTGTTGCAATTAATATTTACTTATTCATTTGTGAGCATACTTTGGTCAATATTTAAGCAAAGATATTTTTACAATTGTTGTAAGTGAATGCTCCTACTAATGTTGATACATTAGCAGCATAAATTTAAAATCGAGACAATCATTTATATTTCATGTACTATAAATTTCATCAGTCATCACATCACAGCACATACTTAGAGTTTACAAGCCAACAAAAATTGCAATTTAGAGTCATTAAAAAAGAGTGACAATATTAAAACTGAGTTTAAGTTTATCGATTACCTAATAGTAACCTAGTAGTTAAGGCAATAGATCAGTAATCCTCAACATCGTACCTACTACCGACAAAAACCCACTCCTAAAGTAAGAAATTTAGCTTAGGTTTAAGAAGATCGCTAGTAATATGCGACTTGTATTCCACATTGCCAGTTTTTTACTTAAATAGAGACTAGCTGCAGACCTGAACCCACTTTACCAACAAGAACACTAATAAATGTGTGACCCACATAGCTAGTACAATTACCGTACTAGAACGGCTAAATTACCGTGGTAGCGTAACAGAGCCGGTTGTATCATACACGGACGCCGGCTCAACCGCACCGGCGGCCGTGCCGGCACCGCGGGGCGCCGGTAATTAGCTGCCGGGGATGCCACTCTACAAAAATTTAATAGCAACTTTAAACTTATTTCGACATGACCCGATTTCAGATAGACTTTTGCACACTTTATTCGTTATTGTCATGGCAGCTAGTCTTTTCAGAGATTAGCTAACTGCGTAGGAGTTTTTATAGTCGAATGGGTAGGAAATGTAACGTGCTAACGTTGTTCTAACGAACTCTTCGAGGAGCGGCTCCAGTTTGGGCTTCGCACGTAGGAATGAGACATTATTGCCTCTGTGGCGCGGTGGTAGTGTATCCGACTGCTACCGCAAGAGGTCGTGGGTTCGATCCCCACCCATGATAAAACTTTGTGTGATGAGCACGATGGTTTATTCTGGGTCTGGGTGTTATTTATCTATAATATGTATTAAATTAGAATTATAAATATATAAGTATGTTTATCGGTTGTCTGGTTTCCACAATACAAGCTCTGCTTAGTTTGGGATCAGATAGCGTTGTGTGAGTTGTCCCAAGATATTATTATTATTCAAAAACCGACGGTAGTAAAGCCTTGGCTTGCCTTACCTTGCTCGCATTATAATATCCATGTTTTTTTAAAAAGATTCCGAAATAAATTGTCTAAATCGTTGTGAAAATAATCTCAAATCACTAACACACTGCAACTTATGTACTATGTACCTAATCAGCTAATGTGAAAGTAGCTCCGCCTATCTGTCATACTTTTATGTCTTATTCCATGAACCAATTTTGAAAATAATTAGTACAGAGGTAGTTTAAAGTCTGGGGAGGGACATAAAATAGAATACTTTTTGTGACATCCTTGCGGAGGGTTTTTACCCGACTACGGCGAAGCCAAAAACTCAAGGGTAATGTTTTTAGCAGTCTAATTTAGGGAATGGAATGAATTTTAAATAAATTTATTTCGTAGAATCCTGGCGTGTGTTATTAAGATAAGCTTGAAAATAACGAAAACATAGACTTAATAAATCGCCGACTGGAAATTAAAAATATCTTGGTGTTTACAAGTAAAGTAATCAAACTGAGGTAGTCAAAAAATCAATAATCTATTTCGAATTTACGAAAGATCAAAGATGATTTTTTAATACAAATACCCCGAAAATTGGGGTAAATTACCTACCTGGTCAACATTAAAGAGATAGTACCTCATTTACCGACGTTACATTTCGCGTGTCTACAATATCAGTTGCCTGGTCGTTACAGTTCACATTTTTATTTGTTTACTTTTATTTACGGAACTTAATCATGCTTTCTGTTTGCAAAATTTACAACAAAGTAGGTATTCAAAGATCTTAAAGGAAGATATCGTTTGTTTGAGCTTTATGTATTTGGAGGAACAGGAAGACAAACAAAGAGGAGAGTATCATTCTGAAAACTAAGCCTTATCAGCCCCTAGACATGTGACATAAACTCTAATCGCAAAGAATGACGTCGTTGCGCGCTCAAAACTGCGAATCTCATATTAAAAATGTTCATTGCACGCGCAACGATGTCATTCTATTCGATAGTGATTCTATTCCAGTGTGTATGGTCTTTTTGTTTTGGATACGAGAAGACAACTCTCCTCCTTCAAATATATTTGATTTGACTAATAGATACCTGATAGATAATAGATGCCTACGACAGTTATTACCCGACTGCAAGGAGGGGTTATGTTTTTCACACATATATTGTACTAGCTGTCCCGCGCAACTTCGTCTGCGTAAATTTTCCACGTTTTTACAACATTTGTCATTGCTGCTCCGCTCCTATTGGTCGTTGTGAGATGTTATTAGATATATAGCCTATAGCCTTCCTCGATAAATCGGCTATCCAACAAAAAAATAATTTTTCAATTCGGACCAGTAGTTCCTGAGATTAACGCGTTTAAACAAACAGACAAACAAACAGACAAACAAACTCTTCCGCTTTATAATATTAGTATAGATATGAACATTTTCACTTTATAATATTAGTATAGATAGTTGTGAGATGTATGAACGTAATATTCTTTATTACCGCATATCTTTCAAACCACAAGACGGATTTAAACAATTAAGACGTTGTTAGATTTGTCTTGACCGCCCTAGTGTTCTTAGATTAATGACGTTTGAAAAAAAAACAATCATGGCGGCTGTGAGATGTCAAAAACAAGAAGTGTGAAAAAACGTACATCATCTTGACTGTAATACTAAAAACTATCATAAAGCAGTTATTCTTTTTTCAATTTTCAAAATTGGACATGCAATAGTTGTGATAAAAGTTAGCTGTTACATCCTAAAACCACTAGAAAGAATAAAATAAAATAATGAAATAAAAAATCGAAAAAAAGATGCAAACAAGTACCCCTACATATGTAATATCATGCTGCCGAACGCACAATACTAAGCTCATCGAGATTCGTTAATGCCTCCGACAGCAGCATGAAAAAATAAAATAAAAAAAAGATAATGCATACGTAGGGGATCATAGTTTTATAAGATGTGTTCATTTTTTATTTCCATATTTTTGTATTATTGTCCAGCCTGAAAATAAGGAATTTTTCTTTTTGATCCGATGACCTAAAAGTTTGATAACTTTTATATTATCTATAGATACTACAAACATGTAATCTACATAAGTTTAATTTGCATAGATAACAAGCCGCCTACATAATGCGTAGACAAATCCATCACTGACCATACAATAATAGAATCTAATCACTGTTATTTATCTTTAATATGTATGTATTTAGATAGATAAGTATGTTTATCAGTTGTCTGGTTTCCTTAGTACAAGTTCTGCTTAGTTTGGGATCAGATAGCATTGTGTGAGTTGTCCCAAGATATTATTATTATTTTACATTATGTACAATATTCAGCGCTATCTGACTTTCATAAATCTCTAAAAATTGCTAACTGTTTTTTTTACCAAAAACAATACTAATGAGATAGATAATAAGGTTTGCAATCAATTGGCATTGTATTGTGAAAGTAGCGTCCGTACAGATTTCGATGCATTTAATAAATACATAAATTAAAGGATGGATAACTATATTGAACAGGTATTATTTCTTATTAACCGGCTTTAAAACAGATGGTTCTTGCTTCAATTTGGTTTAAAACATCATTTTTAAGGTTCCGTAGCCAAAATCATAAAACGGAACTCATAGTTTCGCCATGTCCATCCGCAGCTTAGTTATGAGACTGCTAGTACTACAAAGTTCAAATTTTGCATGATTTTGACTTTCTTTTAAGGTATCACATCTCCCCTACATGTAAAAGGGGGGATGTAATTTTTTTCTTTCACCAAGCTCATCTTGTGAGATATCATTAGATAGGTCTTTTAAGAATATTTCGGGATTTTCAATATCATTTTTAAATTTAAGGATCCAGTTGTGAAACATTAAGCCTTAAAGTGTTTTTTTTTTGTAATAGTCAAGTGTCCCTGTCTCCTGCCAGCTAACGGCCGGTCTCAATAATCTAACTATCGATGGATTTGGCTACTAGAGGAATATATTTGACATAAGCTCCATACAAAATATGTCAAAATTCTACCTCTAGTAGCCAAATTCATCGATAGGTAGATTATTGAAACCGGCCGTTAATGGTTGTTTTTAGAGATATAAAAAAAACCAGGGTAGTAGTAGGTATATATAACGTTTTCGTTTCTATATTGTACCCACTAAGGCTGATTTTGGTTTATCTCATGTTTCAACTTTTTGATAATACAATTTGCATCAGTCCTTTAACATTGTGTATAGTATATTAGTCGCAGCACCTTACCCCCATATCAAGTTTATTAACATTCAAACATTGTAAAATTGGCAATTTGAAGAGAGTGGCCGCGAGTTTTTATTGCTAGGTTCTTTTCTCCGGCTTTACCTATTGTTTGCGAACTTGGCATTACATACATATATAATCCCGACGTATCACAAGAGTTGTTTTGCATCCTAAGTGAATAAAGAATTTAGAATTTTTTTAAAGTTTACGAGTGAGAACCAACCAAGTGAGAAGTAACAAAATTTTCGTACAAATTCGTTACAACGTTGTTAGTAGTATGTAACAAAAACCCACTTCTTATACCGCATTATTGTGCTGGTCAGTAACGGAACCCTATATTGTGCGTGACCCATCATGCACTTGCCCAGTTTTTACCGCTTTATTTTTGTGTGACTTATTTTATTGTGTAAAATCATACCTAATATCAAATACCTTGTCTGCCATACTTCAAAGATAAGTTATCAACAGAACTATAACTAACTGTGAAGTGGCTACGAACCAGCTAATGACAAGTAAACAAATATTGTTATCAGTGCACGAGACTCATTCCACTTTATATTGATAACATGTGATTGGAAACGACCTCTGACAGTTTTGATTTGAGAATTAAATGCAGTAAATTGTTGTTTATGTTGTAGGTATCTCTTACTTGCCTTTGCTCGTGGTTTCGCCTGCGTCACAAAGCATAAAAAGTAAAGTAGAAAACGCACTCGATGCACGCACACATCTCGGAACGCCTTGCAAACAAAGTGGTCTGAGATTCTTGTCGGTGAACGATGACTACGTGTGCGTCGCTCGAGCAAAATATATGAACGTTAACTTTATGTACTATCGGTATTACTCGGTATTACTACACGCAAGCACAAACGTGCTTGCGTGGTGGTAGAAAACCCCTTTTAGCCAGGTTTATTCGACTAATGTCTTATTTAAAAAATGGCTTATTTACTAATGTCTTATTTAAAAAATGGCTTATTTAAAAAATTAGTATTATGACGTTAGAAATATGTCCAGTAATAATAGGTACCGAATGTCCTGTTCGAAATATCTTCAGTCATAGTAATGTCCTGTTCGAAATATGTCCTGTCATGATAACGTCCTGTTCGAAATATCTTCAGTCATAGTAATGTCCTGTTCGAAATATGTCCTGTCGTGATAACGTCCTGTTCGAAATATGTCCAGTCATAATACTGTCCAGTTCGAAATATGTCCAGTAATAATACTGTCCAATTCGAAAAATGTCCTGTCATAATAACGTCCAGTTACACACACACACACACGTTAACATATTTTGAACTGGACATTATTATGACTGGACATATTTCAGTCCAGTCATAAAAATGTCCAGTTCAAAATATGTCCAGTAATAATAATCAATTGCGGTATATCTAGCTGCCATAGACAATGCTAACAGCTTTTTGGAAGTTAAAAAGGTACTTGTTGTAAATCGTCTGTGTCCAACAGACTCACTTTATAAACCATTAATCCTCTGTGTGTCTGTCTGTTTTGTTTTCACGTTCAAACCGCTAAACCGATTAGATGAAATTTGGTATGAAGATAGTTTGAGTACCGGGAAAGTACATAAGACAGTTTCTATCGCGACAACCGACCTTTACGCGAACGGAGCCGCGGGCGAAAGCTAGTATACCATATAAAAAGTTATTTTTGGTATAGTGCAAAGCTCAGACACCTCAACAAGATTTTTTCTTCATATAAAAAAATAAAATTAAAATATTGAAAACTTGCAGAGATAAAAGCCATTCAAGTTATCTCGTGTTCTTCGCGCTATCGTGCTGCTTGCGTCTCGTAGTATGTAATCTATGGTTATTATTGAAAAATAAGTGATGATGACATTTTACATCACATTGTGAACAGGATTTGGACTGTTAGAATAATTCATTACTGAAGTAATTAATAATTGATTAATTAATTAATACCCCATTCGATTGTGTTACTGATTCTGAGCAAACAAATTTTAATTGAAGTATTTTTTATAGGCATTTCTTGTCAATTACTTTACAAATACAATAATTGCATTACATAATTTTTGAGGGCCCAGCTCGCGAGCATCAAAGGATAGAAAAAATTGAGGTCTAGTAACATAGTAGTCCAGATAGGTGGTTCGATTCCGGCCCGGTTTGGCTACGGAAGTCTCGGGTTCGATTCCTGGGTCTGGACTTCAAATTTTTCTATCTTTCAAAAATGCAATTATTGTATTTGTAAACTACTTTTAAGTTTGCACTATACCAAGAATGACGTTGTATATCTGTAATGGTTCTTAAAAGTCAGTCTGTTAGGCTCATGATTATTGTGACATTGAACTTGAATTATGGAAATACAATTGTATTGACACCGATATAATAGACATATATTTGCTCATTGGCGCCCGCACGCAAACTACGTAGCTACTTACGTACACAATATTTGTGTACCCACATAGTTTTTATTGCGTTTGAGGGTCTTGTCACTTAAAAGCATCTGAGTATCAGAAGATTGTTTTATGTAACCGAATGAAGAGACGAGCAGGAGGCCACTCAAATCCTTGTTACGCAAAGATCCGAACGTCACCATCGTTCTCATTGTCAAGAGACATGAGACTTAACGGACTAATGTTCAGCATAAGTTCGCTAAGTCTCATGTCTCTTGACCAGTAATTATACTTGCTACAGTGCCCTTCTGCATAGTAATGTGTATGCAGTTTAATATTGTCAATAGTTTTGTTGTTTTTGTTTTAATTGCCTCTGTGGCGCGGTGGGAGTGTGTCCGACTGCTACGCAAGAGGTCGTGGGTTCGATTCCCACACTGGACACCACTTTGTGTGATCCACAAATTGTTGTCCCGAGTCTGGGTGAACTTTCTGTCCGTGACTTGTATGTTTGTAAAGACCCCTAAGACACAGAGCTTGTAGCCTACTGCGGGAGTCGTCTTTAAAAAAAAAATAGGACTGGGTAATCGGAGACTTAATAAACCTACAACTAACGGACACAAAGTACCTATTAAGCAACGTGTAGATAACAGAAAGGTGTGGTTCAATTTCAGCAGTGGCGTTCACTAATTACTAAATTTCAGTGGCGAAAGACATATAATATATATAAAGAAATATTATACCTTATTCAATTTATGGCATATTAATGTGAAAAAATTAAAACTAATGAAAAAAAAAAAACAATAAAATTCAATTTCGTCTGAAGAACAAAGTTATAGCTGCAAAATCTCTACTTTACAGGAGAGTGATTTGAAGTTAATCTATAATAACAAAATTTGCTGTTATTACTTCCGTGCACATTTGAACAATCAACATTAATAATATTAATTTTATTACACGAAATAAACAGCAAATGCTCTACAAGACAAACTTTAAGTTTTTTCAACTTTTTGTTAATACAATTTGCATCAGTCCTATAACATGTATAGTATATAAGTGGCAGCACCTTACCCCCATATCAAGTTTATAAACATTCAAACAGTGTAAAATTGTCAATTTGAAAAAAGTGGCCGCTAGTTTTTATTGCCAGGTTCTTTTCTCCGGCTATACCTATTGTTTGCGAACTTGGCATTACATGTACATGTAGAAGCCCGACGTATCACAAGAGTTGTTTTGCATCCTATGTGAATAAAGAATTTCGAATTTTTTTAAGTTGCTCTCCTGTAAAGTAGAGATTTTGCAGATACAATTTCGTTCTTCGGATAGGTCAATTTATGTATCTCGTAAAGCTCTGTACCAAGTGGAAATCGAAACTAAACCTCTTTCTACATCAGTAGTACTCGTACATGCTCTCACTGCGCCACCTAACATAGTTTTAGAGCAATAATTGCACCGATTGTTTAATAACAAGTAGGTATGTATGTGTGCGTAATTATAATTAGGATTCTCTGAATACAAGCTTAGATAAACTTGGTCAAGGTTTTGACTCGCTTTTGTTTACTTAAATTGTTTAATTAAATACGATTGTAAGATGTCTTGTTTTGCAAACATTTTTATTTACCTTCTCATTTAGTGGCGGATCCAGGGGTTTTTTTGAGCATTTTATCCCATTGAGTTTATGTTTTATCAAGAAAAATAAAAACACGGGAGAGGGGAAGGCATACTCTTAACCACCAATTGGAAACCCCGCATGGGCGGCCCTCACAAAAAAACAATTCTTCTATTCTGGGGGCGGCCCAGACCCTTGAAATGAAATGATATTTATTTGCATTAAATATGGTTTTGGTATGAGATGTACATAATCTTTGTAGTTACTTACTCTTCTTCTTTCATTAAAAAAATGTCGTTAATGAAGACAACGCAATATATGCAATCAAAAATATACTTAAACTTTATAAAGATATCCATACTAATATTATAAATGTGAAAGTAACTCTGTCTGTCTGTCTGTCTGTCTGTCTGTCTGTTACGCTTTCACGCTCAAACCGCTGAACCGATTTAGATGAAATTTGGTATGGAGATAGTTTGAGTCTCGGGGAAGGACATAGGATAGTTTTTATCGCGATAACCGACATCCACGCGGGCGGAGCCGCGGGCGAAAGCTAGTTAAATATAAATGTAAAAGTATCTCTGTCTGTATTACCTTTTCACGCTTAAGCCGCTGAACCGATTTAGTTAAAATTTGTTATGGAGATAGTTAGAGTCCCGGGGAACATAGGATAGTTTTTATCACGATAGACATCGACATGGGCGCAGCCGCGGGCGAATGCTTGTAGATAATAATATGTACGTCTCCTATACAATACATAAAACAAATATAACGTAAATATATACTCAACAATACATTAAGGGATCGGACAGAAATTTACATACATGTTGTATACTTATAATAATACCTACACTTTAAAATTAAGAGTAGGTATCTGTCGTTGTTCACGAAGAAACCAAAAGTAAAAACTAATATTTAATCAAAAAGTTAATATAAGTAATTTGTTAATATTTATTTATGAGATGCATAGATATTGCTACTTTCACAATACAATGCCAATTGATTGCAAACCTTAATAACTACCTCATTAGTGTTGTTTTTATTAAAAAAAACACGGGTAAGTAGCAGTTTTTAGAGACATATGAAAGTTAAACAGCGCTCAGTATTGTACATGTGTAGTAGATGATGTATAATTGATTAGATTGTGTTATTGTATGGTCTGTGATTGATTTGTTTATTTATGCAAATTAAACATAAGTAGATTATTAATTTGTCATATTGGTGACTTTTAAATGTTACTATTATACGAATGCACATTCTAATTGCCGATCGAATTTGGAAGAAAGTAGAAAAACCGTTATTCGTGGTAGTGGTTGCTTACCTATTAAAATCAAATTATTATGTCTATAAATAACAGTATTTTTTTTAGTAGGAGGTACTATCTAAGTCCAACACGCGAATGCTTGGTTGGACATAGCATCAGATCATCATCTTCAACTAATAAGTAACAGATAAAACGATAAATCTTTGAAATCTTTCCAGCCGTTTACAAGCTACAGTTCCACAGCGAGACACGGATAGGTTGGAAGTTCTTTTAGGCGTTGCGCCAAATAGTCATCATTCATCTGTCATATTAATTTATCTGATTAACGAACATAGGTCAGTCATCTGACACATACACTCTCACACACACAGGCTTGCAATCAATGAATGAGAGCAAAATTAAAATGGAACTTAGACCGGGAATCAAATATGAGACACTCGATTTTAAACTGACTGATACCGCGCACGACACACCAGTTACTGAGGTTCCTTAGCTTCAAATTGGTCTTCCCTAGCAATGGTTTATAGTAGCTTTTTCTTTTAACAGTTGGTTACATACCTGATAATCATATAACATAGTTCCTCCCGGGCTGCCTGTTGCCGATCGCGAAGGGCCACCGGCGGGCGGTGGCGGCGCTGGCGACGTCCCCGCGAAGTAGCGCTACCACGTCATCTAGGTAGTGCAGCGCGCGCGCCTCCGCGCACAGCGCACGCGTCGCAAGCGCGCACCGGCTTGCGCGCGCGGTCTGCTCCTGGAAACAGATGAGTGGTATGTTAGTTGAGGAAAGTAGGGCTGAATATGTTGACTATAATTGATAAGGTAGCAGTTGAAGTAATAAACTAAAAAAAAACCGAGGACAACCTTGCACGGGATATCACTTCGTCTGATCGAATTAAAATCGTCAAAAAATATATTTTTTTTCAAAGACTATTCCCGCAGTAGACTACAAGCCCTGTGTCACGGGGGAGTTTACAAACGTATACCTAAGTCACAGACACAAAGTATACCCTGACCCGGAACACCAATGTGGATCACACAAAGTGGGAATCGAACCCACGACCTCTTGCGTAGCAGTCGGACACACTCCCACCGCGCCACAGAGGCAGTATATTAACTAGCTAGTTATTCATTAGTATGGATACTGTACAGGGATTATATTGTACAAGGATTAATTGATTGTCAACAAGATAATTTCACCTGCTTATTTTATCTCTACATTAACCTAAGGTAGACTGGTAGAAAATGCATTAAGCATTAAGTCCGCTTTTGTACAAAATAGTGCGCAATTTTTACGGACAAAAAGCATGTGAATTCAAATCTGTACATCAGAACACATAGGTATTCAATCACATTACGTCCTCAAGACTTTGCTTTTAAACACCGATGACAAAAGTGCAATGTTACAAGTTTTTAGTCTTTGATCTGCCTATACCACCACAGCAATTAAATGAAGATGATCAAATGTATCCAAACGCAACTTTGTTTTTTTCTATGTCATCTTATTGGTAGCTATATGTATCACGACACGTACACAACATACTTAGCGAAATATAAAATACAGTTCGTTTTTTCTCTCCTGAAAATTCTGTTCATGATGACATAGCACAACTTGCGGTAGGCATCAGGGACAATATTAAAGCGAGGACATTTGGTTCTCAAAATTTCCGTTTTTATTCGAAAATCTCTCTATCATCAAGTTATTGACTACTGTGAATGAATAAATTGATTATATTCTTTCATATAAGTAAATAAGTCATTTATAAAACTAACTATAAAAAGTAGACTAAATTAGTAGTAGCAGTAGTACAGGGTCCTTATTCACTATCTTTATTTCGTTGTCGTGACAAGCCCGTGCGAACCGCATGCGCGGTGCGCTCAAAGATGTCCACGGAGCATGCCCGTT
Source organism: Herminia tarsipennalis (assembly GCA_945859575.2). Classification (NCBI taxonomy): domain Eukaryota; kingdom Metazoa; phylum Arthropoda; class Insecta; order Lepidoptera; family Erebidae; genus Herminia; species Herminia tarsipennalis. The sequence goes on along the minus strand of OX243841.2, from coordinate 26,537,823 downwards.
GATGCATTTCTAAGCGCAGCAGGACATCTTTGAGCACACCGCGCATGCGTCAGTTCGCACGGGCTTGTCACGACAACGAAATAAAGATAGTGAATAAGGACCCAATAGAGTAAGTATATCCGAAAATTTAGATAGGTTTTTTTATTGACCTAGTAAGTATTTCATCTTTTCGGGTCATATTTTTCATGACAGATTATTAAATTATAATGGAAGAATAAAACAGAATTACCGGGAAATTAGGTCAAATGCTTCCAATCGAATACTTTTTTATCATAAACACATATCTTACTACTGATTCTTTATTAGAAAATAATTAATCCGATATTGATAACAGATACCTACTTAATAAATAACTTATTGATACACTTATCAAATCCAATAATTTTGTCCAAAATAGATATACAGAGACATAAAATTGGATATTTATTGATAGTGTGCTCCTTTCCCAAGGGAAATAAGGCCAAACTAATTGGAATTGATTGATATTTAAGTGACTGTCGCGTTATGTCCGGACATTGCGAGTGGGGGCTAGAGGTACGGAATACGTATTTATTATTTTTTCTGACACCTAGACAGCTCTATCTAGTGCGAGTGTTAGTTAGTTTGTCAGACATTCAGTCTGTCCATGAGAACCTAATAATAATAATAAATAACAAAAAATCTTTATTCACTTTGGAAGCAAAATACTACGCTTGTGAAAAGTCGATACTACATGTACATGTAATGCCTGTTCGCAAATAATAGGTGAAGCTCGAGAAAAGAACACGCAATAAAAACTAACGGCCACTCTTTTCAAATTGTCAATGTTTACAATGTTTTTTGTTTATCCATACTAATATTATAAACTAGCTGTCCCGCCCAACTTGTCTGCGTACATTTTCCCCGTTTTTTGCAACATTTTTCATTACTGCTCCGTTCTCAATTCGGACCAGTAATTCCTGAGATTGCCGCGTTCAAACAAGCAAACAAATAAACCCTTCAGCTTTAAAATATTAGTATAGACGTGAAAGTAACTCTGTCTGTCTGTCTTATTACGCTTTCACGCTTGAACAGCAAAACCGATTTAGATGAAATTTGAAATAGAGATAGTTTGAGTCCCGGGGAAGGACGTAGGATAGTTTTTATGTCGATAACCGACATCCACGCGGGCGGAGCCGCGGGCGAAAGCTAGTAAACTATAGGTAAGGCTGCTACCATTATATTGTACTCCATATTAGAAGACTGATACAAAAACAAGAGATAAACATATTAAAAGCTGTGTGGCACCGGCTTAAGAATAGTGCCACCCCATCTCTTCCCGTGTGTGTCGTCAAGGCGACTAAGGGATGTCACACGGTAGGACGGGCAGCAGCGTCCTCTGCGTATTTCAAGCCTTACTGCGATCGCCAACCCGCTCGCCAAGCGTGGCGATTATGGCAATTACCCCCAGGAACTAATAAGTAGGTTCTACTGGGGAGACCCGTGCCCAGCAGTGGGACATCATATGGGTTGTTATGTAAACATATTAAAAGAATAGTACATGAGATTGGATATACCATCCTCAATACAGTAGGAGCATCCATTTACAAGTGATTTAGGTACTCAATCATTATCAAATTTAAATTGATAACTCATGTACGAGACCGGATGATATTTCGCTAGACTTTGTTCTGAGCGATAAACGTTCCCTGACAAATAAACAACAAACGAGAAATTCCCGAATGCCTAAATGACACCTTACTTATGGATGTTCTTAAAAGTGTTTCTGCTACTGACCTTGAAAGGGACGGTATGAGATTTAAGGACGTCTTAAATTTGAACAGCGTTTGAGAGCCTGCCCGTGAGTGGAAGTGTTTTGTTAGCTAAAAGTATTTTAAATTTAGACGGAATAATGAGTGCAATTGTAAATAATAATCTGTGCTATTTGTTTAGCTATATGTACTTATTACATTTTCCTTCCTTTTATTGAAACCACGAGGCCAGAACTGACAATAATAAGGGAAACTAATACGTTTATGTATTAAGTATATAAATATATGTTATTATTTATTATCCTGTAGGAATGTTTTGTTATGTGACTCATGATCGCTTGCCATTATTGTTATTCTGTTTTGATGTTACAAGACACATTATATTGGTTCTAAAAAAACTACTGTATTAGAAGAGGTTATGAAACATTCTTAATTGGCTGTCATCCTTATTGATATCTATATTAATATTATAAAGCTAAAGAGTTTCTTTGTTTGTTTGAACGCGGTAATCTCAGGAACTACTGATCCGAATTAAAAAATTCTTTCACTGTTGGAATGCCCATTTATCGAGGAAGGCTATAGGCTATGAAACATCGCGCTACGACCTATAGGAGCGGAGCAGCAATGAGAAATGTTGCAAAAACGGGGAAAATTTACGCAGACGAAGGATCGCGGGTCAGCTAGTTACAAATATGAAAGTTTGCGAGGATGGATGTATGTTTGTTACTCTTTCATGTAAAAATGGCTGAACGGATTTGAATAAAATTTGGCACAGAGATAGATTATAGTCTGGGATATCACATAGGTTACTGCTGTTAACCCGGAAAAATGTACTGTTCCCGTGAGATAGATGTTTTTAAAAATTTCTACGTTAACAAAGTCGCTGGCAACAGATGGTAAATAATAATTCTGAATGCAATTTAAGACAGAAAGATAAGACTGACATTGTAGCAAGCAAAATAATGTTGCAAGGAAAAATGGGTCCTTGATCAGTCACATGCCCTACTTATTTTATTAACGATGAATCCTAAACCGATCAGTTTTCCCAGGTTCGATTCTGTATATAATTTTTTTATTTAATGAATAATTTATTATATAAAGTTACTGCCAAGAAATCCCGATAAAATGATTTAGGTACTACTTATAATGATTTTGAATTTGTTTTTCATCACCAAAATATACAACAGTTTGTTATGAAGCTAACAAGTCTTATCAATTTATGTATGTTATTATATAAATATACGTCTATAACGTACAGGAGATAATTATATCTTAATTAACGATGCATTGTAGAAGGTCACTGAGAGATTGAAGATTTTAATCTAAGTCGGCTATTTGTTATAAAGAAGTTAAAACTTTCGTGATTATAGTGCACGACCTTTGAAATTATGCGACCAAATAATTGAAAACTAATGGACACCTACGCGGAGGAAATTCTCAGGGAAAGCAAATTAAGTACGTGCAAAATATAATGTAAATAAACTCTATTACATTTAGGAAGAATAATAGACATACAATTAAACTAACGGAGTTACTATACAATATGTTTGCCTAGATTAAATAGATAAAATGCGAAACAAATGAAAAATTATGAAATATATATTATGTATGTGATTAGCGACTTAGGATTTTTAAGATGACGATTTTTGTGTTATTCTATTGGAACGTTCCGGTATCAAAAGTTAGTACCTACGTATTATTATATTGTTCTACCTCACTGACCCAGTGAATGTGCGAATGAGGATATTGTTAGTTTTGTTAGAGCCGGAAAGTATCTATGTAATTACTAATTACAAACCAATAGTTAAGTAGGTATATCATTAGTAAAACCGACATACTAATGAGTATGTTGGACACGATCATCGGCAATGGCCAATTATCGTGCTTCTTTTTTAGACCCATGCGGGCGAAGTTGGAGGCAAAAGCTTATGGATATAAAAACGTCCAAGAAATGATGAATTACTTTAAATTATTATAGACAAAGACATACCCATAGCATCCACAAGTTTAGTTTGTACGAGTAATAAACAATTACACCAGCAAACACTAATTAACTATTTAACTGCATAAACACGTCCAATAACTCATCAAAGATTTTCGCAACGCATTCACTTGAGCGTAACTCGCGTATCTTAATTGGTACACGAAATAATTACAATTTAGTATATGCACCCGCTAGACAGAGACAGAGCATCAGTGAAAGTGGCATGAAACTAGATAATATATTACTTAATGATGGCGAACTAAAACTGCTCTACCGCAAAGCTGTCAGTTGGACATGTTATATGTTGCATTGTTGCAGTATCCGTCCGTAATAACAATGTCGGCATAGGCAGACCAGGAGCACTTGTGTAAACTAGTGTTTCACCCGACATTGAAGTACGAAAGGATATAGATTTCCTTCATCAAGTGAAGTATTGCCGTGGCGTGCGTGCATCGTACCATGCTACAGTTACTAACACCAAGTTATTTGGATGTTTCGTGAAGAATTGTGTTTAACGTTTAAAAAAAAATGTTTTATGTCATGAAGGTTTCTTAAAACGTCTAAAATTCTTGGGTTTAGCGACTGTAGCGTGTGCAAAAGCGTGCGTTTGTGGCGTCAGTGGCCAACGGTACGAACGCGTCAGATGTCGCGGCGGGCGATGCGCCGGGCGAGCACCTGCAGGTCTTCGTGGATCTCGGCCAGCTCGTCGTGCAGGTCGCGCGACTCGGCCAGCAGCGCGTCGAGGCGCCGCGCCGTGGCGCTCAGCCCACACTCCTCGGCCTCGTCCTCCTCCACGCTCAGCGCCAGGCGGCCCAGCCGCTCCCGCTCCACCGCGTCCCGGGCACCGCGCTTCCGCCACTCCCGTAGCAGTTCCCGTCGGATCCCTCCAGTTCGTTCCTCTTCCTCCGCTTCTCTCAGTTCGTCTGCCAAAGACCGCTCTGCGTTTGGATTCTTTTTCTTGTGACTAGGTTCCTCTGCCACCTGCTCCGGCTCAGATTCTATCGCTGGCGCACTTTCAGGCGGTCTTCTAGGTTCTGGCGTTGAGGATGCCGATAAAAGCGGGCTTGGAGACTGGAGAGCTCGCTGGAGGAACCGTCTCGTGTCCTCGTCGAGCGGCCGAGTTAATCCTCGACGCGGTGCAGGCCTCACGATAGCTTCTAACGCATCTCGACCCGGGTCCTCCGGTCGGAGGAGTTCTAGGATCTTGGCACGTGGAGGCGAGATCGTAGAGCAGACATCGTACCGCGCGACTAGTTTTCCTTTACTTGGGGACGTGTGTATGTCTCCGGTAGGTGTGTAGGCTCGGATGTTTTCAGACAATAGGCGATAGTTCCTCAGCTTGACGTTGCCTTCGGGCGGCAGCGCGGAGGACTCGCAGTCCTCGGGGGCGGGCTCCACGATGTGTATGTAGTGCGTGGGCGCAGGGGACTCGTCGCACGCAGTGAACACGCTCATGTTCGTGCCGGGCGGCGCGCGCGGACGCACTGCGCAGGAAAGCGGCGCGCGCCCCGCCGACCGACCGAGGCGCGGTGGCGCGACGCTCGCGGCCCGCGCGCTCAACAACACTGCACCGTACTTACTGCCTGTTAATCTAATTAGACTGCACTTACAATGGCGTCAAATCACAGCCATGCATCACAGATATTGTTCGCTATTAATAGCGGGTACTAGTTGTAAAAACGTCCGCATTCCGTGCCGTGTATACGTTTTCTCGAAGTGAATGACGGGCTCTAATTCACTTTTGTTACAGGTGGTAGCGCTCAATAGAAATATGTGTTATACCTACTTATTTCTGTACGATTTCATCCGTGCTACGCGCCAATGTACTGGAATTCATGCGATATCTAGGTACAAACAATATTTATATTAAGATGAAAGAAGTGGCAGGGAAATAGGAAACACTCCAAGCTGTTACTGCAATTAATTGTGTGCAATTAATCGTTCTTCTGAATGCAGATTTGCATACCCTCTAAGTTGGAATGTTGGCATGGACCTTTTAGCAGAATTAATAAGTTAGAAGACCTATTAGTACAATTAATTAGGTTTTAAAACAGTTTATTATTGCCCTAAAACCCTTTTCCAAGAACCACATGACAGTATATATAACCACATATAATATAATTGTTACAATTAATATTGTTACGAATAAAATTAGATCGGTTTGTAAGAATATTTGTCTCAACAGTAAATTTGACTAATTAACTGAACATAAACTATCTGCAGGTAAAATGATTCAACTCAACTCAACTCAAATATCTTTATTTCGTAAAATCAGGTTAATGATTATTTGAAAACATATGTATACCCCTAATAAAAATGTTTGTGTGTGTGAAAATAAGTTGGGTTTATGATTATTTTCGATATTTATTCTAAATGTTTTGATAATAAATCAATTAATTATAATATTAATTTATTTTTCCTGTTTTTTGTTTTCATTATAAATATGTAGAAATCGTCGCGTCAGTGAGGTATTTTTTAACCAAATTAAGTAATCGATATCTTTCGAGTGGCCTGTTAAGTCTAGTGGGTAGTGACGTTGGTTGCTGAGTCAGAGGTCGTGTGTTCGATTCCGATTGTTTATTCCGTATTTGGGTATATTTTTTATAAATATATAAGTACCTACAAATATAATAACACACAAGCTTATATTGATTTATTAGTTACAATAAAAACCTGCTAAGCTAATCTTCATCGAAAGAAAACTCGAGATTATCGTGAATAACGAAATAAGTTCTAATCTAGGTTTTGTTCTAAGTCTTAATCGTATCGATGCACAATTGATAATTTCTGTGAAAAATGGAAAATGAGTGTGAGTTGAATACTCATACTCCCAACTTATTTTCAACGGCCCTGTTATGCTGAAAACATAAAACCTTATCTATCAACGACTGGAAAACTGACTGTAATATTAGAATCTAGCTAATAAACAGCTTGATGTTGGGTTCAATTCAGTAAGTTCATCTACTATTTCTGTTTTGTTTTAATTAAAATTATGTTCGTAATTATACTACAAAAGGTGACTGATTGGTGACCGTTTTCGAAAAATGTCATTGTCCTGGAGGCCTACTCTAATTTAATGAAAACGAAGTTTCGATCAAAATTGAGGTGGTAATATACAAACTCAGGAATATCTATTTAATCCACTTGTTTCAGAAAATCTTCCATGGGTTTGAACTTCTTGTGCTTTTCCAAAAAATAGTTAAAATAGTCCCCGTAAACTTTAGAAGTTTAAGCAAACGAAAATTCAAGAATTCCGTTTTAAGTACCCAATCTATCTACGGTAGTGTCGGATGTCTGTCCCATCGGACTATGAGAGTGAGGGAATAGAGTGTGTACTTGCGTCTGCGCATACACTTGTGTACCCTCTCTGAGTCTCTGATGACATCGGCCGGTGTGACTATTTCGGAGACTATTATTACTATTTTATGGACTGCTTGTCTGAACCGCGTAAATATTCATGTAACTTTCTATTTCCCAAGTTCTTGACAGAATTTCCTTGTATTTTGTGAACACAGCCCTCTCGATTTTTTAAGTATTTGGTTAATTAACACTTGTACGTTCTAATACTTATACTTATTATTTATATTTGATGCAATCAGCTACATAAGTCGCTTACCAAAAGCTATATTTCAAATCATCGGAGCCCCTAAATAAATGCTATAAGTCACATTATTTTTTTAATTCTACAGAGCTCTATATTCTAGTAATCTGAATTTTCTTGACTATAAGGTAAAATATAGGTAGGTAACAGCGGAGAAGTGTAAAAAAATTCCTAAGGGATTTCGATAATAGGTGGACACGGTTCTTCATATGTATATTAAGTAGATAACTAGAATTCAAAGGGAAACCGAAAAGAATAGTGTTCTAAGTACTTCCCGCCACTGTATATTGTGTGCCAAGTCCGCGTCAATTTGAACTTGATAAAACTTGACTGTAGGTACCTTGTGAATAATTTCGGGCAACTGAAACTTCTAAGGGACAGTGAAAACTGGCAAAATTATTGCCTTTTATAATAAAAAAATCAACGAAGGGCGACGATAATGACTCGTATTCAAGGAACAGTCACAAAGCAATGTTCCACAGGTAAACACAACAATTAAATCACGATACACTATCGTTTACCAGCCAAATTATCACAGATAAGCTGATAGTGGCCGTATGAAATTGTGATATGTTGAACTAGTGGAGAATTTCGTGTGTTTATCATCATCAGCGGTGGTCTGGGGTACCCGACGACGGTCCGCTCCTATTTACTGGCCGATAGGTATTCGAGACCTCTGCTGATCCTGGTCTCGATCCATTTTTATCTTTTTAATTTACTTTTTGACATATATCTTGATTGATTCGGTTAATTAATCGATGGTTTGATTAGAGTACTGCCTGTTTTGGAGTTTGGATTGCTATATTTTGATTTTTTTTGGGTGGGATTTGTTTGGGGCGCGTATTGAATGGATAAGCTATCTCGATTCAGACAATATTTGAATGGAAATTGTGAAGTCAATTGTAGTTGATGGTTTATTATTATAAATACATAGTTAATATTTAATTAAATACCACATATATTTACATAAGTGCTTGCTGCTTATAGTTGTAATTAACGTTTACAATTTTAAAACTTGGTGACTCAATGGGTTAGATATTTTAAAGTTAAATTCTATTCATTGAATGAATAGAATTTAATTTTCCACGGTAAAATTGTGAAAAATTTGTTAAGAAAACGGGGATTAATATAAATAGTATTGTTATTTGATTTAGTTACATTCACTTTATCAATTGAGGGCATGATACTGTTCAACAGAAACTTAGTCATTAATTTGCAAGGTATGACAAATGTATAAATAAAGTAGGTACATATAGACTGATAGCTTAATCGGATAGTGTAACTGTCAAGTTCACGGCTACCTAATACCTACATCACTGCGGCACCAGCACCTACTGAAGTTGTTCTCGAGTTTGAATCGGTAAAAAGTCGTATTTCATAAGTTACACTATTTCATTAGGGATTTATTTATTTCCCTACAACAAGAGTTCATTTCTTCTTCTGGCGCATTCCCTATCGGGTCGGCCTTCCTGATATTCAGTCCCCATTATGTTGCGGTCTTGGGTTATAGCGGGCGTTAGACCTAGCGCTCTCATGGGTATGATTTAAGTCCAAGTAGTTAGCGGGCGACCTCTACTTCTCTTGCCCTCTTCATAACCATCACTCGCTCCTCCTGTTTGTCTTCATCCCTACGCATTATGTGACCAAACCATCGTTCCTGAATCTTATGACGTTTTCCTACTCGTAACTATAAAAGGGCCTCCAATATACTCATTTCAAATCTTATTCAACATAACTTTAAGGCAAATCTTTATAAAACTAAATCCAACATTTTCGGCGTAACACAAATCATGATTAGGAAATCACAGTCCGTGAAATAACCGGGTGATGTGTCCGAGGCCTTACGTTGGCTATTTCCTATCTGCCTGTCGAGTTATCGCGATGTAGCTGGTGTACGACTGGGTTTAGTCACTTTAGGTTACAGGGAAACTGCGGAGGAAATTAAAAACAAATGGAAAATATGAACAACATTTTTATTGGGTTGCCTTATTGCGTTTCAAACGATTTTACAGAAGTGTTGTCAACATGTCGTCTAAATGCAGACCGACTAACCGGAATACCAAATATGGCTGCTGAGAATGATGGATGATTATGTGGCATAATAACTGTACGTGTAAGGCTCGCTCATTTTGCTTGGAAAACCATAAATTGTAGTTAAGTATTGAGAGAAGCGGCGGCAGCCTAATAGATAAGGCATCAGACTCTCAAACGAGAGGTTGCGGTATCGAATTCTGTCCATAATGCTACCGACCTGAACCTATTCCTAGCACACGTAATTTAGCTTAGTTGGAGGGGTTAACAGGATTGCTAGTAATGTGGGATCAATCTCATACTTGTGTACGTAAACCTCTGTGGAGACAACTAGTGAGAGTTTATGCTCAGGTTGCTGGCAGCTGTAGAAAACCAGTTGTTTATTTAGACATTGAGTTGCTAATTTTGTGATTATGAAAATTAGTTTAGTAGGAAGCCCAATAAAATGGTGTGACGAAATTTAGTTGGATTTGATTGAAAGGTATAAATGTTGCAAATATTTATATTGTTCAACCCACTGACCTCTGTAGTACCTACTGTGATGTTGGGGTTGAAGATATCAAATATGGAACAACGTGTTGCAAGTAAAACCGCCTTTAATAGAATCTACGTACATGAATATATAGCTTACACTTAGCACTAACATACTGGATATACGTTACGTTAACACATAACACTACGTCATTACATACTTATTCCGTGAGGTATACCTCCGGGGGTGAAAAAACACATGACAATTTAAAAAATGACAATGAAATCAAAAATTTGAAATAATAAATCACAAATTAAAAAATAAAAATCAAAACATTAAAAAACGACAAGACTATTAAACCAAAAATATGAGATATTATATCACAAATTAAAATAAAGAAGGCAATAAATCATCATTTGGATTCAAACCGCGGTCTTCTGGTTTCTATACCGCCCGATTTTCCCCCTGAACTATTATAACATTGTAGATTGAGGCGATTTTACCTTCATAATCAAAGAATCTTAAGGCCATGTGATTTTAACATTTTGTACCCAAACCAAAAAAAGTGTACCTACAACACCGCTAAAGAAGTTTTCACTTCAAAAATCACAACATAAAAATCACGGATAAAAATAGTGATATACACTCTGTTGTGTAAATTAGTAGGCCAATATCATAGGCTTCATAACACTCATAACTCATTCATGGGACTAGGTGTTAAATTTTTCAATAAAATCACAGTCAGCATTTCGAGTCTACCAATAAATACATTCAAGAATGTAGTGAAGAGACATCTTATACAAAGAGACTCTCAATAGATGATTATTTAACTGATTATGATAACTGGATGTAGTTCTTTGCTCCTTATTAATGTATTTTATTGTATAGTTTATTGTATATTACTTAGGAGCATATTATTGTCGTCGTTTGTTAATGTTACTTAGATATTAGTTAAGAAAACGATTAAGATTACTTTTGTAAGTAAAGATTCTGCATGATAAATTAAGGACATGCTTTTCTTTCTTTTGCAAAACATTTATACTTTTTCATAAATTTGCAGTAATTTGGTCAATATTTAAGCACATATACTTAGTTTTTACATTGTAAGTGAATGCTCCTGTTGTGTTGTACCCATTGAGGATTATAATCCAAATATAATAATCCATACTAATATTATAAATGTGAAAGTAACTCTGTCTGTCTGTCTGTCTGTCTGTCTGTCTGTTACGCTGTCACGCTCAAACAGCTAAACCGATTTAGATGAAATTTGGTATGGAGATAGTTTGAGTCCCGGGGAAGGACATAGGATAGTTTTTATCGCGATAACCGACATCCACGCGGGCGGAGCCGCGGGCGAAAGCTAGTTCGTATTATAATTCTTTAAATATTTTTATCTCTTGTTTTTGCATCAGTCCTCTAATATGGTAGCAGCACCATACCTGCATATACAGTTTATAAACCAAGAAATATTGTAAACATTGTCAATCTATAATATATATATATTTAGGAATATTTAAGTATGTATAATAGTTGTCTGGTTTCCATAGTACAAGCTCTGCTTAGTTTGGGATCAGATAGCGTTGTGTGAGTTGTCCTAAGATATTTATTATTATATTATATTATATTATTATTATTATAATTTGAAAAGACAATTTGAAAAGAGTGGTCGCGAGTTTTTATTGGCTGTTCTTTTCCCCAGCTTTACCTATTGTTTGCCAACAGGCATTACATTTAAATGTAGAACCGACTTTTCACAAGAGTAGTATTTTGATTCCAAAGTGAATAAAGAGTTTTTATTATTATTATTTTTATTATAATCCGATTTAAATTATTGCACCAGCAGAAGAGCGTATGTTCATGGCACTTACGCCCTTTTGTTGAGAAAGTTTTTCGGCTATAACTCAGTGACGGTATATCCTATCATTTTTGAAATATTTTTAATTTAAAGTATTTGTTAAGCGTTACCTTTGATTGTTTTTTTTTTATATTGTTGGTCACACCGTTCAAAAGATAAACGAGGGGGAGGGGATACAATTTTTCCAACTTTCGGAGTGGTTTTTTCCAAAAATATTCACTTAATCTAAAAAAAGTTTTAAAATACCTGTCCGATCCGTTTGGTGGAAACCGTACATTATGCTGTGTTACAACATAAACTAACAATGGTCTTCTAATACCACATACAGACCTATTTGCGACTAAGTAGGTATCACACTGTTTACCTATTTACGTAAGCTTTTGTAACTAATATGTTTAATCTTTTACTTTTATTTTCTGAGAAATAAGTACTGCCAATACATTAATCAGAATCGCATAAATAATGATTACATAAATACTTACTCTCTAATTTAACAATCCCGAGGGGTCCGTACAAAATTCGATTTCCGAATCGAGTCTCGAAAGTCCCAAAGTGATCATATATGGGTGCCGTTTTTTGCCAACTGAGATACGGAACCCTAAAAACTATATAACATTTGGCGTAGGCCAGAGTTGACAGCCCTATACTAGCGTGACCGCCGAGTGTAGGTAAATAAAAGATATAGATAAAAGTCGTGGTACATACATGAGTCTGACTTCTGTACCCTCTTTATTTTGTGCGGATGGGGAGAAATTCTTCTATGCATAAACTTTTTGTGCCTTCCTTTTTAGGGTTCCGTAGCCAAAATGGCAAAACGGAAGCCCTTTTGTTTTTATTTAACCCTTTTTGGAGTTCCGTAGCCAAAATGGCACAAACGGAACCTTTATAGTTTTGTCATGTCCGTCTGTCTGTCTGTCTGTCCGTTCCTCCGTATGTCTCAGGCATTTTACTCAAAGACTACTAAACGAATCTTGATGATATTAAGTGAAAAAGTGTCTTGTTGTTTTAAATATTCCGATAGTTTCAGTTTTATTACAATTAATTTTTAAATCACTTAATTGGGTATTTGAATACTATCAAAATATAATATTTTTTATTAACCATGTAAAATTATGTCATAATATGTTCTAAAAAAATTGTTCATTTATTAATTTAACACACTAAAAGTGAATGATATGACCATAGAAAACGTGACGTCATATGCTAGCATTCCATACAAATTTGTACGAAGCGGGTCGTTTTTGACGTTTCTTAAAAAGAGGCGGATTTGACTTCAGTCAAATACCCTATTCTATATCTGCATATATCAAAGAAAATAAAATATAATAAAGATGATTTAATAATATTAAAAAACGAAACAGATCGTAAACTAAAAGCATTTTATGATGATCCTTGTGTAGTTATAGAAGATTAAAGTAAAAAAAGTTGAGTTTTTTTTAGGTTATTCATAAGAAAAGGACTAAACTATCTTATCATTAAAATGATTTTGTTATTATTTATTTTTAGATTAAAATTGATTTTTAAATACTTAGTTAGTTAGTAGTAGTTAGTAATGTCCATCAGCTCTTTTATTTTTAACTCAGGCATTTATTTATTTAAGATATTGTATTTACCATTCTGCGCACCCCATTTGGACCACTAGATGGCAGTAAATGAAAGTCATCTATACTAATATTATAAATCTGAAGAGTTTGTTTATTTGTTTCAACGCGATAATCTTAGGAAATACTGATTCGGAGCAGCAATGAAAAACGTTGCAAAAACGGGGAAAATTTACGCAGACGAAGTTGCGCGGGTCAGCTAGTATTTGATATCAATGATACTTGCCTTGCTATCTGTTCAGATACCACTGAAACACATAACCCCCCTTTCAGATTACATTATACATAACATGAATCACGTTCTTTCATACTTAGAAGCTAATCTTGAGTTTTACAATGCAATACTTAAAACACGACAAAAAGATACCTATGGTTGGAGTGCTCTTGTCTTCAAGTGGTCCTCCGAAGGAGTGCCTAGAGGGGAGAGGGGTGGGGCAATTGGCAAGGGTACCTCTGTGCCGTCAACTTCACAAGTCGGCTTTTGTCTAAGGACCTGGGTTAGCTGGTTCGAGACTAAAACCAACTTTGAGGGTACCGGACTTCTTATCTAGAACATTCTCGGAAAACATTTTTGGATGATTTCGTCGTTGCTTTTTGAAGGGTTTTTTTTTTAGTTGAGAAGTTGTTTTTGTTTTATTAGAAAGTTTTATTAATATAGTGTATGTTTGCTGTGTACGAGTCTCCTCAGTAGAACCTACTTATTATAGATCCTAGGGGTTATTGCCATAACCATTTGGCGAGTGGGTTGGCGATCGCAGTAAGGCTTGGACGCTGCTGCCCAGTTTGAAATCTCTTAGTCGCCATGACGACACCCTCGGGAATTGATGGGGTGGCATTACACACGGCTGTACCACACAGTTAAAAATAAGTTAATTGTCTTAAAAAAAAGTTTTAAAATTATAAAAAGTGACGATATTTTTTAATGAGATTGCGAGATTACCTATAACTTTTATGCTTGTGTGTCTCTTAATCAATGATGTCAGCTTCCAGAATGAATGGAATTGGATATGGTTATAACCTGATATTTTTTGCATTTATTTTATGAAAATCCATTCAATACTTAGTTAAGAAGATAATCAGATATAATATCAGTATTTACTCATTTAGGTAGATAATCAATGGCGAAATAAGCAAGAGTCGCTATTTCTCTCACGTCTTTGTTTTACGCAATGTTTTAGAAAGTCAACGTGCTATTTTTTTTATTTTTCTCTAGAAAGGTTGCAAAAACAAATAGTTAAGGTTCACTTGAAATTGATTATATTATGAGAGTTATTTAAACATTTAAGTGCGTTAAGAGCATCACACGAGATGGCAATATTATAAACTTTGTCAATTTTCATTGATTATTTACATAGGTGATAATATCTTGTTGTTGACTAAGTATTTTGGTTAAGTATATCTTATACCTTTAAACGAGCAATTCTTGTATATATATACCTATATATATAATCTGAATCTCGGCAATGGCTCCAGCGATTTTCATGAAATTTAGTATGTAGGGGCTTTCGGGGGAGATAAATCGATCTAGCTAGGTTTCATTTTTGGAAAACGTCGTTTAAAAAAAATAACGAGCGAAGCTCGGTCATCCAGGTACTAATGTTATAATTAGAGATGAAAGCGTGGTTCTTACTTCTTTAATCACACTTCACACTAATGTTATAAAGGCGAAAGTTTGTGAGTATGTGAGTGTGTATGTTTGTTACTTCTTCACGTCTAAACGGCTGGAGCGATTTTAATAAAATTTGGTATGGAGTTAGCTGACACCCTGGATTGACACATAGGCTGATAAACCGCGGGTAACATCGCGGGGCACAGCTAGTAGACTTATAAAATCAAATACGTTATAGTGTTTCTATTATGCAATAAACGAATTTATTCTTTAACATAATAGATTTGACTACGTGAGATGAAGTGAGGGTTACATGGCATGTCAAATTGCCCACCGTGGGCAATTTTCAGAGTAATTAACTAATTCAAAATTACAAATATTTAATAAATACTAAGCTTATTGCTAAGCACATAGCCTTTAGGGTCTTGAATGATTTTATGAGACCTTAAATTAAAACTCTGGCACTTGATTTACTTGCATGTCACTAGAATAAGTACTTTGGTTAAGCTTTCTGGTATCCTGTTAGAATTGGCATTGTCATTATATTCAGATTTATAAAGCTATTGCTAGATGTACAAACCCTCTGGTGTCGACTACCACTAATGCACTCTCTCCACCTGGATTACGGCCTACGTCCAAAAGCGCGGCCAATAGGTTTTTCATTTGACCTGGATCCCAAATTTTCCTTTTATTGGAAGATGGGGATAGTAGGCTTGGTCGAGGATTTCAAAATCAATAATTTATTATGGTTCTGGTAATTTGGCCCTCTCAAATTATTTTATATAACCGATATATCGTACATTATACGAGTATGTATATGACCCCCTGGACTATAGTAAAACAATTTGTGGGGGCCAAATTACAAGTATTAAGAATATTAGACCCAAACCCTAATATTCATCTAATATTAAATGTTTTTGAATATACCTATAAAATCCTGTACAAAAACCCTTGTCAACCACAATGTATCATTATTATTATTAAGGTAACCATAAAACGCAAAACATAGTATGTCCAGAAAAAAATGTAGAGCTGTTTAAAAGTCTGCCAGTTGCGTGACTTGATTGGTTCAAATTCAAATAACAAAATAAACGTATTTTTTATAGTAATTCGATTGCTAGGTATCGCAAGAATTCCGCGTTGCACGGAAATGATGCTACCACGTATTCTATCTTTGATACCTGCAAGGGGCCAAACTACTACCATTTTCTTTACCTATTATCTCTTTTTACAATAGAAAATTTGTATATTTTTTATATTGAGTGGAAAACCATCTTAAATTTTGTTGATAATTCCTAAATTGCTAAAACTACCTCCTTATAATAAAAATAACGTATCAGTGTTGCCAAAATAACTACCTAAAATAGCGAATGATTACACTTTGTAATCATTCGCTATTTTAGGTAGTTATTTTGGCAAATACAAGGAATACACGTAAACATAAACATACAACGCTAAAGCCTTAATGTTAGAATAGCGAATGAATATACTCATATAAACAGATACATTAATTAAATTTATTAACTTGTATGAAAGAGTGTCCATCCGTGTGTCTGTTGTCTCAAGAAATTATATAGCTGTTATAATTTAATGTAATAAACAATGTAAATCATTTAAAATGAAAGTTGCCAGCACGCAGAACTATGCGGATAGACGGTGGTAGACCGTCTACTTGACTATCACATTTCTTTCAAATCCGCCCAGGAATGGGCCTAAGGATCCCAATTATTAGATTTCTTTAAAAAAACCTACGATTTCCTGCATCTGCATTGCCGGCCTTTAAGGAAACAGTAGGCTACACCAGAGACATACCTACCAAGCAGATAATAATAATATTTTTTGGGACAACTCACACAAATCTATCTGATCCCAAACTAAGCAGAGCTTGTATATAGTACCAAGTAAGTTGAAACTATCAACTGATAAACATACTTAATATTTCTAAATACATGCATATTATAGTTATATAACACCCAGACACAGAACAGAATAAACCATCATGCTCATCACACAAAGTTTTATCCTGGGTGCAGTCGCATACACTCCCACCGCGCCACTGAGGCCACTGGTGAGTGACAGACGTTTATGGGCAATGGTGATCACTTACCATCAAGTGAGTCGCTTGTTCGTTTGTGAGATACGGGATCTCGTAAAAAAAAAATAACTTCAGTAGGATAGTGTTTATATTAGTTTTTGTACTAGTTTACAGAAAATATTTATTACGTAATCGTGTTATCAAAGAATCCCACTACATATTATAGCTAACCCTTGGTAGGTTGCCGCAGGGATTATATTTATAAGCCTGGCTTTTTCATCTCTGATATTACATAATATTATTATTTTTATAAGAGTACCTACGAAGCATTTTACCTTTCGCTGTTTGCGCGGTCGAAAGGTACCCGAATTTAAAATTGGATTTTTTAATAAAAGTGTCTAATATTCGCTTGGAATTGTTAAGTCCTCAGTGCTACTGGGATAAATCCCAGAACAATCTTTGACTAGTATGCATGGTTTAATCTTTATTTGTTTTTATATATATATTTTTTAAAACATAACTAGCAATGTGGGATTTTGGTCCTACATTTCTAGCAATCCTGTTAACCCCTCCTGCTAAGCTCAATGGCTTGTGTTAGGAGTGGGTTCACGTCGGTAGTATAATGGGTAAGATTCGAACCTCATGATTGCGAGACCGACGCCTTAGCCATTAGGCTTAAAGATCTCATAAAAACATAGTTCACTTATCATAGTTACTAGATTATAACATAAAATTGTATTTGGCATTAAATATCATACTTAAAAAACCGGGCAAATGCATGTCGGGCCACGCACAATGTAGGGTTCCATAGTCATCCTCCATCCGAATAATGCAGCTTAAGAAGTAGGTTTTCTGTTGTTTTTGTTTTATACTTACAGCGTTATACCTACTTACTTAATAATAAGTACCTGAATGACCGAGCTTCGCTCGGTTTTTTTTAACGACGTCTTCTAAAAATGAACCCTAGCTAGATCGATTTATCGCCCCTGAAACCCCTGCATACAAAATGAGCCAGCTATCTATGCGACCAGTAGGCCACTCTTTAAAACAAAATTTATACATTTTTCTACATTTAAATTTCTTAACTTAACGGGGACAATTCTATTAAATTTTTGAATAAGCACAAGAAGTTGGAACCCATGGAATATTTTGTGGAATGAGTGGATTAAATAGATGTTCCTGGCTACAGAGCCAGGAACATCCATTTAATTCACTCATTCAATGAAAACGAAGTTTCGTTCAAAAAAGAGCTGGTGATATACAGATATCATCAGCTCATTTTTTATCGAAACGTTTTTTTTTTAATTTCTATTTTATTAGTGTTCACAAACAGTGACACAATAGGTACAGTGTTAGAGCTAGTATTATGTACATGTTATAGATGATTGTGCCACCAACATCGTTGACCACGTTTTCATTGACTTAGAGGAGGCCTCCAGGTTATTCAGTAGAATTCGTATTGTTTATTCGCTTTACAATATAATTATAATATAGTTAATGCTTTTTGAAACGATCAAACAGCTTTAAAAAAATATAGCGATCTCGTCAACCTATTCAGTTAAGTTAATTTGCTTGGATAAATCCACGGATATTGCGAATCCGTGGCCTTAACCACTAAGCCTAGCCCTCAACCTTTCTTAATATTAAAAACTCTGCATTCTTGCCAGTCTATTACTTTGGAACCAACATACAAAAATCTATAGACTCATAATTGACTAACATATTAATATGGATACAAAATAATTACATCAGAAATCACACCTTCCACACAAGGTACTTAAAATGACGATGTGAAAACAACCATAGGTTAGCGTTATAAGTGTTAGTAAATAAAGTAGTAATGTGGGATTGATTGAGCGTCGTGCCGGACCGCCGGTGCCGTTCCGGACCGCCGGACGCCGGCCACCGGACCGCCGGACGCCGGGCGTGCCGTGCGCGCGCCCGGTTCATTCACTCAGTGACTCATCGAGTAGCACAGCCCGCGGGACGCCTTACGACTACGATGAATAGGGTTGCCATACTAGGGGTGGGTTTCGGCAGAAATCGTTTTAGATCGACTGTTTGGTTCGCTTAGGTACGTGCAATTTTCCAACGGGTGATTTCGTAGCTACACCATTATGAAAACGAAATTGTAAACTTTTATTGATTATTTAAAGCTTTCGTTAAAATCGATTACGTAATTTGTTTGACTTCAATGGTTTTTATAGAACTTGTAAATAGGTACGTAGTATGCTGGGACCTACAGCGTAGCAAGGTAGGAAAAGTTGCAGTTAACGTAGCAAAGGGCCATTCCACAGTCAAATATATCCGTAGAATCGAGCTACGAGCGTAGCGCGAAGACTGCTTACATCTACGATACATTTTCAAAAGCTTCATCATAACAAGAATATTTTTTGAAAACTTAACAATAGTTGCCGTCTATATTATTGCTGACCGGAACATGGCCAACTACCTTAATAAAAAATCCCGGTAACCAACCGTCCTGTTCCCATTCTGCAAAGTGTTATTTTTTCATGGAACTACAAAAATGATCACAGAAGTCTTAGCTATTTTGTAAATTTTGTGAGCAGCAACCCTTACTATGGGGTAGCGTAGCCGGCAGGACCCCGCTGAGGGCGGCGGGTGGCGGGGGACGCCTGCGCGGTGGCGGCCGCGGTCGATAGGCCGCCAGCGCCAGTCCGCGCCGCGCCGGGCACCAGCGAGCCCGCGCCGCCCGCCATGAGGGCGCGCGCGCCTATTACTCTCCTCGCACTCATCGCGCTATACGCCACCTTCAGCCATGCCGAGAAGAGCAAATTCTGTGAGTCCTTTTACCTATAAACTACATTTAAGAAGACCAACGTGTTCAACAACATTTCTGATGTGTTCGGATGTACTCCTTAGGTATTTCAGAGCTTTAATTTTACCGCTTTCAGCTTTCACTATATACTTACATGTAAAAGGTATATATGCACATGGATGTAAGCTTCTTATCTCAATTTCGCGGCAACTTGCTCTCAAGAAAGTATATAACCGTACTTACTTTGATAACGCACTAAGTGCTTTACACGACGCCGTGTCTTAAGCCTTTTTGTAACTGAATATCTTGAGTTATGTAAAATGATGTTTTCTTATATTGGTTGGAAATATGTAGGTCACCAAGACAATAGGCTCAGAACGGCGCGCGTCCCTGCCTCTAATATAGTATACGATTCATTACCCGTAGTTTGGGCGTAAGGCTTTCTTTATACGAAGCCTTAACGATATTAGGTCGTTACGGAGACGTGTCGTTCCGTCTAAATTATGCTTCATAAATGTGTAATCTCCTTGGTATTGTTTTGCTTGTTTTTATGGTCATTTTATTGATTTTAATTTTGGTGTTTTGGCAAAGTAATACTTGTGTCATAAACATGGTATGATTAAGAATGGCGTGTGGTGGATATTGGAGGGAAAAATTTAAGTATTTTATCTTTTATATTAAGGTTTACATATATTTAACAACGATAAGAAAATATTTCTGGTAGGTATATGGATTATTTTATGGTGTTTCTCACAAGTCTGCTTTAATGATAGTTGATTTATTTCATTCAATTACTTACATTAATATTTTTTTCAAAAACTTATGCCTTAGCTACAAAATCCGTCATTCATATTTAAGTATACCGAAATATACATAGGTACCTAATCGATATAAAAACATCACGAACTTAAAAACAAAATAAGTAGTCAAAACATATATTACTTGGCTTGTTGAATATAATAATATTGTCAACCTGCCGATAACCTTATCCTGGTAACCTCAGTCGACATGCAACAAGACTACATGTTACTAAAATACTTATTTATTTTCTGCCAGCCTTCTGACAATTTACTGGCAATCTTATCAACGGGGCC
The DNA here is from genome assembly GCA_945859575.2 of Herminia tarsipennalis. Classification (NCBI taxonomy): domain Eukaryota; kingdom Metazoa; phylum Arthropoda; class Insecta; order Lepidoptera; family Erebidae; genus Herminia; species Herminia tarsipennalis. The sequence goes on along the minus strand of OX243841.2, from coordinate 26,517,032 downwards.
TGGTCCCCCACAATGTCTCGGACCCCCAGCTAGCAACACCGTCTCCCCCGGACCTAATTTCAGCGCCTTTTCCATCACAAGATGCGATGCTATTGAAAAACTGGAGCCTGTTGAACATGTAGCCACCGTCATTTCTGCTGGTATGCCTGGAATCTTGGACAGCTGGACTTCTGTAGGTTCCTTGGCCAAGTTGGCTACAAGTAGCAAAGATCCAGCGTTACCCCATCGCAAGACAGCAACTGCGCCATTTAAGCGTTTTATCTGTAAAGGGTGGCAGAATGAGTGACACTTAATTAAGTAGAACGTGATACGATGCTTAATGTAAAGAGATTTCGTCTGTTTGGGCATTTAAGTCTATGTAAAATGAGACGTATTACTGTAGATAGTCGTTTGAATGCAGCCTACTGTATGGTACTTTCTGAATTGCCTTAAAGTTTATAGGCTAGATTTAATATAATATAGGCTAGATTAAAAATAAAGTTTATTATTAAAACTTAGGCGTTGTTGTTTATTATGGACATATACACTGTATATATAGGCTTTAAAATCATACATATCAACGAGCTAAGGGGTGCACTGACACAAACAAGGGTTTCATTATATATTATAAGTTATGTTAAGTTAGTTAGTTAGTTAATTTGTAATAAGTATACATACAAATATAGATAAATTATATAGGATAAGTAAATGATTTTGTTACACTATCGCTTTGGGTTGAACCTGTAATGGTAGTTGTAAGAATGGAGTAAATAAATAAATAAATAAATAAATAAATAAAAACAATGCGAGATCTCGAAAGTTTGACACAAAAGTAGAAGAAAAAAAATCTTTCGAAAATCGGACTGCCTCGGTGGCGCGGTGGGAGTATGTCCGACTGCTACGCAAGAGGTCGTGGCTTTGGTCACCACTTTGTGTGATACACAAATTTTTGTTCCGAGTCTGGATGTACTCTTTGTGTCCGTGACTTCTATGTTTGTAAAGTCCCCCGCGACACAAGCTCTACCCTTCTGCGGGAGTAGTCTTTATTTAAAATAAAAAAAATAAAAATCACATCTAAGGGGACTAACAGGAGGTCTATGTTTATATGGTAAACCCGTCACCAGCTGCATGGAGTTAAAAGCCTATAGGAAAGTACATAAAAATAAACTATAAAATATAAAAAAAAACGATAGAGACATTGAGAGTGCCGCGGAAATACTTAATGAATTACGATCGCTTTCGCCTCATATTTTTCTATCATCCCCATGAAAAGGAATATCATCCCCAACGGTAGAAAAATATGGGCATAATGGTGCCTTATCTTGGCCCACGAGACGATTGAGAGGAATACGTTGTTTTGAATTGGGCAGGCGCTCGATTCAAAATTGCTATTTGAAATACTTAAGGCGCTTTTGCGTTAGGAAATTCCACTTTAGGTTTTTGATATGGTTTCACATTACTTAGAACAGAATTGCTTCGTAAATAAAGTTGTGTTACTGCTGGGCTTCTTTTCTCCATACTTGCGGTAAATTTAGCTAAAAGCCCCTTCGTAGACGGATTAGTGATCGTAGAAATGTTGCAAAAAGATATTGCTATATTGCCTTACTAATAACTAAAGAAATACATTTCCCGCTAAACCTGAAGACTCTGTATAAAGGATAACATATTACTTAATACCCTCCTCCTCGATTTTTTCTGTCTGATTGGTCTGCGTGGTGATTTACGAATGATACAAGCTTAAATTCAAAATTTACCTATGGTATGGTTATTGATCGCAAGAAACTGCGTAGAAACAGCGTTTATCTACTGTATTAGTACCTAGTATAAACATAGCAGTCGATTAGTTATGTAGTACCTACTTTGTCGACGAGTAATTTTAAATTCGAAAGAATCATAACATAAAGATGGTTAACTACCTATCTATAATTTAAATTTAAATATCGACAAGTTATTAATTTCGTTTTCTTCAATACCAATGGAATCAGATGGAATGATCCTACTTTAAACAGGGGATTACGAACAATACATCAACTATAGCAAGATATGAAACCAATAATGTCTCATACGAGAAATTTACGCTCTGCCGGTTACCCACATCCCGAGAGGGTATAAACCCATTATGACTTAAACGAAAACGTTTTGGTTTTCAATTATTAAGCCCCGTACCCTATTACCTCGACATGAGGCCCAAAGGCCGGCGACTTCCTCAAAGCAGCTGCGACTCTTACGACTCCGGCGTGACTTAAATCATTTGCAAACTCGGTCTTTGCATTGGCGTATCTGTAATTTGGTGCAATAGGTAGCCAGGGTTCTCCGCTCGTGAAACCAGCATTAGTCGTATCGTCCCAAGGGAAGGGGGATTTCGATGGAGCTGGCGCATTTGGCCAGCATGTTGTGCCAGTAGCCCATTCCAGAAGTGTGTCTGCCGTTCCTAGCTCGTCTCCTTGTTGGATGACTGCTGATCCTGGTAGCGAGAGCGCTAGGAGATTCACAGCGTCTACCATCTCGCTTCCATAGCGTGTGGCTGTTCGGCTGTCGTTACATGTGCTTGTCTGTGAAAAATGAATAAGTTTTTAATACAAATTGAGATTTTCGTGAAAATTGATTTTCGTGAAAGTAGGCCTCAACTCTTGCCTCAAATAGGTGTGAATCGTTTCATGATCATTGCTTAAAAATAAAGTGAAATGGAACAAAAAGTCAAATCTTAGAGTCGATCAATTTGCATTTGACCCTCGTGGTAGGTACTCCTCACTGAAAAGAACTGAGTGGAAGCTTTGGGAATGTTAAAAAAAGTTGATTACGAGATTGTCCTCACATTTTCATGTCTGTCCTAAATATCCCTAAGGGTTTGGTCATTACACACTCATAATTTAAGTGACGACGGCCATAATGTTAGGGCGCGGAGTTACGGCCTGACGTCGGAATACGCCGCTTAGCCTTCAGTGCGAACGGCAAAGTTTTCTAATAAAAATGTTTGGCCCATAGACGTTATAGTAGGACATCAAAGAGATTATTCTCTCTTAGGAGTTTATATACAAGTGTGTTTTGAAGAATCTTAACGACTGGTGTTAGTATTATTTAGTCAAATATTCATTTAAACCTCATTGCTAAAAGGGTAGTTTTATTTTGAAGCTTATAGAATGAAGTCCAGACTCTTATTATTTAAGACTGGTTAATTCAAAAAAAGATTAAAGGCTATTTTCCAAATATTTTACAGGTAAATGTAATCTAAATTAAAACCGTACCGACAATGATATCAATCTTCGTACTAAGCTGAAATCGTAGATGTTGTTGCAACATCAAAGCAGCATCAGTTAGGAATTCTATCATTAAGATCTATCTGAAAGATTTAATTCGCTTATGGAAAAACGAATTTATTTTCTATCTAAAGCCCACTTCATTGATTTTACTCGCAGCTTCTAAGCATACTGCAATATGGTCCCTGGAGTTGTTTTTCACAGATTGAATAGAGGACAAAGCCGCCAACTGAACGAGGCGAGCGGAGCCCCGGAGCCCTGGGGGACAATAATGCGCTTTGTGATCTAGATTCTTTACCGCCTTTCATAAAAGCCAACTAATTTCTCATTAATTAATGGGTTAGTTGGAGGTTGTGCAATAAATGGCCTATTATTGCAGTTATTAATGGCAAATAGATGACTTGTCTAATCTAATACATATTACAAACAAGTTTAAACCCATTTCAAATATAACTTGAATTTGTATATGACCATGAATGTAATGGGCTTTTTGACAAATCGTTCGGGAAACTGATATTCGTTAATAGTTATTTGAAAACAAGAAGTTACCTACTAAGTGGTATTATTTATTAATAAGTTTACATACTTTCTTTATTAAATTCTTGTCAATAATTTGAATTGGTTTTTATAAACCGATCGGCGACTGAAGATTTTTTTATCATAACATTTGTTTCCCTATTTCTATAGATGACAGCACACTTCTTATTTAACATTGAAGCTTACCATCCATGTAGGAGTGAGATCCTGAGGAGCGGTCAGCAAGGATGCATAGAACCCCAGCACCATGTTAGGAGTAGACCTCGTTAAGGAAGTGAGAGCGTTACTGAACACACTGTTAGCTCCAACACCACCGTCGCTGTAGTATGTAGCTGCTTCTTCAGGTCTTAAAGAAGACTCCACTAAAACTGCCCTGTAGAATATATTTATAGGTTAAAACAAATTTCTTTAAATCATTAAATGTCTAGCCACAATTCACCATTAAATTCCAATATTCATCTATCTTCATATAACTAGACCTAATTCCGATTGATTTGAATGAGAATTGGTATGCCACATTGTTCAAAATCCAGTACTTTTAATGTCCTTTGTGACAAATTTACTAGACTGAATAACCACTTACGGAGTCTCCAAACCGGCACTTCTGACACAGGTCATAGCATCTGCCACCAGCTTCTTCAAGAGCTGTTCCCCACACTTCTGTTCCCTCAAGAAGTCAGGGTTGAGGACTACTCCAGCGGCTCCTCGCTTCAACCAAGCACATTGAGCGTTAGACAAGGCTGCTGCAGCATTGTCAGAGCAAAGATTTACTAGAACTTCATTATTTGAACTCCCCCAAAACGCCTTTCTGCCATCATGCCATATCCATGAGTCCACTCCAGGTTCTAGCTGCAAATCAAAATTTATTTTTATACACATTCTTTAATTTGAGGTGTAAAAGCACAAATATCTGACTTCAAAAGGAGGTCTGTGGTATACGTATAGAGTTATATTATAATACCAAGGTTTCTCAAGTGATTAGCATAGTTGCTTTTATATTTAACAGGGTACAAAGTTGGTCTTATAAGTATTTAAGTGTAAAACAATACAAAACTGTAGTACAGGTCAAGGCGAAAGAAAATTTATAAAAGCTTTTATTATTTATAGTGTAGTTGGTTATTTACTGTTTAGTAAGTAGGTTAGTTCTTGGTACTTACTGGTGGAACATCATCAGGTGCTCCATCTTTCCATACTATTCTGTCTTCGTATCCAGTGACTCGGTCAGCACTTGATGTGAACCATTCAGACACTGAGCTCACCGATTGCAGAGGCAACGAGATCATGAGTTTCAGCTCTGTATTTAAAGATATAAAGTTGAAAATAGCATGTTTTATACTTTTTTTGATAAAATACTTTTATGCTCACACGCGTGTCTCTGTTTAAAACAAAACAGTGCATGACTCAGTCTCTATTTTTGGCCACTCAATTAATCTTATTACTTATATAACGTTGGTACTACTTTTAGATAAATTGTGTCATAACGTCCATTAAAACCATCTGTAATTAAGTAATATTCGTGCGAATTAATTAATTCATAGACAAAGACCACCCATTGTGTTGCTATGAATAGAATTTAACTCGTTCACTAGATAATTTCTTCATTTTAATAATAAAGTTGGCCAATTTCATCGCTTATCAATACCTACCTAATCTACGTAGTGCGGTAACTTGAGGAATTCAAGTTTGGTAGAATTGTAAATATGTTAAGTCCTTTCACAAAGTTTAAGTCTCATTCCTACCAAATTTTATCTAAATTAATTAGTTCAGCCAATAAGAAAGCGACAGCCAAAAATACTATTCCCATAGATACGAGACCCGTGCTTAGACTTGTAAAATACAAAATGATCTCCTACTTCGGGAGTTGTTTTCAAGGTGAATAATGACAAACTTTACCTAATTTCTTAGCCTTTTCCAAAAGGCTGTTAAATTGTTCCAAGTTTCCATAGCGCGCGTCTATGTCTGCAAAGTCCAGGATGCCAGGCTTGGAGCAGTCCGTGCTCCTGGCGACCACCGGCGACAGTATCACTGCGTCTGCTCCAAGTGCTCGGATATAACTGATCTGTTTGATTACTCCTGGAATTATAGAATATTTATATTATTTACTATCCAGTTAAAGTTTCGCAAGGAATACGACTTGTAACCTCTTTCAGAAGACCGTGTTACGGTAGTGGAATCGTTGTAGGACTGATTATGATGTGTGTCGGTCCGAAACGACACCACCGACATCAGTTTTTGATTAATTACTATTTACCTCTTTTATATTACAAGAAAGTTTAAAAAAAGGCATAGAAAAATCTTCTAGCACCCTGGAACAAATATGTCCACTAGCCATGATACTTTCTACTGCTAATGTTTATTTATAGATTTACTTTTATAAGATACCTGAATTTATTATTGAAGTAGTAAGAAATTATATTAAAATACTTCTAAATTAATTGAATTGATACTAACAGTATGGGTTGTAATTTCCTGCAAATAAACATTTTTATTTAATTTATTATTTTTTATTATAAAAGGAACTCTCATTTTTAAAGTCATATTAAAATTTATGATTGGTATATCTAATTTTAATAGATATGCTTGGTACCCGGACTAGATAATAAATCCTAATAAAACTATAAAAAGATTATTTATCTTTATATATAAACGTGGTATAATCGTGCACATAAATGGTATAAACGTGTACTATAGATAACATAATACAAAATTGACCCAAATTATACCTATTTTTAAAAATAAACGGTTGTGTAATGGCTCTTATTGATGAAATTATGTAACATTTTGTAATATTCTGATAAGAAAATTAAATAAGAAATATTTAAACTATTTTTACGATGATGTATTGTTTATTAAATATTAATAATATCCGTGGACAATTCACACAGTGGTATCTGATCCCAAACTAGTCAAAGTCTGTGCTATAACAACCAGACAACTGATAAATATACTTATATATTTTCGATAAATTACACCTAGTCACAAAATAAACCATCGTGTTCGTAACACAAAGTTTTATCCTGGGTGGAGATCGAACCCACGACTTCCGGCAGAGCAGTCAGGTCCACTAACCAACAGGCAAGTCAAATAATTAACTTATTCTTCTTAATTCTTTTTATCCGCAAATTTAAGATTCTAGAGTATATAGTAACTGCTAATATAAACAATAATAAAAGTTGGTCTTTTGGTCCGGGTGGGAGTTTTTATGCCTCGTCCTTTTCTCACAGGCTCTAATTATTGCTACCACATATGTATAAAAATATAGAAACAACATAATTATAGCTATGACAAGTGAAAGCTACCTATAACAAGTATAATTTTGAAAATTCTGACATTGTAGGCGGCTTTACCTATAATGTCAAAATTTTCATAATAGGCGATATTTTGACTATTAACATAGAACTAATATGTTATTAGTCAAAATATCGCCTATTATTTGAACTATTGTTCGTAATTGAAGGTTAAGCGCTTTACAAACTGCAAACGGCCTATTGTCAGTAAATACTTCATGTAGTAGGTATGTAGATGATTATCTATAATATAACGCTGATATGTAGGTATCTACCACATGGATGTGATTTATGCGTCTGCTTTGGGTCTAAAAATAAACAAAAGGTCAAAAAGTATTTACGTTTTACGATTTGGTATTTTGAATTAAACAAAATAGCTTTTATTTTAATATCAAATTGATTAGTATAGTTTAGCTACTATAAAATTGTAAAAATGTGTGTCTGTACGCCATTCTAATTACATAATGTTAAGTAGATTCGCCTTCCACGTCTTTCGTACGCTTAGTTCTAACATATACCTTTAATTTTAGTAAGAAGTAAAATATATAGATTTATTATAAGGTTTTTACTACTTCTACTTAGAACATTTCTCTCTGAAGGTATGAATGTAGTATAATAATCATATTTTATTTACCTAATAAAAAGCTAAGAAACTCCCCTGAGGTGCCAAGTTAGGTCACTAGTAAAATATATTTCGGGATTGCTTATTTCGGCTCAGACACATTAATTACCGCTAGGTACTCATCATGTACTCATTATCAATATAGATAGCTGGATGAGGCTAATTAGCATTGCTATTTGCGTTGGTTATTTCTACTTGTTTGTTTGTGGCTTCGTTAGAAGATAGGTATACCATGTTTAATTAAACCAATTTAGTGACAAATAAGCACCTCGTCAGGTTAAACTAGTCGTTTTAACCAAAATTATCGCTACACTACAACGCCCCCTGCGTTGTAGTTCGCACATCAAGTGTTCTGTACAAACTTGTAGGCACATCCATATTAATATTATAAATGTAAAAGTAACTCTGTCGGTCTGTCTGTTACGCTTTTACGCTCAAACAGCTAAAACGATTTAGAAGAAATTTGGTATGGAGATAGTTTGAGCCCAGGGGAAGGACATAGGACAGTTTTTATCGCGATAACCGACATCCACGCGGGACGAAAGCTAGTAATATTATAAATAGCTCAAGAATCAAGTCTCGAAATAAGCGTTTTTTTGCGGCATAAACAGCCGTATCTATTTTAGGGTCCCGTAACTCAAAAGGAAAAAAGGGAACCCTTATAGGATCACTTAGTTGTCCGTCCGTCCGTGTCTGTCAAGACGCTTTATCTCGGGAACGCGTGGAGGTATCGAGTTGAAATTAAAACCATATACTCGGGTCTCCAGTCCCTTGCTACGAAAAAATCGAACTTCTAGGTTACTTAATGTAAAAAAAGAACGACGACGACAACGAACGAAGATACGGGCATTAATGCTGCAAAAAACATTCGATAATCTCCATATCAACCCATTTTACGTCCCACTGCTGGGCATGGGTCTCTCCAGTAGAACTTATAGGTACTAATTATAGATCCTGGGGGTAATTGCCATAATCGCCGCGCTTGGCGAGCGGGTTGGCGATCGCAGAACAAGTAAGGCTTTAAAGTACGCAGAGGACGCTGCTGTCTGTCCTCCGGGTCCTTATTCACGATCTTCATTCCGTGTCCGTGGCAAGCCCGTGCGAACTGGCGCATGCATGGTGCGCTCAAAAATGGCCGCCGTGCATGCGCGTTAATGCATTTCTAAGTGCAGCTCTCCATTTACCATTATGACAAGATCTTGACAGTTCGAACGGGCTTGCTACGGACACGGAAAAAAAGAAAAGTACCCAGATGTGAAATCCCTTAGTCACGTTCCCTTACTTCATCCCAAATTTGGCAAGTAATACAATCTTATACTACTAGTATAGCGAAAAGTCTGAAAACTATACATTTGTAATTAAATCATAAAAAAAGTCTTTTTTCGTCGTTCAAAAATAGACGGACAACAAAGTTTCTTTTTTTTTTTTTAAAGACGACTCCCGCAATAGGATACAAGCCCTGTGTCGCGGGGGACTTTACAAACATACAAGTCATGGTCACAAAGTACACCCAGACTCGGTACAACAATTTGTGGATCACACAAAGTGGTGTCCCGTGTGGGAATCGAACCCACGACCTCTTGCGTAGCAGTCAGACGCAGTCCCACCGCGCCACAGAAGTTCTCCTTAAAAGTGATCCTATAAAGGTTCTGTTTTTTTTTTCTTTTGAGGTACGGAACCCTAAAAACACGGATTTTTCTCCACTATCTATAAACACAATATGAATGTTTTATACATAAGACCCTTCCGTGAGAAATTATCTAACTCCTAGTGAAAACCGCTTCAAAATCCGTGGCGTGGTTTAGAAAGAGTTAGGGGATATACAGACAGATGCAGACAGCGACTTTATAAGGACTTGCCCCACAAATTATGTTCTTTTCTGTTATATTATGTTCTTTTCTGTTTTTGTTTTGTCTGTGATTTATTTGTGTTTTATCTGTAAGTTGGGCGTTAATGGCTATGCCACAGCTTATGCTACTACGGCCATTATCGTGCATAATTTGACTGTTGCATGTATGATTAATTTCAAATAAAATATTATTATTATTAATTTCAAATAAAATATTATTATTACTATTATTAAATTTATAGGTCTTCATAAGGTAAGCAGTTGGTTCCGTAGCCCGTGGATGCCAGCACTAACAAGGGCATCACAGGCGCATTAACCACTCTAAAATATTAAGAAGAAACTAAATGCAGACAATCCAATGTGGGTTAACCTCATACCTCTCAAATCGCCCAATCCATCGCCATCCCCGTCTTTAAACGAATCCACCACTACCCTGTAGTAGACCGCAGAATTCCACCACGGCGCGACTACTTCGGCGATCAGTCCGCCGACCAGTCCACCGACTAGGGCACACGCGACCACAAGCTTCCACATCATGACACGATTATGGCAATGATAGACACAGTTTGCATTGACCTTGCTTATAGAGATGGGATTTAAGTCAGGTATTTGGTATTTATGGTATACAAGCTTCTGCTCTTTTGTTTTAAACTCACTGCAAGGGTTGAACATTTTAAAATCCCTTTTATGCGGATGCCAATGCCATAATAACTATCTGTGTCTAATTTATTTATCTAAATTCTTTCAATGGGTTGAGCTGTGCGTAGGTATATCACGGTTTCATTTTACATTATACCTAAGGATCAGCTTTTGTCCACTGTGGCACGAATAAAAATAAATTCAAATCTTATATATAACTAGCTTCCGCCCGCGGCTCCGCCCCCTTAGATGTCCTTCCCCGGGACTCAAACTATCTCCATACCAAATTTTATCTAAATCGGTTAAGCTGTTTGAGCGTAAAAGCGCAACAAATAGACAGACAGAGTTACTTTCACATTTATAAAATTAGTATGAATTCTGTTGTGTGAGCTGTAAAGTTTTACCAAAATTATTCCTGACCTAAAGGTTCATTTTTCATAGGCCGATCGCGAGCCGCGCGCGGCTTACGACGTGCGGGTGACGCGCGCGGCTGACGCGCGCGGCTGACGCGCGCGGCTGATGCGACAATAGTCAGAGTATGAGAATGTATGGCGCCGTTTCCAAGGTCTGCGACAGACGCACACGGCCGACGATTGGCGTAGGCTGCGCGCGCACTCTAACTCATGTCGCGTCAGTCGCTCGTCGTAAGCCGCGCGCGGCTCGCGATCGGCCGCGAGGCACGGAAATGAACCTTAAGAGTGACAAATATTTGTATAATCGTCCTCACAATCTTTTGTGGTTCGTACGCGAAGCTCTGAAAATTATTCCAACGTTGAAAGAAAATTAAATAAGATTATACCAACATTATTGTGTAGTTACTCCATTTACATGTGATTAATGTCCTTGAGTACTCTTTTTAATTTTCCAATTACCTGATAATTAATTAAGTTATCAGAAGTGATTAATTAATATGCACATATATACCTTCGTATGCAACACATTTTATCTTTGATACTTGTTACCTATTTGCTAATAAGTATTGAAGTTTACAATTGCTTCTACATAATTTTGACTGCCTCTGTGGCGCGATGGGAGTGTGTCCGACTGCTACGCAAGAGGGTTCGATTCCCACACGGACACAGGGCCTGTTCCTACTGCGGGATTCGTTTTAAAAAAAATACTAGGTTATGCTCTCGATTTCGTAAATGTCTGAAAGTAAATCGTAAGTCCTTAGTATTTTGTATCTGGATAGAATCTGGCATGATATGCCCGGTAGTCACTGGATATCCCCGATGTTGAGACCGTGAAAAAGATTATGAGCCTTGATGGAGAGGACTTAAAGGTCATTTGGTGTGTGACATCATGTCCTAGTGCTCAATTGTGTTAGGTATATGTATAGGACTCATATAACAATTCACAAACTTCTAAGACTATGTACGGTTGTAGCTTGATCAGTAGTTGAAAACCTTTCTTAAGAACTGTACGGCTTATGTACTGCTTAAACATAATACTGCCTCTGTGGCGCGGTGGGAGTGTGTCCGTTGAAATATACCAAAATAAAACAAAACAAAAAATATATGTACAAAATTTAATTTATTTTCATAAACCTAGACTTATGACAATGGTTTTATAAATCTAAATAAATATTATCATTTAGAAACGTTTATTTTCTAGGTATCATAATTAATTAGCATACCGAACCGGCTTCGAAACCAAACACAACGAAGTAACCTACTTATGATTAAATAGGTTTAATTAAATTAACCTAGTCACTAGTGCCTGATATCTGACATGATATGGTTATTTCACCAAGTCTAGTTAATTTATTCCTCACACCAAACTCACTCGTAATAATATTGACTCTCACAGGCAATAAGAAATAGAAACATACAATAGCTCTGTCCCGTATTTTTATTTAAACTTGTTTATTTTAAAACTTACTTCAGAAATTGAAAACCGCAAACCCAAATAATAGTTTGACGATCGAAATTTTATAAACAATATTATCTAAATTTAAATCTCTAGATTAAAATATAAGTACGATGTTTTAAATACTTATTTGATAGATAACCATGTAGCTGAAAGGATTTATATTGAGTTAGTTACTGACTTTAGTAATCTGGCTGGATAACTGCTGACAATATGTAAATAGTACGTGTGAGTCAGTTATCAACGTCAGTGAAGGCATACTGTATCAATGTCATTCTGGTTAAGGAAAACCTTCAATTTAGAGTATCTAGATTAGATAAAATAATTAATATTGTGCAATAACGATAGCGAATATGCACAGGGACAATTTTCTAAGCATGCGCTTCTAGTTTCTTACTCAAGTCAATATTAAATTACTAATTGACACTCTTGTACTAGTTTACGTCCGTGGGGCTTGCAGTACTATAGCTTCGCCAGCTGCCAGTGTGATCGCACCAAGAGGTATATTGTTGCTGTAAAAAAGTATATAAAGTTAAGTCAAAGGTTTTAATCCAAATCTAGTAAGAACTTTTTTCTGGTATCACGTAGGTGTATGAGCAGCATGCATTCGGCATTCGCGTTTTCTACATCCTTTGCAAAACTTTACATGCATACTTTTCCTATTTCGCCACAAGAATGCGGGTTGGAATCTGTATCACAGAAAAAGCCTTAGAAACACAACTACTATTAAAATACTCCATCGTCATAAAATCTGATAAAAATATTCAAATCAATAAAAATCAATCGTACTGTGGTGGTATTTTTATTATTACTCACAATCGTACTGAAATAAAATAAATGCCCTTGACACTAAACAATAATTATTTTATCAGGACGAGTAATAAAGGTATTTGAATATCAAGACCATGAAAAAATATCTGAAAGTAGGTAAGTACAGTCTTATCGATACTTAATATCGAGGTCAATCCAAAAATCTGCAAACCTTATCTGTTATACCAGCTTTGTAACAAAAAACCGCATTCAAATTTAGCTACCCGTTTGGACGCTATGATATCGTAGAACTACACAAACTTCTTTAAAGCACAAATACAAACATATAAGTACATTTGCCAGTTCGATTAGGGCTCACGTGGTGGCCCAACTATGGTCACATTCTCTTTCAGAGGAGGCCTGACCTGTGTGGGTAATAATGTTGTCTAACAAGTAACACCCATATTTTGTCGGGTTAGGAAGTTACAAAAACTAGACTTACCCAGGTAATCTGCTACTGTGAACACTTGAAATATAAACACTCAGTGGTTCCTGCAGCAGAGAAACTCCTCTGAGATCGACAGTGTCAACCACATCGCCCACATTGAAGACCAAGGCGTATGATATATATGTCCTGAGATACCTCACCAGGACCAGGGTGTTTTCGGATAGAGCAGTAACGTGATACTCTCCATGACTGACAGAACCCATACCTCGAAGTCGAGTCAAAGCTTGGTATACCTGCAGGAAAAACCATAATGTAGGAAAAAATGTTTTACCTTTTTTAAACTAAGTAAATGTTCCATAGAAGTACATTCATCCAACATGGCTACTGTTACAACAAAAATGGATACTGAAAAAATATATTTTGTTATTCCAATTAAATACTGTCTTTTGCTTTTTGATTAATTGATGTCGAGGTCACAAATCTCCTATTTACAACCCATCGTGAGCCAAGCAGCGAAATACTGATAATAACTTTGGTAAGCGCAACAGGATTACAATTTAAAATTTATCAGCTCGTCCATATCTCGAGCCCGACTAAAATTTTGATGCTCTTTACCTGTAAGTGGCTTCTAGCAGCGTTCATCTGCAACTCCAAGTTGATTTGCAAATAGTCCTGAGCTACTGGTAACCAGGTCCTCTCAGCGGTAGAAAATCCAGCATGTCTGGTGCTATCCCAGTGATAAGGAGTTCTACAGGGATCTCTGGAATAATCCAGGTAATTAGATTCATTGCCCTGATTAATTGCTGCCACGTCTACGGTGTCTTCCCAACTGACAAAACCGTCTTTCATGCCGATTTCTTCGCCCTGGTAGGTGACTGCTACACCTGGCAGAAGCATGTTAAGGCTGTTTAAACCGTCTACCATATTGGCCCTGAATCTAGACGGCATGCGACTTTGATCGTGGTTTCCGAACTAAAACAAAATAAGTAAATTAAAAATAAGTTAAATAATAAAATTTCAGACATCGATAAAAAAATGTTTTTTAACTTACCACCCAGTTCGCTACCCTTCCTCTAGGCATATAAGTGAGCCAGCGCAGAATGATATAAGCGAAGTCTCTTGCATTAGATCCGGCGTTAAGTGTCGTTATGAAATCAAAGTTAAATGGAAAATGAGCACCCTCTCGGCCTCTCTCGTCTCCATAATACAACATCGTATTGTATATGTTGGCATAAGCTTCAGCTAGTAGCACTCTGAAAATATCAGTATTTTTTATTATTGATTTCTCTGGAGTTTAAGTTAACTCAAAGTAGATCTCTTCTACATTGTAAATTTATTATTATTATTTCATCAACATATCTTACTTGGTCTCCGATCCATTAGCTTTCTGCCATTCATCAACAGCAGTCCTCCAACCGTATACAACATCATATAAATCTGGATGATCTCTTGTAAATTCCTGTGTGGTATATCCCGGCTGATCAGGGGTCAAGAACATATTACCAGACAATGGTTCGTCCATGTAAAGTCCATTCTCATCAGGTTCCTTTTCGAAAAGATGAGGGATAGCGTCTACTCGGAAGCCGTCAACACCCTTCTCAATCCAGAAAAGCATGATGTTGACCATTTCATCTTTGACTCTTTGTTCTCTGAAGTTAAAATCAGGTTGTTCGACGGCAAACTGATGTAGATAAAACTGTTGTCTTTTTTCGCTCCATTCCCAGACTGATCCACCGAATTGACTGATCTGCATATATTAAAAAATAGGTACTAGGAAATAAGCAAATCCTATATTTCATTGTAAAGAGTTATAAATGTGTTGTACTTGGAACTCACCCAATTAGAAGGTACTCGCCTTGGGTTGTCAGGATCTGGTCTTGGATTAGCCCATACGAAGTAGTCTTCATATCCTGCCTCCCTTGCTTCTGACTTTATGAAGTAATCGGATTCGTTACTCGCATGATTGGGAACGTAGTCCAAAAGGACTTTAATTCCTAAAATAAATAAAAATATGTGTAAATGATATGTTCCTGTTTCAACTTTCTATTTTTTTTATAGTTCTTTTCATTACCTAATCTATGTGCTGTATCTATTAACTCCTCAAAGTCTTCCATGGTGCCATATTCCTCTTGAATTTGGTAGAAGTCACTTATGTCATAACCGAAGTCGACCATGGGAGATTTGAAGATTGGTGACATCCAGATGGCTCCCGCCCCGATGCCTGATATGTGATGTAGGTTTTGCGTAATACCTGTTGATGGATACATTAAAGTGTTAATTTTAAGAATTTTTCGTATCTGAGGTTAAGGGATTTTGGTTAGAAATCTTATTATGCCTCGAAATAGCGTCGTAGACGAGAGAAACTACACAACTCAAATTAATTCGGTTACCTGAAACTTGAATAGCTTCATCTAGAATTTAATTAAATCAAAATTAGATTTCAGGTCTAAGAATTTACTGCTGAAGTATTTGTGTCCTTTGGAATTGGAGAAGAAATTGATTAATACTCGTAGACCCAAAAGGGAATCTGCTATATTAAAGGGCAGGCACAAAGGTGTTTCTATAGTATAGGTAATACCGTATCTCCCTGCTATTGATACAATTGTGAATTGAGTCTTCGGAGGATTAAATCTGTGGTATATTTATGGTCTATGTAATTAAGTCCGTGCAGCCGTATAATACAAATGTTTCTTAGCCTCATTAACTTGTTATTGGCACCCCTGGCTCCTGAGATTTTTAACTATTTTTTTTTTTAATCCAATGTCTCCTATTAAATACGTTTTACTCAGTGAGCTTTAAGAATACGGTTGGTTTATGGGTTTATAGTTTCGTACCTTTCAAATCACCAATACCGTCTCCATCACTATCTTTAAAAGATCTTGGATATATTTGATAGATGACGGTGGTCTCCCACCAGTCCAGCTTCCTCAGCGCAGGGCTGTTTACTTCCTCTTCCCTCATCAAAGCCCATGTCGTCACCCCCACAATAACCCCCACCACTACACCAGTAAGTAACGCTATACTTACTATCTTGCACATTTTGTCAATAATGTTTTTTTCTCTTCACGAATTCTTTATAAATGATCCTTTATCATATAATTATGTCGTAAACTGTTTATCTGCGCAATTAAATCGTTTGGTTTTATTATTCTGTTATTGTCATTACCGATATCTATCTCGCTTTCATCGATCATTGGTTTCTACGAATAAGTAGGTACATCCGCCGAAATATATAAGATTATGGACTCAAAAGAGAGTGTAATATAGGTATATGTGGGGATGTGGCTCAAAACAAATTTGAAGATAATTATTTTAGCACTTTATTTAATTTTATCTCGTAAGTACAGAATACTCTTTCCGTTCATCACAACAAGTCTTTTCTCTTTTTTGACAGCTTGACAACTTCAGACTTCAGCCCTACCACAGATAACATAAAAAAAAAATACTAAATTCTCTACCAAATCATACTAATAATCAAAACAAAATTACAAAACTAATCCACACGGTCATCCTGCTCTTCATCTGTCCCAGATGAACTCTCTTCTTCTGGTGCAATCCACGCCTTCATTAGATCTGCAGAAGTTGAAGTATTAATGGGACCTTCCCCATTTCCCACCTTCTTGACGGTGTATCTGTCATTGCGTTTTTTAGCGGTTACTTCATATGGCCCTAGATATTTCGGGAATAGTTTTGAGCCCTGAGAAAATTGGGTCTTCTTAATTGCCACAATATCACCTACGTTGTAGACAATAGCTTCTTTCCTTTTTTTGTTATAACTTCTTAAATTCTCCTCCTGTATCTTTCTAATCGACTCTTTAGCCTTCTGTCTAAGTTCTAGCCTTTTTTCATTAAACAATCGCATATTTTCTTCCTCTATCAATTTTAGCAATTCTTCGTCTTTGTCCCTTATGATAACTCCAAATAACAATTCGAACGGAGTCATTCCGATGCTTCGTTGGTACGTTCCATTTAAACAACGTTGTACAGTAGATACTCTACGGTACCATTTCGTAGGGTCATCCGCACTAAGCTTGCTCAACACGGCGATGATAACCTGGTGGATACGTTCAACCTGGCCGTTTCCTCTGGGTTGTCCAGTAGTGATTGTATAGTGCGTAATGTTCTCGTTCTTACAGTATTCTTGGAAGTCGTTTGAGGTGAATGCCGCATTTCGGTCGGTTATTATTCTTTCGGGTGCCCCAAAAGTTTGCTGTTGTAAACTCAGTTTATCTAACGTCTCTGCAGTAGTCAAAGTCTTAACAGGATAAATCCAAGTGAATTTAGTGAAGCCGTCGACGACAGTTAGGATATACTTGTAATTCTTGTGCGTTGACGTCAGTGGTCCAAGATGATCGATATGGTAAGTTGACAATGGCACTTCTCCTTTATCTATTGGGTGTAGGAAGCCTTCTTTCTTCCCTCTTTTATTCGATATCAGGATACACTCAACACAATTGTTTATGGTCTTTCTTATTTTATCTTGTAAATTTTCTATGTAAAATTCTCTATTTATTAATTCTTCAGTCTTTGCTACTCCGAAATGTCCTCGTTCATGATTCTTTCTTATTATTTCAAATTGCATTTTCTTGGGTACCACGATAAGTCTATTGCCGTTTTTTTCCTTGTAGAGTATGTCCTTTTGTAAAATATAATCGTGGTACGGCTCCTTTTCTAGTATCTTCTTCAATGCTTTTATGTAAGCGTCTTCATCTTGAGCTTTTTTGATGCGTACTGTGGTTTCTGCGATCATTAGACAAACAGGATACCTACTTAACGCATCAGCGTGCCTCATTCTTGATCCTGGTCGATGTTCAATCTCGTAATCGTACTCTTCAAGTAGCAGAGCCCAGCGGGCGACTCTTGGAGGTAAGTCCTTCTTTTGTAAAGTCATAGTTAATGCGGAGCAGTCAGTTACTATTTTAAAATGTATTCCTTGAAGGTAAATCCGAAATTTCTTAATAGCTTCTACGATAGCTAATACCTCTAAGTGGTAACTATGATAATTTTTTTGAGTCGGAGTAGTCTTTTTGCTCATATAGTGGACTGGGTGGAGTTTGTCATCATTAGGGCTTCTTTGTAGGAGCACAGCTCCATAACCATCTGCGCTGGCGTCTGTGTGTAATTCAGTTTGCAAGTCAGGATTGTAGATTTTGAGTACAGGTGACATACACAATATCTTCTTAAGCTCTTGGAAGGCTTTTAGACATTTTTCATTAAAATCAAATGGAATATTCTTTTTCAATAAGTCGGTCATCGGTTTTGCTATCAGTGAGTAGTCCTTAATAAATTTTCTGAAATAGCCGGTAAGTCCTAAGAATGACTGAACAGCTTTCACATTTTCTGGCTGCCTAAACTTTGCCACGGCATTAATTTTGTCTTTCGATGGTCTCACTTCATTATCACGAATGATGTAACCAAGATATTCGATCTCTCTTTTCAAAAAATGGCATTTTTTCCAGTTGAACTCTAAACCAAATTCTTCTGCTTTTTGTAACACCTTTTCAAGCTTCATTAATCCCTCTTCTTCGGTTGTAGATGGTAAAATTAAGTCATCAAGGTAGGCCGTTACGGTCCCGTCGGCAATAAGGTTACTAAAAACGTCGTTGACAAACCTTTGAAATACAGATGGCGCTGTACACAGTCCAAAGGGCATTTTGAGGAACTCATATTGACCTTGAGGTGTGACAAAGGCTGTGTACTTCTGGCTGTCTTTATGCACATTCACGTGTAAAAATCCGTTACATAAATCGAGCGAGGTGAATACCTTTGCTTCCTTTAACTTATCTATCTGGTCCTCTATTACTGGTAATGGGAATCTTTCACGTATAACCTTTTTATTTAATTTTCTATAATCCATGCACATTCGACGTGATCCATCCTTCTTGTGAGCCAGGACAATTGGGCATGCGAAGTCAGATTTACTAGGCTTGATTATTCCTTTTGCCATCCATTCTTCTATTTGTTTGTTCACGATATTCATTTCTAAAGGCGACAAACGTCTTGGGCTTTGGTAGACAGGATCTTCATCTGTTAGTAAAATCTTTAGTTCGACGTTGCTACTACTTTTCTTATTATTAGGTTTATATTCTCTACACATCTTGTAAATTTCTTCTGCATACTTGGATTCTTCTATATCATATTCTTGATTGGCTTTATTGTCTTCGACTAAAAGAGTGAGGTGCATATTTTTTTCCATATAGACTCCATCGGGAGTAAAGTGCACTTCAAAATCTTTGAGTATAGGATTGCCAATTAGAACAGTTACGGGTATGTCATGGTCCTTTACGACACAGAACTTTACATCTGCATGGTACTGGTCAATCTGGACTGTGGCTGAGAATATTCCTTCCGTATTGACTTTATTCTCTGCTATTCCTGTTAGACAAGTCGATTTTGTTTTGTAGTCTATAATACTATCTTTAATCTTCTCAAATTCTGATTTTGTAATTAGGCTTACGTCACTTCCGGTATCTATGAGAGCTACAAATTCTATTCCGTTAATCATTATCTTCTTGTAGGGAACTAACTCCTTCTTATCTTTATTTTGTTCTTGTATTTCTTCTTCTTCTTTATTCTGGATATTGAGTGTCTTCTTATGTTGGTTATTGGTACATTCAGTAGATTTGTGACCGAATTCATTGCATTTAAAGCATTTGATTCCCTTGGAACAGGATGGTGATTGGTGGCCTAACTCACCACAGTTAAAGCATCTTTTCCCGTGAGTCGTTTTACGTTTTTCCGTTGAATTAGATGAATGAACAGGTGCAGGTTTACTTTGTACTTTCTTTCTGAATTCGCTGTATATGTCCAATTTTTTTCGGAATTCTTTTATGTCCGTGGCACCGTACAGAATCGCTTTGTTAGTCTCAAGGTCACGAATACCATCAATGACATATTCCATCAATGCAGCGTCTTCTACCTTGCCATGGAGTGCCAATTCTTTCATGGTCAAAAAGTATTGTTGGTATGTTTCCTCATTTTTCATTTTACGCGCGGCAAGTTTCTTATGTATCATTGCGCTATTAACCTTAGGGCCAAATTCTTCTTTAAGAGCTTTCTTTAAGCTCGCGTAGTCTTTAACTCTTCCCAGAGATCTCAGAAAAAGTCTTGCAGTTCCATCCAAAAGTCGCTTAGCATAAATCAATTTCTCGATTTTAGTCCACTTCATAAGCTGAGCAGTATCTTCGAATTCGTCGATAAATGTCTCAATAGGGTAGGTGTCGTCTCCAGTGAAAATTGTCATCGACTTTTCCAAATCCTTGAAGGAAATCTGTACCTCAACGTCTTCATCTTCGCTTTCTTTGCTGTCCGTTTTCGGCGGCATCTTGGCGGTAATACTTGTGTTGGTCTTAGAACTCTGAGAATTTCTTCTTTTGCTAGTCGTACAAAATGATAGCTTTTTGGTACTCATTAAGATCCAAATTAATTTAATCTTCAGTCTTCATATAAAAATAATTAATTCAGACAGTCTTCTTCAAAAACTACCATTTTAGCAAAATAATTCTCGGCTGGCAACATTTTCTACCATTATGTGTCGGTAAAGTAGGAATGACATTGACACTTGTTGCTAACTTCACTCGGCGGGCCGTCGTCACTGGCGGTGCGTCGGTAAAACAGATGCAAATGGCGTTCACAATGGCGGCTTAAGTTGTCACGAACCGGCACTTTTTTTTTATTGGATGAGTCTTTGGTTTTCGTCGTCGATTCACTTCAAATATTGTTTCACATCCCGGACGAGCCCCCAAAAGTTGTGGGGATGTGGCTCAAAACAAATTTGAAGATAATTATTTTAGCACTTTATTTAATTTTATCTCGTAAGTACAGAATACTCTTTCCGTTCATCACAACAAGTCTTTTCTCTTTTTTGACAGCTTGACAACTTCAGACTTCAGCCCTACCACAGATAACATAAAAAAAAAATACTAAATTCTCTACCAAATCATACTAATAATCAAAACAAAATTACAAAACTAATCCACATATATAATATATGTGGGTATGCATTAAAGCAAGCTTGTCTATTTATTTGGAACTCCCTGTAATTTGAATTGTAAGTACTTAGAATAAATATGAATTTAGGTTATTATTAATTTAGCGTGAGCGTGTCAACATAATGACTATAAAATTAACAAGCTTTTCTCTTACTACTGCAAAACAACAAAATTTCCTAAATACCAGATATATAAATTTGTTGACACACATAGTACCACAGTAGTGAAAACAGCCGTAATTTTTTTGGAAAAATATAATTTGCAATGCTTTTTTATTAAAAAAAAAAACGTATTGACCTTTAAACTAATGAAATTGTGCTATTTTATTTATTATTATTTAATAGAAAACATAATTATTATCTATAGGTATATTTTTAACGTAATTCCATAGAATTATGTCAAATTGACGAAATGGCTATCAAATATGGCAACGGATATCGATGCGATTTTACTTTCATTCAGATAATTTACTATCATTCTTTGGGATGGTATAAAGCATGCAAAAATATTTACAGCCAGCCAGTTGGGAAAAGTTCGCGCGAAGCCTGCGCGGTCCGCTTGTTAATAATATAGTTGATTTTTGTTGGTCTAAAACCTATGCAAAATATATTATTTATGGTTTATTGCAATTCCAGTATAGCCACGTACACAACACTACATAAGCGGATGTTACCACCACAATTAATCACGGTCCAGTAGCCTTAGCCGCAAAATTACAGGTCACCATAATATGATGAGCTGTTAGTAGCTATCAATTTAGCAAGTTGTCATTGACGAAAATGTATTTTGAATTTTAAACAGGTTTTACAATTTTGTAAAACCTGTTTAAAATTCAAAATACATTATGCAACACGCAATGGAAGAAAATCGAAAACAAGGTTTAAAAATCTATTTTTAATAATTGTTATTAAAACAGAAATAGTAATACATATTCTGTAAAGATTTCAAATTTCTTCCTATAGATATATAAAGCCGTTTGAGTAGACCAACGGACAGACAGCAGAGTTTTAGTAATAAGATTCTGTTGGCACCCGTTGGGTACGGAATCCACAAAAAGATATTAAGTTGACCACGAAAGTAAAATAAAAAATTAGGACCACCCCGATTACTTCTGTCAACAATCCGGTCATAAGCTATAATATTTTATCTCATATCAACCCATATGATGTCCCACAGCTGGGTATGGGTCTCCCTAGTAGAACCTACTTCTTCATAATCTATTATGATCCTGAGGGCAATTGCCATAATCGCCACGCTTGGGGTTGGCGATCGCAGTAAGGCTTTAAAATATTCCGAGGATGCTGCTGCCCGTCCTTCAGTGTGACATCCCTTAGTCGCCTTGACGACACCCACGGGAAGACATAATAATAATAATAATAAAATAATAATATCTTGGGACAACTCACACAGCGTTAACTGATCCCAAACTAAGCATAGCTTGTACTATGGAAACCAGACAACTGATAAACATACTTATATATTTCTAAATACATACATATTATAGATAAATAACACCCAGACACAGAATAAACCATCGTGCTCATCACACAAAGTTTTATCCTAGGTGGGGATCGAACCCACGACCTCTTGCGTAGCAGTCGGACCCACTCCCACCGCGCCACAGAGGCAGTCATGGACATGGGGTGGCACTATTACATAGAAACATCTATTAGAAAACAAACCTATAAGAACCATCGTTCTGCCACAAAACATCAAAAGTACAGAAGGCAAGCTTCCTACTTCGCTTGGCAGCGCAAACATAGACCTCACTCACGGACACGGTATTCCGGAACATCTTTCGAACAAAGCGGTCCGAGATAACGTATCTGTGATTTAATCGGCGGATGGCTCGGAAAATGGCTGAATCGATTATTATCAAATAGTTTTTTTTATGTATTTAAAAAAAAAATCTTCGATAATAGGGTAAACCTAACTAATTATTGGCATTTTAAGAGTGCCTAAGCTTCATGTCAGTTTTAAATTAAGTTACCGTAAAATCTAATTTACAAGAGCTAGTAGACATTATATGTGACAGTAATAAAGATTATCTTGCGACTTTTACCTTAGGATTCCGTATCCAAAGGGTAAAACGAGGCCCTATTATTACTAAGACAGGCTGTATCTCATGAACCCTGATAGTTAGACAGTTGAAATTTTCACAGATAATGTATTTCTGTTGCCGCAACAAATACTAAATAACAGAATAAAATATATATTTAGGGGCTCCCATACAACAAACGCGATTTTTTTTGCTTGTTTTTGCTCGTTATTGATAACGACATTAAGTACTATTCAAATATTCACTGAATATTTAATTATAAATTAGAATAAAATAAATATTGTACATATATTTATAACATAAAAACTTTCTCTTATTTTATTCATTTTGGCAGTCTCACTTTATACATATAGTACTATTCTTGAGATATTTTACTTAGATTGATTTCTTTTTCATTTCAACATTTGAAAATTGATTTTAAGGAAATAAATGTTCGATGTAAAAACAGTTATTTAATAAACCTTTACAAATAAATAAAAAACTCGCTAGTAGCATATAAAATTCGAAAAAAAAACTATCATTAATAGGTATAACAATAATAGGTTTTTAATGAAGTTATTGTTAAATATGTTGGCACAGGTAACAAATACAATCTGATAAAGATATTCACAAAAAAATCTTCCAATCTACTGCTATTGGTGTAATTAAGGACAAGAAATTATTTTCAAAGTATTAATTAGCTAAATAGCTGTGATAAACTATGATTAATAAAACATTTACTTTAAAAAAAAAATACTAAATGACGAGTACAAAATGTCATAATTATGTTGTCTCAAAATTCCCTTGGTTATTGGTTTAGTTTTGATAGTTTTTAACCAAAAAATAATACTTTTTTATTTTTTTTATTTATACTTAACTAGAATATAATCAATGGTGTCCCTGTTTTTTCAAACTAAAATCTAAAGTGCCAATCATTAGACGATTGCGATTGCCACGTAAACACTGGCAATTTGAAAAGAGTGGCCGCGAGTTCATTTCCGGCTTTACCTATTGTTTGCGAACAGACATCACATGTAGGTACATAAAGAAACGATTTGTCACAAGTGTAGTATTTTGCTTCCTAAGTGAATAAAGAATTATTATAATTATTATTAAAGGTGTTACCACATCAATCATTTTATGATGAATAGATTTTGATGAGATGTGTAGGTACCTACTAGTAGACTGATGCGATACCTGTCGAACAGTATTACCTGTAGATCTTATTTATTTCATTTTTAAAAAGACTTATGTGCAGATTAATAATAAACAGTTGACACTAAAGATTAATAAGTAACAGTATTACAGGTTTTTCAACAGGAGAGTCAATAGGTTTTAAAGTGTCGGCAACGAGCCCTTGACATCCCAAATGATGCAGGCGTCCAAAGACAACGTTAACCGTTTACCATCATGTTGGGCGAATGTTTGTTTGCCGCTGTCATAGTATATACACAAAAAAAAGCCCGTGCAACAACAAAAAATAAATCGCAAAATGTGTTCGCTAATCCATTTTATTTCATTAACAAAAGTAATAAGTACCTTTATATTTATACCACCTAATATCGTATCCATACATACAATCGTAAAATTTTATCAATAAATCTATAGCTACATGTAACGGATCTAATAGTATACACCTTAATAATTGACACAATTAGTGTAGATTAACTTCTAAATAGAAATATAAGTTGCGTGCTCCGAAAGAATTAAAATCTATAACCGAACATTGTTCTATGTTTCGTTAATGGTACGAACACTCTTAATAGTTTATGTAACAGTCAGTTTGAAGCGAAGCCCTATAATTACAAGGCTGACTAATTGTTTTGATCGGATCTGATTGTACGACATTTAGGAAATTTAGTATTTAGTCGTTCACGCAAACTACACTATTAATCAATATATCATTTCTTCAAATTCCCTATCAATGTACTTGATAGCTATAGAAGGTCAAAGGTCTGCTGGGTGTCTATTTACCAAAAATGTACAGTTGGTCACCTGTGCCTACAGTCTGCTAATCTGTATGTTAAAAAATTAGGCACCTAGAGTTATCTAAAACAACTCACATGGTTTGAGTAGTACTAAAAAGTACGTATTTAACAATAAGATTTTCTAATTTCAAAAAACCAGGGGAACCCAACGATGGTATATTCCAATTAAAAAAATAATTTATTGCATGTCCGTATGTTTATAATGTTAAGGTTTTGAATAAATTGTTGTACGAGTATATACCTAATTAATTAAATAACATAACAAAATATGAAAAATTAAAACGACGTAGTACCTACACATAAAAACTAAGGAAAAATACAAAGAATAAATTATTCAAATAAACAGTTTAGTAATTAACACGTTATTATTATATTATCATTTAAAATTATTATAAAGATTTACATAAACCTATTGCATAATATGAATTAAAATCTAGAATTTTTATTGTCCCGGGAAATACCCGATTGTATAGGCCCCGTAAATAATGATATACCGGCATTTTGTTTTTGCGCGATTATCTATATATATAATTTTTTTTGTCCTGATTGACTGGCTGGCTGATGGATCAACGCACAGCCAAAACAGCTATTCGTAGATACATGATATGTTGTATTTACTATATGATGTATTCATCCGATAAGAGTGAACTCCACTCTTAAAAGGTTGAAAACTGGTGTTAAAGTTTTTATGAAACTCCGACAGTTTGGAAGATAGATCTGAAATTTCGTATTTGGCTTTTCGTTTAAAATAAAGAAATACCTGTACCTAATTTTTGGAAACTCAACCCTTAAGAGGGTAAAATAGGGGTTGTAATTTTATACAAAACTCCGTCAATCATTAAGTTATATTTGTGAATTTTCGTATTTTAAAATAAAGAAATACTTGTTTTACCATTTTTGGAAAATAACCCCTAAGGGAGTAAAATAGGGGTCGCAAGTTTGTATAAAACTCTGTCAGTTTTAAAGTGAGATCTGTAAAATTCGTATTTGGGTTTTTGGTTTAAAATAAAGAAAAACGTTATTCATTGTTTTTGGAAAATCAACTCTTAAGGAGGTAAAATACAGGCAAAACCAACCCGTGTACCCGAGTGAGTATAATCAGGGTTGCAATTTTTTATCCTTTAGTTTTGAAGTTAGATCTGTGAAATGTATTTGACTTTGTAGTTGTAAATAAAGAGACATGTGTTTCAGCGTTTTGATCGTAAGCGAAAATCAACCCTTAAGCGGGTAAAATCATCCACACAGGCGTCATGTATGTAGTATGGATAGCGGTCGCCCGCGGTATCGGGCGACCGCCATCCATTCTAACATTATTAATTAGAAAAAAGCCGTGTATGTCTGTCTGTTACCTTTTCACATTTAAACCGTGAAACCAATTTAGATGAAATTTGGTATGGAGATTATTTGAGTCCCGGTGAAGAACATAAGATTGTTTTATCGAGATTGTCGACATCCACGCGGGTGAAGCTGCGGACGAAAGCTAGTAATATCATAAAATGTTAGTGTACCATGATATTGGTAAGTACTTATTGCCCTGAATTGCTTGAACATTTAGTAAGTCCGTAAGTTTGACGATACCTTGCTGTTACACGTTGTATAAATAGAAAAAAAAGGAAAGTTAATAATATTTTGAAGTTTCTTGTGGATCACTTTGTGTGATCCACAAATTGTTGTTGCAAAGTCCCCCGTCACACAGGGCTTGTAACCTACTGCGAGATCATTTTTAAAAGAAAAAAAAAACATTAGGCTGGACTGGAATGTCGAGCTCTGCGGAACTTTTCCATCTTACTAGAGGAAAGAAAAAGTATGCCGAATAGTCTTATTTCAACCTTCACAATCGGAAAGGCACTAAATAAAAAATAAACCACGGAAAAATCACGGCAACACGGTACATAACTGCATGTAATGCACCACGAAGCAACTAACAATTGAGTCCGCTTATGACCACGGCCGGTGCAACCTGTTCGAAACGTTAACCAATTTTAAGGTAAATAATGTGCGTTAATTCCCGTATTATAAATAGTTATAATCATGCAACGGGAAAGTTTAAATGTTAGTATAACAATGTATCCATTATAAGATACTAAACATACCTTTGAGATCTCCAATTCCATCTCCATTGGTATCCTTAAAAGATCTTAAGTAAATTTGATACACTACAGCATTTTCCCACCAGTCCAGTAGTCTCAGTTCCTCCTCCGTCGTATCAGATTCTATTTGCTCTACAATTGTTTCACATTCAGCTTCGCTATACTTATGTTTGTTCATCAATACAATAATGATCAGCCATCCAATGATCACCGCCAATATCAATCCTAAGATTATTATCAACGTCTTCATCAACCTCGCTAAATTTATCTTCTGATGTACTATTATCATTTTGAACAATATAATCCTTATGATTAGCTCGTAAATTGACATGGGTTTTTTAAACGTAAACTGGCTTAGAAGGGCAACCACAAGCTTTATCTCCAGTAGTACTATTTGTAACTCAGTTTTATGTGGATGACTTTTGTCTAAAGAGTTTACTGTAAGGTCAGAAATGTAACTCTCCTTCAGTAGGAGTGCTTCCTTATCAAACTTGTAGCATCCGCCCCACCCCATCTGTTTCTGAAAAAAAATTATTGTTTACTTTTTTTATAAATGTTCCAAAAGTAATCAACTGATTTCCCATCAGACATTTTGAAACTCATGCCACATGAAAATCAGAAGTGGGAACAATTTCCGTAACAGTGTTGTGTAATGAAAGGGTAGGTTTAAGATAGGACTACATATATTTACAAGAACTTAAAGACTACTTAAAATTAAACGTAAATTTAGAACCGATGCTGGCGGAGATGCAGTGCTGGTAGGTAGAGGTACGGCGTCCAGGCGGAGATGCGGCGCTGGTAGGTCAAGATGCGGCACTCGTAGGAAGAGTGCGCGGCACCGATAGGTAGAGGCGCGGCGCCGGTAGGTAGAGGCACGGCGCCGGTAGGCAGAGGCACGGCGTTGGTAGGTAGTAGTGGCGCGACGTCGGCAGGTAGAGGTGCGACGCGTCGTAGAGGTGCGGCCCGGTATATAAGAGAGGTGGCCCGGTAGGTAGAGAGGCGACGCCGGTAAGTAGAGAGGCGACGCCGGTAAGTAGAGAGGCGACGCCGGTAGGTAGGGAGGCGACGCCGGTAAGTAGAGAGGCGACGACGGTAAAAACAGAGGCGACGCCGGTAGGTAGATAGGCGGCGCCGGTAGGAATGGTCTCTTTCTCTTAATTTGCCTTTGGAGAATTTGCCTTCTCTTTTAGAGAGCTCGTTCTTTTTCCTTCTCTTTAGAGAGCTGGTTCTTCACTGCTTCTCTTTTAGAGAGCTGGTTATTCACTCCTTCTCTTTTAGAGAGCTGGTTCTTCACTGACTCTTCTTCGGTTTTGTATTCATAAAGAAAACTCTCTAGAAGCAATTTAAAATTTTAAAGCTTAACTTATTTTTAATTTAAGATTTACGCACAGCCAGTTTCACAATGTAGACCATACTTTAGAAAGAACTCTATGCTTATCTTGTTGTCATAGCAACCATAGAAAATATTTGTCGACATGACAGATTTGATTTATGAAAAATAATTGTTTACAATAGAAGAGATATTATACAATTAAAGGCGAAATACATAACTAATATATATAGAAATGCTACGAAATATCACTATAAGGACATATATATATATATATACGAGGTAAGAATTATCACTACAACAGTTCCTGTATAATGTTTATTTATTAGTTTAATCTGGTTATATTTATGCCTGCATTTGTATTACACTAAACTACCTATAGATGAATTCCAAAATTGCCATGCAGATCTGCCGCTAATAAAATTTGTTCCTTGACTTGTTATTTTTATAAAGTATCTACTATATATTTAAGTAATGACTATTACAGCTATTTCATTTACAAATAATATTACTTAATTGAATTATTATTACGGTTACAAACGGTACTTACCAAATTCAACATAATGTTAAAATATAATAGGCAAAGATATTTAGAATTGACTTCCATGATATTATTACGAGTACACAGATTCAAGCACAGCGTTTAATCAAATGAAATTTGATTTTATATTTTAAACTGAAATATATAAATATCTCAGTACAACTAACAACCACTAGATTCCAAATTATATAGTTGTCTGTTGTTAGTCCCACCACACAACTAATAAACATACTTATATATTTCTCTAAATACGTGTATAAATTATGCTCAAAGACGGAATAAACAATCGTTTAACACACAAATACTTATTCTGGGTTGGCTTGCAGCAGCTCACGACCTCAGGTTTAGCAATCAAACTTGAGTTGAGTTTCAGGTTGACCACTCATTAGACCCACAGGCCAGTCAAATCTAAATAATACCTTTAAACGAGCAATTTTTCTATATATAATCTGAATCTCGGCAACGGCTTCAATGATTTTCATGAAATTTAATATGCAGGGGGTTTCGGGAGCGATAAATCGATCTAGCTAGGCTTTATTTTGAGAAAACGTCGTTTAAAAAAAATACCGTAGAATCTTGGTCATCCAAGTACTTTGTTTTTAATTTGCAAACCAGCTCTAAGATAAAAGAAAGTGGTCAAAGTTTAGTTAAAACTTCCTGAGTAACCAAAGTTTAAGAAAATCAACCTTGTTGTTTTATGAGGTGCAAATGAACTTCGACCGTAGAATGGCAGACTACATTTTTGGCCGACAGTACCTATTACCATTGTTTCCTAAACAGTGTTTTCGTAAAATATGGCATCTATCTTATTGATCTTGTTTTTATCCCTTTTGTTGTCGCCTCACGCAAAGAGGAAAACAGATCGAGTGAATAGACAATACCCATGACCAAATAACAGGATCAGTACTGACCATTATTTATTGATTTATGGATTTAATGCCATTTGCATAGGACGATTAATCCTGTAGAATTCCTTTGTAGAAATCTCGGAGAACACATAGCCGAAGTAAGCCGTATAGTAGTTTCTGGCTATGTCAGCTTTTAAACAATCCATCCATATTTACTTAGATCTTTCCACATTCATGATTTGAACTTCCCTTACAAAACTACTTTCGTCTCTTTTCATAACATGTCCGCGATACTGCTATGACCGTACCGCGTTATGCTTTAAAAAATTGTAACCGAATCTTTCTTTAGTTTAAATGTGCAGTAGACACTTGACCCTTGTAGAAATTTGTTGAAAAATCGGCTTGTGTTAAGACAGACAAGTTTCAATCCAAACTAATTTTATAAATGTGAATGTAATTCTGTCTGTTACGTAGTCCTTCTGAAACCGCTGAACCGATTTAAATGTGGTAGTTTGAATTGAGATAGTTTGAATCCCGGGAAAGGATAAGTATCCTTCTTCACAAATTAGTTTTTAAATAGATAACTAGCTTTTGACCGCGGCTCTGCCCGCGTGGATGTCAAAAAAAAAATATCCTATGTCCCTATTGTCCCCGGGACTCAAACTATCTCCATACCAAATTTCATCTCAATCGGTTTAGCTGTTTGAGCGTGAAAGTGTAAAAGACAGACAGACAGAGTTACTTTCACATTTATAATATTAGTATGGATATCAAATAATTTGTCTTCGTATAGGTATTCATAGTGTTGACTCTTAATACCTATGTTTTTGTGACTAATCTAAAGAATAATAATATGTTAGGAATAATAATACATTAGGAATAATATTGAAGAAATGAAAACTATCAAATTTTCCGTTACAGACAAGATAGGTATTGATCGACGAGTGAGTTCAAAGACCTGTGTACCAAATACAAAATGTTTATTCATGTTTTGATAACATTCCTGTAAGTAAGCCAACGTGACATAGTTTGTTACATAGGTACTTATCACTATTACTAGTTGAAATTCTCAGAAAATTCCCATTTTTTTTTTTTTTTCTTATCAACCCATATGAAGTCCAAAGCACGGAACTCCGCAGTAGAACCTACTTGTTATAAATCCCAAACATATTTGTACTAAATCTGTTTAGCTTATAATACTGCATTGGGAATCATCTAATGGTAAGTATTATAAATTACTTAGATAAATAAATAATTTGTTATATTTCGGGACTTAATCGCGTGAATTATTTAAAGGTACGAACCTTTTATTTACCCGACGTTTCACGCGATTAAGTCCCGAAATATAACTAATATGTATAAAAATCGCGAAAGTTTAAATACAATAAATAAATAGTTTATTATGTAAGTAGGTACCGATACGAGAAACGATCAACTTGTTGATTTATAAACTACTAGCTGTGCCCCACGGTGTAACCCGCGGTTTATTAGCCTATGTGTTAATCCAGGGTGTCAGTTAACTCCATATCAAATTTTATTAAAATCGCTCCAGCCGCTTAGACTTTAAGAAGTAACAAACATACACACTCACAAACTTTCGCCTTTATATTAGTAGTGTGATGTATTTAGACTTTAAAGATTCTCTAAAATTCGTTGAGTACATACTTTTAGCGTAAAAGAACAATAATAAATAGTTCTAGTAGTCATAATAACAATATAGATCAATAATAATTACTTTTATAAGAGAAATAAAACATGAACCGACTTCATGTGTTACATATTGCAAAATTAAACTGAAATCTCTCTGGGAGAGTAACTTATAGTGTAGGGCAACATTTTATGGGAAATATATGAACATTCTTACGCACACCCATACTTTAATAGATGCACCTATCCTCACAAACTTTCATAGATATATTTTAGTAAGATTTCAAAAGACCTTTCAAAATGACTAGCCCGTTGGTCTAGTGGTTAGTGACTGCTAAGTCAGAGATCGTGGCTTCGATCCCCACATGGGACACCAGTTTGTAAAGTCTCCCGCGACACAGGACTAGCAATCTAATGCTAATGTTTTCTTTTAAAAAAAACTCTATCTACCCAATCTCGTGTACTCGTCTTCTAATATTTTTGACCTCTTTTTTTGCATCAGTCCTCTAATATGGTGTATATTACGAGTATAATGGTGGCAGCACTTTGCTTGCATATGCAGTTTATAAACAAAGAAACATTGTAAACATTGGCAATTTGAAAAGAGTGATCGCGAGTTTTTATTGTCTGTTCTTTTCTCGGGCTTTACCTATTGTTTGCGAACAGGCATTACAAGTAAATGTAGAATCGACTTTTCACAAGTGTAGTATTTTGCTTCCTAAGTGAATAAATCATTTTTATTGTTATTATTATTATTCTACATAGACGGCACCACGAGTTAAAGCTATGTATAATTTCAAACGCATTACCTTCAATGTACTTTTCTCAGAACAAGACCGAGTACTTTATCGACTCGACTTAGCAGGACTTCGTCCCATACGGCCCGGTATACGTATAAATGAATCATAGGACACAGAGTTCACTAGATGTTAAACTAAACTTGGACCTTTTAAAAGCAAATATTGATTAGAATGTCTAAAAGTACGCGACACAGAAGCAGTTACTGTCGCTACAGTACGAACGACACTGTGCCACCGTTCACTAATTAGTTTCAATTAGCGATTACCTACATTTTATTAAACGTCTTGTTTTATTCTTGTCACATTTTGTTTTTAATTTAAATGCCAATGAGGTAAGCTAAGAACACGCTGCTGGCGTGACGATCTGGGGGCTTAGACAAATGACACACGCTTCTCTTTCCACACACGCTAACGCGAAAAAATGTATGCATTTGACTTATGGTTGACAAAACCTCACGCGACTGTTGCTGAATTTGTAAACAAAATCCAACAGTAGCGTGTGCGGAAAAAGAAATGTGTGGCATTTGTCTAAGCCCCCTGGATGTATTGAGAAAGCTTTAGATTGTGCATTTGAGACATTTGCCTAGCAATGGGGCAGTAAGGTTAATCGATTATTCACACATTGACATATTCCAAGCTTTCGGGCTTTCTACAAACGGAGTATGGTCCGTCCACGTCCTAAAATCGGCCCAGATATGTGTGGATAAATAAAAAACACACAGTGCAGTGTTTTAATGTCAATATTGTGTGGTCTAAAAAACAATGCCCGCTAAATTTGCTAGGTACAACGAACGAAGAAACATAAACTCAGACCAAATGTTTATTTTTCAGTCTGGGAATCGAACCCACTCTTATTGCGGAACCAAGGACCTTGCAGAATTAAAATAATTGCCCAAATGGCCTTTGCTCAATCTAAGTCATATTAACAACAAATTACTTGCTGTGATTAAGTCGCGTTAAAACAATTAAATGTCCGTGACAATAACAGCAATTATATAAATCCAGAAATAAAAATTACATAAGAACTTAAAGGTTATTTTAATGTAAAACTTAACTAAACTTAAATTTACAATAAATAGACGATCACATTAATATCTAGACTGGTGCCGCTCGTAGTATTCAGGCCTCGCCTGCATGAAGAGAACAAAAATAACAACTTATCAATATATTTGAAATTTATGACGTAAATAGTAGCTTAGATATATTATCCACGAATCCTCAGTGGATAACAGCACATATCTTCTCACGACTTCTGTGTACTGGTCTCAATTTTTTTTATACGACAAAATAACGAGACGAGTAGGTCATGCGCCTGATGTTAAGTGTCAGACCATAGCACTATCAGCAGTGGGAACACCCCACTACTGAGACTGATTACGTAGAAATAGTGTACAGAGACTCCTGAATGGGGAGAGACTTAGCGTTTTTCCTAATCATATGGTTTCTACGTTTCTATAACCTAAAATTAAAACAAATATACCGTAATATCGGCTCCCGTACTTGGAGTATCTTCTCTGTACTAAATATACTCCTTGACGATCAATATTTGGCTTGCTATTTCCAGCAACCATAGTGGCTTATGAACGCCAACGGTTTGCTTCTTTAATCACTTAAGAAAAATAGTAGTTCACCTTATTCAAATCTGTTATAATAATAATTACACAAACCCAGTGTCTCTCGTCGAATGGATACTGGACACGTATACCGTTGCCGGCAGAGTCAAGTGCGGCACTCTGACCAAGAAAACAGCATCAGTTGTCTCCCCCATGTTGAAGATCAGGACCAAAGTGTCGAAGCTCCGGAGATACCTCACAAGACATAGCACTTTTTTCTTTTTGTTGCAATTTCCTCCGCTTTCAAATGTGAGTACCTATTCGGTCTTTAGATCTCTTTCTTTATTTGTACTATTGATAGCATTGTCCCTTTTTACTGCAAGTTACGATTGACAGACCAAAGGTGAGTAGTGGATTTTCTTCCTTAATAATATCAATTTAGATTTTTTATTGTTACTTTGATTATTTTGCTTTATTTAATCATTTATGTTTTTTAATCTGGATCCTTTTCTCACCCTATATTAACTTCGAGAATCTTCTTTCTGTCTAGCAAGATTAATTTCCATATAATCTAGGGCTATTGGCAACCATGTGGACATGCTGGAGGAAAATCTAGCACTTGTTGAGTTGTTCCAGTGGAATGGAGTTCTGACAGGGTCTCGGGAGTACAAGTGATAGGTGCTTTCGTTTCCTCGGTTACAGGCTTCAACATCTACCGTATCTTCCCAGCTGACGTAGCCGTCCCTCATCCCGATCTCCTCGCCCTGGTAGGTGACTGAGGCGCCTGGCAGCATCATGTTCAAACTGTTCAACCCATCTACCATGTCGATTCGAAAACGAGTCGGCATTCTATTGTTGTCGTGGTTGCCAAACTGAAAGTACAGATAGATAAAATCTTACTTAATTTGTGAATCACAATATGACTTATTATATTATAATCACAATATAATATAATAAGTCATAATAATTCCACTATGACTTTAGTTAACCAAGATCGACAAAAAACATTAATCTAGATACCGTCATCAAATCGCAGAGAAAATTAAACTGTCTTGAAACTCTCAACAAATTTAATTAGAAGTAAAACTGGAAGAGTCGGGATTCTACACTCATAAAGTATAGTGAGACAGATAATTCGGGCTATTTATTCAACGCTAATTAAAATAGTAATTGTAAAATAAATTTAATTTGGATGTTGTACTATTTGACTTTAGGTCTTTTATGGAACAACAACTGGGGAACTATTCCGTATTCTAGAATATTACTAAGACCCATTAGAGTGTGTTTGAGTACAAAAAAGAACATATGAATAATTCCACTGACCTGCAAATTAGTGGCCCCATAAGTTATATAAGTAAGCCATTTCATGACAGTGCAGACGAAATCTCTGGCATTGGATTGAGCAGAAAAATCTGTGATGAAGACAAAATTGAAAGGGAAGTGAGCACCGGGGGTGCCTTCTTCATTGCCGTAGTACAACATCGTCATGCTAATGTTGGCTTACCCTTCTGAAAAAAGACCCTAAAGACAAGGTATCAAGAATTATTCAAGATAGTGATAAAACTAAAGCTTAAAAAGAAGGCCAGATAACGATATCTGTATTTACTATGAAACATCAAATTTGCATTAATTGAGTCATTTTGAAATGAGCCCTATTACGTGAGTGAGACTCTACATCGAATTTGGGTCTAACAGAATTTGATTTCAATATCGTATTAATAAAGCTTTTGAATGCATATGATTAATTCTAATATGTATCTTATACCTTCAAACAAGCAATTCTTGTACTCGTATAAATGTATATGACAATGAAAAATAAATAATAATAATAATAATAATAATAATTTATTGACATAAAAATATTACAGTAAAAGTGAAATACTCTGGTCCCCGAACTAGTATCAACTGTATTTCAGGGGCCAGTGTCTTCGTCTCTTATATTAGTGTACAAACAATTTTATGTCTACAACTATAGCTTACATAGCAAACATTATTAATTAATTATATAAGTAAAAGATAAAAAGTGTGTGTGTGTATGTGTGTGTGTGTGTGTGTGTGTGGGTGTGGATGTGGGTGAGGGTGTGTGTGTTTGGAATGATGGGTCATGGGTGTAGTTTTTTAGGTTTTTATAAGTAGCAAATTTTCAATATCGTCGTAAGTATATTCACTAAGCCATTTAACCAACACTCTACGAAATTTAAAATTGTTGTACCTTTTACAGTCTTTGTAGATTTTTAGGACTCTGTTATATAAATGCGGAGCTATAAAATTGTAATGACGCTGAGAAAAAGTACGACAAACGCGCGGGACTGGACAGCGATCAACGCGCTTTGTCGACGGCGCTAGGAAAGGGACAGTATGTCTGTGGTATCTTGATAAGATCTGATATATGTATAATTTTCTCACAGAAAGTACATCTGCCCTTTCATATATATTTGTAGTTGGATGCCTATAAGATAACCGCATAAGCACCTTTAATACAGCTCGTTGAGCTCTTTCAACAGCTATCATGTGGGTCTTAGCTGCATTTCCCCAAACAGAAATACAGTACCTGATCAAGCACTCGCATAGGGCTTTATATGTTTGGATTAGGACTTTATGACTTGTTACGTCACGTAAAGTTTTAAAGATGTAAATCATTTTCCTGACTCTACAAGCCAAATTTTGTGTGTGAGCGCTCCAATCAAGTTTCTCATCCACAGTGACTCCCAAGTACTTGATTGTTTGCACGCGAGAAAGCGAAGAACAGTGACAATTTGTAGGGTTATAAGTGCGATTGCATGGATATGTGTGGATTTTTAATTCAATTTCAGGGTGAGGTCTCGTCATATGGGATTTGTAGAAACACATAAACTTTGTTTTTGAAGCATTGATGTTGAGCAAGCTATCTTCGAGCCATTCCGTTATCTTAGCTAGGCCAGTTTCAGCCCTTTCGAGAACCGCATTCCAGTTCTTGTCGTGAAATAATAAAACGGTATCATCAGCAAACATAATGAGTTCCATATTGGGTAACGTTATATTAGTTAAACTATTAATATATATTAAAAATAAAGTCGGCCCAATGGTACTCCCTTGAGGGACGCCGAAAGAGCATAAACGACTGTCGCTCGTATAATTATCTACCTTTACGCATTGCAATCGGTCAGTTAGATAGTCTTTAAGCCAATCTAGTACGATGCCCCTTATTCCAACGTTTTCCAACCTTGTAAATAAGATTTTTTTTGAAACTGTGTCGAATGCTTTTTGTAGGTCTAGAAAAATACCTATACTCCTTTCTCCTTTCACAGTGAAAGAATTAATAGCGCTTGTCAACTTGAGAACAGCGTCTTCAGTTGACATCCGCTCTCTGAAGCCAAATTGCCTATCATGCAGGAGTTTGTTTTTCTCTAAGTAGCAAATGATACGTTTGTTAACTAGTTTCTCGAGAACCTTACTCAGAGCAGAGAGAAGAGAAATAGGTCTATAGTTAGTAGGGTTACTTT
This sequence comes from Herminia tarsipennalis, assembly GCA_945859575.2. NCBI lineage: Eukaryota > Metazoa > Arthropoda > Insecta > Lepidoptera > Erebidae > Herminia > Herminia tarsipennalis. Next base: position 26,479,487 of record OX243841.2, on the reverse strand, counting down.
TGTCACCACTTTTGTGTATCGGACATACTACAGCTTTTTTGAAGATTTTAGGAAACGAGCCAGATCCAAGACTAAGGTTACATAAGTAAGTGAGAGGAGAAGCTAAGGAGATGATGTTTTGTTTCAGGATTTCAGTAGTGATTTTGTCCCAACCTGGTGCGCTATGGGATCTCATTCCGAGCAGTACCACCGCTACTTCTTGTGGGTCAATTGGGTCGAAGGCCATTGATTCTAAAGGAGGATTTCTAGCTTTAGCTAAGGAGGCAAGTTCGTCCTCAGTCTGGTGCATTAAATTTAGCAAATTACCCGCTAGGGTACCACCAATTGACGTAAAGTAGTCATTAACGGTGTTTAAGGACTTAGCTGGAGTGTCCTTAATATTCAAAAGCTCTTGAGGGATAGGGTTTTTTTTATTCATATTGCAAACTTCCTTAATAATTTTCCATGTCTCTTTAGTATTGTTTTGATTTTTAGTGAATTTGTCCTGATAGTATTGTTTTTTTAGGTATTTAATTAGGTTGTTTAAAGTATTTCTGTAGTTCAAATAGTTAAGATTTAGGGTCCAGTCGTTAGGTGCTTTTTTCATTTTAGCGTGCATCTTATCTCGTCTCCGTATGGATTTAACAACTCCTTTGGATATCCAAGGTTTTAGTGGTTTGTACCGGTTTGAAGACGAAGTAGTTCTAGTATTAAGATTCAGAATAGATAGTAGTTTAGTTGAGATTATCTCGGCGGCTATGTCAGTGTCATTGGTTTGGTAAATGTCCTGCCACGATTCCTTTGTTAAATCGTTAAAGATGTTCTCATAATTTATGGTCACTTTCCTATAGCTTAGTTCCTTCCTATTTACAATACCATTCCGGATATATAGCAAAATAGGTGAATGGTCCGTAAGCTGTTGTTCAAAAACTACGATCTTACATGGGCTACCTGTTTTGATCATAAAGTGGTCAAGGCAGGTCTTAGACCTGGTGGGCTTAGTAACTCCTATTTTAAGACCATGCATAGCCAAGAGGTTTAAATAATCTTGCGTAGATTCTTTAGAGTCATTAAGGGTATTTATGTTTATGTCGCCTGTAAGTATTATATTTTTTGCTTTGATAGAGGCTAGTATTAGGTCAAGTGCGTTTAAGTAATTCGTTTTATTTTTAAAACAAGGTGGACGATATGAACATATTATTGAATAGTCTGGCTGGATGTTGAGTATTAGAAAATTACCCTCCGAACATGCAGGCTCTTGCGATGATGCTTGTATGGTTTCGCGAATATAAACCACTACACCATCGTTTTGGTTAATACTGTTTTTGGTCCAGAAAGTGGCATAGGAGTCCATAGTAGGTGGCGGGTTATTTACATCCGTCCAACATTCCGTCAGAACGATAACATCTATCGAGAAATTCAATGCTGATATAAATGTCAGAAATAAGTCTAAATTGTTGTGAATACTTCTTATATTAAATGTGAGAACGGATAATGACCCTCTATCACTATTTACATATTTGATGTATTGGGAACATAGTTTGGTATCACTAAGAAGTAAGCAGTCAATCTGTTGCTCATCGTTTTCTAACTCGTCAATAAAAGTATTATGACAGCGATCGAATAGTGAAAAATGTATAGTGCAGATATGTGGAACTGTTGGTTGGCAATATATGAGCTATAATTACAAGAAAGATATTAAATAAGTTAGAAAACGGAGCAATCGAGTCTGTTGTAGAAATAACATTCCTAATGTTGGGGCAACCTTTAGTATGAATTATGTGTGTATAGCTGATTGTGAATATTGTGTGTATATAGATGTTAAGTAAATTGTGGATACTGTAGATGAGTGTTATTTTGTGTTTGTTTTTGTTGTTAGTTATTAAGGTTTTGTATTTCACACATGGCTTTAACAAAAAGTACTCTGTAGAGGTATTGGTAAGGTGTTGTGTAATGTATTCCAAAAGTATTGTATAATGTTTTGTATTGTAACAGGTGTATACACTATATAAAACATGATTAGTGAAACAGTAAAGATATGGAACTATAAATAAAATGAACAGGCTCACGTATGCAGTGTATAGTCACAAATTGTTCTCCAGTTCTAGAAGGGTTTCTTCAGACTTCACTAAGATTTGGCGAACACCAGCTTCTTTGCGAATGAAGATGTTCCCACCTTTTGTCCAACAGAACATGTAATTTTTTAGTTTCGCAAATTCTCTTGCTTTAAAGAAGAGTCTCCTTGCGCTAGCCGGTAGATGCTCAGCCACATATATGGGACTGCGATCGCCGCCGACGCCAATAATACTGGTATTGATGCAATCTTCCTTACTATGGTTTCTGTTGTATTTCCGGACCATACTGATAAGCTGTGTTTTTATTTCGACGGCGTTAAATTCAGCAATTATTGGTCGGGTAGACCCTGGTTTCCCGGGGAGACGATACACGTCACGAATCTGCGAGTCTGGAATTGGTAAATTAACAACAGCTCCCACTTTGACTACCGTTGCGGTAAGATCGGCAATGGTTTCGTTCTCCTTTGTTGGTATGTTACGTATTTCCACTGATGATGAGCGCGATACGTGCTGTAAGTCTTGGACTTTGTCTTCCAGATTTCTTATGCAGGTATTATACGATTTTTTTTCCTTTTTTAAAATTTCAATTTGCTGTCTCAGGTCCTCAAACTGTGCATTTACAAATACTATTGATTTCTCAATCTCTGTGTTTGATTTTTGCACTGTGTTAATTTGCAACTTTAAATCTGTTATTTCAGACACCAGTTTTGTTATCATAGTAGTTTGCTGGTTAAACAATTTGTTTATATGTTCGTCTTGTTCAGCCTTCCAGTTTCTCAGCATATTTTTAATATCTAACTTAAACTCCAGGAATGCACTGTTTGGTGATGAAATCGGCCGTGGGCGTTTTTGGCGCAAATTAGTGTTGATGTTATCATTCTCATTATCGCTGACTGTCACTTGCTGAATATCCGAGTCTTGTAGGTGAGACATGGTGAACACGCCGAGGGAATTTATACCGTACCGCTACTGCGATAGAGCTGTAGATATCTGTAGCGCTCTCCGGCGTTATATTCAAACTCGGGTAGTTGAACAATAGCAGCAACGCAGCAATCGCAGCTCGTAAGAGCGGGATAGCAATTATGAAGACCGATTCCGTTCTCGCAGGGGTGAAGGCGGGTTGAGCGGGCGACTGGGATGCTCACGGCTCAGGTCCGTTACGGAGGTAATGCTACCCCAACTTGATGCGACTATATGTAATAACACTAGGACCACAGAGTTTATAATTCCGGAATCAATATTTATTGAATTAATTTTATTTTTGCGCACAGTTTAACACACGTCTACTCGTTAGCAGGGTATTGGACGAAGAGGAATATGTATATATATACTAAGTCTCGGAAATGGCCCCAACGATTTTCATGAAATTTAGTAGGCAGGGGATTTCGGAGGCGTTGAATCGATCTAGCTAGGTTCCATTTTTAGAAAATGTTGTTTAAAAAAAGAGTGCCAAGTAAAACTCGGTCATCCACTCACTGTGTATTATACTATTAATAATATATAACTTTATTATATCACGTTTATTATATCAGTTTTTATTATATCACGTCAACTCTGTCGAAAGTTGCAGAATCATTAATAAATATATTCTGAAACAACGTGATCATTAAGAATTAAAGACCAATTGTTCTAGAAAACTTATTTCAGTAGATAATTTAGAACTTTTACATCAATCAGATAAATCTGCAATAAACCTTTTCTTATAAATTAGATAAATGCAAGAGCCGTAAAGATAAAAATCATTAAGTTTAAATTAAATCGAAAACTTTTTAATATCTTGAATAAGTACCTAGCGAAGCGTAATTATTTCGAATGCTCTCGAATGAATTGATCTTGGAAGTAAATTATGAAAGAGTTTTAGAACTTATCTAATAAATCGATTATACTTAAAAATACTCAATTAACGGAGTAAGTTTTAGCGATTTATTTTGGAGCATGGAGCTAAGGACGCTGTTTGTAAGCTTTTAACCTTCTAAATGAAAAGAGGTATTTTAATTTTGGCGTTTTCTTTTTAGTACCAGAGTATCTCTTTTCCTTTTATTTAAATTGAAATCTAACGGTGCTAAATAGGCACTGTTATTATCTACTACTATTATAAATAATACCTATTTCTTGGTCACTAGAACCTACTTTTCCTTATCTGGTATCTCCGCCATGCTCTTCATTATATTCATTGATAAACTCCCTCCACTCATAAACAGCGTCGTACAAGACTATCAAACCTTGGTGCACAAAGGAATTGTGTAACCCAACTGATGAGGCACAAACTGAACCAGTCCACTCAAGGGATCGTCAGGGTACCATCATGATCGGCTGGACTGGCTTCGTAAAGATACTGCTGGTGGGTAAAATTGAAGTCCGCTTGTTCGACAGCAAATTGATGGAGGTAGTACTGCTGCCTCGACTTGCTTCACTCCCATGCTGACCCACCAAACTGACTCACCTTGAATGGAAATAAGCAATTATAAATTCAATTTTCTCCTAAAATATCGGTACTAAAAATGCGGGCCGATTATTACCGATTGAAGGTGTTTTTCAAAGTAAATTATGTTTATTGAGTGCCCCCGTTTGGTATAGAAGTGATTTTTAATGAATGATGGTAATAGGTTCACTGGATTCGAGGCTTTTAGCTAAGGTTAAAGGTTGTGAGGTCTACAGAGTTCATTTGTAAAGTCTTTTGAGTCACCTTTGGTTGTGCGCGCTTTGAATTTTGTTCGTTAATCCTGATAGCTCACTTCGAAACTTTAGATAAGTAAGTAAAGGAGATTACATTTTATGTATGTATTTTGCTACACAGAGGTAAATACAACAAACTTGCGTTTTTAACGTTTAACGAAAAAATGTCCTCGTGATAAGGTAAAAAAACATCTCGCCATATTCACGATAATTTATTAAATATTTGCAGAAAATGCAGCAAAATAAACAACAGACCAAAATTAGTTAGATTGTGGTAACCAATCGGCTGTAGCATGTTCAAATAGTGGAGCCGTTGCGGCAAGTTCTAGCGCGGGTAATTTTAGCGAGCCAAACGAACGAGCTAATTTTGGAGCATTTCGATCCGTGTGTATTGGAAGGGTACAATAGAGATTGTATAATGTATTAATAGTTCTGAAGGGAGCTATGTGTTGTATGATAGTTACACAGTCTATTTCATATGTTTATTTTACAATCAACCGTTGAAAATGTACACAATCCAAGAATTGCCAAACTTTTAAAAAATATTGTTCAAAACTACCCAAATTTGTATATACTACGGGTCTTAATCGCGTGAATAATTGAAGATAGAATACCTTGTTTATTTCCCGATTTTTCGACCGTATTGCACGCGATTAAGACCCGTAGTATATATAATTTTATAATTTGAACAAATCGCGAAAGTTTATCAATATTAACCCAAATTTTGGTAAGCATCTAACTAGATGCAATAAATATACAGAAGCCATTGTTACAGAATTTGTAAAATTGCCGATTTATTGAATTCTTCATTACAAGAGCAGTGGTGTATTACGAGTTTACATATTTGTATAGCATTGTAGTTATGACTGCCTGTTCTAGTTTCTAGTCACTGTATACAAACTCAGTTTGATGGAGGCAATCGGTTAGAGGAATTGTCAGGGTCGGGCAGCCCGTCGACCCACATGAAGTAATATCTATATTCGGGATCATTCTCCTTCGACTTGATGAAATACTCGGACTGGTTACTCGCGTGGTTCGGCACGAAGTCTAGGAAAACTTTAAGGCCTGAAAGGTATTTAAAGACTTAGTAATAATGAAACTGACTAAAAACTTTAACCTTAGATAAAATTTATAAAGAATTACTTAGGTACATATTATATAAACTGACATTATAGTTCATCTTAACTAACCTAAAGAGTTTTTTCCGGTTAAAGAATTGCAAGTAAAGAATCTGATTTTTGTCAAAAATCCGTACAAAACCAGTATTGGTTCATAATAAAATTATAAATAGTAAAAGCTAGGGCTGAACACATTCTTAATTCTTTCATAATACTAACAACTTAAATATTAATTAAATACAAAAATATTAGCCGACTCACGGCTTGAATGGTGGATTGACCTTTACCAGTGGCCAGGTATTCAGATAGTCAATAGATAATATACATTTAAGGTGTTTACGAACACACTTACGAACTACGAACAATTACACAAACGACATGAAAACCTCGATTAAAATACCCCGTAACATATTTATTTGTGTATCTTCTGCAAAATGTTTGTTTTGGAACACAATGATTCATATTTTATGCGTTGTAGATTGCTCGGTAATTAGGCAATAATCAGAAACTCGTTATTACTGATAACATCATTGGTACGCGAATCCGATTATTAAAAACAAGTTATACCTAATATTCATATCAATGTGTTATAATTACAAATTCAATAGCTATAAATTGAGAAATTTGCATGGATAATCTCTAGTATAAGCTATGTTTTTAAAATACTCCCTAATCACAGATAAAAACAGAATAAGACTTAATTGTGAAAAGTAATGACTTATTAATTTGTTTAATAGGTATTATTTGCAGAAGGTGGTCCGGCAAATCCCTAGCTCGTCACAACAAACCGATTTCTTGTTTATTCTACACTAGCTGACCAGCGCAACTTCGTCTGCATAAATTTTCCCTTTTTTTGCAACATTTTTCATTTCTGCTCCGCTGCTGTTGGTCGTAGCGTAATTTTATATAGTCTTATAGCCTTCCCCGATAAATGGGCTATCCAACAGTAAAAGAATTTTTCAATTCGGACCCGTAGTTCCTAAGAGATTGTAGCGTTCCAGCAAACCAAGAAACAAATTCTTCAGCTTTATAATATTAGTATAGATTTACTGTACTGACTTGGTTGGAGCCTCAACATCGCAAGATTTCTCGTTTTTGGGTGCACCTTTAATTGAGAGTGCTACTCCCACAAGGTACTAAATTTTGTGTGATCCATAAAATTATCATATTTGTTCATTGTCTAGGTCTACTTCGTAACAGCAACAGAGCTACCCCCATTCTCAGACATTTTCATTAAAAAAATAGTTTTTGCCAGAATTTTGATGTCCGAGTTTGTTAATTTTATTCCGCAAACTTACCTAGCTCATGAGAATTGCACAGCAACAGCTCAAAGTCTTCCATAGACCCATACTCATGGTGTATGTTGTAAAAGTCGCTGATGTCATACCCGAAGTCTACCATGGGGGAGACGAAAATCGGAGACATCCATATCGCATCTACACCTGACTCAGCAAAGTGGTCCAATTCACTGATAATACCTGGAATTTTCACTATTTTTATAAAAAATATCGCCAAACTGTTGACAACTACACACATCAAAAGTGTCTAGGGATCAAGCATTTTTATGCGGATTTCTTGAGATTGAGATGTGGCTTTATAATAAATTTATGATTTTATAAATTTATATGAATCCTTTTTGGTGCATTTCATAATTTGAATCAGGAACTGTGAATCAAATTCGAGTAAAAGATGAAAATCAGCTGTCAATATTTTCCCTATAAAAACATACAACGCATTGAAGACATTATTAGTGCTACTGTTTTCCTACTACTGATTAAAACCAACGTTATTATGGAGCGGCGACGTCATTTAAGCAGGGAAGAAATGCTCAGAGCCGTGGGAATGATAGAAGCTGGTTCCGGCAACGTACTGTGGCTTTAGCTCTGAATACAAGTCAGAGTGTTATCAGTCGACTTTGGACACGTTACCGAAGCACTGGTACCGTGGCTGAGCGCCATGGAGGACGGTATCGCTGCACCACACGGAGACAAGACCGATACATTCAAATCTTAACTCGAAGAGGTCCAACAATAACCGCCATGATGTTAGCCGTGAGGCTTCATCACTCTTCAGGGAACTTAATTAGCGACCAAACAGTCAGAAACCGCTTGCATGAAGTGAACCTTCATTCCCGAAGACCGCTACGGGTACCACCTATAGCAATGCACAATCGTAGGATTCGATATCAATGGGCTCTTGAACACAGAAATTGGGCAGAAGAACAATGGCGTTTCGTGTGCTTTTCTGATGAGTCTCGTTTTGGTATGAGACCGGATACAAGACGTATACGACACTGGAGAACCCCTGAACGCCAACAGCGATTAAAATCCTGCCAGGAAGTCCATCCTTATAGTGGTGGAACCATCATGGTATGGGCGGGTATTTGGATCGGCGGAAGAACTGAGTTGATTTGGATCAGAGGCAACCTCAACGCTCAAATTTATGCTGAGACGATTGTATCAGACGTCATCGTTCCTCTACAAGTGCAAATCGGTCCCTTATTTCAGTTAATGCATGATAATGCACGACCGCACACCGCAAGAGTTGTAAGACAGACTCTCGCCGCAGCTAACATCAATGTCCTGCCCTGGCCTGCTCAGTCGCCAGACTTGAACCCGATTGAGCATGCATGGGATATGCTACAGAGAAGAGCTCTGCCGAATATGGAGGGTATCCAGTCGCAAGAAGACCTTTTTTTGTTGTTGCAACGAACATGGGCGGCCATTCCACAGCGTGATTTGGATGAACTCATTTTGAGTATGCCAAACCGATGTTCTTGTGTTGTTAGTGTTCGCGGTAGAAACACGGATTATTAATTGTTTAAGTTACCCAATAAAATTTTAAAGAAAACTGTTATTTCAGTCTTTTTTTCGAACTTTAATGTTAGTGGTTCAAATGTCAAAAATCCCTTTATTAGGAAAATGGCAAATATCTTTATTAATGCAAAGGTGACTTGGTTTATCGTTACTGTGACAAACGAAAACACTTTATTTGATGAATCCTTAAAGAAATAAAAAAAAATCAATCAGGAGAAAAGTTATTGCAAAAATATATGTTGATCCCTAGACACTTTTGATGTGTGTATTTGCCAAACTAACGATTGACTTTCGACTCTTTTTACAAGTTTTATTTATCTTGCAATGTTCGTATGTATGTGAATTCGGCACGAATTTTGGAAGCTAAATTAGAACCACTGGGGGGCTTAAATTTGGTGTACATATGTATCTTTGGTGACAATACAATATTATGATACCACGGACCCTGCTGACTGACGAAAGTATTTTTTTTAAGTCCACTAATGTGACGTAATATAAAAAAATCAGCTTTTGTAAAGAACTTGCATTGTTTTGGGTTCTCCTCCCGGTCTATTAGAGCATACACCAACACGCATATCGTATAAAACTAACCAATAAATTAATAAGTAATACAGACAGAGGTTAGTTATAAATTATCTTTTTCGTGCAGGCGGGTTTTTTATTTTTATATTTTATTTTTTTATTTAATACTTTTTAGTCGATAAAGGATGTAACCGATGTAACAACTAACTTTTATCACAGATATTGTCAAGTATTGAAATTTTAAAAAGAATGGTTGCTAACTAACTTTTTTAGTATTATAGTCATAATTATGTATGTTAGTTATATACCTTTATGAATATACCTTTTTGAAATGCTTAATATGAGCCCTTTAATTTGATACCCATATTGCAGTATTCAAAACAACTTTTTTTTTTAATATTTAGACATCTCACAGCCGCCATGTTTGTTTTTTTCAAACGTCACTTATCGAAGAACACTTGGGCAATCAAGACAAATCTAACGATGTCTTAATTGTATAAATCCGTTCAGTGGATTGTGAGATATCAGGTAATAAAGAATATTACATACATACATACATTCAAAGTAACACGCGAAAAACATAACCCTACCTTACAGTCGGGTAATAAAAACAAAGATGTATATAAATGTAGATAGAATCCGTACTCACGTTTGTTTCTACAGGTACCTGCAATTTTTTTCTGAATTTTCTCTACTATTAGAATGTATAACTTATCGTTTCGATTCCACAAATTAATTAAACTACAATTTACTTCGAATGTACTATGTATGCAGTATAGAGTGCATGGTGGCTGGTACATTGTTGAAATCAAACGACATTCTTATTATAAAGCCTAGGGATTTATTGGCAGCTTTAAATTAGTCCTTGATATGTCGGTGGATATCAAGCTTAGTGTCGAGGTTAAGCCTCAGGTCTCGTATAGAACTGACACGTTCAAGTGGTAGGTATGCCTGCTGGTTTGTAAACTGTTGTGATCGGAGAACTTGTCTTACACTTGGAAATATTCAATGGTTAACTTATTGTCTCTACTCCATTTAGCTACTGTCTCAATAACGAACTGCAGTGCGACACAGTTATTGGTATCAGAAATGGACATAAACAATTTTAGATCATCGGCGAACGTTAGGCACTCCGACTTGGATATAACACCTAGTAGATCATTTATTATAATGAGAAACTGAGTCGGGCCCAAGGTACTACCTTGGCTCACGCCAGATCAGGTATATATTGCATACGAACCCGGAGATAGTCCGCCATTAAATTGGACCATCCTTAGGCTCACTTTCCACAAGATAACGTGTCGCTCTAATTACGTCACTGCTGCGCATATTGCGTTTTCAACAGATTAAATTTTAGTTATCAATCTGATAATATTGTCATCAGTACCTTATACCTACGTAGTGACATCACTTTAGTTCCAGGACATGCAAATTTTCTAACAAATGTTTTTTTAGCACTTAAAGTGAGTTAGCCAGCCCTTCTGCCCTCCGTTCATTAGGATGTTCTGATTAGATCCCTTGGGGGATTTATTTAGATTTTTGGTACACACCTACACCCCCCCCTCTAGGTTCCATCTCAATCTATTATGACCCATCATGATCAATCTATCATGACATGCGAAAAGGATAGCAATAATAAAAAACTAATAAACAATTGTTTACCAGAATGACCTGGGGTATATTTGGTACAGCGTGCAGTGTTGCCACCAGTCGAGTGGTATGATCTCCGGAGGAAGTAGGGCAGGCGCATCTCTTGATGCTAGCACGCCCCATGTGATTAAGCCTGGATTAGAAAATATTGTTATATTTTAACTAGAATTTAGAGCAATAAGGGGTTACCGTTAAAACTTCTTGACCCTAGATGTTTCACTCAGCATCAAGGCTCGCTACGAAACCTAACGGTCATAGATTTTCATAGATTCTCTTACTCACTCGTTTAAAGTAAAGAGGTCGATTCCCGCATTGGAAAGGCTAAGTCAGTTTCATAAAATGTTGGCTCCTGTACTAGGTGTACTATGATGATTATTTGTATATTCATAAAGTCCTCTACAGCACAGAACACTAAACTTAAACCGAAATGGAATAATTTAATACTTTTATCCAAGGTTGCTAAGCAACTTGTTATTAAACATTTTACATCCATTTCAGCTTTAGTAGATATAGTGTGGGATTTAGAAACAAAATCTATGTTACCTGCAATCATTCCTAACACAGCCACTACTCCCACAATAATACCAGCTAAGTGCAACGGCTTCATTTCGACTAACGCCACTGAGGCTGATCAGCTCTCGCTTTTACCTGAAATATTATCACAACTTGATAAATATCTAACCTAATTTCTTGTTTACATTTGATACAAAACCTTGAATCTTTCTGTTTATTTGTTTAATATTAAAAGCTTATAACAGACTGCTAACCACTTTTTTGAAGATAAAGGTGTTCATTACAGTATGTATATGCTAAGGATTCTTTGTCGTTCTCGTCTCATCTGTTATAAGTATGTGTAAGGAATAAAATGACTGTGCGGACAGTACATATGCAATGTTGGTTAGACTATTCTAGGACACGGAATCTTGGAACGCCTTTCGATCAAAGGGACTGCAAGTGGTCTGAGATTTGTCGTCTGTAAAAGATGTATATGTATTTGTAAGTTACTCGAAAGAGATACGTTACTATAAAGGATATCTGTATGTTTTATTACTCTGGATAGTTTGAAATATAAGGCTGTTATGTTTAAGTATCTCGATGATATATACAAACAGAGACCATAGTATGCACACAGTATATGATATCATATCTTGCTTGACAGTTATGATTTTATATCTGTTATGTAATGGAAATATACAAACAAAGTAATATCAGTAAGCTCTGTCTGAGTAACTAATATTAATATCTTTGATTTCCAGGCGTCAAATTGTTCGGTCAATGTCTTGGTTTGCGGCTATTGTCCTTTTCGTTTTGATATTAAATATAGAAAATACTACAATATGCCTTCCTAAGATATATGACAAACTATCCAGATTCTTTATAAATACTAAGCATGCGGTACTCTAACAGTACACCAAGAACTCGTAGGTAGTTGCTCAATATGAAGAGGGTGCTTATTAAAACTCACAAAAAAAAAATACAATCGAAAATAAAATGAATTAGATGATACGAGAGTTTTTTTACCAATACTGCGTAAAGATAAGAACTTGTAAGAAGTTGGAAGTTGTCCATAATCAAAAAATATTTAGAATAGTCAAATTAAAAAGGCCGAAATTCAAAACATTGTATTTCAACCATTCTGAAAAAAACAAGTCACTCCTTTTTTGGAGCAGTCTTGTAAAAATCCTAGTTAGTAAACAGTAATACACACACGCGCTTTCGAAAGCCAAACATCGAATAACACTGATGACTGACAAACCACGACTCATATTTGGTATAACGACGACAAATCCACCCATAATAAATATAATGGGGGCTATCCGCCTCGGAAACAAGCCCAATTAGAACACAATGATAATGGTCGTCATATACAATGATAATCACTTGCCGTCGCTGCTTAGACATGTGACATGTGCTATCAGTTACCTTTGCAAGCAACTCTCTTTTGGTTCTCTTATCCTCTTTGTTTCATTGTTTTCGGAATAAAAACTGCCTTATTTTTTGTCTTACATCTAAAATTGTCGACAACATAATCATTTAAACCAATTTAAGCACTTGTAATAAATGCTCGGAATGAGTTTACGTGAAGACTTCGTATTATAACCGAAAAATAATCAAATCTAGCTAGATTTATTTATATTTTTGGTCACTTTTAAATTATAATATTTCGCTGAACGTGAAAATGCAGTATACTATTTAAATACTAAGAGACATTTAATGATTACGGTAATTAATTTAATTTTTTTGTTTATTTATCGTCTATTAAACACTATTCATTTAACTGAACAATAATTATGTTAATGAGTATAAAAAAAGAGTTTTGTAAAATGAAAGACATTTTCGAATAAGGCAGTAAGTCATGGTTGTTTTATTTCAAAAATGACCGACTGAAGTTCAAGTACAATGGCATATTCTCACGCTTGACTGTTTACGTTTATAATAGTTAGTTAAACAAATATGTGACCGTGTGATTCCTGTTAATTAAGATCGCGTGACTTGCTAAATGGTGATTAATGGCTTGTTCAAAAATGGCTGAAAAAGCTATTGAAATAGTGTACAAGACTCAGGTTTTAATAAATCTTCGAGTTCTGTTACTGGCGGATCGGACATTGCTTTTTCAAAGACTGTTCTAGCAAAAAATAGAAAAGCTTTCTAAATCCGTAAATTTATGTTCCATTTTGGGTTGTCTGTTACCAACTCTTGTGTACGCCAACACAAACATGTTCAACGCGGCTTTAATTTTATGTTCGTCTGTTTTTTGTTTTAAGTTTTTAATTGCCATAAATTAAAAAAGATCTTGATTTTTTTTACTTTTTAGTTACCTAGTCAAAGTAATTATTTAACATTTTTTTTGCTATTTTTTTTTCGAAAATTTGTTCATTCACAGTAACTGTGAAAAAAGGTAATCTGACAGTTATGAAGCATACCTCATTAAATAAAAGTCTGTCATTACGTGAATTTCTTTATCAGATAAAAGTGTACCTACGACGATTAAAAAAAACGGCGCAAATTTCGAAGAGCTCATTAAACCAAAGTTTTAAGTTTTATAGCCAAGTTATTTTTCTTTTACCTATACTTTGCAAACTTACCGTATCAGTCTGACTTTTATAATATATGAGTTGTATTTTGTTATTGAATTAATTACTTTTACTTCAAAATTTAGTTGATAGTCATAAAATCAACGCATTATACCTACTCCTATTTACCGAAATATTAAAATGTGTAGCAAAAACCATAGTAAACGTTGAAATCTTTAATCTTAAGGTTTTAGATTACATTCATAATTAATTTCGGCTGTAAGATATCACTGGCTCGTTTAATTCTCAAGCTGTTCTAAACTCTTATCTTGCATACGAATATGCGATTACAAATTCAAATTATGTTAATCAGAGTAAAATATAGGCACTAAAAATATGATGAAAGTACAGCCTGTTTCTAGAACATTCAAACGTAAATTATGTTTATTGAAGGAAGCCCCGTTTGTTATGGAAGCAATTTTTAGAAATGAAAAATGGTAATGATTGTTTTAATGTGTAGGTTGCTAGGAAGATACTTAGTTGGTTGTCAAGTTCAATGAAACTTTTGTCTTGGGCTATAACTTTAACTTTTGATTGATTATATTACCCTCTTCTGTATTTTTTTGTAAGTTGATGCTCCCATCTACACCATAGGAGGCTAATTCATTTACAACTTCATTATACCTACTTTACGTACTATAATTACTGCTTGCCTGAGTTTCATGGTATAATGGTTGCAGCACCTTGCTGACATAACAAATATATTGTGAATATTGGATTTTTTAATTTCTTTTTTTTGCCAAGTTCTTTTCTCACGGCTTTACTCTTGCGAACTTGGCATTAAATGTACAATCAATATATTCCAAATTTTATCTGACATTCATAAGCGTTAAAAATAAAGTATAGTTATATACAAGCAATGTTTTGTGACCGGGTAAGACCATAAGTAAAAGCAAACATTAATATAATATATCAAAATGTTAAACTAAGTACAAGGAAGTTAGGCCTGGTCCCCATCATCGTCGACAGTCATAAATTGTTTTGTAAATGGTCAAACGATTTAAGGCATAAATCAAAACGTGACATTAACATCGTGTTTACACATGATATCGTTAATTTATAGATATTGGATTAAGTTGCTTATCAATATTACTATGGTAGCTGTATTTTATTGAAGGTGGGTGGAAAAAAATACGATTAAAACGTAAAATAAATTTAAAAAATGTTTAAATAATTGGACTCATGATTACGCTCTCCTGATTTTTCAATATCGGTTAACTCGATTAAGAAACTGACAAATCAGTCGTTTAATTGAAGCAACCAAATTGTGAGATACGTTTGCGTTTAGAATTTTAATTGACTACGAATGGTTAGTATTTTTATGTTATACACACATATATACGTCCTATCACGTTCCTATGTCCTCTCTAAACTCCTTGAAGGCACGACCGATTTTAATAAATGATACGTCATTAGATTCATCTTGATGACGCGAGTCTCAATGGGTACATAATTCTTAAAAAATCCGGAAATGGCGGAAATTTTAATGTATCGGGCTGAAAAAAAAATGTTTTTTCAAGCACTTCGAGTGGAGTATTAAATCAAAGGGTTTAAAACCTAAGGATTTAATACTTCACTCGAGGCGCTTGCAAGGAGTGTACGAAAATATATAACCTGTATTTAAAAAGAAATGAAGTGAATTGAAAAAACAACTAATAAAACAAATAGTTCTCATTAATCACCACTAAAAATTACTAAATATAAAGAACCAATCGAATTCAATAGAATCAAACCAAAAGAATTAAAAAAAAAAAAAGCCCGGCTATAAAAAGGCAGAAGCAAGAAACCCTTTATATTTAATATCATGCAGTCGGAGGCACTACTGATCTACCTGTTGAACTTAATATAGTGCGTCCGACTGCATGATATTAAATATGAAGGGTAAGTATCTTGTTTCTGTTTTATTGTAGGCAGGTTATTTTAAATAAATACCTATAAGTAGGTAGGTAGTGAATATTATACATGGATGGCGTGAGAAATGGAGTATAAGTCTGTCTGTTTTTTCCTCTGTACTCCCGTTGATTAGTAGGTACTTTGGTGCTATCGCAGCAAATAAAGCTGAACTACTTTTTACAAAGTACCTACCTAACCAGCAATTTATTAGTCAACCAAGAGAAATGCTTTTCACTTTAAAACGAATATTTTTCTTGGTTAGTTGATGGAGCGAGTAGATTGAGTGAGACGGTTGAAGTTGAGTTGAAGAGGCGACCTGGGGAACGTGCGGTCATTGAGAGGCAAATTGAAACTCAGTACTTTTCACTTAGACTTAAATCAATGTGACTTGTTAAACTTAGTCTAGTGAAGAGAGAATGCAGAGAGAATCTCGTTTATATTGAGTAGCCTAACTTGTGAATAATAATAATTGTCCTAACCGATTTCGGATATGTCATGTCTTCGCGAAGACTAAATAACATATAGAGTGCGACAGATACTCAAACACTCCGAATTACTAGATACACAAAACCACGTCAGAAACACAAAAGGCTTTATGATTGTTATACTTGTAAGATGCCCTTATGTTTATTGATATATAGGTCTATTATATTATATTATAATATAGACTTCTTCACCATATTAGTACAATTTAAAGTAACCACTTAACAAAAAGCGAGTTCAGGCATTTTAATCATATAATAGTAGCTGGATGACCGAGTTTTGTTTGGTATTTTTTTTAATAAATAAACGACATTTTCTAAAAATGAAACCTGGATTCATCGAATTATCGCCCCTGAAATCCCCTGCATACTAAATTTCATGAATCGTTGGAGCCGTATCCAAGTTTCAGACTATATATACATACAAGAATTGCTCGTTTAAAGGTATTAGATATATATGCATAAATATAGGTTAATTAATGACTGTTCTAAACAGTACCTAACCCTGCCTGTGCACTGCGCTCGGAAGCTTGTCAAATGCAGAAATAATTACTTGCTAATTAAAGTAGTCTTTCGAGGCGTAAGGAGCTAATTAAGTAAGGAACAAATACATCTACATCGATAATATCAAAGGAAATGCATGGGTTTTGTTTCGTAAATAAAGTAACCATGTATAGCATAATAATCTCTGTGATTTTTCACTCACTGCCTAAACATGAAATTTCGTAAATAGTTTACTTACTACTGCGTAAGAAGTTTGTATGGCAAATACCTAAATAGTTAATTTCGCAGGAGACATCAACTATGTATATTTTGAAAATTACACCCCTTTAAGGGGCAACACGAGGATCAAATTTTATATGGAAGAATGCTATATCAACTTTCGAATCGGTGTTCTATTATGTTTGCATCAATTTAAGAGTTTTTGAAAATCCTATCGTATGGTTAAATACTATTAAAGATACTTGATATCTCTTTTACTGACCCTGAGTAACTGTTCTTTCGATATTCGTAAAACGTAATTATCTAAAACGCACGATACCACAGACGTTACCACCATTCAAAATATTCACCATAAATAGTAAAAACGGCACATACATTTAAATTTTTCCTTCGTTTTTTATACTGGAACGCGACCTTAAAAAGTTTTCGGCACATAATTTGTAAGCCAACACGTACACCGATGTTTTCAAGACAAAATTGATTTGATCGGGCCCCACATTTTTCTCGCCCACCATTAATCACCCGCCACTGGCCGCTTAATTAATCTCTTTACTGCAAAAAGAGGCTGTCGATAGCACACTCTGGTTTCACGCGGATATAAGGGCTTACGCAAACGGGTCGTTCGGAACCGCCACAACTGGCCAGCAATAGCCGCTTTAAAAAATCTCAGAATTGTCAAACAATTGTGAGCTGCGGTACCCACACAATACTGTGATTGTTATGCTACCTGTGACCAACAATAGCCACTGACGTACCCCTTCGGCCCTTGAGCCGCTACACCGATAGTGAAAGTTGTCTACCAGTTCGAGTTACTGCTTCTGCGTATTCATAAACACAAATGTAAGCGTAGTGCATCAACTGTTACAATCACAAGTTGCAACACTTGTGATTGTTGATGTGAGAATTAATTAAAATAATAAATGATGAAAAGAGACAGCTTCTTACCTTGAAATACATTTTTTAAAATAAACATTGACAAAATTAAAAATAAATGGCCGTGAATTTTAATCGTCTTGTTTATATCTCCGGCTTAATTATTGGTTCGGGGAACTAGTAATGTTAATGTGAATTTTATCAATTCAATAATTTATCACTTGTTTCGCATTTTGCTTCGTAAGTGTCCTAAAAGTACCTAAAAGTTACCAACTGTTAATAACGGGTAGCCAACCATAAGTGGCCGCTACAAGTGGCTCGTTTGCAGTAACCCTAAAATTTGCGTCTTTGGCAACGAGGGCAAATAGTTTCGGTCGTGACATTGCCTGAATGCGAGCTTTTTATACGCAGTTTTTCCATTTACGTTTGATAGCTTGTCGTGTGGTGTTTTTTAAAGCAAAGGGTGGTTCCGTGTTGATGTGTCATTGTGCAAGTAGTATATTGAACAGTTTCCTCGTTTAAATTGTGTGAGGATGAATAGGAATTCATTCCGAATTTAAATAAAAGTTTATTGAGAGACCTGAATAATAAGGTTAAATTAATGTTGTATGGGTTGTGTTGAATTGTATTGGTAGTCATGTAAAGGTAAAGGCTAATAAACAACGTGGGTCAAATGTGGATTGATGGATGTCTTCAAGTTTTTAGTTCTGGGACATGCAATTTTCCTCACGATGTTTTTTTTGCCTTCATCGATTGTGAAACAAATCACGCCAAATGAAATGCGCGCTTTCACGCCTAGGTTTTGAACCAACGACGGACGTCTATGATGTGTACCTACAGCATTCCCATTACTTAAAATTCCCTTCCCTACATCGGAGAATATCGATAAAATTCGATCATGTTATCTCTAAATACGTGGTGCGATCAGCATCTCTTGATAGACAAGTCCTTAAGCCCTGTAACTTAAGTACGTGAGTCACGAGGATACGTGCCCGCAATACCGGATACGTGCCGATATTATTGCGTATCGTGGCGTACCGCACCTAACTGGGAATTTAGGAGCAGCCGCTTGAATTATAAGTGGTGTTGTTCCGTGCGTTTACAAGCTTTTATTTATTTCTTTGTCGTAATAAAAGTGTGTAAGTGGGGGTGAAGATGTTGTGACAAAAAGAAAAGTAGAACTTTTTGCTAATTCGACGAACTGATATTGTTGGTTGATAGTAAACGTGATAAAATTTTGATGTACTAATAGTTTAGGCATATAACATGTGTGAAAAGGAATGTAGAACCATTTTAGGATAAAGTTGTCCTCTTGAGAACAAATTGTGTTTTAAAAAAATAGTATAACTAACAGGCAGACGGCCTGTTAGTTATACATTTTTTTTTAAAACACAATTTCATGACCTGTGATTGACTACGAAACGAGAAATTTAGCAAAAAGTTGGACTCAGATACCAGATACTTTTACAAAATACATACATACACGATTCTAGATTCACTTACAAAAAAAGTAAAAAATAATATTTGAAAGATTTCTTCTCTTTTAGAAGTATACTTTAGTAGTACACTAGGTATCATACAATTTGATACAGTGACCTTTCAACGAGCAACTTATAGAGAGTGGGCGCCTTCACAAAGT
This sequence comes from Herminia tarsipennalis, assembly GCA_945859575.2. Classification (NCBI taxonomy): domain Eukaryota; kingdom Metazoa; phylum Arthropoda; class Insecta; order Lepidoptera; family Erebidae; genus Herminia; species Herminia tarsipennalis. Next base: position 26,459,967 of record OX243841.2, on the reverse strand, counting down.
ACTTAGACGTTACTTCGTAAACATAAGGTTGCACTTACCTGCTTCTCTGAAACATTTATTATTTATACTTTCATATTGACTGGCCTCTAGTCTAGTGGTTAGTGGCTATGATTCTTAAGTCCACAGGTCGTGGGTTTGATTTTACCCAGGTTAAATCTTTATGTGATAAGCATGATTGTTTATTAAATATTTGGCTATAATCTGTATATATCTGGCTTTGATCCTTGGCTCCCCGAGATTGGGCTCCTGTTCTGACAACCAAAGTATATTTAATTACTCCTCATTGTCCCAGGTTTGAAGTTACCTCTAAATCCATCAGTTTGGATATACGTAAGGCTCTGACTAGTTTCAGATCGATTGGCAGTGTTAGTTATTTAGTATATCCTTAAGATCTTCTTGCAGTCTCTTGTAACAAATGTACTAAAATCGTGAAGTCGCGGGTTCGGATCCTATCCATCAAACTAGCGACGCAAACCCACTCCTAACATAAGTCACTGAGCTTAGCTGGAGGGGTAAACAAGATTGCTAGAAATGTGGGACTTACAATTCCACATCGCTAGTTATATCTTTAATACTGCCTCTGTGGCGCCGTGGGAGTGTATCCGACTGCTACGCAAGAGGTCGTGGGTTATTCTGTGTCTGGGTGTTATTTATCTATAATATGTATGTATTTAGAAATATATAAGTATGTTTATCAGTTGTCTGGTTGCCATGGTACAAGCTCTGCTTAGTTTTAGATCAGATAGCGTTGTGTGAGTTGTCCCAAGATATTATTAAAAAGCACCATATCAAAGAACACTCAGTGGCAAGCACACAAGCAATGATGCAAGTAAGCAGTTACCGTACGCTGTGGATGTTGGTAATACCGACGGTGGTAACACTGGCGCGTTGCCAAGCTTATTAGACCAGCAACTGTGCGGACTGCGCAATAATGCCGACTCGACATTTGTCATTCACTCAGCTGTCCCAATGCACCATTGAAGTATAATTTACTACGTAATAGAACAGCTATTCCAAACAAAATTTATGGGGAAAAGATGGACAGCCATAGTGAGCTGAATCCCCCCTTCAGCTCACTATGGCTGTCCATCTTTTTTGTAGTTGTTTGTTTTGTCAATTGTCACTGATTGTTTTTAGGCTTTTTTAGAATATTATCGGGATTTAATCGCGATAATTTTCTAGTTTCTGATTTGAAGTAGCGGCGGTAGCTTAATGGATAAAGCATCGGTCTAGCAATAGTGAGGTCGCGGGGGATTAACTGGATTGCTATCTTATTATTAAAAATCGAATTGTCACTGAATTATACTTATTAATACTCAAAATTAATATTAAGTCCTAGTGTGAAGAAACACATCACACAACATCAGTTTTGGGTAAACTTGGCGTCCCCCGTAACGCAGGGGCTAGGTATATCCTAGTGCGAGCGTATTCGTGTGAGGGTTGATTGAAATTTCGCCAACAAAATATAATAATCAGACAACAATCTAATAACAAATATGAATAAAAGTAAACCCACAATTCAGTACTCATAGATGGTTGACAAAGTACTACTTTAACCCTAAAGTCACTGAGAACAAAATTATTTCGTATTTCGTTCAACAATGTAAATACAAAATTTAACCGCAACATGTTTGACCGGTCCCGGCCTCATTTCCCTCGCGTACAGACAAATACTCCCAAAAATGAAGATTAATCCAAAAACTCGATCCCATAATTACATATATTGATTACGTTTACACAAGTGTTTAATAAAAACAAACTTTTTTACAGTTACTGGTAAGTGGAGGCCATCAAAGACCCATAAAAATATTTCCCCTCCACAGTATTAAGCCCAGTTGAATTTGTAACGAAATCCCGTAACGAGAAACGTTCCACTGCCTCTAATACTTACATTGTTCTAAAAAACAAATAACAGGCAAACACCGTACCCCGATATTGGAACAAAACATCGAGAAAAAATTCCTTCGGTTGGTGCTACGCTGCTACGAGCTAGGCGTAGGGGCCTACGGCACAGCTACGCGGGGCGCGGGGTGAACGACCCGGCGGTATAATGGCGCGGGTCGATACCCTCGCCCCGCCCCCCTCAGCCCCCTCACTCCTCCCTCGCTCCTTCTAAAGAGGGACTTCGTTTAGGATGAGTGAAGTGCTTTCCAGACCATTATCCGTTAGACTAAAAGGTTTCATATAAAACCTTAAACATATTATCTCAGAAAATTTGCTGGTATCATGGTTCTACTTAAATATAGTGGGTTTAATGTGTCTTGTACAACATATAAGTGCATACCCTATTAATGTTATAACGACGACAGTTTGTGAGGATGGATGGATATTTGTTGTTCTTTCACACAAAAATTACTTAACAGATTTTGATGAAACTTTAAAGTAATGTAGCTTATACATCAGAATAGTAAATAGACTATAAATATTTTTTTTAAGACGACTCTCGCAGTTGCACAAGCTCTGTGTCGCGGGGGACTTTACAAACATTGAAGCCACTTACACAAAGTACACCTAGACTCGAAACAACAATTTGTGGGAATCAAACCCACGACCTCTTGCGTTACAGTCGGACACATTCCCACCGCGCCACAGAGGCAGTCATACCAAACGTTAGCCTTTGTTGTTAGTAGATGCTCTGCTCCTACGGCTACTATGTTGTACTCACTGAGGCTGATTTTATTTTATCTCTTATTCCAATTTTAAATCAATATAATTTGCATCAGTCCTCTAACATGGTGTATAGTATATTAGTGGCAGCACCTGACTCCCATATCAAGTTTTATAAACATTCAAACATTGTAAAAAATATCGGTTTGAATAAGAGTGGCCGTGGGTTTTTATTGCGATGTTCTTTTCTCTGACTTTACCTATTGTTTGCGAACTTGGCATTACATGTACATGTAGTATCCCGACGTATCACAAGAGTCATTTCGCATCCTAAGTGAATGACCGAAGCCGTGGTTAAAGGCTATTTCTTCATAATACGTTTAATGTATTTAAACACATTTTGTCTGAATTTGCAAGCGGAGTTTGCGCCGCAATTAGCATACATACAAGCTTTTGAAAACAATTTGTGGAAGGAATATTCGTAAGTTATTTTATATCTGATCATTAGTAGCTATTTGTGGTGGAACTGCACTTGAGTTAGGTGTTGGCAAATGGCTAGATATTTCTTGAATTGAAATGGGTTTTGCAAGACTTAATTTTACAGAGTTAGAAATACGTCTAATACCTCCATATAATCGAAAAGTTATTTAGATTAAATGGAGGTATTAGACGTGTTTCTAACTCAGTTTCTAAAGAAAATTTTAGTAATAACACAGGATGCATATTGTCAATTAATTGGCCTGACGGTATGGTGTTTTTTTTTTGTATTCTATAGTTGTTTTGGGGTTTTTATCCTTAGTAGGATATGTTAACCCCATTGTTGCTTTCTTACCTTCTAGTCTCTATTAGAGGGAGAGTCATTGATCACATAAATATCTTGCTGCGTAGTGTCTTCTTGGTAGTGAGAGAATAGTTTGTTCAAACCTGTACAAACCATTCTCTCACTCACACATAAGGCAAGACACTTGTCTTGCCTTAAGTAAGGGTAAGATCGAAGGAATGACCATTGTTATATACACGACCGCAATAGCCTGACCTGTGTATGCGCTTAGGACCTGTTAGGTATTCTTCTTCTTCATTTCATAGGGATGGATACAAAGTACAACTTGACTTGGTACCAAAATATTTGAATTACCCGTTTCAGAGTCGAACCCACAACCTCTAGAATAGCAATTTTTGCCTTAATTCAATCTCGCAGGTTTTAGCCCTTTTCACCTTCGAGTTTTTACTTCACACATTTAAATTCATAGAACTTTCTAAGATTCATCTTTGAATCTATACTAATATTATAAGGCGGAAGAGTTTGTTTGTTTGTTTGCTTTGTTTGTTTGTTTGTTTGTTTAAACGCGCTAATCTCAGGAACTACCGGTCCGATTTGAAAAATTCTTTTTTTGTTGGATAGCCCATTTATCGAGAAGGCTATAGGCTATATAACATTGCGCTACGACTAATAGGATCTGAGTAGCGACGTGAAATGTTGCAAAAACGGGGAAAATTTACACATACGAAGTTGCGCGGGACAGCTAGTCATAAAATAAAACCAGTAACAGCATGTTACAGTGTACAGTACCACAAGAGTGCATCATGACCGCTCACCAAACTACTTTATATCTAAGTTTGCACTAAGTACTTCCCCAGCTCTTTTGTTGTTCGAGATTGCACTTGTTTTGTACTGACACGATTGGAAAAAAGAATTACAGTGCTAGAAGAAACAAGTTTTTTATAGTTAAGTTAGTTGACTACTGTTTCCGTTAAGAAATAGATAGTTTTAATTTGACCTTTTTTAAAAGTAACCAGGTTGAGTTGTGTTTTCAAGTGTTTTATACCTTCTTTGGTGCAATTTGTACAGTGGTTCAGTAATTAATAGTGGTTAGTTAGTTGTCTTCACATCAAATGCCATTAAAACTATTACCTGACTGCGCAAGAAGGAGTGTTAGTTTTTTGAGTACATGTGAGTGCATGAGTATTTCTTTGCCAAAAAAAATATTACATTTAATTACAGAAGAGAGTAAACGCAACATGCGATTCGATTATCACAAGAAAAGCTACTTAATATACAAATATTTATATAAAAATTAAATTAAATTTAAAAATAATTTTAAGCAGTCGAGTTTTTTATTTTGTAATAATGACTCGTTCGCTGTTTCGTCCCACGATTCTTTCGGCCCATGGGACGAATCACACATTTTTTTCTTATTCTAATGAGGGTTCCATAAGAAATTGAGGGATCTCTATTTTCAGATAGATAGATAGATAGATCAGCAAACAGTTGCATCCAGAAAGTATCATTTAATGACGTAAAACCGATGAATAAACCGTACGGCCTTAGATTAAAATGTTCGAATGGCAAAGAAACGGTTTTTTTTTAAACTTTGACATGTTTTTGGGCTTTTTCCAAGAATAAAGTTTGACAGATTAACACAAAGTGCTTGGAAACAAGGATAAAACTGCTAGAATATTCTATTCCGTTTCCTCAGAACTGTAAATACAAAGTCGTAATTTTCATTTAATGATAAGAAAAAAATATAGAAGAATATTGTAAATGTACGCAAGTGTTCTGTAATGTTGGCGAGGATTCGTCGGCTTATTTCTTCCTTATTTCTTTTCGTCGGGCCATTTATCGTATTTACGATATCAGACGTAGATTGGCGGAGTAAGGATTGTGTTTCTGTCAACGAACATTCATTGTGATTCATACTCCTTTTAACTTTATCGGTAAATATGTGATCTTAATAAAACATGCAAATATCTTTGTTATTTAACCTTTTCAAAACAAGAAATAAGTTTGATTTTTGTCGCCCTCTGAAATAATAATATAATATAATATATCTTGGGACAACTCACACAACGCTATCTGATCCCAAACTAAGCAGAACTTGTACTATGGCAACCAGACAACTGATAAACATACTTATATATTTCTAAATACATACATATTATAGATAAAATAACACCCAGACACAGAATAAACCATCGTGCACACCATACAAAGTTTTATCCTGGGTGGGGATAGAACCCACGACCTCTTGCGTAGCAGTCGGATACACTCCCACCGCGCCACAGAGGCAGTCATTCGATAGAGCCATAAAGGAATTACTTCCTGTGTGCTAGGCGATACAAATATAACTTCAATTCAATCAAACTGACACAAAGTACACTACGACTAGAAACAAAGTAGTATTATAGTTGTCTCAAAGTACTGTCTCATGTGTATCGAACCTAATAATTTTGGATTCACCATTAGGTACATTACGAAACCGAAATCAAACTACCTAACCTACTTAACTAACTTGGTTACAAAAAGTGCCAAGTTTGCTCCTTGCTTCGGTCACCACAAACTATCGACAATCTTCTCCAATAATCTAGTTCCAGTTCACTGATACCGCAACCAGCACTTCTCCCATAAAACCCCGTAACTTTAAGCACTTTTCCCTCAGTCTTACCGCCCGAGATTAACGAAGCATGTCTGTACTCTTATCAGGAAAACGTTACGCGTTCCTTACGCGAGCGGTTACGCTGCACATTTTACGCATCGGTGGCTCTCGCGTAAATTTATGCGATATACAGCGTGTGCGATATTACGAGCATTAATTATTTTAGTAATTTAGTTGCTGTTGTAACTATAAATTACGTTTGCGGTTTTGAGAATTATTGTGAATGTCGACAGCTAAGTATGAATGGGATTTGACTGTATTTTCTATCAAAAGTATCAAGAGCTTTGTGATTATATTCTCTCAATCAAATCGGTAACGGCGGCCTATCTCATCCGTGACTTGCGTGTAAGTGTACACGCAGACACAAATGCACTCTCTATTCACTCACTCTCTTAATCCGATGGAATACAAATCCGACTCCATCAGAGAGACTTATATAACCTTAAAAACCTCAATGTAGTCGACATTTGTACACTGCCAGTTAGACATCAGATGAGCTATTTTGTTTCTTTCGTTTAAAGTAGTTCCACTTGTATTACTAATGGTTAGTTGTTCCTTGATTTAATTACGATTACATTACTTAACTTCACTGATCTGTCGTTAAAAAAGCCTCCAATAACTCTAGCAATTATATTATAATAAATTCAAGGTAAAATTTATTTTAAACGAAAATTCAAATTAGTTCTTAGTAAACTATTACATTATGGATATCTATTCCAGTAACGTTATTCATCCATGCGACTTTTTGGGGTAAACCTAATTTCCCGAAGTAAATAAAACGCTCCGTTTTAGTCTTCTTACGTTTAATGTATTTAAACACATTTTGTCTGAATTTGCAAGCGGAGTTTGCGCCGCAATTAGCATACATACAAGCTTTTGAAAACAATTTGTGGAAGGAATATTCGTAAGTTATTTTATATCTGATCATTAGTAGCTATTTGTGGTGGAACTGCACTTGAGTTAGGTGTTGGCAAATGGCTAGATATTTCTTGAATTGAAATGGGTTTTGCAAGACTTAATTTTACAGAGTTAGAAATACGTCTAATACCTCCATATAATCGAAAAGTTATTTAGATTAAATGGAGGTATTAGACGTGTTTCTAACTCAGTTTCTAAAGAAAATTTTAGTAATAACACAGGATGCATATTGTCAATTAATTGGCCTGACGGTATGGTGTTTTTTTTTTGTATTCTATAGTTGTTTTGGGGTTTTTATCCTTAGTAGGATATGTTAACCCCATTGTTGCTTTCTTACCTTCTAGTCTCTATTAGAGGGAGAGTCATTGATCACATAAATATCTTGCTGCGTAGTGTCTTCTTGGTAGTGAGAGAATAGTTTGTTCAAACCTGTACAAACCATTCTCTCACTCACACATAAGGCAAGACACTTGTCTTGCCTTAAGTAAGGGTAAGATCGAAGGAATGACCATTGTTATATACACGACCGCAATAGCCTGACCTGTGTATGCGCTTAGGACCTGTTAGGTATTCTTCTTCTTCATTTCATAGGGATGGATACAAAGTACAACTTGACTTGGTACCAAAATATTTGAATTACCCGTTTCAAAATCGAACCCACAACCTCTAGAATAGCAATTTTTGCCTTAATTCAATCTCGCAGGTTTTAGCCCTTTTCACCTTCGAGTTTTTACTTCACACATTTAAATTCATAGAACTTTCTAAGATTCATCTTTGAATCTATACTAATATTATAAGGCGGAAGAGTTTGTTTGTTTGTTTGCTTTGTTTGTTTGTTTGTTTGTTTAAACGCGCTAATCTCAGGAACTACCGGTCCGATTTGAAAAATTCTTTTTTTGTTGGATAGCCCATTTATCGAGAAGGCTATAGGCTATATAACATTGCGCTACGACTAATAGGATCTGAGTAGCGACGTGAAATGTTGCAAAAACGGGGAAAATTTACACATACGAAGTTGCGCGGGACAGCTAGTCATAAAATAAAACCAGTAACAGCATGTTACAGTGTACAGTACCACAAGAGTGCATCATGACCGCTCACCAAACTACTTTATATCTAAGTTTGCACTAAGTATTTCCCCAGCTCTTTTGTTGTTCGAGATTGCACTTGTTTTGTACTGACACGATTGGAAAAAAGAATTACAGTGCTAGAAGAAACAAGTTTTTTATAGTTAAGTTAGTTGACTACTGTTTCCGTTAAGAAATAGATAGTTTTAATTTGACCTTTTTTAAAAGTAACCAGGTTGAGTTGTGTTTTCAAGTGTTTTATACCTTCTTTGGTGCAATTTGTACAGTGGTTCAGTAATTAATAGTGGTTAGTTAGTTGTCTTCACATCAAATGCCATTAAAACTATTACCTGACTGCGCAAGAAGGAGTGTTAGTTTTTTGAGTACATGTGAGTGCATGAGTATTTCTTTGCCAAAAAAAATATTACATTTAATTACAGAAGAGAGTAAACGCAACATGCGATTCGATTATCACAAGAAAAGCTACTTAATATACAAATATTTATATAAAAATTAAATTAAATTTAAAAATAATTTTAAGCAGTCGAGTTTTTTATTTTGTAATAATGACTCGTTCGCTGTTTCGTCCCACGATTCTTTCGGCCCATGGGACGAATCACACATTTTTTTCTTATTCTAATGAGGGTTCCATAAGAAATTGAGGGATCTCTATTTTCAGATAGATAGATAGATAGATCAGCAAACAGTTGCATCCAGAAAGTATCATTTAATGACGTAAAACCGATGAATAAACCGTACGGCCTTAGATTAAAATGTTCGAATGGCAAAGAAACGGTTTTTTTTTAAACTTTGACATGTTTTTGGGCTTTTTCCAAGAATAAAGTTTGACAGATTAACACAAAGTGCTTGGAAACAAGGATAAAACTGCTAGAATATTCTATTCCGTTTCCTCAGAACTGTAAATACAAAGTCGTAATTTTCATTTAATGATAAGAAAAAAATATAGAAGAATATTGTAAATGTACGCAAGTGTTCTGTAATGTTGGCGAGGATTCGTCGGCTTATTTCTTCCTTATTTCTTTTCGTCGGGCCATTTATCGTATTTACGATATCAGACGTAGATTGGCGGAGTAAGGATTGTGTTTCTGTCAACGAACATTCATTGTGATTCATACTCCTTTTAACTTTATCGGTAAATATGTGATCTTAATAAAACATGCAAATATCTTTGTTATTTAACCTTTTCAAAACAAGAAATAAGTTTGATTTTTGTCGCCCTCTGAAATAATAATATAATATAATATATCTTGGGACAACTCACACAACGCTATCTGATCCCAAACTAAGCAGAACTTGTACTATGGCAACCAGACAACTGATAAACATACTTATATATTTCTAAATACATACATATTATAGATAAAATAACACCCAGACACAGAATAAACCATCGTGCACACCATACAAAGTTTTATCCTGGGTGGGGATAGAACCCACGACCTCTTGCGTAGCAGTCGGATACACTCCCACCGCGCCACAGAGGCAGTCATTCGATAGAGCCATAAAGGAATTACTTCCTGTGTGCTAGGCGATACAAATATAACTTCAATTCAATCAAACTGACACAAAGTACACTACGACTAGAAACAAAGTAGTATTATAGTTGTCTCAAAGTACTGTCTCATGTGTATCGAACCTAATAATTTTGGATTCACCATTAGGTACATTACGAAACCGAAATCAAACTACCTAACCTACTTAACTAACTTGGTTACAAAAAGTGCCAAGTTTGCTCCTTGCTTCGGTCACCACAAACTATCGACAATCTTCTCCAATAATCTAGTTCCAGTTCACTGATACCGCAACCAGCACTTCTCCCATAAAACCCCGTAACTTTAAGCACTTTTCCCTCAGTCTTACCGCCCGAGATTAACGAAGCATGTCTGTACTCTTATCAGGAAAACGTTACGCGTTCCTTACGCGAGCGGTTACGCTGCACATTTTACGCATCGGTGGCTCTCGCGTAAATTTATGCGATATACAGCGTGTGCGATATTACGAGCATTAATTATTTTAGTAATTTAGTTGCTGTTGTAACTATAAATTACGTTTGCGGTTTTGAGAATTATTGTGAATGTCGACAGCTAAGTATGAATGGGATTTGACTGTATTTTCTATCAAAAGTATCAAGAGCTTTGTGATTATATTCTCTCAATCAAATCGGTAACGGCGGCCTATCTCATCCGTGACTTGCGTGTAAGTGTACACGCAGACACAAATGCACTCTCTATTCACTCACTCTCTTAATCCGATGGAATACAAATCCGACTCCATCAGAGAGACTTATATAACCTTAAAAACCTCAATGTAGTCGACATTTGTACACTGCCAGTTAGACATCAGATGAGCTATTTTGTTTCTTTCGTTTAAAGTAGTTCCACTTGTATTACTAATGGTTAGTTGTTCCTTGATTTAATTACGATTACATTACTTAACTTCACTGATCTGTCGTTAAAAAAGCCTCCAATAACTCTAGCAATTATATTATAATAAATTCAAGGTAAAATTTATTTTAAACGAAAATTCAAATTAGTTCTTAGTAAACTATTACATTATGGATATCTATTCCAGTAACGTTATTCATCCATGCGACTTTTTGGGGTAAACCTAATTTCCCGAAGTAAATAAAACGCTCCGTTTTAGTCTTTTTCAGCAAATGTAGGCACAAGGTCTGGGTTGAGAATTATGATTACTTAGCTTACGGTCCATAAAGCAGGCCTCGTAAATAATGTTTAATAGAATTTTTTTTTGAAAATTTAATTTAACAAAATAAGCTGACGTATTTCGTTTGGACTGACGTTTCGTTTGACGTATTAATTTATTGAGGTCAGCTGCTATGGACTGATGCTTCCTACTCTTTTGTGAGGTATTTTTTGCGTTTGATTTATAATTGATCAGTTACGCTTATTTACGAGTATTTGCAAACGAAGTTTGTTTAAATTCCCTTTTCAGCTTTATTAACATGACGACCTAAGCTAAAACGGAATTATTAACCTTTCAAAACCGGCCAAGTGCGAGTCGGACTCACGCACGAAGGGTTCCGTACCACTATCTATACAAAATAAGACACTATATTATAATATCGAGCAAAAAAACGGGAGCCACACTCAAATATTTATTTTATTATGTTATTAGTTTTAGCGGCAACAGAAATACATCATCTGTGAAAATTTCAACTGTTTAGCTATCAGGGTTCATGAGATACCAACCCGTTTTTACCCTTTGGATACGGAACCCTAAAAAAACACTGCAATCTCACGTACGTAGTTTATCTATCAGTTTACATATATTTGTTAGATATGTAAGAGTACGTGCAATGTCTATCTGTACCTAGTCTAGCCATAAATATTGTTACGAAGAAAAAACATTTTTTTTTATTGCAAATAATATTTATTACTTTTACAGTGTGTTAGTTTAATACATAAATAAAAAACAATTCAAAATATAAAAAGCTTATTCGAAGTGGTCTCCATTGGCTGCAACACAGTCCTTTAAACGTTGAGGCCAGTTATCAATAGAAGCACGCACTCTTTCCATGGGAAAATTCTTCACTGCCAATCGTATGGATTGTTTTAGGGACTCCAAATTATCATGGCGTTTAGAGCAAGCCATACTCTCTAAAACTGACCATAAATCATAATCCAGCGGATTAAGATCGGGACTAGACGACGGCCAGTCTTCAGCTCTGATAACAGTATTTATGGCCAGACTAGGTATATTGGTGCACTTATTTATCTAAACTTCAGTATCTAGATAAATGACGATGTAACTAATTTTAAAATGAAATCAGTTCATTTTTATAGTTAAAACTTCTTTAGTGACATTCTTCACTAAAAAAATGTTAAACTCGCGTCAGGACACGTGATCTAATCGATAATTCGTAAGACGGAGGGAGAGCAATGAAAAACTGCTACATTATCATTAGAATACGAAGATAAATTCCGCCATCATCTTTAAAGCTCAGGTGGGAAATCGGGAGGTCCGGAAAGCGGAAGAACTTTTGATTTTTGTTTTTGATTTATTATTTTATATATATTTTTATTATGTCAGTAAGATAGAAAAATATTATTCAAATTTCATCAGTATGTAGTATAATGTTCAAGTTTTCACTTCTGCCGGCACTCTCGGAGTGCAACCCGTTTTATTTTTTACTTCATATCTCCTTTAGCTTACAAATTTAAATGGGGCATTACGACTAAGATGCCTTGAATGACCCTCCAACCTAGTCTTCATAGGAATATTTCACAACATTCCACCTAAAACACACACACTCCGAATGCTTTACAGTAAATAAGTCGTCTTTTAGTCCAAAATGAACATACATTATTAAACACATTACACAATACGAGAGCTCAGGAGCCTCCATCATTGTGTGCTCGCTTTTTGTGGAAGCCTTCTTGTAGTTAACCCGGTTTTTGCACAAAACCCACCTTTGTGGTGCGGTCGGTTCGGCTTGTTTGACGCGGTTACATGAGCCACTGTTTAAAGTAAATTCGGACGATATTTTAAAGCTTACTTCGGGGTATATTTGATGAAGTTTCACCGGTTTTTGGTTATAATGAAGGTACTTGCAGGTTTCTGTAAACATTTTGTAGTTTAGGGTGAAAGTTGTTTTTAAACTGTTATGTAAAATAACAGGTAAGGATACTCTTCATAATAATCCGAATGAAATTATCACGTATAACTTTGTCAGATAGTTAAGAAAGACATTATAGCAAGCAGAATAATATTTTAAGGTATCGTGTTCCTCCGACTGTGTCGTCCTAACGACCGTGCTCGTTTTTATCAACATAAATAAGATCCAAGTTCTAAAAGCACTGTTTAAGAACTTCATTATTATTCACGTTCTTAATTAGGGCAAAGAGAAATTATCTATTTCACAACAAACACTTAAATGATTATTCCAAACAATTACATTACAGTCCTCAAACAAACCTCAACAGAATCACAACAAAATCCTGCATATCGTCCGGAATACGGTATTGTAATTGTTTGTATATACTTCCATCGCTTGGTATGTTTATGTAGAAGGGAATGAGAAGGGTGCGGGGTGAGTAATGCAAGTCGAACGGCTGTCTGCGTCCGCATGTGGGTCAATGTGTCGGTTTTGTTACGAGATACGATAGTACACAGTAGCTTACTTGTCAGATGGATTAGGTTTCAGTGTATGTGTTTATGTGTGTGTGTCCCTTTTAACTGGGCTGGGGCTGGGGCAGGAATATTGAGATTTGTTTAGTAAGCTTGTTTCATTATAGCCGCTTAAGTTGACGAAATAATTTTGATTCAAATCAATAACTAACAATACTCGCATTTGTGATTCCGTTAAAGCCTACCTAGATGAGCGAGGATCCAATGATCAATTTAAACGACGTTTTCTAAAAAATATATTTAGGTATATATAATCAATAAAAGATTTTTTATATCTTGGGATAACTTACAAAACGCTATCTGATCACAAACTAAGCAAAGCTTGTACCTACTATGAAAACCAGACAACTGATAAACATACTTATATATTTCTAAATACATACATATTATAGATAAATAACACCCAGACACAGAATAAACCATCGTGCTCATCACACAAAGTTTTATCCTGGGTGGCGATCATATCCACGACCTCTTGCGTAGCAGTCGAATACACTCCCACCGCGCCACAGAGGCAGTCTTCAATCAAAAAACAGTCAATTGCTCCTTTAAAGGTATTAAATATTTTTATAATTACGAGATTATTTCCCGATGGGGTTATAGAGAGCAATATAGAGCAGCGCCAACTTAGTAATAGATACATGGCATAATTAAACGAAGAGTCTTATTAAAAAATGACTAAATGCTTACGTATATAGGACTCCAACCCATACCCAAAACCTCGTATTGATTCCGTGGCATTAGTATTTTGTTCCCACACCAATGAGTCACCAAAGTCAGTAAATGGTCACATTTCGTTGTTTGTCCTTCATCGTCATGGAATCTATCGATACAAATATTATAAATCTAAAGAATTTGTTTGTTTGAACGCGGTAATCTCGGAAACTACTAGTCCTAATTTAAAAAAATCTTTACTGTTGGATAGCCAATTTATCGAAGGCCATAGGCTATATAACATCACGCTACGACCAAGAGAAGCGGAGCAGCAATTAAAAATGTTGCAAAAACGGGGGAAATTGACGCATACGAAGTTGCGCGGGTCAGTTAGTCTTCTAATATCCTGGGACAACTCATATACGGCCATCCGATTCCAAGCTAGGCAGGCCCAGTACTATGGCATTGTATATATTTCGTAATACATAAAAATAAATTACACCCAGACATGTTCTATGTCTGGGTGTAATTTATTTTTATGTATTACGATGGCAAATCAAAATCATGGCCTCTCGCATAGTAGTCACTAACCATTAGACCGACAGGCCAGTCGAAGTTGCAATAACTGGTAACAATCGAACTTGTACATCCCACATCGAAACTACTTCTTCACTTTGCTTTCTTGACAAGTTTCTGTAGCAAAGAGTTTCTCCATTGGCTGAGATGGCACCGTCTGAAATAAATCCCTTGTGGTATACAAGCGAATTTTTCCATTAAAATGTTTTGACAACGTAAGCTCTTTTACATATTTTCTTTCAAAAGACAGATGTGTTCACAGTTTTTTTTAGAATTTTAAATGGATATTCTATTAGTATAGAAGTGCGCTAGTTTCCAGGTGTTATAATATTGTAGTCGTCTAATATTTTTACATGTCCTAAAATATTCAAGAATAGAATTATTGCTCAAACTCACACACACACATAAAGAGACGAGAAAAATTCAAACCATCTTTAGATACACTATATAATATTAGGCTTAAGTAACAAATGAATTTGAAGAGCGGGTCCTCCTGCTACAGGCTTTTATAAAGCTTACTAGGAGGATCTCAGAAATCTATATATTTAGTATACTAAGGCTTTTGGAAAATTAAGAATTTATTATTATTATTATCGAAAATCCTAGAACGATTGCAAAGGACCGGATAATATAGCGATAGATTTACTCTATCCTCTAAATTCATATGAGTATGACTGTCATAGTCACAAATATTTACTTAGCTCGAATCTGAATGTATCACATACTTAAGACCATTTAAATATATAAAATTAGCATAAATAATTAATCAATAAATAAGACAGATAATGATGAATCATCGATCGAAGTGCAATAAAGATAAATTTAAAAGATAAGTTTGGTATTTCAAGGTGATAGATTACCGAAGCAATTAAGACTTTAGTTCACCTGTACTGTTTCGATTTTGTTTCTATCTCCATCGTATATTAGTATGTTATATATAAGTATGTTTATCGTTTGTCTGCTTTCCATAATACAAGCTCTGCTTAAATGATGATAAACTTTCGCGATTTGTACACATTATAAAATTATATTTACTAAGGCCTTAATCGCGTGAATAATATAAGGTAAGATACCTCTACCCGTGACCACGGCCGTTGCAATATGGTCGAAACATCGGGCACTAAACAAGGTATTTTACTTTAAATTATTAAGACCCGTAATATATATAATTTTATAAAGCTCAGCTTACTTTGGGATCAGATAGCTTTGTGTGAGTTGTCCTAAGATATTATTAATATATTATAATTTTATATGACTTTGTTTGAGATAATGGCACATAATAATTATAAATTTTAGATGTAAATATTGCTAACAAGTTAGTTAGATAGAGATTTTTGTAGCACTTAATTGCAGAAGTATTTTTTATAGATAGGTTCAGTATGACGTACTACATGTAAATGCACAATATACTTACAAAAGTGTGGAAGTGCCGCCATTTTGCGAAAAACCGTTTCGGCCTTTATCTCCGTAACCTTGCACTTGAGGTCAAAAATGGTAATTACCTTCAATAATTAAATTTCTTATCTTTTTTGTTAACTCTGTTTTTGTATTACTTACCGTAATTGCAGAAGTTATTTTTTGTTATAGATAGCACAAATTACTTAAAAATTAGGATTGCAGAAGTGCCGCCATGTTTTACTATTTTTAGCCTCAAGTGGTAATTTTTTACTGTTTTTGATTACGAAGATATAGCTCAAAACGGATTTTCGCAAAATTACGGCACTTCCGCCCCCCCTAATTGATAAACATTTTGTGCATTTACATTCACTACGTTATAATGCACTTATCGTAAAAAAAATAACTTCTGCAATTTACTGCATTACAGACAAGAAAAAAAACCTCCATTGCCTGTACTTATAGCTTAAGAATGTTACGTTGAAGGCCTTTAGATGCGTAAGTAACACTTACGGTGCTATGGCAAACAATGTAAAGAATTTAATTCTCTTATGCAAATCTGTATATCAGGAAATTGATTACCGTTTTCAGTACTACACGGCCAAAATAGAAAGCTACAATGACATAATATTTATCATCCATGACAAAACACTAAAATTACTGAACCATATCCTACCACATGGTGTAGAGCGAACTCCGAAGGGTTGCAAAACTAAAGTCGTTATAATTGGACATATAAGGGATGTTAGTGCTAGTAAATATTTCGTATTGTAGTTATTGCCACTTCTGATGTTGGTTATGAGCCACCTGATGAGCGCGGCGGATACCTTCGCGAGGGAGAGGTAGGGCGGAATGAAACATCGTGTTCTATTTACTGAGTAGTTTGGTGATTATGCAGATGTGATATTTGTTAGTCGGAATGAGTTGTTGTTGTCATCACGCATGTAATGAAGCATTCGATGCTGATGTCTGTTTTGGATTATACTACCGAGCCGCCCTAGCATGGTGTGACTTATTCTCGACTTCGAATATATATAAAGCTTTCAAGAAATTCTACGTATCGAAATTCTTGGCTTAGTTAAGATGAATTAAGAGCACGAACGACATGGATCCGATACCAAAGGTTTTATTTGATATTTTATATTCTGTGCATACAACAACGCAATACATAGGTACCTACTAATGTTATTATTCTTAGTTATTCAAATTTTTAAACCGAATTAGCATACTTAATTTTTTACCTGTCTTAATATCTACCTAAATGTAATCTGCAGTTTTTATCTGCAATCACAGTAGGTACCTACACTACACCTGTCAAACGAAATTATTAAGGCCATCCCATAAATTAGACAACAGGTATGTGTATAAATGAAATGAATTTCTTGGCAGCTTCTTCTCATGAGCTTTACACTCGCAACTGCCGTGTAACTTCATTTTGCTTTTTTTAAAGTAATCAAAATTGTAACATTATTTTGTTATGTATTAATTTAAAGTTTTCAAAATTATTTTACATAAAGGATATTGAAGTTTGAATTAATGAATATAATAGTCGTGTCTAACCACAAATACAAATGGCAAGAAGAGAATCTCATCCGATCCCTACCCTGTCCAATAGTTTCTAATTTTTTGGAGATTTTCCTCGTGCACTGCCATTACCGCTGATTGACTTGCAGTAACCGCGAGGAGTGGTTACTCATCAAGCCTTCCAATTTACCGAATACTACGTGACCGCTTCGGGTAGCATCGTGTGACGTCGGCTGATTCCGCCAAATTCTTACTAAATTGCTGACAATAATGAATGGACGGACCTCATCCCTATTTGGGCGAGGCTATTTCGTGTCCTTTTTTGATGTGGTTTGGGTGTGGAAGTAATTTTGTGCACCATTATGTTCATTACGAGAAATGACCAAAAATATATTTAGCTAGTATATATTAATATCTCGGACTCAAGTTATACATGAAAATAGAGATTTATAAGTTTTAAGAGAATACCGATTTAATTATATTTGAAGGAGATACATTCAGTGGATTACTTAGATATCGTTAGCTCTTTAGTTATTTCATACAGAAGCCATGATTTGACATTGAAGCATTGACATTCAACGATTGCAATCAGCGTTAGAAAAGTCAGCGTTAGTTTCTAGATGGATCAGTAAATTTAAAAGGGATAAAACAAACCAAGAAGATGACTACAGCATCTGATGTAGTCGCCCACACTACTAACAGAAGTAACTACAGAAAATGTGTGGACTACTGAAGTGATGGTACGATCACGACTATTCTTGGTGTTAGTTCGGGGACCTTCAACGTTATTTTGCATCAGCATCTTGAAGTGAAGAAGCTTTGTTGTCATTGGATCAATAAAAGGGGAATTTGTTTGTGTGCCGAAGAGGTCGTAGCCGCCTACGAAGTCGCAATTTTGGACCTATCGGATCAAGACTGGTAAAAGTGTTTTAATAGTCGGTTTAGGCGAATGGAACTTCGCATAAAGAATGAAGGAGAGTATTTCGAAAAAAAAAAAAAATATTGTTAATATCTTGTACAGTTTTTTCTTATCTCAAACTTATCGAGTTACCTACGTAGTTTTGGTTTTAGAACTTTTTACGAGGAGAAACGGAAGGTAATTAGTAAATGCACTTACAGTTCGTTTAATAAAAATGATAAAAAACAAAGAAATTAAAATATAAAAACAAAGGAATTAAAACTAATAAGGAGTTATATACAAATCTTATAACTAGAAATATTCTTAAAAATACATTCACAACTGTATGGTAGGTCGCAGTAACACACTCAGTATATTCCATGTATTCAAAGTATCTTATTGTAAATTAAAATCATACGATACTTGTCTTTTAGTGTATAAAATATATATCTACAATCAAATTAAATACACTAAAAGTAAGTATAATACATAAATTAAGAAAAAATCTAAAACCCTTACATAAAACCCGTATGGATTTTCCAAAACAGAATTCGCTTAAAATATTTATTACGAATTTTGATTGCTTATTTGCCAAACGTTTTGATTTGTTATGATACCTTGCTTTGTTTCCTGTTTTACAGGAGACAAGCAGGTTTATATGATTAAACATAATATTAATAATAGCGTATAAGAAGAGTCTTACAATATTTTCACGAGGTTTTCGCGGTTATTTTTTTTTATAAAGTTCGAACAATAAATTTATAGCCTACACGAATTACAGTGGTTTAATTTTCTTCATGCTAACCTAACCTAAAAAATACAGTAATATAGCTGTTTATATTACGTATATTAGGGAATATCTTTAAAACCACTCATGAAATACATTCATCGTCGACGTCACGGCTTTCAAGCACACTTTCGATTTTATCTACTACTTCAGATAATACCTTATCTAAGATTGTCGAATGTGCTCCAATATTGACATTATCTGTACTTCGAATTCCTGCCTTATATTTATCTTACAATAGTTTGAATTCTATCTATACAGTACCTTTAGTAAATTAGATGCCTCAGAGCTAGCAGACAAACCAGATTAATAAATTGTCTCAGAAAGATTAATTTAGCAATGATTGTTGAAATTAATTGCTTTATACATTATATTTTACTATTATAATACATACGTTTTTACTGGTAAAGCAGTATCCACTAGCAATGAATCTTGCACTACACACGTGGTTATGCTGACTGCATTACCAAGTTAAGTACATGCATTTTACTTCTGCAGGATATTGTGGTAGTTACTTGCTAGTGAACACTGGGCTTAAGAATCATCGTTTGCCTACTTTATCACATCCCATATTTAGTTGTTAGCTTTCGGTGCAAAAATTAACATCATGTTATTAGGCTATGATTCCACATCTTCCTTATATTTATCTAACGCACGTGTTTCGATTACATCGAGATCTTCATCTTGATCCGTATTATCTAGATTGTCGTCAAATAGTATTATTTTATTTGATGAGAAGTTATTCTCGTAAGTAGGTACAGTTATATCTGTACGTAATGCTATTTATATAATACAGTTCTTCTAACTCTCTTCTGTGGCCATAAAAGAGTGCCTTTGGCTGTAATGTTTTATAATTCTTCACGGACACTCAAAAATATTTTATATGATCATCGACAAAGTTCCACTTCTTTTTTTTCTCATGTCATTAGAGTTACATTCCTAAAACGTATTAGTTACAAGTTTGACGTCCTAACGATTACATTACCATCTTCTCGTTATCGTACACTGAAATAAATTTGTTCATCGCATCTCCCGCTTTCTCAACCTTTTTAAGCATTCCCTTTTTCGACTTTAATTGATTAATGACTAACCACACCTATATGCAACAATCGAAACACATTATTTGAGCATCAGCACACCACACTAAACACATTTGTCTTAAGCACATCAGAATTCACTTCACTTTAATTCGTATACACTTCTATATTTCCGTTACTATCAGTTAACACATTAATGACAAGCTGCAAAGAGCCAGTTCCAACTCCAGTATTAGCTATAACTTCCATTGGTAGTTCCAATCCTGTTGTGACTCCTGATATCGTATCTTCTATCATGCGAGCTATTGGTGCTGTTGATGTACTGGCTATTAAGGTTATTAGAACCAATAATAAATACTTGTTAGCCCTGAAATTAATAGAAAATTTAGATAAGCGTCTTATGCCAAAATCGAATCTAGTGTTTTCGGGTTACTACTTGAACTGTTGATCTTCTTCAAATACAGGATAAATTACATTATATTTGTATTTATGTAGTAGGACTCGCTGAATTTGATTGCATGGATCATAAAGTGGGTATAAAAATTTTAATGTAAATAATTTTGCTAATTAACCAACAATACCATATAATCATCTTCTTTGAAAAAGGAAATATACTGTAGACTTTTATAAGAATAATAATAATTTAAATAATTGTTACTCACATATCTAAAACTGCAGACCTAAGTCTGCAGCCAGCAGTTGATCTCAATGTTTGCTAGCTTCTCGTGGACTGGCAGCGGACCAACAGATAAAATGTTTTAGATATAATTTAATCTATTATCTCATCTGTATCAAGATATATATTTAATCAATTTTGAACTGTAAATTGCAGGTAAGAGAGTGGATATTCGAATAAAGAGCACGTGTGAAAGTACTAGTTTCATGAGAATCGATAAAATAAAAATGCAATATTTCCTGATACTGATAAGATTCGGATGTTGGGCAATCCTGGAAATGACGAATGCTGAGTTTATCTGCCTTAGTAATTTCCGACATTCCTTTGGGATTTAGATGAAACTAATTCTTACATTAAAGGTTACGCATTTTTGTTTTTTTTCCTGTGTGTTATAGGTACCCACCAACTTAAAATGATTTAATTTGTTGCTCAAGGCGTATTTTATACAGCAGCAAATTCGATTAACATTATTTCGCTATTATTATATTCCGTGGAATTAAAAGAAGTAATCATTAAAAGTAGTAGAGTCCCGTCATTTCCGATATTTCCGTTTCATTTTCCGTTTTCTTCATTTAAACGCAAAGGAAAAATAAACGCCACCACAATAACTTCTTGTTGACTAATCTCACCATCTTCATTGCATGTTATTTCTAATACATCTACATTACCATCACCATCTAAACCGCCGTCTCCTTGTCCCTAGATTACATGGATTCCCTCTGCAAGGACCACTTCCTTCAGCGACAATACCGTAAAGTGGACGGCGGTGTGCTGTGGTCACGCAACGAACGCAATCTGGACTGCACGGTGACGTTCCAGACACACAGCATCTTGCAGCGGTTCATGCTGCACTTCGATCTGCTGCAGCTCGACTGCAATGATCATCTGTACGTGTATGATGGCGCGCATGCTACGGCACCGCCTAAGGTCAGTGGCTTTTAACATGTTTTTATGAGATCGGTGTTAACTGCTGTAATTAATGTTTTTGCAAGTGCAAGTTTTGAAAGCTTGACAATAATTTACAATGCAATTGTTTCTTAAGTATTACCAAATATATTTATAAAAGCATTAATTCATAATACCTAACCACTTTACATGAAAACTAAAAGTATGTAATCTCGTCATAAAAATACAGAGGGCATAGAAAATTTCTATTAATCTCTCGTTCACATAAAAGGCGAAGTGTTCACTCTCATACACAAAAGTATCCTTTATACCAACACTAAAAACTGCAAAAAGAATTCAGTAATTTTCAGCGCGGTTATAAAGAGAGGACGGACGCCACCGTGAAAGTCTCCCACTTGAATCTCGACAAAATATGAGATTGCGACACTATTTCTTTCTAACAGATTATCAGAGAAATTAAGGGTCGTCTATAAACATCCTCACGCTTTAGTTAGGGTTAGAGAAGTTACAGATTCCGCGCTTTTGACGCGTGGAAATGCGTGTGGACGCGCTATGCAACAAAGCCTATTTTCGCTCGATGTATAGAGCCGCCCACCTGTATCTAAATAAATTGAATGGCGAGCCACGATGCGATGCAGAGGGGGCCGTCAGCGCAGCCCAACGTACAGTAAACATAACAATATTATGCAAAATTGCTTTTATTATGTGAAAAATAAACTGAGCTCTTTTTTTTTTGTCATATGCTAGTTTTGAAGCTGATCAAGCGCAGTTAATTTTTTACCACCTAATATGTATAGTTTATGAACGATCCTCGAGATGATATTATACTAAAAATAAACTAACAAAAAATTGACTAAACAAAACTCTTTATTTTAAAGCTTTCTGTTAAGTAAAGTGAGGGAAGATTATCAGTAAATTGAATTGTCAACGACTTAGGGCCACAGTCTACTATTTCCATTAGCATAGCGATGGAGGCGTCTTTAATAAATTAGCGATGCGTTCACGACACGGGCCCTTGAAGGGAGGGGATGGGGGGGTCGAAACAGCCGTGAATTAGAAGATAATTGCCATCTTGAATTCCCTCCAAATTAGTTATTACGCGTTTTAATATTCATAGGTACGTAATGAAAAATAATAGATTCTGCCGATAAGACAGAGTAATTTATTCTTGCGGAAGTTGTCTCGTTGGGATGTGGGATGGTGTTCTGAATTATTCAGAAAATGTAAGTATTTCTCCTAATCTAAAAGACTTGTCAATTACGCCGGAGATATTACGGTGCACAAGTGTATACGCAGACAAGTGCACTCTCTATTCCCTCATTCTACGGCACGAATGGATCGAGCCGTCCGTGCCTCGGAGAGTACGTTAAACCGTCGGTCCTGCGCCATATCTCCCTCCGGTCGTGTCGGATTTCCGTCCCTAATTACATATTTATTTTTAACTAGCTTTCGCTCGCAGATCCGCCCGCGTGGATGTCGGTTATCGCGATAAAAACTATCCTATGTCGTTCCCCGGGACTCAAACTATCTCCATACCAAATTTCATCTAAATCGGTTTAGCTGTTCGAGCGTGAAAGCGTAACAGACAGACACACAGACAGACAAACAGACAGACAGACAGAGTTACTTTCACATTTATAATATAAGTATGGATGTGAATGTGCACGGAGTGTAACATGTAAGATAACTCAATGAATCAGGCATCACTTGGCGGAAAAGAAGAGGGCACCTACCACTTACTCTCGATCCGTGAATTACAACGATTGAAGTAGTTAAAAAATGCCTTTAATACAAAAATCGAAATTACTATTATTCTACGATGCCAATCGTGTTTATTTATCTCAAAAGAGGAAGGCGACTTACAGCTAACTTACTAAATATTTATAAAATTGTTTTTAAAATTCGCGATTTTTATAATTCATGTGACTTTTAACAATTGTTTGAGCTCTAAAGTATTACACTTCACACACTGCTTGTAAGCATTCTTCCCCCCTCTCTCCCCCTCCCATCTGCTCCTGATGGCAGCCAACGCCAACGACACTAGACGCGTCAAATAGAGTGCACTTGACAGTTGTACGCCCGTAACCATAGAATGCCTTTCTTTATTCATGTAACCTGTTTGATATAGAGGTACTAGATGTGTACCCTGCGGCACGCCCTTGTGCGAGACAGACCTCATTCCCATCAGGAAACGAGTTGTCAATGTTATTATTATATTCATGTTAACATACTATTTAGTGATCGGCAGGTTGTCTCCTGTGCACATGTACATATATTTTATAGTTATATTACTACTATCGCAGCATTGAGCCGTCTTTACAATATTAGATAAAAATCTGGTTGCTGGCAAAAATTAGTAGCAAATACCAAAAGTATAATACCTAGTAACATTTGAGCAAGTAAGGTAACAGGCTGACATGATTATTGTTTACTAGCTGTCCCGCGCAACTACGTATGCGTAAATTTTCCCCGTTTTTGCAACATTTCACGTCGCTACTCCGCTCCTATTAGTCGTAGCGCGATGTTATATAGCCTATAGCCTTCCTCGATAAATGGGCTATCCAACAAAAAAAGAATTTTTCAAATCGGACCAGTAGTTCCTGAGATTAGCGCGTTTAAACAAACAAACAAACAAACAAACAAACAAACTCTTTCGCTTTATAATATTAGTATAGATAAAAATATACTAAATAAAAAGTAATTAAAAAAAATTAAACAAACTTCAAAAGTTAACTGAAAATACTGAAATAATACTTTTATGGACACGAAATTAAACCTACATTTTTTTGAGGTTGATGCCAGTAGGTACTTGTAAGTTTTGTTCTAAAATGTAATATATATTTATAAATCACCGTGATTATTGGGATTATGTTTTACTGTATCATTTTAATATACATAAATGTCATAATACCTTCATGTTAGTTTAATCCCACCAAAAACATTTTCATGTCAATTGACGCCAAGACAAGTTGGTAATTATTGCTACCACTCTAAAAAAAGTTATCATATATATGTATATACGCCCTAATTGAATACTCTCTAATTCTCATCTTATCGTACCCGTATAGCATCCTGCGTGAATCCTAGTCATAAGCTCTCTACGAACCCTATCCGTAGCTAAAAGGTGTGGTTTGGCCGTTTCGTTACTCAAGGACCTATTGGCACAAAATTAATGTCTACTTAGTCCATACTTTATGTTTATAAGCCCATTATGAGCGTCTACGTTACGCTTACGAAACCCCAAGCCAAACATTTGATCTACGGTGTAGGGTTTGTAGAGAAATTGTATGAAAATTTTGTTACCTTTCATTTGATCAGCTGTTACTCGTAAACTTATTAAGCCTTCTTAGCTGTGATAGTTTTCCTTTTAATTTCACTATATATCCAACTACCGTGATTTTTTTCACATACCCTGCATCAACCGGACGGACGGACACATGGACGGACGGACGGACATTGCAAAACTATAGGGGTTCCATGTTGCCATTTTGGCTACGGAACCCTAAAAAGTACTTAGACTTAAATCACAGAGCATCAACAGCAATCACAAACACATCTTCCAAACTTATTTTACATGAAATATAAATTCACTTCAAAAGTTTCTAACTCCGTCTATCCTCCATCTTTATCTCTCACATCTTTCCGAGTCACGATTAAAGTAATTAGTATAATTTCGGAGAGTCCCCAGAGGTCATTATAGATTCATGCTATATCCTTGGAGGACGCCATTTTGCTCTGAAGTCCT
The DNA here is from genome assembly GCA_945859575.2 of Herminia tarsipennalis. Lineage (NCBI taxonomy): Eukaryota > Metazoa > Arthropoda > Insecta > Lepidoptera > Erebidae > Herminia > Herminia tarsipennalis. The sequence continues at coordinate 26,434,574 of OX243841.2, read as the reverse complement.
CGCATACCGCATAAGGTTCATTCCGAGCATATTATATTTAAAAGACTCGCTTTATTCACTTATTGCTTTAAATTTAAGTGAGACTTGTATGGCTATATTTCGTAGTTACATTGCCTGTAGGGACAGCATCAGCCGATTAACTGTTTGAGATTGAATACCTAAAACAATTTTTACTAGGTAATAGTTTTGAGGTCAGTTTTTTATTTTACTACTACCTTTAAAACACCAGGCAGTCTTGATTTTGAGCAGAAACTACAGCACAAATTAATACTTATTTTATGTACATTAACTCACAAATTATACCTACCTGTCTCAAATACTACTTAAACACTACACGCTGATTTATTAGAGTCACAAACTTTGATGTCTGAAAAAGGTTCATTAGACTAAGATATTAAACTCAGGTGTTTGAGCTTTACAAATTTATTAATTTTATGCCTAACTTAAAACTAAATAAATCCTAACAAAGAATTAATTTACATCAGCATAAAAAAACATAAACCCGCCAGGTGATCGCAAATAATTAACAACAGATTGTAATGCAACTTCTGTCAATTTCAAATTCAAATTCACTAAGTTCTTAGTAAACCTTCGAACAAAGACTGGCTAAGTTTCGGGCTACGGCTCCTTTGTACCTCGGGCAAGTATTCAAAGATGTTTATTTTCTTCAACTCAAATGTTTTACTTTGAAGATCGTGAATTAATATTATCTGTAAATATTGTGTTTTGGGGAAAGTCGTAGCATTGATAAATAAGATAAGACCCTCAATGGTGCAAGGTGATTCCGCTCAACGGTAATGTTTATTGAAATAATATTCCCGGATAATATTGTGCGGAGAGTTAAGATAATATTACTTTTGTATCTTGACTTATGTCCTTCGGTCAAATTGGTTTACAATTTACCAATAACATGACTTGCTGCTACTTTTTCATTGGGAATATATTTACTGTTAGCGGTCATGTAATTTTTTGTTGTTTATTCAAACAGGAAAATATGGAGCAATGAGATCATAATTTAAGATTAGTAATCTGATCAGGAATATCTGGCAATAAACCAACACATACAAAACTTTGATTCCTGAATCAAATAAATGGGATAATGAAGTTGTAGTGCTAACTTTAAATTATATGGAACTCGAGATGACACAGCAGACAATAAGAGACAAACTTTTGCAGAAGAAGCGTAACACATGAAACAAACACCACCAATCACTTCAGTATTCAAACTCAAAGTGAATCAAAACTTTCATATGTAAAATATATCCGCGTATTCACAGGAACGTTTGACAAAAGGCAAAGTTATAACCAACTTGGATTACTCGGCTCCAACTTGCCACTAAAGTACCGGCTAGTGCTATTCTTGCTATGACGACGTCACGAACTTTGACGGTTATATCCAAATGTAAGTTTTAATGAGGTATTGGATGTATAAGATTTGTGACACTTGAAATGACATCAATGATAATAATTTGTAGCTAGTATATCTACATACACCGGACTAGAATCTGATAGATTTTTATTTCGCCATATAAATTACGGACATTACAAGCAAATTACTTAAATTACACACTCACTTTATTTGATATTCCATACAACAATAAAATCACATGCAAAATGTACTCAAAACTGAAACAGTAACTTTAAAATTTCTCCTTGCTTCTGAAATATGAAACATAAATTCGAAAGCCACATTCCCAACCTCAACAACACCGCATTCCGGATTCCAAACCATTGAAACGTTTAAATTTTCTCCAAAAAAATGTAACAGCAAAAACGTTTCACGAAAATCCTGAAACAACAGTGAAACTTAAATGGAATAAATTTGTAACCTTGAAGTACCTAACTATTTACTGGATTCGTTACGCACAAAGGCTGGAACTATCCAGTGAAACCACCTGTACGAAGTTGGTGAACTGTCGGACGACAGAACCGACAATAACTAACAAAGTGATGGTCAGTATCCATGCTTCGAATAGTTTTGAAGCCATGCGGGTAGCCGCTCTTGTCAAATGAGACGGAGTAAATAGGATACGTCAGCCTAACATTCTCGAGTTTAGTGAAATTGAATGATGAGGAGAAATATTTAATATTAATACAAGGAGAGGGAGCTAACAAAAAGTTATATCTATTCACTATAATCGTATATCTTCACATGTTAAACTAATAATAGATATGTAATCAAAGACATTGCAAAAATTAGATTAGATACGATGCGGCTTCGAGATCATTGCAGACGACGTCGCGGGTAAAAGCTAGTTTTAAATATTTAAAAACCTGCGTAATGTGTAGTTAGGTACACTAATGTAAATAGGATCAATGATACAGTACCTACAAATAACATAACCTTCCACGGAGGTAAGTAAGACGGACTTAATTCTTGGTACCTTAAAATTATTAGTTTAGAAATTACTTATGGCGATTTTAATTTACAACTTACTACGTTAGTATTTAAAAGCTAGATTTGCTTTGAATAATTTATTTATGAGAACAAGTCAAGTTTAACAATTAATTGAGCTTCAACTTTATAGGTGTCGAAAGTTGAAATGTAACACAGATATAGGTATCTACCTACAATAAACTAATCAAATTCATCTAAATTAGTTTACATTTGAGCCTCTTCAATATTGAGCTTCCAATTAATAAAGCCCTTATTTAAATATCACTTTAATTGCTTCTTTGTGTTTGTTACAGTCTTTTTGATTAATTGCTAATTATGTAGTAATGGTGAATTTGCCAAATAATGCAATGGTATTACTATCAGCATCAAGATAAAAAATGGTTGCGTTTCTTTCAGTATTATTGTTACTTTTTGTTATTATTCTTATCATGCTACATTTATTACTGCAGTTTCATTAACTATCAAATCTCCTTCCGGTTGAATTCCAGAAATGATACCTTACGTTTCATTAATTTGTTCACAAAGCATAACTACTTTGTTATTTTGTATATATAAGTAAATTCTCACACACAAATTTGTATTCGTAGCTTTTATTTCTGGTATTGTATAATTCGATTATGTTTACCTCTTATCACATGAGTGGCTTTAAATTGTTAATGCAGAACAGTTTCCCAATTTCGCTTCATCAAATCCCCCGATAGATTAGAAATCTTTACTAGTTTCTCTGTCAAAGCAGGCTAAAATATAGTGTGCTTGCTTATTTTTCAAGTCACGTCGAGAGTAACGGCTTAGAGAAATAAATTGCCTTGATACCGGCGGGTTATAGGCTGGCAATCTATCAATACTTAAATGGTAACAACCTTTTAACACATTATTTTTGATAATGGCGTATAAAAAATATTTTGACATATTTGGGGCCTCTATTAATCATGTTATGTGGGTACTTAAAGGCTCTTATCAATGCTTTATCGGAATTATGTCGCGTTCGATACATTTTTAAATATAAGAGTAACATTTTTACTAAGTAGCTGCTACAAAGGTTACCTTTATATTGTCAAGCATAATATTAAACACGGCATCTACCTTTCTATGACGAAACGACTCAGTTCTATCATATTGTATCTTCTATACTATAAACATACTTTGGTGAATTCAAATCTTATCACTAGAGGATTTTTGATGATGAAAATAATTAAGTTCATCAAATAGCTGTTTACTAAGTAGCATAGGCATATTTGTTTCATATGGGTATGCAAATCAAAACTATGCTGACTGAAGTATAGCTATATATAGTAATAAGCGTGTATAAATATTTACGAACTGAATCGCATTAATGTAAAACCAAATACCTTCAGCGGCAAAGTCACATTTTCCTAAAACTTCCTCTAAGTCAAAATAAATAAAGATGTTTTCCTTGTATAATATCATCTTTATACTTAGATCAATACACTCTCCAACACTAAGTCCACTAACGGAAACTTTTCCAAGCTTATTTAGCTTCTGCACTGTAAGTCCCCTCAACAGCATCACGTTTCAAAGTTGGCGTCTCTTGTAACTAGAGTCGGTCACGGATTCTGAATAACAAGTAGGTGCAATCTTCACTTGCATTGTGCAAAAGTACTGCATCTGTTCTCCTTTTGTTGGCTAGCCGAGCCTTCTTAATATTACGTTGATGTTAATTTTGTTGTACGATTTGTTATTATGTTGATGACATTTCTATTATAAATAATATATTTTTTTAAATAGTTGGGAGTGATTGAATATAAAGTAATTAGAGCAGTATTTTTATAATAATAGAATATATTTGGCTTTTTGCAAGATTTACAATTGTCTCACAAGTATATTTCTCATACAACGCTATCTGATCCCAAAGTAAGCAGAGCACTATGGGAGCCAGACAATTGATAAACATACTTATATATTTCTAAATACATACATATTATAGATAAATAACACTCAGACACAGAATAAACTATCACACAAAGTTTTATCTTGAGTGGGGAAAGAACCCACTACCTCTTGCGTAGCAGTCGGATACATTCCCATCGCGCCACAGAGGCATTTATAACGATAATCTTTAATTTTATTAAAAACATCGTATTATATTAGTTCTTCTCATCACTAACAAACATTAGAATACCTGTAGGAATGATTACAAAAGTCTGTTTTTACACTGAAGTGTTTAACTAACTAGACAGTAGCAAACAAGACCTAACAAACTTCGTAGTTGCAGAAAGAGAACTCGTTAACTCATTTTGTTAAAACTTCCAAGTGTTAAAACTGATTCTCCTTACCGACTAATTAAAACCATGTTTGGGGTGAACGATGGCTATTAAAACCTTTAATACTGGAGCTCAAGGCATAGTTTGCATAACAAAAACCCTTCTTAATTCATTCTATGCCGTAATCTGGAGTCTGGAGCTAAGGAAGAATTTTTAATATCAACCGGAGAGCTTTATTATACGCAGTATATAAGAATAAATGCAAGTCCACTCTTTGAAATGCAGGGGGGTGGGGGTGCTAGGGGTGTCCGGCTAGACGTGATGTATGAAGAGGGGTTCAAATCCGGGGGTCGTCACGTCTTCGCTATCGTTCTCACTGAAATATGACAGCGATATAGTCCGGACATCGTCAGTAAGCCCGGCTCGATGAAGAAAATATTGCTGGCGCATGAGCGATCAACCGAGTGCCACCAATTTATATAGACTGCTCCGTAAGGCTTGATTGAACATCGTGGGAACGACGGCGAGCCCGGTATTATAGACAGCGAAATTGTAGGATAAGTTATTTGATTGGACCATGCGTCAGGGTATTATCAGATTGGAATAGATGCTTCAAAATAAATTTAGTTTTGCTGAAGCCATTAAAAGAGTATTAGTGTGTAGTTTGGGTATTATGTTGAAAATGAATGACAAAACTATATTGGATTTTTCGTCATTTGGAATGCTAGTCACGTAATTTATTAGATTGGTGTGTGTTGTAGATACATGGACGACATAATGCCGCAGGACTTATTATGCTATGTGGGCATGACACACAATATTTAATTTAATATTAAACAGTAGTCTTAAAATAGTTATTGGATTGTATAACAGAATAGAAATAGTCGCAATTTTTCCTGACATTTATCTAGTCAAACAAGAGTCGTTATTCTAACAAAAAGGAACAGCTGAAGATAGTGTGAACATATGGAGCATATTATATACTTGATAACGATAATATTTTTATTGCTTTCAGAAAGGGATTCGCATAAAAGTACTTTATCACACTGATATTAAAAATATTGAATGCTGAGTTTATAACATTAATATTTATATCTCTAACATTCATATTAACGACTATCACTGATTAAAAAATCGTTGGTGATGGTCATGTTCACGAGGACACAAATTATAACTGATAAGTTTATTGGTATGTAAATGAAATACATAACGGATAAAATAACAACGAGTAAAGTCACATTAAGTTATCATCCAGTGCAATATTTATGATCCTCAAACAAACCCTAAAGTCAAACACCAACAGTGCTCCATCGCTTTCAAAACATGATAACAAACTGTCCGCACCTTCGTATTTTGCTACATATACGCCAGGCTTATTTTGAACATCATTTGTTAACCTGGCATCGTCACGTGAAAATCAATTTCACTTTAATAATTCAATAACGGATATTTGGGTCAGTCGATAGAGTTGTATTTATAAAACAGGTACTCATGTAACCTTTTTTAGTTCTGTACATCGTAATGTTTTATTAATTGCTTCCGGATTCCAATTTCATTTTTCATTTTACCAATTTACTTGAAATATTGCTCGCTTAATGGTTTGGGTATGAAATAATAGATGTGTATTATTTGTTACAAAACTGTGTTTTATGAGAATAAAACTTTCATGTTTTAATAAAGAGCCAACATTTTTAAATTGTAAAACCGTTTGAAGCACTTGTTCTGTTTGAGGTTGCCTAATTAGTTTTGAAGATGATTAATTAGGGTATTGTAGTGACGGGGCTATTTATAAAATAATTGGATTGCTTGAACTATAAACTTTAATTGAGAAACCAACTTTTACCGGTGTAAGGAATTAACGCGGTCATGACTTTTTTGAGTGAGTGAAACCAATTTCTTGCAAGAGTTTACCTTAGCTCTAATTGGAATTCAAGGCAGTCTATCCGGAAGTGCACATGCCCAGTATGTAATCTAGCAGTGGTTAGTCACAACAGATCAACAGCACATTGTAATATGTCAATAGACACGTTTGCCACATTGGCACTTCCACTGTTTGCTCACACCAATACGTCTTGAGTGACAAATGGAATTGTCTGACCGTGTGCTTTGGTTGTTTGATGATTGTATATGAATAGATAAGGTTGTCTTTGGTATTGGCTAACACTTAAACGTGATTATTGATTCAGGTATTAGTAATGGCTATGGAAACATTTTCAGTTAATTTTCTACCCTTTTTTAAAATACTTGAATGAATCTTGATCTCCTTGAAAAATAGGAGTATAATATAATAAAAATCTGGCACAAATGTAGGGTTTCGTAGTTGCCCATCATAATAATGCAGTCTAATAAGTGGGTTTTCTGTTGTTTTTGTTCCATACAACTAACAACGCTATAATAATAATAAATATAATTAACGTAATAAATATGTAATTTTCAATGGAAATTGTATGAAAAACAAATGTATAACCGAATTCTGAATTAAATTAAGTTGATGCCATTAAAATAGCAGTTCTTATGTTTTATTTGGCACCAACTTCAAAACATTTATTTATTTTATGTTGTTCTATATTATTTTATACTTTTTAGTTACCTTTTATTTAACTTTGAATTCAGTTGTATTTTTTTGTAAAAAAGTTTTAAGTGGTCGGTTTGTAGTTCATCTGAATTACAATACCCTAATGTCAACTGCTAAAAATTTTTCACAAGATATTGTTTTGTTCCGATGCAGAGCCGTTAATTTTTGAGAAGTTTACATAATTCCTCACCACCAGGTCTATAACATGGTATAATAGTAGGTACTATGACGAGTATAAAGTGCTAAGCAATAGTAGTTAGTTGTATCGCAAACTGTGAAATATTGAATAGTTCATCATCATCTGTGGTCACCTGTGGTCTTCATCATCAGGTCCACTTCACTAATTGGTACTTTTTAAGAGTAAATTCACGAATCACTACGAAATATATCTAAATCACTATTGATGTGCCTTTAATGTTTGAAGAGTTCCCTCGATTTCTCCACGATCTCATCATCAAATCCTGATCTAATGACAATGAGACTAACTTGAAAGTATACCCTTTGAAACAAAAAAAATATTATTTAAATCGGTCCAGTCGTCTGCACGTAATCGGAAAAAACAACATATGGGTATAAAGGTTGTGGAGATCATTTTTCGATTACGTAATCCGTATTACGTAATCGAAAAATGATCTTCACAACCTTTAATTAAAAATAATTTTAAAAGATCTATCCAATGACATCCTGGGATAGATGAGAAAAAAGTAACATCCCCACTTGACGTGTAGGGGAGGTACCCAATTATTGTGTCCTACATTTTATTTTACAAATTACAGCTTTCTAGTACTAACAGTCTCTGAGCTAAGGACGGACGGACATGGTGAAATTATAAGGGTTTATTGTTTACTACGGAACCCTCAAATTAAATAATATAATTTGTATCGCAAGGAAAAAAAAAAATTTGAATTTAATTCAGGCAAAATAGAAACATGACAAGTAATAGTTTTTATTGAAGAAAATCTAATTATCTTGTTGCGGAGCATTTTGGTAGAAAGAATATGTAATATAATTTAACATTTGTAAATATTATGAACAAGAAACAATCATCGCTAAAGCCAAATATCATGGACTATGTGAAAAAAATGGCGACATGAAGAAATTGACAAAATTTATGGCAGATATATTAAGTAATATGAAGGTTCTTTTATATAATAAGGATAAGGGAGATGTACTTCATAGCTGTTTACCGACGTCATTAACACCAGATGAAGATATTAAAATATCCGGATTACTAACATTAACCCTTCTTAATGAATTTCTGATAAAATATTGATGACGTAAATGGCACCGTAATAGGCACGTTATGACATATTTTTGTGGGGTAGTCAAAAGTAAAGCAAAAATACATCAGAAATTTTCTACACAATCATTATTCTGATGATTAACTTTACATAACCTTAATCGACATCGACATTGGTGTAGTAAAGTTTTTAACGATTCGTTAGCTTAGATTTACGCCTGCCTACTCAATACAATCTTGTTTTAGGCGAAGCGGGCTGAAATGCGTCAAGATGCAGCATCTTTCTCTCTTGAAGTAAGTTTTTACTTCTCCACAAATTGTGAAGGTTGGCAGTCTGCTAACTGCATAGTTTTCCTTTTCCCTAGCTAGATAAAAAAGCTCTGCGGCACTATAATCGGAGTTTCAATCGTCTTATTTATAATTCCTTAAACACGACATCCTCCTGCGGCCACTTTTACCAGTTTTTGTACATTATAATAAGTTGTAAGAGGTTGTCATATTTTAATTGTTTGTTCCAGGCCGACCTGTCATGTCGCAACACCAAGCAGCAGGTCGGGGCGCTGTTCACGCGCAGTAACTTCGTGACGCTCAAGTATGTCACTGACAACTGGGGGACCGACGCCAACGGGTTCAGACTCGTTATCACCGCCGTCAAGGACCCTAGTGAGTATATGAACCTTGACATCAAATATATTTTTTTGTAGATAGGATGATTGTGGACCGTTAACTGTTTTTAAAATTTCAAAAGAAAAGAATCACACGAGCCAAATTAATTGTACTCACATATCAATCTATAGATTACAAAAAGAATAAATGAATGATGATGATGATAACATTTGTAGGTAATGTTTTTTGAAATAAGTTTATGATATCTATTAAATCTAAATTAGAATATTTTATCGAATCCTAAAAATTTAATTAATACGACAGGTGGTAAATAGAAATTAATTACTATATTAATATGATGGATTTTAATTACTTGAATAGATAAAACGATAACACCAAAATTGACACTCAGTTAAAGCTGGAAGTGTCTATAGCTTAATTAAATTAACAAAACGTGAAAGCGCTTTGAAAGTTATGATTTCCATAAAGATTAATATTAATGAAGTCGAGTAGATCTTAATCAAGTTTCATTTGCGTACTGATAAGCTAACGCCGTGAATCCTTTTGTATGTTCAATCAATTCAATTGAAGTAAATGTTGTTGAAGAGCTCTTAATGTTGATTGATGATTCCGATCCTCACGACGATAATATTAATTAATCACAAAACGATATATCTACGAGTGTAGATAACAGAAAGACAAAGTTGTTACAAAGTAAAACACGAACAGATATAATTGCTCAAAGAACTTAAAACTGAAACTATGAGCTTAATTGCAGAACATCTTTCACACGAAACTAGAGCAAATATTATTGCAGTGCAGATCATAATAACAGGAAGCGAGCCAACAGAACTAAGCCAAGACAACTCAAGTAAATTACTTCAATTTCCTCCCGTTCCCTCTCAGAGATCCCTAAATTGTTTAATTACTCGTACAGTTTGAGTTTCCACTGTGAAAATTAAGGAAAAACAGATGTGAGAGAGACTGAATAAGACCTGTAGAATTTAAAGTGATATTCCAATAGTGGAGCAGGCAAATAGTTCTTAAAAAGTGCTAAATCTTAGTTTAAATTAGTGTTGTTATCACATTCAATTGCCACTGTTTTTTGTAGAAATAGTTCGTGATCATACCTACATATTATGATGTATCGAAGGTGTTTTAAAAACGTAAGAGATTACCATAAAATATAATTTAACTCATCCGTGGTTATAGATATAATTAACTTATCTTATTAACATTATTATCTTCAAAGGTAATTTTAGACTTCATTAATTTTAATCGAATCTTGCTTGATTTCTCTTTTGTAAATAATTCAAACAATTACAAATGGTGATACGGGTAAAACACTTTATTTTCTGTTGAAATAAGTGCTTATATACTACTTTTTTTAAATAGATAACCAGCACTAAACTAAACAGAAAATGAAGCAATAGCCATTTATTTGTCTCAATAAATGCGAGAATCAGAAGGATTTTATATAAAACGCGGAGCACGCCCCTGGCTCGTCGTCACCCTCTTTAATTTCGCCAAATGTTTATTTATTCGAACAAACAGTCGACAGGGCAGTTCGTTTACACATTCCACCCCTTTTTATACTAATACATATAGATTTTTTATTGCTGGGATTTTGATATATCCTCTAAACCTGTTGCAATGATTGTGGATCGATTTCATCTTTATTAACGGAATTTGAAGACTTTGGCACATATAATAACAAATTATTCATATTAAATCGTCGGATTTTCACCCAATTTGAGATACCGACGCCAAAAAAGTGGCTCCTCTGATTTTTCTTTTATTGTCAGTAGTTCCGTGGAAGAAGTTCCGCATTTTTTTCCCACAAATCTAATTCCCATTAGTTCCGTTTATAAAATTTTGATGTAAGCACCTTCATACTACCTTACAAAAATAGTAATACTGGCCACTTTAAAAAGCATTCTCTTGTTTCAAACGTCATCGTTTTACAACAGTTAAATAAAAAAATAAATAACGAACACTTGAATGGTAAACTTTCACATGTTGGCCAGGTATTAAGAAGCAACGGATATAACCATAACCGGCCTCACGTCCAAGAAGCAGGAAACTTGAAGTAAAAGACAACAATAAAGAATTACTCAGGCTTTATACAGTCTGCACTCCAGGGTTTCGAAGCTTTTACAAACGTCGCCACCAGTCGCCACTATTACTCCAGGATTACCCACTATTACAAATACACCAAATGAGGATAGTTATGAAACCCCGCGCCTGTACGTGAAAAGCGCAGGGGGCGAAGGGTACAATACGATGGAAACGTCAGATCACGTTCAACTAAAAGGTTCACACTTTTAAATATTATCCTGATAATTATCTATATAGTAACAAATATAATCACTTGTCCTGACTGACTGACTGATTTATCAACGCCGAACCTAAAGCGGTGGGGTTACAAACCTGAAATTTTGGCAGAAAGTATTATTAAAAAATCGTCCGTTATGGGGGTAATATAGGGATTGCAAGTTAGTAGTTTTGAATTATATCGTTAATTCGAATCAAATAATTTCGTCTTCGGCTTTTTGACATAAGCTAAAGAAACACGTTGAATAATAATAATAAAAATATGAATCTTGCGAAAATTAAATATATTCAATTTACCACACATGGACGACCTCACAAAAAAATTGAACATAAATCATAATAATACCGAAATTTAGGAGGTTATTCAGACAAAGATATTTGTCTGATTAATCTCCTCAATTTGAAATATCATATTAACCACAACTGCTAATCTCCTATTAACAATTTTCGTATTTACAGTGTTGCGCGCGCAACGACGTCATTCTATTTGATTAGCGTAAACTCTAATCGAATAAAATGCCATTTGTCTAGGGGCCTTGAGCTATAATAATCCCAAAATTTTAAGCCCCTACAAAGACCATAAAAAGCATAAATATCACAGCTTCACCTGCCAACAGCCCTATCACTTCTCACATAACAATGTGCTTTCCAATCTGATAAAAATAACATCCGTTAACAACAAATTCACTTCCTTCCCGATTTCAATATCTGGCGCACGTTTTTCCTGCTTCAACACTTCGAATACTATTTATTCCACCAGTTTATAATATAAATGGTAATATAAGTAATCGTTAAACTTTTAATGATAACTTTCGTAAATATGGTCAGACGAAACATTCGATTTCGTTGATTTGACAAAACTGACGAACGCTCCTAATGTCCACAACGATCAATATTGAAATTGCTTTTCTGTTGAGTTTATGATCCGAGATCTCCGAAATAATGTTTGATTTTTTCATCATTTATTTGCGTTGTACATCGTGTTCTAAAGTTATTGACTATTTACGTGTTACATCTCCATCCTTTTCAACAATTTTAATACCATAAATTTATAATAACTGTATAAAAATTAAAGTCCTGACTCATTCGCCCATCAACACCCAACGCAAACTCAGAAAAGCTGAAATTTTAGAGATAAGAATGTTTTAGAGTATAGAGCCACAGTCTATTAACTCATAGTAATAATCACGTCGAATGCTTTTTCTATTGTGGTAGAACTGTAGACCCCAGGAAATAAAGGATTTTAGAAAACTTGACTTCCAAGAAGATAAATAGAGCTAAGTTTTTTTTAAGAATATTTTGCATTATACAAACCTATGTTGCAGGGGAATTACAAAAGTCACGGACACAAAGTATGCCCGGTCACAACAATTTTTGGATCACACTTCACAACAATTTTTGGTCCCGTGTGAGAGTCGGACCCACGAGCTTTGGCTTAGCACTCAGGGACACTAACTACTAGACCAAATAAATTAAAAGATCACAATAATATAATTAATTGATGAACAAATCAGGTCCTTCTAAACCACCCGCCATTATCATGCATCGTTTTAGTAAGCCTTCGCTACACATGGATTAACAATAACTACTTACCTATACGTATCAAAATTAAACGTACACGCGCATCTGAAATACCCACGTATAACAAGGAAAACACTAATATTATCATCGTCAACATTTCAAAGGCAAAGTCGACTAAGACATCCCTAAAATTTAATTACATCCAAAGAGACATCTCTCTCGCTCAAGTATGCATATGAATACGAGAGACAAAGGAAGCAATTAAGTTGTCCAAAAACATTATTGAAGCAGAAACGTTTGTTTCGTCTACACCTTTGAGCAAACAACGCCAATTTGATTTTACGCTTGGCCGAGTAGAAAAACATACTCCAAAGGATTTAGAAACACGTGAAGGCCTTAGCAGGATCAGTGAGGAAGACGAGCGCGATCGAAAACATGAGTAAGGATATAAAACACAGTTGTCCCGCGAAATATTCAGGTTAAGTCATCGAACTCGCAATCGTATGGTCGCGGGTTCGAATCCTACCCATTACACTACTGACGTAAACCCACTCATAACACAAGCCATTGCTTAGCTTAGCTGGAGGGGTTAACAGGATTGCTAGTAATGTGGGGCCCAAAATCCTACATAGCTAATTTTCTTTTTAAGTACAATTTATGTTATTATCGCCCAAATTTAGAAGACTCTGAAACATTTAGTAGTAAATAAATATAAGGCGAACAGAGCGATTCATCCCAAACGATGTTGGTTCTTCATTAGCCGAATTAAACTTAATTTTGTAACATAAGATTAACAAAAATATAGTACCTGACACAAATATGTACCGTTGACAATTCGGCCAAAGCTCAATACACACCTTATCAAAGGCCTTTCTTAGTACAAGAAATAACTCCGCTTTGTCCAGATCTACGTTCACATGGAATTCCCGATTGAGTAAAAATATCTAAAGTTCGGTCGACTGTTAACGAAATACAATGCTGCATGAACCTTTTTCAGGAAACTGGAACTCAAATGAAAAATCGTCTTTTGCAACGTTTTAAAAATGTCGTAAGTAATTTGTAGCTTGATTTGGTCTCTTCAGCTTATGCATTTCACAGAAAGACTTTTATTTACGATACTTTCCATCCATACTAATATAATAAATGTTATTTTTTTAAGACCCAGCTAAAGACAAAGGATAGTTTTTTATCGCGATAAGTATTAGGGCGTCCATAAATTACGTGAAGTGATTTTGGCGAATTTTGGACCCCCTGGTGAGATATCGTGAGATTTGGCATGACTTACCTCCCCCCCCCCTCCGTAATCTAACGTAGATTTCAAATTTGACTCTACACTGGTCAAGTGTAAGAGTCGCTTGTATAACGAAGGCAATTAAACAATTTTTACTAAATTTAATCTAGTTTTAGATGGGTTCTTGCGAAAAAAAATACGTAAGATGATTCGGCTCAACCCTCCCCCCTCCCCCCTTAACACAACACGTAATTAATGGACGTAAGCAATATAGAAGATACAGGACACCAAAAATATAACACCAAATCATGAAAGAGACAATGTGATATGCAGACCTAGTTCATTTTTTTTTAAACAGTACTTTTCTCTATTCAATGCACATCACAAATTGAAATATCATGAAATGCATTGATGCGAAACCACAACAACCAGCTTTACACACCATCGCCATTAAAAACAATGTGTGTATCGAACGGCAGTTATCGAGGCAATAAACCAGCCACATTAAACTGATCTGGCCTGGATGAGGCCTCGTATCATTTTTATGTCACAAACGTAAAATCCGAGCTCTTTTATCTATGAGAGCATTGAAAACTTCCAACACGAACTATTACTGCTCAGTCGAGAAAATTAACTCTCATAAAATTAAGAACATAGTTGACATTGTTGAAGTTTTTAATTAAATAGTTATTGAACAATAGAAACATTTTATCTTTGTCTCTTAAAGATTTTGTATTTAATTTTCCAATTAAGTCTTCTACTTGTGTTTTTACTTTAGAATCTTAAACTACGTAAATCATTTCTTATTATACTTAGTAACTTAGAATTTACTCCATTTATTTTTATCTCTAAGGATTTATTCTTTGTAAACTTGGTCTACTTCATTAACCATAACAGATCTAAGCCAATATATATTTCTAAAGATTAAGGACCACTAAAATATTTGACTATTTTTATATTCTACTTCATAATTCTGAACTCTCTCTGAATCCCCTATATCAAATCTGGGATCAAACAAAACTAAACAAATCAAATCTTTATTCCATACAGGGAAAGTTGGCGTGCATGTGTCGACTGCAACTTAGTCTATATCGCTCTCGATAATGAAGTGTGTTCTCAACTTCCTCCATTAAGACATACTTTGTAAACGACCCCTCGGGAACTTGCTAGCCAGTGACGCTTCGCACCTCTTCTCCACTCGCCTGCATACTTCCAACTTACTCAACTGGACTCTTGGAGATTCGAGATGGTTCTTCAGATTGAGAATTACATTCGTTGATGAGATTTGTTCTTGTTGTATATCTGCTGTTATTGATTCCGTGACATATTGTCGCCTTTGTAAATGTGCTTTGATCTTGGTCGTTGAGCGAAGTGACTTAAGAATTCCGAATAGTTGAGAGCAACTTGATAAACATCAAAGCGTAAACAGGATACGCTCGTATTCAAAGTAGTCCTTGACATCTTCTCAAAACTTTATTGCATTTTCAAGTGAGGGGCTTATAATAGTTGATGATTGTTCTTCATCTTTCAACGTTACCTACATATTACAACTGTAGTAAACTTGGATTTTCCAACGGTTCAAAATTACGCTTAAATTACTAACTGCTCCTGTCATTTTTCCTTTGTATCAAATTCTACTCTTGATTCCACACAAATTCTTCATTAAACATAATCTTCAACTTTTAAACAATGCGTTTGAAATTATACTCGTAGCAGGCAGTTTTAAAATTCCGCTCAGCGCTTCAGGCTTGCTCACAAAGCACAATATGTTAAGCGCTCACATGCCATTGAATTATGCAACAAAAACGTGCGATGCGACACCACCCGAGACGCCGGAATAAAATTTAAAACAATGCATTTCATACATGCCGCGGTAAACACAAACGCCACCCTTATCGTCTACCTGTTCTCTCTGTACGCCAATGTATATGTGCAAGGGAGAAACAATCCCCTTTTCGAGATCAAAAGCTTCTTCATGAACATCTCTACCGTCTGTTTTCCTTTCCGAAAGAAATTTTATAGCTTTTAGAAATTTTGAAGGACGCAATTAAAGGTTGTAGGTTGGGTCGATTAACATTAACCGTATCGTCGAGTATCTGGTCGGAGCTCGTTACGCGGTGCCCATTGTTCGAATCTTTTGGTAGAATTTTTCCCCGACGATGAATACCCAATTTCGCCCCAACACCGCGTCAGCAGTTTGATTGTCCGGTTGTAAGTGACGGGTTTTAAATACGCGGATATATTTTCAACGGATAACAGTTAGGTTCTGTTTTTGTTGGTTTGCTGCTTGGAAGTTTTATCGAACATTGTTCCGTTGTTGGAGATTTTTATTTAAACTTTCATGCTAGTATTTCGATTTTCTATTAACAATTTATAAACGACCTATTTATTTATTCACAAACTGAGGATAATTCGATTCAAATTAAAATTGACTTAATAATAGGTAGGTCACTAAGTATGCACTTGTTGAGATTATGGTATCGCGGATCACTATCTTATCAGCATGATATATTTGCACAGATTAGGTCGTTAACTGCAGTGATATAGTATTAAAGAATCTCCTATGGTCAACACAGTCCAGCTTCAGATGTCACAGAGGCATTTACACCTATAAAAAGCTTAAAGCAGCTAAAAATCAGCTTGTTACGTTCGGTCCATTTCACTGACAAAGTTTAAAATTCTTTCTCTGTGGACGAGTTGCTTTATATAACATGTGTCATAAAGCTGTCCATTTCTAAAAAGCATTGTTAGTTTTCCTTAGTTGTCCAGACAAGCGTTGCTTACAAATCATTAAATTCTTCATCTATTTATTCGTTTTCGTCATCCATTTCTTTGTTTATACCCTGCACGTAGCTCATGAAATCAATGTCTAACAGAAGTCAGAAATCGTACAGCAATTTGTATGTTTTCCTGTAGCGATCACTGGCAGGCATTCAGGTCAGTTCGCTTCGTTGGTAATGTGCCTTCAACCTTACATTTTATTTGATCCAGTATTGGAGTTTGAAGTGTATTCATTTTATTTGAAAAACATTTCAAGTTTGTTTGAAATGAAATACGTGTTTCATACAATATGACCAGTTTTGTGTTACTTGGTAGATTATGGTTAATACTGTGCATTTTTGTTTAACGAAGTTTTCTTACAAAGACCACTCACATATACCTTCTTTAATACACATTAAGCTTTTTCATACTATTAGGCTTCATTAATTCATCTGCAAGATTATTATAATCCACTATTTACGTTGCCTTCAGTTACTACTATGAAAATTTTACAGTCTTAATAATTTTAACCTTAAATATTGAATTAAATTTAAATAGCTAGTCCATTTCTTATAATAAAATTAGTCCTTACTTGAACATCATCATCATCATGTTTAAGTTGTCTTATTACTGTTATAAATGAGAAAATTTGAACAGATGTTTGTTACTCAATCGCGTCAGAACGGCTGAAAGGATGTGGACGAAATTTGGCATAAAGATAGATTATAGTCTGAAATAGCACACAGACTAATTTATATCCCGGAAAAAATACTGGTTCCGTAAAATTTCCACGCTAAGGAAGTCGTGAGCAACAGTTAGTTATTTATTGATTCTCAAATCAAAGTTGTCGGGTTCAATCAGGTTTCAGTAAAGTAATGAATACAAACGGTGAACAAAGAATAATTCTGTAAATGTATCTTAGATTTTCTTATTGTTCCAGAACATGGGTGCAAGGAGTTTCGGTGTAAGCAGCGCGAGTTCTGCATCAGCGCAGACCTCACCTGCGATGGCGTAGATCACTGCGCCGACGGCTCCGATGAAGACACCGCCGCACTTTGCCCAGGTAATAGGATCAAATCTAGTAAAATAAACACTAGTATGTACATATGTGCCCCGCCAGCAGTTGATGAATATTGACATTATATAGACAGTCCAGTTTGATTTTCTGATGATTAAATATTTCAAATATAGATTAAGTGTATATTTTTTTGGCCATGGACTCCCTCTTTAGTCGCGTCCGACTCATAATAGAGATGAAGGTATACTTTCTTCTCTATATGGATTTGGAGCCTCCTACCTATCCCTTGTTCAAAACCTTGGTAATAGGTTTAAAAGAATGTCAACAAACGCTAAATGTTCAGCTTAAATTTTTCCTATATTTTTGTTACATATATAGGTACATAACAACCCTATGATGTCCCACTGCTAAGAGAAGCTACTTTTATAGATCCTGGGTGTAATTGCCGTAATCCCCACGTGTAATTGCAATTTTGAAAGATAAAAAAAATTAAGTCTTGACCCAGGAATGGAACCCAAGACTTCCGTATGCCAAACCGGGGCCGGAATCGAACCATCTAGCCGGGACTATTAATAAAGTAATTGGCAAGAAATGCCTATTTAAATGACTAAAATAATCCCCACGCTTGGCGAGCGGGTTGGCGATCGCCGTAAGGCTTTAAGTGCTCAAAGAGGACATTGCTGCCCGCCCTCCGGTGTGAATTATTTATGTATAGGTATTTTTGTTAACTATTTATGACTGGTATGAAGTAAATTGTACCTGTGACCTTTCAGAGAGCGGCGGTAGCGGCGCGAGCGGCGCGTGGGTGGTGATAGGAGCGGGAGGTGCGGTGCTGGCGGCGACGGTCGCCGGCATCGCCGCCTGCTGCTTTTGCCGACTCCGCGCCAACAATCAGCGTACGCGGTTACATTGTAAGTGTACCTGCTTTTCTGTCAGAACGACCAATCGCCGCTACCAGCAAAAGTATATGGTCATATGATAATGGAGATAGCACTTGGCGTCTGCTTGGTCTCGCTAAAAGTGTATATTTTTGCCGTTAGCGTTGATTGATTACACTGCCATAAGTTGCCCGGTTTAGTAATATTCATTTAATTTCATTTGGAACCTGTCCCATCAACGACGATTAGCGAGAAGCGAGTAGCGATTTATCGCTTAAGAAACATACAACAGATGTATTTTGTAGATCCCGTCCCGTCACGGGTAAAATAGAGATGCAGTATAAACCGAGTACTCGTCCGGCAGTGTGAACGGTCAGCGATCAACTATTAATATCTGTATCTCTTTTGTTTACACGGGATCTACTTAAGTATGTTCCTTGAGCGATAAAATCGCTAATCGCGACTCGCTTTCTCGCCGTTGGTGGGACAGGTGCCAGGTAACGAAAGCGGTGTAGACTGTCCGCTTGTTCAATGTACGCCATAAAGACATGACAATTGATTTCGAGTTCCAAGTAGCAGGGCCCTTCATTATTTTATTACTTATAAAAAGAATTAAAACCATATTTTATTGGAAGATAGGTACTTCTTTCTATGCATTTTTAATATTATGCATTGAATTCAGAACAGTCTACACCAGTTTCGTTGCTGTTGGTCCACCACGTGCATTGAAAGTTCTTCAGGCACAGAGAGTGATAGTCGTTGAGTGCGAGGTATCTGCAAATGCGCATTAACAGTGTGTTGTCTGCCAGCAGTGCAAGAGATGGCGAGCAGTAACGGCGGCGGCGGCAGTGGCGCGTGCGAGGGCGCGACGCGGCTGCCGGGAAACCCGCCGCCCCCTGCGGGCCCGCGCGGGGCGGCGCGAGCGGGCCGCCTGCGGCGAGCGGCCTGAGCGCCGCGCCGCACAAGGACGAGTGGTTCGTCTAGCGGCCCGGGGCCCGCAGGGGGGGGCCCGCCCGCCCCCGCGACCCGCGTCGTGCGCGGGACCAGCGCGTCCCGCGCGCGACGCCGGCGCAATATTCGGTGTTACGCAATGTAAATTTATCGATATGACATTAAACATTTTTGGCTTATTGTTCGTATGTTATTGGGTTGTCATTTCGAGGTTATCGAACGCCCACCACTCCCATCCTTGGTTTTGTAAACATGTGTAAACAGGTTGTAATTTCAGCGACTATAGATATTATAGAGAATAATTGTAATCATCAAAATAAATAAGTTTTTCGTATGAGTTTTGAAAATTGCTATTTATTCCTGTATCCTCGTAGGGTCCCACTTCCCGATGAGCTAGTTGGCTCTACACTACTATACGATGCATCTAAAAAAGATTCAACTGTATCAATTTGTCTCTGTAAATAACTGTATTTCTATGTTGTGTGTATTTCTGTAATTAACTAAGAAGCTACTATATAGTAGGGTGGATGTTCCGATCACCAGCATTTTAGTCATTTTATCATCTTTAAAAAGTCGTACATACCGACTGCTAAGCAAGAGGTTGTGGGTTTGATTCCCACACGGGATACCACTTTGTGTGATCCAAAAATTGTTTTTCCGAGTCTGGAAGTACATACTTTGTGTCCGTGACTTGTATGTTTGTAAAGTCCCCAGCGATACAGGCCTTGTACTCTAATGCGGGAGTCGTCTTAAGCAAGTATTAAAATAAGCCCAGATTGCTTAAATTCGATTACATTGATGGGTAAAAAGAAAGAATGACAAAAAGGTTAGTATTAGGTGCAGGACTGGTACCTATATACCTGGACATCCACCTTATCTAGATATAAAAAAAAATTAAAAAGGCACCAAAAATCCTATAACGTTATAACCATTTTCTGCGTCTTCATGGCATGGGCAAGTTTTGCATGAAACTACTGCGGTGATGAACAAAACCCGATGTTGAAATCTAATGTATGGGAAAGTTCATAAATAAAGACTTATTTATGAACTCATTCACGTCATTTTTTTACATTTTCCAAAAGTGAACCATCAGCTACACTGATAACTGAATAACTGTCGAAATTATTATTAAGTTAGGTACTAATTATTTTGTATTACCCATAAATTTCTCTGGCTCTAGACTCTTGTAATAAATGAAATATTCTGACTCTAATTTATTACTTACCTATAAAACCAATTATTCAAAATAAACTACCCACCAAACAAAATAAACTGATTGGATTGCCAACCAAGCAAAATTTGGTGGTCCCTGGTTGCCGTTTGCAAAACTAACGTAAGAGTTAAACGTTAGTTAAAGTTTAACGTAACGTTATGAGTTCCTTTAGTGCAAGCTTTTATTTAACTTGCAATGTTTGTGTGTTCGGCAAGAATCTTGTAAGCTAAATTAGAGCCACTTCCCGACGTCCGATTTGGCTTAAATTTGGTTTACAATTGCATTTTTGGTGACAATACAGTAATATAGTACAATGGTGCTGTTCTGATGATGGAGCCGGAAAACGGCCACTAAATAAGAAAACCCATCGAGTTTGGGCTCGATTGGTTCGTCTCGAGTAGGACTAAGTACTTTTTTAGCTAATTTACACCTATAGCTTGTTTTAAAATATTTTTTTACAATTAACTTAGTTTATTCCCTTATGGATTGATTATACGAAAACTGATATAGTTTGTTTGCCTAGTGTTAGTTCCGCAACTTGCCGCTAGGGGATCTGCTCGTCACTATGATCCTCCATAGGCTATACATACTACTATAGTTAGAATAATAACGTTATTATTCTAAGCTACTATACCTACTAGTACGCTGGACTGACTACCCCGTACTAAGTGACAGCAATTTCAAATGCCGAATCGAATGACCTTCGAATGAATCGAATGTGAACTTTATCGATACTTTTATGAGTTATGACAAATGGCTGTTGTTATTATCATAGTTACACAAATATAGATTTCTATTTGAAAATTACCAAATGTCAAAATCAAATAAAAGTCTTGTTGTTGTCTCATAAAGGTCAATGGCTCGTCACCAATAACCATCCCGAATCAATGTTGTCTACCTACATTAGAGAAAGGTACACCAAACAAAATCCTTCATTACAAATTTAAAAGGCACTAGATACATGACATAGGTACAAAACAAACCTTTTAACTTGAAAACGATGTGACAGGACTACATTAAAGGATAATTTCGGTACTTTCATGTTAAAAAAGATGTTTGGGTTGAAAGGTCAATTTATTAAGGTTGAGTTTCGATTTTGTAGCAATAAAGTAACAGATTTAATGAATACCTACATAAACCACTTAGTGTATTATGTACTTTCGTTTTGTTTTGGTTCGTTCCATTTGACGTAAGAGACAAATTGATTGACAGTTTATTCTGCTCAGTTTCTGGAGCGAACCCAACTATACCTACTTTCAAATAGTGATCAAATGGTTAGGCCAAAACGCCACAGAAATTAGAGCTCTAGATTCTATTGTTAAGTTTTAGATACAACCTTTCGATAGCATCAAACATTCTCACCTCAACGATGGCAGTGATATCATTAATGTATTTCTTTACAGTTAACTACAATCTGATGATATGTTACGAGCTGTGGGCCTTTTTAAGGCTTTCTTCGATTACTATTCGAAAGTATAGTAAAGATTCATGCTGAAGCTAATGAATGAAGTATTTTTGATATTGTTATTTGATTTTTGTTGAGAACGACTTCAAGAGCGACTTTGCGAGCGGTTGTAGACCACCCTGACTTGTAAGATCTCTGGGCGTAAATTATAGTTTCAAAAGTTAGGGTCATTCCGGGATTGATGCCACACTTTTGGGAAATGGGATCATAATTTTTAAACAATTCATTTACTGGATGACCGAGCTTTGCGCGCTATAATGACGTTTTCTAAAAATTAAACCTAGCCAGATCGATTTATCGCCCCCGAAACCCCTGCATACTAAATTTCATTAACATCGCTGGAGCCATTGCCGAGATTCAGCCGAGATATAATTTTAGAAATGAAATAACAGAATTAAAGGTTTATCAATATTTAGTCTTTTTTGTACCATTGTAACTGAATTTTGTTATTTTATAAATAACCGATTTCGCAGATATTGCCTTTTTGCAGACCCTTTTTTTGAGGATGTGCCTACCGTGTGAGGTGTACCGCCCAGTTATTTTTTTTCTATTTTTGTACGTAAGAACCTTCTACAGAGTATTAACATTTAAAAAAAAATATTTATTATTATTTAATTCAATCAGTAAAGTCGCTCTCTTGTTATCTCGTGACCAAGGGAAATGGAGATTAATTTTAATTAAATTTAATTTTAAATAACTACGGTCTACATAGTGCGCCATCTAGTAATCCTGTATACAAACACGATGTCAGTGTTACAAACGTATTAATTACAATATAGAACAATAGATGGCGCTGCTCAAGACGTTCGACTTGATTTTGTTATAATGTAATTTTTGGATTTAGATTACTTTAAGATTAGGCACAAAATTGCTCATAAAACCTTTACAATGAATTTTAATGTCATATAATGTCTTAAAAACTTCAATTCATATAACAATTTAATTTAATCACATTAAAGTTTATTGCCATCTAGCGTCAAATAGCGCAACTACTAAAACCAGTTTCTTCATGCCATTGGACAATAAACACAGAGCTTTGATTTGAGCGAAGTGTAAAAGCTCGTAAACTTTAATAAACACATTTTGAATTAAAACTGGCAAAATAAGTGCTGTGTTTATGAAACAGGCATTCTGTTACCTTAATAATCATATTTCTTCTTATTAAAACGCTCTGAGAAAACTTCTTGCAGAGTGTTGTTAAGTTTGAGTTTTCACAAGTTCTATGACCGGTTCTCTTCAACTTGAACGAAAAGCCGCTGTCGTCTCGTTTGTCGTCTGTCAGTCGCTCGCAAGTCGCGTTCCGTGTTGTGTGTGAGTTTTGTTACTCCGCCTTCATTTTATTTCGTGCGTAAACTTTTTCGTGAATACGCGAAGTGTAGTTTTATCTTTCTTAATAAGATTTGGTGAAAAAGTGCTTCTTATTATATTATAACATAGTTTAATCTATTCATAAGTGTTGCAATTTAAATTTTTGTGTTATTGTAGAATTTCTTTTGATATGATGCGTAAATAACGGTGTTTTTGTTTTAAAAAAGTGCATGATTGTGTTCATTAGGTATATTTTTTGTGTTAGTAGTTGTGTGATGGTTTAGGATGCAGTGGCGGTGGCTTTGGGCGGCCCTGCTGGTGACAGCAGTTACTGCCAAGGCGAAGAAACATCGGCACAACAAACCCGGTAAGATATGTTCCAAAGTTGTTTTGTTTAGTTCATTGGTTGCAGTTTTCTCGTGAATTTTATGAACCCTCACTACTGGTTATTATAAACTTTAATTTGTAACTTTTTGTCTTCAACTAAAAGCTTTTCAGTCTGTCAAAACATGGCAATTAAAACAGAAATCAACTTTAATTCGAAATTAATAAATAGGTAGGTAGTTATTATGTGGGTACCTTTGATTGCTCATGCCTTTAATCAGTAATTTGCAGATGGACCCGAAATAAGATGAATCATCTGTCAGTTCTCAACATAATAATAACCTACTCGTATCTGTAATAAAATAATAATACACGCGCCCATTAGTAAAGTAGGTACCTAGGTACCTACTTACTAAGATTTTTCCTAAACCTACCAAGGATTTTTTTGGGTAGCCGGTTTAGTTACCTATATGATAAACGCTTACAAAAACATTAAGTAGCTAATTTATATTTAGATTCGCTCCAAGGGGTATGCAATTGACCCCTTATAAGATCGGCCAAGTGAGTGAGAACGATCCTTTTTTACTTTTTTCTAAAGAGCTTATTACACATAAATACAAAATATTTTTGAAAGAGAAAAATTTCGAAGTCCAGACCCAGGAATCGAACACGAGACTTCCGTAAGCCAAACCAGGGCCGGAATCGAATCACCTATCTGGACTATGTTACTAGACCTCATATTAAGAACAATTTCAGACACTAACTCTACTAATTCGATAAT
The DNA here is from genome assembly GCA_945859575.2 of Herminia tarsipennalis. Taxonomy (NCBI): domain Eukaryota; kingdom Metazoa; phylum Arthropoda; class Insecta; order Lepidoptera; family Erebidae; genus Herminia; species Herminia tarsipennalis. Next base: position 26,409,749 of record OX243841.2, on the reverse strand, counting down.
ACATTGCTGATTGGAGTAAGGGTATTGCATGGAAGTAGCACCAAGCCAGCAATGTATATTGATTTTGCCTGTCTAAATTCAGTGTAGTGTATTAAGCGCATTAGGTCCACCTAGGATTTCAAAAGAGGGGGGGGGCCTCTAAATACGCCCATGCGATAATAATAATAATAATAAAAATTATTTATTCACTTAGGAAGTAAAATACTTGTGAAAGGTCGATTCTACATTTACTTGTAATGCCTGCTCGCAAACAATAGGTAAAGCCCGAGAAAAGAACAGGCAATAAAAACTCGTGGCTACTCTTTTCAAATTGCCAATGTTTACAATGTTTCTCTGTTTATAAACTGTATATGCAGGTAAGGTGCTTCCACCATTATATTATACACCATATTAGAGGACTGATGCAAAAAAAGAGGTCAATAATATTAGAAGAGTACACGAGATTGGATACATCAGCCTCAATGGGCACAAAAGCATCCACTTACGATGTAAAAACTTTATGTGCTGAAATATTGGCCAATTTACTGCTACTTAATGAATAAGTATACATGTTAAATTGATTACATAATTAAGTAGGTACTTACCTACCTATCTATTAAATTATTTACTCACTACAATTAGTGCAGGTAGACCGGTACTACTCGAGAACATGGCTACTGGGGTCCGACTATGGAGTGGACAGCTATCCACACTCTATTAATCCGTTAGTCGCCTTTTACAGCAGCCATGGGAAGCAACGTCAAGCTGATTTTAATTCAAGACATAGGTAGGAGACATAATATTCCTACAGATATAATATTCCTTCATAATATACTCTATCCTGCACTAAAAAAATAACACGGACATGCGCGATTAAGCGACCTTAATCGCGCATGTCTGTGCGACTTTGAGCGTAGTTTTTATTATTTTGAAAAATACGCCCTAAATTTAAATAAAAAATAAATTGGTAAAATAAATAAATTTGGTATGTTAAAGCGTCTTCTAGACGGTTGGAAACAAGGCTTCCCGTCAAGGTGACATGCTTGTTTCCAGCAGTGTAGACGGCTGTTTGGTTTGCAACAGCCGTCTACACTGTTGAAAACCGCTTCGATTTGAATCCGCTGTTACTATAAATGGACCCTAACCGGCAACCCTCTCTCTCGTCGTCATGTCAACAGTCAATCGTAACTGGAAAACAAATAAACTCTTTAAAACACGCCGCTCTGTTTAATTAGTGTCCACCACTACCTCTCGCTGACATTCCACCGATCCCTTCCGAGAAAGGCCCAAAACTCGATCACAGAATACCAACAGTGTAGAAGGAAAGCTTCATACAAAAGCTCTTTGAGCAACGCGCACATAAACTTGCCCAACTCAATCAAAAAAACGACTGCCACAACCTACAGTATTGTATCTGCATACTTGACAGGAGAGCAATTTAAAGTACATTTTTTTCTTCTACCTAATAATATTTACATCATATAATGTAGTTTTCGTGATATTTTACATTCGATGATAGGTAAACCTTGTTTTGTTAGTAACAAATAGAATTTTATCGAAAGTGGCAGTTTCGATAGTATTCGTTTTTTAGAAGAGATAAAAAGTATCGAATGTGGTAGATTCCATATTGTTCAATTTTTAAAAACGATCAAATAGTATCGGAATGCCGTGTGGTGCCGGCTTAAGAATAGTACCACCCCATCTCTTCCCGTGGGTGTCGTCAAGGCGACTAAGGGATTTCACTCCGGAGGACGGGCAGCAGCGTCCTCTGCGTACTTAAAGCCTTACTGCGATCGCCAACCCGCTCGCCAAGCGTGGCGATTATGGCAATTACCCCCAGGATCTACTGGGGAGACTCGTGCCCAGCAGTGGGCCATCATATGGGTTGATATGTAAATAGTATCGGAAGTGGTAGTTTCGAAACTGTTTTCTTCTATAATTTCCTTTAACTGTATCGAACGTGACATATTCATTGATGTTGGCCGTTTAAACTGAGCAGTGACGATTTGATTCGATAACTTGATTAAGTAATGATAATATTTCATTATTTCTTTTTCTCTGCACTGCAGAAATTTCTCATACATATGGAACAATAATAAAAATGAGATTATGCACATTCGATACTGTTCGTCGCGGCAGTCGAAAATACCGTGAGCTTCATACAGTCACGCACACAGAAGCTCATGGATAGGTACTGGATTTTGGACAGGGCGCCGACTACTTTGTACGAAGATGTTCCGGGGTTTTGTGTCCGAGAACGACGATATCTGTGTTCATTGCTCGAGCAAAGTACATTATGCTAACCTTCTGTATGTATTCTCTGTGTTTTGTTCTAGTTCAGACCACGTCTACTAAAATATTCTTAGATTCCGTGTCCTTAAACGATGCACCTACATGTGTACCTTGCGGTTCTCTGTGCAGTCAAGCTTTTGTACTGTGTTTTATGCCGATTCGGATCACTATGTTCCGAAGGTGTTCCGAGACTCCGTGTGCGAACAATGTAAATAAATGTGTGCATTGTTTGAGCTAAATACGTATGTAAACCCTGTTATCTGTATCTATTATGTACCTTCGGTTATCTCAATGTTTTGTGCCGTCTCGGACCACTATGTTCCGAGAATCCCTTTTCGTAAATATTGTCTATGTATGTGTTGCTCGAGCGCGTTGGTATGAAGTTGACCTTCTGTATTGTCAGTGTTTTGTGTCTCCTTGGATGGATATTACAAGATGCAAGACAAGCTATGCTAAACGGGAGTTAATGAACGACATTAATGCACAGCCGTCAATGGATCGTTGTTACCGGGAACGGTGCGGGTTCAGTTACCGGATTTGTTTACATTTTAGCTTCTCTGTTTCAACTAATTCTCTATTACGTATGTTTGTAATTGAGATTTGGGTGTTATTGTAAAAGAAAAGGGATTACATTACACTATCACCGTAATCTAGTCAGTTATGTTATTTGGCTAAAAATACTTCGTTCCCGTGAAAATTTTGAAAACACATTTATAACTCAGTAACATGTTTTGCGATGAAAGCCTATGTTTTTTCCAAACGGTGATCTATCTCTGTTTCAAATTTCATCCAGATCCGTTTACCCGTTGTGACGCGATTGAATAACAAAGATCCATCCATACATACAAACCGACTTGAGAATACTTTTTTGTATTTGGCCGTGTGGACTCAATCGCGATTTATATTCTAATAGGTACCTAAACTCCCTCAAGCTCCACGCTACCTCCATACTGTATGTTGCCGTGTGCAAACAAACAAACAAACTCTTCACCTTACTACAAATTATTTTATACTCGTAATAACTTCGCATTACAACCTTTGGGTTGTTATAGCTAATACGGTTACACTACCCTAATCAGGACCCTAAATCGAGGTGGCCTTGAAATTTTGTTAGAGAATTAGGCCCTAACTCTTATTACACCTCTCTTTTTAAGGGTTTAGGGTCCCTGATTTAGCGTGGTGTAATAATCGCATAAGTTTAATTCTGAAGATGTTGAAACGAGATTTGTGAGAACGCTCGCATTTAATCGCAATTTTATAAAATAAGCACATTACATTGACAAACATTTGCTTCAATATCAGCTAGATTAACATCCATTTCAAAAAGAAAGAAACATTATACCGTTAAATGTCATATATAAACAGTGATTTAAACATTTCTTTGTAAAACAATGTCGCGGATCATTGGTTCTGTTAATGTTGATATTATCTTAACTCGTAAACGCTGGAATTTTAATCAACTCTTATTTATGGCTACGATTGTTCTGATTTGTTGGGCTGACGATTTTGAGGACGGCTTAGTTCCCAGGCTTCAGGTAAATCAGGGCAGTTGATAAAATACTTCTTTTTAAAACAGAATGGGACATTTACCTACTTATGTACTTAGTAAGGTTTTATTATTGTGTAATTTAGGGAATAGTCACTACATCATGAACATTGAGGCGTATATTTATAACTAGCTGACCCGCGCAACTTTGTCTGCATAAATATTTCCGTTTTTGCAACATTTTTTATTACTGCTCTGCTTCTATTGGTCGTAGCGATATTAGCCTAAAGCCTTCCTCGATAAATGGGCTATCCAATAGTAAAAGATTATTTCAATTCGAGCCAGTAGTTACTGAGATTATCGTGTTCAAACAAACAAACTCTTCAGCTTTATAATATTAGTATAGATTATACCCTCCTTACAGATTTCGGTTATGGCGACCGATCTCACTCTCTCTTACTACTTACTTTAGGAAGGAAATATAAAAAGATCGGATCTCCTATCGTTTTCTAAGCCGTCGGTCTTACGCCTAGTCGACAGAGGATGTATCCAGATTTTACGATGCATTTATCTGTAGATCAGGAAGACTTTTAACATCGCGTGCGGGATCGTTACGACCGTGTTTATAAAGTTACTGTACGAACAGATGGACGAGGAAATTAAAGGCCTGTTACGGTATAATAAGATCAGCAATAGATTTAATAAGTATACAACTTCCTTTAACAAATTAAAACAAATTACTAACAACTCGAGACTGGAGCAGAGGCTGCGGACTTGTGGTACTTCAACTATATCCAAAACATGAGAGGGCTTGGTTAGCTGTTGCCTGCGTTTGAAGTACTACGAAACTTTTCAATTTCAACCCCTATTAAAACCGCGGGATGAAATATCAAATTCGAGTGAGAGATTCGCCGGCCATCGGCTTACATTTCTCCGATGACGATCTATTACAAATAATCCATTTTGACCGACTCCTAAATAAATAATCTTCTGATATACTAGTACCTGCTATTTACTACACTGCGCTTTAAAATATTTACTATAAACTTACTCGTACACATTTTACTTAAAATCATCTTTCTTTCTGTGATTATAAGCATTTTTGTGCTATTTTATTTAAATTCGTCTATTACTAATTCGTTACAATCATAACACTGATCATAAGTTACCTATTTGTTTTCTTCTGAATTACATATTTTAGGGGCCGTTCATTAATTAAGTAAAGATGATTTTGGCCAAATTTTGAAAATATTAAACATTGAAACCAGTACTTTTGATTACGAGACAATTAATATGGTAGGTATTTGACTAACGTCAAATCAGTGTCTTTTTAAGAAACGCCAAAAACGACTCGCTCCGTACAATTTTCTATGAAATACTAGCGTATGACGTCACATTTTCAATGATCAAATCAATACTTTTAGTATTTCTATTGGTGAATAAAAAATAATAAACACGTTAAATTATGAACAAACACATTTATTCAGAATATTTTATGACATACTATTGCATGGTTAGTATAAAATAATTTATTATGATAGTAGTCAAATACCCAATTAAATAATAATATCTTGGGACAACTCACACAACGCTATCTGATCCCAAACTAAGCAGAGCTTGTACGATGGAAACCAGACAACTGATAAACATACTTATATACTTCTAAATACATATATATTATAGACAAATTACACCCAGACACAGAATAAACCATCGTGTTTATCACACAAAGTTTTATCCTGGGTGGGGATCGAACCCACGACTTCTTGCGTAGCAGTCGGATACAGATTAAGGACATCACTTACCTAATATGGCATTGTGTTGGTACTATTTATGCGCTATTAGTTACAATGTATTTTCTCCTCTAACAAGATACCTAACTACAATTAGCTCAAAAGTCGAGAAAATCGTTCGTTAATGTTATAGCGATTATGTCCCGATATATCATATCTATTCGCAATCAGTTAACTTTGTAATGGAGGCGCGATTAGACGGAGCTAATGACAACTTGCTGTCATAACTAGTTGCGGCTGCGACGGGTTGAAATCAATCTGGTACTTGCTATTACCTTGTAACTTAGGGTTACAAATCAAATCAATTTATTTGCTGGAATAGGTACATTGCCGAAGAACCGACAACCGTTGGGGTAAACGAGTTCTTGAGTGGAGACCACGGCACGGCAATCGTAGTGTAGGACGCCCTCAGGCCAGGTGGAGTGATGATTTACGCAAAACGGCTGGCAGGAGCTGGATGCGAGAAGCCGAAGATAGAACAAAGTGGCGTGCAATTAGAGAGGCCTATGTCCAGCAGTGGACTGCGATAGGCTGATGATGATGATGATGATGATGATGAGGTACATTATATTACAAATAATTTTGACTGGCCCGTAGTTTAGCTTTTAGTGAAGTCAGGGGTAATGCGTTCGATACCCGCACATGATACGTTGTGTAATGAGCACAATTGTTTATTCGGTGCCTGGGTGTAATTTATCTGTTTTATGTAAATATTGATGTATTTAGAAATATATAGCTAAATACGGTTCAGTTGTCTGTTTGCTATAGTACCTACAGGCTCTGCCTAGTTTGGCAACAATGGCCATGTGTGAGTTGTCCCAAGATATATCTTCCATAAACCCCAACAACCCATATTTTTGCATATTGTAATTTCAGTTGTTTGAAAACCCTAGCCGCTATGTAGCGGACTGGTTCTATGTAGCCTATGGTTGGGTTCCGGCTTCGGTGCCCGGGGCGCGCCGGGGCTGTCTGGCGCTGATAGTGAACGTGTGTGCTGATAACTTTAACTTATTTATGTTTTAAAGTACTTCAGTTGTAAACCGCGACTTCGCTCACATGGAATTTAGAAGAAATGTCTGTTTTGCATAGATCTCCGTATAATTTCGTCATCTAAACATATTAGATACCCTATAAAATTAGTTATGTCTGCCAATGAAACTCCTATTTAATTTTTTTTAACCATATGTGGTGGTTTTTTTTTTAAGGAAACTATCAATGTGGATTTGTGCAATCCTGTTTCGGTAGTAGGTATAATGGGTAGTATTCGAAACCGTGACATCACGATTACGAATTCGATGCTTTAACCATTAGGCTACCGCCGCTCCAATTTTTCATTGACCTGGTGGCAATGAAAAATTGGAGCTTCCTCTCACAATTGCTATTTTTTAATCACTGTTTATGTGTTATTACATTGATTGATGTTATAATTTCTTAATTTTTTTCTCACAATCACAAATATATACATATTTGTGATTGTGATTGAAAAATAATAAGAAATTATTATTAATTTTTCGGAATGAAGAAACAGATGTACACAAAATCGACCCAGTTTTTGTCAAAAGGTATCACTTTAAGCCACTAGAGTAACAAAACATTAAGGAGGTTTGTAGGTACTTAATTTTAAAAAAAAATTAAACAGACTAATCCTTTTTTAAACGCCTTCAAAAAGGTGTAATTATGTTTGTGATTTCCTTTTTAGATAAAGCTTTCGCTATTCGACTGCATATTTTTCTGGGAAGGTTTTAGTGTATAAACGTTATCCTAACTTATCATAAAACACCAGAGATATAGACATAATCATTTTTAACCGCCTTTAAAAAAGGTGGTTCTCAGTTTGACATATGTTTATATATTATGTTCACTATTTTCTCGAAACCTAGTGATCTGATTTGGATAAGGTTTTCACATTTTTTTTTTTTAATTTGTAAACCTGCGATCAGTCGCTTATACTATTTTACTTAGTTGTGGTTTGGCGAGACAGAGCCACTGCTCTATCTCCCCTTAGTTAAGAAGCACATCGGCTATCTTGAGTCGGTTTTCACTATTTGACTGCATATTTTCTCTATTATCTGAAAGGTTTTAAAACGTTACCCTATCTTATAAAACACCAGAGATATAATATAAACTAAAACATACGAGTGAGTCCGCGAAATTTGCATTCAGTGATGTGCTTTATATTTTTTCCTTGATTATAATATATTATTATTATTAAAAAAGTTATTTCCTTGATACTCATTTCAAGGCGGTTCATTTTTTAGGGTTCCGTAAAAACGGGATCCTATTACTAAGACTCCGCTGTCCGTCGCGTCAACTGTCACCAGGCTATATCTCATGGACCGCTAGACAGTTAAAATTTTCACAAATGACCTATTTCTGTTGCCGCTATAACAACAAATACTAAACAGAATAAAATAAATATTTAAGTAAGTATAGTATCATACAACAACCGTGATTTTTTTCTCGATATTATTATATGTGTCTAATGTTTTATAGATAATGGTACGGAACCATCTGTGCTGTTAAAAAAGTTATCTTTCGTAACTTATCTTATACACAGAAATCTCTTTATCAATGCATTATAACAATATAATAACAAGTATTGGTGTCATAAATAGGTGATGTTTGACACATGCGTTGTATAGCGAGTAGCGACACCGGCGCGTGCGCATATTTATAGCGGCGCGAGACGCACGCGCCGGGAGATAGTGAGTGTGGTGACACAGTCGGTGCTGTCCAGTGATTGCAGTCTTTATTGGTGGCAAGCTGAGCGGGAATCGATCGTTTATCATTATATTTGATATGCGACCTCCTCCGGCTTCGTGTGGCCTTTTTTCCACTTTCTATAACATATATTTCTACGCATAAGAGATTGTAAAAAGTAGTTTTTGAACGTAATTCCTTATCGCACGTTTTGTTTGCGGGCTGAGAGGTTAGACGAAATAAAGTGTTACATTTTGACACCGATCAAAAAGCGTAACAATTTGACATCGATCAAAAATCTATTATTTATGATTATGTGAGGTTAGAATAAGGAGGTTATGTTAAATAAGTTTTTCATATTTATGTACAAGGTTGTAATGTTTATTTTACTGGCTGTGTAAAAAAATGGTGAAATATATTTATTTGGAATCCATACTAATATAATAAATGTGAAAAACTCTGATATAACTCTGCCTGTCTGTCTGTTACGCTTTCACGCTTAAACAGCTAAACCGATTTAGATGAAATTTGTTATGAAGATAGTTTGAGTCCCGAAGAAAGACACAGGATCAGTTTTTATCGCGATAACCAACAACCACGTGGGCGAAAGCTAGTAATATATACAAACACAAAAATAAATAGCAAAAACTTTGTTCTAAACGGGTATCCATAAGACACCTCTATCTTTTTTTAACAGCTTTATATAATGTAGCTATTATTTTACCTTTTTTAAAAAACGACATTGTATTACGATATTATGGTTGGTTCAGACCAACTATACATACGAAAGGCAAACATTTGACGCATTCATTACCACAACATAGAGTTAACAAAGCTCTATCCTGTGAGAGATCTAAATCAAAATCGAAAAAGAAATTGGCAAAACATAACTTGCAGACCTTCACTTTATAGACATAATCACCAACGATTACATTTTTCATTTACACTTTAGCGAAGTACCTATAAGCTAAATCAGCCTAAGCCGCCGGTCTTAAGTTAACCGACATTTTAATAAAACTTTGTGTGTTTTTATTTAAATTTCTGTTGAATATAAGCCGGCCTTAAAGCTCAAGAATGAAAGCCATTTTAAGCCGCGTGTTATATCAGGTGTTGCTAACGTTTATTGGCAACGGTTCTCAACATAACGGGGTTACCCATCTTAGTCGCATAAATAAAGAAAATAAAATCACTACCGTACTTAATATAATACTCGCAATAAAATATTTATGTCTCTTGGCCGAATTCTCAGGTGCAAGTTATTGTAACTCTATTTCTTTCACTTTAAGGTTAATAATAGGGGGCGTCACATGTATTACGTGCGGTGTTTGAGGGGGGAGAGGGGTCTCGTAACAACTATCACGTATGTCTTTATTCACTAGAAAGGGTCTTAAACTGGAGTACCTACTTACATTTTATTTTCTTTTTCATAACTTTTGACCACTTTCGACATGAATTTTGCAACATCATGCGAGCGATTCACACTTAACCCAGTGTTAAATTAAATGTGATATTAGGAAGCAGGGGAAGGGGTGAAATCTCACGATATCTCACTTTGGGGGCGCGGGGTGCAAATCCGCCAAAATCTTTACGTAATTTATAAACGCTCCCTTAAGTTGTAGGGATTCGGTGGTTCGTGTCTGAAGATGAAAGCTCCTCTACAGGAGGTAGGCTTTATACGTTACGTTGTAGTAACTCGCTCGAGCAAATCTACATGTAGGACAGTTCCTTAATATGTTACCCAGGAGCTCCAGAAGTCAAAAACCGAGCGCAGAATCCTGAAGTATATATTTTTTTTATTTCTTTGCCGAGCCCACTTGTTGCTTTGCTTTGTATGCTCATGGTCCGATGTATTCCGAGTGTATGAAGCTTACTTTCTGTACTAAATGTATTTTGTGCCGAATATAAAGCACCATGTTTACAGTAAGTGGACGGATAATAATAATATTTAACGATAATTACGGTTTTAAAACTCAAAGTGTTTGCTAAGTTAACGTTTTATGTATAATATTAATAAGCTACTCGTAATTGGGCTGTCAGAAAACATCCGTTACGAGAATTTTATAAAAATGTGGGAGTTAAATCCGTAAGTTGTGTAAATTTGACAATTTTCCTGAAAAATATGGAGAGAAGAATGACTCATGCAGCCGCTGATAAAAAAGCCTTCAGACTTATAGATTCGTCTTCTTTTTTTTGTTTTAATTATGAAGCATTTATGAAATCAACACACTAAAATAAAAAAAAATATTTGACCATCTCAGAATTTTATGAAATTTGGTATGAAGGTTTTCCTCTCTCTCTCTCTCTCTATATATATATATATATATATATATATGTATATATATATAAAGGTTTTCCTCTCTCTCTCTCTCTCTATATATATATATATATATATATATATATATATATATATATATATATATATATATATATATATAGAGAGAGAGAGAGAGAGGAAAACCTTCATACCAAATTTCATAAAATTCTGAGATGGTCAAATATTTTTTTTTATTTTAGTGTGTTGATTTCATAAATGCTTCATAATTAAAACAAAAAAAAGAAGACGAATCTATAAGTCTGAAGGCTTTTTTATCAGCGGCTGCATGAGTCATTCTTCTCTCCATATTTTTCAGGAAAATTGTCAAATTTACACAACTTACGGATTTAACTCCCACATTTTTATAAAATTCTCGTAACGGATGTTTTCTGACAGCCCAATTACGAGTAGCTTATTAATATTATACATAAAACGTTAACTTAGCAAACACTTTGAGTTTTAAAACCGTAATTATCGTTAAATATTATTATTATCCGTCCACTTACTGTAAACATGGTGCTTTATATTCGGCACAAAATACATTTAGTACAGAAAGTAAGCTTCATACACTCGGAATACATCGGACCATGAGCATACAAAGCAAAGCAACAAGTGGGCTCGGCAAAGAAATAAAAAAAATATATACTTCAGGATTCTGCGCTCGGTTTTTGACTTCTGGAGCTCCTGGGTAACATATTAAGGAACTGTCCTACATGTAGATTTGCTCGAGCGAGTTACTACAACGTAACGTATAAAGCCTACCTCCTGTAGAGGAGCTTTCATCTTCAGACACGAACCACCGAATCCCTACAACTTAAGGGAGCGTTTATAAATTACGTAAAGATTTTGGCGGATTTGCACCCCGCGCCCCCAAAGTGAGATATCGTGAGATTTCACCCCTTCCCCTGCTTCCTAATATCACATTTAATTTAACACTGGGTTAAGTGTGAATCGCTCGCATGATGTTGCAAAATTCATGTCGAAAGTGGTCAAAAGTTATGAAAAAGAAAATAAAATGTAAGTAGGTACTCCAGTTTAAGACCCTTTCTAGTGAATAAAGACATACGTGATAGTTGTTACGAGACCCCTCTCCCCCCTCAAACACCGCACGTAATACATGTGACGCCCCCTATTATTAACCTTAAAGTGAAAGAAATAGAGTTACAATAACTTGCACCTGAGAATTCGGCCAAGAGACATAAATATTTTATTGCGAGTATTATATTAAGTACGGTAGTGATTTTATTTTCTTTATTTATGCGACTAAGATGGGTAACCCCGTTATGTTGAGAACCGTTGCCAATAAACGTTAGCAACACCTGATATAACACGCGGCTTAAAATGGCTTTCATTCTTGAGCTTTAAGGCCGGCTTATATTCAACAGAAATTTAAATAAAAACACACAAAGTTTTATTAAAATGTCGGTTAACTTAAGACCGGCGGCTTAGGCTGATTTAGCTTATAGGTACTTCGCTAAAGTGTAAATGAAAAATGTAATCGTTGGTGATTATGTCTATAAAGTGAAGGTCTGCAAGTTATGTTTTGCCAATTTCTTTTTCGATTTTGATTTAGATCTCTCACAGGATAGAGCTTTGTTAACTCTATGTTGTGGTAATGAATGCGTCAAATGTTTGCCTTTCGTATGTATAGTTGGTCTGAACCAACCATAATATCGTAATACAATGTCGTTTTTTAAAAAAGGTAAAATAATAGCTACATTATATAAAGCTGTTAAAAAAAGATAGAGGTGTCTTATGGATACCCGTTTAGAACAAAGTTTTTGCTATTTATTTTTGTGTTTGTATATATTACTAGCTTTCGCCCACGTGGTTGTTGGTTATCGCGATAAAAACTGATCCTGTGTCTTTCTTCGGGACTCAAACTATCTTCATAACAAATTTCATCTAAATCGGTTTAGCTGTTTAAGCGTGAAAGCGTAACAGACAGACAGGCAGAGTTATATCAGAGTTTTTCACATTTATTATATTAGTATGGATTCCAAATAAATATATTTCACCATTTTTTTACACAGCCAGTAAAATAAACATTACAACCTTGTACATAAATATGAAAAACTTATTTAACATAACCTCCTTATTCTAACCTCACATAATCATAAATAATAGATTTTTGATCGATGTCAAATTGTTACGCTTTTTGATCGGTGTCAAAATGTAACACTTTATTTCGTCTAACCTCTCAGCCCGCAAACAAAACGTGCGATAAGGAATTACGTTCAAAAACTACTTTTTACAATCTCTTATGCGTAGAAATATATGTTATAGAAAGTGGAAAAAAGGCCACACGAAGCCGGAGGAGGTCGCATATCAAATATAATGATAAACGATCGATTCCCGCTCAGCTTGCCACCAATAAAGACTGCAATCACTGGACAGCACCGACTGTGTCACCACACTCACTATCTCCCGGCGCGTGCGTCTCGCGCCGCTATAAATATGCGCACGCGCCGGTGTCGCTACTCGCTATACAACGCATGTGTCAAACATCACCTATTTATGACACCAATACTTGTTATTATATTGTTATAATGCATTGATAAAGAGATTTCTGTGTATAAGATAAGTTACGAAAGATAACTTTTTTAACAGCACAGATGGTTCCGTACCATTATCTATAAAACATTAGACACATATAATAATATCGAGAAAAAAATCACGGTTGTTGTATGATACTATACTTACTTAAATATTTATTTTATTCTGTTTAGTATTTGTTGTTATAGCGGCAACAGAAATAGGTCATTTGTGAAAATTTTAACTGTCTACTGTACATCTCAGAATTTTATGAAATTTGGTATGAAGGTTTTCCTCTCTCTCTCTCTCTCTATATATATATATATATATATATATATATATATATATATATATATATATATATATATATATATATATATAAATAGATTAACAAAAATGACATTTTGTTTTAAAGTTTCAAAACTAGGGCTACGTAAAGTATTCCCTAAATCCGCAGAAAAACTTATCTGACATATTAGCTTTTCTCCTAATTGAGCTATAGACGTGGGAGTTTTTTTTTTTTAATTATTTTTTTAACTATGAATCCTTGCACCCATTAGCCAACTTACTTAAAGTATGAAATACATAATAATTAAAAAAAATAACAAAAATGCATACTTTTTGAGAAAATGAAATGAAAATTTTGAGTTGAGTACAAATAAGTTTTATAACAAAGTATGTTGTGTTGTACACCACAGCATTTAAAATGACACCAAAACCATCTCCAACCATCTGTTGAATTAGTAGAAAAGTTATGGAGATTTCAAAATATGTTGGCTACGTTTTATCCGCGGTTATAGTCCTAATTGAAACCGTTAGAGATATTTGAAAACAATATGCTATTTTTCTTAATCTCTTTAAGGACAAGATTTGTACCAAATTTAATCTATAGTAATACATATTATAAAGTTGAAGAGTTTGTTGGTTTGAACGCGGTAATCTCAGGAACTACTTATCCGAATTGAAAATTTCTTTCACTGTTGGATAGCCCATTTATCGAGGAAGGCAATAAGCTATATATCATCACGCTACGACCAATAGGAGCGAAGCAGCAATGAGAAATGTTGCAAAAACGGGGAAAATTTACGCAGACGAAGTTGTGCGGGACAGCTAGTATAGGAATCCTTATATAGGAATGTCTAGACCAAGTAGCTGGACTAATTTGGGACTCAAATAATAATGCCTACCGCAAGTTACATATTTCCTGGAATTCCTTGTAGTTGTTGAGTTTGTGGAATGCGGCAGTAGTTGGGAATACTACTGCCCATATTATACTAAAATAAGCTGGAAGCCGGCATAGTATACCTACACTTTAACTAAGTTTAAACATGAGTAGGCATGTACAGAATGGACCACGCTGGATGAGAATGGAATAGGGCAGAAGGGTTGATATAGTACGATAAGCTGAGGGTTAATGTCGACTGAAATAAGCCTATCGCAGTCCACTGCTGGACCTAGGCCTCTCCAATTGCACGCCACTTTGTTCTATCTTCGGCTTCTCGCATCCAGCTCCTGCCAGCCTTTGCCATGACTTTTTTCAGCCTTTTATGATGACGATAAATACTAGGTAAGTACCTATATATTTTTTTGTATTACTAAATGAAGAAACGAGCATTTCGTGGGCTCGATGGTGTGTAACGCTAGCCCATAAAAACACATAACAGTAACACCCAAATCCTTGTTTGCCTAAGATCTTGGGGTCAATTCACGTATTTAAAGCAGTGCAGTTCGATTAAAACGGCCATTTATGTATTCTTGTAACTTTGGTATCGATCTCAAATACGCTTGCGTCAAGTATGCGTCTCGAGAGCGCAATGACGACATTCTAGTACGGTGCGCGTGCACAAGTGTTTTTAAGATCGATCCCAAAGTTACAAGAATACGAAAATGACCGTTTAATCGAAACTTAACTGTAACTGCGCTGTTAAATACGTGAATTGACCCGCTGATTGTTACCGCACTGCGTTCCTCATTTGAGAGGATGAGACATTAGTTCATATACGTCTAATATCTTCATATAAGTTAATGGCTAAGGCATCGGTCTTGCAATCGTGAGGTTGCGGGTTCGAATCCTACCCATTAAACTACCGACGTGAACCCACTCCTAACACAAGCCTTTTGAGCTTAGCTGGAGGGGTTAAAAAGATTGCTAGTAATGTGGGACTCAATCCCACATTGCTAGTTACCTTTTTTTTTTTTTTAAATAAAAGAAAAAAGTCATGTACCCATTTCACTTGCTATTCAAGTTCAACTGAAACACAGTAATTTGTTAACATCACTTTTTTTATTTTTTTAATAATAATAATAATTTATTCATGAAAGTAAAGGTATAATAAAATTTATATAAAGTTATAGCACAGTTAAGTATTTGCCTGAACTGCGTGAAACCTGTGTTTCAGGCTAAAATGTAAAAAGTATTTTAATAAATACTTTCCGAACCTAAAACTATACTTAATAACTAAAAATAAGAACTGTTATACTAGAAAATATAGACGAATAAATTAGCATTTACAAAAAATAGGTAAGTACCTACATAATTTTATGAGATTTAAAAACAGTTGGTCATAATTATTTTAGTACCTACAAGTAATAAGTCCTCCGTCTGTTCGTAAGACATATCTTGTAATTGGGAACTTACAGCTTTTTTACAATTATTTTGGGTGGTATATATTTACAATTCGATTTAATCTATTATACAAAAAAGGGCCTATAAACATTATTTCACGGAAGAATAACTGACACTGTGCTGGTACTCCCCAAGACAGCCTAAAACTTACCACCCTAAAAATCTTTGTAATATGAAAAGTACAAAACAAACAAAGAAGTTGTACACATATCTAAATCATTAAAGTCATTATTATCAAACATAACTATTAAAATACCACCCTGTTTATAATAATAATAATACCTTGGGACAACTCACACAACGCCATCTGATCCCAAACTACGCAGAGCTTGTACTATGGCAACCAGGTAACTGATAAACATACTTATATATTTGTAAATACATACATATTATAGATATTACACCCAGACACAAAAAACCGTCGTGCTCATCACACAAAGTTTTATCCTATATCGATATTTTTATTAATGTATAAAGTCACAATAATATCGACAGGTTTATCGATAGTTAAGACATCACTATTTTACACTAGTGTTAACACCGTGACTCGTCAATCGATCGTGGGGTAGGCAGGTACCCGGCTCTTCGGGGAAGTGCCATTGTTTTGTGATTAACTAACACTCAAAATGGGGTAGTAATTGTTTACTTACTGTATTTTGAAGTGAAGTTTTTTGTTATAGCCCTTGTAAGAGCTGAGTTGTGTTTTGGTTGGCCCGTGATATTATTTTATAGTCTTTCGTACTTTATGTCAGTTCTAGTACCTACGTTATAGGTAAATAGACTAATTTTGGAATATCTGTTAATTAATTAGTATATCTATACTAATATTATAAAGCTGAAGAGTTTGTTTGTTTGTTTGAACGCGGTAATCTCAGAAACTACTGATCAGAATTGAAAAATTATTTCACTGTTGGATAGCCCATCGCTATAGTTTATAAAACATCACGCTACGACCAATAGGAGCGGAGCAGCAATGAGAAATGTTGCAAAAACGGGGACAGCTAGTATATTCCGAGCCGGCCAAAAACAATTTAGGCGCATAACTGAGTGTTCACTTTAATAATTCTTTATTGTCTTAAGAAATTGTACAATCACTTAATCAGACAAGATACAGTTCGGCCAACGTAACTTGACCGGATTGAGGTTGTTAGGTTCATAACACTTTCGCGCATATCATAGAGATACGACCCCAAAATTACTTACGAAAACCATTAATTATGTTTAATCGATTAAAAATACTAACAACATTTTACTTCAACAACATAAAAATACTATACCTATATAGGTACGAGTTCATAAAAGTTTAAATTTAGAATAGTAAAACTGTTACAGTAAATACTAAAGAAAGTTTGAAAAACAATTTCTTTACGAAAAAAATCCCAAAAAACAAGAGTTAGTAATACTACTTATGACAATGTAATGCGTAATCGCATCTCAAATTCTCATGGTTTTTCTCATTGGTGCTCCGCTCCTATTGGTCGTAGCTTGATGTTAAATATAGCCTAAACCTTCCTCGGTAAATGGGCTGTCTAACAGTGAAAATATTTTTTAAATTCGAATCAGTAGTACCTGAGATTACCGCTTCAAACAAACATACAAACTTTTCAGCTTTATAATATTAGTATAGATTTTGAAGATTTGTCATTTAGTCAAATTATTAAGTACATACTCGTACCGACTTACTGCCTTTACTCGGTAATCTATTAAATAATATATAATATGAACATTATTATGAATGAACATTTAATTTAATGTCGATCACACAAAAAGCTCTGTCAAATTATTATTTATTACTCGCAAATACAGTACCAATATTACGGTACATTTCAATCTGTACTTGACACTTGACAGCTAAGGGCCGGCTTACACGTCACGAGCTGTCAAACCTGTCAAATAAACTAAGTGACACCGGCAATTGACCGTGGACTCGGTAAAAGCTTTGCTTTCTTGTTGATTGGTCAAGTGCGTTCTGCACAATTTTATTATTGACTGAGTTAAGAGTCTGTTTCCATCTCCGCGAAAATGATGGTGGAACGAGGTTAAGCAATGTTGCTGAGGTTATTTTGTTGATGGGTTAGTGTGATAAATCGTCGATCCTGGCTATAGTAAATACGGTCAATAATGATTTACAATACGACGCACAGGTTAAGCAACGTTGGTTTGGTTATTTTGTGGATGAATGATCAAAGATCTTATCTCCGATCCGATGGTATTTTCATATTTTGATTTGGACTATCCGTGGAGTAGGCAGTTACTTAATCTCAAATTACAAAAATAGGCAGTCTCATTTATACTAATTTTATAAAGCTAAAGAGTTTGTTTGTTTGAACGCCGCAAACTCAGGAACTACAGGTCCGAATTAAAAAAATATTTTTCTGTTTGGTAGTCCATTTATCGAGGAAGGCTAAAGGTTACATAACATCACGCTACGATCTATAGGAGCGGAGCAGCAATGAAAAATGTTACAAAAACGGGAAAAAATGACGCATACGAAGTTGGGCGGGTCAGCTATTTCTACAATAAAATGCTTGTTCATGTAAAATTAGCCTATCATGTTCGTTCGTAACCAGCATTGATGAAAGTTCGATATTGTCTTGAAAAACAATTAGCATATTTCCAATGCTAATTACAGTAAAAACCTAATAAACACCGCAACGCTTCGCTCATCGCCGCTATGCGCTCCGGGCCTTATCTAGCAGAGTTGATTTAAGTGGCTGCAGCGTAATTCGATATGTGCTTAAGTACCCACCTAAGTGAAGTCCGGTCCATCTATGGAATCTGTAGGTCGAACATAAATATTGTCGGATAGTTAGATATGTAGATTTAGCGTCAGATGTCTCGTGATTAGATGCACCAAACTTTGATGGGAAAGTGTAATAGTAAGAAATATGTTTCGTGTAAATATGCCTTTATGTGCATTTCCATTGGAATAGCCAAATGTATATGGCTAAAAAAATGACAAATAAATTTTGAATTAAATTTAACCTGGAAAAGAAACTATATATTCTTTTCTTTATTAGGGATGTGGCTATTTTTTATTTTCACCGATTTCTGTAAAATTTGTATACGAAGCTGTGAGTACCTACTTGGAAACTTGAAGAAGCCGTAGCTTAGGTTAGTTTCATTGCGAAAATGAACATATGACTAATGCTAATAACTGTCCTACCAGAATTTCACACAAAGAACAGTATGTTAAATAAATTTGACACTATCTCAGTTATTGAATAAGTAGAAATAACAGTCGTTGCACAAAGGATGGCAGAAGTTTATAGAAAATTGATCCTACCAATAGCTACTTATTACAAACATACATTAAATACGTCTGATTTAATGATTGTGAAGCTAAACATTATGTTATAACCAACCCAAATTTTGTAATGCGTTAAATAGTTTTTTTAATCCGCTTTAAATCAGTTACCGCCATAATTTACAGGATAATACACCGATTATGTCATTATATTACTTTTTTACCAATAAGCCCACATAAGCCGTTACAAATATGTCATGTCACGAAGCGATACGTTCTCAACTGACAGCTCTCTGACATCTATGTCGAGAGGAAATACGCCTCCTGACATTTGTAATTGAGCGTAGAAAATTACTTATTTTATGTAAAACTAGTTATTGTTGATTTCGTTCGAGGAATTTAAAAAAAACTAATATTTGTGTTAAAAAATCTTAATCATAATATTTTTACTCTTGTCCGGTTTTTATAATTCGTTGTTATGAATTTTGTACTTTACACTATGATATTCTGATATTCTTCGTTCTTCTTAATTTTAAGTTGATAATCATTTAGGCAATTTTTCAGCAATTTTCTGACAGTGTCAAATATTTATTCTATCTAAACTTTACCTGCACAAAAGAGTCTTATGAATTTTGTATGTATTTAATATATTTTCACACGTTAAATACAGAACTTTTTTTTTAAAAGAGAAAGAAAAAGTTGTAGCTTGACCCTAAAATGGTGGCCTTATATCCGTGCCTCCACGTTCTTTTTACTTTGATTTAATGATAAATAAAGGTAATATATTTCAAAACATCCTGTAGTACTCTCAAATCTGTCGAGTCCACGACGAACAACTTCCTTGAACGTTCGACATTTATCCGTACGACTCATGAAACCCATACGATGTGCTGAGTTATGATTTCCACGCAGATTTGCTCAATGGGCCGCTAAAAGTAGGGGCGCAGGATAAATAGTACGCGACGACCAGAGAGGGGGGGTCTCGTTACAAATATAGACTGCCGTCTACCCTGCAAAAACGTCACAACTACACAACAATCAAAAGAATTATCAACTCTATTTGTGGTGCTATAAAGTTGTAATTAGTTTGTCGTTTATATGTCACATACAGTGTGTTTCCTAAATATAAGATGTGAATCATCGGTCACTTACCCCCGTAGCAGTTAGAAAATAAATTTTCTAGATAAAACTGTTTATGTATAGTGACATTATTGTTTATGTTTCCGATTTGTGAGATTTATGTCGAGTGGGGATTATCGCGGCGCAGGCGCAGACGGGGATCTCGGAAAGAGGAAGTGAGCGGTTGCCAGGTGGACGAATGACCTATTTTTAAGGATGACGTCATAATTTCGAGTATTGTTTTTTCGCACATGTGGTTTTTGCTAATGAGATTTTATTTTCAGATACGTTACTTTTTAATGGGTGTTTTGTTCGCGCTCAATTTCTCATTATTTTTTCGCATTAGCAAACGAGATTTGGCCATAAAATAACATTGGTACAAAGTTTTCACGAGTAGGGAATGCCGCCAATTAAATACCTATTTGGTTGAAGTAGACCTGGGTCTTGGATATCGAGCAAACGGATGGAACAGACAGGTCTACATAACCTGCCTTTTCCACCTGTATGCTCTCAGGGGGTGTCCGGGAGGTAAGTATTAATTATTTCATTGGCCTTACAATATCACTACAACTTATTACATACTTACATAACAGATATTGTAAGATCTCAAACTGACTGTCTCGATTATGTGACTTCCTATTCCTATCTCTGTTATAGGAAAGATCTAGTATCTATATGTTCAGTATCCCAGGGTTCTAGTTACCCTCAACTCGTATGTTGCTATTGCTAATTAATAATACAAGTAAAGGAGAGCAACTTGAGAAGCTAGTAGGTATCTACTGGTACCTATTAGCTGAGGATAGGTGGAATGCAAATTCGGAAGTGCAAGTCCAGAATAAGCGTCTTGCATGTTTTAGTGTAATTGTATATCTAATATCCATTTACCTATTTTAGGTAAAATATATAACATTATACTAGGTAGGCCTGGATCCTAGGATCCAGTCTCTTGCAGAGCTTTATTATTATCTAATGTAACTTACTGAACAATATATATTTTTTTTTACTCTCGACGGCAATGGAGGCGTTCAAAATCGATCGGGGTCTCCCATTCACTACCCTTTCACATGCACAAAAATATGTTAGTTCAATTCAGAACAACAAATGGCAGTTTTCGACGGATTATCCCCAGTTACTTGCCTTCTATTAGTCCGGGGGGTTTTGGAATGTCATTTGATCCTTTTCTTACTTATTGACTGTTGCCTTAATATTATTACTGTTGTTTCAACAGAAGCTACAATAGTAACTAGGCCGAGTAACTACCGCTGTTTTATCTCTACCATCGCCATTCTAACCACATCTCTCGTGCTATCATTAGAAAAAATACAATCTAAAATCTGAGTGAAATCCATGCCACCTGATAACGCAAACACTTAGTCATCATAGTCAGCATGGCAGTGAATAATTTGTCCCGCTTACAACCTATATATAGCTGCACTTATATTTAGTGTAGATTCATGGAGTACAACACAAGCGGTAGGCCTGAAATAAAACTGCTTAGCTACAGTTTATAGTGGCCGTAATTGTCGTAAGACGGACAGACAGAACTACCGCTTCCTGTATACCAGTGGCGACTTTAGAGGTGAATAATTTAACTACATATTATATTATAGTTGTCCCGTGTAACTTCGTCTGTGTCAATTTTCCCCGTTTTTCATTAATGCTCCTATTGGTCGTAGCGTGATGTTATATAGCCTATAGCCTTCCTCGATAAATGGGCTATTCAACACTAAAAGATTTTTTCGATTCGAACTAGTAGTTCCTGAGATTGCCGCTTTCAAACAAAGAAACAAACTTTATAATATTAGAATAGATTAAAATGAAATATCGATTTAGCCCATTCATTGATCTGAATCTGGTTAAAGCATTAGGTATTAGGTACTTATAATAACTCGATAGAAGAGAATATAATTTCATAACTACGTGTTCTACCTATGCATTGTGATAACTGAAAATGAAAGAAAATCGTACTGTCCCCATTTTTTATATTTAAAATGTGAAAGTGAACAGTCACACAGTACATTACATTTTCACGCCTTAATTGCTTAACCAATATTAATAATTATTTGTGAAAAGATAGATTGCAGAAGAACACTGTTACTTTTATTAAGAAAACCGACGACGATGAGGCGGATGAAGGCGTGAGCCATATTTATCTATACTAATATTATAAAGCTCAAGAGTTTGTTTGTTTGTTTGAACGCAGTAATCTCAGGAACTACTGGTCTGAATTGTGAAATTCTTTTGCTGTTGGATAGGCCATTTACCGAAGAATGCTATAGTCTAAATAAAATCATGCTACGACCAATAGCAGCGGAGCAGCAATGAAAAATGTTGCAAAAACGGAAAAAAATTACGCAGACGAAGTTGCTCGGGTCAGCTAGTGCAATAATAAAATTAGTATGTTTCTATGTCCCTTTATGGTAAACGTATAGAAAAGTTTCTAACAAAACTTCTACTTAACACACAATTACGTATACATACTACATAGATTCCATTCAACCAAGCACTACCGACTGGTCCCGACCATCGAGTGAACCAAGAACCGGTTCCACCCCAATTACCTCTCCCCTACTAATTGGTCTGCCACTGCGAGCTCATTGCTTTCCACCTACGTACATTGTGTCCAATTGTTTAACAAACTTTTTTCTAAATCCGACTCTGTGTTTTAATATTTTTAAGTGTGTTTAGACACAAATGTCATTGCTGTTTTCCATTTTCAAACCGGGTGTGCATTTTTAATTCAATCTTGCTTGAAGCAAACTCAGTGAACTGATTCAGTTCAAGTTCAAAGTGGTTGCGACTTGCGAGTGTGAGGTCTTCATTTTCCAGTTAAAAACACTGTGTAATTTTCTTTAGTAATTTTTGTTTGAACATATGCACTGTGTTCCTTGTGTGTATGTGCAGCAAAAGTTCCTTGCATGCCTTCGTAGTCAATACTTTTTGTTTTGAAATAATTTGTTGTCATTGTTTTGTTTGTTATAGTTTTTGAACGATCGGAATTCGAATTCCGAATTTTCAATTAAAGAACGAGAATGAATTATAATGATGTGACATGTGAAAGCAGTTGATAAGATATTTATAGAATACATTGAATTGGGTATTTGACTACTATCAAAATAAAATATTTTTTATTAACCATGTAAAAATAAGTCATAAGGTTTTCTAAAAAAAAATGTTCATTTATTAATTTAACGTGTTTATTAATTTATAATCATAAAGAGAAACACTAAAAGTAAATGATATGACCATAGAAAACGTGACGTCATATGCTAGTATTCCATACAAATTTGTAAGAAGCGGATCGTTTTTGACGTTTCTTAAAAAGAGGCTGATTTGACTTCAGTCAAATACCCTATTCTATTGTACCTACTTAAGTAGTAGGCAAAGAATGTATAAAAGGCATATAAATTGTAGGTATTGAAAACTCATGGACACATCATAACGTTCTTGTCACTTTCCAGTATATCAGTAAAATAAATTTAACTAAAGAGTTTTAATATATATATATTTTAAATAAAAGGATAACTAGCAATGTGGGATTGTGGTTCCATATTACTAGCAAACCTGTTAGCCCCTCCAGCTAAACTCTATGGCTTGTGTTAGGAGTGGGTTCACGTTGGTAGTATAATGGCCAGGATTCGAACCCACGACCGTCGATTGCGAAACCGATGCCTTACCCATTAGGCTACCGCCGCTTCATCGCCTTTATATTCGATTAAACTTATACGATTTAAATAAAATTATATGTCCGAAGGCCCTGTAGTTTGTAGCTTGAAAAATACTACTTTTTATCGTGGTTTCGAAAATAGTAGTCATACATAAATAAATAAAGTCGACGTGTGGTCATCATATCTGTGCATATATGTATGATTGACTAGTTGACTTACGCAACTTCGTATGCATCAATTTTCGCCGTTTTTGCAACATTTTTCGTTGCTGGTCCGCTCCTATTGGCCGTAGCGTAACGTTATATAGCCTATAGCCTTCCTCATGATATATGATAAATGGGCTACCCAACAGTAAAAGATTTTTTCAATTCGTACCAGTAGTTACTGAGATTACCGCGTTCAAACAAACAAACTTTATAACATTAGTACCCACAGATTTAAGCTAAGTAGCCGATTTTGACGCTGTCATTTAGAGTTTTAAAATGTCTTTCAATATATCCACATCATATTTAAATATAGAAAGTGGAGTACCTATGTACCATCTGAACGAAGCCGGGGCGGGTCTCTAGTACAAAATAATTATAGGGTCTATGGTCTATGTGGAGGCCACACGCGTAGTTAATTAGGCAGCCTCCATGTCCCGAAGAGCATCAGACCTCTGTTTGCTAAACAAATACTGGCTGGTTTGAGAACATGGGGGTTTGGTGTAAGGTATAAGCCACAAACCAAACTAGGTATAACTAGTTAATTAACACAGCGCCATTTTGGCCTTTAACGCGCGACCATAGTGGTAGGTTTTTATTTTTTATGAGTTTCTTATATTGTATTAGTTTGCTTTATCCCACATTACTAGCAAATATGGGCAATACGGCGGTGTTTTGGGATGTCCGGCAAATTAGAATTTAAGTAATACATTCTTGCCCTAAAATCCCATTATGTACAAGGGAAATAAAGGCAGAAATGTATTAATTTGCCCAAATTGCCTCGCAGATTTTCCAACTTTATTTGTAACTACAACATCTTTAGTCGAAACGAAATATTATCTTTCACACAAACAAATCGTAATTACATAATCAACCGTTCTGTTTAACGTTTGAAGCAACACCCACAATCTTAAAAAAAATATATATATCTTATGTATTTAGCAGTGCTTTTTTGTTGTGAGTTGTTTTATACTTCAAATTATTGCCATTAGTATTGCTCGCTATCACTTATGCCCCAAACCGTTTCTGAACCATGGTATGCAGTAAATCTGACCATGTCAGACAACAGGGAAATTGTGTTTTCCTCAGATAGCCAAACATAGGCCAGGGGACGTGAGAACTAGTTCTTTTTGGGAAACTAGAACATTTCCTCTAAGTGATAGAGATGCAGATAGGCATTTTAGGAAAGAGTTTAGAGGTCACAATAACGTATCTAAGTAGGTTACAACAATTGCATAAAAAACTCTGTGTTTCTATTTGTGTAAATGTGGTACGCAAAGATCATAGGGGACCTGTTCCGCGTTATGAGAACTTACTCATGTAAGGATTGAATTACAGAGTCGCCAGCAAAACATCTTTAATTCTCTGCCATCCAGTCTTAAAGAGAGGATGTTTAACTGAATACTGCTTCTCAATCAATCAATAAGCCTGTATCGGTCCACTGCTGGACATAGGCCTCTACTAACTTACGCCACAACATCCTTAGCGACGGTCCTTCGCCTTCCGTATCCAACTCATTCCAGCGACTTTCTTTAAGTCGTCAGTCCACCTGGCTGGGGGTCGTCCTACCTTACGTTTACCAAGTCACGGTCTCCACTCTAGGACTCGTTTGCTCCATCTGCCATCGGTCCTTCGGCAAATCTGGCCAGCCCATTCCCACTTCAACCCATTGCTGCTTCTCAACATACTATACTAGCTGTCCCGCGCAACTTCGTATGCGTAAATTTTCCCCGTTTTTGCAACATTTCACGTCGCTACACCGCTCCTATTAGTCGTAGCGCGATGTTATATAGCCTATAGCCTTCCTCGATAAATGGGCTATTCAACAAAAAAATTTTTTTTTTTGAAATCGGACCAGTAGTTCCTGAGATTAGCGCATTTAAACAAACAAACAAAGCAAACAAACAAACAAACGAACTCTTCCGCTTTATAATATTAGTATAGATAATCTTCACGGCTAAACTCTTTAACTAACTGTCACGGTTTAGAGACGGATGAAGCCTGGACTATCCTTGATACTTTTATCGCGATATGACAGTGCAGGATTAACAAGGATTATTTGCCGCCTTATTGAAATATTAAAAAGGAATTAATAGTACAAATATTTTCACCTATCAAGTATTTGTAAGGCGTCTGTCAGCGTCCCCCGCAACGCGCCCGTAATACTTTAATCCTCTTACATGTAGGTACCTACGGTACTCGGCAGACTTGATAAACCACAATAGAAAACTCCTGTCTAATTCAATAATACGTATCTTTATCTACATTCTGTAAGTACTAGCAACTATTATTTTTTATTTTGTTACTCGAATATGCTAGCTAGGCATATGCCCATGATGTGAGTGCTCATTATTGTAACTATTTTGCGAGACAGCCGACAGAGACCTAGAGACTCACCTAGCTGGAAAAATTTAGCAAATCTATACTTATATTATAATAATAATATCTTGGGACCACTTACACAACTCTATTTGATCCCAAACTAAGCAGAGCTTGTACTATGGAAACCAGACAACTGATAAACATACCTATATATTTACAAATACATACATATTATAAATAAATAACACCCAGACACAGAATAAACCATCGTGCTCATCACACAAAGTTTTATCCTGGGTGGAGATTGAACCCACGACCTCTTGCGTAGCAGTCGGATACACTCCTACGGCGCCACGAAGGCAGTCGAATTGTTAAAATTGAAATTATAATGCTGAAGAGTTTGTTTTAACGCGATAATCTTAGGAATTACTGGTCCGAATTGAAAAATGATTTTGCTGTTAGATAGCCAATTTATCGAAGGCTCGCTAGTAGCGCGTGTTGCGCGGGTCAGCTAGTAGGTTATAAGGTTTTAACGTTTTTCTGGGCAATCTTTCATCAGCCAGAGAAAAGAACTTTAACAATGTAATACCGAGATTCTACATGTAATGAATGCCAATGTCCATCGCAAACAATAGGTAAAGCTAGAGAAAAGAACCTGGCAATAAAAACTCGCGGCCACTCTTTTCAAATGGCCAATTTTAAACTTGATATAGGGTTAAGGTGCTGCCACTAATATACTATACACCATATTGAAGGACTGATTAATTTTATTAAAAAGTTGGAACATGAGATAAACTAAAATCAACCTTAGTGGGTACAACATAGTAGGAACATCTACTTACAATAAGGGTAAAAACTATATGTGCTTAAATATTGGCCGAAGTGCTGATAATAAACTCAGAACAATTTTTTACCCGACTGCAGAGGAGGGTTATACGTTTGATTATGAATAACACAAAGCGTTGTCCCATGTGGAAACCAAACCCACAATGTTTTGCATAGCATTCATACTCCCGCTGTCAAGTTGGAGTAATTGTAGTACATATAAAATATAGTCCCCACTAATACAAGGCTAGAAATATTCCTAGTGCTTGTATGAAGAACGAGGCATAGATCTTCTGGTCAAAGCATTTAATTTCACAAAGCTGTGGGCCGCACTGTTATTATCAATTAATCTTCACTATTATGCAAGGAGTCAGCTAACTGATGCTGCCCCTTTATAACTGGATATTACAGTGAATATTCCATTAAAGGAAAATCTTTCTTTAGACTTATGACCACGGCTCTATGAACCACGGCCATATGAATGTGTAACGTCACAAAGAAGATTGATTCGTATCAACTTCTTGTACCATCTCTGGGCTAAAAAGAAATGTCTTATTACTGGGAATATGCCTCTAAACAGCTAAATAAAAAAGCCTTCGTCTGTTAAGACCACACTCCAACTAATTCTAGTTTTACGATGGTCACTACCAAAAAGAAATGCAATAAATTACAACTATTAGATATACGGGAAATATTTGAATCAATCCACTTTTGTTAATACACCTTAGATTGTTGTTATAAAGGTTATAATTGCTTGGCCATCTCAGGTTACGTTTTTAAAGACATTTTTCTCATTACCCAAGACAAGGATTGGGGCTGACAATAATGTCTCTGGAGACATTTTAATGACAAAAATGGAGACTTTCTACTAATTTGTTGTGTTGTTCACTTTGTGGAGGCCGACTCGTTTGTCGAAGAATTTTATTTCGATGTTTATTTGGAAATTGTGATTGTTTTTGTCTTTTCTGTGACCTTTTTTTCATATAATTAGGAGCAAATTATGGAAAATGTTCGCAGGTTGAAGTGGCGCGATGATATATTTTTATATAAGTTTGATATTTAGCATTGAAATCTCGAATAACTATGCTATGATGCCCTTGGAAGTTGCCGTATATCTGGCTTGTGCTTGAATCCACAGAACGCTGTACCAGCCCTACAAGGAAAACAAGAGCATCAGTAACACTAATCTATGGTAATCAGTCTTGTCAGTTAGGAACCTACCGCAGAGCTGTGAGAATAATAGATTATTCATTAGCAGTGGGAATCGTGGATTTTGAATCCAAGATTTTAGTTTATGCTGGACACCTTTGATTATATAATGTCTGGATGGAGCATTCCCTCAGTAAGCTTATAAAAAAAATGAAGCTACTATTTTTGACGTTTGACACTCGTTGAAAATGGCGCGCTAGAATAACTATGGCTAGAACATCTGTTGGGAGTCTTTACCTCTCAAAAAGTACGTCCATTTGACCGTACTTTTTGACAGTCAAGTCAATACAGTATCTTTTTAAGAAACGTCAAAACGATGCGCCTCGTACTAATTTAAATGAAATACAAAATAATGACGTCACTCTTTTGTGTGGTCAAATCATGTAGTTTCGATGTTTGTTTTGGTGTTTATAAATTCATGATAACGTAACATTATAGAGAAACATTGTTTTCCAGAATATTTTTGCAAATGCTATTTCCTGTATAGTTTAAACTAATTTATTGTTATTGTAGTCATCTACCCAATTTTAGATGCCGGGTTAGGAATGAAGGTACGTTTATTTTCACACCAACATGGGAAGACTTTGATAAATTGCGAGGGCTAAGGTACCAGTGGTTACTTCTTCTCCGTCGTTTCGATCTTGGCAGTGCGGTCGTGGTCACGAACAGACGTCCGCAACGATGGTAGAAGTCTGTGGTAGAAGTGGACACAGCTCTCCGCACGGGCACGGCCTCCCGCCATCTCTCCTTGTTGCCAGACTGTTAGCGCAGTTAGATACGCGGCTTCCTATTGCGGATTTAACTTGGTCAGACACTGGTCTGACCAAGTTAAATCCGCAATAGCCTCGTGATCTGGTCCTCCCTCCACTTTTACCTGTATGACCAGCCGCTCTATGGA
Source organism: Herminia tarsipennalis (assembly GCA_945859575.2). Taxonomy (NCBI): domain Eukaryota; kingdom Metazoa; phylum Arthropoda; class Insecta; order Lepidoptera; family Erebidae; genus Herminia; species Herminia tarsipennalis. Next base: position 26,380,533 of record OX243841.2, on the reverse strand, counting down.
GTCGTTTTCCCACCTAGAGACATGTGCAAAGAATTCGAACTATAAACGCTGCGTGACCCTATGCCTATGTGGTGATATATCAGCATCACTCGACACAACTCCACAACCCTTTAACTCTAAAGAAACGTTTTCAACAACTTAATGTTAGTATTTATTTACGATCCCCGAACTTGATGTTAGCGCCATAGATGAGTTGACGTGCGGCGCGGCGTGTTCAAACGTCTATACGACATGTCGTTAAAACTATCGTAAAATACAAGGAACTGGCTGTAAGAGGCTCTAAAGTTATTTGTTTGTATTGATTGGTGGAAACTTGTGACGACAACTGGGGCCTTGTTGGCAATAAAAGAGTATGAGTTGTTATCCGAGGTGTTCAGGTCAATCCATATGGTTTTGGACGGGATAAAGGCCACCCAATGAGTTAGAGATCAATCTATCCTCCCTATATTCAAACGAAGCTTAATAAAGTATTTCTGTCGCTGCTATTTGTCTTTATGTGACAAGGATAGCATGAGAGTCATTGACGTCTCATAATTGACATTAGAATATTCGGGCTTAAGACTGACACCTCACTAACACCCCTCCAATGAATTTACATATGAAAAGTAGATGGGTACCAAATTACCAATAATAATAATAAGGTTTATTGGCATAGTTTACAATCTGGATGTTACAATTTATATAAAGTTATATTAGGAGTAAAACCATTCGTTGAACTCTGGTACCCTAAGTAAGATTCAACTTGTGTTAAGGGCACCAGGGCTGTCACGTATATGATTAAATTGCAGACAGAAATTTGTGGATCTTTAAAATTTAAATTCCAATGAACAGAAATAATGCCAGCGCTTGTGTGTGTGTGTGTGTGTGTGTGTGTGTGCGTGTGCGCGCGCGCGCGCGCGCGCGCGTGCGTGTGTGTGTGTGTGCGTGTGTGTGTGTGTGTGTGTGTGTGTGTGTGTGTGTGTGTGTACTTATGTGTTTGTGTGTAAGTGTGTTAGAGAATATATACTTTAAGTAAGGTCTTATTCATAAGCTATTTTGTCACTGTTCCTACACTGAGTTCTAGGGAGATAGAAATATTGCAATGCTTGTTCGCGATGTTGTACAAATGGCAACCAAAAATTGCCTGATGTCGTGCTGCCTGAGTGGTACTAAACCTCGGGATTGTGAGATATGGTGAGAACGACGGGTTTTATTAAGGTAGTTAGGTATTTAGTCCCAATAACGCACAAATTGATAGTGTTAAGTTTAGGTAAAGGAGAATCACCTCGTGCATGCAAGTAAATAAAGCCATGCAATTATTTCCTCACACGCATTGTAACCATCCATGTCTAATGCTTCGTACTTATAAGTGAGTATAGCACATGAGTAAGAATTTAGGAGTTTAAGTTTGAGTTCAAAATCACTGTTAGTATTTACATAGAAAATAAAGTTAGTATTGGGGGTCAATTCACGTATTTAAAGCAGTGCAGTTGCAGTTCAGTTGTAGTTAAGTTTTGATTTTTGTATTCTTGTAACTTTGGGATCGATCTCAAATACGCTTTCGTCAAGTGTGCGTCTCGAGAGCGCAATAACGACATTCTAGTACGGTGTCCAAGCGTTTTTAAGATCGATTCCAAAGTTACAAGAATACGAAAATGACTGTTTTAACTGAAACTTTAACTGCAACTGAACTGCAACTGCACTGCTTTAAATAAATGAATTGACCCGCTGGTGGTAAAAACCTGTGTAAAGAGGAAGCGCTTAAACTAGTAGTCATCAAGGCCATTTCGGATTTCGAAAAGAAACGTGTTTTATTTAGACCGTTCCATTAGGTACTCTCAGAGGCTTAAACCTCTTAGGCATAAATATAACAAGTAAATTATTTATAATCTGTGCCTAAATTAGCAATTTCGACAGAACAGGTTGTTGGTGCAGCTAGATTGCGGTGTGATAACGTGCGCCGGCGCAAGCGACGGTCTACATCGCGCCGCGCTGTCACGTTGTGGTATTTATTGTAATTATTACCCAAACACGTGGTCTTTATTAAGTACATTGTTTATGTTTCTTTATGTAGGCAGATTTGTAATCTGTTGATTCTAGAAGACAAACATCTATAGGGAGCGGGTTCAGGCTTACTTATCTAAACTAATATTAGGAAGCTTGAAGAATTTTCTTTTTTTTAAAGATAACTAGCAATGTGGGATTGTGGTCCTACATTACTAGCATACGAGGGGTTTCCTAATAATGTGGGACCTCAATCCCACATTGCAAGTAAGCTTAATGGCTTGTGTTAGATTCGAACCTGCAACCTCACGATTGCGAGACCGATGCCTTAGCCATTAAGCTGTTATATGTTTGTTTATTTGTTTGTTTGAACGCGATAAATTCGGAACTACTGGTTCGAACTGAAAAAAATCTTTAAGTGATAGATCACGTTCGTTAGTTCACGGTCACGGTTCCTAAGCAACTCTGTTATAATTAAACATTTCACAACCATTTCGGATGTGTTGAAAGAAGACTGACGTTTGACACTCGCATTGCGAATGAGCTTGTTAAAACTTACACCAAATTTGGTGTACGTTTTGAACTGCTTCAATTTGAGATACTGAAAAAGGAATCTAGACAAAAAAATAAATGTACTTTTCAGTATTAACAGTAGTTGTATTAATTTATGATTAAAATGTGCACTAAAAGTATAGTAAAATAATGTCAGTAACCTGACAATTATGACAACGGGACTTGTTTCTTGTACACTCATAAAATAACAAAGCATTTCTTTAAATAACCACTTTTACGAAAACCAAAGAACTGACAATATTTTTCTTTGATACGATCGGACATCTTACTTATTCCCTGAGGCTTGCCTGCTTCCGACAATCAATAGAGAAAGATAAAAGAAAAATCATTATCATTATTATATTTATTACACACGAAGTAGAAATACCTAAGTACAATTTACACAAGGATAAAGATCAATACAATGAAACACGCTTTACCAAAAAATACATATATTATGACATTATCTGTGGTGCAGTGGGAGTGTATCCGACTGCTATGCAAGAGGGTTCGATCCCCACCCATCTTTGTGTGATGAGCACAATGGTTTATTCTGTGCCTGGGTGTTATTTATCTATAACTAGCGGCCCGCTCCGGCTTCGCACGGGTATAAAATATATGGATTTTATTATATATATAAACCTTTCTCTTCAATCACTCTATCTATTACAAAAAAACACATCAAAATCCGTTGCGTAGTTTTAAAGATTTAAGCATACATAGGGATATAGGTACAGAGAAAGCGACTTTGTTTTATGCTATGTAGTGAAATGTATGTATTTAAAAAAAATATAAGTATGTTTATCAGTTATAGTACAAGCTATGCATAGTTAGGGATCAGATAGCGTTGTGTGAGTTGTTCCAATATATTATTATTATTATTATATCTAATTTATCTTCCTGGAAATTCATTCAGTTCAATCCAGCGCAGCGATTTAGGCGTGAAAACATTACAAGCAGACAGACAGAGTAACTGTCACATTTATGATATTAGTACAGAGTGTAATTTTGTGGAATACCCACATCATTTTATCCCCACGGCATTTTATGTTATAATAACCACATAACAACTTATTTTATACTTAATCCCGATACAAAGTGTTTTGTTTGTTTAAAAAGCATTTCTCCTTTCAATTAAATATGCCGCTTTTAAGTTATATTTATGATGGACGATACGGATCCGATTTTAAATTGAAAAGTGAAAGAAACTTTGACAAGAACTCTGCAAATCATTAACACTAACACTGGGTGCTATCTGAAACATATTATATGTTGTATCTCTATGACGTTTGACGTTTAATAACAAACCTTTTTTGGGCAAGGGTCAAGGAGTTATTTAATTTTTAATGGTTCCTTAGATTTTATGCAGGTATACCAGTTTACTTACTAAATTATTGCCGATTCAACCACAGCGAGGAATGAATCGGCAATATTTTTTTTAGTATACCATTCTGTGAAGTCAAGTACTTAATTAACACTTTATTTCCTCTAAAGTTAATTATCATTTTTTTTATATATAACGCAAGTATATGCTCCTACTCTGGTAATTTCGCATATAATTAAAAAACCGTTTGATTAGCCATGAATAATGCGTGATTAGCAATGACGTGTCGTACCCGTCTCGTCACTTATAAAAATCCAAGTCGTAGTTCAATTAACAAATGGTATATTAATATATTTGTATGGATTATTATGTTTTATGTGAGATGAATGCTCCAGGATCCATTAGGGAGGACCATCACTCAACACCGCGCTTTACAAAGCGTTCCTTTAATGTGGAGAGGCCTTTTATTTTTTAAACCGTGGGATAGACGGGGAGAAATAAAATGTGGTAGTTTTTAATGTTTTGATTATGGGAGTGGTGAGGTATTATTATAATATTTTTAACTGCTTTATCGTTGCTCGTGAGATTAACGATCGGAACAGCTATTAAACACATTAAAGACTTCAACATTGAGGTCTTAAAATTGTAGTTAAGTTTTGTTTTAAAGATATCTACCGTACTATGGAAGGCAGCTTATAAAATGTGTGCACGATTTTTAAATCTTATCCGGCTTCCGGATACTCTATCTTAGTGCTATTTACCTTTACCTAACCTTTCCTATCAAGTGGCGTAGGTATAATGACGTAACTTGCACGGTTTTAAATTTTAATTCGTTTCTGGATAGTTGCCCTTGGCGTCCATCCGGCAGCTACCGACTGATGTGTGGGTTTTCTTTATTTTTGCCGGCTGTCGGATGCTCAGCTTTATCGTTCATCCACCTGCCAGGTCGTCAATACCTTAGCGCTAATCCGGATTTTTTTTTTTGACGTTTGATCCTCTTGCTTCATCAGTTTAACGACGAATATGTTCGTAATAGCTGTGCTAGAACGTAGATAAAGGTTTTTACACACTAGCCAAACACGGTATGCAAGTCCCTCTTTAATATTACCTAACTTTTTATACAGCATCAGGAAGAAATTCTATTAAAACTATCCCGATTCGTCGCATACAACGGCGACGGCAGGTAGCCGTGTATGGGCCGCTCGTTACGGCAGCCATATTAGGTGCCGCTGCGCGCATGCGCGGGACGTTTACACTGCGCGCGCCGATGCCGATGTACTGATTGTTTGTTCGTTTTTGCAAAGGCTTTTCAGTAGGCCGTGTTAAGTGGAATTTTGGTACTTTAATTGTAGCTTTGTATTTAATAGCTAAAGGTGAGTAAGTACGTAAATAATAAAATATTCAGACGCAAAACAGGGTTTGGCTTTGTCAAAACTTGATTAAAAAACCGAAAAATTAGGACACAAAAATAAATGTGACTAGCCAAAGAGTACTAATACACATGTACGAACGTATATTCGACTTTATTTTGTCCAACGCTCCTGCGCACTGTGAAGTAATGATTGTGTGCCGGAGGCGGGTGTGCGTAGCGCTAAAATCGATAATTCGTCGTTCTCGTCGTAATGCCCGCTTAACGGGTATATCTGCCTTAATAAGTAAGTTACCTGTATGGTTTTTGATTTGAAGGTATACTTTGGGTGGGTATAGAATCTTAGAAAATAAGATTTTTTTTAAAAGGACGACTCCCGCAGTAGTGTACAAGCTTTGTGTCGCGGGGGACTTTACAAACATACAAGTCACGGACACAAAGTACACCCAGACTCGGAACCACAATTTGTCGATCACACAAAGTGGTGTTCCCGTGTGGGAATCAAACCCACGACCTCTTGCGTAGCAATCGGACACACTTCCACCGCGCCATAGAGGCAATAGATTAATGATAGTAGATAATTGTATAAATAAATTAGGTACTTTAAACAGCTTAAAATATAAGGACAATTTTAACTTCTACGAGTTAACAGTGACTCGTGGCCGGTAATGACAACAATAGTCATATTCCAAAAACGATCATTTCCAACCACTACAAAGTAATACACCGTGCTATGTAAAACCGGCTTTATTCCACCACATCTAACCTCGCCTCTCGCCATATTGCCGCGCATTGATCAGCGCCAGTTTGGCGATAATAATGAGCCCTCAGAGCGAAGGTACGTGTACCTCCTTATACAGACCCTGAAATGAACTTATTGTTACGGCTACGAAACGTGTTGGAGATTGGGAAATGTTAAAGGGTTCATAAAGGTTCCAACTTGGTATTGTGGCACAGTCCAACCATCAGCGTGTTTTTGTAGTGCAGCGCAGTGGGAGGTGGCTGTGAGTTCGATTCCCACACAGCTTTGTGAGCCACAGCTCGGGACCGAGCCCTGTGAGATCAGAAGTACAGTAAGTTTGTTGAGCCGCCTGCGATACAAGTCTTACATAGGTATATCGTAGTCCCTACCTATTGACATGGTTGGATACACCGAACTGAGAGTTACGCGTGAGTTTGCACTGGTATCATATTTATATAAATCAAATAAAGGCAAGATACATAACGCCAACAGATCGTCAGCCTCAGGTGCCCCACTAATATGCTGAATGAGGCGCTTCTGACGCGAGCGCTTCGCACTCTTAACCTTGTAGCGGAGGAGATAGACATTTTTGATTATACACTGAGTGAATTCACAAAGATTTTGATTATATGTAATAAGTTTTAAAAAATAAGTTCGTAGATTTTCTCCGTTTTCGCAACATTTCTCATTGCTGCTCCGCTTCTATTAGTCGTAACGTGATATAGCCTATAGCCTTCCTCGATAAATGGGCTATCCAACAGTATTTTTCAATTCGGATTAGTAGTTCCTGAATCCTGAGATTACCGCGTTTAAACAAACAAACTCTTCAGCTTTATAATATTAGTATAGATTTGAGATCAGCAATGGATGATTGATACCCCTGGCGTTGCTTTGAGCATCCATGAAGTAAACAAACCAGGCGTCTAATCCTAGTGATATAAGTAATTATCACCATTACCAATTTTTGAAGAATTATACCAAATAAGTCAAATGAAAGTGGCAGTAGCTTAATGGCGGAGGCATCGGTCTCGCAATCGTGAGGTCGCGGGTTCGAATCCTACCCATTATACTACCGACATGAACCCACTCCTAACACATGCCATTAAGCTTACCTGGAGGGGATACGGGATTATCAATATTATATTATCTTGGGACAACTCACACAACACTATCTGATACCAAACTAAGCAGAGCTTGTATTATGGAAACCAGATAACTGATAAACATACTTGTAAATTATTTCTAAATACATATATATTATAAATAAATAACACCCTGACACAATAAACCATCGTGCTCATCACACAAAGTTTTATCCTGGGTGGAGATCGAACCCACGACCTCTTGCGTAGCAGTTAGACACACTCCCATCGCGCCACAGAGGCAGTCAAAGTCAGGATTGCTAGTAATGTGGGACCACAATCCCACATTGCTTGTAAGTAAAAAATAAAAAAAACCATGTCCTTACCAAAGTTTAAACGGTCGAGAACTGACGATCAGATTTTTTTTATTCTGTCTGTGTAAATTTCCAAATCCAGATTAATTCAAATTTGTAGTAAATTTGTAGTAGCGGCTGGTGTCGTGAACCGGTAAATGCCAGCCTTTACTTGGCGTTTACAGTTAATATTTAGCACCTACTTTGATATTGCAGATAATGGCGAGCATTAGACGCTTTTGTACTAACTTATACAATAAGTTAAGATAAATAAAGTAAATTACGATTCGTCCCACGCCGCGTTTAGTTCTGAATGCGCGTATAATTTTGACAAATAGTAATGACGTATTGTTACTAACGCCAGTCTGATTTATCAGTCTACCGATCATTTATTCCATTTATTCTAACCAGTCTTGTTTTTTACAGGTAGTACTTAAAGGCGGTACATTAAACAAGATAATAATAAGATAGTGATTCATTATTTTGTATGATGTACAAATTGTAGGAATGAGTCTGTTTCATAGAATTTGATAATGACGTTTTGTAATGATCACGCAGTTATTCTAATTTGCTCAATTCAACTAGCTGTGCCCCGCTGTGTTAGCCGAAGTTTATTTGCCTTTGTGTTAATCCAGGGTGTCAGCTAGCTCCATACCAAATTTTATTAAAATCGCTTTCACCGTTTAGACGTGAAGAAGTAACAAACATACTCACACACAAACTTTCGCTTTTTATTAGTGTGATAAATAACCGTGGAAATCATTCGGCCAAAATTGTGACCTACCCTTAACACAATTAGAAATAAATCCTACTTTCAACATTAAAGACTAATGGTACTAACTGACTGTGTTTATTTTAATAAACTTAAAAAGGTAACTAAGTAAATGTAAGGATCAAATCGTGGCATAGTTTTAGATCAGCTTCATTACCTACTTAAAGTACGTATCACAAATCACATAACATACATAATTATGGCAATTGCTCACTTAGCTTTGCTGCCAATCACGTCGGATATACGCGATTAGCCCCTGCACTATGATTCTTATACTTGCACGATTCCTCACAACAGAGATCGCGTGTGTAGGGAAAGGACTGTGTATCTGTAAGTGTTCTGTTTTGTAAAAACTTGCTTAGCGGCGTTGTGCATTATTTTGGTATGGGTAAAAAATGTTAAACTCGCGTCAGGATCACGAGACCCTGTTCGAAAATTCGTAGATCACGTGACCTTGATCGAAAATTGGTAAGACGGAGGGAGAGCAATGAAAAACTGCTACAATATCATTAGAATACGAAGGCAAATTTCGTCACGAACTAGAATGTTATTATAAATTGGGCGGTCCAGAAACCAGAAGACCCCAGTTAGAGCGCCAGTAGGTAACGATTGTTTTTTTCCCTTTTCATTGATTTTTTTCATTTTGGTTTTTGATTTGTGATTTATTAATTCATATTTGTTTATTATTATGTCAGTAAGATCGAAAAATATTATTCAAATTTCATCAGTAGGTTTTTTCTGAACTTTTTAATTGTCATGTCGTTGTCATTGTCATTTTTTAAATTGTCATGTTTATGTACGATAGAGCAATTTATGAGTATTGTATTGTATTTAACCACATACCTAAATGATAGTACTTTTATACGGATAAAAAAAAATCCCTAAAAAAATGTTCAAGTTTTCACTTCTGCCGGCACTCCCGGAGTGCAACCCGTTTTTTTATATGGCAATGGTAGTTGGCAATTCCCAATATATAAGGACGACTTATTGAAATATTTATCGCTTCCCTTTAAAATCGACAAAGTTGTCCAGTAATAGGTTTGATTTTTTTCAGCGAAATGAAGACACCGATAATATTCTTTTGAGGCAACAATTTACAATAAACCAATAAGTACGTTATTAGAGTAAACCAAAAAAAAAATACAATTACATTATGAAGATTATTGTTTTCTAAGAAGCCGTTAGGTCCAGTGAGAAAGTTAAAATTTAATTTGAGAGGCATCTCAATTAATTTACAACTTCCATACTTGTCATAAGATTTTGATACCTCTATACTCACGTGTGTGTGTACACCATGCACATCAGTTTAAAACCCGTTTACGCACGCCCGTGATGGGTATTTCCTATATCACAATAATGAGCGTACAATACAAGCTTTTAAACGCCTCACATACACCCAACCGGACAAACTTTACTGGCGCTTAAATCACATCAATATTGACAATTCAAATTGAGCTATTGGCGGCACGTACAAAAGACGTCTGTTAGATAATTTCCTAACACACTACACATACTAACAGACACTGTCTACGCTTATCGGCCATCAATAAATGGTATCCACAGCTTTCTCTCACGAGAAATGATTTTACGAGCCCTCAAGTGCTAGCCGTTGATTACTGGACCGCCCAGATGCGTACGCGCATACGTTTTAGATATTAGTAAGTGGATGTTGTTACCTTTATTGTAACTCTTTAAGAATGTGTATATTCATCAAAGTGTAATAACATTTTGTGTACCTACTTTACAAAGTAGGTACACAAATAACATTTTGTGTACCTACTTTACAAAGTAGGTACACAAAATGTCATTACAAATTAATACATTTACTTTTTTTATTACCCCCCATTACATCTGCTTGAAATTAATAAAAAAAATATGTTGGTGGTTTTATATTGGTCTAGAATGTTCTGGCTGGATGCGAGAAGCCGAGGATAGAACAAAGTGGCGTGCAATTGGAGAGGCCTATGTCCAGCAGTGGACTGCGATAGGCTGATGATAGAATGTTCTATAAAATATCAACGACGAGACTTCAACTGGCAGACCAGTGGAAGTCTCGTCAAAATCAATAAACCATTTTGTTTACGAAATGTGTTTTGATTCGACTGCCTCTGTGGCGCGGTGGGAGTGTGTCCGACTGCTACGCAAAAGGTCGTAGGGTCGATCCCCACCCAGGATAAAACTTTATGTGATGAGCACGATGGTTTATTCTGTGCCTGGGTGTTATTTATCTATAAATATGTATGTACCTATTTAGAAATATATAAGTATGTTTATCAGTTGTCTGGTTTCCATAGTCCAAGCTCTGCTTAGCTTGGGATCAGATAGCGTTGTGAGTTGTCCCAAGATATTATTATTATTATTTATGTAACTTGCAAACATTAACTACATCGTACACATTTAGTAAACATGCTGACATAACAAACGACACTCAACAGACTTCTGTCTCACACATTTTCCTAAAAATCAAACTCCTCTCTGTTCTTCCGTCAGTTCGATACCTAATACTGGTAATGACATAACGCCAAGACTGGTAATGACAAAATGTCCCGTCCACAATAATTCCCATTCAAATTAATGAACCAATAAAACAGTAGGTATACCTACCACAGTTTACAGTATAACTGTCATAACTTACCATTCATATCCCATAATATATCCATAAATAGCATAAATACTTCTGACATAATCATAAAAATGACAAATTTTACTTTTATTATGGTCATACATAACAAAAATTGTTTCGTCAGAAAGTTTATTAAGTCGTATCTACACATGGGAATAAAAAAGCAGTCGGATGTAGACATGGTTTTATTTATAGGAGTAATTAAGAAGTGTTAATTGCTTGGTTTTTTAACGACTGGTCTTGTAAAAGTTCTCCCCTGTTACAGTAGTAGGTACGAGTAGTCGTCTTTAGTACTTGTATGTTTCGATTAATCTTTTTGGTGCTACGGAAGGAACGAATCATGCAGACATACTCTTCCTTTGGCGTCGGAGGTTAAAAATACTAATTAAACAATTTTTGATCTTTTTTTGACTGGTTGGTCTAGTGGTTAGTGACCCTGACTGCAAAGCCAGAGGTCGTTTTCGTCGTTTCGAGGGTTGGTTCCCACGCGGGACACCACTTTTTGTGATCTACTAATTGTTATTCCTAGTCGGTGTACTTTTGTCCCGGATTTGTATGCTTATAAAGTCCCCGCGACGACGCAAGGCACCCTAGTGTGTTGTCTTATAAATAATGTTATTATGGAATCCAAATAAAAAAATATATAAATTACATAATAAAATAGTAAACCAATACTCTTTGTTTTTATAGAAATCAAATGAAAAAAATATAGATAGGACATAATTCTATATTAAACAAAACTACGCAACGTTGTGTTAGATATGGAAGAAAGAAGAGAAGAGAAATTGTTTATTTTCAATTAAACATAGCAACGAAATGTTAAAATAAAAAGTCAAGGTTAAAACAGTCAAATTAAATAAAAGCATGAAATAGTCGAATATAGGATCTAGTTCAGCTTATCCCAGGCAAATGCCTGACGCTGGTTTTCAACTAGACCCTGTGATGTGTATAGTCTTAAATGCCCCATCTGAGATTTTTACTTTTCTAACCCTACAGCGTCTCATCATTTGCATACTCCATAGACACCATCTCCTTAACGGGGGGTTAAGGAGATGGTGTCTATGGATGTATATTGGGTCCTTAAAATACCACAAAATATACTATCAAAGGTCTTTTAAGTACATTTGTCACGGCACCGCTCGGTACAAAGGACCCGACTCGTAAACGGTTAATGAAGTACCTTTTAAAGTATTTTATTGCAGGAACCAGCGGGGTAGTTCTTGTCGATGGGGCATGAAGGATTTTATGGTAGGGCAGGAATGCGTTGTTGTCACCCAAAATTGTGTAACCGGATTTCTGACTCTTGAAGTGAATCGAAGTAGATTTTTGACATTGTAGTGGTGGGAACTGGACTTGATATAGTAGACTAGCTGGCCCGCTTCGTATGCGTACATTTTCCCGTTTTTGCAACATGTTTCATTGCTCCGCTCCTATTAGTCGTAGCGTGATATTTTATAGATGTTTTACAGAAAAAGATTTTTTTAATTAGGACCATTAGTTCTTAAGATTACCGTGTTCAAACAAACAAACTCTTCAGCATTATAATATTAGTATAGATATGAAGCATTAAGTACCTCCAATAGCGCCTAAGCTAATATTACAATCTAATACTAACTAATATTACATGAATGTTTATATTAGAATATTATCGGGACATAATCGCGTGAAATATTTAAAGATACGAAACTTTTATTTAACCGACGTTTCGATGGAATTGCACCGATCGTGGTCACGTGTCGTGTAATTCGATCGAAACGTCGTGATCAAACCTCGGTCGATCGTGGTCAAACGTCGGGTAAATAAAATGTTCGTTACCTTAAAATATTTCACGCGATTAAGTACCGATAATATTGTAGGATGGATGTTTGTTAATCATTCACGCTAAAACAGCTAAACGTAAACTGTTTATGTAAAGGGAACTTTTTATCTCAGAAAAAAATCCCGTGGGAGAGATTTCTTCCACGAACAAGAAGTCGTGGGCAACTAAATTATATTTCTGATGGAGATGAAATCCATAAATATTGGTCCCAAATTTGTGCCCGTTTAAAGCCACCAGAGCGTCTACCCCACTACGCAGGCAGTGTTCTGTAAAAGAAAACCAAAATTTCCTGCGGAGAAGAAAACAGAAGTAACATTGCTATCGCTGTATGTCCTGATCGATATAACTTAGGGACCTAATAAAAAGAGCCTACTATTTTCTAAAAGTATATCAGGTGAACCGTATGTTATTTGCACCCTATCACAAAACAAAAAAATCGCAATAAGCATTGATTCTCAAAACTATTAATCTAAAATAACTGTACATCTTGTGTTCCAGAAGTTCTAAGTGGCGGAAATAGCAAAATAAGATAGGCTAAAAGCAAAAAGCATGCAAACTTTATCTCACAACACTGAAACTTGAAAAAATAGAAGGCTTTATAACGGTACTAGCTGTCCCGCGCAACTTCCTCTGCGTAAATTTTGCCCGTTTTTACAACATTTCTCATTGCTGCTCCGCTCCTATTGGTCGTAGACTGATGTTGTATAGCCTATAACCTTCCTCGATAAATGGGTTATCCAACAGTGAAATAATTTTACAATTCGGATCAGAAGTTTCTGAGATTACCGCGTTCAAACAAACAAACAAACTCTTCAGCTTCATAATATTAGTATAGACTAGTGCTGCAGCTGTCCCGCGCAACTTCGTATGCGTACATTTTCCCCGTTTTTGCAACATTTCTCATTGCTGCTCCGCTCCTATTGGTCGTAGCGTGATATTAAATAGCCTATTGCCTTCCTCAATAAATGGGCTATCCAACAGTGAAAGAATTTTTCAATTCGGATCAGTAGTTCCTGAGATTACCGCGTTCAAACAAACAAACTCTCCAGCTTTATAATATTAGTATAGATAACCATATAAATAAGCAAAGCATACCATTCAGAACTCAAGACATTGCGCAATTTTTTCCACCTGTCTTAAAAACATGACGAATCAGACTGTTTTAAATGTTCAATTGTCTAGAATGTTCTATAAAAACTACGTACATTAATAGTACATCCCTTTGTCCGTTCTCACCCTCGTCAGTGCCGCCGGCGCCGGCGCCCGGGGCGCTTCACAATGCGCATACGCAGGTAACGCCGGACGCACACTGAGAGCACGCGATATTTTGTCCATTTGTTTAAACTTTTTGATGTATGTGCGAACATATCTGGCTATTGTAATTGGTTGAAATATGTGACACCACATTTTTCTTTTTTGAACTGCAAAAAATCCTTTTCTGTGGCCGCTATATGTAATGTGGTTGATGAAAGCAGTACATGGTCTTGTAAGGTACTCATTGGGTTGGACGCTGCATTTTGTAAAATTATGTTTTATAAGTGACTGAGTGGCAATATGGAAATTACCCTCAACTACCCTCTATATAACAACTGACTATGACTACAAAACATATAGGTACAACTGACTATGTACGTTCAGCTGGGTCACGGAGGGATGTGTCATACCAGGAGATAAAACAATGTTGCCACTGACGATTAATTTATATATTGACTGCCTCTGTGGCGCGGTGGGAGTGTATCCGACTGCTACGCAAGAGGTCGTGGGTTCGATCCCCACCCAGGATAAAACTTTGTGTGATGAGCACGATGGCTTATTCTGTGTCTGGGTGTTATTTATCTATAATATGTATGTATTTAGAAATATATAAGTATGTTTATCAGTTGTCTGGTTTCCATAGTACAAGCTCTGCTTAGTTTGGGATCAGATGGCGTTGTGTGAGTTGTCCCAAGATATTAAAAAAAAATAAAAAAATATCACTAGTTTTCGCCCGTGGCTATCTATGTCATTCCCCGGGACTCAAACTATCTTCATACCAAATTTCATCTAAATCGGTTTAGCTAGTTGAGCGTGAAAGCGTAACAGACAGACAGAGAGTTACTTCCGCATCTATACTAATATTATAAAGCTGAAGAGTTTGTTTGTTTGAAGGCGGTAATCTCAGGAACTACTGGTCTAAATAGAAAAAATCTCTTTTTTTTGGGTAGCCCATTTATCGAGGAAGGCTATAGGCTATAACATCACGCTATCACCAATAGGAGCGGAGCAGCAATGAAAAATGTTCCAAAAACGGGGAAAATTTGCGCAAGTCAGCTAGTAATTTATATTGTATATCCTGTAATATTTTTGAGTAAAATCAAAATTCAGAGTGCGCCGCCATCCTTACTACGCTCATTCGCTATGCTCACACAATACGTCTTGGTCGCGAAGTATCAACTGTTCATATTATGTTCGTCCGATGCCAATTATCTGGGCTGATTCACTGTTTTGTTGAGTTAGCCAGTAATGAGATGACTCAGGACCCCGAGCTTGCCTTTTTAGGCTTGTTGGGTGTAAGATTCGACTTAGGCTTTTTATTGGGCATTTGCTACGTCGAGCAAGAACAAAGATGTTTGTTGTTAAATACTAACTATGTATGATCATTGATTATGTTACTAAATGTGTAGTCGTATCTAGTAGATATCAACTCTGCTACTTATATTAATTACTAGCTTTCGCCCGCGACCCTGCCCGCGTGGATGTTGGTTATCGCGATAAAAATGTCCTTCCCCGGGACTCAAACTATCTCCGTACCAAATTTCATCTAAATCTGTTTAGCTGTTGGAGCGTGAAAGCGTAACAGACAGACAGAGTTACTTTTTATATATTATTTATAATAATAGTATGGATAAGTATGAATATAGTCATCTTTCCCATATCGAATCGATAAGAAAACTATACGAAGAAATTTGGAAAAGTTTTTTTTTCGGTCACTTGATATGGTTATCTCAAAAGTCATTATAATCTTTTATAACAAAGAACACAAGCCTGGTGAGTGTTGAAATCGTCTAAATCATATATTGATATCCATTAGACCAAATTAGAAGTAAAAACCGTTCAAGAGCATGTCGCACAAAATCCGGTTTGAATTGCACCAGCAAAAGAGTCCATTTGGTTGAGAAACGCTGGTTTTCGGCAATAACTCAATGACGGTATATCAGATCAAGTCGAAAATAATTTTAGTTTCAAATATTTATTAAGCGCTACCTTTGTGACACCTTTGTGTACCTTTCTGGTCACACGATTCAAAAGAGAAGGGGTGAGGGGGGGGGGCACAATTTATGCAACTTACAGAGCGATTATTTCCAAAAATATTCAGTAAAGTTTATTAAAAACCTTAAAGTATTTTAAAAAAAGCTTTCGAATCATGTGCCACACGTTGATGTTTGCTGATAAAAACAGCTTCTGTTATAATATGTAGATATGGAGTGCCCCCCTAAAAATATTTATTTTTATTATGTAGCTATCAAAACGTTTGGATATAGAAAATTGCCCATATTAACTTTGAGGCCAATGCAATTCCACAGATCACTAGATTCTCACAAGTTACGATGCAAGATGGCAAGTGACGTTTGAGACAACGTTAGAAGAGTTGTAATTTGTCGAGCGCACGCCTTTCAAATCAGCAAGACAAATTCCACACATGAAATTAAATGCCCGGACCTAAAACATTTCTGCGGAACAGTTAAAAGTGAGTTACGACCGGTCCAGCGTGCAGAAACGCAACCAGTAACTGGTACGAGTATTCACAATCTGTCTTGGTGGCACGGTCCTAGCTTAGGAAAGTAGGAAGGCTAGTACGCGCTTGTGTGGAATTAGATCTAAAACAGGATAACTGCCGCTGATCCTTCACAGTCGATTGTAGGGCTGTCCGGAAAGTGCAGAGCTTGTTAATTATCAAGCTAATTTCTTCATGTCGTAAGGTTAAGGTCTCAAATCAAATCAAATAAATTTATTTGTGGAACATAGGTACATGTGTTATAACAATAAAATACATGCCTATGTAAGGCGTACAATATGTTTAAAAAAAATGCAAATTATATAAAAAAAAGTAAAGTCACTAAAAGTACGTTAAAAAAGTAATACATAAAAACAATTATAAAAAAAAAATAACAAATAATTCAATAAGATCAATTCAAAAACAAACAATGTCAATAATTAAATTAATAAAAACAAATGTATAAAATTAATAAGTAAATCATCATAATATGTTATTACACCAAAAACAAAGCGAGTAACGGGATTATCAATCATTTAAAAAATCTAATATGAGTAGTAGTAGTTTCGGTTTCATTATGTTTGTTTGTAGGTGAAGAAAGGATAGCAGGTTGCTTGGCTTAAAGAAGTAATTTAACTAGGGAACGTTTTATATGTTGCTAGAACCAATAACACGCGCAAGCTGGTATTTCAAATGTTTTAGCGTAGGGTCACTTTATATGTATAATATGAGTTTACTTTTAAATAGTAGGTATTTGATTTAGTAAATAAATAGTAACTAATTAGCGAAAGCCCTGGTTACAGTCAGTAGGCGCATTCCCTTGGTATCCGTTTATTGCATTCTTATGCCACAGAGCCGAGCGCGCGATGTATGCTAAAGCGTTGTACGATACTATTATAGGTTAATGATGAGGAACGAGAAATGTGCATGGCTGGATTGTGGCGAAAGGAAGAAATGTACGTCAAGATTAGTTTTGTTAATAGTTAATGAGTCCTTTAATAAATTTAATTGTACTTCATTACATAACCCTTGTGTTTTGCCCCTTTTATTCGGCCCTTTTATGAATGAGGCTGTAGTACAATCTCACTAATATTGGATATTAGTTCCGCAATCACGCAGAACAGTTCAGGTCACAAATTGACATAATACCTAAGTAGTTTAAAATTTGGAAAAACACACATATTGTACTTTTAATTGCGATAACCCAAATTCATGTGGTCGTTTTCGTAATAAATAATAAAAACGAAAGAGGAAACACCGATCGCGTTAACCCTACAGGCCGTCAGAACAAACAATCTTAAAGTCGCGTTTCAATCGTACCGTTCCAACATCGTGTGTCCTGTTCGGTCCGTCTGGAGTGTCTCCACAAAAACGCGCCTCTGGCCATATTTGGTGAGGTCTAATGAGCTTAATGGACTCCGGAGAGGGCCGAGGACACCGCGCTCCCACGGCAAACAGGGCTTTTTACAGAACCAACTCCTTTTTGGAAGATTACTATCCTTTTAGAGGAGTGATATTTTTGTAGCGTTATGATTTCTTTGGTTAGAATTTGTTGGCGCGTGTTGGTAGTCGGTATGGAGAAAAAATTAAGAAATTCTTGTGGAGCTGGCTGGTTGAGATATCTTTTTAACATTCATTTTGCCAATAAATCCGTCACCATATCATACGCGAACACGCGGGTCTCTTTTGCATACTAAGAACAAAGTCTCACTAAGGACAGACAAGACGTTATAACAAGCAGAGTCTTAAAGAGTCGTGTTCTGTGTAAGGATATGATTTAACCAAATACGCCCTCAATGCACTCGAATTCGCTCCTGTAACTTTCCGATGAGCTCTAAAATTTCCAAGCAGAAGCAGAAATAGTTTCGTTATAACAGCGGGAAAAAAAGGTGGTAGCAAAAATGCAGAATGCAAGTTATTTATGAACCGACATTTTGTGTAATTGCGTCATCGTCACATTGTTTTGTAGACCCTTCGTCCAGGTAGGTAAATTAGAAACCATTATTTTTATTCTACTCTCCATTAAATTATTTAGATTCCTAGAATGTGGTATGTTTTGTCGAGTTGTCACTTTGATATCCAACACCGTCTTCAAGTGCAGTGTCCGAAGTGCAGCCAAGCAATCATTTCATTCTCAATCCTCGCAAAAACTATCATTAGATATTTAATATGGTCTGGTAACAGAGATAAATATACCGCAATTTTTTTTTTCACAAAACATAACTAGATAGCAATGTGGGATTTCGGTCCCACATTACTAGCAATCCTATTAACTTCTCCAGCTAAGCTCAATGGCTTGTGTTAGGAGGGGTTCACCTCGGTAGTATAATAGGTAGGATTCGAACCCGCGACCTCATGATTGCGAGTCCGATACCTTAGCCATTAGGCTACCGCCGCTATTGAAATGTTTGTAGTTTTTTTTGGATGATTTTTGGGATCTAATTGAATCTTTTCATTTTTGTCGTTTCGCTCTTGGCAGAGCGATCATGGTCCGTTGGCCACAGCTCTCCACATGATACCCCGCCATCTCACCCTAGTATTTTATTTTGAATACAAGGAAAAGTTACAGAATACAATACATTCATTTATGAAACAGAATATGAAAGCCAATTAAAAATATGACTTGGCTTATTCATTCATCCATTAACGCCTAGCTCAAACCCTCATTATATATAAATAATCATTCGTTACCAGTTTTTACCTTTGTTGTTAGTAGATGTTCCTAATGTGTTGTACCCACTGAGGCTGGTTTTATTTTCACTGCGTTCAGTTTTAAACAGTAGCCAGAATAGTAACTAAAATGGAACGGCTTTGCAGTAAATATACTTACTAAATTGACGTCACAACTTACAGTGCTCTAGTGCATATCGAAACATAGCCTTTATCTCATGTTCTATTACTTTTATTAATAGGTATAATTGCACCAGTCTTCTAACATGGTGTATAGTATACTAGTGGCAGCACCTTACCCCCATATCAAGTTTATAAACATTCAAACTTTGTAAAATTGGCAATTTGAAAAGAGTGGCCCCGAGTTCTTATTGCCAGGTTTCTCCGGCTTTACCTATTGTTTGTGAACTTGGCATTACATGTACACTTGTAGTTTTACATCCTAAGTGAATAAAGAATTTCGAATCTCATTCAATCAAAGAAAAGAAAAATTTGGCAGTGAGGTTTTACGTCGACAATGACAGAGGATTTCAGGAAATTCGAATGTTGGGGGATGAACCAACTTCTCGTTAACAAAGCTACGGGCTTACTCTATAGTCTACTCGAGAAACATACATACATAGATGTGGAGGTTAGTAGGTATACAAACCGACCAAGTCAATCTTTTAAGACTTATGTTCTTGCGTTGAACCAAGTTCAGGCTCACGGACGGATCGCATTTTTGACGACATCGTGATGTATAAATTGTTGTTCAGAGATCTGTATACGGTCTGTGGCGATCTTTAAGTGTTTATATCGCCAAATAGGGATTTTACATCTTTGAGATATTATTATCTCGATGTTCTGGGGTAGTTACTTGCTGGGTCCTTATTAACGTCCTTTTTTTTTCATTTTCGTGGCAAACCCGTGTGAAATGCTAAAATCTTGTCATAATCTATACTAATATTATAAAGCAGAAGTGTCTGTTTCTTTGTTTGAACATGGTAATCTTAGGAACTACTGGTCCAACTTGAAAAATTCACTGTTGGATAGCCCATTTATCGAGGAAGACTATAGGCTATATAACATCACGATACGACCAATAGGAGCAGAGCAGCAATGAGAAATGTTGCAAAAACGGGGAAAATTTACGCAGACGAAGTTGCACGGGACAGCTAGTAGTAAATAAAGAGCTGCGCTTACAAATGCATCAACGCATATGCGCATGCATCTTTAAGCGCACCGCGCTAGAGCTAGTTCGCATGGGCTTGCCGCGAAAACGGAAAAAAAGAACATGAATAAGGACCCTGGTTCCCCGAGTGGTCTCTCCCGTAAGTACGTAACGATCCCTTATCCCGTAATCAGAGGATAGTTCGCCTGAAGGTACAAAATAAATATTTCTACGTACCTAGTGCGTTTTACACTTATTATCTTCTAGGATGCACTGATAGATGCGTAAGAGCGTTCCTCCCGGTTCACACGGTCGGCGCTTGCGCACGCGTGCGCCCGCGCATATCGTATGCTCTCTCTTTACAACCGATGGCATTGTTCAACAGATTTATTTCATATTAATAATACTCTTACTTAGCATGTATACGCACGGCTGATCGTAAAATTGTTTTGAATATATTACGTAGGTACTAGTGTTTAGGATAACTTTGAATTTGTAAGAGGTTCGTTACAAAGGATTTGAATTATCACGCTTTTGTTTATGAGAAATTATCTTTGGCTTGCAAATTCGTTTGCGGAAAGATCGAAACTGCAAACCAAAGCTTAATTCGTATACCTACTTCTTTAAATCCACTCGAATTACGAAATAACTTTGGTTGGTGCCCGCTTAATAAAAATATATTTAAATATGGTGTCCTTAGGGAGGATTATAAACTTACTTACATTCCTAAGACTCGTAGCGACTTCAATCTTAATTAATGAGTCCTGCAGATATCTAGTACCAATTAGAAGGTTTCTGTTCCAAATCGATATGATTGACTAGCTGTCCCGCGCAACTTCGTAAGCGTCAATTTTTCCCGTTTTTGCAACATTTTTCATTGCTGCTCCGCTCCTATTAGTCGTAGGGTGATGTTATATAGCCTATAGCCTTCCTCGATAAATGAGCTATCCAACAGTGATTTTTTCAATTCGGATCAGTAGTTCCTGAGATTACCGCGTTCAAACAAACAAACGAACAAACAAACCCTTCAGCTTTATAATATTAGTATAGATTTGTAATATCGGTAAATCAATTGTTTATAGTCGTTTAACCGAAGGCTTCATACATGCATCATCCGGTCAATATAAAATTTGACATGCATCATAACAATATGTAAATGTGCAAAACATTTAAATATCTTTATCTTAACTCCAGTAATTCAACACTCACAATAAAATAAACGCATCTGTGTAGCTTAATACAAATCGTTCACAAACGTCACGACGCGTGACGTTGGAGGCGCGAGCGCATATCTACAACACATTCACGGTAAAGTAACCATGAATATGGGAGGACATATCTGAATACCTATAGCACCATCGAAGGGTAATCTTGTTTTGTTCGTTTTTAATGACATGACGTCCCATTAAAAATGCCATAGCCATGTTTTTTTCTTTGAGAAATCGGTAACTAGCTTACTAAATGTTGAAAAAGGCTTTGCTAATTTTGCGATCGCTGTTTTATTTGTACTCCTCGCCGATTTCAAGTTTGAGAGTTAATTTTAGCGCTGTGGGAGTGTATCCGACTGCTACCCAAGAGGTCGTGGGTTCGATCCTCACCCAGGATAAAATTTCGTGTGATGAGCACAATAGTTTATTCTGTATCTGGGTGCTATTTATATATAATATGTATGTATTTAGAAATATATAAGTATGTTTATCAGTTGTCTTATTTCCATAGTACAAGCTCTGCTTAGTTTGGGATCATAGCGTTGTGTGAGTTGTCCCAAGAAGAAGAAGAAGATATTATTGCTCAAAAACGGTAGGTATTTCCGATCATGTGGAAAATAATTTTAGATCATAGTAGGTATTTATTAATTACAATCGGAAGTTACATTTGTATTTTTTTAATATTTTTTAGTTTCAAAGATAATGAAGGGGGGGGGCTTATTTTTGCAACTTTCAGAGCGATTATTTCCAAAAATATACACTTAATCAATAAAAAAAGTTTCAATGTCCAATGATGTATATTACACGTAGATGTTTGCTGAAAAAAAAAACAGCTACTGTAACATGTATGGAGAGAAATATTTATTTTTATTACTCGTATTTAACTACAGAACTAATAAGCGGCTTATTCAAGACACCTATGCTCCAAATTGCATCCATATACATTGTGTAGTTTTTGAGTACAATGCTTGTGACATACGCACGGACATGACGAAACTATAAAAGTTCCGTTCTGCCATTTTGGCTACGGGACCCTAAAAAGTGAAAAAGGTATTTCTGCACTGTAATATAAATTACGTCAATAAAAAAACCGAATAGAAGAAAGCCATTTTATCTTTGCTTCGATTTAATGTTATGATTGTAATTATTATCTTCAAAATGGCTTTTTCCATTTAAATAGAGAAGAAATTCGTTCATCCTTTTAAGTGCCACCATCTTAACACTCAAAAGGTTAAACGAATTTTGCTTTTTGTTTTGTTTGCTTTAAATACTTGAAACAATCCCACAAAATTCTCGAATGTGGTCACCTTACTCGCATTGCCAATTAGTCGTCTAGTGTTCGTTTCGACGCTTTGAACAAAAATAAACGAACGAATCGAATGCAAATTCGTATTCACTGATATCGTCTTCTACAACACTTCATTTGAATAAACGCGTTTGTCTCCATTGGATATCAAACTAAAGGCGTCTATTCATCAGATTAGTGATATATGAACTTAACTAGCCCTCCCTGTGACTTCGCACGTGTTATATATTTGTTTTTTTTTGTAAGAAAACAAAATTGTATGCAAATTAATTTCGAAATTGACCCGGTTCGACATGCCTGACTCTGGTTTTCAGCAACTGGGCCATAGAAGAATATATTATTACTATATACTATAACTATGTACTATATTACTATATTTTAGAACTGGGCCTTGAAGCACTCTGTTCTTAAATATTGGCCAAAGTATGTATAAAAATGTATTTGTAAATGTCGTTTTCAACCGACTTCAAAAAGGAGAAGGTTCTCAATTCGATAGTATTTTTTTTATGTTTCATTACCTGATTACTCGCAGACGGCTGGACCGATTCGAGAAGTATTTCTTTAAATTTGAAAAGGTATACTGTCAGATTAGTCCCATTGTTATCAAAGTTAGGATCTGATGATGAGATCTTGGAGAAATCGAGGGAACTCTTCAAATATTAAAGGCACACCTATAGCAATTTAGCTATATGTATTGTTGAAATGGAACTGACCACAGATGACTAGCTGAACTATTCAATAATAAATATTGCGGGTTGCGACCGTGTTCGATACCTGATATAACTTCAAAATGTTTAATTAGTTTTTGTTGTTGTACCTATATTACTTTTTGCTTTTCAACCGACTTCAAAAAGGAGGAGGTTCTCAATTCGACTGTATTTTTAGTTGCTTTCAATTTATTTTTTTGTTGTCGGTTTTTATTTTTTTTGTAGAAAAGTTTTTATACAGTAAAGTAATTAGGATAGAACAAATCTTGTTTATTGCCCGACGTTTCGACCGTATTGCAACGGCCGTGGTGACGGGTAGACTGTCACGTCGGGCAAAAAACAATGTATTTTACCTTAAGTTTTTCACGGGGCGGTAGCCTAATGGCTAAGGCATCGGTCTCGCAATCGTGAGGTCGAATTCTACCGACGTGAACCCACTCCTAACACAAGCTTTTGATCTTAGCTGGAGGGGTTAACAGTATTGATAGTAATGTCCACAATCCTACATGGCTAGTAACTTAAAAAAAAAAATAATAATACCCGTAATAAATATATTTTTAGAATAGAACATACGAGTAGGTTATAAAAATCTAACTTATCTCGGGCTCGTAGCAGGCCAAAGCTAGTTATTTATACAATTTATAGATACTTATAAGTACCCATATGTATAAAAGCAATAAGTATAATACATACGTTACATACCCAAACGGTATAAAATCACCAACATTTTTTTTTTTAAATCAACCACAAACCGATACAGTGTTAATTTAAACACATCGTCGGCGATGGACAAGATAATAAACAGGTTCTGTGTGGTCCTAATGAGGTCTCCGGGACCTTCCGACAGATACAACGTGTTATTTGCAGACCCCGTGTTTACCGAGCTTCTTCTTGGTACTTATTATGTAGGGAATGTAGATGTGTATGGTAGGGATTGATACACTGGATTAGTTAGTAGTGATTGTTTTTAAACTTTCGCGATTTTTATACATATTAGATATATTTATCGAATTGCACCGATCGTGGTCACGGGTCGACCCGTGACCACGATCGGTGCAATTCGATCGAAACGTCGGGTAAATAAAAGGTTCGTACCTTTAAATAATTCACGCGATTAAGTCCCGAAATATATCTAATAGTTAGTAGTGGTATTGGAGTTTGCATTCCAATTTGCAATCGTCCCTAAAATATATTGAAGAGTGGTCAGCTTACTGCCCTTTACCATGTGTCGATTAATTTCATATGTTATCAACAAAATTTTCAAAATTCAAAATTCTTTATTCACTTCGGATGCAAAACAACTCTTCTGATACGTCGGGATTTTACATGCATGTAATGCCAAGTTCGAAAACAATAGGTAAAGCCGGAAAAAAGAACCTGGCAATAAAAACTCGCGGCCACTCTTTTCAAATTGCAAATTTTACAATGTTTGAATGATTATAAACTTGATATGGGGGCAAGGCGCTGCGACTAATATACCATACACCATGTTAAAGGACTGATGCAAATTGTATTATCAAAAAGTTGAAACATGAGATAAATCAAAATCAGCCTTAGTGGGTACAATATAGTAAGAGCATCTACTTACAACAAAGGTAAAAACTGTATGTGCTTAAATATTGGCCAAAGTACTTGTAACGAATGATTATATATAAAATATTAATTCTGATATCAAAAGGAAGACAAGTATGGCCTTTATTCGTCACGCAGAATCTTTACTTATAAAAGTCAAATAATGTTCCCCGGCTGGTCTCTTTAGTAGAACCTACTAAATTATAGATCCTGGGGGTAATTGCCATAATCGCCGCGCTTGGCGAGCGAGTCAATTATTGCAATTATCGAGATAGATAGAGAGCGAGTTTTTTATTATAATAAAAAAAAATACAAAATGTGTAACATTAAAACTAATTCGCCAAACTGCTTATCACAGTTTGTTGGCGAAAGAGACGCTCGGTACGTTACATATTAAGCTTAAACGAATCTTAACTACTTATTGATACTTATGCATATAATACTTACACTTTAAAATAATGGAACTTTGGTACTTAGAATAATTAAAACTTATAATTATGTCGTAACACTTTGGAGCATGCAGTTCTTCAAAAGATGTTTCAGGCTAGTGATACTTGTGGTATCCGGCTTCCTATTCCTTAAACTTAAATTACAGGTGTTAGGTACTGTCTGGTTCTTTGTCCATAGTAATTGTTATCTCAATCCATCCATAGTAATTGTTAACTCGGTTGGCGATCGCAGTAATGCTGACGCTGCTGCCCGTCTTCCGGTGTCCCATCCCTTGACGATATCCACGGGAAGAGATGGTGTGGCACTATTCTTAATCCGGTATCATTAATTTATTTGATAACTAATTTGTTACACAATGTGGATGACATTCTTATATGAATATGTAAAATGTTTCACACATACTTTTGAATTTTGACTGAAAGAAAGAACATACATTTATTTCGTAATTTTTTACACACACACAGCATAGTTAATACAAAAAAAGTGCGCAGTAAAAGCCTAAAAATAAATAAAAGAAAACTCTCTATAACGACTTTACCATAGACGCATTTCTGACTAGAGCAATTTTATATATCCACTAGCTGTCCCGCGCAACTTCGTATGCGTAAATTTTCCCCGTTTTTTTGATAAATGCGCTATCCAACAAAATAAGAATTTTTCAATTCGGACCAGTAGTTCCTGAGATTAGCGCGTTTAAACAAACAAACAAACAAACAAACTCTTCCGCTTTATAATATTAGTATAGATTACTAGCTGACCTGCGCAACTTTGTTTGCGTCAATATTCGCCGTTTTTACAACATTTCTCATTGCTGCTCCGCTCCTCTTGTTCGTAGCGTGATGTTATATAGCCTTCCTCGATAAATGGGCTATCCAACACTAAGAGATATTTCAATTCGAGCCAGTAGTTTCTGATACTATCGCGTTCAGCCAAACTAATTCTTCTAGCTTTACAATATCAGTGTAGATGTTGTAGAATGTTCTGCTTGACTCTGTCGTGTCCGTAATTTGCCATTTCCCTTTAAAGAAAACCCCATACTTTCTAGATTTTTCTATAACACCTTTGTAAATAACACATAAATGCATACAGCCCTTAAAACCTAGTATTTCTCCACCAAAGTAGGCACAGTACCTCTTTTGCGTGTGGTCTTAAGTTCAAACCAAACCGCAACATGCCGCGGCCATGCAAAATGTTGTTACTGAGGCCTTTGAACCGAGGAAGCCTTTTCAAGAGGATTTTATGAAGGCATAAGTGTTTGGTTACAAATAGTTGCCGACTGTTGTTTTTATTTGTATGTGGTTATGGTGACTATGAAAAGTGTGATATTGAGTTGGCTATTATGTTTAGTAATTTGCTTCGGATTTATTAGGTTGTAATTCTACTTGATTCAGTGTTTTTTATTTGGCGAAGATGAACCAAATACCATGAAGGTTTGTTGTGCTCTTCGCCTTTAAAATATAAGTAGATTATTAGGGAGGGATCCCACCACCCACCCTCGATCTGTGAATCACCACGATTGAAGTAGTAAGGAAATGCCCTTAATACAACAATCGAAATAGATTGACAGACCGCACTGAGCTCAGTCGGTGCCAAACTGTCCTGAGGATGGAATATTGCAAGTTAAGGGTCCGGAGGTGCCTACCACTCGACTTGGTAAGAGTACCTGTCACTATTATTTTCGATCAATTACAAAAACATATTGCTCTGAGGGAATAATAGCCTATCATCAGTACTTGCTAAAATTATTATAGTTACTATTTTTTGGTTTATTCTAAAATAAGGTTAGTTCTAAACTGTAATAACGAAAGTGTTGTTGTGACAGTGAGTCTGTTGCATTATTTGGTTCCTACTGCTCCAAATCCTTGGGTCGATTTTGATTTTTGATATTGACGGATGTAGTTTAAATCCGAGAATGTACCTACCTACTTTATATCTATACTAATATTATAAAGCTAAAGAGTTTGTTTGTTTGTTTGTTTAAAGGCGATAATCTCAGGAACTACTGTTTACCAATGAAAAAAATATATTGGCAACTGTAACACTATAGTACAGTCTTAGTTATATTTCGGGACTTAATCGCGTGAATTATTTAAAGGTACGAACCTTTTATTTACCCGACGTTTCGATCGAATTGCACCGATCGTGGTCACGGGTCGACCCGTGACCACGATCGGTGCAATTCGATTAAGTCCCGAAATATAACTAATATGTATAAAAATCGCGAAAGTTTAAAAACAATAATTATAGTACAGTCGTCAACGACAATCTCTTATAAATTGAGAAACATCATAATGTATTTATTATGTATTTTATTTATAAGAGAAAATTGTAACAATGTTGTGGCTCAATAAATATTATTATTATTTTACTATTGGATAGCCCATTTATTGAGGAAGGCTATAGGCTATATAACATCACACAACGACGGACAGGAGCCGAGCAGCATTGAAAAATGTTGCAAAAACGGGGAAAAGTTCATAATAAATTTCCTTAATTTCCACAAGTTACCTATGTCAATTGATACTGGTTTAAGTTTAGTTTGTTTGGAGACATGGATGTTAATACTTAACAAAACTCGTATACCATAAATACTCGACACAGTACTATATCACTCGTCAACTTAGGTACAAGGTAAACAAAGCCGAGTCGGTACAAGACGGAAACCGACTCTTTATAAACAACCAAAGTATTTTAACTTCGGAAGTGGCTAAACGTTTAATATTTATTTTTGTTGGGACTACGTGCTTTATTGGGGAAAGTGGATTGTGTACTATAGGTGCATTTTAGGTGTTAAATATACTTACGTTTTGTTTCTTTCTCTCCTATACTATTCCCAATAGGAAAGAAAGGGACGAAGGATAGGTAAATATTTATATGCCGGTGTATTTGTGTTGTGTAAATGAATCGCTGTCTGCCAATAGTCACGTTACTAGATGGGTGACCGTTTATTTAAAAAACGTAGAATGTATGACTATGTAATATGCTATCCTAGTGGAACATTTTAGACTAGGTATTGTCCAAGCACTTTTGTGGTTGTATTGGTAAACGTGAATAACGATCCTGATTGGGCTGTTACTTTATGATTTCATCCATATTGGCCCAGCGGTATCGATACTAATATTATAAAGTTGAAGAGTTTGTTTGTTTGTTTGAACGCGGTAATACCAAGAATTACTGGTTTGAATTAAAAAAATATTTCACTATTGGGTAGCCTATTTATCGAGGAAGGCTATAGGCTATATTACATCACGCTACGATCAATAGGAGCGGAGCAGCAATGATAAATGTTGCTAGTAGTCGTATAAGCTATTTACTGACAGACATATTTACTTTTTGGACATGTATCGTACATGTGTGGTTCAGTCAGCTACTACTCTGCACAATTATGTCAAAATTATGTGAAAATTTAGTTATGACCCAAATAGCAGTCCTAAAATCAAGAAAAAGTTAAATCATCCTGGATAGTCACATTATTTTTGGAGTTAATAATAATAATAATAGCCTTTATTTAACAATATTTTTACAAAAAAGTTATAATAATCTTATTTAATTATTTGACACCGGTGTGTGAAGATTGTCGTGCTGTCCAGCATAGGCCTCCTCTAAAGTTCGCCATCGAATGCGATTCTGTGCTAGTCTTTTTCAAGTATGTCCCGCTATTTTTTTTAATATCGTCTTCCCATCTACGACGCTGTCTCCCTTTCCTTCTTTTGTATTGTCTCGGGCACCACTCTGTTATGTCCTTAGACCATTTATCCTTGTTACTCCTACTCATATGTCCTGCCCACCTCCACTTAAGTTTTTTAATACAGTAAGTAACATCTGTTAGTCTAGTTTTTATCCATATAGTATCAAGTTTTATTTTATCTATGTTATGATTAGTCAAACTCCAGGTTTGGCAACCATATGTCATGACAGGCAGAATACACGAATTCAATATTCTGCTTTTCGCTTTCAGTGGCACGAGTGGGTTTTTCATTATCTCCTTAAGAGATTAGTATCTTTTCCATGCCAAAGTGACTCTATTGTTAATTTATTTCGTTGTTAGGTCTATTGGAGATATGATCTGTCCGAGGTACGTGTATTCCTTCATATATTTTATTGTTTTTTCGTTAAGAATTACAGGGATGCTTTCCGAGTTCGACATTATTTTGTTTTTCGCAGTTTTAAATATTTGCAAATGTTAAGCGACTTATGGAGCTGACTGTACCTTCCTTCGATAATATGAGTGCAAAGATGTCCAACGTTGCGCGAATGTGTCACGCACTTGAGGTGCGGTCAGTCAGCGTACTAGTAAGAGTATCGAATGCATTGCCAACTCTTTGTTTTTGAGATGATACTGTGGGAGATGTTTTAAGGTTTGCGCCTTTTGTGTGTACGAGTATTATAAAAAATTCACTACTTAGGACACGCGTCAAAACCTTAACAAAATGTCAAAACATTGTTAAACGTCTTTCAGACGGTTGAAAACAAGCGTTCCCGCGGAGGTGACCTTGCTTGTTTCCAACAGTGTAGACGGCTGTTGTAAACTAAATTACTTGGTACTTGGTTTGCAACAGCCGTCTACACTGTTGGAAACAAGCAAGGTCACCTTGTACGAACCCTTTATGTACCCGACGTTTCGATCGAATTGCACCGATCGTGATCAGAGTCAGAGTCGACCCGTGACCACGATCAATGCAATTCGATCGAAACGTAAAAAAGTTAAAACGTAATCGAGCTAATATAATTGAGATAATTACTATCTCAATGGCGAATATGAAGGATTGAAATAAGTATTTGTCAAAAACACTTCCTACCCCGCTCTCCTCTGAAGATGGATAACTACCACATATCCCATTCATATTACTAGACTTCCCGGCACCGTATATATGACAATATTCTCACATTCCCAGTACAAATATTTTGATTAACACCTTATTGAGAGGCGGCCATTACACACCGGAAGTGACGTACAAGTTAGAGGTGCTCTAACTGATTGCGTAACGTTAGCAAGTGTTTCCTGTTATGGTACAAATCCCGGGAATTAGTTGGACTTAATGCTTAGCACGCATTGCTGTTGTTAAACGCAAGCGGTTTGCCATAGTCGAATTAAGCTGAAAACGTCAAAACACGAACAATTCAGACAAGTCAAACTATTTATATTTTACTAGCTTTCGCCCGCGGCTTCGCCTGCGTGGATATCGGTTATCGCGATAAGAACTATCCTATGTCCTTCCCCGGGACTCAAACTATCTCCATACCAAATTTCATCTAAATCGGTTTAGCTGTTTGAGCGTTAAAGCGTAACAGACAAACAGACAGAGTTACTTTCACATTTTTAATATTAGTATGGATTAAAGCACACCTGGGTCCGTATCCACGTCCTTTTTTTCCGTATTTGCGGCAAGCCCGTGCAAACTGGCGCATGCGTACATGCATGGCGGTGCGTACAAAGATGTCCGCCGCTCATGCGCGTTGATGCGTTTCAAAGTGTAAAATTTTGACAGTTCGCACGAGCTTGCCGCGAAAACGGAAAAAAGAACGTGAATAAGGGACCCTGTAAGACTGTAAGTTACATTATTACCTAAGTAAAAAGTTACATGTTATGGTTATGATGATTTAGACTAACATTATAATGTAACTACACAAATGCAATAGGACAAAGTGACTTAAAACTATTTAAAAGCTAAATAACTACGTTAAATAGAATAGTGATGATTATGACTATTTATTAAACGGGGATTAACGCGCATTATTTACCTTTAAATTGCTTGACGTTTCGACCAGGTAAACGCATTATTTACCTTCAAATTGCTTGACGTTTCGACCAGGTAAATTGTATTGCGCAAAATTGTGACAGTTCGCACGAGCTTGCCGCGAAAACGGAAAAAAGAATGTGAATAAGGACCCTGTAAAACTGTAAGTTACTTTATTACCTAAGTAAAAAGTTACATGTTATGGTTATGATGATTTAACTAACATTATAATGTAACTACACAACGTGATTCACAATCACCAATGCAATAGGACAAAGTGACTTAAAACTATGTATAATAAATAGTTATAATCATGCAACGCGAAAGTTAAATGTTAGTGATGATTATGGTCAAACAGCAGTACCTAAGTACAAATTAATAAGACTGAGATTTTGTCAATCATTTAAGTTTGTAATGCGATATTGTAATTATTTACATTTACGCAGTGCAACCTGATCTAAACATCAAGTTCATATTTCCCTTCCCTATTCATATGTTTATAATTATACAACGCGAAAGTTCAAGAAGTTCAAGTTATACAAGCTCCATTAGAATCGGCGACCAAAGAAAACCCATCTGCTTGTAATCACCACCGATTACCGAGTTAATTTACGACCAGCCGTCCAATATTTCATTTAATGTCAATAAATGGAATTGCTGCAAATCAATAGGCCATCATATCAATAAGCAACGAGGATATTGACGTCACAGCCGACATTACCAATAAAAATATTATAGTCAATTACATAGTCAGGACTTTATGATAACGGATAGGTGATAGATAAGTAACGTAGCATTTTTTTCTTTTTAAATGTTACTAGCAATCCTGTTAAGCAGACATTCACCAAACACACTAGTGCGTTCAATTGTTGTGAAAAAAACTTGATGATTTTAATAGTCTGTAAGTTTCTAGACAACTTGTTCTCATGAGCTTTACACTTGGAACTGCCGTCTAACTTCATTTTTTTAAACAATTTATAATGTAATTAATAATTTGACGTTTTCAAACAATCGTTAATTTTGTTTTACGAAATAAAGATATTTGAAATTGAGTTTGTACCCCTGGAGCTAAGCTAAATAACTTGTATAAAAGTTCAAAAACTTTAGGAGTTGGTTTACGTCAGTAATATAATTGGTAGGATTTGAATCCCCCGATGAATTAACCATTAGGCTACTGCCGCTTAATGTCGCAGTTCTATGACTGCCTCGCTTAAGCGTCTTCCAGACGGTTGGAAACAAGCGTTCCCGCCAAGGTGACCTAGCTTTGCTTGTTTCCCACAGTATAGACTGCTGATATAACTGCTGCTTGTGCTATGGCTGATTTGTGTCTATGGCGTATGCTGTATTGCGTTTTTGTCGTAGAGCGTGCTTACGCTTAGCTCTAAAAACTCTTGACAAAACATCTTTAATTGTTTAGTGGTGGGTTCAGAGCGGTAGCCTATGCTACTACTTAAAAATTAATTAATTGAATAATTATTCATTATAATTATTAATTATGGGGCTGATTCTAATTAAGCAAGTGTGGCTTTACCTATTGCTTTCTATTGCTAACGGGCATTTATAGAATCATGGCTTTTCGCAAGTGTAGTACCTACCTATTTTGCTTCCTAAGTAAAAAATAATTTTTGATTTTAATTTGATTTTACCTCTACCATGACCATTTTGTTACTGCCACCATATTATACACCATATTATGGGACTGATGCAAAGGCAAGATATAAATAACATTTATAAACAAAGAAGATATGAGATTGAATGTGTACAACATTCAGTGTCCGCAAGCGATGGCTTTATGTGCGTTGCTCGAACGAACTACGTACAAAGGTTAGGTACCTTCCGTACTCTTCCGTGTTCTGTGGTTACACTGAGTCAATAACCGCACAAATTCACTTATTAACACTTGAACGGACCTCTCAATTCTCTCAATACACCACCAATAGCGGCAACACTTCAATTAACTGATCGTGGGAACATACAACGCACAAACGCAATATACATAGGTATAGAAGGCCGGCTCTTGCAGCATGCATAGATTATGGCGATCTCAGTCGAACTCGGTCGAATGGCAAAGAGACTGCACAGGTTATCGTGCGTTCAGATACGTATCAAGCATCTTGGGAAACAGCTCGGCAAGCAGCCCGACACCAAACCGTCCAAAGAAGTCGTTCATAAGCAACCGAGCGGCACCTTCACGCCTATTCCCGTTGAATTTGACTGCCTCTGTGGCGCGGTGGGAGTGTATCCGACTGCTACGCAATAGGTCGTGGGTTCGATCCCCACCCAGGATAATTTTTGTGTGATGAGCACGATGGTTTATTCTGTGTCTGGGTGTTATTTATCTATAATATGTATGTTTATCAGTTGTCTGGTTTCCATAGTACAAGCTCTGCTTAGTTTGGGATCAGATAGCGTTGTGTGAGTTGTCCCAAGATATCATTATTGTCATATCATTATTAATGTGGAACCTACCATTACGTCATCATGTGTGTGCGGACTTGTTGTTGATCTGTGAGCCGGTCTTCTATACTCACGGTATTTTGTACTGGCACGCTCAATTGAACTCCGAGCGTGCGCCAGCGCACCCACGGCGGTTGTAACGTGACAGATTAACAGGTGCTGTCAATTAAATGGACCACCTGGATTGAAGGCTTTGGGCTTGAGGCGTTGATTGACTTTGATGGTTTCGGTTTCCTTATTGTACAAGGAAATAATTGGCCTATTGCTTTCTAATACCAAAATCCAATTCCATTGATATTCATTTCTAAACAAACAAATACCATTGGTCTTAGTTATATGTATTAGAAAGGAATAGGCTTATAAATTAAACCAAAGTTACATTCCCCTCATCAGCTCATTTCTGTCAAGGACGGCACCATTTTTTAAAGATTGAAGAATCACAAAAATTAAAAAAATATTTTCCTCATTTCAATCTCTCAAACGTCTTCAGAAGTTCTTACCGTTCCAAACTAAAGTTACTCTTGCTCAATCTCTTCTACTTCCACACATAGACTATGCCGATGTTTGTTTTCTGGATGCTAGGGAGGAACTCGTTGACAAACTCGAACGTCTGCAGAATTTGTGTATCCGCTTTATTTTCGGATTACGTAAATACGACCATGTCTCCGAATCTCGGAAAAATCTAAAGTGGCTACCGATTCGGCAGCGTCGTAACTCACACATTCTTTCTCTTCTCTATACTATTCTTCACAATCCTAACTCTCCTTCCTATCTACGTGAACGCTTCAATTTTCTTGTTCCCAGGGGTAAACCCTGTCGTTCCGCCTCCTCTCTTCTATTGAGTACTCCCGCTCACAGCTCCAGCTGTTACGATAGCTCTTTCACCATAAAAGCGGTGAGGCTTTGGAATTCTCTTCCTCACCCTTTACGTGACAGCCTCTCTCTTAACGTTTTTAAAAAAAGGACAAAAGAATATTTTCACTCTATCTAATTAAGTATGTATTATAATATTTTATTTATGTAATATTAATATGTAAGTGTATGTATTATCTGGTATGTATATATATATTATATGTATTTATTTAGGTATATTTTATGATTTTGAAATAACATACGTTTATGTATGTAAGTATGTACTTACTGTTTATTTATACATATGGTTTAATTTCTATTTTTTCTTTTTTTTTTTCTTTTATTGTTACACTTCCGACTACTTTTATAAGTTTATCTTTCTACTATCTAGAGCTCAAAGGTTTGCTGGTAGAAAACTCAATTTTGAGTTAAGCTCGCCTTTGTACATATTTACTTTTATTTTGTATTTATTGTTTGTATATTTTTTTTTCTGTGTACAATAAAGAATTTGAATTTGAATCACAAAGATTTAGCCTTGTGGGAATTGAATCTATAACACTGCAAGTCTACTATTACAATATTAATTTATTGCCATAATGTAGTGATAATTCTTACCTCGCATATGTATATATGTCCTTGTAGTGTTATTTCGTGGCATTTGTGTATATTTTTCATTGTATTTCGCCATTTTTAACATTGATTTCTCTTCTTGAATACTTATTGTAAACATTATTTTTCATAAACCAAATCTGTCATGTCGACAAATATGAAAATAATATCTATGGTTGCTATGACAACAAGATAAGCATAGAGTTATATAAGTATGGACTACATTGTGAAACTGGCTGTGCGTAAATTCTAAATTAAAAATAAGTTAAGCTTTAAAATTTTAAATTGCTTCTAGAGAGTTTTCTTTATGAATACAAAACCGAAGAAGAGTCAGTGATGAACCAGCTCTCTAAAAGAGAAGTGAGGAACCAGCTCTCTAAAAGAGAAGGAGTGAAGAGCCAGCTCTCTAAAAGAGAAGGAGTGAAGAACCAGCTCTCTAAAAGAGAAGGAGTGGGAAATTAAGAGAAAGAGACCATTCCTACCGGCGCCGCCTTTCTACCTACCGGCGTCGCCTTTCTACCTACCGGCGTCGCCTTTCTACCTACCGGCGTCGCCTCTCTACCTACCGGCGTCGCCTCTTTACTTACCGGCGTCGCCTCTCTACCTACCGGGCCGCCTCTCTTATATACCGGGCCGCACATCTACGACGCGTCGCACCTCTACCTGCCGACGTCGCGCCACTACTACCTACCAGCGCCGCATCTCCGCCTGGACGCCGTACCTCTACCTACCAGCACTGCATCTCCGCCAGCATCGGTTCTAAATTATCCTTAATTTTAAGTAGTCTTTAAGTTCTTGTAAATATATGTAGTCCTATCTTAAACCTACCTTTTCATTTCACTACAATAATCTGTAGAAAGGGCAATGGGATACAGATAGGAAGACTTTAGAAGTAGCAGGACTTGACGTGCTCTTTGAGGCATATGTGACATTTTTAAAAAGCCATCACCAGCATGAAGCTATGGATCATGGATCTAACAGTGGAAACGTTGCTTTGCCTCACTGATCTTTCGAATTGCTCGATCGCTGCTGAGTCACGGACTGCCGAAGGAAATAAATTTCACGATATTAGAACACTACAAACCGCTACAAACTAATAACCAGACATGATATCTTAGTCGTTAAGAGCACTGGAGCTCGCTTCGGTACATTAATCGCTCATAAACCATCAGCTGAATGTGGGTGAACGTACCAAAGTCTCATAAGGAAGGAATTAGCCCACTTGTGCGTACTATGATTTGATAAGTGTCGTGTTAAGTGTTGTATCTGTTGTCAATTGAGAGGGCACTGACGTTTGCGAAGTCGACGGTGTACAGAGAATGTATGCTATGTGTTTCATTTATGCATTGATGTATTCATTGACGAGCTAGCAGATCAAAAGATCAGGGAGGTAAAGCAATGTTTCCACTGTCCACTGGTAATGGAACGTCACTGTGCCTAAAGAGCACCTTAAGTCCTGCTATTCCTAATCTTTTTCTAGCCGTATCGAATTGCCGTTTCTACGGATTATGGTAATAAGTGAATATTGTAATAGTGGACTTGCAGTGTTATAGATTCTATTCACACAAGGTACAATCTTTGTGGTGCCGTCCTTGATAGAAATGAGCTGATGAAGCGAATGTAACTTCGGTTTAATTATAAGCCTATTCCTTTTTAACACCAATAAGGTTGAGCAACGTGAAAATGTCCAGTTGTCCTTAGATGGGTGGATGGGTGACTGTAACTATTTTCTAACGTCTCTCCTGCCGGGTCAGATTTTCGTCACATTGGACTATGACAATGAATAAATAGGGTGCACTTATATTTGTGCTTACACTTGTGCAGTATAAATTAGCTCGTGTTAACGGCTAGTCTCTAAATTCACTTGTCCAAAACTTTTCAATAGCTATAAACTGGGAAAATAAAGCGCAGATCGGGAGGGACGGATCACCTTGTTCATGCCAATAGTGAAAAGGGATTCTGTGTGACATCTAATGATTGTTTTTTTTTTTCGAATGCGTAAAATCTCTCACCTTTATTGTCCAAAAGGAGAGAAGTCTTCACTTAAAGCCGTTTTCAATATTCTATCTATCGATCGATTTGGCTGCTAGAGATATATATTTGACATAAGCTCCATAAAAATATATATCTAAATTCTACCTCTAGTAGCCAAATCCATCGATAGGTAGATTATTGAAAACGGCCGTAAGCCGCGGAGTTTTGTACTACTAACTAAGCTGGCAAAGAAGAACCACCTTATCTTAATTTCGTTATCTTTGTCGCAGGTCGCGCGGTGTTAGATCGCCTCACAAGCACTACAGAGGGTGAGGTGATAGAGTCACACGGAGCGACAAGCGGACTGCTGCCCGCTCCGCTGGACGTGGCACCGTACTCTATAGTGTTGGCGAACGCGAGCTGTGGGGATACAGGCGCAGAGGAGTACTGCCGAGATACGCCGGGGAAGTAAGTATTTTAAAAAATGCTAATAGACAATCCAACTTGACATTGTTCAAGCAATAAATATCGTCAATAATCAACAAGTATTATGGTGAATGAATTAACTATGGCATAAATATTACAGGATCCTTATTTACTATCTTTTTTTTTCGTTTTCACAGCAAGCTGGCGCTTCTAACTGTCAAAATCTTGTCATAATGGTCAAACCTGCGCTTAGGAATGCATCGCGCATACGCGCGACCATCGTTGAGCGCACCGCGCATGCAAAAAAAAAACAGTGCGTAAGGACCCAGATGCCAAATATATTTGCATAAAAAGTTGCCAAATATATTTGTTTTAGTAGGTTTTAGTTACATTTCAACAACGGATCAGATAGTAACATAGCACGAATATTTACGTAGGTACTTCCCTTGGTGCAAAATTCCATGGCATAAAATAAAATGGCATAAAACTTTTTGATTGATACTGTTTTCAATTGGTAACTTTTTTAATTGATAAATGATTGATTACAATGTCGCGAAAGTTCTGGGTGCTTAGATCTTGATAAACTTAGGATGGTTATCATGTAGCATTCAATATCATGGGTACATGACGATCCTTCAATTTTCTGCTACAATGTCGCTATATAAGCTATATAACTATTTATCTTTAACCTTATTTGGAAGATGGACATGTCTTTGGAAAGCTGCCGCTCACATATGTACAGTCAGCAACTTAAACCCAGTTAAGTCAGTTCAGAAGTCAAGAGAAGTGAGTAGCGATTTCATCGCTCAAGAAACGTACATACTTATGTAGATCCCGTGTAAACAAAAGAGACACAGATATTGATAGTTGATCGCTGACCGTTAACATTGCCGGCGAGTACTCGCTCTATACTGCATCTCTTTTGTTTACACGGACGGGATCTACAAAATACATCTATTGTACGTTTCTTGAGCGATAAATCGCTACTCGCTTCTCGCTCATAGTTGTTGGTGGGACAGGTGCCTGAATCGTCTGTTTGTAAGATCGTCCGCGACACAGAGTTTGTACCGTTCGCGTTGTATACAAACAGCAAAACGACACTATGTATAGTATAAGTAGGTCAGTAGATTCAGTAGACCTTACAATGCGCAATTCCTCATTTTATCAGATTAACTAACTGACCCGCGCAACTTCGTCTATGAATTTTTCCCCGTTTTGGAACAGTTTTCATTCCTGTTCTACTCCTATTGGCCGTAGCTTGATGTTCTTTAAATGGGGTACCCAACAGTACAATATTTTTTCAATTCAGACTTTAGATTATCGCGTTCAAACAAACAAAACAAACTCTTCAGCTTTACAATATTAGTATAGATTTATTAATCTCATCATCATCTTTCTGCCCTATTCACGTACCTACGTCATTTCATCTCTTTTAATTACATGTCCATACCACAGCCATAACCATTTTCAAGAAGCCAATTTCTTACTATATATTCTCGTTACTAACCGTACCTAACTTATTTGCCTGCTCTATCACTTCACTTCAGACATAAATGAGCTTCGGAGTCTTTCATTCATCGGAGTGTATTAAGGAGTTAATAAATTTCGCCTTCAGCTTTCTCATGTGCAAAGCGTAATATGCCGACGAATCAACGGATAAATGAAACCTCTATGCATATCCATGCTTCCATTCAAATGTTATAAATGCAAAAGTAATGAGGGAATGCTTCATCTAGAAAATAATTATATGTATAGTTGGAAAAATCAAATGACAGAACTAGGATTTATTGATATGATGATATTTATGTACTCGGTGTGCCGTTATATTGTAAAACTAGAAATAGCATTGTGGTTATTTAAATAGCATTTTCTCGGATAAGGTTCGTTTTTGACTGCCTCTGTGGCGCGGTGGGAGTGTGTCCGACTGCTACGCAAGAGGTCGTGGGTTCGATTCCCACACGGGACACCACTTTGTGAGATCCACAAATTGTTGTTCCGAGTCTGGGTGTACTTTGTGTCCCTGACTTGTATGTTTGTAAAGTCCCCCGCGACACAGGGCTTGAATCCTACTGCGGGAATCGTCTTTAAAAAAAAAATCGGTAAATCGGTATAATCGATTTGACAACGAAATGTTACGCCCCAAATCATCAAGCTGGAATCAAGACCAGTATCGTCGTTCCAAATAGTCAAACATCGCTTAGTTTTGACACCCTTTAATTCTAATGAAACATTAAGTTGAGCATTATTGGAGGATTTTTCGTAGGTTAATCGCAAAGTTGTTTCTAAGTCGACGAGTCACCCCCTAACCGCGGCACATTGCAATATGGTCGAAACATCGGGGTACAAATCAATAGGTAATGTAAGCTCTAAGGTCTATTCCTTAGAGCTTACATTACCTTTTAATTTAGAAGAGTTAGAAATACCTACACGATTAAGATCCGCGGCCTATAAATTGTATTTCTACTAAAAAAAAAAGAATTTCAGTAAGTAGACAACTTAGTAATGCTAAAAATGATAAAAAAGAGATTTGGAAGGTGGTAAATCAACATAGAAACACAAACACGCATAAAGTTATTAAAAAAGTAGCAATTGTCCATGATGGTGAAAGGATCGATGAACCTACGTGTGTCGCAGATATATTAGCACGGCACTTTACTTCTAAAACTATCCCCCGTTATTGTAATAAAGATGAGTCCGTTGCTTATCTTTGTAACAGCTCTGCTGGGGTCACCGATGATATGGTATTATCACCTATATTGCCTAAAGAAGTCAGTGATATTATTAAACGCATGCCTGCCAAAAAATCTTGTGGTTTCGATGAAGTGCCTATAACAGTTATAAAGACACATTTGGATAGTTTGACAGTACCACTTACTCATTTGTTCAACAAATGTTGTGAACAGAGTATTTTTCCCGAACAGTTGAAAATAGCCAAGGTAATTCCATTGCATAAGAAGGGATCAACATCTGATCCAAGCAACTATAGACCCATATCAATTTTACCAACATTATCAAAAATATTTGAAAAAATTTTAAAAACACGATTAGTTAACCATTTAATTACAAATAATATTATTGATAAAAGGCAATTTGGTTACCAAAAAGGAGTTGGTACTTCGGATGCACTATACACCTTAGTCAGCGAAATCATTGGAAAATTAGATCAAAAAAAGAAAGTCGCTGGCATTTTTTTGGACCTTACTTCTGCGTTTGATACTGTGGATCATACATTGTTGCTATTGAAATTAGAGCACTATGGAGTGAGAGGCAAAGTATTGAATCTATTTAAATCCTACTTACAAAATAGACAAATGTATGTAGAAGTTACAGATGTTGATAGTAAAAATTGCCTCAGACCTTTTAAATCAGTGATACATAATGTAACAGCAGGTGTTCCTCAGGGATCTATTTTAGGACCTATTTTGTTTCTGGTTTTTGTAAATGATCTTTTAAACGTCTCCAAAAAATTTGATTCAAGTCCTGAGCTTGTAGTATTTGCAGATGACACAAATGCTATTATTAATTCACATAATATTAATTCGCTAAACCAAAAAATTAATAATGCACTCATTGATTTTAATAAATGGTTTTCAGCTAACAGCCTAGTAATCAATACAAATAAGACGAATGTTGTACTATTCAAATCGACTACGCGAAACACTGACAATCTCGACATTCAATTATGCGGAAACCAATTAAATGTAGTAAACACAGTTAAATTTTTAGGCATGTATATTGACTCATTATTAAATTGGCAAAATGAATTAAACGGCATTCAAGAATCAATTTCTTCTGCTTGTTTTGCCCTTCGAAGTTTAAGAGATGTAGTAACTGTAGAACAGCTAAAGGCTGTGTATTATGCCTTAGTTGAGTCGAGACTGAGGTATAGTATACAATTTTGGGGCAACAGTTACAAATATAATTGTGAAAAGGCCTTCATAATTCAAAAACGGGCTATAAGAACTATAGTTAGAATTCCACAGTGGGAATCATGTAGAGAACATTTTAGGAATTTATCTATACTTACTGTTCCTTGCTTATATATATTAACTGTTTTGACTCAATTATCCAAATACATGCCAGAATTTGAAACTGCGGATGAAAGATTAGTTAGGGAAAGCACTCGCCTAAAGAACTTAAAGCATCGTTTTATACCTACTATGAATATAACAAAACATAGTGCGTTATATCAGAGCGTAAAATTGTTTAACAAACTACCAATCGATTTAAAAAAAGATATTTATTTAACACATTTGTTTAAAAAAAGACTAAAAGCCTTCCTGTTAGAAAAATCTTTTTATAGTGTAGATGACTTTACTGACTTATCTTATAATTGACATTAGAATTTGCATGAAATTGACATAAAAGATTTTTATTTGACATTAGATCATTGACATTAGATTAATATCATTATTTATTTAATTTTTAATTGAAATTGTTTTTGATAATATAATAATGCTAGTATTTGATTTATTTATTCAATTTATGCAAATTCGATAGTTATGATTTTTATGTTAATGTGTACCTACCTAATTATATTCTATGTTTTAGTAATTATTAACTTATGTGTATTAATGTATTTCAAACACAATTGTAAAATATTGTTTATGAAATGAATAAAATGAAAAAAATGAAAATGCTCTTATCGGTGGAGTAATTTCCACTCCTCTCTATTTTGTGCTGTCTCTTAAACTTCTTAATACGTCTCGACTCCCACTTTCTCTTTCATTTGTTTTACCTATGAAGCTTTTTCTAGGTCATCTTACCCTCTATGTTCCCTTCCAATACTGTTTTGAAATAGTTTCATCATCATGTGGCCAACCATTTTCCCCCTTCTGGAATAAATTGTGCAATGTTATTTATTTTATCTCTCTTTCTCTCACCAGACGGGGCATAGTGTGCGATGTATGTGAGGGACTGGATGGCTCCTCGTCTCGCAGACACCCGGCGGCGCACGCGGTGGACGGTGACCCCGGCAGCTGGTGGCAAAGCCCCACGCTGGCTACTGGCGACTACCAACATGTGGAGCTGGAGGCTACGCTGCCTGATGTGAGTACTGGTCTGGATAGCTCCTTGCCTCGCAGACTCCCCACGGTGGACGGAGGGCGACCCCGGCAGATGGTAATAGAGACCCACGTTGGGGGCGAGCGACTACCACCATGTGGAGCTTTTAGGTTTTAAATAAGTAAAGAAACACACGTATTTAAGTGTTTTTTTAAATCAACCCCCAAGGGGGTAAAATTGGGGTTGCAAGTGTGTATGAAACTCCGTCAATTTAGAGAAATTTCGTACTTGGCTTTGTGGCTGTATTGTTGTTGACTATATCGGGAGATTTTGTAATTTGAAAAAATAGTTCATGAAAAACGTCGGGAGAATCCAAGCGATTACCGACCATATACATCTCTACCGCTACTATTCACCTTTAGATGACAATAGGGTTACCTATTGTCACCTAAAGGTGAATGTTTTATTTCATGTTTGTCTGTTTGTCTGCCTCGGTAGCGCGGTGGGAGTGTGTCCGACTGCTACGCAACAGGTCGTGGGTTCGATTCCCACACGGGACACCACTTTGCGTAAACCACAATTTGTTGTTCCGAGTCTGAATGTACTTTGTGTCCGTGACTTGTATGTTTGTAAGGTCCAACGCGACATAGGGAGCCCTGTACCTACTGCAGGAAACGTTAAAAAAAATACTCAAACAATACTTTATACCGCATATTAACTAAAAATACTTTTGGATTTGACTATCAATCCACAAACCTGGTATAATATGAGAAATTGTTGTTAACCGACTTTAAAAAAGGAGTACCTACTTACCTACTTAGGCACATAATATGTAAGTATTTTACGTAGGGAAACTAACTACAAAAGAGATTTATGTAACAAGAAAATTAGGAAAATGCCATAATTGCCATCTCTAATACATTAAATTTTAGATGGTACGAAGTGGTACGAAGTTCACCAGGTCATATAGCCACGTCATGTACCTACTTAAATGGCTGCAAACGAAGCGTGGGCAATAAGCTAGTTACTTCATAAATATGTAGTGAATCTGAACCCACTACACTGTACGAGAGCGTTAGTGAGATGCGCGCGCGCAGACTTGCCCACGCACGGACGTGACGTGACGGAGCTATGGTTTATGTTGTAAACAAACCGCTTTAACAGGTTCACTAGATGCTCCCTAATTCATTTATAATAAAATAGAAGATAAATATAACTAGAAGATAAAGAAGAATTCATTGATTAACTGTGCATAAGTAAGGTGTTATGCATGTTTACCTACACAGGGGTGTCGATCCGCGCCGCCTCCGAAATTAAACAGTCTATTTTTTTGCAATGTTCAATCCCCACACACAGTACACATTAGGCCGGCGGTGTTTAAGCAATGGGGATGTTGACTGTCAAGTCAAATCAGTCTCTTTTTATGAAATGTCAAAACGACAAGCTCTATAGAAATGTGTATGGAACAGCAACCTATGACGTCATAAGTTCTTATAGTCAAATCATTACTTTAAGTATTCGTTTTCGTGCTTTTAAATTCAAAAACATGTTAAATTGTAAAAACTTATTTTCAAAGCATATTAAGATCTACTTTTACCAGATTAGTATAAAATAATTTGCTTTACAACTACCCTAAACCCCCCTCCCTCCAGAAAAATGTACGTTTGATACGTTGGTTCAACAGTCTACCCTTTCGAGACTACCCATATCGGATATGCAATACACACAAACTTACTAAATTTAGGTTCTATTAAAGAATTCTTGCAAACAAGAACAAGGTAGGTATTTAAGTAAAGTACCTAAAATTTTACATATTCATTTACTTCGTAAAGCCAATTTACATGTCAATGTTGAGAAAATGTAATTATACCTGCGTACCCATGGATCAGTTTAAGCAATACATTAATAATATGGGTACCTACTAGACCACACATTAATAATATGGGTACCTACTAGAAATTAAAAAGAAAAATAATAAGTGTCAAAAAAGATAATAGAATTGTTACACCTTTACGTTAAAATGCTCATTACAAGCTTATCTATGACAAAAAACCTCTCCTCTAGTA
This sequence comes from Herminia tarsipennalis, assembly GCA_945859575.2. Lineage (NCBI taxonomy): Eukaryota > Metazoa > Arthropoda > Insecta > Lepidoptera > Erebidae > Herminia > Herminia tarsipennalis. Next base: position 26,335,971 of record OX243841.2, on the reverse strand, counting down.
GTTACCTCAATGGCAGTGGCATCAAATCAGTTTTTAGATGAATTTCTTTGCTAATTACTTTTACTTTAGGAATAGGTCCTTAACGTAGACACCTGATGAAATTTTCTTTCTTGTTTTTTCTCTCTCCTCTATTTCGTTTTCATCTTATCACTAGTAAACACACAATAAAAATACACCAAGTTCCGTTTTGTTGTCGCTACTCGCCGCTAGATGGCGCTGTAACAAAACTAAATGAAAGCTTATTGACGATGCATAATATATTTATAAAAGAAAACCAACGAGTAAATAAATTTACTATCGTGCGTTATCTTTCAGATAAACGGTGAACGGAAATGCCATTTACCTGATTACATACCTATTTGTGTCTTAATAAATTGAAATTAATCAGATTGTGATTAATGATTCATTTTTTTTAGATATAATATTATGACTCATAAGTCTAAAAATATTAAAAGGGTGTGGTTTTTCGAAGTATCAATTTAAAATGGACTCTCTGAATATTATGTCTACGCATTGAATTGTTTTGTCTGAAATTAGTAGACGCCATACTTTTTACTCGATCAGTTTAAAGAAAGACTCGTCTCTGCCTATTTAATTTTATAACGACTAGCTGACCCGCGCAACTTCGTTTGCATAATTTTGCAACATTTTTTCATTGCTGCTCCGCTCCTTTTGGTCGTAGCGAAATGTTATATATATATACTATAGCCTTCCTCGATAAATGTGCTATCCAACAGTAAAATATTTTTTTCAATTCGGACCAGTAGTTCCTGAGATTATCGCGTTCAAATAAACAAACATACAAACAAACAAAGTCTTCAGTTTTATAATATTACTAGCTGTCCCGCGCAACTTCGTCTGCGTATATTTTCCCCGTTATTGCAACTTTTCTCATTGCTGCTCCGTTCCTATTGGTCGTAGCGTATAACATTACGCTACGACCAATAGGAACGGAGCAGCAATGAGATCCTATCCAACAGTAAAATAATTTTTCAATTCGGACCAGTAGTTTCTGAGTCGTTAAATATTAAACGGGGAAACCCCTACTCAATACGAATAACAAAATACTTAATTAACAAATGATAATACGTATCAATAACACAAATACACTGCATAATTGCACACCGTTCTCATTAAATATACTTACGTTGTTTTAGCTTGGGAACGCCATGATTGCAGTAAGTTTTATGGGCATATAAACGATTCGCGAGGTTTATAGCTGTGCAATGAGCCGCTGGGCAGAATCGGGTTATAATTTTGTATTTATTGGCCTTACGAATGAGTATTGTAATTAGTATTAAATTGATTGTTAACGTGTACATAAATTAACTAACAGACCTGCGCAACTTCGTCTACGTCAGTTTTGTATGTTTTTGCAACATTTTTCATGAATGCTCCGCTCCTATTGATGGTAGCGTAACGTATAGGTACTAATGTTATAAATATAAAGCTAAAAAGTTTGTTTGTTTGATTAACATAATCAATATTAAAGTATCTATACTAATATTATAAAGCTGAAGAGTTTGTTTGAACGCGATGATCTCAGAAGAAGAAGAGAAAAAATCTTTTACTGTTGGATAGTTCATTTATCAAGAAAGACTATAAGCTATGTTACATCACGGTTCGACCAATAGGAACAGAGCAGCAATGAAAAATGTTTCATAAACGTGGAAAATTTACTCAGACGGAGTTCCGCGTGTCAGCTAGTAGATTAATATAGATAAAGATTAAGAAGTAGATGTCTAGTGGCCCGCTCCGGCTTCGATCGGAGTTTTCTCTACTACTCCTCTACACAAGAGGCTTGCTACGAAGTAGCAAACGAGTTGTTTTTTTTTAAACACAAAAGAAAAATATATAATATTAGCTGACCCGCGCAACTTCATCTGCGTAAATTTTCCCCGTTTTATCATAAACTTTTTTATGATTTCCTTAAACTTTTTTAACCTAATAACTTACCTATTTATATATTAGGTATGTATATTAAATAACATATGCTTACTGTATGTGGATAATCGCTTTAAATGGCTCAAAAGGCGCTTATAAGCATTTGTTGACCTTCAAATGATTTAAAACAATTGATCCAACAACAAAATGTCTAATATGCTTTTTTCAGACATGTTTTTTCTTAAACGTCTTAAATTGTTCCCTTCTCTACGGTAAACGATTTTAATCTATCTTTATGGTTTTTCTTGAAGATGTTCACGGTACAAGCCATCAATATTGCTATCTCAGTGAGCTATTAGTGCGTGATAAGGACACAAAAGCGCGCGCGCTCTTCATTCAGCGCTTATCTGTTAGTGGACGATAAATTGCATGCGTCTGCGCAGGTAGGGCGTGCGTGAAATCTGTACATGCGGGATAAGTTCCCGTTTTTAGGTTTATTGTAGCTACTAGTTACGGATGTTAGGAAATAAAATAAAGTAAATGATAAAATGCAAGATTTGTAATATTTTAACAGTGAGCAATTTGCAAGGTATATATTTTCTGGACTTACAAGTCCAGAGTTCCTAACATCCGTAACTAGTAGCTACAATAAACCTAAAAACGGGAAGTAAAGTCAAGACAATTTTGTTAATAAAGAAATTGTTATCGGTCACACGAGAGAAAATCTCGTGTCCAATGAAGTCGATCTAAACCATTTTCAACCGACTTCAAAAAAGAGGAGGTTCTCAATTCGACAGTTTTTTTTTAATACAAAATTAAATCATTATTAATTCATTTTTTTTGTGTTTGAAAGGGTATACCTACTTCCAGATTGGTCCCATTGTCATCAAAGTTCGGATCTGATGATGAGATCTTGGGGAAATCGAGGGTACTTAAAATATTAAAGGAACTTAAATTTATAGTAATTTAGGTATATTTTGTTGTAATTCGTGCATTACGTGCACAACACCATTAAGTGAAGTGGAGCTGATGATGAAGACCACAGATGCCCAGCGGAACTATTCAATAATAAATATTGCGGGTTGCGATCTGTGTACCGTATTCGATACCTGATTCTTCTCTTACGTCCATGTAATGGTACTGATGGTCTAGTATCAGGTGAACTCCTCAAAGATCAACAGCCTTGTATCGCAAAACGCAACATTTTGTAAAAATAAATAAGGAGTTTGGATTATGCTATTGTAACATAAATCAACTACAAACCAATATAAAGTGAGAAATAAAAACCTTTTTACAAAAAAATAAAAACCGACTTGCAAAATAAATATAAGGTAACTAAAAAGCAAAAAATAATATAGGTAGGTACAACAACAAAAAAAAAAACTTTTGAAGTTGGTGCCTAAAACATAAAACTTCCTGGCACCAACTTCAAAATGTTTACTTATGTTATTGAACTTCAAAGTATACGACACTAAGGATATCACTAGATTACAGGTCGGATAGGAAGCTATGTATTTTACGGAAAAGCCTTCTCCTATCCCCATGGCGACCACCAGCCTCCGAATCACCAAACAATCTTATCGATAGATAAAACAACGTCAAAATCTCTCACCGAAGACATTATCTTGACATTGCTGCCTACATGTTTACATCGTTAATGGAAATAACAAAATTTTGAAAATGTACGTTATCTAAATGCTTACATTAATAGGCAGGTATAAACGCGACACCACAAAATACCTAAAGCACGGAAAAAAACCTAAAACCTTACTCTAAGCCCATAGACAAGTCGCATAAACGCTAATCTAAAAGAATGATATTGCGCGTGAAAAACCGCGTATGTAAAAATAATAATTTGAGATTCGCAATTTTGTGCGCGCAACGACGTCTTTCTATTCGATTGTCATTCTATTGGATTAGTTTTAATGCTACTTGTCTAGGGGGACTTCACAGAACATTGATTACCGGTTACTACGACTGCTTCTGTGACGCGGTGGGAGTGTGTCCGACTGCTACGCAAGAGGTTGTGGGTTTGACACCACTTTGTGTCCACAAATTGTTGTTCCGAGTCTCGGTGTACTTTGTGTACGTGACTTGTATGTATGTAAAGTCCCCCGCGATACAGGCCTTATAACCTACTGCGGGAGTCGTCTTTTTTTTAAAATAAATTACTAGGCTTGATAGACAGCGCGTTCGACTCACGCCTATGCGCCGTTCACGGACAAGGAACAAAGACTACTTCATTCAGAAGGCGTCTCGGAGATTCCTTGTTGTGTGATGCTAGAATGTGTGTTGTATTATGGCTGTCTTCTGTACTTTCGTTGGTAACGTAACGTATATGTTTTCACGACGTGTGTGACACGTCATCTTCGGGAGTGTAGGATGCGTCACGTTGGAAAAATAATATCTGAGATAAGACTGTTAATATACTATTGACTAATAATGTTACTAGGGATCACAAATGATAACTGAGGGATGATTCATTGCTGTGCAGTTGTATATCAGTGAGTGGCAGAGATTATAGAGGTTATGCAACCACGTCAGCCTTAGATGGATGAGTGTTGTCAAAAATAAGGCCGGTTTCGGAAGTAGGTACCAGTGGCAGAGGGTCCTCAGAATATCATTCTTTTCGGTTTCCCTTTAAATTGTATTTAGTTAATATTGAACGTACAAAAGCCGTCTCTAACAAGATACATGTTCGTATCGGGTTACCTCAAGTTACCTAATTTTTAACCCTTCGCCTCTGGTAGGTACCTATTTGTAGAACAGCATATTATTTCCATGGTAGCCAATAAAACACGCTAGTTAAACCCGGGGCAATTCCAAATTCAGAGTAATTCGAAATTGTGGAGAAATAGGTTTGTTATGTCTGTCTTTTTATTGGTTGACGCCATTTAGATTTTTTAAAAGAGTGTTTCGATCAATGACTCGTTACATATTTTTTTTTGCCTAGTTACCAAGTGGATTCCACTCTAGTAAGTAGTAGGCCGTTTAACATTAATGCGGTCTGGCCGACCGGAATTGAGAATCAGCTCTAGATTCACAAATCCACATTAGATTACACCGAGAGTTTTACCAATGGCAGATTGTGGGATTTTATTAAAATATATATATTACGGGTCTTAATCGCGTGAATAATTTAAGGTAAAATACCTTGTTTATTGCCCTTGTTTATTGTGGGATTTTGTTACACAAAATCATATTATGCCAATAGAATATAAAATATGAAAAGACCGAAATCGTGGCTTATGTTGTAGTTTTACAGAGCTATGGAAAGCCATAAGTATGTCCTGCATCCTGGTAAATTCAACCCTGTAGACCTTCCTCAACCGTAGACGATGAACACAAATTGTTTCTCACAAAACTACATAATGACAAAATGATATCAAAATTCATCCACTACCAAACGAAATTCCAAACCTTTTTTCATCAAAAATAATTCATAGCCGTACATTCTTTAATTTAGATAAGTTATCCTTTCTCAGCACGACACAAATGGCCAAAAAAAATAAAAAAGTAGCAGCGCCACTTACTGTAGCGATAACTTGTTAGACTCGATACTGGGATCGTAATAAATTACCTACACATTGTACTTGGAATAAAAAAAATCTACGCCATAATAGTATGGATTCGGATGAGTACCTTTTTTATTGATAAGTCGGTCATTTTTGGAGATATATCTATGTCGTAGGGAGATGAAACACCAGCATTTCAAGAGGCCCTGATGTTGTTGTGGCTTGTGGCTACACCACCAAGGATAAATTTTAAGACTTACCCACGACAACTACATACCTAGGTACATATTTTAGTTCTTTTACCAATGATGACAAACGCTTTTAAATAAACCTAGAATAACAAAAACAAATTAAACATTTTGAAGTTGGTGCCATGAAATAGTAGTCTTTGTGTTTTATTCGGCACCAACTTCAAAATGTTTAATTTGTTTTTGTTATTCTAGGTATATTATTTATTGCTTTTTAGTTGCCTTGTGTTTATTTTAGAAGTCGGTGATATTTTTTTTGTAAAAAAGTTTTTTATTTCTCACTTTTTAGTGGGTTGGTTTGTAATTCACTTAAGTTACAATAGGCTTATGTGAACTGCTGAAATTCTTTTACAAAATATTGCTTACCCCGATGCAGGGCCGTTAATTGTTGAGGAGTTCACTATCAGCTCTATTACATTGTGTAATAATAGTATAACAAGAATAAAGTGCTACTCAATACCATATTAAAGTAACTGAATCGCAAACTGTGAAATATTGAATAGGTCTGCTCGTCATTTGTGGTATTTATCATCAGTTCCACTTGACCAATTAGTGTTTTTTAAGAGTAAATGCACGAATCACTATGAAATACACCTAAATCACTGTAGGTGTGCCTTTAATATTTTAAGAGTCCCCTTGATTTCTCCAGGATCCCATCATCTTTGCGTAATCATAATAATAATAATAATAATAAAAATCATTTATTCACTTAGGAAGCAAAATACTACACTTGTGAAAAGTCGATTCTACATTTACTGGTAATGCCTGTTCGCAAACAATAGGTAAAGCCCGAGAAAAGAACAGGCAATAAAAAGTAGTTAATTATTAAGTTTAGTATTTCTAATACTGGCTAACGAACTTGAGGAAAGGATGAGAAAAATGTATAAAAACTGCCTCTGTGGCGCGGTGGGAATGTATCCGACTGTTACGCAAGAGGTCGTGGGTTCGATTCCCACACGGGACACCACTTTTTGTGATCCGCATATTGTTGTACCGAGTCTGGTGTACTTTTGTTTTCTGTTTGTAAAGTACCCGCGACCCAGGGCTTGTAACCTACTGTGGGAGTCGTCAATAAAAAAAAAATGAATTTTTACCTAGGCCTACAAAAACAACAAAAACGTGTAAATAATAAAATTTTAAAAAAAGTATGTAAATAGAGAAAGTGCATGTCGGCCCAAGCGCAATGTATAATGCGGCATAAGAAGTGGGTTTTCTGTTGTTTTTGTTTCATATTTTTCAATGGAATCTGTATGAAAATTTTGTTACTTCTCACTTGGTCTACTGTTACTCGTTAAGTTGTAAAGCCTACTTAGCTGTGATAGTTTTCCTTTTAATTTCACTATTTAAACTACTACCGTGATTTTTTTCATAAACCCAACATCAACCATTTAGCGGGCAGGGGGGGGGGGCAGTTGATTCTAACAAAAATGTACACTTTTAAGCTTAATATTTCACAAACAGATCCCTAAATCTTATTCATTGATGGCATAAGTATTAACAGTCTCGGAGCTATGCTGCGGACGGATGGACGGACGAAAGGACATTGCGAAACCGTAAGGGTTCCGTTTTTCCATTTGATTTCTAAAAACTTAAAATATGCACAGTATACTACTGGGCAAGCCCGTACCAATAAGATCACCACCTCAGCATAAGTTATGCAATACACCTAACGCTGATTTACAGTAAGTCTCATCAAAATCTACTGAGCCATTGAAGAAATAAATCTTTGTAATCACGAGATGGAAGTTCTGTGTACCCAAAAATACTTAGACCTTATCCTCCATAGCTCTACGTAGAGTCATTGGCTGTACACAATAGAGACGGTGGTCGAGCGAACAAAAGACGACGCAGATCGCTTATAATGGTAGAGATCTGTATCTACAGATCGTAGAGTCGGCTGGTAAACTCTGTGGAGCTAGTGGACACAAAATACACAGAGTACAGAAACATGTAAACAAGAAAATAGTCACTAGAAACATGAGTACCTAGTTAGTAATACTAATTATGATAATGTAATGCGTAATCACATCTTTAATTCTCCGTCCTTTGCTTTCTGTCACAATAACACACAATATGACACATAAAAATTTAATACGCAATTGTATTATCGATTTACCTATTTTACTACTAGAAGATCTAATCACCGGCGTCTGGCATGTACTGAACTAGGTTCTATTTTTAACTCTTAAATACATTTTTTCTATCTATATCTACTGTATTTATATTTTGTATTGCTATGTTTCGTCGAAAACAAACAATTTCTTTTTTCTTTTCTTTCTAAAAAAAATTATGTCCGTGTTTGTGCACGATGTCTATGTGCGTTGGTCAAGCGAGGTACGTTAGAAGGTTGCCTTCTGTAATGTTGCTGTTTTTTGGTACAGATCTGTATCTATACTGATCGTAGAGTCGGCCGTAGAGTTTGTGGAGGTAATGGAGCTGTGGGGCGTCCGGTAAATCATTCGGTGCGTGTGCGCATGAGTGAGGGCGGGATACCGTCCCGGTTACGGATAATGGGGATATTATGTTTTTATTAAATTGTATAATCGTGATATATTGTCTTTAATGTTACTAACATTGTTTATGTGTAAAGAATGTCTTAGATAAATCATAAAAGCATGGATTAGATTTTAAAATATATTACCAATAAGATGATACAAAGATGAAGCCAATGTGATTTATATAGACTAGAGCATAGGTATAATTGATTCTAGTTTTTGCGATCATCATCAGCCTGAAAACGTCCACTGCTAAAAATAGGCTTCTCCTAAGGACTTCCACACCGACCGATTTTGGACGGTCTGCATTCAACGGCTCCCTGCTACCTTTATCAAGTCGTCAGTCCATCTTGTGGGGGGCGGTCCTGTACTCCTGTACTACAGCTCGTGGTCGCCACTCAAAAACCTTCCGTACCCATCTATTGTCGGGTTTGCGAACGATGTGGCCTGCCCATTGCTACTTCAACTTACTACTCCTCTGAGAATGATTTTTGCTATGATTACAGATAATTGATACCTAAAAATACCCCAAAACTATAGGGAAAGACTACACAAATATACATTAACAAATTTACTCGGATTGACGGTACCTTTTATGTTTTCGCCAGGATTAAACGTTATGCCAAACTCCAACTTCGACTTCAACAAGCCAAAACCGGACTTACGAGTATATCTAATTAACGGCCTTTTCCAAAATAAACCTCTTTTAAATTTAAAGAGCCCAATTATCATCATTAGTTAAAGTAAGGCCACACGTGTGAAGCCCTGTAAAGGTGTGTTCAAATATAGCGTGGCAAGTGCGTGGCCAAAAAAATGTTTTTTTACGTGTCTATCTTTCAATAATTGCATTTTTGAAAGATAGTGTGTCAAAATCCCCAAGTATTCGCTCACCTCCGACAGACTTGGCTAAGTATGTTACTTTATCCATGTTCTAATCAATCGCCTCTTGAAAATCTAAATTCAGCTTAGAATAAATAGCGATTTAAAATTAGTTACCAACCATTTTCGCTCAAATTTTCGGTAGTTAATTACGTCCTTCAACTAAGCACTAAAAAGTAAAAAAAAATAAAAAACCAGTAAACTTACTAAAATGTCTCCGACTATAAAGCTCCTACTGCATGATTTAAAGTTATCTTGTTTTCATCTATTTTACGCGGGTTTTTTTTTTGCCCTGTTCTTTTCTCCGGCTTTAGCTTTGGTTTGAGAACTTGGCATTAAATGTACCTACATGTAAAATAATAACTATCACAAGTACATAACATTTTGAACTAGAAATTTGAATACTGGATTCGAACGAATAACAAAAACGTTTAACTTCGGTCGTCCGAACACAAAGCGGCAAACCCCCCTTTTACCCGTGCTCCTACCAAAATCGCTACGTTGTTTGAACACACCTTAAAAAAAAAAAAAGTTACTGAATAACCTGCCTAATTACATTGCCGCCATTTTATCTTCGCGCGCAAATTGACGTTAAAGAATACGCATTTAATGTTTGACACCAAGGCTATTAAGAACAGTCTTAAATGCCATGATGTGAAAGCAAGGGTAATTAAAAATGTACAGTCAATTCAGTGTTATTTCTACGAATAGTAAAGTCAAGATAATTACTTTAACACATCTTTTAGTATTGTATGATGAGATTTAGACATCTTTACTGTCGTACTTAGGGCTCGTTAACCATTTTGTGCAAGAAGAGAAACGAGTGGCATTCTCTTAACATAAGTATACAAAAAACTGTAAGTACGTGTCGTGGATGTGGGAACCTATCTATACAAGGTTATTTTAAGGACAACCTATGTGGCGCGGTGGGAGTGTATCCGACTGCTACGCAAGAGGTCGTGGGTTCGATCCCCACCCAGGATAAAACTTTGTGTGATGAGCACGATGGTTTATTCTGTGTCTGGGTGTTATTTATCTATAATATGTATGTATTTAAAAATTTAGAAGTATGTTTATCAGTTGTCTGGTTTCCAAAATACAAGCTCTGCTTAGTTTGGGATTAGATAGCGTTGTGTGAGTTGTCCCAAGATATTATTATTATTATTTTTGGTATAGTGCAAAGCTCAGACAGCCCAACAAAATTTTTACTTCAAGAAATCACATAAAAAAAAGAAAATGAAGATATTGGAAACTTGCAGAATTATAAGCCATTCAAGTTGTCTTGTGTTTTTTAGTGCTATCGTGCTCATTGCGTCCCATAGTACGTAATCCATGGTTATTAATGAAAAATAAGTGATAATCACATTTCATATCACATTGTGAACAGGATTTGAACTGTTAGAATTATTAATGAATTAATTAATGATTGATTAATTAATTAATTAAAAAATATAACATGGTCAAAAACTACCCTATTGGATTGCGTTACTGATTCTGAGCAAACTTCTTTCAGGTTTGCACAGTACCAAGAGTAACGTTGTATATTAACTACATCATCAGGATTGAGTGACGTTAATATTAAACTATCGGATGAGTTTGCCGGTAGTTCTGGCTCTCGTCGCCAGATAGCGCTGTACGCAGTATTTTAAATCTCTTGGGTGTGTATTATATTTCCTCTTAGTATACATAATAAGCAGCAGGTATAACTGTCTTTAATAAACTATTTACTTAATAAAATTCCTACTATATTTTCAGTTTTAATTTGACACCCGTTGTCGATTTCTGGACTGCCTCTGTGGCGCGGTGGGAGTGTATCCGACTGCTACGCAAGAGGTCGTGGGTTCGATCCCCACCCAGGATAAAACTTTGTGTGATGAGCACGATGGTTTATTCTGTGTCTGGGTGTTATTTATCTTTAATATGTATGTATTTAGAAATATATAAGTATGTTTATCAGTTGTCTGGTTTCCATAGTACAAGCTCTGCTTAGTTTGGGATCAGATAGCGTTGTGTGAGTTGTCCCTAGATATTATTATTATTATTATTTCTAATGTCGAGTTTTTTTTAACGTTATTATGTTAGTTTCACTTGTAACTAAGCAACAGTAACAATGTGGTGGAATCTTGGAAGTCACTTAAAAGTCAATCAAAAAGCGCTTCACGCTTATTAAGTTAGCTACTCTAATACAAATTAATTTAATAATATTATTATTTTTAGTGCGTTTTTTATATACATATAGACGTGTTTTTTAGCTTTTTTTAACGCTATATATTTTTAATTCAGCACATTTTTTTGCATCAGTCCTCTAATATGGTGTATAATATAATGGTGGCAGCACCTTACCTGCATATACAGTTTATAAACAGAGAAACATTGTAAACATTGGCAATTTGAAAAGAGTGGCCACGAGTTTTTATTGCCTGTTCTTTTCTCGGGCTTTACCTATTGTTTGCGAACAGGCATTACCAGTAAATGTAGAATCGACTTTTCACAAGTGTAGTATTTTGCTTCCTAAGTGAATAAATCATTTTTATTATTATTATTATTATTGTTATTATTATACATTAAGTATTCGACACCAAACGTTAAGTTTATATTTTGTTTCTTTTATTCTTCTTAAAGAAATAAAACACCATAAACATCGCAAATGTTTGTCTTTGTACTTGACCGAAATACACTACATAACCGAAAAATGTAACCTTCAGCGTTATCAAAAATACTCCCAACAGAATCTTACTGAAAATACTGCTTTATGAAAACGCGATATCTTGTATTTTCTAGAAATGTATGAGTTTATCTCGAGTAGAAATAAGAATGCGTAGGCTACTTAGGTAGGTACATCTGTCGCGTTGGTGATAACGTTGACTTAGGATTTTTGTTTGATTATATTGAGATACATTTTGCTTTTATGAAGAACAAAACGTTTTACCTTTACGATAAAAATTATGAATGTAGTAGTTTATAGTTAGGAGACATCAGCTAAGGACGGATATTTAAAAGATCCAAGGACAAAGCAAAAATCATGTAGGTACATATGAAAACGTAAAAACTAGAGTTTTGCCGACTAACGGCCGGTCTCAATAACCTAACTATCGAAGGGTTTCGCTACTAGAGGTAGAATTTTGGCATATTTTGTATGGAGCTTGTGTCAAATACATACCTCTAGTAGACAAATCCATCGATAGTTAGGTTATAGAGACCAGCCGTAAGTCATAATTGACCTAACTCTAGTGATAAAAACCCCGTTTTTCTTTTACCCATACAAACTGTTCCTGCTTTATCTTCGTTTAACAGAGAACTCATGTGAAATACTCCTAAAGTGAGTTTAATAAAATTGCACAAGTAGATCAATGAACGCGTCAGAACCAAGAAAACTGCGCAGAAGTAGGTAGTGTACCCGTTGGTTCGTATTATCGTGTTGGAATGATATCGAATAGATATCAGCTTCGATTACTTAACTATATTATCGTACAAAGGCAATTCAAGGAAGCTAGCTGGTATGTACAAAGCGGTTGATTAGAAATAACAATGGCTACTAAGTAACAAAGTCAAGAAGTAGATACCTACTTATGGTTGCGACAGAAAACAACGTATAAGACGTGATTGATAGGAACTTGAAAATCTTTTTTAAGTAGGTATAACTAGCGACGTGGAATTGTGGGTCCCACATTTCTGGCAATCTTGTTAACCCCTTCAGCTAAGCTCAATGGGTACCATTCATGATTGTTTAAGCTAAAACAAAAGATCATCAGTAAATTCAATACAATCTAAAAATAAATTGAGCGTAGGTACTTAGTCCCTAAGTATTTTGCCCAAGTGTCCGCGAGTGCAGCCGAATGCTAACGAACCGTTTTTAATTACCTCGACGAGTGTTACTCGGCCACTTCTGCGCGTGCGAGCGTTTATCTTCAAGATTAATGTTCGTTGAAGCCTCCAGCCGTAGCTGGTTCATATCGAATACTCATTTATCAATTGAGGTTATTTGAGGCGTGGTTGAAAGGTTACAAGTTCCTTTACACGTGAGGATTGGTGAGAAATTGTAAAATAAACAGCCTATGTCACTCCCATTAAAAGACGTATCCACCGACACCTCGGTGGTCAAGCCGTGTGGGCTGTAAAGTTTGCCAAAGAAATGGATGCGTTTCGAGCATAAATGTACGCTTGAAACACATTAATCCCCTTTAACACAGTTGGTTAAACAGACCACAGTAAACCGACGGTTTCGCACCTATCTTCTCTGTGGTCGTGTCCTGATGCCACTGCCCCTACGGACGGAGATAAAGGAATAGAGAAAGAGCACTTGTATCTGCGCAAACATTTTTATTTATTACTCTTTTTTGTCTACCTTAACTGAAATCGGTTACAATATTATTATTATCTACACTGAAATGTTCTATATCAACAATTACAAGTGACAGGGTTTCACATGGTAGGTATATCTATATGTATATACCTTCAGGCTATGTAAAGTGAAGTGAAGGCCTAGACGATAACGAATATAATATAATGTTGATTGATAGGCTTTATCTCATATCTGCCCTAACAAGTACCTATCTGTGCCATGCGTTACACCAGAAATACATTTTTAGTTTGAGTGATTGAATGCAGTTTTTTTTATTATAAAAGTAGAACGGCCACGGCATAATTATGTCCATAGAATAGGCCACTAAAGGCCACTAAAAACGGATCTTCCTTTGAAAAACGGTAATGGCAACACAGACCATATTTCAATTTCAATGTCAATTAATGATTATAGAATTTTCAAGCTATGGGTCTTAATCGCGTAAATATTTTATTTTAAGGCTAAATACCTTTATTTATTGCCTAGCTTATAAAATTCTATAATGTGTACAAATCGCGAAAGTTTACGAACATATATTGCAAATTAATGATTATTTGAAACCGTCAAATTACTAGGTACATACTAGAAGAATAATAAAATTATGATCTGTTTGAAAAACAAAACCAAAATGAAGTTAAGAGTTCCAAATGTAAAGCTTATGATATTATTAGTTTTTGGGAAAATCATGAACGTAATTTTAGGTAAATGGATCGGGTTTTCGTCTGCATATTTTTCTGAAAGAAAAAAAAATATAATGTTAACTGTTTTAGATTATAAGACTGGTGTCTTAGTAGAGCGATAGATAAAACCTAAAATAAAGTGAATGAAATTGTACTGAAGTCCATTCATTTAATTCCGTTAATTATATCATAAGCTTTACACTTGAAACTGCCGCCTAACTTCATTTTGTTGTTTGTTTTTCAAACAAATCATATTTTTTTTATTCTTTTCTCAGAACACATATATATATTTTTTTGTATATAAATAATTTGACGTTTTCAAATAATCATTAATTTGCTTTTACGAAATATGTTAACTGTCAACTGTCATAGAGTGTCCGCAGCCTTGTATCGTGAGGACTTAAAACAAACATGCAGTTTTCAGACACAAAGAACATTCAGCCTCGGGACAACCATTTGTGGACCACACAAAGTGGTGTCCCGTGTGACATTCTAACCCGTAACAGTCCCATTGATCCACTCTACTTGCACCACCTGGGTCCTTATTCACTATCTTTGTTGACAAGCCCGTGCAAATTGACAAATGCGCGGTGCGCTCAAATATGTCCACCGCACATGCGCGGTAGACAGCTGCGCTTAGAAATGCATCAACGCGGATACGCGGTGGACATCTTTGACCGAACCGCGCTTGCGCCACTTCGCACGAGCTTGTCACGACAACGAAATAAAGATAGTGAATAAGGACCCGGGAATAAATAAAACTGCATCAGTTACCATAAATACTCTGCAAATAAAACTTAACACGCCCTTTTTTCAGTGTGACTCATGGTGATTAGAAATTACATTTTTAGGTAAACAAATGACACATGTCACGTTATCTTCTATTGTCTTATAAGATTTCTTTGCATGTAACCTAATAAAGAAGATTATGATCTTATGCGCCACTTCATAACAAATCCATTTATATTTGCACTTATGAGGCATTTTTACATATTTGTACAATCTCAGGGTACAAACATCTGCAACTAGTGAGCTAGGCAAATATTTGCGTTGTACGAGTATTGAACCCGCGTAGTTTCACGTAGGCCTCTTCATTCACTGTCAGTGTATAAAGTCGGTAAATAAAGCTATGTCCTGTCTCTTAAGCAAATAATAAATACTGTATTATCTAGTAACGAAGGATGGGCAATCTACCTTAGTTTCGACTGCCTCTGTGGCGCGGTGGGAATGTCTCCGACTGCTACGCAAGAGGACGTGGGTTCGATCTACACCCAGGATAAAACTTTGTGTGATGAGCACGATGGTTTATTCTGTGTCTGGGTGTAATTTATCTATAATATGTATGTATTTAGAAATATATAAGTATGTTTATCAGTTATCTGGTTGCCATAGTACAAGCTCTGCTTAGTTTGGGATCAGATGACGTTGTGTGAGTTGTCCCAAGATATTATTATTGGGTATAGATAAAGACTAGGTTTAGATGCCAAGTTAATGAAAGGTGACCCATCAACTGTAACAATTTCCGAAATCGTCAGTGAATAGTTCGTCACTGACCGTACTTAGGTAAGATTTTTTTCCGTGTTCGCGGCAAGCCCGTGCGAACTGGGCGCATGCGTGGTGCGCTCAAAGATGTCCGCCGCGCATGCGCGTTGATGCATTTCTAAATGCAGCTCTCTGTTTACCATTATGGCAAGCTTTTTGACAGTTCGCACGGGCTTGCCGCGAAAACGAAATAAAGAACGTGAATAAGGAACCTGCGGCACATCGACTTTCATCATCATCGATATGCACTTTTCAAAACCTGCCATTGTTGACGTTACAACTTCACCCAAGAGACTTGATTGCATGATTATTGTCCATTCTTTGTACTTATATTACTGCAAACACAATTCTGTATGAATTAATGACTAACGGCCGGATTCAATAATCTAACTATCAATGGATTTGGCTACTAGAGGTATATATTTGACATAAGCTCCATACAAAATATGTGTGAAAATTCTACCTCTAGTAGCCAAATCCATCGATAGATAGATTATTGAGACCGGCCGATAGTAGTGATTCCCCATGATACTTAAGACAGTGTTTACTGATAACAAGCGATAACACACTCACAAGACGAGCATGCTAATAAACATCGTTTATACTAGCTAACCTTATTCTGTGACGTCACGATTTTTTTTATAACATGCGAAGAACGCTCTTGCGTTCTTGGCGACTCCTTAGCGTCAAAATCTATGCTAATATTATAAAGCTGAAGAGTTTGTTTGTACGAGGTAATATCACGAACTACTGATCCGATTTAAAAATTTCTTTCACTGTTAGATAGCCCATTTATTGAGGAAGGCTATAGGCTATATAACATCACACTACGACCAATAGGATAGGAGCAGCAATGAGAAATGTTGAAAAACCGGGGAAAATTTACGCATACGAAGTTGCGCGGGACAGCTAGTTTACTTATAAAATCGGCATAGAAGCCTGTAGTTACCACAAACAGTCAGGACAATTTGTGTTCTGACAATTGTGTTCTGTGAAACTGTGGTATAACTGATTCTTTCGGATTCAGAGCTTAACATTTTGTTTAGTAGGTACCTACTACACTAAGAGAATTTAACACTTTGTTTATTTTCACTTAGACAAGGTTGTCAACTGAAAAGCAATACTTGCGGAGACATACTCTGTCTACTTTTGTCTGACATTCCATATATTCTTCCTTTCTTTCTATGTTGATGGGATAAAATAAAATCACTGCTAAAATATTCAAAAGAATGAGCGAATAATTATAAAATGGTATATTTTTATAGCCTTATAAATAACATTTACATACTAAATCACATTTACTTTGTTACGTAACTTATCGTAATAATATAATCAATTATAATTAAATTTGGTACGCCTAGAGTTAACAAGGTATCCATTATCGTTACCTACATAGGTATTATAAGAATTGCCAAGAGTCAACATACATTATATAATTTTATACACTAATCGCGTAGACATTTTAAGGTTAAATACCTTTGATTTATTTCCCCACGTTTTGACAATGTTCCAAATACCGTCGCCACGGGTGTACATACAGACAAAGCAGTATGCCTAGTGAAAGTTTGTTTTACGTTAACGTGATCGACTCGTTTGAGTTTGGCGCTCCGATAGGTCCGCTCCAAGCTCTAAATCAGACAGCTAAACGCGGCAAACGTTGGTGTCAAAACAACTAGCACTCTAGGCACAGGGTCTAATTACGATCTTTATTCCGTGTCTACGGCAAGCCCATGCGAACTTCTGTTCACAAAATATGTATCAATACAACAATAAAATGACCGCCGCACATGGCCGTTGATACATTTTGATTTTGACAGTTCACATGGGCTTGCCGTAGACACGGAATAAAGATCGTGAATAAGGACCCATATGTAACAAAAGGAAAAAGAAGCAAAAGTTTGAGCACATATTAATTATATTGCTAAGAATAGTAACGAGGAAGCTTAACATTCACAAACTATATTATCACATTTAACTTCTATCACACACATAAGAAATGTCAGATTATAATAAAATTGTCATATGGGAATCAAATATCGATAAACACTAGTCACACAACTAAGGCCCGGCGACAAAATCAAAATCAACATTTTTTTATTCACTTAGGATGCAAAACAACTCTTGTGATACGTCGGGAGTCTACATGTACATGTAATACCAAGTTCGCAAACAATAGTTAAAGCCGGAGAAAAGAACATGCAATAAAAACTCGCGGCCACTAATCAAATCAAATCTATATTTTTTACAATGTTTGAATGTTTATAAAACTTGATATGGGGGTAAGGTGCTGCCACTAATATACCATGTTAGAGGACTGATGCGAATTATATTAATTGAAAATTGAAACATGAGATAAAATAAAATCAGCCTCAGTGGGTACAACATAGTAGGAGCATCTACCTACAACAAAGGTAAAAACTACTGGTTTAAACTTCACTGGTAACGAATGATTAAATATAAAATATTAATTCTGAAATCAAAAGAAATAAAGAAAATAATGTCCTTCAATGGCTTAGATTACGCGAATAATATATGATCACTTAAACAGGCTGCACACAAATTATTTTAGTATTCTGTAATAAATAACCTTCTTTTAGATTAGTCTTTGTTGTTTTCACAAATTGGATTTCATATGCGCCCTAATTATATTGGCGATACTTCTATTTATTATGAATGTGAATACCAGGCAGAAGAGAGGGTAAGGAAGGATTATGCATGTGAAAGCTTAGAAATTTTTACTCTATCACGCACGACTGACTCAAGAAACTGATTTGGGAGTCATCATCACATACTGATAGATTCTATTTATGCAACTAAATTCTTTTCCATTTTCTTCAAAAACTAGGAATTGTCGCTGCATAACTTTCCCATACGTATTACTACTGTAGGTACTACTGCACTAAAGTAATTTATGAACTTCGTAAAGTCTTATGAGTAACTAAGTCACACGCTAAGTCTTCTAAGTCCGGTCTCATATCCCCTCTAATTCTTCTTTCATAATTATTAAATCCACGCTAGAGAATCCACAATCATAGTAACGGAAAAGCTATGAGGTGGGATGAAACAATTACATGGAAAAGCTCTACATCCAATCTTCAAGTTTTTACTAGTCAACATATTACAAACATTCCACAAGTTATCAAACTCTCATCATCCATTGAGTCAAATGTATTTAGCACTTATGTATTAAACTTCTTCATGTCACTTACTTTAAAGAAAATTACAAATATTTCACTTCCATTTTTTTACACTATTCTAGAAACTTAAACCTTGCTATATAATCGACAAACTTAATATAGTCTCATGGTGGTCCTCAATTGCTGGTCCCTAACTGTTCCTTCTTTAATCGGGGGCTGAGTTTCTGAAGATGTCTCCTACGTCTCCATCGTTTGCTACCGCTCGTATCACCATGGTTACTGCGAGGCCTATGACAGCCCCCAGGAGTACTCCCACTGCGATGGCCAGGACTCGCTGCGCGAACGGCCATTTGGAACAGGCCCAGTATTGCTCACGAATCACACTGAAAAAGAGGCCAAACGTTAGATGGCTATTTCGATGACGAACCAAAAAGATAGTGTGGTGAATCATTACCGATATCAAAGACTACGAGTACGTGACTACATATAGAGATAGCTTTATTAAAACTCATAGTATATAGACTGAGATAAAGTGCAGATGTCATCATAAAAGGTATAATTAATGCTCCACACTAATCATGAACTGTTTTTGGTGTTCACTAGTCATGAGATATGCTCTTCGTTTGATATGCGGCTGATTTTCATTCTCGATTTTGAATGCTGAACAATGATATGTATTTAAGTATATTGTCTTTGTTCCCATTTACGTTTCTGTTATATCAAGTCGTGTTATAGGTAAATTCTTTTATAATCTTTTTTATGTTATTATTGTTCAACCAATTGACATGCCTGCATGGGCCATAGAAAAATCTTGCCATCTGTACAAACTGCACTTTCCATTAAAAGGGCAGCTCTAAGCACACACGTAATCTTTTTGGTAATCATTTTGGTTTAGGGTCTTTTGACAAAAAAAGCTAAGAAGTAATGAACCGGCTTTCATTCCAAGTAGGGTATCAAAACAGCAGTCTCTCAGATTACTTACAGAAAAGAAAAGAGACTGACTATTCTTTTCTCTGTTTAAACTACCTCCTCGTGTCGAGGAACTGAGACACTGCAGTTGTATCAGTCTACTTGGAATGAAAGACGATCGACTAATATATTGTAGCATTACAGGTTCTGGGCTAAAACGAAGCTACGATTGCGAGTGTGCTAACCTATGCACTACACTAATAACCTATCCCAAGCAAGACTAGCTTGAATTTCAACATTTAGTTTTGGCATTGACTTTGTACAATTTCGTATCAGACACACATACATTGATAAACTTATCTAGGAGACTTCATATACTTTTTATCTAAAATATAGATTGATATGACGCTTTTGAGATATGCCATAAGTAGGCACAGGTGTCAATTTGCGTACTAATTCACAAAAATGTAACATCAAACATGAAGATAGGATCTAAGTAGGACCCTACTTAGATATTATCTTCATGTTTGATGCACTATAAGAAGTCAAAATATTTCACCTTAATTTATCTGAATCCTCAGAATTCTTAAAATAGATTAGGCCTCCAAAGTAAAATATTTTAAGTTCAAGTAGATATTCATAGCAAGTACTTTCATATTTAGATAGATTCTCATCATGACATCAAGCTAATACTCAAACATCAATATTTACTAGATTCAATAAATTGTTAAAAAAATAACATGAAACGACAACTGGCACGCAGTTGGCGGCAGTTATAAGCACACGAGAAAAACCTGCTAAGAAAATCATGGGTCACTTTTAAAATTTTCAGGCTTTTTAAAGAAGAATCCTCCAACAAACGTAGTATTTCTATTTTATGATAAAGTTGCACAAAGTTTATTCACATTTCTTTATTCGAATAATGTTATGACATTTTTATTACCCGACTGTAAGGAAGGGTTATGTTTTATATAATATTCTTTATTACCTGATATCTCACAATCAACTGAACGGATTTATACAATTAAGACGTCGTTAGATTCGTTTTCATCGCCCAAGTGTTCTTAGATATGTGACGTTTGAAAAAAACAAACATGGCGGCTGTGAGATGTCAAAATAAAGAGGTGTGAAAAAAAAAGTTCTTTTGAATACTGCAATATGGGTATCAAATTAAAGGGCTCCTCTTAAGCATTTCAAAAAGGTATAACATGATTATGACTGTAATACTAAAAAAGTCAGTTAGCAACCATTCTTTTTTCAACTTTCAATACTTGACAATAGCTGTGATAAAAGTTAGTTGTTACATCGGTTACACACTACAACCACTAAAAAGTATTAAATAAAAAATAAATTATAAAAAAAAACCCGCCTGCCATATTATTTTTATTGGTAATTATTGTTCACGTATCAAATTTTAATCTTGTATGAATTTGTTGTTTATTTTTTAATTTATAGTCTCCTAAATATCAACTATTTTCACCGACTGCTATCTATGTATTATGAATCAATGATAACATATCAATAGCTATCATGTATTTATCTACACCTTTTAGTGGCGAGTATTTATTGAATATCGCCGAAAACGAAACGACTTGTGTTTCGTTTCAATGTTAGTGAAATAGAAAACGGTATATCAAATAAAGTTGATGCATTTTTTTACTCGTTTCGGGCTCGGATGTTTTCTCCACTTTGGCATTTAGATATTATTTCGTCAACCTTTCGGGAGAAATTCTAATATTGACCGATAATGCTGCGCTCAACAATGTCCGCCGCGGATGCGCGGCGGACATTGTTGAGCGCACTGCGTATACGCCTTGATGCATTTGTGAGCACACCTCCCCATTTACCATTATAACAGGATTTTGACAGTTCGCACGGGCTTGCCGTGGACACGGAATATAGATCATGAGATAATGATTCCTATATTGGGCTAAACTCAATAGTGTTGACATTGAAAAACAGAGGGAAAAAATTACTACGGCTGTGGTCAGCAGTTTTACTGTAGTCTAGCCAGACTCAAAAGCTTGATAGATAGATTTTTCTCCTACCAACCCTTTAGCGCATCTGCCCTTCACAATAATCAATTGTATTATATCTGGATAGAGGCCGGGATAATGTAGCCTGGAAGTCGCTAATCTCCAAGATTTATTCTGACCACGAAGTCAACTATGCATCTTGGTGGAGTAATCAATTAAAATCCATACAAGACAAGAAGGTACCTAAACAATATAAACTTTCGCTGCTCATTATCTTAATCATTTAATTACAATGTATCATGAGCACACTGATATTAAGACTAATTACCTTTCAGCCTTAGCTAAGAATAGCTACCAAGGCAATCATGATTCCGTCTTTATCTAAGATTTGTCTCTACTGTAGAAGATATTACATAATTAGCTCGTTAGCTGATAAGATACCGTTTTATTGTTTGTGTTAAACATGCCTATAAGTTAGATCAAAAACAGGGTCACTTCTCTGCTATCGTTGTAATAAAAGGCGAATGATATTTATAAAATAATAATAATAATAATATCTTGGGACAACTCACACAACGCTATCTGATCCCAAACTAAGCAGAGCTTGTACTATGGGAACCAGACAACTGATAAACATACTTAAATATTTCTAAATACATACTTAATATAGATAAATAACACCCAGACACAGAATAAACCATCGTGCTCATCACACAAAGTTTTATCCTGGGTGGGGATCGAACCCGTAGCAGTCGGATACACTCCCACCGCGCCACAGAGGCAGTCAAAATACAATTCTAATTCAAAATTCTTTATGTACTTAGTAACCAAAAGCAACGCTTGTGATTGGTTATAATTCTACATTACATTTAATGTCAGGTTATCAAAGTAATGTAAAGCAGGAGAAAAGAAAAAGCGGCCAATCTATTCAAATTGTCAATATTTACAAAGTTTGTTTGTTTATGAATTAAATAGATTTATATAGATTGTTTTATGTAGATTTTAAATAATACATAAATAATAAAATATAAATAAACTTTCCAAAATGAACAAATGTCAAGAAAGGAATAGAGAATGGTACCCTGTGGCACGCCCATAGCGATTGATCTACAATTTACATGCTACATAGGTATGTAGCATGTAAATGGTATAGATAGAGTAGGTACTCTATCGCTAAGATAACATATTGTAACAAGATCAAGTGCCGTATCTCTGATAGCATAATACCTTAGTTATCGCAGAGGTGTACTATGATCAACGCAGTCAAAAGCTTTAGACAGATCTAAACAAATGTAAATTTTCCCCGCACTAGAGATATGATATTGTAAAACACCTGCATCAATAATGGATTTCAAGATAACGTACGATGATAAAAATGTTATTTTACTCGCATTTGTGATGTTTTTACTGTAATAATATATTGGGCTGGTAATAGCGACCAGCTCCTGTATATTTTCCTATTTTTTGTTATCAACGTGATGATTTTGACTTAAGTCGCATGCTTTTCTCCCGTGAAGCTTAGGATGTTTTTACTTATATCAGGAGTTCCTGTATCAAGTACCTACTTTTTAAAGTAGAAGAGCAAAGTCCAAAGTCCAGAATTAATGCATTCAAAGCAAAAGTGCCTATGGTCTCTTCGCTAACTAGTAAACTCCTATCAAAGACATATTGGCAGTTAAAGCCTTTGCACATTGCACTAAGATTCACTTACTGTATGTCAAGAGGTCTCGGGATGTCATAGCAGTAAGTTATAAAAGTACACATTTGGAGCCTGGTTTCTTTGCCTCGGAAAATCTAGTTTTGGACAACAGAAAAGAATATGGTTAGAAGCCTGCTAGGGAATTTGTTTTAAGGACTCCTTATGTTTCAATCATCAGTATGAAGGAAAAATGAATGTTACGATATCTATATTATGTTAAAGTGTGTAAATTTTCCCCGTTTTTGCAACATTTCTCATTGCTGCTCCGCTCCTATTGATCGTGGCGTAATGTTACATATATATGAGCCTATAGCCTTCCTCAATAAATGAGCTATCAAACCGTGAAAAAAATGTTCAATTCGGATCAGGCGTTCCTAAGATTACCGCGTTCAAACAAACTCTTCAGCTTTATTAAATTAGTATAGATTAGAACACATTATTAGATATCTTCCGATGACAGGATACACTCTAAATAAAAAAAGTATACATTTCTTGCCATGTTGCGTATTATAGTCACGCAGCACGCTTTTTTAAACGACTGGCCTAAAAAGTAGTGTAATTTTTAGAGGACCGTAGCCAAAATGGCAAAACGGAACCCTTATAGTTTCGCTCTGTCCGTTCGTCCGTCTGTCTGTCTGTCTATTGTTCTGTGAAATATTAAGCCTTAAAATGTTTTTTTTTGTTATAGTGTGAGGGACACTTGACTCCCCCTTCAAGCAAAATGCTTGATTATGGCAATGTGAAAAAAATCACAGTAGTAGTATATGTAATTAAATTACAAGGAAAACTATCACTGCTAGGTAGGCTTAACAAGTTTAGGAGTAACAGCAGACAAAAAGAAACGTACAAATTCCATTGATAATTACCTAAGTTAATAACGTTATTAGTAGTATGAAACAAAAACAACAGAAAACCCACTTTATATACCGCATTATTGTGCTGCTGCCCAGCAAAATAATGCGGTATATAAAGTGGGTTTTCTGTTATTTTTGTACGGAACCCAACATTGTGCCTGGCCCGAAACCGCACTTGCCCGGTTTTTCAAGGTTCATGTACTCGTACGATATTTAAATGGGGTTTCTTTCCACCATAACTTCTAAACACCTGAACGTAATTAAATGGTTATAGGATTGTGAAACGAGTCCGAGAGAGAGGTAACATAGACTAAGTTATTTTTTTTGTGTAATGGTTGGGTATGGGTAGTATACAGTATTGAAATGAAGAGCACAGTATGTATGTCGATTTTAAATATGCATAACGTTTAGCTGGTATGTGTCAGCTGCAGTCATCGAGATAATTTTTTTTTTTTGTCTGTTATTTCTGCGATCTGTCGCCTTTGGAACATTTAACAGTGTGTTTAATTGGGTTGGTGGTTTGTCATGCTCGGCATGCGACCTGTGTCACATCCTACTTCATATAATTTTTTTTTTTTTCTTTTTAAATGTCTTGGGGCATCTTTCGCTTTAGTCTGCGGGTTGTTGAGTTTCCTTCCATCAAGATATTAGCTAGACTGTTTGGATGATTTTTAATTATTTCCTTGTATGTGTTAGTATGATGTAGAATTTCTTGCTTGACTGTGGTCATTTGTAGATCGTGATGAAGTTGTTCGTTTGTGACGAACCATGGGGCATCAGTTATTATCCTTAGAATCTTATTTTGGAATCTTTGTATGATTTCGATGTTGGAATGAGAGGCTGTTCCCCAGAGTTGTATTCCATAGGTCCAAATCGGAGATAATTATGAAAATATATATATATTACGGGTCTTAATCGTGTGAATAATTTTAGGTAAAATACCTTGTTTATTGCCAGACGTTTAGACATCTGCCAATAAACACGCGATTAAGACCCGTAATACATATATGTTTTCATAATGTGTATAAATCGCCGAAGTTTATCAACATCGAGATAATGTTGTACGCACGTTTTTTAAATTTTCTAGTATGATTTTAAATATTATATATTTTAAAGTGCTTAGGTACTCTGCTGCATACATTGCTTTCCATTGATTGCTCAAGGAATAGGAAATCGTTTGTGTAGGTGCTAATAAAGTCAATTATACATTATTCAATCGGTGGTATCCTCATTTCGAAAGCCTTTGTTTTATGAGATCTCGCGTACCAGATAACAATGACAATAGAAGATTTAATAAAAAAAACATTCGATGACAGATTCAATGGCAGTGTACTTATATGTTCGGCGCATGAAAATAGTGTTTAGAGTGGTAGGTGTAGGTATAGTTTAAGGCTATTTGAAGTCAAAATATTTCTCACTAGCTGTCCCGCGCAACTTCGTATGCGTACATTTTCCCTGTTTTTGCAACATTTTTCATTACTGCTCCGCTCCTATTTATCGTAGCGTGATGTTATATAGCCTATAGCCTTCCTCGATAAATGGGCTACCGAGGAGCTTTATCGAGGAAGGCTATAGGCTATATAACATCACGCTACGACCAATAAGAGCGGAGCAGCGACGAGAAATGTTGCAAAAATGGAGAAAATTTACGCATACGAAGTTGCGCGGGACAGCTAGTAGATTGATAACTTTGAAGGCCTATCCATCACTCTCGTCTGAACGGATATCCAGGATAGATTAGGACTGATGTCTTTGTAAATTTTAATGGATCGGCGTGTGCTAGAATACGGTCTGCTTATTTAGTAACAATAGTTGAATAGTTTTAATGTTATTTTATAACTGTTGTTCGATAATATAGGTGGTTATTTTTATCTACCTACGGTTTATGATATAAGATATAGCCCTGTTTGAAAACTAACGGATACTTTAGTAATAAAGTTTCGTTGGCTGGCACACGGGTCTAGCTACACGCAGCGACTTGCATGTGCAATAGTCCTTTAAGCTATTTGATTATATAATGTCTAGATTCCTAATCCGGCATCTAAGATTGAAAGGCGTCGCGGTGGGAGTGTGTCCGACTGCTACGCAAGAGGTCGTGGGTTCGATTCCCACACGGGACACCACTTTTTGTGATCTACAAATTGTTGTTCCGGGTCTGGGTGTAATTTGTGTTCGTGACTTGTATGTTTGTAAAGTCCCCCGCGACACAGGGCTTGTACCCTACTGCGGAAGTCGTTAAATAAAAAATAAAAAAAAAGTAAGATAAAGTGGACATACTTCTTGACAAGTAAAAAGCCGCCATCAGATGTTTTAGGCATAGTTAATCTAGCGCGCCATTTTGCTCAGTGGTGCCATTACAATAAAATTAAATATCCTACTATTTCGTGAAATGAATCTGATATTAAAGATGAGGAACATAGTACCCTATGTAGCTTAAAGGAGTATTGCGCATGCAAGCCTTCCATGGGTGGCCAAGGCATGTATTTTCAATGAAATTTCGTAAATTCGGCAAATTCTTTAACAACAATATCAAAGAATATTAAGAAAGTTCTGTAATTCTTTTAATCGGTCATTGGTTTGAAATTTTCGTTGTCGTGGAAACAACACCGAGTTCATAAAATTAATCCCAAGGTGTTTAAGTATTAATTTATCTGATTAAAATGGTTCCACACCAGTTACATTATTTAGTACCTACTAAATAATGTAATTGGTGTGAATTTTAAGTAGTTACTTATGTACTTTAATATGAAACATGTGTTAACTTATAAATATTGTTGTTTAAACGAGATCTTATTGTGTTTTTTTAAATAATACTAAAAGTTATTTTATTCCTTATTCAACAGTATTTGTCAAAAAATATTCATAATATAAAACAATCAGTTAAATGTAAGTCGAGCTCGCTCACTGAGGGTACCGTACAAACTTTCTTTTCTTATGGTGTAACTACAATTTAATGGTTTTCAGATCTTTTCCTTTATTTGTGTTTTATGTCATTGCTTTTTTTGGAAATTTCATGATTCTAGATTAACAGGAAGTATCCTTTAGGTTTTGATGCACCTTATTAGCACTTGAATTACCTAGGCAACATATTTGTGATATACCAATGTAGACAATATCTATTATATAATAACAGATAAGGGTATATATTTCTTAGACAGATTCTTACACCATATTGTGTTCTATAGGTAACATCGTAATGGGAAACATATTAACTTTAGATAGGATAAGATCTAACTTATTTACTCCAACGTTCCATACCTAAACTAATTGACTATGGTGAACATATGGATATAGATTTTGTGAAATGCACAAAAATTTAAAAACCAATGTTGCATACTCGTACGTTGACTCCCGACTTTCAATAGCAATGAAAGAAAATGTTGTGACGTCACACTCAAATGTCTTTTTTTTAAATAAAGATAACTAGCAATGTGGGGTTGAGTCCCACATTACTAGCTATCTTGTTAACCCCTCCAGCTAAGCTCAAAGGCTAAGCGCAAAGTGTTAGTAGTGGGTACACGTAGTGTAATGGGTAGGATTCGAACCCGCGACCTCACGATTGCGAGACCGATGCCTTAGCCATTAGGCTACCACCTCTTCATCATGTTGTCAGCAATCCTGACGGCACAACGCCGGAATACGCGAAGTGTGACAACGTAGTCTTGTTTTTGAGCGTTTATAAATCAACGGATAATTAATTATATAGAACTATGGATAGGGAAAACAGATAGGTACTTAGAAAAATTGTTTTCGAAGATATATGTGCACAATCCATGAAAGTAAGGAAAATTTCAGCGCGAAAAAAGGACATAATACTTACAAGTAATGATAGAAAATAATAAAAAAATATACTAACCCTACGGGCGGCGCTTCAGGTATCCTAGCTTCATTCACACTATTCAAACTTCCAACATAAGCGTTATTCTGGTACACAAACTCACTAGTCCTATTGGGGGTCTTGCTCTTACTTCTCACTCTCTTACTATAGTCTTCAGGCACATCTCCACTCTTACGGCGAGGCACTTCCACCCTTACATTCTGAAGGGTGACATTCTCCATGTTTTTCTTTGGCATCTAGCGTCACTACGTCTTCTCACATTGGATCCTTGGTAGCGACTGCTAGTTGAAACGTTTATCTCGTACGATAGCACGCTGATAGTCAGGTGTATCTAACCGATATTGTATAAGATAACGTTGCTTAATCTTTTTATTTATTGTGATTTTTTGTTGCGAATATTTGGATAAAAATTTGAGTTTGCGTGGCGGACGATTTATCGAATCTGTTATCATGAGGATGAATTTTTAATCACCTGCTATTTTATTAGGCACTAGCTGACACGCTCAACTTCGTGTGCGTCAATTTTCCCCGTTTTTGCAACTTTTCATTACTGCTCCGCTCCTATTGGTCGTAGCATGATGTTATATAGCCTATAGCCTTCCTCGATAAATGGGCTACCCAACAAAAAAATATTTTTTCAATTCAGACTACGATGTCCGACGTTATGTTGACGATACGTTATCCGACTACGATGAAGCCAAACTACTTTTTTAGACTACTAAAAACATCACCCTTCCTTGGTGGTCACTGTAACTTAAATACGGGTGTGTCTGTATGTATGTATTTGCTATAGCAAATAAAATATGTAAGTTTTTTTGTTTTTTTCGAAAATTACAATATGAAAAATTTGGCAAAGGATTAAAAATTCAGCTGTATATTATATCAATTACGTATATATATCTAAAACACCTAAAAGTTATCTATAATAGATAGAGATAAGCTTGTGATAATAGATACCCCTCGTGCGGCTAGCGAGCAAAGGTTACCGTGATTGCTACTATCAGGCGGGAAACACGTATTGATTGATACTGTAATTATACAAAAAAAATGTATTCCTAACTATTTGTAATCAATATATCGCGTATGAAGGCTCCCTTCTGAAGGTACTCTACTTATTTAGTGGCTATAGGTAGCGGATTCAAAATCCAAAGCCACTTTGTATAGTCCGCGACAGGTCGATTGACAATCAGTTACGTCTTGTTTCTTGTTTACGGTTGGGCCTACATTTGTTAATTAAAATCTCATAAAATGGGCCTGACTTTTCTTTCCCAGCTTTTCTATGCGACTTGTCTACGGTATCTACTTGCAGTTTGTTTAAACAATGATTGTAGTTTGACCTCCACATTGTTGAGGAATTCAACCAAAACGCGTCAAAATTATCTCAAGAACAACAGCAATTTATCATTTCATTATCAGTCCGCAAATTGTCTAAGGCTGGAGTAGGATGTAAGATATATGTAGGTCATTATCAGCAGGTACAAACTTTGCCAAGTATTTCGTCCCTTGAATGAAAAGTTTTAGCTTGAATAGTAAAGTAAAATTAAAAATGTAATCTTTTATATTTTAGGAGGCACTAAATTTAGGTTTCTATTTTTCCAGTATGGGTATCGATTACCCGGGTAAAAAGTTGGTTCCCAGATTATAAGCAACGTCTATACAAAGTTTCATTAAAATTCAACCGCACGGCGTGTGAAAATAAAGAGAAAATAAAGTTATTAATAATAATATCTTGGGACAACTCACACAAAGCTATCTGATCCCAAACTAAGCAGAGCTTGTACTATGGAAACCTGACAACCGATAAACATACTTATATGTTTCTAAATACATTATAGATAAATAACACCCAGGCACAGAATCACACAAAGTTTTATCCTGGGTGGGGATCGAACCCACGACCTCTTGCGTAGCAGTCGGATACACTCCCACCGCGCCAGAGAGGCAGTCAGTAATTAAAAGAACTAATCTTATTTTGTCAATTTTATCTAAATAATATACTGGGACAACTCACATAATGCCCTCTGATCCTAAACTAGGTAGAGGCTGTACTATGGCAACCAGGCAACTGATAAACATAAAGTTAAAGTTAATATTATCTACTTAAGTATAGGTATAATTTGTCAGTATGCTCAGTAAGTTTGATTAGGTACCTATTAAGGTGATAAATTTGTAATTACCTTCCAATATGTAAGATAGTGATTTCCGTTGCTAGTTTGGTTACACTTTTTCGAATTTAGATTTAGAATTTGATTGTTTATTTTCTAGATCCGGTTTATATGTAGATTATAGATTGTAATCGAAGTCTTATCACGCTATTTGCACAAACGAAGCAATATTAAAATGTAAGAGAGCTGTGAGTGCACATTAAAAATCACTCGAAACGTGACATAAAAAGTTTAACGTAACTTCAAAACGGCTGAGCCGATTTTTATGAAACAAAGCTCCCGCATCCCGATTAAATTCGCATCAAATTCGTTTGAAAGCTACAAAGCCACGAATAGACACACAGATACTCACGTTAAACTACGATTCCTTTTTTTAAAGCGTCCAAAAAATTTGGAGATTCAAATCAAAACATTAAATATTAAGTGGTTTTCTTTTTTTGTAAATTGATAACATACTGCGATATCAGTTAAAATATTTGTTATCTCTTATGTTTACGGGAAAAATGACGTGAGGTCGCGTTTAAATGTAGGTACCTACCATGTTACGATTTTACGAATCCTTCGTGTCTTTGTGCTCGACTTTATGCGGCACTCTGTTGTATCAAAAAGTATTTTATTTATTTAGTAACTATGTTATAGATAAACGGAGCAAACAACAATGCCACCCTATCTATATTTTTAATTCAGTTAGCAGCGATGCCCATTTTAGCTCCTTTTGACTATAAAATTACACCATACACTTATTATCTTGTCATTATCTATACTAATATTATAAAGCTGAAGAGTTTGTTTGTTTGTTTGTTTGAACGCGGTAATCTCAGGAACTACTGATCCGAATTGAAAAATTCTTTCACCGTTGGATAGCCCATTTATCGAGGAAGGCTATAGGCTATATAACAATACGCTACGACCAATAGGAGCGGAGCAGCAATGAAAAATGTTGCAAAAACGGGGAAAATTGACGCATACGAAGTGGCGCGGGACTGGTAGTTTGTTTTATAAAAAGACGACTCCCGCAGTAAGGTACAAGCCCTGTGTCGCGGGGGACTTTACAAACATACAAATCTCGGACACAAAGTACACCTAGACTCGGAACAACAATTTGTGGATCAGACAAAGTGTGGGGATGGAACTCACGACCTATTGCATAGCAGTCGGATACATTCCCACCGCGCCGCAGAGTGGAAAGCTGGTTCCTATTCGTTTGATAAAATGTTATTAAATAACAAGATGAGCAAGACCCGATGGCGCAAGCTCACAAGTACGCAAGCTTTACTTACCTCACTGTTAACGAGTATAATCTAAAGCAACCAGGTCTTTATAGAAGGATTTATTACACATACCGGTCCCATAAGGGCTAATTAGAGAAGGATCTCGATAATTGTGCACTGTGACTCAACGGTAGCCACTAGAGATGCACCGACGAATACCGAGTTTGAATTTGAAGTACTCGATTTGGTTTTTACTTAGTCACAATAAACCAAAGTAGTCTGGGTTGAGTAGGTTTTCGATCAAGTTATTTAGCGTGAGATAAGAAAAAAACCTTACAGTCCTGACCGACTTTAACTAGGGTTAAACCTAGATGGCAAAGTGGCGTGCAATTGGAGAGGCCTATGTCCAGCAGTGGACTGCGATAGGCTGATGATGATGATGATGATGATGATAAAACCTAGATATAATATATCGGTTTTCATTGTTTTGACAACATTGAATTCGAGATTCCTTAGCCTCGATGTCGAATGACACGATAAAAAATAGTCAGTTTTTTTCCCAGACTTCAAGGCAACTTTATTTCATATACATATTTTCATAATCTTATCATTAAACCCTGAAAATTAAAGAGACTGACAAAGTCACTTTCTCATTTAAATAGTAGATTACAGATACTAGGTATCTATACATTTTATTGATATATTTATGAAAACGATTTTCTTTTTTGGCTGAGTACCAATAGTAAACAGGTATCGCGCCCATCTCTAGTGGTCCACTGTCAGGCAGTAACCTGCGCGGGCGCAGCTTTGTATGGCAGTACTAATGAGCAGCCACCGTTTTTGTGCAGCCGGTGAGCTATGGAGAGAGTTTTTAAAAAGGTTGAGAATATATTTTTCCGTGGCACCATTATTCTGTCAAATAATTCAGTATTATTATAGGTAAGTAGTACTTTAAGTACTTTTTTTGGGTGTAGGTGTAAAAACAAGTAACACATTGTCGCGATTTCGGAATTTATTTAAAATTAAAATATTAAGTTTCAGTTGACTTGGACAACTTTTCTGTACTATTTACAGCATAATTACGTAGTACTTACGTTTGTACAGCATCTTATGCAGTATTAACTACTAATTTATACACCACCTACCAGCCTAACATTCACACAAGATGTCACAATTAAACGAAATTAGGTCCACACAAAAATCACTGGAAGAGACCTTCAACCGGAGGATGAATGAACTGGAAGCGCAGCTGAACAGCGGAGTGCCTTCCAGAGATACTGTAGCAAAAGTTGCCGAGGAGTTTCGCACCTTTCGAGAACTCGTGTTTGAGATGCTCGGTATGCTCCGCAATCAAGTAAATGACTGCCTCAAAATCGTGGATGAAATGGAGACAAGATCACGACGAAAAGTGCTCCTCTTCATTGGTGTGGCTGAATCTGATAAGGAAGACTGCACCACTGCAACACTTGACCTAGTGCAGAAGAAGCTGGGTCTCAAAGATATCACACAGGGTGATTTTAAGGTCTGCCACCGGATTGGAGCCCAGAGTCGAGATCGCCCCCGACCCATACTTGTCCGATTTGCCAGTACAGATCTCAGAGCAGCTGTTTGGAGAGCAAAGTCCGCTTTAAAGGGCTCTGCAGTTTCAGTTAGGGAATTCCTAACGAAAGCCCGACAGGCGGTCTTTTGCAAAGCTCGTCAGCACTTCGGGATGAGGGCTGCTTGGACACAAGACGCCGCTATCTACATCAAAGCGCCCTACAGCAGTCGCCACAAGTTGTCTTCAATGGATGAGCTGGACCTTTTGATGGAGAAGCACCCTGTTTCTACGTCTAAATCTGACAAGCGGGCCGGCACTGGTGACACGGGGTTGAAGCAGCCTTCTTCACGTAGATAACTTGCATCGCCTTTATTGTGCGTGATATTTTGTGTCGTGTAAAGTTTTGTTTTGTTGTTGCTCAGTGACGTAAGTTAATCGCAACCAATTGGTACCCCATAACTATGTAATTATCTAGTTTGTGCACTGTCCTTTAACAGGTAGGTTTTAATTTAATTAATTTCGATACCCACTGTTTTATTTCTCAGGAATTAATTTTTAATATTATTTGATTGACAGCTTCAACTTGACATATGACACAACAATATTCGGATGTCAGTTGATGTCAGTCCAATTGTCCAATTTGTTGCGTTCAGAAATGCCTTGTTCATCTAGTTTGTTGCGTTTAGTTTATTGATTGTTTAAAATGTATTGTATTTTTTTATTGTTATAGTTATTTCTAAATATTAATATTTTGTGAGTGTCGGCTGGCGGGTGGTGCAGAGAAGTATTCAGAGTAGATACGAGTTTAGTAGTAGTAGTAAATTCATATATTTACTTAATTAATATTTATTTAAAGAAATATTTATATATATATCATTTATAAATTTATTTATTTTTTATTCTTTATCTATAAATTCTTAGTACTAATGTCTGATGATGATTCATTTTATTCAGCAAACGAATCTGTTGGTTCATCGAATAATGATAGTTTCAGCTCGGTTTCAGATTCACTTGGGGATTTTTTGCAAAAACATTTAATGAGCAACACAAATGTTTATTTAATGTCTGTCACATCAACGCTCAAAGTATTCCTAGTCACTACAGCGACTTGGTTGATGCTTTCGCTAATTCCAACGTACATGCCATCTTGGTTTCGGAGACTTGGCTCAAGCCTCACCTTCTTTCTACTTCATACGCTCTCCCTGGCTTCGTTCTCATTAGGAACGATCGAGTCGATAGGAGAGGAGGTGGAGTAGCTATTTATCTGCGTAGTAACTTTTCTTACAAAATATTAACATTTCCTACTTCCAGCAACGGTACTACTGCGGAATTTATTTTTCTAGAGGTGTGTTTCAAGGGGGCTAGGGCCATTCTAGGTGTTGTTTATTCTCCTCCAGCAGCGGATTATTTCTCCAGTTTCGAAATGATTCTGGAATCTATAGGGTCAGAGTATACTCACCATATCATCATGGGCGATTTTAATACCGATCTCCTCTCGAGTAACTCCCTTCGTTCCCGTAAGTTACTCCAGATCGTTGAGTCCACTAGCTTTCATATCTTACCACTGCAAGCTACTCATCATAATTTGGATGGAATGGATACTTGGTTAGACATCATTCTTACCTCGGCTCCTTCTCTAGTCCGTCATCATGGGCAATCTTTAGCTTCGGGGTTTTCTCATCATGATTTAATTTTTCTCTCCTACAAGCTAAAACCACCAAAACCTTGTCCTAAAGTTATGTACGTGCGTTGCTTTGGTCGGATGAATGAGGATAAACTCCGTGAGGATGCGTCGGGATTGGATTGGGAACCGGTATTTGAGGCCCCTACGTTAAATGATAAAATTGACGTTTTCAATGATTTGGTCGTGGGGTTGTACGACATTCATGCGCCTGTTAAAAAAGTTAAAATTAAGCGGCCTCCAGCTCCCTGGATGACGAATGGAATCAGGATGGCTATGCGGCGCAGAGACCGAGCTTTTCGCAAATTTAAGAAAGACCGGGACGATGATAACTGGGCCCTTTATAAAACTGCAAGGAATCGGTGTAATCAGATGATTCGCAACGCTAAACGCCGTCATATTCTTATTCATATTAATTCATCTTCTCCCAAGGGTATTTGGCAGTTCTTGGGGACTCTAGGAATTGGCAAACATGGAAGTGTTGATCCTCCGTTGACGGTTGGTATAGATGAAATCAATACTCATTTCACCTCCTTCGTACCTATTGATCATCTAACCAAGCGTCGTACCTGTGAGTACTTAGCAAACCTTCCTCGCCCCAACGTAGACTTCTTTCACTTTTCTTCAGTTGAACCTGGCGAGATCAATAAGATAATTATTTCTATCAAATCTAATGCTGTTGGTAATGATGGTATTAGCCGTCGCATGATTATACCCATTCTTGATCATCTTCTTCCTGCTTTAACACACATCATAAATTTTTCTTTAGATTCAGGGACTTACCCGTCTTCGTGGCGATATGCTTTTGTTATTCCTCTGCCTAAAATTACAAATCCCACTCTTCCTAATAATTTTCGACCTATTTCTATTCTTCCTTTTTTATCTAAAGTGCTGGAGGCTTGCGTGCATAAACAAATGACACATTTTGTGCATCGAAACAATTTGTTGAGCCAGTTTCAATCAGGCTTCAGGCCAGGACATAGCACCACCACTGCGCTTCTCAAAGTAACTGGCGACATTAGAACTGGCATGGATGATACCAAAGTTACGGTTTTAGTTTTGGTTGATTTTTCTAATGCTTTCAATTCTGTCAGCCATGATATCTTACTCTCTATCCTATCTCATCTGATGTTCTCGGCAGGTTCTTTAAACTGGTTCTCATCTTATCTTCGGGGACGCCAGCAGTCCGTGCGCGTGGGTGATACTTTATCGAGGTGGCGCGATCGTGACGCTGGTGTTCCTCAAGGCGGTATTCTTTCTCCTTTATTATTTTCTATTTTTATCGATCTCATTACTAATGTCCTTCAGTGTGCGTTCCATCTTTACGCAGATGACTTGCAGTTATATGCCCAGGCCAATGTGAATAACATATCCGAGGCCATCACTAAGCTTAATGGGGACCTTAACGCTATCAAGACCTGGTCAGACAAGTTTGGTTTGACTATAAATCCGTCTAAGTGTCAGGCCATTGTGATAGGGAGTCAACGCCTCTTAACTCGATTAAACACCGACACATTACCACCTGTTATATTTAACGGCTCCATTATCGCGTTACATTCTTCGGTTAAGAATCTCGGGATTTTCCTTGATACCACCCTCAACTGGCATACTCAAATAACAAATGTAAGTCAAAAGGTTACGGGTACTTTGCGGGCTTTATATCGTCTCAAGAACTTTCTTCCTTATAAAACTAAAGTAATGCTCGTCCAAACGCTAATATTCCCCTTGATTGATTATGGTGATGTATGCTATCTTGACCTGAATGCAGAGTTCCTTAATAAACTTGACCGACTTCTAAATAACTGCATTCGATTCATTTTCAATCTTCGTAAGTTTGACCATGTTTCTTCCTACCGTTCCGAACTTAAGGGGCGTCTAAACGGGCCATTTTTAACGGCAATTTGTGGCGGCAATGCTGTGGCCGGCAGCATTGCTAGCAATACTGGCAAGACCGTAATATTGACGTAATGTTCCGACCATATGGCAATACATGTTTTGTATGGACACCAATATTGGTCAATATTGATGTGATAGGTTGCCCGGCGATCGTTGAGCTATAGATTTTTCGTATTATGGCATGGTTTATCCTTGTCTACGCGACATGAAGTTTGCTGTGGGTGACGCAGTGACTTATTGCTAAATTCTGTGTAGTCAGGTGTCATGTTGTTTTAGGTTATTTTAAAAAAGGTTTGTCGTCTTTGATAGGTACTGAAAAATGAAGTCAACTAAGAACACTGACCTCTATAGTCTTAATATTTAAAGTGAACTGCCTATGGTCTCCAATGAGCAGTACCTATGAACTGAATCGACCACCGACTGACACCAGTACCTACACGAAATTGCGGAGCGGCGATGGGAATAGTTACAACATCAAATTATTTGTACTACTGCCACTTACAGTGATGTAACATCGTGCGAACATTTGAACGAAAATGAATAGATACTGTGCACCTTGACCTTACCCATATACTTACAGCAGCAACGACATCGATATGTGAAGCGCAAATTCTAAACAACTGAATCACATCAAGCACTGCCTGGAAATTGTAAAAACCCAACAAGAGGCGTTGAATGTGAGAGCAGAATCCTACGAAAGCCATCATTAGGTACACCATGTATGCAATTTTATTACTTGGTGGCTTATTCATAGGACTGTGTGGCACCCTCAAGGTCAAGCAATGTCTCCACAACCACACACAACAGAGGAGCGCGGCGAGTCCACATCAGATCGCACTCAAGCAATAGAATTGTTGTCGTGTACTGCTGGACACCAAGTCGACAAAGTGAGTTAACCCATCGTCAATCATTGCCATCAATGATAACATTTACAATTCACGAACCTTTGTAATGAGATAATAAAATAAATATTATATT
The DNA here is from genome assembly GCA_945859575.2 of Herminia tarsipennalis. Classification (NCBI taxonomy): domain Eukaryota; kingdom Metazoa; phylum Arthropoda; class Insecta; order Lepidoptera; family Erebidae; genus Herminia; species Herminia tarsipennalis. The sequence continues at coordinate 26,298,502 of OX243841.2, read as the reverse complement.
ATTTATTTTAAATATATTTTCCTTTACATATTCCATAGTTTGTGTTTATCTTAAGGTATAACTTTATGCTGCATAGGTTAACCTAGCGCCTGTGCATTCTGTATATGTTTTTACTTTTTATACAATAACTTTTCCAGTACAATAAACACAACATATTTTTTCTCATATACATTACAATTTTCTGAACATGGTTCTTACCACATTTACCAAATTCTGGAAACAGCTTGGAAATAAATAAAAAGGCAAATAATTTAGGATCAAATGTTTTATTAGTTAAAGTACATAGTTTGGTTTTTACATAAGAGTATTTATCGAATATGTCATCCAAAAACTTAGCTGGGGTAGATATATCTCATCATATCTATGTACTCCCGCCCAAATACCATGTCAGTGTCAACATGGGCACAGCAACCTACAGTTACATTTCCAACAAGTGCAGCAATAACCTGAGATAGCATCTATAGTATTGACAACATTTTAATAATAAATTAGTAAAATAAGTTCTGCTACCAATATGTCTGGACTTTACTCTCTTTCTAAATAAATACCTATAATTAGAGGGATAACATCTTTAAGGGCATCCTAGTCAATGATTCTACCAAACAAACATGCATAAGTGAGTACTCCTCTGTATGAGGTCGCAAGTCAAAGCTTAAAATTATCATATCATTTTGTTTTATCATAAACTAGGCTTGTAAAAGACGATAATTGAAATATTTTCAGTTAATGCTTTCTACAAGCCTAGTTTATGATAAAACGAATTGATATTAATTTTAAGCTCTCACTTACAATAGGGTGCTCATAATTTCATTATTTACTTCTAATGGGTAGGTGCCATTTATTCATACATGCTCACCACATCTTTGCTTACCACATAGTATGACCGGGCTGTTGATATGTCCCAATTGCCAACTCAATCTAGAATATGACCATCATAACATACCGTAAATGGCTTTACTAAATTCTGATATTTATGTAAACTATGTCTTTAATAAAAGAATAGTTGCTACTAGTTTGCAGATAAACATATTATGTTGCATCACAAATGATAATAGCAGGCTCGATTTCATTGAGCAGATCAGGATTTCCAAATAAGCTCTCAGGTATTATTCTGCTCCTCAAATCAACTTCTGCCACCATCGCCAGGTGCCATCTGCAGGCTCATGCACTCTCTTGCCTTAGACATATACCGTTCCAATGACTTTCGGCTTATGACACAGACTACTTCTATGCAATTTCTTCAAGTAAATACTTAATGCAACACTTGCAGAAGGTACTTCATCACCTAATCTTCCCATTAATGTCCCTAGTGCTGGAGGTGGTACTGGTAAGAGATACATTCTGAAAACAAGACAATATGATATTATTCCAAATTCAAATTGTTAACATGTCTGTTAACAAATTGCTGAATTATACCTATGCACATTTCTCGTAGCAGTCATCCAACATGTTGCGCAAACGTGTTTATGATCTGTAATAAAAACATTTGTTACTTTTAATATGTTTATATAGAAACCTTAGGAAGTTTGAGAATTAAAAGCTTGATAAAACGATACACAGTGAATGGTGCTTGCTTCAAGTTTTATGAAATATGTACTACTTATTGTATTATCAAGTCCAAGAGATGAATTGAAAGTTTCAAAATCATGAATTGTGTGTGTAGGCAGCACAGCAGATTTAGTTATCTAAGTAGATACTAACCGTCGTTGGTGACATCCAGCCACTAAGAACATTCACCATGGCTTCAGTTGCATCTAAAAACAAGCGCCGGCGCTGGTGCGTAAGTCATAACGAACCATTCTCGGTAGAGAGTACCTACTTTTAATTTATGAATAAAAGTAAAAATCATAATAAATAATTTTGACAGTTATTTGTTGTTTTATTGTAAACTTCGGTGTTGCCAGTCATATCATAACATAATAAAGATTTTGAATTTGTGTATCGATTCTCATCTCCTGATTTTATTTTGTTATTAAATAAAGAATAAATTTACGCTTGTATTTCCTTTTTTCTATTATATTACAGTTCTATTGGATTATGTCGTAGATTTATGTAAAGAATTGTTCATATTTTTATGAAGACAACAAGAGATTATTAAAATCGTTTTTTTTGGTAAATAATTTATTATTAAAAATCGATTAATCGTAACATACTGGCATCTATTTATGCAGCAGGTAGTTAATTGGTAGATAATAGGAAGTTACAGGTGCTTTGAACTAGACTAGGGTTTCGTTTTGTACTTTTTTCTGGTGAAGTTATGGTTGCTATTACACGAGGTTATAAGTGAATTAAGTTTACTTTCTAGAAGTATTTGTGTATTTCAACATTGCAGCTGTCCAAGCACTAAGCACTTGTGCTGCACATTTACTATATATTTTTTTATTTTGTTGGGGATGACATGATACACATTCAATTTAGGCAGCGCTCTAGTGTGACCCAATTTGCTGTTTATGTTATAAATAAACTTGATGTCTTTCCATGTGCCAACATCTTTAGCTATCATAAAATATAAGTACTTATGTTCTGTCCTGCTTTTTGAATTACCAAGACCAGTTCGAAAGGTGAGACCTTGGTCACACATAAGATCCAATGGCGACGATCCTGCTTCTCTTCCAATACAATATCTTTTATTAATCGTACAAGCTCTACTGCTTGTACAATTATAAATTATAATAAAGATTGTATTATAATGAAGTAATAAGCCAAGCTATTACTTCATACTAACTGACTAACTAACTGTCTGTCACCAAGGAGAAATATCCCTTTAATCATGAATACCAGAGTATGGTCACGATATTTTTGCGACCTTTCATTTTGAACCAACTCTACAAAGCCATTAATAATGGCCCTTGCTTCGATATGTGTTAAATGTGGGTTTCTAACATTTGGTTGGTATCTCATCAAACACTAAGTACATAATTAAATTAAACACTCAGCTCCTACGCCTGAAATTAAATTAATAACCCATACTTGCAACTCAGACGTAGTAAATTGCTGCTGCATGGCAATAAAGCGTACTAATAGTATAAAATACTTGGGAGTTATAATAGACCAAAACTGACCTTTAGGGAGCATGTCGAAACCATGGCTGCAAGAACCAGAAAGCTTATATATATTATGAAACAATTACGCGATGTGGCCCCGACTTGCTTGCTAATCATGGTTTATAAATCGCTTGAACAGTCGTTACTTGAGTACTGTATCTTAGCCTGGGGTGGTATTGCCGCGACACATCTAATGTTACTGGAGAGAGCACAGCGATCCGTATTGAAAACTTTATTAGCAAAGCCATTCCGGTACCCAACTATCCAAGTCCACGATGACACACAAGAACTCAGTGTCAGAAGACTATTTATAAAAAAAATTACTCTATTGACTCTTAAGAAAGTTTTAAACGCCTCTTCTTTCTGCAATGATAACAGAATGAATAAGCGTATTTTAAGTTTACCGACTATTAGAGTTAGACTACATTCGCTAAAAGATTCTGTAGATACCTTCAACATTATGTGTATAATAAAATTATCAAATCATGTAACTTGCACACCCTGTCGTTTTATCAGGCTAAATGCAAACACAATAAAGAACTCCTAACTTGGACTTACGACCAATCGGAAAACCTACTTAGACAACTAGCATAAGTTTAATACTCTGTTACTAACTTGTTATGTCCTTTATTTTGTTAATTATGTATCATAGGTTCGAAGATTTACCTAACTCTGTTTATTTGATTTTTCTTTTATTTATTTTAATATTTTTCACATTGTTCTAATATTTTACAAAATACTTCCATGTACCTACTCATAGTCAGAAACTGTAAGTTGGGCTCCTTGCGGGACAGGCTTAGCCTAGTGCAAGGAGTCACGTCAAATATCACAAATAAGTACTTGCTGTATAGTATAATAATTTTAAACAATATTATTGTGATGTATTTTGTAATTTTTTCTGGAAATAAACTTATTACATAATGCTTATATTACTTATTAAATTATAATACTATATAATATACTAGCTGTCCCGCGCAACTTCGTATGCGTAATTTTTCCCCGTTTTTAAAACATTTCTCGTCTCTTCTCCGCTCCTATTAGTCGTAGCGCGATGTTATATATGGGCTATCCAACAAAAAAAGAATTTTTCAAATCGGACCAGTAGATCCTGAGATTAGCACGTTTACACAAACAAATAAACTCTTCCGCTTTATAATATTAGTATAGATATGCAAGATGCATTATAATATTATATTTCTGAATAGTATGTAGTACCTAATATCTAGTTATTAACTTTGTACGTTTTTTATTTTATTTTTTTCCCTAATATCTAGTCATTAATTTAATTAGTTTGTAAGTTTTGCAGCACCCATAAGGGGTCTATGTATGTTTAAGGACTGCCTGTAACAACATTGTGCAATAAATGAATAAATAAATAATTTCTTATTTACTTCCTAGTTTTTTTAAAAACAAACTTGACTTGGATGAAACAAGAGAACAACAGAAACAAAGAGCATCAGAAAGTTTTCATAATTCTAGTCATAGTCAATATCAAAAATTTTCAGATGTCATTACTGACAGTTCAACCAAATTAAATGTCATAGAGTTTGGCCATTGTTGCTGGGTTGTGTTGCCCGCTTATGAGTCTGGGTCATGCGCCATACTATTGCCGACATATTGCCATACATTGCCTAACCATAGATTACTTGGCCAGCAGTTACATTTTTGTGATGGTTGGGCAATAAGTTGCCAATAGTGCCGCCACAAATTGCCGTAAAAAATGGCCCGTTTAGACGCCCCTTTAAATGGCTCCCTATTCGCCAGCGACATACTTTACGCGCTCTCACTACACTCTATTCTATTCTTAATTCTCCTACTGCCCCTTCTTACTTAACTTCCTACTTTCAGTACCTGCACTCAAATCACAGTAGAGATCTTCGATCTTCCGACAATCTACTTCTTTTATGCCCTGCTCATTCTTCTGGATTCGTCGGATGCTCTTTTATAGTTCAATCTGTTTCTCTCTGGAATGCCCTGCCCCCCGAAATTAGGATGGCACCCAATCGCCTTAATTTTAAATGGAAGGTACGCACTTTCCTTGATGGATCAGCTGAATCATCACAACATTAGTAACATAAATATTTGTCTGTATCTATGTATTTATTTATGTATGTATGTATGTATGTATGTATGTATGTATGTATGTATTGTTGTAAGTACGTATACTATTGTATAGTTATGTATGTAGGTATATATGTATGTATGTATTTCTGTAAGTATGTATACTATTGTATATGTAGTTACATTGGATTTTAGTATTTATTTTATATTCTCTATCTAGCTATTTTTATTTGTGTATTATGTAAGAATAATAGGAAGTTTTTATTTTACAATTAGGTTACTGCACCTACACATTCCATTTCTACATCACCCTAAGGTAGACTGGCAGAGAATGCTTTTAGCATTAAGTCCACCTTTGTACAACTTTGTGCATAAAGTTTTAAATAAAATAAATAAATAAGTAGCTATATTTTACCGGATTTTTCGAAAAACGAAACTACTTAGTTTGTGTGGTTGCCTTTTTGCACGCTCTTTAGCCTCTTGATCGCCTAGTGGTCGAAATATGACCGCAGTTCATTAAATTTAAAAATTTGAAATTTCATAATTTTTTGGAAAAAATCTCCCCATCTGTCTGTATGTTTGTACAATAGGCGACACGTTATCGTCATCACCTGGGCGTCACGTCACCATATTTTGTGCGAAAACATAATGTGGCCTTTTTAACTTGAGCTGCTATCAGTGATAAGATTATGGAAGAGTGCCACATGACAGCGCCGATGAACGCACGTCAAGAGTGTTTTTAAAATATGCCGATCTGTAATACCAGTAATCCTGTTGTAAAGATCGTCAGTTCAATAACCGATTTGTCAGTTCCCAGAATGGGATAATAATATTGTTTTTTTGAAGTCTTAGTTTGATTAATTAAAAAAAAATTTGGTTCCTTTTCGTGAGCTTTTCGTACAAGTAGTATGTACCCTACTTACCTAAATCTATACTAATATTTTAAAGCTGAAGCTAGTCACGTAGGTGTAGTCGTTAGTGAGTGTCGTGGAGTTGATTCCCACAGAGAATAAATATTTGTGAGATAAGCACGATCGTTTATTCAATGTATAGATGTAATTTTATTTCTCTATAATATGTGTGTACTTAGATAAATATAATCAGTTTATCAGTTGTCTGATTGCTATAGTAGGTAAGGAACAAGCCCTGCCTAATTTGGGATCGGTGGCGGTGTGTGTGTGTATCCCCACATACATATTTATATCACTCTAAAGAGTATTTCTTATAAAAAAATTATACCTACACATAGTGCACATCATCCTATCAGAAAAACAAAGTGTTATCAGCAAAATCTTCGTCGTTTTACATTTGAACAAGAACATAGTTTGTTAATAATAACATTGCGTTAAGCGCACGGAAGAAATACCAGCAAATTTTGTGGAAATCAAACGTAAAATACTTAAAATCGCTCTAAAGCAGCTCGTAAAGTAGAGATTTTGCAGATATCAGTTTGTTCTTCGTATAAATTAATGTCACTAACTAACCTAAAAGATTTAAATGTATTCAAAATACAAGGTTTACCAAATAATCTACAATTTCCGCTCACAACTTATCTTATCAAGAAAGAAATTAGCGCAATATTTCCTTCAAAATAACAAACAATATTTATTATACCTAAATAGTCTTGAAACGAAAAGCATATTTTTGAACAAATATCGATTCCATCCCAAACTACGCACTGTGTCGTACCTACCCGCACTAGACCGGGCCTGTGTCGCGCGGGATTCATACACATACAAATAAACGGATGCAAAGTGCACCCAAACAGCCGAGATGTTTGGAAACCACAAAGCTTTATCCCATGTTGGAATGGTACTCTGGGGCGTCAGTCAGTGTCTGCAAAAATATGAGGAAATGACACACACACAATCATACAACTATAATGTACTTAATGTCGACATTTACCTAAATAAATTAAAGCAGCTTATATGTTTTGCCGCAATGATAACTGTAATCATTTGTAAGTTGTACTACTAAATTGTGTATCATGGCGATGTATAAAGTAATATTATTTTTTACTAAACAAGTAAAAAATAATGTTTTATGTTTAACAAAATTCAGTTTCATTAAAAGTTACAAAATGTGGACTCTTCTTATCTTAGAACTGGACCGAATAAGGAGAGCATACGCCAAAGAATTTGCATACCCTTATTTAAATTGTTAGTGGCCCCGACTGCTAGAGGTCTTTGGTTCCATTCCCACTCAGGATAAATCAAAGATTGATGAGCACGATTGTTTATTCTGTCGAATACCCCTCGTTTCTAACTAAAAGCATAGAACAAATACATACTAAAAGCTACGTGATGGAGTTGACACGGACATTTAATTAATGTAAAAAAAACCTTTTTACTATGGTATACCTACGTTAATTGTGAAGTCACGAGTGTTAATAAGCACTTTTGAAAGAAACTGTTTGGCTATTCATTTGAGGGGCAGCTTTACGATGGTGGCGAGACGAAAGGGTACAGTTGTGTATTGGTCAGATTATTTAACAAGCTGACCCGCGCACCTTCGTAAGCGTAATTTCATTGCTGCTCCACTCCTATTAGTCGTAGCGTGATGGTATATAGCCTATAGCCTTCCTCGATAAATGGGCTATCCAACAGTGAAATATTTTTTTAATTTGGACCAGTAGTTTCTGAGATTACCGCGTTCAAACAAACAAACAAACTCTTCAGCTTTATAATTTAAGCATAGATTATTTTAAAGAAGAAAGATTTATTAATTTGTTTGTTACGAGTAATCTCTACAACTACTGTGTCGATTTTAGTTAATTTTGTTATACCTAGGGGAGGGTAACTGTGACAACTAACATAGAAGGACGCGATGCAAGTTTAAAAAAAAATTGCTTAATAATGTTGAACCCAGCCTTGTGCAGTTGTATATATTATGCAAATTTCATCAAAACCGACTCAGTGGCTCAGTAAGTCAGTCTATGATAAGCAAACAGAACGACTTACCGACAGTAATGATGTAAGGCACTCGAATCAGGTCCACCAGCGTTATTTAGGTCTTTATTTTGTTTCTAAAACCCTAAGCCCCTATCGGAGGATAAGAATCTAGGCTACCTGGTCTTTATTAGGGACTTTAGCTACTATCTTAAAAGTTATTAAATGTAGACATCTGTTAGATAATACACATTTCAAAAACATATGAGTCACCAGTGATAGTAGCGATAAAACGGTTACATTTCATCGTATCATTAAATTGATTGGTAATCAAGTGCTTAGGATACCTAAGTATATTAAGTTTTTACTATTTGTACACAATGTAATAAAGACATTACTTTACTACCAAGATATAAGACGTAAAAGTGTCAATATATGCTCATAAATTTATGTTATTATGGGTTTTTTCAATTTTGGGCGTGGTGCGTATATACAATACTAGCTGTCCCGCGCAACTTCGTATGCGTAAATTTTCCCCGTTTTTGCAACATTTCTCATTGCTGCTCCGCTCCTATTGGTCGTAGCGTGATTTTGTATAGCCTATAGCCTTCCTCAATAAATGGGCTATCCAACAGTGAGATAATTTTTCAATTTGGATCAGTAAGTAGTTCCTGAGTTTACCGCGTTCAAACAAACAAACAAACTCTTCAGCTTATAATATTAGTATAGATGTGCGTGTATATAATTTTGTACTATGTTCTATCCTATGGAGCTGATATATGTAATTATTATAATAATATCTCAACCTACAATTTGCATCAGTCCTACAATGTCCAACACGGTGAATGTTACGTATATGAGTGGCAGCACCTTACCTACGATAATTTGTTGTTATTGGCATTTATTCATGTATTTTACTAATCTAGTTGTATTATAGCTGTAAGCTTCTCGAATAAAATTTGAAAATAACCCTTCCTTACAGTCTGGTAAAAAGCGGCCAAGTTTTCTTTTTTTCTCAAGACAAACTTGGCAATCTTCTTTAAGATATTATCGACCCTAGCTCACGCTTAGGAAGTCAAAATAGAGTCTAGGTACTCGGATACAATAAATAAATTGATTAAATTACATAATAATACTAATAGATAGTGTTCAACGCAAATTACTCGCACTGGCAAGTGTATTATCGATAGCACATAACTTATAGAATTAGATCATTATTGATAGACGATAGTAGCCAATGTGGAGACCAGATTGTGATATTTCATGGAATACGACAATATTATAATATAGCCGCGCAACTTCGTATGCGTCAATTTTCCCCGTTTTTGCAACATTTTTCATTGTTGCTCCGCTCCTATTGGTCGTAGCGTGATGTTATATAGCCTATAGTCTTCCGCGATAAATGGGCTACCCACAGAAACATATTTTTTCAATTCGGATCAGTAGCATCTAAGATTACCGCGTTCAAACAAACAAACAAAATCTTCAGCTTTATAAAATTAGTATAAGGTTTGATGTCGTAGTAAATGTTTTCGATATTGCGTAATATTCTCTTTATTGATTAGCGCCAATCTGTACACGGACTAGTAAGGTCTGCAAGACATATACCTACAGATGCACATGAGTATTGTCATTGCCGAACTCTCTTATTTTGATTAGATTTTTGGACAAAGGTGAGTCATCTATGCAGTTGCAACTGCCTCATCATTATTCTGGGCGACCGTGCTCAGTCACTCTGCCCTCTTCATCTTGACTTAATCATCTTCCCAGAATTATTGAGATGTCCACTATAATTAGGGTCCAGAGGAGCCTCCTTCCCCCAAAGGTCCATGCTGCATCTGCTTGGTGTAAAACGTCTACAAAATAATTAATCTCCAATAATTCCTCTTTTGCAGAAAATGGAACTCCTTCACGTGATCATCAAGTCCGGTCCCTCGCCGCGTCCTTTGGCCTGGTCTTTGGAAGTCTCACCTTCAGAGGCTGGTGAAGACTGGCGGATGATCAGAGCCTTCGGAGATAGGGACCATTGTCGAAAGCTCTGGGATTTAAGGCCCGAGAGGAGAAGACGGAAGGCCAGGGCAGCTAAGAGGACGAACCGAGCTGATAAACCTGCTTGTTCCACGCAGTTTGTTAGTCCAAGACCGCTGGAAAATGGAGAGGTAAGTTTGAACAGATGTTATCTTTGGCACAGGACAAGATTTCTCCTTTCCTCTTTATCATCTTATAAAAATTGTACGCCGCGGTATCAAGTTCCAGAGAACTGGGAACTTATTAGCGGTTAATAAAGCTCCTTTGTTAGTTACGGTAATAACACCTAAATATCTAATATCGTGGCGATTAAGTTGTCAAAGAATTTCTAAACAAGTACCGGAGCCTATAGATGCTATTTATACAAGGAGTATTCCTCTGATGTCAACAACTTCCCAAATGCTTGCCACTGTGGCGCGGTGAGAGTCCGACTGCTACGCAAGAAGTCGTGGGTTCTATTCCCACACGGAACACCACATTGTGTGATCCTCAAATTGTTGTACCGAGTTTGGGTGTACTTTGTGTCCATGACATGTATGTTTGTAAAGAGCTTGTACCCTACTGCGGGAATCGTCTTTAAAAAAAAATACTATCAAGTAGTTCGTTTGGTATTCCTATAAGCAGTTACTGCAGTAACTGCTTATCAGATGTACATTTCCTTCTGTTGATTGCAAAAGCTTTTTGTAACTTTCAGATGCACGTAGGCATAGGCGAGGGCGTGTCTGCCCGGCGCGTGCGCATCTCGTTCCGCGCAGCACACCCGGCGCCTGCGCGCCACCAGTACTACACGGTGCGCGCGCTCACGCTCGCTGCACGCTGTCTCTGCCACGGGCATGCTGAGAGGTGCCAGGTTGATGCTGAGGTTGGTTACTTTGAATGGAATATTACATATTTTTTCTTTGAAAGAAGCTATGCTTATGTTGAAATCTTTTGAAGCAACGCTATAGACGTTGTTTCACATACATGCATACGCTATAGACATGTAACATTTAAGCAGCTTCTCAATGAAGGACCATTGTGTTGTTTTTTTTAAATCAATTTTGATATTTTTTTTCTTTACTGTTTCTTGAAAATCAGTGTTGATTAAATGTAGTAGTAGTCATAGGTAACATCACTTGAGGATTTAAGTTATAATTGTTTGTGGAGTTTAGTTTTTTTTTATTTACTACATGTGCCTTCTGACTTTGTTCGCGTTAAGTTTCAGTGCTGTTCTCTACCTCTAAAGTTAGCGTGATTATAAAAAGTAACTAAGTTACTCTTTACATCTTCAGCTGTCTGACAGTGTGAGTCCCGTCAAAACCTGGAGATTAGCCGGAACAAACAGACAGACAGACAGACGAACAGTAAAAAAATAAAATTGTGTTTTTGCTATAAGTTCTAAATAAAATCTGAAAATATATAATTAATATGTTTAATTTGTTCTTAGTATAAAAACTAATTTTGACGTTACAAACAGACACTTCAATTTTATTTATTTGTATAGAAGATATAGATAGATTAACCTTTATTATAATCTCGCATCGTAAATTTGTTATTCTGTTCCAGGGAGCAAAATGCGATTGTATCCATGGCACATGCGGGTCCCACTGTCACCGCTGCTGTTCAGGCGGGCCCTGGGCGCCCCACCAGCCCTGCGGGGACGACGACCGGAGCGAGTGCTCGTGCGGCGAGCGTGGCGCCTGCTCCTACGACGACACCGGCGCTATACTCTGTGTTAATTGCACTGTGAGTTTCTTCTCATACTGATTTTGTCTGTTTCGCAAACGATCACCCATTAAGGATGTGAAACAGTAACCGAATTAAACTTGCCGTAGTTCCTACCTAATCCTTATTAGACTCAAGTTAGTAAAATAAAAGATTATGCATAAGTTCACTGGCCTTGTGTTTGTATTACAGGAGAACAGAGCGGGTCCCCTATGTGACAAATGTCTGTTTGGATATTACAACAGTCTGCCGGACGGGCCCTGCCTGCCTTGTGACTGCGATCCTCATGGTTCCGACGGTAAGTAGCAAACACTGTTGAAGAAAGGAATATTGTTATACCAGACGCAGCAGCAACCTGAATTATTGGTCTGTTAAATTATTCTGTCTTTTTTAAACTCGATGGAAAAATGGTTATAGGTAGTTTTGATGCTTTCGCGATTGATACTAAACCAATGTTATGCACGTCCATGAAGCTGGCATTGTAGTTTTAAAACATTCTGCTTACAACGCCATCTATTATAACATAGTAAAAGTTTTATTTACATATTGCAATTCTAAATTTTATACGCTACATTTGCAAACTAAAAATGGATAGATATGTTTTATAATCGTCTACTATCTAATTTGCAAGTTCTATATCTAGTTCTTAGTAAATAAGATTATAATTCTATTGGTATGTTTACAGCGCCATCTATTATCAAGTAGTGAAAGTTTAACTACAAAAGTAATAATTTAATTTCAAAATGATGTCGTTCATAAGATTCCTGGTGGGATGTTTTAAGTAAAAAAGTATATAGGCTACAAGTGCTCAAAAAGTAGCATCTCAAAATTTGTGCAAATTACCAAATTTATAGGTCGCATCGCCGGCGTCAACAGAAGAAAGTAGCGGATTACATTTCTCTCTTTCTTTTCTCTCGTGATAATGAGTTTTTATAATAGTGTGACATTACAATATGTAACCTGTCTACACCTTTTTACTTTAAACATCAGTCTGTCCCACCAATGGCAAAAAAGCTAGTAGCGATTTTGTCACTCAGAATCGCTATCGCTAAATATACGTATCTAGAGCTCGTTTAAACAAAAGACGTTCTCACTGCCACCGTGTACTCGCTCTATACTTTTAACTCTTTTGTTTACACGGACGGGATCTACAATATACACATATTGCTAGCTAAGTTTGCGTGTCCGATGTTGGCGCGTAAGCAGCGCGCAACTCGAATTTAGGTATCGGAGGGGATGAAGGAGACGGGCGGGGAACGACTTCCCTGCGCCGAACTTCATCCGAAGACAACTTCACAAACGCAAACTTAGATGGCGCGAATTGTACATTTATTGTATTTTTCTTGAGTGAAAAAATCGCTACCTGCTAGGTATTCGCTTCTCGCCGTTGTCGGTGGGACAGATGCCTAAACATTATTATAAAACTGGGTAGTAGGTGCATTAAAGGTACTAGGTACGCTTGTTTCTTTGATTCAAATGCACTGGTTAATTTAGTAACAAAACATTTTATAGGTTCGTGCACATGGAACAAAAAGCGTCACCAGTTCGTTTGTACCTGTTTGTCTGGTTACACTGGTCATTTGTGCGACGTTTGCGAGGACCCTGGTGCTTCGTACCCTGACTGCCAGCTCGTCACCACGCCGGCTTGCAAGTGCGACCCTCGGGGGATTGTGGACCCTAGCAGGGTGTGCGATGAAGTCTGTGAATGCAAGGTAAGTGGTTGTTGGTACTCTTGGTTGTGTTTGAGCACATTGGATTAGCGGGCTGTGGTTGAGTTAGAGATTGCTTGACGTGTTTAAATGCCGTGCAGTGAATAGTGAATGTGATTCGTGACCATTTTAGTTTTTTATTGGCTAACTGTAAAAAGAGAGCAACTGTAAAAAGTTAAAAATACAATAAATGCATTTTTGAAAGATAGAAAAATTTGAAATCCAGACTCAGGAATCGAACCCGAGACTTCCAGAAGCGAACCACCTATCTGGACTATGTTATTAGATTTCGATTTTTTCTATCTCTTGTTGTTCGCGAATTTAGGTCTTCGCAGCGACATCTAGTCGGTAGTTAAAGAACTATCACGGCTTTTGTTATTGCTTCGTTACAGAGAGCATTTTAACAAATTATGATGTCGCAGGCCAAATATTGAAGTAATTTTTATAGGCATTTCTTGCTAATAACTTTACAAATACAATAAATGCATTTTTGAAAGATAGAAAAATTGGAAATCCAGACTCAGGAATCGAATCCGAGACTTCCGTAGCCAAACCGGGGCCAGAAGCGAACCACCTATCTGGACTGTTATTAGATTTGTAAAAAGTTGATTCTTTGTTTAATTATATGCCGCTGTGCCTTTTAATTCGTAAGTTTTTTTTCACTTTTATACGCGATTTTATTTCAATATTCGAACTCGTATTCGATGAGGTTGGGTTGAAACTCTTTTTTGTATTAAGTGGCCGTTACCTTCACTTATAAGTTTTTTGTTATTTTCGATGATAGAATAATTCTCAAGTTAAACACGTGTTTAATTCTACTATAATGTAAAATGTGTGGTTGTTAAGCGTTGTGTGTTTATTAGACTATTTTTTTTTAATTGACTCGCTCAGGTTGTATGTCAATTAAAGTTACAGACAATAATTTTAAATGTGTTTGTGCTAGTTGAACGTAGTGGGTGAACGTTGTGACGCGTGCGCCCCGGGCCACTTCGGGCTGAGCGCGCAGCTCGCCGCGGGCTGCCGGCCCTGCTACTGCTCGCATATCACTGACTCCTGCAGCCTCGCTACTGCAGACCTGCAGGAACTCTCCAGAGAAGTATGACTACTATTTTTACCCTACTGCGCAAGAAGGACGGTTATATTTTCAAGTGTATGTAATGTATATATGTATGTATATTTAGTTGGCACACTAGAATCTAGGGCCTAAATGGTTTGACGGACTTTAGCTTGAGAGGTATTAGTAATAGGTTAGATTTGTCTCAGTAGAGAGAGTGACAACATTAGAAAAAGATTTAAAGATTTTTGGCACCATAATTTCAGTTATTAATTTAAAGTAGTCAGGTTTTTTGTTTTGTAATAATATAGCTTACTAGAAATATCGTTAACGAATAGCTACCGAATTGAAACCCCAATCAGTATTTCGTGGAATTTGTAGGTTACTTGGAAACATATATAATATAACTAGCTGACCCGCGCAACTACGTCTGCGTAAATTTTCCCTTTTTTCTTTTTTCTCACTTTTTTTTTTACAACATTTTTTATTGCTGCTCCGCTCCTATTGGTCGTAGCGTGATGTTTTAACCTATAGCCTTCCTCTATAAATGGACTATCCAACAATAAAATATTTTTTCAATGCGGCCCAGTAGTTCCTGAGATTATCGCGTTCAAACAAACAAACAAACAAACTCTTAGGGGTATGAAAAAAAATGTTGGCCTATTCTCATAGATACCGGATAAGCACAAAAAATTTCATCAAAATCGGTCAAGCCGTTTCGGAGGAGTATGGCAACGAAAACTGTGATACGAGAAGTTTATATATTAGACTAGCTGACCCGCGCAACTTCGTCTGCGTAAATTTTTCCCATTTTTGCAAACATTTTTACTTGCTGCTCCGCTCCCATTAGTTGTAGCGCGATGTTTTATAGCCTATAGCATTCCTCGATAAATGGGCTATCTAAAAGTAAAATATTTTTTCAATTTGAATCCGCAGTTTCTGAGATTATCGCGATCAAACAAACAAACAAACTCTTCTCTCTCTTCTAATATTATAGTATACTTATAAATGTTAGGGGTGGATAACCCTTATCACTTAGGGGCATGAATAATAGATTGTAATTTTCCCTTTTTTCTTCCTTTTTTTTATAACGTTTTTCATTGCTGCTCCGCTCCTATTGGTCGTAGCGTGATGTTATAACCTATAGCCTTCCTCGATAAATGGGCTATCCAACAATAAAATAAATTTTTCAGTGCAGCCCAGTAGTTCCTGAGATTATCGCATTCAAACAAACAAACAAACTCTTAGGGGTATGAAAAATAGATGTTGGCCGATTCTCATAGATACCGGATAA
The DNA here is from genome assembly GCA_945859575.2 of Herminia tarsipennalis. Lineage (NCBI taxonomy): Eukaryota > Metazoa > Arthropoda > Insecta > Lepidoptera > Erebidae > Herminia > Herminia tarsipennalis. The sequence goes on along the minus strand of OX243841.2, from coordinate 26,282,720 downwards.
GCACAAAAAATTTCATCAAAATCGGTCAAGCCGTTTCGGAGGAGTATGGCAACGAAAACTGTGACACGAGAATTTTATATATTAGATTTAAAAGTGAAACAGAAAGATTATCAAAATTCCTTTCGCATTAACTATTTTTTTACTACTTACAGTTCTGCTTTGTCTATTATTTTTTTTTGTATGTTAGTCATCACGATAAGTTACATCTAGGCCAAAACACAATTTTTAAGCTACCTCTAGACCAAGTTTCATCAAAATCGGGCTAAGTTTTAGACACTATCCATAGCAAACAAATATTTTCTCTTTACATAACATTAGTATTAGCACAGATAATATAATACTATACTAGTAGTATTAGTATCGAGATATATATAAATAGCAGTTAATTTCAGTTTCTGATAATTACATTTGTTTTGCAGGTGTTATTGCCGCTGGGTGAAGCGTGGCAGATCACGGATTCTCACGCCAACGAGACACTGGAGCCATCTGTTGACGAGGAGGGGAAACCTTTCGTTATTGGCTATGAGGTGAGGCACTATGATATTTCATAACATTATGATCTTATTGATGGATTTCTTAGATTGACTGTTAGACGAGGCGGCAATCTGAACATTTTTGAACATGCGCCTTGGCACCTTACGATAATGTAATACTAGTAAGTTAATAGGCTCGACTATAATAACGCTAAAACTAGGTAGCTATCCCAATTCCTACACTATAGCGGCCACGCATTTTGTAGGTGACAGCGCCACGCTTTTTGACGTAGTATATACAGATGCTAAGTGCCGAAACGTAACTGTGGACCATATTAGTGAACTCGGCAATCACGCTTTTGTAACGTGTGAGTTAATGTTTAAACGCGATAGAACCTGTGAGTAGGCTGGTACACACTTCGAGAGAGATCTAGACGCGGTGCCGTGGAGATTGATTAGTGAATCAAGTGACGTAAACGAAATGGTTTATTGCTCTAATTTATTTCTAACTCGGTTATTCCACTAAAGCATATGATTTTTAAAGCCAAACCCACGCCTTGGATAACGAACACAGTAAAAACTTTGTGTAGACTGCGAGACGAGGCACGTCACCGTTACCATGAAACTGGACTGGAGGCACATACTCGTAGAAAGTATTACATTGATCTCAAAACTTAAGCCAAGGTTTCTTTAATCAGTGAAAAATCTGCTTCCTATGAAGAGAACATCAATGTTATGTGTCAAGATACAATTGGTAAGATCATTGCACATATAAAAACAAATGCCCAAGGACCCGATGGCATATCTAATGATATGTTAAGACTCTCACTCCTACAATCCTTGAAAATCATCATAAATATTGTAAATACCTCAATAATCTCCAGTACATTTCCTGATCTGTGGCGAAAAATACTTACACACGTCTAAAAATAAATACTTACCTTCGTCCGATCAGCATAATAACCTGGCTGTCAAAGGTGTTAGAGAAGGTGGTGTATATACAGATGGTTAAGTTTCTTGAAACAAACAACATACTACCAGACCTACAATCAGGTTTTTGGGAAGAACGCAGCACTGCAACGGCCTTAGTGGATGTTGTGGGCAATATCTTGGAAGCGCGTGATCGGGGAAAGGGAACAATATTGACACTACTGGACTACTCCCGTGCTTTTGATTCCATCAATGAAACCCTGCCGTCGAAACTTGCCTATTATGGCTTTGAGTGGGAAACAGTCAGATGGTTTGACAGCCACCTCTCTAATAGGTCTCGGGCTTCCAAAATTACGGAAATGTCAATTACGTAACTAATTACGCAACTTTTTTCTCCAATTTCGTAATTACGTCATTTTTCCTAATTTTTTTTAATCGACTATGAATTTTTGTAAATATTGTAGATCTACAATTTTTACAATTATCTTTTACTATCTCAAATTCAAGGAATTATCAAAATGAACACAATATTTAAACAAAAAATATTTATTCAAGAACTTACCATCGTATTCGTATGTACATCGTTTAAGTTAAACCATTTTGTTTCGTCCCGAATATAATTTTTCTTCCTGGAAGTGTGCTCTCATAAATGACAAGGCATTTAAGGTTTTGTCCCTCAAGGAACTTCTTAATTTACTACAAAAATATCCGGCGGATGAAAAGGCTCGCTCGGCTTCAACACTTGTAGGCGTTATCGAAAGCAAATAATTATACGCTGCAGTCAAAAAAACTTCGCGACCGCGCCGCCAGCGCTGTCGTAAATGCACATTTCCACCCTAATAATGGAATGGAGATCTGTGTTTACTGTTGAAATTGGTTTATTAATAGTAACTTTGTTTATTTCTTTCTCTAACTGTTGTGCGATTGTCAACTCCTCGTCATCATCGTCACTGGTGGCTATTGCGTCCGATGCACTCGGTTGTGGTTGTGAATTTGTACATTTTTCTGTAGAATTATATTTCAACCGTTCGAACAGTTCCACTATATACATTCGTATATCATCCGACGAAGGTTTCGTGAAATATTCTGTGGCAGCAGTTTTAAAAAATTCCTCATTGTTATGCAAATATTGCAAAACACCGAATACGTTAGTTCGCCTTTCCTTTATTCTCTTTCTAAGAGATGTGGCTAGTTTTCCACTGAGATCGTTGGGCTGAAGATCAAGTTTCTCTAGCATAAATCGAAGCGCAGCGTCGGCCGTCAATAAGTTTGAATCACGGCGACATAATGACAAAACTGTAGTTTTTATTACATCCAAGCTGTAATGAATGTCGTGAAAGTCTTGGATCTCTTCGTCTGTAAATTGTACATTTGATTTCAAATCTAATAACGCCTTAAAAACGCATGATTTTAATTTGAGAAATCGGCCTACCATATCCGACAAACTATTCCAGCGCGTTTTACAGTCTAGTATCAGGTCAATATTTTTACCATGTTCTTCTAAAATGTACTTTTGCAACAAGTCGTTTTTCAATGGGGAGTTTTTAAAAGATTTTATTAGATCTCTTAATTTTTTTATAGTACCTTTGTATAAAAACTCCGATTCTGGAACTCTGGCAGATTCTACAATAAACGCACCCTCATCTTCTTCAATTTCCTCTGCTTCTTCAGCGCCGGTATTTGAGACATCCTCCTGCACTTCAGGTACTGGAGATTTTTGTGTTTTATATAAAACTTCCAGGACTGCTAATTGTATTCCATGAGCCAAACACAATTGGTGGTGGCCGTCAAAATTTCTGCCCATTTTGACCATTACACTTGCTCCATCTGTTGTGAAAGCAATTATGTCGTCTTCCAGACTTAAACCGAAGTCACTCAAATGCTGCTGTAATAATTGAGTGCCTACTTCAGCTGGCATTGATCCCTGTATCCGTACAAGTCCCAAATTTTTATATTTGGCCATATCAAAGTCTTTATTGTGGATATTTATATTCATATACCTTTTATTACGGGTAGACGTCCACTCATCAAAAGTAATTGTAAATCTTTTATTTTCAGACTTCATAATTTTCAATTCATTTTTCAATTTGTTTTTTGTGTTATAACTCTGTTTTAGAATTATCTGTGTTATAGTTGTAGAAGATTTTGGCACATCGTAGCCAGAGTTTTTAAAAAGGTATCTCAGATCTTCTGAAGTACAAAATGTGCTCAATGGTATCCCATCCAATGCAGCCATTCTGGTCACTCGAACTTCCATATTTGAAAAATAATCAGTGAGTTTAATTTTCTTTTGTGAAGGTTCATTCGTACGTTTTCGTGTTTGAATTAGACCACTATTAGACGTTGATGTACTCGGCCTTTGCGACTCCTGTTCTTGCGGCATCTCTCCGATATGCTTGGCACGCATGTGAGTGTGTAACGCTCCAGTTGCGCCACCAGGAGTTTTCACTATTTTTTTGCAATGTTTACATTCAACACTCTGTCCATTATCAGCTCTCAAGAAATGTTCCCAGATAGAGCTTTGTGTGCGTTTGTTCAAAAACTCTTTATATACAGTCTTATTTGAAGAAGACCTGAAAAAAAATAAAAGGAAGTTAGGTTAATAATCATGATATTGTTAAACATAGTTGCCCACTCATTACAAATATACTTTATTTTTATTTTTATAATTACGTTTACAAACACAGAAACACACAAACACCCAGATCCGGAACAACTACTTCCAGATCATACAAATATGTATTTGTTTCGTGCGGGGATCAAACCCGCGATACGCTGCGCAACAGTCGATCACTCAGCTATTACGCCAACCGTGTCGTCAAACGTATTACGTATTTTATAGCCAAACGACAGAGCATGCTTAGTTCATTCATTCCTGGTTTAAAGACGAGCTATATCATTTATTTTTTTTGATAAATAACTTATTTTTCTTATAGGTATTTTATGTTTTAATCAGTGTTCTTAATTAATATGTATTTGGGAACCTAGATATTCTATAATCTAATCGGAATAAATAAATACACCTTAAGAAAATGTTTGATTTACAAATTATTTTGTATGAACTATGCATGCTCTACGGGGTTTTTAATGCCCTTTTAATACTAAATAGACTTATTAAGGCTTTGGTTTAAGTACTTACATCTTTCAAGAGATAATCCACACCTTCAAAGTCACTCACGATAAAGATACAACTGCTATAAATTGTTAATATTTGCACGCATTTAGCACCAACTTTTAATTAGGTAATTTGATCAAATTTCAACTGTGAGAATCTAGCGATGTGAACTGAATAACCGACAATTGAGCAATGAAACTACACTTTCATTTTAGCTAAGAAAGTGAAGAGCATAGTAGTTCCCCGTGGTCGTAGGGGCTTTTCGCCAGGGACTCCCCGGCCCTACCGACTCGCCAAGTTAATATATTTGAACTCTATTCTGTACGTCTTAGAACAATTTTTTGAAAGATTTAACAAACGATAAAATAAACTGCGGGGAATCCCCTGTTTGTATAGTTTCGAAGTAGTTATAACGTAGTGTTGCCACATTATAACTGGTATGTATAATCCTTTTTTTATTGGTTGACTATTTTGATTAATTTATTATACCAATAATTACGTAAGTACGGAATTGACATCTTCAGTTACGGAATTAAAAATACTTTAAAATAAGTTCGTAATTACGTAATTGCGTAATTACGTAATTACGTAATGGAAGCCCTAGTCTCAGCGAGTCAAAATTAGGAAATGAGATGGATCAGCGCTCATTTCGCATCCACAGTTGCTTACAAAGGGAGTACCCCAAGGATCTTTGCTTGGACCAATACTCTTTATCCTTTGACACACACACAAAAGACAAAAGAAAGTGTTCTTTGACCCCTTCCTCCCCTCTCGCAGAGGGGAGGAAGGGGTCAAGGAACACAAATTCTTTCACATACAACTTCAACTACAGTGCGACAATCTCCAAATTCATGAAAAACAATTGCGCTGTTGTCGTTTGCCGCTATTGCCTGTTTCCTACGCAATCACATTATTGCCGTTTAGACCACGTGATTAAAAAGCTGTGTTCCAGGTAGACGGATGGGAGTACTTCTACTGGATGAGCACGTCGTTCGCGGGCGAGCAGCTCGGCGCGTACGGCGGCGAGGTGCGCGCGCGGCTGCAGTGGGGCGTGGTGCGCGGCGACCGCGGCGGCTCGCCCACCTGCGGCCCGGACGTCGTGCTCATTGGGGCGGGTGAGATTGGAATTCAGTCATAGCCTTATTAAGGTCTACCTAAGGTATTCGAAAGGAGGAAACTGCAACGGAACTCACAGGCAGAGCCGTACATATTCCTTGGGGGCACGATAGATGGCATGCCAATTAACTTTAGTCGTAACGTATGAAAATTTGACAACTCTGAGTGTGGCTTGATGTCGCAACCCTTAACACAATTGTATCCTCTTAGCTATTATTAAAGTGAACACTTCTTGGTGAACCAATAAACAACGCAAAAAATGCCTAAATACTTCTTGTTATGCCAATAAACAACGCAAATTTATTGGAAAAACAAACCGTGCTGCGTATTTCCGATTTTGAAAGACCTATTTTACCATTTAGATAGCTAACATTAGATTCTCAATCTATCAATTTTTCAGATGGCACAAAATTGGCGTACTCCAACACGAGCCATGAGACGCCAGGTCAGCTTCAACTGGCCGTCCCGCTGGTAGAAGGTAGCTGGTACACATTAGGAGAAGACCCTGAACTGGCCAGCAGGACCCAGCTCATGGACGTGCTGAGGGACGTAAGGGGCATCATGCTGAAGGCACATTATCATTTTGATCAGGATGAGGTTGGTATATACTTTTATCAAGGTATGATCAGAACTGTTGTCAAATACAGGACACTAAAACGTGTCTATCTACGTAGCGTCATAAAGCGTATGGAGTAGCTGAAATAAAAATAGAGAACAAACGGTTACTAGGCCTACTACTAGCTAAGTATATGCTATTTACGTATTTAAACCAGTAGTTCCCAACCTCTTCTTTACCAGGGACCACTTTTAGTTCTTTGTCGATCGCAGAGACCACCTTGTACATAGAAGTATATTTAACTTTTATAGAAAAATATATTAAATTTGCTTCTATTTGGTACAAACTTCAAAATGTTTTAATATATATTATTTTTTACTTCATAGTTACCTTGTATTCTATTATTTGCTTGTATTACTTATAGTTCTTTTATTTATTATTGAAGTCGGTTTTATATTTCTTTTATTACTTTACATTACCGATACAGTGTCGTTAATGCGAAGGAGTTCGCCGCACCATCCAACTCCATTACACAACTGCTTTGATAAGCATAACGCAGCTTAGTTTGATAGTAACTAACTTGCAACTTTTACCAAATAATACTTTCTGAGAGCATGCACAAATTACTTAAAAATAAAATAGGTCTTTACAAATACAATAACTGCATTTAAGCTGCCGTTTTACAACGTTGGCCATTTGAAACGTGTTTTATGAATGGCCGGCAATCAATTCTGATGTCAAAAGAATTTTATTAAAAAATATATGGAGTTTTATTTTTAAATTATGGCACCTGTCCCACCATCAGCGACAAGGGAGTCGCCACTAGCTACTCGCTTTCTCTCCCTTGGTCGGACAGATGCCTGACTCGTTTGTTTATTGATAAGTGTTTAGTGTTTTCACTACATTTATACACAAAAATTTGCACTTTAAAACTTAATATTTTACAAACGGATCCCTAAATCTAAAAATCGTCTTTCCAACCCCACACACGATGGCGCTACCACTAACAGTCTCTGAGCAAAGGTGTGGACGGACGGACGGACGGACATGGCGAAACTGAAAAGATACTGATTTAACTTGACAGTCATCTACCCTATTAAGGAATACGATTTCCGTCGCGGTAGAAATGCCGGAGTGAACACTACAAACAAACGCACGATTCAATAAGGGTTTGACCGCTTCCGATAAGACAGTTTCGATTTACAAAGTGACTTTAACCTTCTGTGTATTAAAAGGTAATTTCATAGGTAAATATATATCTAAATCGCTAAAGGTGTGCCTTTAATATTTAAATCAGGAAAAAACCTTTAACCAAGGACATAATCTAATATATAAAATTCTCGTGTCACAGTTTTCGTTGCCGTACTCCTCCGAAACGGCTTGACCGATTTTGATGAAATTTTGTGTGCATATTGGGTAGGTCTGAGAATCGGACAACATCTATTTTTCATCCCCCTAAGAGTTTGTTAGTTTGTTTGAACGCGATAATCTCAGGAACTACTGGGCCGCATTGAAAAAATATTTTATTGTTGGATAGCCCATTTATCGAGGAAGGCTATAGGTTATAACATCACGCTACGACCAATAGGAGCGGAGCAGCAATGAAAAATGTTGTAAAAAAAAAAGGAAGAAAAAGGGAAAATTTACGCAGACGAAGTTGCGCGGGTCAGCTTTTTTTATAATTTCCTCTTGGGGATAATACCTCCCCAAGAGGGAGTTTAATGTGAAAATACAATACGCTCTGCTATTTGATACAGAGTGGTTGCTTGTTACATTCATAATATTCAATGAACATATTATTAATTTGATTGGACTTGTTCAGTTGCAAGTGTGTGTGTATGTGTGTGTGTGTGTGTGTGTGTGTGTGTGTGTGTGTGTGTGTGTGTGTGTGTGTGTGTTTTAGGTGTTGTTGAATTTTTTGAGTGTGTTGACTATGTGGGTGATATGTGACATGAAAGTATTAATTGAGTTGTTGTCAGTAGTGAGTTCAGATAGGTTGTATGGGTCGAATTGTTTGAATATACAATATTGTTCGTGTGTGTATCTTGTTTGTGTGTAGCGCGGACATTGTGTGATAAGATGTTTGAATGTCTGTGTAGTCGTCATCACAAGGGCAGGTGTCATGATTAGTGATGTGGAATCTGTGTAGGTATTGTTTATGGTACGCATGATCGGTAAGTAGTTGGGTGAGGGCGAATGTGTGTCCTGTTGTGTTGATAAGTTTATGTAAGTGTGTGAGTGTAGGGCACCACGTTTTAATTATAGTACCTTTGGTGTTGTTGTTATATGTTTCCTCAGCTTTTCTTCCGCTTGTACTTTTGGCCATCTTTTTTACATAGCTTAGCGGAAAGTGGGAAAACGTGGCTGTTGTGCTTTCCTCAGCTGCGGATTTAGCTGCGAGGTCGGCGGCCTCATTGCCGGGTATTCCAATATGGGCCCTAACCCATATGAAATGGACTTGCGTGTCTGTGGTGTGTAAGTATTCCTGAATAGCTGTGGTGAGTTTGTGTGTGCTGTTAGTGTTTTGTATGTCCTCCAAGGCCGATCGAGAGTCAGATATTATTACAGATGAAGTAACCGGTTGCGCATTCAACCATTTGCAGGCTTGGTTGATGGCTACTAGTTCAGCCTGGAAGACGGTGCATGACGAGTGTAATTTGAATGTTTTAGTGATAGTAGTGTTCTGTGGAGTTTGGACAACGAAAGCGGCTCCCACTAGTCCATCGTGTTTACTGCCATCAGTGTATATGTGGTGTGCGTTTAGATGGTTAGTGAGTATATTGTAGAGATCGTCTTGTGTGTTAATAATGTCAAAAGGGTGGGATGTTCGTTGTGCAGGATGTAGCAGATTAGATACTCGTAGATGCGTAGGTGTGTCAAGAGTTATGTCCTGAGGCAAATAGTCAGATCGCCCAGTGATTCTTGTCCTTTCGATCTGTGCGGATTCTTCGATTTTTATGTCTAATGGCGTCAAGGTAGAGATGGCTATGGCGTTGATTGTGTTGATGGCGGGTCAGCTAGTATAATATAAAACATACTTTGTCGATAATCTAATAAATGTTAAGTGAATGTAATTTTTGAGCTTGTGCACAAACGTTCGCGGACCCTTTGTTTGAATTAATTAAATGTTCCTACCTTAAAAGCGTAATTGTTTAAAAAAAGAGACTTTTGAGAAGAATACATTTCCGGAAAGACATTTTTTGTGAAAGGAACGTTTCGAGAAAAGTAAACTTCCGATAAGACACGTTTCAGGAAAGAGACATTTCAATTGCAAGGGCATTCCGCTGGTACTTGTCGGTGACAGGCTTTAGCCATTTAGATATTTTTTATAGTTCGGCTATCCCTGTAGTACGGTATTTTTCCAGGTGCGTCTAGAAGCAGTAGAAGTGCACGGTCCCACTACCGTGGTGAGCGAGGTGTGCGCGTGCCCGCGCGGCTACGCGGGCGCGCACTGCTCGCGCTGCGCGTGGAGCCACGCGCGCGCCGGCCGCGCCTGCGTGCCCTGCGCCTGCAACCAGCACGCGCACTGCGATACTGGTGAGGGAAAGAAACAAAGTACAAAGTTATTTTCGGCAAAAAAACAATACAAAAAAAATGATGAGTAATAAATATGCACATACAAAACGATTATGGGGTCACTTTGTTTACCTAGTTTAGCATATTATGCCAGACAAATGTCTGACGCCGATTTTCAAGGAAGATACCTGCCCGCTTAGACAAATGGCATAAACGCTAATCAAATAAAACGACATGACGTCTCAATGACGACGCGCGTGCAAAACGTGCTATTCGATTCGGACTTCTCGAACAATACTTGATACAGGTGTGCTTAAAAGTGTTTATGTCGTGACAAAATCCACAGCTCAACGTTACCACGACATTTACGGACTATTACAATGCCTTTGATCGTATTGACCACGAATTCTTACAATCAAATTTAAAATGACAGAAGTGTACTGAGATCTTCTTAATTGGTTTTGATCTTATTTTAAAAAAATTGCACGCCTGGAGTAGCTATTAACGGATTTCAATCTAACTTGCATTTTACCCCATCAGGAGTGCCTTAAGGTTCCTTGGTCGGGCCACTCTTGTTTATAGTTTTTATCAATGCCACGTGATTACCAACAAAAATAAAAATATTTTTTTAATATCCAGTTGGGCCTATCGCTATGTGTTGAATTTTGTCTTTAAATGTATGCCTACTATAAACAAATTTTAAAGTAAAATTGCTATTCGCTATATTGCTGCGTCTAAAATTATTTATCTTAATAAACAGTGGAAGGGCCGTGTGGTCCATGTCTACACAACACCACGGGGCCACACTGCGAGCGATGTCTTCCCGGACACTATGGGAATCCAGTTCAGGTACTTTTTCAGTTGTAGAAAAGACTAGATTATTTAAAAAAAATGCAAAATAACTTGAATCTCACTCGCAATTATTTTTTTAGGGTGCTTGTAAACCATGCGCGTGTCCTCTATACGAAGCATCAAACAATTTCAGTCCAAATTGTGCGTTAGCGAGTGCCGAAGGAGACGACTACGTTTGCACGCAGTGTCCCGACGGATACACAGGGGATCATTGTGAGAGGTGAGTCCTTCAGTTTGAACTGAGATTGCGTGAATTATACTCGTTCTGTAACCGTACACGAGATCTCCTTTACAGTAAGTATTCAGTGTTAGGTCGCTAAAGTCCCTGGTGGAATGCGTTACTTCATTGACTGCTTGTATGTCGGTCGCAGCTGCGACTACGGCTACTGGGGCTCGCCGACGGCTATGGGCGGCGCGTGCGCGGCGTGCGCGTGCGGCGGCTCGCCGTGCCACCCCGCCAGCGGCCTGTGCCTCACGTGTCCGCCGCACACCGAGGGGGCACGCTGCGAGCTGTGCAAGGTACTGTCTATTACTACTTATTTATAGCGCTAATCTATACTAATATTATAAAGCTGAAGAGTTTGTTTGTTTGTTTGTTTGTTTAAACGAATATTTCGCTGCCGGATAGCCCATTTATGGAGGAAGGCTATAGGCTATATAATATCACGCTACGATCAATAGGAGGGGAACAGCAATGAGAAATGTTGCAAAAACGGGGAAAATTTACGCAGACGAAGTTGCGCGGGACAGTTATTTCCTTAAATAGAGGTAACATTATAATTGAATTTTTAGACGCGATACTATAGCCTAATGGTTAAGGCAATGTCCTCGCAATCGTGGGTTCAAATCCTACCCATTATATTACCGACGTGAACCTACTCCTAACACAAGCCATAAAGCTTAGCTGGAAGGGTTAACAGGATTGCTAGTAATGTGGGATCCACAACTCTACATTGCTATATAATATTTTTTTTAAAATAAAAAAATATGCTTCCGTGTAAAATGTAAACTTCCTTACCTTGCATCGTAACATAGTGATAAAATAATCGCATTATACGATCAATACGACTATTCAATTCAATCGGACCATGCATCTCGTGTTATCACGTAATGTTTAACTGCAGTTTTTATGTATTTTCATGTCGATCAGGCCTTTTTCAATTTTTCTTTGTCACTAAAGATCATCACAAAAATCTTACCACAGGCAAATTGTGTGTAAATCACGGGCGTGAAGCGCTCGTGAACATATCAGGGCAACTCCAACCACCCTGTTAATGTCTGTGAGACTTCTTGGGCATTGTGCGAATACTCATAGAATGTGATGTAACCATAGTTATGTATGATGCGTGTGTGTTCAAGCCACGTAGGTTAATATTTGCGTGTGTGTGTAGGAGGGGTACTGGTTCGGCGCGGGGCGCGCGGGCGACAGCGGCGCGTGCGCGGCGTGCGCGTGCGGCGCGGGCGCGCTGAGCGCGGCGTGTGACGCGCGCTCGGGCCAGTGCGCCTGCCGCGCCGGCTGGGCGGGCCGCGCCTGCGACGTCTGCGCGCCGCGCCACGGAGGTATGTGCTACTGTACACTGCCAAACTCTCACTGCTAACTCAAAAAATCAATTATACAATTAAAATCATCGCAGAACGCCTCTGACTGCCTGACGGCATATCGAAAATTATTGTGCGTACGGTTTCGGTATGCAAAATACGCACCTGGTATACCTTTGAATTAGATAAAAAAAAAAAATTACAATCGCGAGACCCCAAGATATTTTTTGCAAAATCGGCTATACTAGCATAGACGTATAGAACAGGACTACACCCTAACCTCACAAAACTGACCACTCTCTTGAAAGAGACAACGCTACTTTGTGGATTTTATCTGTCAAAGAGACAGGGCCGCACGGGTTTTTTGTCTCTTTCACGCTTTGCAGTCAATATTTACTTTATAATTGAAAGGGATGGCGCGATCCAGGTCTATACGTCTATGGCAAAACCACGCAAGACGGGCTGTTGGCTTTATATTTATCGAATTAAGAAATAAGTTACGAGCACTAGACCGGCTGTTGGTTTGTGTTCATTGCCTGAGTAACTAAGATACCTTTGCGGATTTAAAAAAAAGTCATCACGCCAACAGCTGATCAAGCCATTTGATATTTAATTTCAAGAGCAAGCGGATGGTTACTTTTTTTGTCTTATCTTGATCAGGCGTATCATCAGGCTGCCCAGCGTGTCGCTGTGGAACAGCAGCTCTCAATGACACCTGCAACCCTGTGACGGGCGAGTGTACGTGCGCGCCGGGCGCAGCGCCGCCATCTTGCGACGCGTGTCTGGACGAGCATTACGGGCTGAACGCCACCGGCTGCCCAGGTAAGTCTCTTAGTAGTACAACCATCTGTTGATAGATGGCGCCGTTTTAAACAAATATCGTGTATGTTTTCAGGAATTTGGAATTATTTATTTTAGCAACTTGATATGATATTTCATTTGTATTACCCTTAAATAAGTTTATAAAACTTGAATTTTGGGTTTATTTAACACTTAGGTTTAAAGTTTTGGCTTAATGTTTCCGGTATTTCCAAAATGCATTATTACGAAACACGAAGAGTTTATATACTTAAGCAATTAAAAAAAAAGTTTACATATTATTATGAGGCTTCTTAAGTATTTTTCAAATGAGGTATAGTAGTATATAGTGTATGTATGCAGTGAAATGAATGGAAATACTTATTTAGGTGACTACTACGTGACCTCTACACAAAAAGAAAGTTTAAAACATTTTTATAATCTCAAAGGATATAAGTAGGTAAGTCTCCTGAACCCTGCATCCACGAAACCGGTTTAATAATTCATTCCAAAATAACTCACATGTGATATATTTGATTCGGAACTGCCCACTCTTTCTAATTAACAGCCCTAGGGCCCGAACTCATTAAAATGTTGCGCCTAACAACCTCCTTAATAAACCTATCTCGTTTATTAACGAAGTAATTGTCTATTGATTCTTACAAGTTTATGACTCTGTAGGAGTTATTGTTGGAAGCTTGCATATCGAGAATGGGAAGGGTGTCATTTTCTTAATAAACTTGTAAGGGCTACTTTGTTGCCTCGAACAAACTTTGTTATGGAACGATTGTTATTTAAAGTTAGGTTTAATTATCGGATTAAGCACAAGAAGTTCATATAGCTAACTCTTCATTTTAAGTTGAGTTTGCAGGCCTCTCCTGTTATTATTGTAGGTAAGTAAGCATATCTTGCAATTTTAGGTTAATTGTATCCGGATAGAGCGCAGAAGTTTTGACACCACTTTCTTCTTTGAAGAATATTATCCTTAGGCCGCTTTTTCACCGGACAGCGGAAGTGAGTCGAACGTTTGTCACCGGACACACTCTCATTGTAATTATATAAATCCTGGCGTCTGATGAAAAAACGTTTATACGCAGCCTTAAGGTTTAGTTTGATCAAGAGGTCGATTTTGCGTTTAGAAGAAACTTAATGTGTCATCTGTTGCGATTAAACTCTCTCCAAGGTGATGCCTTCTGTGTGGTGAATTGCCTCGCATTCATAGGGGAGTTACCTATAATGTGTCTTCTAAACTTAGAAGACACATTATAGATATTACCTACTTTAGAATCTAAAGTACGCAACGGATTTCTGTCTTTCGTATGGTCTATATATAGCTAGTGTATAAAACTCCATGCGAATCCGCCGCTGGTGTATATTTTTGTAAACAAAGAACAATGAACAGTGATCATGGTGCATGTTTACAGAGCGCACAGCAAGTTGCCTAGGTCGGGTTCGCTCGCACTTAACCGTTACCTTAGGCGACAGACTCACTTTATAAACTTGTACACGCTCGCGCACTGCAATTTGCGTAATTTGAAAACTACTCCGCACATGCCCTTACACCACTGGTTCTCAACATACGACGTTTTGTTAAAATATACACATATAGCATGGTAGTGAAATTTATAATGATAACCTGGCTTTCGTTCCTGTGGATCGGATCCTATTGATTCTATAGAAAGTATCCCATAACCTTCCCAAATTTCAAGCTGAAGGTATCTTCAGATACCAAATTTCATCTAAATCGTCTCAGTACCTATCTTCGGAGATTAGTTTAGACAAACCCTCTTTGGACTTTCTCACTAATGTATGGCTCGTCGAGTAAGACAGGAATCATACTGTAGGTATCTACCATTACACAGTTACCTACACAACCGATATTCATGAAACTTGTAGTAATATTTAATTAAAATTTTATCCCTTTATAACTGTACAATTTTTATCGTCATCACTGGAAAAACTAACTGACATGACGTTAGTATTAAGCATAGTTTCTCATTCCGAAACATTTAAATATTAGTACAATAATTGTATTGATGAAAGATAGAAAATTTTGAAGTCCAGACTCAGGAATCGAACCCGAGACTTCCGTATGCTAAACCGGCGCCGGAATCGAACCACCTATCTGGACTACTACTAGACCTCAAATTTTTCTATTCTTTTTATGCACACGAATTTAGGCCCTCGCATGCGCCATCTAGCAGGTAGTTAAATAACTATCACGGCTTTTGTTATTGCTTCGTTACAGAGAGCATTTTAACAAATTATGATGTCGCAGGCCGAATGTTACAGTAATTTTTATAGGCATTACTTGCCAGGAATGCCTATAAAAAATACTATATTTTAAATAGTAGCTCTAGGTCAGTTTTTTACAATTTTATAATAGGTCCTAGAGATAATTGTCGAAAACAGAGAAAAGTCCATTCGAAGCCAGGACTTGTCTCTAGTATTAATATAGTTTAACCATAGATAGAAGTAGTTGTTTGCCAAAGTTTGAGACTCGTATACAAGACCCACCGCATCGACTACATCTCCCGCAGCTATTTAGTGATTACCACTCATACATTGAACATTTTCTTAACAATTCTTACCCTGCGCCTATTACGGACCGACAATGTATATGACACAATGTGTACTTATTGCAGCTTCAGTAATGCAGGCCTCGGCTATTTATGACTACCTACTATGTAAACTGAAGATTAGTTTTGTTTACGAGAAATTACTTGATTCTCTTTTATTGAGGAGGTTGTGGGAATGGTACGTAAAGGAGAGAATTGTGTAAAGGAAAATATAATTTAATTTGGTAAAAATAAGTAAACGAAATATATATAACCTATCTATTTAGGTTAAAAAGCTAAAGCCATACGCAGGACACGCTTTAAAAAGTATTGTCGCTTTACATTATAATAAACCCAACGCTCAACGGTTTTATTTATACACACTATAAATAAAACCGCCTGCAAAAAACAAAAACAACCCTTTAGAGTTGTAAAAATGGCAGCAAACAGACATGTCGCGCATATTTACATCTCCGCGTTTAATGTGTAAACTATACTAGTTTAGAACGAGACTTTGTGATTCAAAGAAGAAAACTTAAAAGAAAATTAACTTGAAACTGGCAACGAGGCTTTGTGATTTAAAGAAGAAAACTTGAAATAAAATAATCTTGAAACTGGCAACGATACTTTGTAATTTAAAAAAGAAAACTTGAAATAAAATAATCTTGAAACTAGCAACGAGACTTTGTGATTTAAAGAAGAAAACTTGAAATAAAATAATCTTGAAACGGGCAACGAAACTTTGAGATTTAAAGAAGAAAACTTGAAAGAAAATAAACTTGAAACTGGCAACGAGGCTTTGTGATTTAAAATATAAAACTTGAAATAAAATAATCTTGAAACTGGTAACGATACTTTGTGATTTAAAGAAGAAAACTTGAAATAAAATAATCTTGAAACTGGCAATGATACTTTGTGATTTAAAGAAGAAAACTTGAAATAAAATAATCTTGAAACTGGATTTTTTTTAATCAAGTAGGTATTTTAACTTACAGTAGGTAATGATTCTATAAATGAACCAGTTATCATCATCATCAGCTTATATCGGTCCACTTCTGAAGATACATCTCTCTTAATTTACTACAAAACACCCAGTCTTCCGCCTTTCGCATTCAATCAATCCCAGCGATATCCATCTGGATGGGGGTCGTCCAGCTTTATGTTTACCGAGTCGCTGTAATTATGTGTGTGTGTGTTTGTCAGAGTGTTTGATATAGCTCGATTATACATTTTTTTCTTGACATATTTGACATTATATTTTACTATTATCTATATAATTGCTTACGCTTCAACATATCAGGGTCCTTATTCACGATCTTTTTCCGTTTTCACGGCAAGCTCGTGCGAACTGGCGCATGCGCGGTGCGCTCAAAGATGTCCGACGCGCATGCGCATTGATGCATTTCTAAGCGCAGCTCTCTATTTACTCGAACCATTATGACAAGATTTTGACAGTTCGCTTGGGCTTGCCGCGAAAACGGAAAATAAGATGAATAAAGACCCTGATGATAAAGGATTACACCGGTTGCCTGTCAGTACCGGCCCACGTAGTAGCTACGATCCATTATTTAATAAAGCAAGCGTTATAATAAACTTGTAAACGTTTTGCATAGATTGCTGTCAATATTGGTCTTAGAAACAGATATGAATTAGGATAATTTACAACATTATTTATAGGCGGTAATTGAGCAGGTCTAGAAAGTTCTATGATAACTAGCTCCATAGGTCGCCCATAGGTCAACTGTAATTGATTTTTGAGTTTAAACTTTTAGGAGCCGTCTTTTGTCAAAGAGAAGGTACAGATTATATCTTCTGCGTTTCTCAATGATGTTTAAATTAAGCATAGATACAATTTGATCCTTGATTATCATTTACCTTTATACAGGCGGATTTGTTATATATCAATAACCTCGCGCTCGTGGGATTCTTCACACTACATTAAATAACTTTCTTATTTCAGTTTTGAATATTATTGAAATTACCTACCACTTGTTTTTGGAGTTATGGGCTTAACCACATACAGACTATTTTACTTACTATAAATGTTGATAAACTTTCTCGATTTGTACACATTATTAAAATATTTTACTTACTTTTTTGAATGTGGGTTAAAATACTCATTATTGATATTTGACTCAATGCGTTTATACTCACATCCATGGCACTAATCACAATAAACCTCTTTGGGTTTATAATTTCCGCATAGGCTATGAAACAAGACATAAATTAATTTTGCGATCTGAAAGCTAGTAGCGATTGCTAACAGCTTGTTGACCTGTAAGGGTAAAGTCAACTGAGGGCAATTGTGGCGTAACATTTTCATTGGTAGATGACGTATCTACTGATTTACGAGGTACCTCTTAATTCACGCGTTCGTACGTCCGTCAGTATTTTTTTTAGCCTATACTGTCCCACTGTTTGGCAAAGGTCTCCCTCCCTGTACTCTTCCAAACCTCTGCGTCTGGCGCTTTCTCCTCCCAAATATTCAAGGCAATCAAATCATTGTGCCTAGTTTCCTGGGCCTGCCTCGACGGCGATATTCAGTTTTTAAGCCTACGTACTCAATAGCCATAGAATATAGGAACCATAACCTTCAAGATATTATACCTACCAGAGGCAAAGGTTTAATTTTTTTCTGAGGTAACCTGATACAAAAATATATCTTGTTAGACATGGTTCTTTGTTCCCATAATAAGAAAACCGAAAGTAATGGTGTTGTACGGACCCTCCGCTACTGACCTACATGCACTTTTAAAATTATATTTGAATTGTTAATCAAATAAGCAGAAACAAGCTTCAAAAACAACGACGTAGATTTCAGAAAACGCCCATTTGGCGAGCAGCGTTACAAATATATGTACTTAAAGAAATGTGTAAGTAGGTAATAATATTCGAAGCACCTAATCATTTTTTGTCAGCTCTTCCCTGTCGTCCGATTTTTTAAAACTTTGCACACAAATAAATTATTCAGACGACGGGATAAAGGACAAAATTTACCTAAAGACATAATTTATAGAAATAGATTTTTAAAAGAGAAGAAGTAATTTTTTTAGTATTCAATTTCATGGATATATACAATTCAAGCTAACTTCTTAATTATGGATATTGAAAGATTTTCCCTATATTGAAGTCGGCACAAACATTAGATGTGGTGTCCGTTTGATCACTGCGCGCCGCTAACATACAAACACCACGACTAAATCTATAAAATAAGCCTTACACTCACTCAATACCGATGTTTATTGATTACCAAAGAGGATCAAGAACTTCCGTGTAATATTTTATAAGCTGCGCCTGCGCACCTTGCCTTTGATGACGCGTATTGTAAACACCAGCTGGTACGGTCAACAACATCATTTCGCTTATCAAATAATATTATAATAAATAATGTAGCAATCGCTGGGTACTACCAATGTAGGTGGCTCATCACTGTCATCTCTCTTTAGTAACTTATAATGTACTAGCTGTCCCGCGCAACTTCGTCTGCGTAAATTTTCCCCCTTTTCTTTTATAATCCTATGTTACTTCTAATACCTCCAAGAATATGTGTACAAAGTTTCATGATGATCGGTTGAGTAGTTATCGCGTGAAAGCATAACAAACAAACTTACATTCACATTTATATATTAGTAGGGATTTGATGGTATTTGAACAAACGACATCATCTATCGCGATTCGCAATCGATAATTTTCTCGAATGTTTTATTATAGTCATGTCAATGACTCCTGTAGACTTTCAACCTGTAGTTCAGTTCAAGGTTTCGTTTTTACGAAAGTTAATATAAAATTTAACGAGTAGAAGTAACTTCTTTGAAGTCTCGTGAGTATGTAGATTTCATACAATAATTGCATTTTTGTATTAATTAGGTAATTGGCAAGAAATGCCTATAAAAATAATATTATATAGATTTCAATTCGAAGGATATCGCGCTACGGTAAATTAAATAATTAAAAAAAGTTAAGTGATTTTATTGTCTGACCGTACTGCACTTGCAGTTATTGTGCAATAGGTATATTGGCTTATGTAACAGGTATTCCGTTTATCAAATACATAATTACCGTGTTTGTGCTCTGGACTACAGTTTCGAAACAGATCTATAAGATTTAGGACATATGGTGTTGATTTTGGGTATAGGTTGTTAATTTTCGTTTAATCGCGTAGTTATGGCAAGTTAGAGGAAAAAAATATTTATTTATAACCTTAGGCCGTCTTGCTGGGTACAACAACTGTGTCAGTTATTCTTCCGTGATATAGGGACAATAACGCATCATCCTGTTTTGGTTGAAGGGCACTGTAGCAAGTGTAATTACTGGGCAAATGAGATCTATGAAGCGTGACACGTTAGGTCTCAAATGAGGAGCGAGGTGCGGTGTCATTCAAATCTTTGCCAAACAGGGATTTGGGAGGCAGTGATAAGCGTGACGCTTGCCATAGGCGCACGACTTGCTCATCTCTTCATTTCCATGTATTAAAAAAAAGAAATATTTTGGGAAGTCACAAATTATATGATTATGGAGTACCTACGCAATTCATTTGAAAATATCTCGTAAGATGACAAGATGACACTAGGTAGGTACTAAGATCAGAGTCTACCTTTAAATATAAATACCATGAAATTGATTGGTTTAAGTGTAAAAGTGTATCTACATGTAGGTATTAAATCAAACATCATTTAATCCGTAAAATTTAAAAACGTTAATTCACTTGGGTAGCAAAAAGGTATAATACTTGCGAAAAGTTTTTGATAATGCTTCATGTATGCTGCTACATTTACATTTATGTTCTAAGACAACCGTATGGGAAGGCACATGCTCCCGTGCCGCCCCTGGATCCACCTATGCCTATAGACACTAGGTTTTTCTGTATGTATCATAGTAGCACAGTTCTACGAATCTCCCAATTATTTTTGTGACTCAATGCTAACGGCGATGTATACTTATTCTGTTCTAAGTAGTTTGGAGAAAAGAATACCTACCATTGTTTGCAAAATTCAGCATTTTTTAAAGAAATTAGCAGATTATAAACTTTTAAGTCGTATTGTATTACTTACAATATACAACATCAAGCAGAATAGTGTCATCTATTTACCATTATGACAAAATTTTGACAGTTAAACGCGCGGGCTTGCCGCGAAAACGAAATAAACGATAGTGAAGAAGGACCCAGATTCCAGGGTCACATATACTGAGTGCTCGAGTAGGGACTTGTACCTCATTTTATCTAAACTTTCTTTAAAATTATATTTGTTATTTTTTGACTCAATTTATCAATGAAAAAGAGGCACAGGGGTGAAATCATCTAGTTCTTACCCTTGCTTGAAATAATAATAGACCCGGTACTAACCAGATGAGGTGCAATACTGAAAGTTGACAAAATAGTAGAATAATGCAAACGTAAATGGCACCACAGTAGGTGCAAAGAGAAACACAACTATTTTCTAACAAAAATAATCTCCGTCAACCAACCCCAGATTCCAGTACATTAGTCATACAGAAGAAGCACACACACAGACACAGAGCTATGTGGCCGCCGTCGCCCTGTCTGTCGGGTCGGTCGCCTGCGCAGTTAATAGCCCCACTCGTCTTTTTGTCCACCTACGTCGACGCATAGTGGTGCCGATTCTGGTCTTACAAATGTTTTCTGAAAGTTAAGATTTCAGTTTAGAATTTAGCTATCAAGTAAGATACTATAATCTTACTTGACTGAGCTACATTAAGAGCAAACCCAGTTCCTACCTGCCTTTAGGTCTTCGGTGCATTTGGCTAGGGGGTAAATCACTTTATATTTATCCAGCCGCAGCCCAGGTTGAATCCTGGCCTAGGACTCTGTTAAAGTGTTATTAATGAGAAGTTGGGAACTTCTAGCATACCGATGGTCTGCCAACACAGTAAGAGTGTGCTGTTGTTAATAGGCTACGGTCATTGCTTCCTTTGGGCAATAAATGACATATAATGCGGTGGAAATCAGATAGTATTTGGCTCATTAAATAAAAAGGTATCGACCTAAATAGCCACCAACTCAAAAATTACGAGAAGGTGAAAACTACACTATTAGTTTGACCAATACCTGTGATTTGATATCTTCGTGCAACAGAATCAGCGTCTCAATCTGCTACTAATATAGGAGTGTATGTCCACAGTAGATTTATTATCTTAAAAGGTATCTCTGGCAACGTCGCTAATAGAATTGGTTCTCAGTAACTGATGAGAGAGTCCAGCTAACAAACGGCACTCCTACAAAGTAACACGATGTTCACTTTATCAATCGATAAAACATTCTGATCTACCATCGATTTCTAACTATTTGCTTCTGTAAACTGATCGATTTTAGTCTCGATTATTCATCGATACCGAATTGAATGAATTTGTTGTTGTGATTTTCAAAAGATCGACTATATAATGGCCAAACGCCGTAGCGTGACCTCCTACGGTCCTGGACAGAAAACCCATTTAACTTTTACCATGATTCCTAGTTACACAAATGGTTTATGGTTTCATGCTCTATAATTAAGCCTAGCCTTTTTCTAATGGCAATCTTTCCATTTATTTTCTGCATTAAGTGTTAGGTACGTGTTGATTATAAAACTTTCAAGTACCCGTCTTCCAACATCAACTTTACAAGTTGCACTCTTTCCATAGCTTTATCCCAAATAATTCTCGGCTCTCATCGTCGTTTTCACCATACGCTACAGGTCTGTTTTCATTAGGTACCTAAAATATCATTAGAGCTTCAACAAGTCGAACATTCTACTGAAATTATCTCATAGATGTGAGTGCAAATATAGCGTCGTGTTTCGAAGAACGGAGTGTATTCACGACTCGTGGAGCACGCGACTACAAGACAGACAGAGTGCCGCGCCTGCACCGTTCCTACGCTATAAATATTCTAGTGTACAAATATTGACTAGAAAGTTGGGAGCGAGAGAATGATTGAAGACTGTAGTTTAGTTCTATACGTTAAATAAATTAAAATTATCGAGCCTACTAGCTTTTCTTCTAATTTCATTTTTGTAGCGTGCTTATTTTATCTTGTTTACTGTATGCACTTTTCAATTAAAACTTGAAACATTAAAAGAAAAATGTTATCGACATTAACGGGCTGTGTATGGTTCTAGTACACAATGTGGTAATTTGTTATCAATATTCCAATTGATCAATAAACGAGAATATCGTGAAATTTTAGGGAAATATCGAAGAGTAACTGCCCTTTTCATATTACATTATTCATCATCATAATTTATCGGTCTTTTTTTTTGAATTGTTAGGCATAAAGAGACAATCTAAAGATGGTCGCTAGAAGGAACTGTCCGCCAATGCGTATCTGTTAACCTTTGTTATAAGTCTGATGTGTCCGATAATAAAATTATTTTCTGCTTCTGAATAAGATTTCTCTCTACAAACCCAAACAATAGATGCGATGTAACTATTTAAAAAACCGGACAACGCAAACAATAGATGCGATTTGGACTTACCCACCAAGGGTTCCGTACCAATTGGATACTCTTTAATTTTCAACTGTTTTATTTTTTGGAATTTGTCCTTTATTTGTGATGACCTTGCTTTTTGCCAAATTTCGCGATTCTAGGTCAATGGTACTACCATATGGGTTCTCGACCTAAAACCTATAGGGCACTATTGGTTGACCTAGAATTTTGGTCAAAAGCTTCTAATCTAATTTGCCCACATATTTTTATCGTGTTGACTCAGGACCTTGATTTTTAAAGACCTCAGTATCTGGTATAAATTTAATATTGCTAGGTGCTCCGTTCCTGAGAAAATCGGGGGTTACATACGGACAGACGGACAATGCATAGGAACGACGGAAGTTATTTTATACGGGTTTCTTTTTTTACCTTTTAAGGTACGGAACCCTAAAAGTAAACAAAAAAGTGTAATTTTATGTCAACGGCCACACAAAAATGTACTACTTGTTTCACAATGATCATGTACCAGCTAGAAAGAGTCGGCAGCGCGTCGGCGCAGGATTCATGCGCGGAGATTAGATTACATGCGCACGTGCCGCCCTCAATCTGAACCATTGTGTATTGTACTACTGTGATAATAAGAGTACTAATTGTTTTATTAGAACAATGTTCATATTTGTCAAATACCTTTATTTGGTAAAATCAAATCAGTGATTGTTTGAAAGCATTGAACATATTTGTTAGCGAATATTAGTGGGCTTTGCCACAAGCTACAGTAATCATATTGAACGATTTCTCTTTTTTCTAAAATGTTTTTATAATTATTATTTTTTTCGTGTGCAAAAATCCCCACGGATCCCACTCCTACAAGGGCACGTAGAAGAGAGTATGTCGGAGTCGAAACGACTAAAAATCACACGGTGTTCCTTCATAACAGCCTATGGCCGAGGGTGAGGGTGTCCCTTGCGGATTTGGTGCCTCCACCATCAGCAGGCTCGGTCATCGTAGAACGACGACATCGGTGTTGCTTACGTTGGCGGCTTTACTACCACTTCGTGTAAGGAGGCGTAGAATACCTACGTCGCGACACAAAATGTCTTTATACCTAAATGTTTTTAAAAATAAATAATATAAGTGATTGACAACAACTGAGACTCATTGACAATGAGTTTCCGACAAACTATTTGTTAAAGTAGTACACACGCTATATTTATAACTAGCTGTCCCGCGCAACTTCGTCTGCGAAAATTTTCCCCGTTTTTGCAACATTTCTCATTGCTGCTCCGCTCCTATTAGTCGTAGCGTAATGTTATATATACCTATAACCTATCTCGATAAATGGGCTATCCAACAGTGAAAGAATTTTTCAATTCAGATCATTAGTTCCTGAGATTACCGCGTTCAAACAAACAAACTCTTTCGCTTTATAATATTAGTATAGATATTGATATTCTACAGGGTGTTTGGAGGGTGAGTAGCCATAGGAAAATGGTTGATAGGTAACGCTGTTGGTTACTTGTTGCGCCTAATTAAATAACATTTTGCCCTACGTTAGGCGAGTTATAATTTTTTTTCTATTTTTTCAAGAAAATCCCCATTTTTTTTATAAATGGCTTAATTTTTTTAAAATTAATGATCAAGGTGTCAATTAAATGATTTATTTTTATTGTTTAGTGATGTCTTATTCAGATTTAATCATAATTTCATACAAACAATGAAACAAAAACATAACATACCCTCTCAAACATCCATAACCCAAGAAGAAAAAAAGTGATGTCCACTTTACAAGGTAAATTAAAAAAAAATTATAAAGTGTGGGATTTTAAAATGCTTTTAAAAACTACCCATATAGTTCTCTTTAAATTAAAATATAATTGCGGTTAAGTGAACCACCACATCAAACAGTTATTTATCTCAATAACTCCATTCAGTAAACAGTAAACACTATTCGTTATTCATAGCTATGAATGATTCAAATGAATTACAATGAATCATACACTACTATTCCTGAAAATTGCTTTATAATAAAACTACAAATTTATTTCTCAGAACTGTAATTACATAGAAACAAATTATACTAAGAAGCAAAAAGAAATAGTTATTTGTAAAATTAGTAAACGCCTAAGTGTGGATACAACTAAAAGGTGATCAGGGGGTCTAGACAAAGTCACATTCGAAAAGCGATGTCGAAATTTGACGTTTGCGGTGAAGACCATAGATTTTTTTTTTTTTTTTTTTGCGAACGTGGCAAATTCGATAACGCCGTACTAATGTACGGCGTTATCGAATTCGCCACGGAACGAATGTACCTTGTCTAAGCCCCCAAAAGTAGTTGGTCTATTGTAGCTGAGCTTGGCCTGAAAGACAACAGTTGGAACCTGCTGAAGAAGGCCTATGTGTGGACACACTGAAAAATAAAAATAGGGTAAGGTGCGTGGGTATAGTTTATATTTTATTGTGATTCTTATCTATACTTTTTTTCTATTCTAATAATTATAAAGAGGAAAGATTTGATTGATTGTTTATATTGATAAGGCGACGGATTTGAAAAATTCTTTCATCGTTGTGAAGCTACACTAACCCCGGGTGACATAGGCTATTTTTTATTCCTTTATTCACACGGGAACGGGAACTACGTGGATGAAACCGCGAGGCGACCGCTAGTCAGTAATAAATAAATATAGAGTGCTGGTCAAACTCACACTAGTTTCTCTCTCAGAGCTCCATCGTACTCACTAACCCTAAGCACGACAGACGTCGACTATTGCGACGTCGTCCTATCTAATTTATATGAGAACCTACGGCTGGAAGCAATAGGTTCCTTGTGGCCTTTTACCAACAAATCACCTCAATCGGACATTTAACTTAATTCCCGCGGGGGTATTCGTATATATTAGACTCTATGGATAAATACATTTCCCATAACAGTACAAATAATATTGTATAGGACGACTTTTATTATCAACTAGCTTTCGCCCGCGGCTCCGCCCGCGTGGATGTCGGTTATCGCGATAAAAAAACTATCCTATGTCCTTCCCCGGGACTCAAGCTATCTCCATACCAAATTTCATCTACATCTGTTTAGCTGTTTGAGCGTGAAACCGTAACAGACAGACATACAGACAGAGCTACTTTCACATTTATAATATTAGTATGGATTTTATCTGGTGCTCATACGATATAAAAATGTAAATGATCCTACCTACCTAGACCTAGCGAATTTTTGTTATTATATTTATTACCGTAATCACACGCGGGTTTACACCTTGAAGTTTGTCGACCGGATTAAAAGATCATATAACATCCTGTTTACTATAACAAAAAAAAAGAAAAAAAAACCCGCTTGCGCAAAAAAGATGGAAATAAGATTCCCTACACAATTATATAATTTCATGCAGTTATATAATTGTGTAGGGGATTTTGTTTCCATCTTTTTTGCAGGCGGGTTTTTTTTATTTATTTTTTTATTTAATTCTTTTGAGTAGTTGTCGGATGTAACAACTAACTTTTATCACAGCTATTGTCAAATAGGAAAAATTGAAAAAAACAATGGTTGCTAACTAACTTTTTTAATATTACAGTCATAATCATGTTATACCTGTTTGAAATGCGAGTTTTGAATTTTACTATTGGATAAAGCGAGCCCTTTAATTTGATATCCATATTGCAGTATTCAAAACAACTTCTTTTTCACACCTCACATATCTAAGAAGACTTGGGCGGTCAAGACGAATCTAACGACGTCTTAATTGTATACATCCGTTCAGTGGATTATGAGATATCAGGTAATAAAGAATATTATATACATACATATAAACAAGATACGCGCGAAAAACATAACCTTTCCTTACAGTCGAGTAAAAAGGTATAGAAAGAGAAAAAATAAGGATTAAAAATTAAAGGAAAAACATCTTTGTTTTCCCGCATTCTTCCGATTGCCATGTGGACCAGTCACGGGCTTTACGATTGTTGGTCAAGTCCTAACTAAAATGACTAAGATTGCTCCATGTTATACCTACAGTACGATCAACGTATCTTGACCGGATTGAAGTTAGGTTTTTATCACTTTCGCGCATGTCATAGAGATGCGACCCTAAAATTACTAACGAAAACGAATAATTATGTTTAATCGATAAAACATTCTAACAACATTTTAATTTAAAAATATAAAAACACTATTTAAATGAGTTCATAAAAGTTTAAATTTAGAACAGTTACAGTAAATACTAAAGAAACTTTGAAAAACAATTTCTTTATGAAAATTATCACAAAAAAACATGAGTTAGTATGAATATGACAATGTGATGCGTAATCGCATCTCTAATTCGCTTGGTTTAGTTACTGCCCCCGCCCCCCGCTTTCTGTCACCATTTACTTCCAAAAAATGCATCTGCGTAACCACTTGTCGCCTACTTCAGTCCGGCCTAGTTACGTTGATCGTACTGTAGTGAAAATTTTCTCGAAACAGAGGCCAAGAACTCTGGACGACCATCATTTTGGGAAAATGCACTGTCAGAAAAATTGTTTTTTTAAGATTAATAATAGCGGGCTAAAGATGATCATTTAAAAGCAGGCAACACATTTCTTTAGCACCTTTTTTCAGATCAAACGGCATGAATTTCGTAAAGCCATCTGACATCTTCTCTAATATACCTAGTCTGGCCATAAATTCTGTTACAATTAAAAATAAGAAAGATATTACATTTGAATTTGGAATCTGTCATTTTTATACGATTGTTCATTGTATTTTCTAATTTTGGCGCCAATACATTGTACAATATTTTGCTATATTAAAATGGAGTGGGGTGATAAAGAAAGCCGAATCGCTGTGATTGCATTACACAAAGTTGGTATGGAGCCGAATGTAATTTTTAAAACTCTCCATACGCTTGGTATTAGTCAAATGTTTGTGTACCGGGCTATTAATAGGTACAATGAGACCTTCTCTGTTTGTGACAGAAAAAGATCTGGCCGTCCACGTAGTGTTCGTACGAAAATGGTGGTCAAAGCAGTAAGGGAAAGAATTCGAAGAAATCCTGTCCGAAAGCAAAAGATTTTATCTCGGGAGATGAAGATAGCACCCAGAACCATGTCACGCATTTTAAAAGATGACTTAGGACTTGCAGCCTATAAGAGACGCACTGGTCATTTTTTAACTGATAATTTAAAAAAGAATAGGGTGGTAAAATCGAAGCAACTACTGAAGCGGTACGCAAAGGGAGGTAACAGAAAAATTTTGTTTACGGATGAGAAAATCTTTACAGTTGAGCAACATTTTAACAAACAAAATGACCGTATTTATGCTCAAAGCTCTAAGGAAGCTTCCCAATTAGTCGACAGAGTGCAACGTGGGCATTATCCGACTTCAGTGATGGTTTGGTGGGGTGTTAGCTATGAAGGAGTGACTGAGCCATATTTTTGTGAAAAAGGTATCAAAACATCGGCACAAGTGTATCAAGATACCATTCTTGAGAAGGTAGTTAAACCCTTTAACAACACCATGTTCAATAACCAAGTATGGTCCTTCCAACAAGACTCAGCGCCGGGTCATAAAGCTCGGTCCACGCAGTCTTGGTTGGAAGTGAACGTTTCGGACTTCATCAGAGCTGAAGACTGGCCGTCGTCTAGTCCCGATCTTAATCCGCTGGATTATGATTTATGGTCAGTTTTAGAGAGTATGGCTTGCTCTAAACGCCATGATAATTTGGAGTCCCTAAAACAATCCATACGATTGGCAGTGAAGAATTTTCCCATGGAAAGAGTGCGTGCTTCTATTGATAACTGGCCTCAACGTTTAAAGGACTGTGTTGCAGCCAATGGAGACCACTTCGAATAAGCTTTTTATATTTTGAATTGTTTTTTATTTATGTATTAAACTAACACACTGTAAAAGTAATAAATATTATTTGCAATAAAAAAAAATGTTTTTTCTTCGTAACAATATTTATGGCTAGACTAGGTACATGTAAAAATCCTGTGTCTCGGTGTTTGTGGTCGAACTCCTCCGAAACTGCTCGACCGATTCAAATGATTTTTTGTATATTTAGTAGGTATGAGAATAGGTCGTAAACTATATATTTTTTTTTAATCGCGATTTTAGTATTTTTTTTTTATGAATTGCAAAAATGGGGAAAATAGTCGCGAACGAAGTTGTGATGATCAGCTAGTAGGCTATATAATGTATTCAAGGTGAGTTTCTTTATACCATCACAATTAGGGAATTTGACTAGGTACTATCAAATAAAATATTTTATACTAACCATGTAAAAATATGTCAAAAAAATTGTATGTTCTAAAAAATTGTTCATCTATAATTCAACTTGTTTATTAATTTTTAAACATAAAAAGATACACTGAAAGTAAATGGTTTGACCATTGAAAACGTGACGTCACATGCTAGCATTGCATACAAATTTGTACGAAGTGGATCGTTCTGGACGTTTCTTAAAAAGAGCCCGATTTGACTTCAGTCAAATACCATACTTTGTGAAAATATAATATACTAGTTATACCCTGCCACGCTTCGCTGTGGTGAGAAACAAAACAAAGAATACATGTCATATATGTTTAATTTTGCAATACTTGTGGATATAAAAACAAACCTTGATGCGGATTATAAATCATGCTAAAATTTCAGCTTGATCGGTGCAGAACATTTTGAGTTTTTAAAGCGTACACAAACCAACATAACATTTTTATATATATATATAGATTACGGGTCATAATCGCGTGAATAATTTAAGGTAAAATACCCTGTTTATTGCATGACGTTTCAACCGTATTGCAACGGCCTACCCGTCCGTTGCAATACGGTCGTAATGTAAAATTATTCACGCGATTAAGACCCGTAATATATATATATATATATTTTCATAATGTGTACAAATCGCGAAAGTTTATCAGCATCGTTACTATTTCTTAAAGAATTTATGTTAGGGAGTGTATGTAGTTTACAAGTGTAGTAATATTTTTTAATTCTCTAATTATTTTCTTGTTGCCGTATCCTTTTATGCAAACACAAGACCTACTCCACTTCTTGTTAGTTAGTTCAGCGCGGTCGTGATAGGTTAGTCTGTTTGTTTTACTGTTTTCCTTTCACTAACTTGCATATATTCCGCCTTGTTATCTTAGTGAACTCGACGTTCATAAATTTTGTACTGGCTGCTTGATTTGTTACCAGCCTGCCAGTTTTAAATTGTTTCTTTAAAATCTCGTGTTAAAAGCCAGTTTATCTGTATCGCAATCTGTAGGATTAAATTGACAACATTCTATCATATGTATGTCAAATGTAAATCTATATCTATACTAATAAGATTTTCTCGATAAATGGGCTATCAAAAATATCTATCTATTATTTTTAATTCGGATCAGTAGTTCCTAAGATTACCGCCTTCAAACAAACAAACTCTTCAGCTTTATAATATTAGTATGGATTAGATGGCATGATATCCATTCAATTCCTCGGCACGAGCGACGCACCCGTTAGCCGTTTCGCAGTTTTAGTACAAGGACGGCCTTTTAAAAGCCTTTTTATGTAGGTACCAACTGTTAAGAGCGTTAGGTGTTTCTTAAGGTCCATTGTTTCTCATGCACAGTTAACTCAAGGCCGAGAAAAGTCAGTCTGAAAGATGAATTGGCCAACATCGACGCTTTCTTCTGTAGTGGAATTAAACCTTTATTTATTAGACGACCAAAACATAAACCTTATTTTCCAAGTAATCTAGTCAATATTCTAAATGTCAAAATTATTTCCAAAGTTCAGGCAAAGTTTTGAGCTATTTCGCTGACTTTTATCGAGGCAACTATTGACAGGTGCTGATAACTTTGCTCAAATAGATATCATTCAATCACTGATTAAAAAAGAAACGTTCTAAAATATGTTCTTATTAAATTAGTTTGAAAATACTCATTAAGCAAAATAAGCACGGAAACTTTTCTTCGTTTTTTTTCAAAATTGATAACCTTTCAGATTCAAAATGCTGCAGATATTACCTATTGTATAGAATTTGCACAAAATTTGACATTAAAATAATTTGTGTAAGTAGAATTTAAGCAAGAGAATATTACTGAAACAAGAAGGTTGGCGAAAGCTCTCAGCGGCCGCTAGTCACTTAGTATTTTTTTCGCCCAATATATTATATATGTATTCGCACGGTTAATGATTCTCCAAATAATTTCTGGATTAAGAAATTTATAGGCATGAGTAAATAAACTCATCAATCGAAGACGCAAGTGATGACTACTTTAATAAAATCTGGTCGGATTAAAATTATCTTTAAGTTATTAATATCACATAACAAATTTCTAAAATAACCCATATTTAATGTCATGATATTGATCAAACATAGGCGTCATAGTGTCACATCATGCAAGCGATCTATCGCAAATTGTATGCGATTAGCATCTGAGTGCCGTAATTGGAAAACATTACACGGTCTGCGGTCTGTGCGGAAGTCACATGTAAATGATAAGGCTGCCCGTGGGCATGGGTATGTGGAGAGGGATGGGATAGACAGGTGTTAATACTTGAATTTATTTTACTATATAGTCGGTTCCATGTATTTTCTTATATAAAATCTGGTTCTCACGGCGTAACAAATCAGTCAGCAATATTAATTACGCGCACTTTTCCACGGCAGTCTATGTAAAGGATAGGACCTAGTACGAAACCCTGTAGCACTCCCAAGTTTTCTTCGATTGTTTCAATTATAATTTGTCTAGTATCATTCTCGACCTAAAGAATGTAACATTTCTGCAATATTTTGTGACCTAGCTGAAAGTCCTTCGTTGGCATACCTAATCAAATGCTTATGTTAAGTCCGGTAAAACAAGAACCGATATCCACATTCTTTATATCCTTTTATTGTTAATAACTTTTGTTTATCATGATAATACAGACTCTGCACACTCACATCCACTATGCGTATAATTTATATTTAGATATGTATGTAGATGATTGTGCTTAGGCTTAGAGTTTTCTAAGCTCAGCTCATCTACGTACCAAGATACTGCGTCAGTCCTCCTATCAGTGTGATGGATGCTGCGCGGAGTGCGACCACCCGCGCGTTTTATCACCGCTTATCAGCACGGCAATCTCCAGATCTGGACGCGGCCTAATTAGTGGACTCGCGTGCCGCAGCCACGGAGCGATAAAATGACGCTTGGAAATTTGACGGCTGGTTGGCAAACGGGTTTTACGACCACAACACACTGTCCAGAAGCTTGATGTCGGTAGGATGTTGTGCGGTCAGGAATGTTGCGATAAATCAGCGCTAAAGCCGGATGCGGTCGTTTATACAGATTTAATTGCGCAATTTGCCAATTAATATTAGTGTTTTAACCTAATTGGCTAGCGTTATAGGATTTTGTACATGCTATAAAATTTGTGTGGCTTTTTAGAATCATTTGACAGGGAAGTCATTCTAGCCATATAAACATTAATTATATTTGATAATTAATACAGAATAAATTTTAATTCAGTCGACAAACCTCAAGAAAGAAACCAGCATAATAATAAATAGTAAATTATGTTATGTACGCTGGCGAATTATATCTGAATCAAGAATGTTAAACTTATCAGAATTGCTTGAGGTATAGGTTATGAATTGTTCATTCATATAAATCTTTAATTTATTTTACAATATTTAATATCAAATTATGTTTAGTTGACGGCTTCGGTGGCTCGGTGATACGACTGCTGCGCAAGAGGTCGTGGGCTCGATTCCCACACGGGACACCATTTTGTGTTATTCACAAATTGTTGTTCCCAGTCTGGGTGTACTTTGTGTCCGTGAATTGAATGTTTGTTAAGCCCCCCGCGACACAGGGCTTGTACAAGCTCTGCGGGAGGTGTCTTAAAAAAATATAATAAGGCTACTTTATTTGTCCAAGTCTAAATATTGAGTTGAATAAAAGTTCTATCAAGCTACAAAGATTTTATATTTCTTAGAGTATCTTACATGTATCAAAATAGTGGCGTTTAGTTATTCAAATGCCTAACTGTAATCCGAGAGCCTGTTAGCCTCATGACCTCATCACATTGCCGAATCTTATCCAAATGTACGTCATCTAGAGCGCGATCTTATGTGCCCAGGACAGCGTGGTGCGTAGTCCTCCGGAACAACTTTGTGAACTCTGGTGGGCAGTCGCCGCGTCTCAGCCGGCGCGCGCACTCGTGTCTCATCACGGTCGGCCTCCTCTCAAACCTCCTCCGAACAATAACACGCATACGTTCATTCATTGTTCGCGACACTTACGTTATCACCGTGTTTGTATGTTACTTTGAAATGAATGAAATTGTGAACTGTTTCCAGTTTTGTGTCAACATGTTTGCTCAGCTTTAAGCTTTATTTTGATTGGCTCTTGTTTTAAATTATGGTCTTATATAACAGATTTGTTTGAAAACTTAAAGTAAACTTTAAATTCTTGAATGAAAACTAGCGTAAAGTCACGTTTTGTGGATTACAGTGGCAAAAACAGTGTGTTAATGAGTGAGACAACAATATTTTATTTAGAATTTAGTTGGTAGTGATGGGAAAACTAAGTGTTAGTGAAATGTTGGGTGACAGATGAGACCATTATAATGCATTATTGGTTTCTGCTGACGGCTTTAGCCGTTGTGGGGGCTGCTTCAGCGGCCACGAGCCCTCGGCGTTGTGCGGGAAGACTTGCCCGGGAGAGGCTCAAGGCGGCTGAAAAGATCAGAGATAAGCGTTACTTCCATCTGTGCTGTTCATTGCCTTGTGGGACTCCGTACCGGAGGCCCAGGCCTGCGCCCACCACAAGACGCTACCAGCCTTTCCATAAAACATGGCTGGGACTGAAATACGGTATGCTATTGAAGAATACGTTTTTAATAAGCGATTTATTATACTTCATGTTTTTTGTGTCAAATTCAAATGGATCATTTTCTATAAACTGTCGCGGTGTCATTGCCAGTGGTACAAGTACCTACCTACTATAGAAATGTGGCTTGTCATTCTTGTCAATTCTTTGACTAGCCACAAAAGTTACAAATATGACTTAAGTGAATAGAATATTTGGAGTTTATGTTAATTCGCAGTAATTTTAATGTTTAGCGACTTATCCCAGGCTATATTAAGCACCTACTTAATGTATTCATTACGGTCTTCTATTTTATGAAATAGGAATTTTAACTTTTAAGGTTTGCCATCTTGTTTCATTTACATTCAAATTTATGCGGTGGGATAAAATATCAAAGAACTTCAGATAAAATTGGAAAGTGGAAAGTATTTCCACGTCTCTTGAGACGAAATGGTGACATTCCTCAGTGGATAAAAGCAACAAAAAACTGACTTTCAACCGAGCTTATGAAAAATCAATTAAGAGAAATGCCAATATACTTGAACTTCTTGCGAAGTTTCTTTACTGCCTTTGCCTGGCGATTTTCTCTTAACACAGCGGAAAAAATAGATTAAATTCGGCACAAATCTTTTGGATTGCACAAATAAGTTGTGCAATCCAATATATTTGTGCCAAATTTCATCAATTTTTTCCGCTGTGCCATAATCCAGAACAAACATCATTACTTTCTTATGTTTATTTTTAGCAGGATTTTTTCTACGCAATCATGTATATTGTTTGGAGAGCTATTGTATCTACCTATATATTATTGGTTTTATGCCTATTAACCCATCTAGTGGTGGCTGCAGAATACTGTCTGCATTTGTCATTTATCTCTTTAATAGGACCTTAGTGATAACAACTTCTGACCAAAATGCAAATAACAATAGGTACTTGAGAAACTCTCCAAATCCATCAGATAATACCATTTAGGCAATTTTAATCAAATGGTAACCACATACATAAACATATACATCTTGGCTAGATAGTAGACTTGATCATTTCATGACGTGGCCTTATTATGAAATGGTGGTATTTCATGATCACTATTTTTTTTTAAGTAGCCGCGCGTTAATTGTTCAGCTCATCAACGCTGAGTTTTCATCGATCTGGCCAGACCACATCATCATGTCCCCAGCAAGTACCTACTGTTAACCTAATTACTTAACAATTAACTAA
Organism: Herminia tarsipennalis; assembly: GCA_945859575.2. Taxonomy (NCBI): domain Eukaryota; kingdom Metazoa; phylum Arthropoda; class Insecta; order Lepidoptera; family Erebidae; genus Herminia; species Herminia tarsipennalis. Next base: position 26,247,801 of record OX243841.2, on the reverse strand, counting down.
TAATTATAATAGTTCAAAACATCAATTCTTTAATCTGGCTACGACAGATAGGTACTGTGACCCCATCACTAGGTTCGACCACATCATTAAGTGATCAATTCTATGATCTGGCCACTATTCTCATGATTACCTACAAACCAAATTGTATTGTTTGTTATCACACATAACCTTGAGTTTCTATTCTCCCAACTTGAACATGATAACCTAATTTAGAACGGAAGTTAGCAAACTAATAAATCAAATTAATTAATTTGATATTGTTTGAATTAAGTAAAATTGTTATGGCTTATGTGTGAGTCTCGGATAACAATCTGACCTCTCTTAAATTAATTAAACAGTGATAAAGTTATTTATAATAAGATAATTGATTTTATTTTGGAATTCAGGAGGATTGGCAAAAATGTAGGTAACATTATCTTTTAATATGCAACAAATAAATACATGAATAGAATTTCTATCTATGTATTGGTTGCTTATTAGAAGAAAATAAATATAATACCAGGTGTCCCGCGTAACTTCGTATGCCTAAATTTCTCCCGTTTTGCAACATTTCTCATTGTTGCTCCGCTCCTATTGGTCGTAGCGTGATGTTATATAGTCTATAGCCTTCCTCTATAAATGGGCTATCTAACAGTGAGAGAATTTTTCAATTCCGATCAGTAGGTTCTGAGATTATCGCGTTCAAACTAACAAACAAACTCTTTAGCTTTATAATATTAGTATAGATAACATATAGGTCCAGAGTTTCCTCATTCTCTGTAGTGAAATCTCTATTTATCGGTTATTGATGAATCTTTTCCCTGGTTTTTACAACATTAACACTCTCCTTGATTTCCATTTAATATCGGTTAATTTTCAGGGTTCCGTACCCAAAGGGTAAAACGGGACCCTATGTGCTCTCTGTCTATCCCTCTGTCAAAAGGCGATGATAGTTAGACAGTTGAAGTTATCACAGATTATGTATTTCTGTTACCGCTACAGGACGAAGAAAAAGAAGAAATAATTTATTTCGACATAAAAAATACAATTTTACACACTTATATAACAACACATTACCAATATCAACAAAAGAAACACGTACTTATATTTAAACAGATAATTATATCGAAAATAGGACCTAGTTCAGAATATGCCAGGCTAACGCCTGACGCTAGTTTTCAACTAGGCCCTTAAGTGACTACTATAAGTTTTGTTTATAAAACACTTATTTTTTTTTAAATAACACAATAAAAAAAATAAAAAAACTCACACGAATGTTGTAAACAGTACTTTTAAAGTACCTAAATGTAGAAAATTCACAAACAATCAAGCGCACTTACTAGATAGAGCAATCAATATAACAACAAATACTAAAAAACAGAATAAAATAAATATTTAAGAGGTCTCCCAACCAAACGGGATATTTTCCGTTTTTTTGCTCAATATTATAATAATGTGTCTAATGTTGTATAAATAATGGTACGGAACCCTTTATGCGCGAGTCCGACTCGCATATACCCGATTTTACATAATTTAAAGTTCATTCAAGTCTTAAAAAAATTTGTAGCAGCCTAATTAGAGCCGATTCGAACCAAACCAATGAACTCTACTTAAACTGAACCCTTAGCCAGACAGTGAGTTTCTCCTGACACCTATTTGTTGGCCAAATTTTATGCAAATTACAAAGTAATGATCCATATTATACCAGAACTGGTCCAGTTCGACCTTTGCTAACCGGGTCGCAATTTCCGTCCGAAGTGTCTTTATTTATCTCAATTATGATGACAGTTTGAACTTATTTCTCGGTAATGAGCAAGATATTTCTTGTTTTACATTTTTTTAAATTAACTTCTGCGTGCTTAAATATTACTTTAACGTATTTTCTTCGAAATACTTCACTTATACACTGAACAGACTTGATAAAAGCAGTGACGCAAGCCTCAATACCTCGTTGAAAGTTGCCGTAAGTGGAGGCACATCACGAAGACTGCATTATCCAGAGCAGATGCATCATCATGACATCACGATCACTCTAACGGCCGGTCTCAATAATCTATTTATCGATGGATTTGGAGCTATATATTTGACATAAGCTCCATACAAAATGTGTCAAAATTCTAACTCTAGTAGCCAAATCCATCGATAAATACGAGTAGATTATTGAGACTGGCCGTAAGTGTGTGTTATGTGTCTGTCTGTTTATTTGTCTTACCTAAGTCCTTTTTCACATATTCCGGTACCCCAAGTGAATAGCGATGTACTGTAGCTTTCACAAGTTCCGGCGACCGTCCGATCCGGTTGCAATGCACCGAGTAACCTTCGCGGACCGGATTTAAACCGTAACGTGTGAAAAGGACCAAATTCGGATAAAGTTTTCTTATTAGAAAGTAAGTTTGATTAGAATTGTTAGATTTCTTTGCAGTTTTGAAGAAAATCAACTGTTTGTCTAACGTGCCGCAATTTTTTAAAGTGCACCCATTATCTGTTTGATGTAAAGCTAAACACTAGGTACATCTAAACTACTTCTACGTTGTACTAATATATTTACTTTATTCGATTTAAATGATGGTTATAGCTGTCTCGCGCAACTTCTTCTGCGTAAATTTTTGCCATTTTTGCAACATTTCTCATTGCTGCTCCGCTCCTATTGGTCGTAATGTCATATAGCCTTCCTTGATAAATGGGCTATGTAACCGTGAAAGATTTTTCCAATTCAGATCAGTAGTTCCTGAGATTACCGCTTTCAAACAAACAAACTCTTCAGCTTTATAATATAAGTGTAAATTATCCATAACCTCTATTACTCCTGCAAAATAGCTTCTGTAGGTACACTTCTTCAGTAGGTAATGCCCCCCCAGTTTCGGCTACAGTAAAGAATGAAGCGATCAATATTCACAAATCTTCTAAGCGAATAATTATCTTAAGATGGTTGAGTACCCCACGGAAGATCGACAAAACCTATTAAAAGATAAATGCGTGAGGTCAATGTAAGAGTAACCGGTTTAAAAGCAAAAAAATCGCATACAAATCTATCCAGCCATTCGTTAGATTATGACACATATACGGAATGCTTGTCCTTAGGCTGTTACACGTGGCGAAGTTTGTAATGTATTTGTATTTATCTTATAAGGTAAAAAATCTTGTTGCTAGACTTTTTACCTTTTAATTTTATGTTGTCTAGTTTAGTGGCTTCTGACCTTTTGATCTCGTTATCCCCATGCACTACCATGAAATATATATTACCCTCTTTATCTACAATTGTATACTATTTGTTTAGCCTGATTAATTTAGTTTTTTTTATTTTGTATGTATTTGCAACATTTTTCATTTCTGCTCCGCTCCTATTGGTCGTGACGTTATGTTATATAGCATATAGCCTTCTTCGATAAATGGGCTATCAAACAGTAAAATAATTATTCAATTCGGACCATTAGTTCCTGAGATTATCGCTTTCCAACAAACAAACTCATCAGCTTTATAATATTAGTATAGATATATTAAAACACTAGTTGACCCGCGCAACTTCGTAAATTTTCCCCGTTTTTACAACATTTTTCATTGCTGCTCCGCCCCTATTAGCTGTAGCGTGATGTTATATAGCCTAAAGCCTTCCTCAATAAATTTGCTATCCAACAGTAAAATAAGTTTTCAATTCGGCCCATTAGTTCCTGAAATTATCGCTTTCAAACAAACAGGCAATTAAACTCTTCAGCTTTATATTCTAGTATAGATTTATTACAACATAATTATCCCCAAAGACCAGCTGTTTATCCCCGAGGGGGTAAGAAACAACAATCAAGTCAATGTCAGTTAGAAGACTTTCACGTTTGTTTGACATTCACTCATTAAGTGAACCAGAACAGTGAGATTTTAACCTTTGGTATTTCGTTCAGTCGATGACAATAGTTAAGTTATTGGATACATTTATAGTAATGGTCTCCTAACTGATGTTGGTGACGGCGGCCAATATTATAAGAGACTAGCCAATTACGCAGGAGATGTTATATTGCACAAATGAGTGCCAGGCATGAGTGCACTCTCTATTCTCTCACTCTCAAAGTCCGATGGAACGGAAATCCGACACGACTTGAACCATTGGGCGCAGGACCGATGGCTTAACATGCTCTCAAAGACATGGAAATTTATTTTTAATAGTAGTTATGATTATATAAACAGAAGCAAGAAATAAGCAGTGGCGATGATAGTCCTTGAAGTCATTCTGACTTAGACTTAAAAATCTATAAAGATTTATATCAATAAAAATAATTAATTTTAGTTAGCTATATTTAAAAATGTGATTTATATGTATTTAGTTTTAATAAAGAGAATAATAATAGTAATAATAATATCTTGGGACGACGCACACAAAATATCTGATCCTAAACTAAGCAGAGCTTGTACTATGGAAACCAGACAACTGATAGACATACTTATATATTAAGCTATTGCATAGCTTCTATCGCGGGCCTTGAGCGCGGGGACCGAATCCAGAAATTCCGTAACGAAAAAACCTCACGCTCCCCACTCCGACGGGCACAGCGGTGATACTTTTTACTTTTGCCATCTATCAATGAATAGCAGAACTTTTAATGATTTTGTTTTTTAATTTAAAAAAAAACTTTTTTAAAAACTAAGAAAAAAAAATATTTTAATTGCTCTTTTTAAATTAAAAAAAAAACAATTTTTTTTAAAGAAAAAGGAATTCAAACATTGTTTTTTATAATTAAAAAAAAACACTTAAAAATATATATATATATTTTTTAAATTGCTTAAGTTGATAAAAATACTATGCGCGGTAAAGCTATTGCTTTACCGCGGCAGTCCCCGAGTGCCACACATTTTTTTTTTTCTAAATACGTAGGTACATATCACCCAGACTCAGAATAAACATCGTGCTCATCACACAAAGTTTTATCCTGGGTGGGGATCGAACCCCTCTTGCGTAGCAGTCGGATACACTCCTACCGCGCCACAAAGGCAGTCAAAATAATATCCAACTTAAGCAGTCAAAAGCAAGTATAAGTGCAAGCACCCGTGCACAATCTAAGGAAGCCCATTCAAGTGCTTGGGCAGGTTATCGCAAGGTCATTGACCGCAGTCTGCGGTACCGTTGCCGAATCCATTCATGGGCTGATAACAGCTTTGCGTTGGCCCTCGTTACTGGGCCGCGTAATGGCATGTATTAATACTGGAATGATTATGGTTACATGTGGTTTGTGTTATGAGGTTTGTGGAGGGACAGAAGTAAAGCTATGTGCGTACGCGCTCGAGCAAAACACATAGACATTGCTTAGGGATACGAAATTTCAGACCACTTTTGGAACAAAATCACAAATTATAGAAAGTACAGATCGTAACCTTCATAAATACAATAATTGCATATTTTAGAAAGATAGAAAAATTTGAAGTCCAGGCCGGAATCGAACCACCTATCTGGACTCACACCTCACGCACGCGAGTTGGGCCCTCGCATGCGCCATCTAGCCGGTAGTTAAAGAACTATCACGGCTTTTGTTGGTGGTTTTATCGGAACTAAAGTCGGAGTTTCGACTAAACTAAAAGTAAATTTGAAATTCGCTCGGGCGGGATTCGAACCCGTGATCATAGGGAATTCATTCCTTCATACATTCATTATGCATAAATTAGCATATAGGAAAGTCCGATTTAATAGTGTCGGAGCCGAAGTCTGAATCGGAGGTGTAAAATCAATCGGAAGTTCCGAACTTTCGGAGTCTGAGTCGAAGCTTCGTACCATCCCTGCTTCTCATCGCTGGAACAACGCACATTGTTCACGGACTTGGAATTAGCCCTCATTCGCAGGAGCGATTTTTTTACGCGCGTTTAAATTCCGTCGACCCGGTCTTGATGTTATTATCGTTGAAAATACACCTAGCGTTGAAAATATACACTGCGCGATAAAAATGCGAAGGCGTCCTTACTAACCACTTTGTTGTAACGAACGTGTACTTGGGAATGCATTTGTTCTATTTGAGCGATTTATTAACGCGCGTTAAAAATGCGCGAAGGAGTCCTTACTAACCATCACTTTGTTTGGAACGCGTCTCGAGATACCGTGCATTGTTCGAGCGCGCGTTGTACGAAGGTTACCCTCACAAAACATTGTTACCTACTAGAGGTAACCATCTTTACTCTCGGTATTTTGTGACAAAGTGGTTCGAGATTCCGTGACCGTAAGCGATGTTTGTGTCCTTTTGTGCTCTCAGTGTTATGTGATAGGAGAAAGTAGAGGTGGTTATTGTTGCTAATGGTGGAAAGTTTGCACAGGTGTTTATAGGGAAAATATTTGGGGAGCTTTTCCTAAGTCTTGTCTTGAAGTCCGGAGCGAAGACTGATTTGACTTTGTGCGAATTAATAATAATAATTATAATAATATCTTGGGACAACTCACACAACTCATCTGATTCCAAACAAGCAGAACTTGTACTTTGGTAACCAGACAACTGATAAACATACTTATATATTTATAAATACATACATATTATAGATGAACCCAGACACAGAATAAACCATCGTGCTTATCACACAAAGTTTTATCCTAGGTGGAGATCGAACCCAAGACCTCCGGCTTAGCAGTCAGGGTCTCTAACCACTAGACCAACAGGCCAGTCATCATCTTGAATTTCCACGTCATTGTAAAGCCTTAACAAGTTTTGTTTTAATTTTAGCAGCAAATAGTTGTATGTGTACGTATGTATGGTATTGGTATAAGAATCTATCATGTCTCCCGAATTGATGAATTTGGTTGAATGGAACAATGTGGTAACAATTTACGAAAACGTTCACACATCTATAGCCTCTTGGTCTATTGGTTAGTGGCCCTGACTGTTTAACGAGAGGTCGTAGATTCGATCCCCGCTCAAGATAAAACTTTGTGTGATGAGCACGATTTCTTTATTCTGTGTCTGGGTGAAATTATTATTTATTTATAGGTGTAGTTATGGTTTATCAGTTGTCTAGTTGCTATAGTACAAGCTTTGCTTAGTTTGGGATCAGATGACATTGTGTGAGTTGTCCCAAGATATTAATATTATGTGCCGATGGTGGTAACGTTGCTTAACCTCGTAGATCTCTTGTTCTTCCTTAAATAAAAACAAACACAGTCGCTTCCGCATGTACATCACTAATATCGATTTATTTACGTAAGAGAGTAATTGAAATCGATAGATCGTTACAAATAATTATGATTTATTCCGCGCCCATAGACACTGACTATAATTCGAGAGGCGCATTTTATTTAACAATTGAATAATAACAACACGCTATGCGATACCAGCGATACTGATAATGTAGGGTGAGGAACCCAATTACTGGACATACAGATTTTTACACGAAAACATATTGAAATTTTAAATAATTTATTAGATTTGTTTTATGGAATAAATATATTTCATATATTTTAACGTGCGATCATAAAACACCGAGAGTATAGAAGGTAAGCATAAATATATATTATTCATATTCTGTACTCTCGGTATTTCGCTGTACGCCCCTTATAGGTGTGACTACGACGCATAATATTTCTTATGAGGGGTTTTTAGAGATGTGATAAAAATAAACTTAAAATTAACTCAATTTATACACAGTGACGTCTTATTCCTACTCATAGCAAATATGTACATCATAACTAATTAACCAACATTTAGTCCTAAATAACTTTAAAATTAAATACCTTTTTATTCAGTGGCATCAGTAATTTAATTTGACAACAATACGCTTGCGCGTTCTTAAATAAGTGTAATAAAACTGTATCCTCCAATTAAAATTACCCAGTTTAACATTTACTATCGGTTTGTTACACAGTAGTTAATACCTTCAAATTAACTTAACATGTGTAAATAGTTAATAGAACTATCTTAGTTAATTGTTTTCACATACTAGTATTATAAAATCAACATTTACTGCGACTGTCTGTATTACGTCCTTTACTGGTCTTTTAGCACCACTCACTGGTCAACAGAACTAATTAAGGTGGTGTTGTTTCTCTCCTCTTATCTAATACTAGCTGTCCCTAACTACATCTGCGTGAATTTTCTCCGTTTTTGCAACATTTCTTCTTTCTCTCATTGCTGCTCCGCTCCTATTGGTCGTAGCGTGATGTTATATAGCCTAAAGCCTTCCTCGATAAATGTGCTATCCAACAGTTAAAGAATTATTCAATTCGAATTAGAAGTTCCTTAGATTACCGTGTTCAAACAAACCAACTCTTCAGCTTTATAATAGGTATTAGTATAGATTTCTTTGGTTTGCCTTGTAGTCAGGCATAAGGTAACCATGTGATTGATTTTTCTTGTCTGAATAGGTACATATTTAAAGCTAATATTAAAGCACTAGCTGACCCGCACAACGTCGTATACGTCAATTGTCCCCGTTTTTGCAACATATTTCATTGCTGCTCCAGTCCGCCTTCCTCGATGAATGGGCTATCCAACAGTAATAATTTTTTAAATTAGACCAGTAGTTCCTGAGATTACCGCGTTCAAATAAACAAACTCTTCAGCTTTATAATGTTAGTATAGATTTAATTTGTGTATGCAAGTTAACAGTCGCCACTTCCATGGTTTTAAAATGCAAATTAATTTTAAAATCGCTTCTAGAAATTATATCCTTTTAAAAATAAAATGGTATCCCACAATTGGTACATTCACCCTACTCACGATACAGGTATAGTGTAGTGGCAGCGCCGCCAATCAATCATTCAAATGAGACAATCAATCTCTGGGCACTACATGCAAATACCTATATATGAACAATGAGCTCTGATGTCCACGAGTTAAGGTTCCCTACCTTCTGATAGTTGCAACACGGCTGGGGCAGTGGTTTTATATCAGCTATCGCCCGCGGCTTTGCTTGTTTCTCCATACAAATTTTGGACCCTGTTCCACCCCCTTAGGGGGTGAATTTTGGAAAATCCTTACGCCTACGTTGTTATAAGTATCTGTGTGTCAAATTTCAGCGCAAGCCGTTCATTGGTTTGAGCCGTATGTTGGTAGATCAGTCAGTCAGTAACAGATACCTTGTTATATTGGGTGTCGCTTTACTCAACGTATCCCCGCGGGAGGGGGATCACACCACGAACTCTAATGAAATAAAAAAAAATAGTACTTTAGTTCCTAAACCTATTGTTAATACTTGTCTTAGATTTGAATCATATTTTTTTTGTAAAAAATGAAAAGTTATCATTTTTTACCCGACTGTAAAGAAGGGTTATGTTTTTCGCGCGTATCTTGTATGTATGTATGTAATATTCTTTATTACCGGATATCTCACAATCCACTGAACGGATTTATACAATTGGGATGTTGTTAGATTCGTCTTGATTGCCCAAGTGTTCTTAGATATGTGACATTTGAAAAAAACGAACATGGCGGCTGTGAGATGTCAAAATAAAGAGGTGTGAAAAAAAAGTTGTTTTGAATACTGCAATATGGGTATCAAAATAAAGAGCTCTAAGAGTGGCCGTCGCGGGTCAAATCAAAGCTGGAGAGTTCATTTTGTTCGAACTGGATAAACTCTTAAACTAAGGAACCTATTTTGATCAGTTGCTAACTAGATACGAGAGAAATCAAGAGTGTACTTCAAGGCATAAACACAAATTACTTCATTCTAAAGTTGATCTATAAATGGAGCTAAATGGCAATTTTGCTTAATTTCCCTTAGATAGTTAGCTTTATTTATTAAAATAGAAAATACTTAGAGTTAATCATGATCTTAGATAAGGTTCAATGTCTATAAGTACCCCTAATACTATAAAATCGTGTTAATTAAAAAACTTAACTGCAGGTTATGGAAAATGAAGTAATTTAGTCTGTGAAAACTACGACAAGACGACAAGAGCTATCTTATTTAAGTACGTAATGTACCTAATAGTTTGCAATTTCCATCGCAAGTAATATAGTTCTTATATACTGTATCCGGGAGGTCCATTACTATTAATCGCTAAAGTTTATTATCAAGGAAAGGCGCGGTTCCATTTGGGCACAGTGGGGCCACAACCTTAATTGGGATCGACAGATTAATTCGCTATGGACCTTATATTAAAAGGACCTACCACCTATCGAAATCATTGGGCAGATTTTGCATCGCATAGAGCTCTAAACAAAATCCTCAAATTAGACCCGTCGTAAGCAAGCAAGTCGGTAGCTACTGAGTTTGAAACGATTTTGGGATGGCTATGATTATCCTTTTTGGGGCTAAGTCCGCGCCGAATCGATTTCGCTCTTCAGTGGCTATTACTGTGGTAGTAATGAAATGTCCTCAATATGGGTAAGGCATCGGTCTGGCAATCGTGAGGTCGCGGATTCGAATCCTACCCATTATACTACCGACGTGAACCCACTCCTAACACAAGCCTTTGAGCTTAGCTGGAGGGGTTTACAAGATTGCTAGTAATGTGGGACTCAATCCCACATTGCTAGCTATCTTTAAAAAAAAAAAAATACGACACCCAAAATAGACCGGCAGACGCAACCCTCAGTTGTAAAAATGGTTGTCTGTAAGTCGGTTTACGGACGATAATTTTACGTGATAACTTCATAAGAAAACATTGATGACATATCGCCATGCGCGTTCCTTAGCAACCAGTCAATAACGTTACTTCTAATTTTATCGCATGTCGCTGCAATCGCCATACGCTGTTGCTTAGCAACCAATCAATAACGTGACTGCATAGCAACCAATCAATAACGTGGCCGTTGCTACGTGATACTTTTTCATGATAACGTTTTATAAATCGATGACCGGGTGCACAACCCAGTAAACGATTTATAAGACGTTATCACGTCAAAAAGAGTTTTCTTCGAAATTAGTGACAGATACAGAGAAAATCTTAAAGGGGCGACTAAACGGGACATTTTTTACGGCAATGCTGTGGCCGGCAACATGGCAGTACTCTCTAATATTGATTTGATGGTTGCCGGACGATCCCTGAGCGATCGATTTTCCACAATGGCGCCTGGCCAATTTTGTTGTTTTTTAAGTCGCTTTTTATTTTATTGTAGCCGGGTTGTGTAGCCCGTTTAGAAGACTGGATCATGCGCCATACAATTATAGACATATTGCCATTATTGGCCGAGCAACTAGTTGCCAATAGTGCCGCCACAAATTGCTGTAAAAAATGGCCCGTTTAGACGCCCCTTAATACATACCCACTTACATACCCACTCGATGACAATATCTTGTCCAGTGTAAAGTTCTCTTTACAATCACCTCTATTCATCATGCAGTGGCCGTTAGACAGGCTGCAACCTACAATCAAGCCCAACATTATTTGTTCATCAGATAATTCCTGACTAGTGTCCTCTTGCATAATGTTGTCATCGGGTTACCGTAACCCGATAACGTCTGTAATAACCAATAGGTCTCAATCAACCGAACAGCTTTATCAATCATAGGAATAGGGATGGTGTCATTTGTGAAGGAATCAGGACGTTCCTGTTGCATCTTAGTAAATAAACAGTAATTTTTATTCAAAGCCGTTTTCGTGTCTAAACCATTATATATTCTTCTAACTTTTAATCTTACGGCGGCTTTGCCTGCGTTATTTTTTATTTTTATAGTCGATGTGGTATGCTGGTTTATAAACAACAATACGTAAATTTTCATCAAAAACCGTTTAGTATTTTATGCGTGAAAGAGCAACAAGAATCCATCCATCCATTCTTCTTCACAAACTTTCGCATTAATTTATTGTAAGTAGGATTTACATAAATAACATTTCTTTCCTTGGCTCTACCGTGCTTGATTCTTACAACGACGATATAACTAATAAAAATGTTAAATCACTGTTGCTATAGGTATGCTCCAGTACCTACATAAATTATATTTTTATTCCTTGGCCCATCAACTGAATATTTGATATACAAAAAAAATAAATAAAAAAAACAGTTTTTAGTATTACAGTCATAACCTTATTTTACTTTTTTTTTAAGCCCTTTAATATGATATCCAAATTGCGGTATTTAAAAAAACATTTTTTTTCACACCTCTTGTCTCACAGCCGCCATGTGTGTTTCTTTCAAACGTCACTAATCTAAGAACATTTGGGCAGTCAATACAAATCTCACGACGTCTTATTTGTTTAAATTCGTCTTGTGGTTTGAAAGATATGAGGTAATAAAGAATATTAGATACATACATACAAGATACGCGCGAAAAACATATCCCTTCCTTATAGTCGGGTAAATACCAAAATAAACATACCCGTAGCATCTTTATTAGGAGTTCACACCTAATCCAGAAGGACCACAGGTATATTAGTGGTCCTAGCCGTACATGAAATTGGTGGAACCAGTAGCTCTAAATGACTTTAATTTACAATTTATAGATATTTATTTTTAAGATAACGAGCAATGTGAGGTTGTGAGTCCTACATTACTACCCATCCTGTTAATCCCTTCAGCTAAACCCAATGGCTTGTGTTAGGAGAGGGTTCACTTCGGTTGTATAATGGGTACGCCTCGAAGCCGCGACCTCACGATTGCGAGCCCAATGCCATACCCATTAAGATAAATTAAGCAATTAATAAAAAACTGCATAATTAATTCCTGAAAATGATTAAACCGTTGTCACAGTACACAGAACGGGGGCGTTCTGAACCGGTGCGACCGGCCGAATCACTCAACGGGACCGATTTATCGACGGCCCATCACTATTGTCTCAATCTGAATATCGAATAGTATATACTGGACCGAATCGACCCACGCACACTTCAAATCGAATTTAAAAATTGAATTGAAGTTTGCCCACAGGCTTTTGGACGATTTATTTAATTTATAAGTTATAGGAACCTGCTACATGTTATATTATTGTCCGTTAGATTTACTTCGCGCTTCTAAAGTGACAAACATAACTAGGGCTAACTTGGGCACTAAAGGCTAACCTTAAGGAGTTGCCCTTGTATATTAACGCCGTAAAATAAAAAATCAATGATGACCTAAGGATCATCAAAATCGGTCCATTCGTTTCCTATCTAGAACGCCAAAAAGGAACACACCTACATACATAGGCGTCAGGCGTACAATATAGAAACGTTTTTAGGATTCCGTAGACATAATGGCAAAACGGAACCCTTATAGTTTCGTCTTGTTCGTCCCGTCCCGTAAAAAAACGTTTAGGGGTCGTGAAGACCATTTTTAGATTTAGGGATCCGTTTTTGAAATATTTTACTTTTAAGTGCATGTTTTTATTAGAGTCAAGTCAGCCAGCTAAATGGTTAATGATGGGTGTGTGAAAAAAAACACGGTAGTCTACACTAACATTATAAAGAGGAAAGATTTGTATTTTTGTATGTAACGATTAAACTCAAAAAGTACTGGACCGATTGTATTAATTCTTTTTTGTTGGATAGCCCATTTATCGAGGAAGGCTATAGGCTATATAACATCGCGCTACGAATAATAGGAGAATTAATACAATCGGTCCAGTACTTTTTGAGTTTAATCGTTACATACAAAAATACAAATCTTTCCTCTTTATAATGTTAGTGTAGACTACCGTGTTTTTTTTCACACACCCATCATTAACCATTTAGCTGGCTGACTTGACTCTAATAAAAACATGCACTTAAAAGTAAAATATTTCAAAAACGGATCCCTAAATCTAAAAATGGTCTTCACGACCCCTAAACGTTTTTTACGGGACGGGACGAACAAGACGAAACTATAAGGGTTCCGTTTTGCCATTATGTCTACGGAATACTAAAAACATTTCTATATTGTAGGCCTGTCGCCTATGTATGTAGGTGTGTTCCTTTTTGGCGTTCTAGATACGAAACGAGTGTACCGATTTTGATGATCCTTATTTTTTTATTTTACGGCGTTAATATACAAGGGCAACTCCTTAGTGTTAGCCTTCAGTGCCCAGGTAAGCCCTAGATAAATGGGCTATCCAACAGTAAAATATTTTTTCAATTCAGAGATTACCGCATTCAAACAAACAAACTCTTTAGCTTTATAATAAAAGTATAGATTAATAGGAAAACTATCACAGCTAAGTAGGCTTTACAAGTTTATGAATAACAGCTGTAATACAAATTCTATTGAAAATTATTATTATGTATGTATAACGCTGTAAGTATGAAACAAAAACAACAGAAAACCCACTTCTTAAGCCGCATTATTCGGATGGGGAGTCCCTACGTTCTGCGTGGCCCGACATGAACTTGGCCAGTTTTCAAAATGTTATTCAAAATTCAAAATCTACAATCATATTATGTGTATTAGGCAATATAAGAAGGTTTTATTTGCCTACATAAATTGAAACGTGATCGCAAATATGGCAAAACTTACCCTTACTAAGACCACAAGCCTTTTAAGACTGACTTTTCACTATGGGATATAAAATATCTTAAACAACGTATCGTATCGTATTTCATAAAACATTATTCTGCTTGGGATAACGTTCATTTTATCTTTCTGACATACCTAATCATTATGTTCCGTTTAAATTTTTATGAGTCGTCTGTCTGTGTTAGATTTGAATGTTTAAAATTCTGAATCCCTGCCTCCCTGGATTAGGTTTCTAGTACGAGTATCAGTTAGAGTAGGCTCTAATCTTTTCAAACTCCTATCGTAGGTAGCTTTTACCACAGAATATTTTGCTTGAACGTAGGTAACGTTTACGGACACTGAATCATGTTCGGAACAGAGTGGTCTAGAGTAATCCGAGATTCCGTGTCTGTGAGCTACGTCTGTGTGTGCGTATTCTCGGTGTTCTATACATAGACTCTTATGACGCCGTAGCCTTCAAATAAACGATGGACTTCAAATGCTTGTATTCAATTAAATCTATCCGCAGATGTTTTAAATTCATTCCGTTGATGCATATCTTTAGATAAGCGTACACTATTTATATTTGTATCGAGTTATCTGTGTTCATGGATTGAATTATAAGTTATTGTAGAATTAAGCTATTAAAAATAGTGCGTTACCAGCTGTCAATAAATCTTCATTCATAGTTATGTTGACGCCTGTTTTATGTTGTTATAGGGTTGTGCTACTCTGTAATTGTATCGATAAAACTTTGAAACAGTTGGTATGTATAAAACAAGGTATTTTACCTTAAATTATTCACGCGAATAAGACCCGTAGTATGTATACCTAATAATTTTATAATGGTATGTAATTAGTTTTAGACTGACTTTTTGCATATTAAGATGGAAATTACATCCTTAATCTAATATGCAGAAATTATCCGGGAAACGACGCTAACATTTTGATCAAATTAAGAATCAAACTAAAATTCCATGACAAAAAACTCCATTATATCTTAAAATACTTATACATATAAATGAAATATGAAACTCACGCATTTAATATATCATTTTAATAAGCATCTTCTACCTATTCAAACATTACAAGATACAATCATTCATTTGTATACCTATTTAGCTAGATACCATTAAAGTTCATGTGTGGCCACTAACCACTAATGTAATAATAATTCACTGTTACGATTATCGATAAATCATTACATCAGTGATACATCGGTGCTGTCATATCGACTCTGGGGTCGATAATGTCCCAACACTGGCCATCAATCATGGCGGGGATGTCAAAACTTAGTGTAAATCATTGTCTAGCTGGTCTAATGGTGGAATGAAATCATTTCTATAGGAGTGAAACACGCAATGTTAATAATATGGTGCCTATATTATCATGCATATCATTATCATTAGAGATGCAATTCTAATAATCTTTGCTAATATGATACATAGTTGTGTATGTAGGATTGTCGAAACGTATATTGTGATTTCGGTTCACTGCGGCACAGCATTTTGAAGTTGGTGCCATGAAATAGTAGTCTTTATGTTTTATTCGGCTCCAACTTCAAAATGTTTAATTTGTTTTTTTTATTCTAGGTATATTATTTTTTGCTTTTTAGTTGCCTTGTATTTATTTTTGAAGTCGGTAATATTTTTTGTTAAAAAGTTTTTATTTAAGTTTTATTTTAAAGCAAAGCAAAGCGTATGTCAGTTTCATCGTACCCTAAGCATATACCACTAGTTGACTCGCGCAACTTCGTATGAGTCAATTTTCCCCGTTTTTGCATTTTTTTCATTGCTGCTGTGCTCCTTTGGTCGTAGCATGGTGTTATATAGCCTATAGCCTTCCTCGATAAATGGACTATCCAACAGTAAAATATTTTTTCAATTCGGACCAGTAGCTCCTGGGATTATAGTGTTCAACAAACAAAAAAAAACTCTTCATCTTTATAATTGTTGAATGATTCATCGTAAATCTTAATTAAATGAAAGTAGCCAATAACCTAAACTTCTTAGGGCTTCTGCAGCAACTCTATTAGGTTGAGACAAAACTTGGTGTAAAGTGTCTACATCAGGTTCAGGGTCGATACTAAATTACTTCTATTAGACTCATATCGAACACATTCCATCAATAAGTGCTGTAAATATTCCACGACTCCACACTCTTCACGATGGGACACAATTGCATTGAATTAGGCGACATCTGCATGTGCATTCTTTTCCGTGAATCGAATCGCCATAAAAACCCTTCAAGCTTCTGTATATTCAAAACAAACAAATCATTTCGCTATTAAAATGACACAGATGTGTAGATTACTAAAATACCAATTGTACTACAAAAGATATATTTTCAAAACTCAACCACACCAAAGAGCATAACTCAATTCCTTACCGGGCGTATATCCTTTGCTCTGTCTGTACTATACCGCTATACACCAGAGGAAACAAACTACACCAATAACAAACAAGGCTTGTTTCATGACTGCTCAATCGCGCCGCGATTGTGAACATATTGTACCACTATAGATACCACAAAACAACGAAAGAACAGAAGGCAAGCTTCACATGTACCTCTAGAGCAACACGCATAGATGTCATTCATGGACAAGATATTGCAGGCTACTTCAGCAGGTGCGGATCCCGCCCCCAAAACAGGTTGTGGGCACAGATAACTGAAAATCTACCAAGTGTGCTAGGTACCGCTTACGACTGGTTTAATATTTATTATTATTATTAATTGTCTGTATTGTCCCACTGCAGGGCAAAGGCCTCCCTACGCTCGCTCCACCTCTCTCTGTCAGTCGCTGTATGAGGCCAATCTTTTCGAAGATGTTTAACTCAGTTAGACTAGTTTAATTTGAGAATTATATTTAGGTGTCTATGCCATGTAAAATGTGCCTAATGTTTTAGCTAAATTAGTACTTTTTATTTAAGGTCCATCGCAAGTTATTCTGTCGAACCCATTTAGGGTTGCGGGCGTCTCCAGCGTGCCTACAATATGTAGTGGATTCCCGCTTGTACTGCAAACCATTTTATTAGGCATTCTATAATTCCGTGTCATTGTGCGATGATGTCTATTTGGGCGTTATTTTGAATGTCTTGTAAGAAGGTTACCTTCTGTACTCTAGGTATTTTGTGTAGGTACAGCCTGCGCCTGCGCCAGTACTATTGACTATACGGTGTACAACGGTCATTCAGCGCTCGCGGTGAACCGTGACCTCAGTGCCAGCAAGGAATAGAACCACAGTCACACAGTGTATAAGATGCAGTAGGATTATATTATAGCAATATGCTATTAACTAGCATAAGTAATACTTGTTGAATTGCTATTATGTGGTCATAATAATGTTCATATTTTTTATTTTGTAATAATTTGATCTTTTAAGTTTATTTAATCGTGTCCTTGTAAAGTGTAATTTATATGTTTCTCAAGTCCCCCGCGACTTAATGATTACCTGTTCTAAACCGCCGAAAAATATATTTAAAAAAAAAATATAACCTACCTAATCTAATAATCATCAAATGTATTTCATAAAGGCTTGTCATTTATTTACTTTTTATTTTAAAAGATTACTAGCATCTTTTCTATTTTAAACCTTTTTCTTAAAAATGTTCACCGATAAAATACAACACACCGATAATTACAGAAAGAGCTGCTGTAGAACCATGTAGATACATCAACTTCTAAATTATGAAGAGCTTTTATAAGAAAAGAATAAAATGCATTTTGTTTATCAAATTTCTTCAAAAACTACATATAGCTTTGATTGCCAAATAATAAGCGGAATCAATTTAGTCAAAAATTGAAGCGATCCCAGCACACCTATAAAAAACAGGACTAATGAAATTTGTCAATTACACACACGAGTGGTCAAACGAAATGAATGTCCGTCACTTTTAGGCGCGTCACTCGATCCGTTCGTCACGGTTGTCACCCAGTAATTGGTGAACATAAATAATTGTTTTATTTAGTGTATGTTTCGACAGGTCCGTTTCGGGCCACGGCCCGCGGACATGTGTTATTGTATTGTGCTCAACGTTAATTGTTTTATATCGACTTAGATTTATTGGTTCGGTGGGTGGAATGTATTAGTGTAATTCAATTTGTTTCCTCATTGATATGTGAGTTATTGAATTAGATTATTATTATTATACATACATTGCGTTAAGAATTATTTATTAGTTTGTTTTTGTAGGAGGCAGCAATTGAAACAAAAACCTATAGATTCCAATAGTAAGTAGGTACTTGAAAAAGAGTAGTTTGTTCAAAAATGCATGTACTACGAGAGACTATTTAAATAATAAATTACCTTTTACATCTCTTAACAGCTGCGTAACAGATTTTTATAGTTTACAGTATCATTTGGAGAGGCCGAGGCGTTTATTTATACGCGACAAATTATACATACGTAGGTATTACCTACTAAAGTATTAATTGTGAAAAAATATTACTAACCGCAATATATTTTCTTCTTCAGCGATATTCATAGCTACTTTTATATATTCAGCGTTCTTATTTTTACATTATTTTTTTTCGTTTTCGCGGGAAGCCCGCGCGAACTGTCAAACTCTTGTTATAATGATAAATAGAGAGCTGCGCATATAAATGCATCAACGCGCATGTGGGGCGGCCATTTGAGCGCATCGCGCATGCGCCAGTACGCGCGGGAATGCCGCGAAAACGTAAAAAAGAACGTGAATAAGAACCCAGCTCTGAAAAAAAATCTAAAGGTATTTAAGTATTTTTCTAACGTGCTGTGAACATTGTACATGTAATTAAATCCGGTACTCACAGATTATTTCTCCATATATTAACACCCATTAACAGCAGATAGAAGCAGAACGCCAGAAATTATTAATCATCAAACCAGAATCATTCCCTCCATTACCTCCCAATCATAACTACAAACTAATATCTTAAAATTGATCTCAAAATGATTACCAACATACAGACTTGTACTACTGTTTTAAGTACACTGTGGTCATCCCATTCCTTCTATAATTACACAACAAAGAGTCCTGATCGTAAGATAAGCGAGAAAAAATGAGTCTTTTGACAGGATCTCGGGATCATGACATGACGTTTTGACGAGCATGACGCCAATGACGCGTTGGACGCACATGACGATTGGGGTCAAGGACCTGCGATGACAGAGGAGTTCTTAAAATTTTGCGTAGATTTTTGATTGTGTCATTGTTCATTTTACTTATTTTTATTAAATTTTATCTTTTGATAGGTACTCTTACAAGGTTCTACTCATCTATTGCCATATTTATAACTGTTGTTTAGTAGTGTAGCATTTCCTTCCTAAAGGAGTAAGGAATTTTGCTTCTGTAATATTTTATAGTTCTAAATTTGTTGTTCTTAGATAAAGCCTGGTTATGACAAAATGAAAATCTTGTTTAAACGGTTTACCTAACTAATGGAATTACAATATTTGTTAAACAAGATTAAAGGTAATTTGCTTTAATTGGTGCACGTGCGCTTTAGTCATTATCCTATTAGTCTAATTAACTCAGATTACTAAATAGTTATTCGTGCGCCGGCATACCTTGACAACCCATAAACAACCGGCACTATCCTTGGTACTAATACAATAATTTGATTTTCTTACAATTCACGCTCTCGACAAGTCGATACCTAACTTAAGACCTTACTATACCTAGAACTTACTCTGTACCATAAGTCATTAAATCAAACGTTATTTGAAAGTATGTAGTTTTAATTTTGTACGATAATCGCATACAAAGTTTGGTTTTTAGATCAGGCGGTCCTGCCCCCAAATACTTAAAACTTACTTGACTTCAAAACGATCTCGAAAGTTTTTCTGTTGCTACTAGTGAGCATGAGACTCTTTCTTTCAGACGCGTTTACACATTTTTATTAACTCGACGTCGATATAATTTGATGAGATATATATATAAATATGTGATAGGTACAAAGTATACCTGCCTATGTTAAATTTCGCGTCCACTTCCTAGCGAGCATTTCAAAACGTACTAGATATTTTAACGTTTGTCATTTACATAATATGAACGTTTATATTTGCTACAGCGTACTCATTTGTACGGTCCCAGTTATTATTCGAGAAAGTAAGCGCTTTTAGGCTGTGATCTTTAAAGTGGGGTAAGGTTTGGTTCAAACTTAGCTCCCATTCAACTTCGCACTTTACAAAAACTTCGCAATTTTGTTTTCAAAAGACAACTTTCCACAATAGGGTAGGAACAAGGCTTGTGTCGCGGGCTTTACAAATATTAAATTCACGGACACAAAGTACACCCAGATCGGAACAACAATAGTGGATTACACGCAGTTGTGTCCCGTATTGGAATTGAACCCACTCAGCAATCGTGCACATTCCCGCCTCCCCAACAAAGCAGTCAAAGTATGCTTACCGTTGAATTATTGGTAAAAATAAGGTTTTACCTAACTTAAGCTTGAGCTGAGAATAAGCACGCCCATCTACTCACATAGGTACTTAAATGGATGTAGCTGGTACACTTCGTAATAGCTCATTGCACTATTACGAAGTGTACTAACTAGGTACTACCTATTTGGTGCCTATATATTAGTGGCACTTAGAACACCATTACATTCGGTTTCCCTTTGGATTGTAGTTACTTATTAATATGGGAACAAAAAACCATGTCCAGCAAGATATACTTTTGTATCGGGTTACTTCAGAAAGAATGTAACCTTCTGCTGTATATTATGATTTTGGTTAAGTAGTATGCCCGCTATTGTTATATTTTATTGGAATGTGTGTATCTCAGGAACTACTAGTACGAATTGAAAAATTCTTTCACTGTTGGATAGCCCATTTATTGAGAAAGGCTATAGGCTATATAACATCACGTTAAGACCAATAGGAGCGGGGCAGCAATGAAAAACGTTGCAAAAACGAGGAAAATTTACGCAGATGAAGTTGCGCGGGTCATCTAGTTTTGTATAAAACACCATAATAAAGGTCCGGGCCCTCTCCCTGCCTATACCTCTTATGTGTGGCCTGAGGCTTTTCCATGTAAACGCGGACGAAGTCGCAAACACAAGCTACACATCCACAGCTTTGAGGCTGTAAATAATTTACTTATCAGTGTCCACTATCACCCCGTTATCGTTTATAGTACAAGTTAAAAGTGACATAAAGCGCGTGCAACCGGCCCCTTTACTGTCAGTTATTTTAATTAAATTATACTTAATTTCTACTGCAACCTCTGTTGAAAGAACAGAAGATAAGATTGACACAACACACGTTCATACACTCAAACATGAAAACAAACATTTTCGTAGCCTCCTAGCAAGTATTCTATTACCTAAAGATGTCCTGGAGCAGTTGTAAGCTATGTTACTAACTCTTCCTCCTGTTCTCTGTCATTTTGCTCGTGACAGAGAACAGGACGCGCGTCGTGGTCACTTCGAGCCGTCCGCGTTGGTGGTAGAAGCGGACTAGTTACCTATCACTCGGTAGCTAGTCCACTATCCTCTGTACCTATCAGACTAACCGCTCTATAAAGATTTTATCCCTATTGTAGTATGCGCGATTGTACCACGGCCGACAAACGCTCCGAGTCCTTATAGACACAGTTACTGTTTTTTTGTTGTTTTGAAGATGTTTAGAGATTCCATGTCAGTGAGCGATGTCTATGTGCGCGTTTCATTTTATGAAGATTTCCTTCTGTGCTCTGTGTTTTGTGGTCTGATCTTTATGATAGCTATACATATAGTATTTGATTATATACCTAGGGTAATAAATCCTTGTTGAGACAATGCCGACTACAGAGAACCGTGAGTCATTAGGTACCAAGCCTTAAAATAACCAAACTCATGTTTTATGAAATCATTTTGTAACTAAACACCTTTAAAAGTCACTGATATCGTATGTATACCTACAGCCATTATCTTGGTTCTTTTTAAAGTTGGGTATACACGTAAAATCAATCCATAAAACACATGCAACATGTCATCATTAGGTATCTTTTCGAAGAGCGCGACTTTAAATGTATACTAAATTCTGTGTGCCATAAAGGCTGTCTTATATGTCTATATATTTATTTAAGAACGTAACTAAATAATAAATTATAACGTTATAACGACTAGTATAAGTTTTAAGGGGTAATGCTTTTCAACAAATTTGTCTACCTTTACATTTTGTAAATTAAAACAAGATCTTTATAGTCATTCCTATGATTGAATATAGGGATGACTATAAAGATTTTAATTTTTAGGTTTAAAGAAAATATTACTCAGGAAATTCCTTTAACTGATACGGCACAATATTCTAGCTACCATATCTATTACGGCAGCCATATCTACGCTTTCCTCAATATCTGCTAACGTTTACACATAGTATACTGTTGCACCCATAGAACAGAGAAATATAGTGTAGAAATATCATTTGACCTGGGCAGGTGCGCTTAAATGGTAATCTATATTTATTTTTTTGACTTTGGGAGTTCACAATCACTCTCATTGTGACAGACAAATACCGTAGCTGTAACTCATTTAAAATATATAAAAATGCGAACTTGCACCATGGTAACCCATAACAAAATAAACCAGGTGTATAATGTAACTTAATAAGAGCTTTCTTTAAATTAAGAGAGACTCCATGACATTGCGGGAGCGCGTGCGACGATCGCTAGGCAAGAGAATCGATTTGCGGTGGACCAGTTTGCGCAATCCACAAATTGTAGTTCCGAGTCTGAGTCTATGTTCTATGTTTGCGGCTCTAAGGTTGGAGAATCAAAATTGTCTTGTTTTTTTTAAATGTAAATGTGTGCACAGGTAAACTAGTTCCAATGCAAGTGTTTTTTTTTTGTTTGATAGCCTTTCTAACACTAGGAACTTGTCTGTACTGTGACTGGACCCAATCAGTACTATGGTATCTCCAAGAGTAACTGCCTCTGATGACTTCAATTATATATTTCCTAACATTTGCTTAGCCTTGTACTAAGTGGTCGTTGTATATGCAATCTGTAGTACAATTTATACCGACACATTAGTTTTAATGATTAGGTGATCTTAAAGCGTTTGTTTGCGAACGTAAATATTGGATCTAAAGGGTCGCAGCAAACGCTACCTGTTTAAAGATTGCTAAACTAATGAAATGTTTCATAAACCGGTAGGTTTTACTACAACGGCCACCGACCGACTTCAAAAAGGAGGAAGTTCCCAATTCGAGTGTATATTTTTTTTTTGTATGTTTGTTCACCGATTACGCAAAGACGGCTGGGCCGATTTGAAAAAATCTTTTTGTGTTTGAAAGGCTATACTACTAAATAATACACCTAAAATAACAAAAACAAATTAAATATTTTGAAGTTGGTGCCGAATAAAACATAAAGACTACTTTTTCATGGCACCAACTTCAAAATGTTTAATTTGTTTTTGTTATTCCAGGTGTATTATTTTTTGCTTTTTAGTTGAAATGTTTGAAGTCGTAATATATATATTTTTTTTTAATTCCTAATCCAAACCATAATATATAGCCTATCACGCTCTGTTGGTCTTGCCAGACTCTGAACTCACAAATCTGTTCAGCTTTTGATCATCTCGCAGTTTTACAGCTATAGAATCATAAAGGTCAGTACCCTACTAATATTCGAAGCAGCTATTGTCCCAAACTCTTGCACAACTTGAAGCATTTCTTTGAACCGTTCGGCCAATCAGCGTGACGGTTGGCCGAGATTGTCATCCGTACTTAGAGGCGAGATTACGATAACTGGGGCAGAGTTACAATGTATACTACACGTGTTTCTATTCATACCTTTATACAATGACCTGAGTTGCCCCAAAAATCTAATTAAAACAAAGATTTAAATGTATGGTTAATAAATTCTAAGACTGCATGGTGTTCATTGGTTTCCCAGTGAATGCGACTACTATGCAATAGTTTGTGTGCTTACGTCACGAATAGAGATAAGTAATTATCTTGATTCCGAGACAAGATGCACTTCGATCTATCCAAAGAACAAAGTCTCTGCAATATCTATACATTACAGGAGCGCAAGTTATTTTTACACAAAATTTGCTGTTATTTCTTTCACGTACTTAACACATTAATAGAAGCAATATTATAGTATGTACAAGTGTGTTAGGCGCACAGAAGAAATAACATCGAATTTTGTATAAGATAAACTTCAAATTGCTCTACTGCTAAGTAGAGATTTTGTAGATACAACTTCTTCGGATAGGTCGACCTTGTCCCCTGCGACACAGGGCTTGTCTATTGCGAGCAATTGCGAGAGACGCTTACTTAAAGTAAAAACTTGCGGTATTTCTAAGTTTCCTTAGTTATAATTTCATCGTAAAATAACACTATTTAGAGAAGCAATAGGTATGCGGGATAAATATAAAGTGCCGCTACCTACGACAATACTTAATCGGATCGTCCGTTAGCACTTTAAAATTCCTGCAGACGCTTAGTGTCTGCAAATTTAAAATTGCCATTAAACTGTATCAATGAAAATTTAAAGTTAAGTATTGTCAATAATTTATGCGGTATTCCAATCCCTCGAACAAGCCAGAGGCCTTAACAACCTTGCGTAATTTTAAAATGCAGTCATATTGGCCCAAACCTTATTTAACCACATCAATTACCGTTATATTTAAATGCTTATTTAAAATATTTATCATTAAAACAAAATGGCGCGAACAAATTGGCCACAATTAATTTGGCCACGGTCAATTTTGTGTGATCCCAACACCGCTGTGTTCCGAACGACCCGCGTAATAAACGCGAAATGTTAAATATAGGAGTATGCGTGTGTAGGGCTGCCAATAATAGCATTTCATTGCAAGGTATAAAGACTTAATGTCGTCAGTAACACCGCTTCGACTTAGCACAACTCGCAAAATGATTACTGTTGTAAATAGAGTGTTTTAAAATTACAAGATATTTTTTGTTGAAAGGACACTGTAGCAAGTGTATTTACAAATAAGACTCAAAAGAGGACCGCAGTGCGGTGACTCTCGGATCTTTGGAAAATGAAGATTCGTGTGGCGTTGATGCTGCTATGAGCTAGCGTAACGCTTAACATTAGGCCCGTGACAATATAAAAGATATATAATACATTAAGTAAATGTTTCTCAATTATTACATTAGCTATTTCTACCCAATAATATTAAGTGACAGCCCTGCGAGCTAAAAGCCAGCACAGGTGGGAATTTCATACAAGTTTCACAGTTACGGTCTCGACCGAATTGATCTAACGGACCGATGCGGTGACTCACTTCCTTTACAACTAATTACCCAATATGCGACACCATTTTATGGCGTATTTGTAATCGTGTTATGGGCCTATGAACGATTTGGACCGTGTTCTTATCATTCGACTATGGTAAGGTCAAAGAGGTTTATTCTCATCTTTATCATCTATACTAATATTATAAAGCTGAAGAGTTTGTTTGAACGCAATAATCTCAGGAACTACTGATCCGAATTAAAACAATATTTTACAGTTGGATAGCCCATTTATTGAGAAAGGCTATAGGCTATGTAACATCACGCTACGACCAATAGAAGCGGAGAAAAATGTTGAAAAACGGGGAAAATTTACGCAGACGAAGTTGCACGGGTTAGAGCTAGTTAGAAATATATAAAAATCCACTTGAAATTAGAACAGAAAATTATATAAGTAAATACAAATTGAGGTGATACAATGTTCGGGATCCGTGTAAATATTACAATTTTTTTGTACGTAAAAACAGATCGGTCTCGAAATGGTCCGACTAAAGGAGCCTTCAAAAAGTCTCTAGATGTGTAGCGGTTAATAAACCAAAATAAACAGTAATTAAATGTAAAATTTATTTTTAATTAAAATAACACATTACAACATTACATCTTTATATAAGTTATCAGTTGACGCTATCACTCTCGAAGAAATCTCGCCACGCTACTATTAAGAATACCGATGCCACCAAATGCCAAGTGTACAGAAGGTAAACTTCACATAGCGCGCGCTCGTGCAATGCACATTTAGACATTGCTCACGGACACCGAATTTGCGGGATGTCTTCCAAACAAAGTAGTCGGTAATTCCGAGTCCGTGATAAGCGCGGATTTATCCCACAATACAGTTGTGGGTAGGCGAAAGCCATTGATTTTTATGAATCTTTTATAGCTTGAAAACGTATTCGTATGTAATGCGTACAAATTCACGTATGGTTTTCTTTAATTATTTGAAAAAATATTTTGAAGATTTGGATATAATTCTCGTAGCATTAGCCAATCAACCCATTTGAGGTTATGGCCATGCCCACTGTGCATACATGTCTACGTGGGCATGGCTCGAGCGGTATATAATAATATTTTGGGACAAGTCACACAAGGCCATCTGCTCCCAAACGAAATAGAGTCTGTTCTATGGCAACCTGACTACTGAAAAATATACTTGTATATTTCTAAATACATACTATACGTAAACGTCGTTTTTGCAACATTTTTCATTGGTGCTCCGCTCCTATTAGTCGTAGGCTGTTATTTAGCCTATAGCCTTCCTCGATAAATGGGCTACCCAACATAATTTTTTTTTTCAATTCGAAACAGTAATTCCTGAGATTACCGCGTTCAAACAAACAAAACTCTTCAGCTTTATAATATTAGTATAGATAAATAATACCCAGACACAGAATCCATCGTGCTCATCACACAAAGATTTATTCTAGGTGGGTATCAAACCTGAGACCTCTCGCTTAGCAGTCAGGGTCACTAACCACTAGGTAGACCAACGGGCCAGTCATTTTACTTTCCTGTACTGATATCCTTGTGTGTACTCTCTTTTCTACTTGTAGGTAATCCAAGGCTCAAAACTTTTAAAATAATTATCACGGTGTGAAATAACCACGTCATGTAAATAGTTTTAGATAATAATTAGGTAGAATAAGAATAATGTATAGTTTTTAAGGAACATGTTAAAACAAGTGCTAATCCCTGCCGACAAACTGCTATGCAGTTTGGCAGGCTTACAAAAATGTAAAATGGGTAGGTTTCAAATAAATGATTTATTATTATTATTATTATTATTATTATTTATGAATAGGTTAGCTTCTGAACTGTGCGTATGTCGTGCCGATATGCTAAATCAGATCAAGTGAGCTGGTTGCCGGGGTCCGTTGGTTCTGCGAACTGGCCACACGCAGCTCAGCAGACATTAAGTATCCCAGTTAAATGCTACCTTGTACGCAGACCTTTTTAGAATCGATTGGAGTCTAGCTTGTTATGTCATTGGGTCGTATAAAGAAGCTTTTATTAGCTCATAGGTTTCTATGGAGACTACGACTTTTTGGCGTCAAAACGTCTTAAAGGTCAATGAAAGTATGCACGCAAGAAAAAGTGTCACGTAGCAACGGTCACGTTATTGATTGCTTGCTAAGCAACAGCGAATGGCGATTGCAGCGACTTGCGATAAAAATGGAACTAACGTTATTGACTGATTGCTTTACATTATCACGTAAAATTATCGTCCGTAAACTGACTTTACACACAACCATTTTTTTTAGTAATCAGGCAATAATAGGTTTTAAAATGCATTGAAAAGTAACAAGTTTTTCACCAATCAACAAGTTTTTGAATTTATAGATAATCATCAAAACAAATACTGAAAGTAACCTTATGAAGTCATATTGCTATCTGCCGTACCAATTTCTTTATGCATGCCGTTTTAATATTTTATAAAAAGATACTGTTTTGACAGTACCCTATATTTATGGTGAGCTCACAAGCACGCATTCAAAGTGACATTAAACGGGCACCAACACGAGCGTGTGAATGTGCAGGCTCGGCTGTTTGTTAACAGCTTGTTTGTACCGCCGTGCAGCACCGTGTCGGGCTGCTTGCCGAGCTGGTTGCCGGTTGCCGGTTGCTTGCAACGCGTCTGAGCGTACCATTATACATGGACCATGGTACGAATATTCAAACACCACTTACTTTTATGATGCCTTTAACTCTCATGCTATCTATATGTAACTAGCTGTCCCGCGCAACTTCGTATGCGTAAATTTTCCCCGTTTTTGCAACATTTTTCATTGCTGCTCCGCTCCTATTGGTCATAGCATGATGTTATATAGCTTATAGCCTTCCTCGATAAATGGGCTATCCAACAGTGAAAGAATTATTTAATTCGGACCAGTAGTTCCTAAGATTACTGCGTTTAAAGAAACAAACTCTTCAGCTTTATAATATTAGTATAGATTTGTAGCGACAGAAATTCTTTTGAGTACGACTTAAAGTTGACTATCGTTTGAATATTCGGGGATGAGTCTTTTACCTGAACGAATAATTTAAAAAATTGCAAACTTATTAAGGACCAATTTTCAATTTTGCACACATATTATGTGTGGGAATGAAATCATTTTATAAGTATGGGCTTATGTTTTCCCTTAAACTTACAATGTACGACTACAAAAGATCTTAATAATCGTAATCTAGGTTAAATTGGTAGGTACTAATTGCAGTTTCTTAGCTTTGCGCATGCCTGCCTGTCATTAGTTTCGTTATTAATAGATTTAGAGATGGAAACTAAAGAGGCTCTAGCCCCCATCAACCAAAATTATTTAAGACCTCTCGTGAAAATTATTTAAAAAAAAAAACTGTCTTTAGGGCACCAAGTCTCCTCCAAACCAAATTTTTATATCACTTCCATACCTCCAAAAAAAATCTGTATCCCCAAAAGTTTCGCAACATACATTTTATTTGGACTATTCTAGTACGTCCTAGGTACATCACAATTCAAAGAATTATATAACAAATTGTGATTTAAAAGACGAATAGGTAGTTCGAAAGATAAGTGTATCTATTTCTGCACAATGACGTGATATTTAAAACATCCATACATTATACACCCAATCATACTTTAGTTTAATGTTTTCCAAAACAAACTAAAAATACTCGAGACTCCAAATAAAATTCTCGAGATAATCATGAACATTACTCATCAACGTTGTTTAATGAAATAAATCCGTGCGGTCATCAGCATAGATCACTTGGCGGATAATCGGATATCACGCCCATCACTATAACAACACGCGTTAACGATAAATTTAAATTGGGTCGAGAAAAGGGTAGGGATGGGACATTAAGTAAAGTACTATAAATAATTTAAATATACTTACGATTGTGTATATACAAGGGGTTATGTAATATTAAAGATTGTGTCCCCAGTTCCGTCCGCGGATGTCTATTATCGGCGGTAGCCGAAAATAGATATTTATGTGTATAAATATTTAAATTTATTTTCTGATTTCATTGGAATTAAAATATATCCAATGAGCTAACCAGATACATGGCTATGGAATATTTTTAATTACTCATTCATTTACCATGTATAATACAATATATGCACCATGTATAATACATACAATAATTTGCACCATGGGAAGCAATACTTATACCATACTCTTTCTTCTATTATTTTCACTTCTTTTCTTTCCACTGTTGAAATTGAAAAAAAAAGAAATGCTACAGTTTTACACCAATGCATTTATATTTTATACATAAAAGCTACCTTCCATGTATCACATATGGCTGTAAAACCTGGGCTTTGACAAAAAATCATAGGGACAAACTTGCAAAATGTCAGAGAGCCATGGAAAGGAGCATGCTAGGGCTAAAGCTAAAAGACAACGTCAAGAATATAGGCATCAGGCGCAAAAGAAAACTAACAGTCATTGCGTATCGACCAACTAAAATAGAGATGGAATGGGCAAATGCTTCGGAGAAATTTAAAAAAATGAGTAAACGAGTTACTGTCTAGTATCCAAGAGATGGGTTTAGAAGCCGAGGTCGCAAAGTGAGAAGTTTGGTAAGAGACTGAAGACTGCCACCACCCGATAGAAAATAATGAAAGTCGTTGGAGGAGGCCAATGTCGTAAGGCACACCGAACAAATATATATTTTATTAATTACCGTAACTAAAACAGTAAGCTAAAACAAATGTAAATGACGGAACAAAAGGCTTTTTAAATAAAAATAAATAATAATTTGAAGATTGAAACTAGGAATATATACAGATACAGGGTGTAACAGAAAGGTGTGGTCAAATTTCAGCATCGAATAGGGTATGTTATCAGTAATACACCTACCATGGTGCCATAGCTGGTTGCATTATTATTACATAGTTATAGCATATTCTTTTTGTCAAAATTCTGTAGTGAAAGGCGTATGGCATAAAAATGATATCTCCCCTGCAGCCCTGGTACAAAACTCGATTGAATTATTATGGCATAGAACTTTTTAAGTCATACTTTTTTTAATTAATTACTTTTTCATTTATAAATAAACGGGTACTCCGATTTTGATAAAATTAGGTGTATGTGCTCTCAGTATCATGGGCACATACTAGCCCTTGAATATGACCACACTTTTCCCACATTCTGTATATCAGTTCTATAAGTGGTGTTATTTGCTTTTTAACCGACTTCAAAAAGGTGGTTAGTGGTTATCTGTTTGGCCCATAGGGGCCAAACAGATAACCACTAACCACCTTTCTGGGTTCTTGCTAATTGACTATATATTTTTCTGGTCAGGTTTTAACGTATTCTTAATTCTGCTCTGATGTTATGTATTTATTAGATAAGTCTGTGAAGACAATGTGCTTGTTAGATTTTCCCTGGATTTTACAAGACAGCACTTCTTTGAAGTGATTATTTTTTCTGAGGAAAGTTATTACTTGTTATTCTTGTCAATTGTATTGTGTACTGTGTCCATTCATGATAGGGCAATGAAGACTTAATGTATAATGTATTGCATGTACGAGAACGTACTTAGAAGTCTGAAGGACATCTAAAATGATTAGGTGAAGGGACTTGACAGTATTTTATTGCGATAGCACTTTAGTCATGTGGGATGAATTGATGTAATTGACCATTAACGTGCCGCTTTTATTTTATTGTTTAGTTAATTTAAATTTGATCCATTATCCGTATTCTATAAAACAAATTCTCATATTTTAATGAATCGTTCCTACTTCACCCACTCGTACGAATATGTCTGCAACTGTAGTGTCCGGAACAAACTGTCGTCTCCTAAACCATGTAATCTTTTATTTTAATAAAGTTATTTGCTATGTTTCTTTTAATTGAAATTACTTGCCTTAACTAAATAATAAAAATAAATGTCCGTAAATAATATTTGAAGCATTTAAATAATAGTACTAAAAAATGAAATCAATAGTATAAATAGAATGTATTTTGAAAAAATCAGAGGGCAAACAATATTTTTTGGCGGTATTCAAATATCCGCATAGCACATCACTATACCATCTGCGTGTAACATATTATCACGACGGATCCGTTAGGGCGTGGGCACACGGACCTGGGCACTGATTTGAACCTTGGGTCACCAGGCCTCTACTTAAAAACCGATGTAAGTACTCATTTAAATTTTTGCAAAATTACAGATTTGCAAATTGGTATTATTATAATATTACTTACCTAAAGTAAATTGCTTTGTCTTTAATATTAATATGAGTTATAAACTAAATTGATGGGTTCGATTACCATATAATCTTGGTGATTTTCTTGTAACAATATTATGGCTGTAGTATATAGGTTTACATACTACAAGCAGTTAATAATGTTCGTCTGTCCATATACATATCTCGGTAAGCATAACGTAATTACTGCGGACGTTAGTTAGTAGGTTCGCGATTTGTAACAAAATCTATATGGTCTCTCATTATCATGTCACTTTTTGAATTAATTGGACTGATTTTAGCCATTTTTAGGGTTCCGTAGCCAAAGTGGCAAAAACTGAACCCTATTAGTTTTGTCATGTCCGTCTGTCTGCCTGTCCGTCCGTATGTCACAGGCATTTTACTCAAACACGACTTAATGAATCTTGATGAAATTTGGTGTAGAGGTGTCTTGTAGTAGCCGCTACTTAGTGTGATAGCTAAATAATAATAATAAATATTTTTAGGGGGGCACTCCATACATGTAACAGAAGCTGAATTTTTTTTTTTAGCAAATGTCAACATGTGGCACATTATTCGACAGGTCTTTCAAAAACAGGTTTCTACTAAACTTTTTGGATTGAGGAAATATTTTTGGAAATAATCGCTCCGAAAGTTGCATAAATCGTGTCCCCCCCTCTTAACTTTTGAACCGTGAGACCAAAAAAATATGGAAAAAATCACAAAGATAGCGCTTAATAAATACTTTAAACTAAAATTATTTCGAATAAGATCGGATATATCGTCATTGAATTATTGCCAAAAAAACTGCATTTTTTAACCAAAGGGCTTAAGTGCCATTAACATACGCTCTTCTGCTGATGAAATTGTTCAAAGTGTATCGACACTGAGCGTGGTCCGATATGCTCTTGCCCGGTTTTTATTTTTAGTTTATGGGAGAAATGCTACAGTCATCTTGTTAAACTATTTTATAGTAATTTTTAATGATTTCCAATATTTACTTAAAGTCAAGAATAATAAATAAATTAAAATTAAATACTAGCGCCCTGACTTTGCACGAATTTGTCTTTACTCTATACACATAATGTGTGACAGGGAATCATTAGCGTGCTTTAGAAGACGTTAACAAAAAAAAACATCTATACTACACATATATACTATATATTATAAAGCGGAAGAGTTTGTTTGTTTACTTTGTTTGTTTGTTTGCTTTGTTTGTTTGTTTGTTTGTTTAAACGCGCTAATCTCAGGAACTACTGGTCCGATTTGAAAAAATCTTTTTTTGTTGGATAGCCCATTTATCGAGGAAGGCTATAGGCTATATAACATCGCGCTACAACTAATAGGAGCGGAGTAGCGACGTGAAATGTTGCAAAAACGGGGAAAATTTACGCATACGAAGTTGCGCGGGACAGCTAGTCTAAGATATAAGTCTAAGTTATTTACAGAAGGTATTTAAAGTGTAATAAGCCCTGTATTACCGCATGCATAGGAGAGAGTTACCGTAAGATTGGTTATCTGAGATGGCCGTTGAGATGCAATGGGACGTAGTGATTGACCCTAATTTCATACATGCGTTGTATACAGCCTCAGTTGAGATTGAGATCAGTGTGAAGTTCATACAATATAGTGGATATGAACAATAAATATGTATGTACAAAGATTTTGAAGTGTCTTAAACCTGTGGTGGATTTAGGATTCATTTTTTTTTTTTGGTGGGAGAGGGCTGCTCACGCTTCAATTTTTTTTTTTTTTTGTAATCATGTGCATGCAAAGAGTTCCAAGAGATCCCGAATAGTTGTTTAAAAGTATTTTATTTTACAAATAAGCAGTTTATTTTTATAAATCTTTATGAACTTATTAAACTATTTTATTAGTTTAATACATATTTTATGAGGTTTAAGACTAGATATTAACTACCTAACTATAATTTATCATCTTAAAATCAATAGAAAATGCTTTTTAGGGTTCCGTAGCCAAAATGGCAAAAACGGCAGCCTTATAGTTTCTTCATGTCCATCTGCCTGTCTGTCCGTCCGTATGTCACGGGCTTTTTACTCAAAGACTCCTCAATGAATATTGGTGAAATTTGGTGAAAATGCCGCTACTTAGTTTGATAGCTAAATAATAGTAATAAGTATTTTTAGGAGGGGGGCACTCCATACATGTAACAGAAGCTAAAAAAAATAATTTACAGTAAAAATCAACGTGTGTCACATCATTCGACAGGTCTTTCAAAAACATTTTTATAATAATAATAAAAAACTGCGTTTCTCAACAAAAGCGCGTAAGTGCCATTAACTTACGCTCTACTGCTGATGCAAATATTTAAGGCTGCACTGAGCTGGTGCGACATGCTCTTGCCCGGTTTTTGTATAACTAAGTAACGCAATCATTTGTTTCAGTATTCCATCTGTTTGGTAATTAAACTTTTATGTACCTTATCTACGTACAATCTTCTACGTAGGAAGTAAACCTGCTTACCAGCAGTAACCGTGCAGTCAATATAGTTAATTATAGCAATAATATAATATTTACGACGTATGTAACGATAGACAGGCGAAATTTACAACTAATCAAGTTTTACAACTGCGGTTCAACTGCTAACCTTATCACAATAAACTATGATAGTTAATTATTAGTAATGACGAGATTAATAAGGGTGGAATTTGCTTGACATAATAAGGTGGATTGTTCTCTTTTTAATTCAATTCAATCATTTATTTGCGAATAATGCGTTACATGAGATCTTATATTATTAACAATACTATCACCATGATCAGCTTAACAGCTTGCAAATGTACACATATTTAGGTATATTTTCTATCAATGAAATTATAGAAATTATATTAGGAAATTAATAAATAATTGTTTTTAAACTTTCGCGATTTCTATACAAATTAGATATATTTCGGGACTTGAAAAGTAGGTGTAAGGCGAGGGTAGTTAAAAAACCCCGCGCCTCGTGACCACGATTGGTGCAATTCGATGGAAACGTCGGGTAAAT
The DNA here is from genome assembly GCA_945859575.2 of Herminia tarsipennalis. Taxonomy (NCBI): domain Eukaryota; kingdom Metazoa; phylum Arthropoda; class Insecta; order Lepidoptera; family Erebidae; genus Herminia; species Herminia tarsipennalis. The sequence continues at coordinate 26,213,122 of OX243841.2, read as the reverse complement.
AAAAGATTCGTCGTACCTTTAAATAATTCACGCGATTAAATCCCGAACTATATCTAATAAATTAATAAATGTTACAAATATATTAGTAAGCATAAGTGATAATGATCTCAATAAGTTCTGTTATAAATAGTAAGTATAGGATTGTCATACGTGTTGATTACAACATAGACATACTAAAAAATACCGTCATATTAATGAGGTTTAAAGAAATAATCATTTTACAATTTAATATTTGCAATTAAGGAACCAACCCGTAAAATAAGCGGTACCTGTCTGGATAATATTATACATAATATAAAAGGATGTTTAATAGAGAATCATGAATTTGCAATATCTGATCATAACACTCAACTTTTAAAATGCCCATTAAACACAATTTTTCATTAAATATTGGTTTACTAAAATATTGGTTAATCCAGGGTGTAAGCGAACTCCATACCAAATTTTATTAAAATTGCTCCAGCCGTTTAGACGTGATGAAGTTACAGACATACACACTCACACACTTTATAGAATATTAGTGTGATTACGAGATAAATGAATGTCAGTAGATGAAGAATAATGAATATGTCAAATTAAATGACGATCATAAACTAGTTTATAAAAACAACTCTTGTGATACGACGGGATTATCTTGTGATACGTCGGGATTTTCTACATCCTCGCACTGGGAGCGTGGCGTTGGGTTCAGTCGGCCAACATTTTGGCCAATACGCGGAACGGGCCTTAATGGTCAAATAGCGCCTAAGTTCGATAAAATGCAATGCAAATAGTTTATTAGTCTCTAGCATAGTCCTCATAGAATGTAAATCCCAGATAAGTCTGACAGTAATCGTGCTGAGCCGGACTGAACGTCAGCCAGACGTGTTTCTGTCCTAACAAGGATTAACCTAGTTATTTCCACTTTGTTAGCTTTGATAGTATTATGTACAGGTTGTTGTTTAAATGGTGTGTTTTTTTTTTAACATCATATATCATATCAACCCATATGATGGCCCACTGCTGGGCACGGGTCTCCCCAGTAGAACCTACTGGTATGTAGATCCTGGGGGTAATTGCCATAAATCGCCACGCTTGGCGAGCGGGTTGGCGATCGCAGTCAGGCTTTAAGTACGCAGAGGACGCTGCTGCCCGTCCTCCGGAGTGAAATCCCTTAGTCGCCTTGACGACACCCACGGGAAGAGATGGGGTGGTACTATTCTTAAGCCGGCACCACACGGCAATTTTTTTTTTTTTAACATAGGCATATTATATATAATAATATTATATATAAGCTTCATGTGTTTATCGGTGCGTCCATGTAACATCGTAGACTAGCGTTTAAATGGCTAGACTGATTTTGAAACGGCTAGACGAATTTTTTTTATTAGAAAGCGTGGTTTTACTGTTTAATTTCCTGTCAAAGTCCTGCGAAGATAATCGAATTTTTAATAAACTCTCGGGAATTTTATATTTTGTGTAAATAATTTGTTTATTTTGTACTTTTTTCGTACGTAAAACTTGTGTTACGGTCTCTTCTAGGTGCATGGTAATCAGATGTGATTATGTGTGATTGAAGGTATGTGATCATGTAAATAGATTATAATGCACCTATTATAGCAGCTTATGATATTAACTTCATTGAATCGTATAAATACTTCATTGAAGCATTCCCATATTACGATTGGTAAATCGTAATCTGACGTTAATAACATAATGAATTATGAAAAGTTTATTTATGTATTTACTAATACAATGGAATACTGAGGCGTGTCATCACAACTTAGGAACCTCAAATCATCACTTTTAGTATTTGTTTTGATGATTATACATTTTTATAGACGTTAAATTGTGAACTAATACATTTATTCAGGTCTTATTACGACGAACTATTACCTGATTACTGAAAATTAAAAACAAAAACGTTGTAGTCATCATCCCAATGATTTCAATTAATTCGCTGTATAATAATAGTTAGTATTCTTTGCCTATGCTTTAAAAGAATAAACGAAATTGTTATATTTTACTTTCTGATATTAAAAAAACATCCTTTAATATTATAAATACTAATTGACAGTATCCAACTTATAGTCAATAGATTAAGTATTTATCTAAGTATTTACTACAAGACCTAAGTAATTGAGTTCATAATTTTATGTAGAACCTGATAAATATGGCTTGTTTGGAATCGAGAAACTGTTTCAATCTATTAAATGTCCCTACTTGGAATTCCGCTGCCTTTGGCCATAGAAATAAATTTGATGTAAGCGTTTATATTGACTATCCTTTGCCTGAGGCTTGCCTGTATCTTGGTAAATATACAACGTGTAACGGAACGGTATGGTCTTTTAGCTAGCTCATTGTAATACTCTCATTGTATAGTTGTCATGCCAAAATATAGATTCTTTGACATGAGAACGCATCCCGGTTCGAACAAAATTTATTTTATTCCATGATTTTTTTAAATGAATAACTTTTAATTCATAATAAAGGGATTGAAATATCGCGAAATTTAAAGTACCTTTATCAGATTAACACATAGGATATAAAGTTAGGTTAGCAATATGGGATTGTGGGTCCCACGTACTAGCAATCCTGTTGACCCCTCTAGCTAAGTTCAGTGGCTTGTGTAGGAGTGGGTTCACGTTGATAGTATAATGGGTAGGGCTCAAACCCGCGACCTTACAATTGCGAGACCAATGCCTTAGCCATCAGGCTACTGCCGGCCGCTTACTATAGATAGGATTAATATTATTTGCGAAATACATTGACCAACTGATTCCTTCCCTTTCAAGTTTGTCATGCAAGTGAACTAAAAGTTAGTAACCTTATTATTTCATAAACCTTTTGATCCAAAACTAGAGTAAGTAGCCCACCAAATTCGATTCGAGCGTGCCGAATCGATTATCGATTCAAAATTAGATATAATCGAAGTAGGACACATCAATGAAGTTATGGAATCAGATTGTTTCTTGGCTTTACATCTGTGCGAACAAAAACTGGTACTGAACAAAAACGATGGAGTAGGTTCGCTGTAACGAATTGATTGCTTTATTGGTCAAAATTAAACAGCTTTTTCCGTGTGAATGTTTTTTTGGAACTTGTTTTGTTTGTAGTTCTGGTGTTAAGGCTAGATTTGTACGCACAGTTAGATATGAAAATGTCTGCGAAGGTCAAAAACTCCTTCAAGAAGCGTTGAGAGTTTGTAATTTAAGGCTTCGTAATTTTGATGAATAAAGCGTGTTGTACCTACTTACATACCGCAAATTACAATAATTAAGTAGTATCTATGTGATATAACACTTAGTCTGAAGTTTAATAATTACGATCATCAATGATGACGTATACCTGCGCTTGCACACGTGGTGATCAATCAAGCGAGGTTATATCAACAGTTAAGAATTAAACGTTTATTTTATTTATTTAGTTTTTAGCTGATGATTATGATTAAGTACATAATTGAGATTGGAATTTTATTTTGGACAGGTTGGTACCATACGCGGAATTTTTTTATAATCGTAGACAACCAATATTTAAACGCAATAGTTTTTACCCTTGTTGTAAGTAGATGCTCCTACTATGTTGCACCCACTAAGGCTGATTTTATTTTATCTCATGTTCCCATTTTTAATAATATACTTAATTTGCATCAGTCCTTTAACATGGTCTATAGTATATTAGTGGCAGCACCTTACCCCCATATCAAGTTAATAAACATTCAAACATTGTAAAATTGGCAATTTGAAAAGAGGGGCCGCGAGTTTTTATTGCCAGGTTCTTTTCTCCGGCTTTAGCTATTGTTTGCGAACTTGGCATTCCGACGTATGACGTGTGTTGTTTTGCATCCTGAGTGAATAAAGAATTTTGAATCCAATCGGCTATCTCGAAATCTGTAACCTTCTATAAAAGTAGGTATACCTAATAAGTATGTCAATCCAGTTTATAGTTACACCAATTTTGCTTATACCTACGTAGGTATAAGCAAAATTGTTCTATCTCTATTGTGTATCTCCCTATGACGTCATAGGGAGATACAGACGAAGTTACTTTAAGATTTATTTAATGAGGATACAGTCTGCCTAAGAAACTTTCATCTATTTTAAATAAAACAAACAAGCAAAAATGTTTTTAAATTGATTTTATGTTCAATGTAATAATTACTTAGCAACACAAACGAACAGTTCTACTTTATGCACTTATTATGTATTCTTCTTTAAATATAACAAGGCTGTATTTCTGCTGAGCTTGAACTTACTGCCCACGCAATAGTTGTTACATTCAATATTACTATCGTTGGACAAGACCAATACAACAAAATGGATTCTATCATCACAGCTTAAAGTAATGGTGTAGCCACACCATAGTTGCTATTTGTGGACCAACCACCAAACATACTAAAAAAAACATTAAAATCGATCGAGCCGTTTCGAAGCAGTTCGACCACAAATACCGTGATACGAGATTTTTATGTATTAGATTTTGATATTTGCATGAAGAAAGCCAAAGCATTGAATTAGGTGAATAAATTTGTACTATGTAAGTAAACAATATTAAGGTGGTGATCGCGTGGATATTTAAGGGTTACAAACAGTAAGTAGTCTTTGTAAATAAAATGTGAGTCGTGATCAAAAGTGTTATTGCCTCTAGTATTCGCCTTTAAATGACAGTGACACCCTTAAAGGTTCATTTCCGAGCATCGCGGCCGATCGCGAGCCGCTCGCGGCTTACGACAAGCGGCTGACGCTCGCGGCCGATGCGACAATATTCACAGTGCGCGCGCAGCCTACGACAGTCGTCGGCCGCGCGCGTCTGTCACTTACCTCAGCCATCGCATCGGCCGCGCGCGCGATGCACGGAAATGAACCTTAAGGTTCATTTCATTTAGCCGCTTGTCGTAAGCCGCGAGCGGCTCGATGCTCGGAAATGAACCTTTACACGTTCCGTGCCGGGTATACAGTGGCGAATCTATATCGATGTACGCCGGAACGTGTGAAAGCTAACGTACATACCAGGTGGCTACCAGGACCTTGCGGAATCTTAAAACTGAGTGGCGCTTGAGTATTTCGCCGTATTATGTTGCAAAACGTTTTTTCTCATAATTGTTCTTTGATGTGGAAGCACTATAACAACAATTTCTTCTACCATACCTAACAAAACGTTTTTTCGTAACAAAAATGACTATCGCACAGTTTTTTTTATGAGCATTCGTAGCGATCTTTAAATTTTATTATTAGTTTAATTGCTTTGCTTCCAAATGAAGACATTTATAGGCAATTTAAACATTCTCCGCGAAGAATCGATTCTTTGAAGTGAATTCCATTAAAAAACATGATTGTAGTTACTTGCCGATCTTAATTAATAGCATAGCTAAAATCTTTGTTAGCTTGTTTGTCACGCAAAGAGAGATGCTAGAGACGTGCGCGGGAAACAAAAACACGAGACAAACATAAGAAACAATACAAACAGAACGAAAAAAATAGTTATAAATAATAAAAATATACAATTACTAGCTGTCCCGCGCAACTTCGTCTGCGTAAATTTTCCCCGCTTTTGCAACATTTCTTATTGCTGCTCCGCTCCTATTGGTCGTAGCATGATGTTATATAGCCTATAGCCTTCCTCGATAAATGGGCTATCAAACAGTGAAAGAATTTTTCAATTCGGACCAGTAGTTCCTGAGATTACCGCGTTCAAACAAACAAACTCTTCAGCTTTATAATATTAGTATATATATACAACACTTTATAGAAATGGGCGCCTCGCGACTGCACCAAAATTAGAATCCAGCTTGCATATACTAGTAATAAGCACCTGGCGCCGTGAGTAAAATTGACACCATACAAATAACTACGGAGTTTGTTTTATATATTCTGTAGCAATCTCTGTAGCAATCAAATAACCATGTGGGAGCACCCATAAATCAATGGAATGCCTCAACCCTTTCACTGCGCAAACGCAGCACTCGTGTACCGGAACTTGAGATAGATCTATAGCGAAAACGGAACGTATTGTAATAGATGGAATAACATAGCGATGACGACAATCAATAACTTGTCTACAATCGAACTAGTGACTGAGCAGCCTCTTTAGACAAGTGGCATAAACTCTCATCGAGTAAGTAGAATGACAATCGAATAGAATGATGTCGTTGCGCGCAAAACTGAGAATCTCATGTTATAATAATATATTTTCGGGGCTTTTTATACGCAAGCGCACAATGACGTCATTCTATTCGATTTTCTTTCTATTCGATTAGCGTTTATGACGCTTATCTAGGGGCTGGAGTGTTAAAGGTCTGTTTCTTGCACGGTAAATACCATTTGTGGATAGAACAAACCTTCCTACTTTGTGTAAAATGGTTTTTCCAATTGCGGGTGTACCTGCTTTGTAGCTATCTGTAATTAGTTTGTCATCTTTTTTAATTTCCGAGGCATAATTTTTATTAGAAAGCCGGTTTTAATCGCGATGATTTTTACTATAGCTAGGATGGTGAAAAGCCTTTCATCCATTTTTATCAACATATCTTGACCATCGCGAGGTTCCTGATATGTTGGATTAAGTACTTTATTATATTACTAATGTTCAAAGACCAGTATTTATTTAGAGATATTGCCTGCGATTTCGTCCGCGTGGAAATTAAGAAAAACAAATGTACATTTTTCGAAATAATGTATTAAATGACTCTACATTTTCGAGTCAAAAAGTAGGCTCTATGCTATTCCAGACTATATCTGTGCCAAATTTCATCGATTCATCCAAATATCATTATCCCCGTAATATTAGTAAAGATTGTTTTTAAACTCTCGCGATTAAGTCCCGAAATATATCTAATTAGTAAAGATCACAAGAATTACTTGGTTGACTCTTTAATGTTAAAAGGTTTAAGCTTAAGCGTTGCCATTTTAGAATAATCAACTTAACGAACACAGTGTTAATATTAATTAAGATAACCTTTTAAACATGTTTATTAACGACCAGAAGGATTCTGTCTTAGGTGATTACCACCAGGATGTTCATCTAATTCGCGTAAATACATCTCATACATCATGGCGCGGCATAGCAACACCGTTATATTGAAATCAGTCCAACGAACCACTAGAGATATTCATGTGCCAGATGTCCCGACTATAAATACCAATGGTGTTCTTGAATGGTCGAATTTCATTACAATATTTTCTTATCAATCGAAATTTGTTGAGTTTGCTTTGATTTGTTTTTTTTTTTAATATAACTAGCAATGTGGGATTTTAGTCCTACAGTACTAGCAATCCTGTTAACCCCTCCAGCTAAGCTTAATGGCTTGTGTTAGGACTCACGTCGGTAGTATAAAGGGTAGGATTCAAACCCGCGACCTCACGATTGCGAGACCGATGCCTTAGCCATTAGGCTACCGCCGCTATTTTTATTAACGTCAGTGAATAGACGGAAAAAAAAAATATAAAAATAAAAAACCCGCCTGCACAAAAAAGATGGAAACAAGATCCCTTACATAATTATACAATTTCATGCAGTCGGAGGCATTAGTAAAGTGCCTCCACTTTACTAAGTTCATCGAGATTCATTAATGCCTCCGACTGCATGAAATTGTTTAATTATGTAGGGGATCTTGTTTCCCTTTTTTTTTTGTGCAGGCGGGTTTTTTTTATTTTTATAATTTATTTTTTTATTTAATACTTTTTAGTAGTTGTAGGATGTAACCGATGTAGCAACTTACTTTTATCACAGCTATTGTCAAGTATTGAAAATTTAAAAAACAATGGTTGCTAACTAACTTTTTTAGTATAACTGTCATATTCATGTTATACCTTTTTGAAATGCTTAAAATGAGCTCTTTAATTTGATACCCTTTGCAATATTCAAAACAACTTTTTTTTTTCACACCTCTTTATTTTGACATCTCATAGCCGCCATGTTTGTTTTTTAAAAACGTCACCTATCTAAGAACACTTGGGCGATTAAGACGAATCTAACGATGTATACCTAAATTTAAAAAAAAAAAAAAAAAAAAAAAAAAAAAAAAAAAAAAAAAATTGAATAAATCCGTTCAGTGGATTGTGAGATATCAGGTAATAAAGAATATTACATACATACATACATACAAGATACGCGCGAAAAACATAACCCTTCTTTACAGTCGGGTAATAAGGAAAATAGACCACCAGTAAGAAACATTTAGTACGTAAACCGTCTCGGCGGTACCTGTCCGACCAACGGCGAGAAAAAGAGTAGCTAATAGCGATTTTATCGCTAGACACGTTGTAAACAAAAGAGATACGGTTAATAACAGTTGATCGCTGAGTGTTCACACTGCCGGCGAGTACTCGCTCTATACTGCATCTCTTTTGTTTATACAGACGGGATCTACAAAATACATCTGTTGTATATTTCTTGAGCGATAAATCGCTACTCGCTTCTCGCTCATCATCTTTGGTGGGACAGGTGCCTAATTGTGCGGGAATTTGTGAGACTAAATGTCATATGATACAAATAAACCAATTATGTCGCTTTTATTCACAATTGCTGCTTTGAAAACGTAAGTATATCTACCTACGTAGTACCCATTTAGATATAATATATTTCAATGATATTTGATGCGTGTTGTGTAAATTTTTTTGGAAAACGTCCTTTGTGTGTCATGGATTTAAGTTGCATCTAATTTTTTTTTTAATTTCATGTGCCATATTTTTAAAACTTTGTAATTTAAAAAATATGCTATTTAAAGATATCAAACAATATTTACAGCTGATTAAACACTTTTTACTCTTTATATGAGCGGTAGGCGCGAAATAAGCGTAAAGTTTTTAAGATAGATCGATTGGAGCTATCGAAAATATAGCTTTGTGTTGGATTCTATATTTCTGGTCCGTTTGTTATTTAAAAATCATCAAATTATAATAACAAACAGTAATGTAAAATTCATAAAGCAACTTGATTACATAATTCTCGTATTCTAACAGTTACCTACTGCCACCGGCATTTGTCATATACACAAATTAATAATAAATCAACATATGTACATACTAATTATTGATTGACTTAGCCATTTTGTATTACTCGTAAATCATTAAAATAATCGGCTGTAAACACTTAACGATTACACCATGTACTCGTACGCCTTTACAATGTAGTTTTCATACGGCTTCTATAACGATAAGTTGAAGGGCTATGATTTACAAAGAGCGCTTAAGCCATACGTACTCAAAAAATACGACCACAAAGAACGCTCAAACTACGTAACAAAAATTTGTGATTACACAAAGACTCAAAAGTAGTATACTGTGTGGGAATCGAACCCACAACCTCTTGTAGAGCAGTTCACACTTCCACTGCAGCGCTGAAGCAGACTTTTTTTTAAATCTTTTTAATCAGTTGTTTATTAGCTTTCATCATAAAAATTAAAAAGCTCGGCTGAAATTAATAGAAACCCAAATCATCTATAGTTAGATCTCGCTAGGATGGTAAGTATTGTGTAATGAAGGTATCCATCCATAGCAAGGAGTGATCCAGACGTATCTCCCACCTGTGAATGTTCGGTTGATGAGTACTAGGCGGCTCTGAGACTGTGTGGGTTTGCATCTCTAGGGTTGCCACCAACGCCGTTCTTTATTCTCAACTAGCTTTTACCTGCGGGTTCACCGGACGTACGTAAATATATTCAGTCCGACTGCTACGCAAGAGGTCGTGGGTTCGATCCCCACCCAGGATAAAACTTTGTGTGATGAGCACGATGGTTTATTCTGTATCTGGGTGTTATTTATCTATAATATGTATGTATTTAGAAATATATAAGTATGTTTATCAGTTGTCTGGTTTCCATAGTACAAGCTATGCTTAGTTTGGGATCAGATAGCGTTGTGTGAGTTGTCCAAAGATATTATTATTATTATTATAGATATTATTAATATTCGTGTGAAAGAGCAACAAACATCTCACAAAGATTCATATTTATAAAATTAGTATGATTTAAAAAGACAAAGGCACTGTGATACAAGTCTTGTATCGCGGAGAACCCTACTAAGGTACACTTTATAAACACTAAGTACACCTATACTTGGAACCAGCTTTTATGGGGAGCTCAGTCCCTTGTGGCAGTCGAAATCTGCACCACTGAGGCAGTCTGTTTCAAAAATGCTTATTAAAGACTCGGTCAGTGCGTAATTCGAAGGCAATGATTTCGAGGAAAAGTAATATAACGAATTTGAACCCAAAATGGGTCAGAGAGCTCAATAATTTAACAAGTTTATAAACAGTTGCAGACTTCAAAGCAAGTATGTATTTGTAATACACCTGGTTTGTGTTGCAAGCTCGTTAGCTTCATAGGGAGAGAAAATTAGATATTAAAACCGATAATTTAACAGTGTACTGCGAAAATCTTTGTATAAATGAATTGGTAACATTAGTTCGTATATTTATTTTGTTTACAAAGATATTTGTGATTCATAAACACGTATTTGCCCGATATTACATTAGACAAATTGGCTGAAATAACCAAATACATATGTAAAGGTTGTCGTTCACTTACAATAGATCGCCAGCTTTTGTTCCTATTCTGTGCAAAGATTAAGATGAAACTGGGTACACATATAACAGATCACTCGTACTCATATATTACTATATTAAAAAGCAAAACAAACTCTCATAAAATTCATCTGATGCCAAACGTTAACAGTGCATCAGATGAATATTATGAGAGCATATTTATTATACTAAAAAGCGAAGCGGCGGTAGCCTAATGGCTAAGGCATCGGTCTCGCAATCGTGAGGTCGCGGGTTCGAATCCTACTCATTAAACTACCGACGTGAACCCACTCCTAAAACAAGTATTTGAGCTTAGAGGGTTAACAAGATTGCTAGTGATGTGGAACCCAATCCCACATTTCTAGTTATCTTTTTTTTTACAAAAAAAATTCAATTATTACACTTGACTTGTTATGTAATTGAGACTACATTTAAATCTATATAATAACTAGCTGACCCGCGCAACTTCGTCTGCGTAAATTTTCCCTTTTTTCTTTTTTCTTTCTTTTTTTACAACATTTATCATTGCTGCTCAGCTCCTATAGGTCGTAGCGTGATGTTATATAGCCTATAGCCTTTCTCAATAAATCGGCTATCCAACAGTAATAAATATTTATTCAGTGCGGCCCAGTAATTCCTGAGATTATCGCGTTCAAACAAACAAACAAACTCTTAGGGGGATGAAAAATAGATGTTGTCCGATTCTCAGATCTACCCAATATGCACACAAAATTTCATCAAAATCGGTCAAGCCGTTTCGGAGGAGTATGGCAACGAAAACTGTGACACGAGAATTTTATATATTAGATATTTAGGTCCTTATTCTATCGGGAAAGTATTCCGTGGCAGCCCTAAGTAACCTGCGCCCACGCACTGGTCGGTCTAGGCCAGCCAGGCTGCGTCTTAATAAAATAACTATGATTTATGTTGTGTACGCTCATTCATGAACATAGCAGCGTTTATCTTATCGCTACGATACTGTAATAGGGTAGACAAAACTTAACGGTATAGTATGTTTAAGAGGCATAACTGGTAATAGTTCTAGGTTCTAGTAACAATGACTTATTGAATTACTATTCGTGCGGTTCTAGTGCAAGCAGTCTGGTTATCTGTCTCCAAATAGTTCATTCATTACTGAGTTCGACTGCCTAGGTGGCGCGGTGGAAGTGTATCCGACTGCTACGCAAGAGGTCGTGGGTTCGATTCCCACACGCGGCACCACTTTGTGTGATCCCGAATTGTTGTTCCTGTTTTGAGTCGGGGTGTCTGGGTGTAGTTTGTTTCCGTGACCTGTATGTTTGTAAAGTCCCCCGTGACACAGGGCTTGTACCTACTATGAGAGTCGTTTTGTAAAAAAAAAACATTTACTAGCGTCTAGTAGTCCACAAATGGCTACGTTACCAAGTCTCGAATAGAATGAACGAATTTGTGAAATGGCTGAATTTGAAAAACCTGATTCAAAATTATTTAAATATCAACATGTATTCAAGATCCAATCGGTTGCAATACAAAGATATTTTTCTCTAATTGTCTACTCTCAATAATATATATATCTTGGGACATCTTGGGACAACTCACACAACACTATCTGATTCCAAACTAAGCGGAGCTTGTGCTACTAAACCAGACGACTGATAAATATACACATATTATAGATAAATAAATAAATATAGATAAAAAATAAACCATCGTGCTCATCACACAAAGTTTTATCCTGGGTGGGGAACCACGAGTCCACGACCTCTTGCATAGCAGTCGGATACACTCCCACCGCGCCAAAAAGGTGTGATCTAGTAATTTGTTTTGCGAACAGATAGTCAGAGAAAATTGATGACTACAAAGCTTAGTTTTCTGTTACATGAATCCTAAAACAAAAGAATGCTACAGTGGTCTAACATATCTCTTATCTACTAGATAACGATAATAAATTCCTAACATACCGTGCTCCGACACCTTGAACCTCTATTGCAATGTTAGAACACGAAACAAGACACATGTAGACAATAAGTATAATGTTACTAATGGTCCTCATATTACCTTGAGGAAAGGTCAGTGAACTTTGTTAAGAACACAATGGAACAATATCAAAACAGAATAAGTATCTTAGGTTTTTAAATGTAAAGTATATATTTCAAGTTTTGCTAGTGTTTCAAGATTTGCTTGAATAGCGCTTTATTTTAAACTAATTGTTGCCTAGCAGCTATTCTTCTTCAGACTACAACCTACTTCGATAGTTTATTAATAGCTGTGAAAGATTCATACGAGATATATTAAGAGCTAACCACAGATACTAGGTATAGACCGTGACCGTGAAATGATACAGGGTATACCTACCATTTCCGAGTTCTAAAATAGGCCATTTTAGAACTTGGATATGGCTATCTTAAGTCTTCCTATGTAGTTGAAAAACACTAGAAACCCAGACAGAATTGTTTTGCCCTAAATTCCTAGAACTGAGCTTTACAAAAAGAACTGTTTTGCAATGTGTGGAGTTACTTATATTAAATCGCATACCTAACAATATAAAGGACCTGCCCTATAATAAATTTGTAAAAAGCCTCAAGACTTGGCTGATAGATAGAGATTTCTATACGGTGAAAGAGTTCCTAAATAATAAATAGGCAGATTAGGTAAATGCTTCAAAACACTAACTTCTTTAACGTATATTTTGATGACATTTGCATGCCCGATTTAGGCAGAACATGATGTACACATTTAATTTTAAGGCGACCTTCCATCTTTGTAACAATGTTCTTGCAAATAAAGATTATTATTATTCCTTCTTATTTTCTTATACTACGAAATGAGGAGACGATCAGGTTCTGTGCCTGATGGTTAGCGTCACACTACCCCTTAACAATATCAGTGATCATCACTGTACCACGCTCCATATTTGAGACATTAATTCGTAAGTCTCATTTGCCCAGTAATTACACTTGCTACAGTGCCCTTCAACTGAAACACAGTGATGTGTTAACGTCACTATTTCACGGAAGAATTACTGATACTGTTGTGGTCCCCACCAAGACAGCCTATGGCTTAGACCAACCACTGGTCTTATTTGAACTGACAAGTATCTGAAATCCACCCCACGATGAATAGATAAGATTTATCTATACTAATATAATAAAGCTGAAGAGTTTCTTTGTTTGAACGTTAATCTCAGCAACAACGGTCCAAATTGAAAAATTCTTTCACTGTTGGATAGCCCATTTATCGAGGAAGGCTATATATAGACCAATAGGAGCGGAGCAGAAATTAGAAATGTTGCAAAAAGGGGGAAAATTTACGCAGACGAAGTTGTGCTGGAGAGCTAGTATCTATTATAATCGCAACAGTGACTATACATCTATCTGCTTTCTTCAAAAATCGATGGTCTCATTGGTTTAGGAGGTAGCTTGAAACTTTGGGAAGTAACTAACAATACATTTTAGAACCATAACCACACAGACAAACCACAAGCAAATCTAGTACCTACACACACAAACAAAATAACAATGATACATGTCCACAAGTCTTCAAAATATTTTCCTCATTAATCATGACACCGCACACTTCTATACCCAAAAAAGTCCACGATTAGTCCACACGATCAACTGAGAACCCGTTGACATCATATGACTATAATCGGCCTATGTTTTTATATGAAACTTTTTGCAACTTGGCCTCTAATCGTAGGATTAAAGGTTTTTATATGCCATGTTAGTACAATCATGACTTTTTAAGGCACGCTTGATGTTTATTGAATGATATTTGTTCGTAATGACATGGGGCCCATGAACGAACGAGCTGATCAATCGTTTAGCAAGGTTACGTAACGTGTTGTGTCCATAAATGGGTGATCATTTGCTGAATGCTTGTATTTGTCTATATGAGGAGATGCGGAGAGTACTTACCTACCTAGGTACTATATATATGGCAAGATATATCGGTTGATAATATGACATAATGTGCTTTTAAACTTTCGCGATTTTTATACATATTAGATATATTTCGGGACTTAATCGCGTGAATTATTTAAAGGTACAAACCTTTTATTTACCCGACGTTTCGATCGAATTGCACCGATCGTGGTCACGGGTCGACTGATAAATAAAAGGTTCAAGGCTGAAACGTCGGGTAAATAAAAGGTTCGTACCTTTAAATAATTCACGCGATTAAGTCCCGAAATATATCTAATAGACATAATATGCGTTTTAACTGAGAAGATAATCGCGATCGCGTCAACTTCACTCTGTACTTGTCAAAATTGTACCGCTAGCAACAAAAACTCCCAAGTCTGGTAAAGTATGTATGTGTATGGTACCATTACCATACACGTAATTTTAATTTTCTTTGAATTATGTAACATAACATTTTTCTTTATTATAATATTATTAGTATTCTTTATTATTTAATAAACACCAAACAGAATAGACAAAATTTAAGAATATTCTACACTTTGGTTGGTATCTACCTGATATTTTTTTAACTAAAACATATCTATAATAATAAATAGTAAAATACAGTGCTTAATTATAGTTCATTAGAGTAGGTAGGTTTTGTTTTAGTTTTGTGTAATACTAATGACATCTTTTTACGAATCATTTTATTGCTGACCTTACGTCATAATATGAAGTTGCAGTCATAATGCGAATCAAAATGTCATCATGACAGTTATCAACTCATTTGAATCAAACGCACTGGGGAGTTGTAAAAATGGCGGCAAACTGACGGGCCATTATTTTTACAGCTCCGAGTTTATCTTGTAAAAAATGATTTTAATACGTGATAATTGACTTAGAACGAGACTATGTGCATGTATTATGTGCATAAATACTTGACACTGGCAGAAATTAGCAGTTAAAACGGCTAGATTGCCATAAACTCAAAGAAGAAGAAGAAGAAACGCACTGGGTCCGCGTGATGAGTTAGGTACCTCTACTCACTTGCAGATTCCTGTGTGCCTGGAGTGAAAATGTTATAAGACTGATTATGTTATATTATCTACTTACCAGTCCAGTGAGAAAACCTTCCTTTAAATTCGGTTATCCAATCCATTCCAGATACAGTTTGCCTAGTTGTCTTTGTATTGCAATCGTATAGCCTAACCCCCAGCCCTACTCACCCGTAGGTATTCAAGTTCATTCTATAACCCATATAACTATGGACAATCATATTTAAATAACAAAACCAAATCGTACACTAGCCTAACGAAAAAGACAACACAAAAAGGCACGTCTCAATTAATCCTATATAAGAATAGTATAATCAACAAAGCTGTTGGCATGGCAACGGGTGCGCGTGCGCTGATCGTATCGACGCATTCTTGTGAGTGAATGGACCGCGAGTGAACGATAGCGAACGCATTGTGTTGTACCGGTCAACGGGTTTAGGGCTGCCAAACTGGGGAGATGAATTTTAATTTAAATAAATATTAAGGCCAAAATCTAGACAAAATTTTAAAGAGAAGGTATTCTAAGAAAGAATAATTTTTAAAGCATCGTTAGAATTTATATTTTTTAGTACTTTTGAAGTACAATTAGCAAGAAAGTCGGTTATCTAGTACAAGCTTGTTAACTTAACAACAGTAGCCAAAGTAATAGCCCAATTACATTTCATCAGATAAACGACTCTAGTTAATTTGAAATGAGTAACATACTTACTTTATTTTATATTGCAGAATACTTATCAATTTATTCTATCTATTCTTTACATTACCTTTTCTTTTAATTTACCAGTAGGTACCATAATATCTATATTTATTAGATATATTTCGGGACTTAATCGCGTGAATTATTTAAAGATACGAACCTTTTTATTTACCCGACGACGTTTCAATCAAATTGCACCGATCGTGGTCACGGGTCGACTGATGGCAGCTTAGCGATGTCTCCGTGAGGCGCGGGGTTTTCCAACTACCCTCGCCTGGACTTGATAATTTTGATAATTTGTACTGTCTTCTTCACACTACACTTACAACGTCTTTACACTAAGGCGCGGTGTCGTTACGGCTACGATTGCATTTCCTGATAACAGGGTTCCAAGATGGTGAGAGCCGGTATCCATCTTCTCGGTTGAAATTCTTCTCAGCGATAGCAGACTTGACGGATTTTACAGCCGTTTTTAAAGTCCCGAAATTTATCTAAGATGTATCAAAATCGCGAAAGTTTAAAAATAATAATATCTATATTTGCTGTATAATATTAAATGTGAAGCGTTATTTCAAAAAGCTTGTAACTATTATTATTTACTTACATTTTTATCTTCTTCAGCTTATTATAATGATTCCTAACCAATGAAATAGGAAATTTTATTCCTTTTGACACCCCTAATCGCTGAGGGAACGAAGCATTGATCCCCGCACAATACCATATTGATACAAGTGATTTATTCCTACAAAGTGAACGCTAACCACAAATAATAGTGCGTATAACAGATCATACTTAAACTTGAATTGTGTAGAAAACTAATATAATGTTTATTGTAGCGGCAATTTGTTTATTGTTATGGTAATATAGTCATGTTATATGGCACTGATAAACGCTTCCAGAACAAACGATTAAACGGGAGTAAACTATTTATTAATTGAGCAATAAGATTTGTGCCTTGGTCATAAATCATTACGAGTAGGTTTTTTCTGTACATCCATATGTATTATTACATATGGAGCGTAAATCCAGGTTATCAAAAACTATCTTATGCCAAACTGATTCAAATGTTCAATCGTTTCGCTGTTACAATCATCCAAACTTGCACACTTTATAATATTAGTACCTGGATGACCGAGCTTCGTTTAATAGTTTTTTTTACGTCGTTTTCTAAAAATGAAACATAGCTAGATCGATTTATCGCCCCCGAAATCCTAAAATCGTATAGAGCCGTTGCCGAGATTCAGATTATATTTATTTAAAAGATGTCACAGAAAGGTGTGGTCATATTTAAGGGTTGGTATGTGCCCATTATACTGTGGACATATACCTAATTTTATCAAAATCGGAGTACCCTAAAAATATTTATTATTTTTTCGTTCGTTTATTTATGAGTGAAAAAGTTATTCGTTAAAAAAAGTATGACTTAAAAAAAATCTATGCCATAATAATCCAATCGAATTTGGTACCAGGGGAGGTATAATTCTTATGCCATACGCCTTTCACTACTGAATTTTGACAAAAATAATATGCTATAACTATTTAATAATAATGGATTGTCAGTATTGTGCACCATGGTAGGTGCAATACTGACAATATACACTATCCGCTGCTGAAATTTGACCACACGTTTCTGTTACACCCTGTATAGGTATATATGTATAGCTAAGCTTACTAAGCGTACTATGGAAACCAGACAATAAACATACTTATATATTTCTAAATACATACTTATAGATAAATAACACCCATACACAGAATAAATCATCGTGCTCATCACACAAAGTTTTATCCTGGGTGGGGGATGAACCCACGATCTCTTGCGTAGTAGTCGGATACACTCCCACCGCGCCACAGAGGCAGTCAATATATATACAAGGTTACACAATAATTAGTTATACAAGAATTAGTTGTTTAAAAGTATAAGATTCTAAGATGAAAGTAGTTCATCGACCTAACTGAAAATACTAAGTGCTCAAATTACAAGCACTAACAGTAAAGTCTTAATTCAAACAAGGCTGTGTAAACAATAGGTGCGCCTGCGCAGGCCGGTGTGAATGGCTCTTCGCCGGTCACGACTTGGCTCACTGCATAATGTTGCCAATGTTCTTATATTACACTCTTGAACTGTTTTAAACATTTTCTCTTCATTTTGAAAGCAGTGCAAATTATATTAGTTTTATGAAACTGGGGAAAGTACTTACTCGTATTTTACGTACCTAAATACAATGTATTACAGAAAGGTGAGGGCAAATTCAATTCATACACAATGTTACTGAGTCTCTCGAATCGAGCAGAGATTCAGGGTTCAGTATTTCAAAAGGAAAAAACGGAACCCTTATAGGATCACTTTGTTGTCTGATTTTTTTTTTTTTAAAGATAACTAGCATTATGGGAATGAGTCCAACATTACTAGCAATCTTATTAACCCCTCCAGCTAAACTCAAAGACTTGTGTTAGGAGTGGGTTCACGTCGCTAGTATAATGGGTAGGATTCGAACCCGCGACCTCACGATTGCGAGACAGATTCCTTAGCCATGAAGCTACCGCCGCTTTGTCTGTCTGTCAAGACCTTTATCTTGGGAACGCATGGAGGTGTCGTGTTGAAATTAAAACTATATATTCAGGTCTACAGTCAGTTAAAGCGGTGAAAAATCAAACTTCTAAGTTAACGAAAAAGATAAAAGATACGGGCCTTTATTTTAAAAAAGGCTCGATTTTTGAAATGTTTATAATATGTGCCTACAAATTTGTACGGAACCCTCGGTTAACGAGTCCGCCTCGCACTTATACGATTTTTTTACACACTGACAAGAAGGCTTGTTTTAATACATTAGGTGAAGAGAAATAATACGGGATCATCATGAACGGGACTTGAACCCACTACTTTGTGATTCTACTGTCTTACTTTCAAATCAATAGATTCTTTGAAGTCATTTTTATAGGCATCTCCTGCCAATAACTTTACAAATACAATAAATGCATATTGTAGCCAAACCGGGGCCAGAAGCTTCTGCCCCGGTTTGGCTACGGAATTCTCGGGTTCGATTCCTGAGTCCGGATTTCAAATTTTTCTATCTTTCAAAAATGCATTTATTGTATTTGTAAAGTTATTGGCAGGAGATGCCTATAAAAATTACTTCAATATTCGGCCTGCGACAACATAATTTGTTAAAATGCTCTCTGTAACGAAGCAATAACAAAAGCCGTGATAGTTCTTTAACTACCGACTAGATGGCGCTGCGAAGGCCTAATTTCGCAAGCATCAAGAGATAGAAAAATTCGAGATCTAACAATAGATTCTTTTTTTTCTTTTTGAAAAAAGACGACTCACGCTGTAGGGTACAAGCCCTGTATCGCGGGGTACCTTACAAACATACAAATCACAGACACAAAGTACACCCAGACTGGGAGCAACAATTTGTGGATCGCACAAAGTGGTGTCCCGTGTGGGAATCGAACCCACAACCTCTTGCGTAGCAGTCGGACACACTCCCACCGCGCCACAGAGGCAGTCATTATATTCAACAGTTACCACCATTACCTTAAAAAGGCTATAAGATAAGTTGTCAGAATTGACAAGAGTCACGAGACCCGGAGCGAATCTTGATAGCTTAGTTGGCAAAGGATAGGAAAATGGACGATCAATGTCAGTCATTTTGAAGGCATACTTATGTAGGTACCTATCTTAGTAGATACGAGGTCGACATCTCCTTAGTTGCTTTCCTTTAGTTGTGCGAGGCATGATAGAGTTGTGAGGTGCGAGTGGACAGTGCGCGTGAGTCGTTATCATGCTCTCGACTCGACTCACGATTCTACGTAAGTACTTCATTTGTATATAAAAGTACAGGTCTAAACTAGAACATCAAAACAGCATAAAAAGTAAAAAAAAAAAACATTTTTAGAAAAAATGTTTGGACTCGTATCTCAATACTCCCATTGGCCAAATAATACTTTAGGTGAACATAGCTAGAGGTCTTAAGCTTTAAAATGGGGCATGTTTCGTCATAGTCCTCCGTGGGTATTTTTTTCACTGCCCAATGTCCTTTCACTGATTTACTTCTAGGCTATAGGGCGAAGATACACAATTCAAACAGAACAGTAGCGTGCATACTAGTTCCTTTGCCAGTAAATCAAAATATGTACCTACAGTCATGCCGGTTACGGTACACACAAGATATTTTTTTTTTATAAAAGACGACTTCCGCAGTAGGGCAAGACCTGTGTCGCGGGGGACTTTACAAACATACAAGTCACGGACACAAAGTGGTGACCCGTGTGGGAATCGAACCCACGACCTATTGCGTAGCAGTCGGACACACTCCCACCACGCCACAGAGGCAGTAAGTTATGTAGCAAGTGCAAGGAGCTGATATACAAGTGTGCTAGCTAAAGGCATTTCTTTTTTCTTCTTTATTTTATTATCTAATATTTTTAATTGCGGTAAAAACCATCAACGCAAACGTAACTTCAGCAAAAATGCTAATTTAACATATCTACGAAGTTGACTACATTTCTGTCTGAATAACTTGGAATTATGAAATACCTACCACTCGTATTTCAAACTGCCGTAACAATTGAACCTCGCAATGCCTTAAGAAAGTAGCACCAAGAGTTGCCAGTCGGTTGCAGTCAGTGACACTAATAGTGTACCTTCTATAGTGCCGTAATTGTACCGAGGCGTTAACTGTCAAAGGGTATAACTAGTGTTAAGTTGTTTATCTCGAGGCGGGGTGACAGTTGTAATCTTTCCGCTACAGGCTGCAGGAACTGCAGTGCTTATGTACCTACTGCCTACTGCTTGTATTCTTGTTTGTAACTCAATATAAACTAATGAATAAAATAAAATAAATAAACATTTATTTGGAACAGATACATTTTACATTTTTGTAAACCTGCCAAACTGCATAGCGGTTTGTCGGCAGGATTAGCGCTTGTTTTAAGATACAAATAGCTTGTTCCTTAAATACTATACATTTTTCTTATTGTTTCTAAATAAGTACTTAACTATTTACGTCTACGTATTGAACTTAATATTATTTGTCGTAACTTTTTTTAAGTGAAATTTTACTTAAATTGCTAAACTCTCCTCTTAGCAGACTAATATTATTTTAATTAGTAGGGATCTGTTAAATATGTATATCAAACTAATATAATAATATCTACTAGCGACATCTAGTATAATGTATGCAATATTGTTCTTCTATATATTCTATTATTTACTTGAATAAATTTACTAGTCTGTGCAAAACCATCGTAGTTTTAATAGGATCAAATAATGGTTGGTTCTTTCGTCGTAGTAGTAAGTTACAGATGGCCGAACTAACTTACGTTCTCTCACGTTACTGGATCCGTTCATGTCGTACCCATGAACTTCTGACAAATAAAATTAAAAAAAAAAAAGTTAAGCCTCATCGGTCGTGACCATTGCTCAAAATCGTTGAAACAAATATAGTGTAGAAGTATTGTTAGAAACTGATTTACATAGCTTGTTTGAAGCTGGATGCCTTGGATGGTAATTGAATTGACAAAACTTTTAAGTCAATGTTCTAAAGTTAAATCTTTATTTTCTTATTGCCCGACATTTCGATCGTATTGCAAAGGTCGTAGTCACTAGTAGACTGACTACACTGTAGTCGTACCTTGCCTATTACAGACCTATACTTGTTGATCGTGATGATATAATTGCTTCATTTTCAACCCGTAGTTATCTCACAGTTTCAATGTGTTCAGTTACCCGCTCAATTTTGATAACTGTAATTCACGAGTTGTAGGCTCTCGATCTTAGTACCAGCCGCTAACTACGAGGACGAGGTACTTTAATGGATTCCATTCGGGCTTAGGTATTGGTTGACCTACTTTCGTGTAGACTTTTAGTCTTCAATGCAGCTAGCTTTCAAGTTAAGAGGGGTATTCACGTTGACTAGAGCAAACGCTGTTAAATTACCCTAGTCAACCTTATGTCCCATGTTTACCTTACCATACCTATGTATGGTAAGGTAAACATGGATGAACACCATAGGACTAATAGAGCAGACTTAAATTTTACACTTACGAGGAGGTGACCATATAGCAGAGAGTATATTTATAGAAATGAAATTATTTTTAAAATGTAATTGGAAATCCTAAACCAGCTCGGTAATTTTTTTAATTTGAAGCGGCCGTAGCCTAATGGCTAAGGCATCGGTCTCGCAATCGGGTTCGAATCCTACGCACTATACTACCGACTTGAACCCACCCCTAACACAAACCGTTGAGCTTAGCTAAGTGGGTTTACAGGATTGCTAATAATGTGGGACCACAAACCCAAATTGCTAGTTACCTATTTTAATTTAAAAAAAATGCAATAAACACGCATTTATTTTTGTTGATCCGTAATAAGTAGGAAACACATTAGTTTGCAATATGCAATTTACAGAAAAGATATATCTTCCGTTCCTCAAGATTTGATATCAGATATACACATATCGTACTTTAACTATCCCATATAACAGTGCTTGTCAAATATATTCTGTAAGCCAATTAACGTCAATACACGAAGCTAGCCGTAGATAGCCAGCGAACTTAAGAACCACGCAGGTTTAGATAGATAGAGTTATCTATCTGGCTCTGCATGTTCCTAGTAAATACATAAAACACATTACCCTCTTTCCGTCAATTTTGTTAGAAAGATATGGCAACTTTGGAGGGCTTACTTATCAACTGCGAGCCCAAACACTTGGACCTATAAAAATAAAATATTTACGCGAACCTTCGCGTAGTCTTCGTATTATTGCCTCGTATATAATATTAGTCTGTACTCCGTAGTCTGGCCATATCGTTTAAAAAAAATTGACAGAAAGAGGGTGATGTTTTTTTTATGTTTTTACTAGGAACACAGATACCTCTGTCTATCTAAACCTACGTGGTTCTTAAGTATAGATAGATCTATCTTTCAAAAATGCAATGATTGTATTTGTAAAGTAATTGGCAAGAAATGCCTATAAAAATTACTATAAGAAAAGTCTATTGGTTTGGGAGCTGCGATGTCACAGATATCCTCTATAAATTTACAATATGACTCTTTCATTCACTCATCAACGGTCAGCCTGATCCTTGGACCAATTTATACCTTATACCTAAAAAAATAAAATTTTGTTATGATTTTTTCTGTTAGCAGAGGATTCTCTTGTTATGTAGAAAGTATTTAGTATGAGCTCTATGTACGTTAATATTTAATTGAGTAATATTATTTGTACATATAAGTGTACATCATTGACAACTACTATATTTTACAAATTTCATAATTACATAGAAAAACGATTCGACTCATTTCTGATTTGACCAATATATAAATTGATAAATTGTCGTGGAACTCGCCTAACCTAAGAGTTGCTTCAAGGCCATGCGGTAAAATCGAACATATACACCAACACTGCAATAACTAAAAAAAGAACAATTTTGAGATACTATATATCATATTCGAATGCGAAATCGAACTACCTACCTGCCATAAAATCGTCATTAAAGTAGTGCAAAAAACTGGGCAAGAGCATGTCGGACCATCCGATGTGAAAAAGTGCACCAGCAAAAGAGCGTATCTTCATGGCAATTACGTCGTTTTGTTGAGAAGCGTAGTTTTTCTGCAATAACTCAAAGACGGTATATCCGATCATGTTGAAAATAATTTTAGTTGAAATAATGTATTAAGCGTTATCTTTGTAATTTTCATAATTTTTGGCCGTACGAACTCTTTATTGTTCATCATAAGTATATATATTTTTGTACTCGCCTTGTGATTTCGTACAAAGGCCCTTTAATTTAATAAAAAAAACTAATTCACCACTCGAACGTGTAAGAAAAAAAAATCAGTCCGCACAATAACGCGCATAAAATCCGTATGTATTAAGTGACACTCGCGTCATTAAGATAAATCTAATGACGTATCATTTCTTACCTATCATTTATGAGGAGTCCTGAGCGGACATAAGAACATTAGAAGGATACATACCTATATACACACATACACGATAAACACAAAATCTTACTCCGCAGTCGGCCACACACACAGCCGGCCGGTAAAAACGAAAATGTGTAGATAAATGTGCCGGCTCGATTGGACTTCCCGATTGGCACTTGTTAATTGAGCCGAACATGTCTAGTTTTTAAACACTTTCGGTTCGGTAAATACTGCCGAAACCGAACATGTCACAAACACCCGTTTACGTACGTAGCAACCCTATCGTGAGAATATAATATCTACTAATATTTTCAGTAATTCAGTGTAAAGTGAGCATAAAATGAGTATAGATACTTAACATGATTTTATGGCGCGAATGTAATGAGTTCCACTATTAACTGTGATACTGTGATTGAAATTTAGCTTGCGTAGGCGCTTAACTATGATAGTTAACACTTGAGCTATATATTACTTCAGCTCTCAGTGGGACTCCTTGATAGTGGGTGTTGTAATTATACACGTATGAATATTATAAAACCCACTAGGAAACAGGCTGGCCTCTTTTAAATAGTTATCTGGTTTAAATTCATATCGAGTGGGTTCCTATCTGAAGTGTGTGTACAGTGTTAGACAAATAATATCACTAAAAAACCGGGCAAGAGCATGTCATACCAGCGTATGTTTATGGCACTTATGCCCATTTGTTGAGAAACGCAGTTTTTCGGCACACGGTTCAAAAGTTAAGGGGGTGGGGACACAAATTATGCAACTTTCAAAGCGATTATTTCCAAAAATATCATTCAATCAAAAAAGTTTATTAGAAACCTTAAAATGTTTTTTTATCTAGGGTTTGATCTAATGATACATACATACAGCATATATCAACGCGTGGCACGCGTTGATATATGCTGTAAAAAAAAATCTGCTGTGCAACTGGAGACCACACATCTCTGAAGAGCCCCCTAACAATATTTATTATTATTATTTAGCTATCAAACTAAGTAGCGGCTACTACAAGACACCTTTTCACTAAATTTCATCAATATTAATTGAGTAGTCTTTGAGAAAAATGGCTCTGACGTACGGACAGACAGAGAGACATTTACTGATCAAAATGCAAGCCAACAATGCAGGGTTTAGTTTCAAATGTTGAGGGGGTTATTTTTCATAAAGAACATGCAGGTCGTACGCCTGATGGTAATCGTCACGCTAGCCCATAACAATATCAGAGCCTTGTAGAAAATTTATTTTGTGAAAATCATTTCATGAAGACAACGCGAAACCACCACTGCTGTCGAAAACTGCTATACTCCCCGCGACATGGGGCTATTACCTGAAAGCTGGATTTTTAAAAGGAATGACACGAAAATTTCAAAATTTCTTCAAAAGATTAACCTGCAAGCTCTACCTCATTAATTACGTAAGGCATAGATAAAACGCCGCGCCGCTACGTACAGGCGCTAGTTGTGATTGTGCGACGTCTTTGTTGAAATGACGATCTGTTTTAGAATTGTTCGACTTATGGAATCCAGCACTTTTCTCACCTGTGCTGTGTATGCGTATGCATGCACAGGTGAGAAACGTTTCAAGGCTGTTTATATTTAGAGTCACATGGACTGACAACAACCCATGCGGCTCCATCAATACCGTGACACCTAATTATAACGCGAACCTTATTGGAAGAAAATCATTTAATGTCCCTCCAGTCACCTGTAGTGTCTCCCAGAAGTATAAATCGTCAACCAGTCTACCAGACACACACAGACCTGCCCGTAGCGGTTACAACCGTACTTAAAGCAAACATTAAAATGATCGATACGTATAATCCAGCGCAGTTAACAACATTCCTTAGACAGACATTTTGTAGAGCAAACAGTGAATAAATCTCTCGACTGATTTACGCGTTGAACTCTCCGCATTCGCGAACTTAGTATTTTGTTGGGAGCGGACTGTGGTCTTTTTGCCTCATGTTTAAAATGATAACCTATTAATATTATAAGATGTGAATATGTTACTTAATTAGCCTGACATGTAACTTTGCTTAGGCGTGTATCGTGTCTTTTAATAATTATTATTATACTAGCGGACGCCTCGCGGTTTCACCCGCGTAGTTCCCGTTCCCATGGGAATACAGGGATAAAAAATAAAATAAAATATGTCACCCGGGGTTAGTGTAGCTTCACAACGATGAAAGAATTTTTCAAATCCGTCCAGTAGTTTCGGAGCCTATTCAATACAAACAAACAATGAAATCTTTCCTCTTTATATATTAGTATAGATATAGAAGTATAAATAAGTATTGTAGTACATTGGTTGATTACATAGTTTCAAGTTGGAGATATTTATTTTTCTACAATAGTATTGGGTTACAAAGTAACCTGTATGAAGGAGCTACAGTTCCGATCCCTCGTGTATCACAAACATCGGTAATAAAAGTTGTTCTATATTTACGGGTACGATATTATAATGAAAGTCTATGAGTACCTACATAATATCAAAAGTTACAAGGAAAATAAGATACTAGTACCTATAGTGCTGCTGACTTAGCGATCGGTTTTGAGCGGTCAGGATCCAAAAGCTCCCTGCTACTTTAATCAGGTCGTCAGTCCATCTTGTGGGGGTGGTCCTGTACTGCGTTCGGTCGGTTCTGCGAGCGATCTGGCCTGCCCATTGCTACTTCAACTTACTAATCTAATGAAATAATAGGCCATGGGGTCCAAGTGCTCGCCTTTTATTCAAAGATATTTCCCAGCGTCTTATCAGTGCATCTCGTGACCAGAAGGTTGGCCTTTTCTTTGCTCAGAGAATAAGCATTGCCATACAAAGTGACAATGCTGCCAGCCTTCTGGGTACTATACCGGTTGACATCGATGGGGAGGAATTCTTCGACTCCTAAACTGGTTGTGACTCCCTTTTTATATAATCCTTTTTTTTTTAAGTTTACTAGGTAAGTTGTAAATAATGTTATTAGTTTGTATACAATTAGTTCGTAGGAAAATCTAGCTTACTGTTTAAAACAACAATTAGTTAATTAAATTTTAATTCCAAATTAGTTTGAAACCCATGTAGAATACTTGTTATGGAATAACTGTTTTAACTAAGGTTTTGACTAACATCATTGTCCTTTATCGATTAGTAATTACTTATATCTAAACTTTTTACATAAATATACAGTAACATTTTATCCGCAATAGTGTTATCGACAATAGAGACATCAAAGATAGACATAATCTATCCGCTTGTAATCCAGCGTTAAGGCAACCTAGTACTAATGGTTGCGTGTGATAGTCTAAGTGGGGATCCGGTTGAACGAGCTATCGATGTGAATTGATTAGCGATACCACAATATACATAGTTACAGAACTCCAGGTGCCTAAATGCGAAACAGGCCCACGGACACTTAAGCACACACGTACACAAACCTCGGTCGAATGACAACCGAGACTACTCACGTTGGCGATGTACAATCGGCCTACTCGGCGGTCGTACACCCATACGGCTATAATGGCTTGCGCGAAACGTTCGCTCTCTACAGTTGGATCAACGTAACTAGGCCGGACTGAAGTAGGCGACAAGTGGTTGCGCAGATGCATATTTTGGAAGTAAGTGACAGGAGGCGGGGAGCGGGGGCGGTAACTAAATCAAGAGAATTAGAGATGCAATTACGCATTACCTACATTGTCATAATTAGTATTACTAACTCATGTTTTTTGTGATTATTTTCGTAAAGAAATTGTTTTTCGAAGTGTCTTTAGTATTTACTGTTCTATATTTAAACTTTTATGAACTCATTTAAATAGTGTTTTTATATTGTTGAAATAAAATGTTGTTAGTATTTTTAATCGAATAAACATATTTAGTCGTTTTCGTAAGTAATTTTAGGGTCGCATCTCTATGACATGAGCGAAAGTGATAAAAACCTAACTTCAATCCGGTCAAGTTACGTTGATCGTATTGTACGTAAGCGCACACACACAGGCACATCTGCGTCTTATCGGATGCAAGGGGGCGCGGGCGGGGTCCTTGCTTTTTTAAGTGCGTTGCGTTGTTGCTGTGCATATTTCGAGCCGATTATACAATTGTAAATACTATTAAAGGATTGTGACTTTTGTTGTTAGCGCGCTTTTTGCAGTTGCGCGAAATGTACATACGTGCGTGGATTTGTTGCTGTGAGCCGTCCTGTACCTATGTAATTTGAGGTTATACTGTCTGGGATAATTGCAGGGTTAATGTTGGCCTTTGGCTGTGCGTGGTTATTGGGTTCGTTAATAATCTGTGCGCTACTTTCTGTATGGCGTTGGTGGCTTCCTACGCTTCATTTAGTGGTTAGAGATACTGGGGCTTAGGAACGGTATCGGTGCATAACCTCGAAGTGCACTCAAATTGACCGTCTATCTGTAGGTATACACCAATTTTAAAGAACGCGCTGAGTGGATTTTTTACAGTTTCGTGTAAAATAACTTAAATTCTTACAGAACGCTGTCACGGGCTACATCTCTATAGTACCTACAAATTATTTCGTTCGTTTAAAAACAAATCTATATACTATAGCCTATGTTTATCCACTATTTCTTTTTTTAATGTTGAGTACTTGTAGGGTCACGTTTTACAGTGATCAGCTAGGTTCATCCGTTGCCGCCCCAGGCCGAATTATAGTCTGGGTTTCCACTACAATTTTCTGATATCGGAGATTTCCTGAGGTTTCGGTTCAAATAAAATGTCATAATGTTATTAGATCAGTCAGTCACCTGCAGTAGATTTTCCGTTTAAAAAATCAACCGACTGTAAACATCATTCTTTCCTTAAATATATTGGGAATAAATTTGAAACCTTTGTCTAAAGTCTATCAATACCATCCAAATTGTATTATTATTACTTTTGTTCTTAATTTTGACTGTATTTTTTGTTGTTGTTGTGTATATATAATACTTAACCTTTTGGGATAAGTAATATGTCTGTACCGAAATGCATGTCGTGTTCACTATTTTTAGGACACACAGTATTGTATAGTTTAAGTGTACTTTATATAATAAGTTTACTGTATTGTCCGATTTGTTAACCATTAATAAAAAAATAAAAAAATTCTTACTATTGGACCTCGAGCCACGTTCCAATTTCGTCAGTAATCTCTTCTACGGTGATAACTTGTAAATGTAACGTGCGTCGGAGGCTACCACTGCTTACCCCCTCACCGAACGTTGACATTAACGGAGCTCCATAATACAACTATGAAGCATTTTACAAGTTTTCGCCCCGGAGGAACTTGGTCATGTCAATCTGTTCCTGGCTTAAGGTCTACAGGTTGTCCCAAAATACCACACGGTAGGAAAGTATCTTAAATATTGTAGATAGAACATTTTATTGCAAGAAGACTTCATTTTAATTTTAAAAATAATTCGAACTGCGTAATTTTTTTAAATAATTGCCTGTTTTAACGGGAATCGAACCCGCATTATGTGACAAACTCAAACTCAAATATCTTTATTTCGTAAAATCAGGTTAATGATTATTTGAAAACGTTAAAATAATACATACTAAAAAATAGCACCATATTTTTTTCCTAAGTAACATGGGATCTTAAATAAAGGGAAGGTTATGAAACTTACAGTGTTTCTGCCTCTGTTTATAATGATTTCAAGTTACAAACTGAACATAAACATATTAATTCAAACATTCATCACGCAAATATAAGTAAAACGTCAAATAGTGATATTATAAATGTGCTAATTTGCGTATTACAGAATAGGTCATGCTTAGAGCATTTGTTAACTTAAATTTAAATGTGAAATATTATGGTTTTCTTTCCATTTAAGATACTGTGTTATTTAGAATAAAATAATCCTAATGATTTCTATTGATATCGTAAAAATACAGGAAGTTCAGACAGGTGATTATTCAAAAATCTTTACTTGCAATTTGAATTATTTTTAAAATCAAAAAAAGATCTTCTTTCAGTTATGTGTTCTATTTACAATATTTAAGGTACTTTCCCTCCTTGTGGCGCACTTTTGGGACACCCTGTATATACATCAAAATTCATTTTTAGTGTTTCTCTACTTTATTGTTACGTACCTACTGTTTATTATCCCACCAAACCGCGGTAACTCTGTTACAAACAAGCAGTATAACAGTATTTCCTAAAATAACAAGATTTATGCGCAACATTAATTCAAGCTAACACAATTACTATCAAACCAATTACTTGGTTACATAAAGATTTATCGTATCATTGTACAAGTAATAAATTTAAACAAAGCGTAAAACCACAATATTACAACTAGCGGTTTGCTCTGGTTTTCCTCGAACTTTTCTTCACTATATTCGCATAATTTTCTGAATGATGGTAGAAACATCTTCAAAATTCATTATATAGTATAGAAGATCTAACCAAAGTGATTTTGATTTATGTAGAAATATGTTTATAAGATAAAATACCTTGTTTATTGCCCGACGTTTCGACCGTATTGCAACA
Source organism: Herminia tarsipennalis (assembly GCA_945859575.2). Taxonomy (NCBI): domain Eukaryota; kingdom Metazoa; phylum Arthropoda; class Insecta; order Lepidoptera; family Erebidae; genus Herminia; species Herminia tarsipennalis. Next base: position 26,182,584 of record OX243841.2, on the reverse strand, counting down.
GCTGTGGTCACGGGAAGACTGATGAGTCTTCCCGTGACCACGGCCGTTGCAATACGGTCCAAACGTCGGGCAATAAACAAGGTATTTTACCTTAAATTATTCACGCGATTAAGACCCGTAATATATATATTTTAATAAAGTGTACAAATCGCGAAAGTTTATCAACATTTATGTTTATAAGAGATATAGTACAGGGAGGTGGACTTTAAAAAGCTCAAGCCTTATTGTTACACATAGACTATGCTGATTTGATTTAATTTGGATCATAAGAATAAAATAAACGTTTTTGTCTATTTAACGCATATATTTTTACTTTCACCCGCTTTATGTTTGATTTTAATATCATGTTTAGAAAATGTACAACGCCATCTATTGTTCAGTTAAGACTGTTCGACAAATTTTTAATTGACGTGGTTTTTCTTAAAGCTGTGTTTCTGTGTTTTTTTATTTGTTTAAGGGTGCACTTACATAAAAAAAATATAATACACATTCACACCTAAGTCACTCACTATAAATTATCCACGGTTTAATAATATAATTATCTTCAAAGCGGTCTTCTATCTGACCAAGCATTACCTAGGCATGCTAAGTAACATTAATTTGAGACCTAGGACACTAAGGTCACTGGAACTGGGCTACATAACAGTACAATGTAGATACAACTAACTACAACTTAGTCCGCCGTTGTTAATTACATCTATTTAGGTTAAGTGAAATGTGTCAAATCTGCTTTTCTTTTCTGTCTAAAGAAAAATTTAAAAGGTATGAAAGGGATAACATATTGGATAGTTGACTACAATGACAATATATTATTGTTATTCTCATACGTACACTACACTGTACATGTCCGAAACCTTTTGTAAATTTATCGGCATTTTTTTGTGATTTTGTTAACACTAACGTGTGCTAAAGATTATAGACAAATATGTGGAAATACTTATGCGAAAGTTCGAGGTTTGTGCGTTTTAATGTGTATATTTAAAAAAAAAACTTAAAACCTGACTGGTTCAAAATGAGTAACTAAAAATTTTACGTTTTGTTTTGCACCGATGCCTCACATGATGAAATCTGATAAGCAGTTTAGGCTGTAAAGCGTGACAAAGAAATGGACATAGATCCGCAGGCGTGGTAGAGTAAAGGTAAGCTAAAGGCCCGCTGATGAAACGTCCATTTGGAACACGAATGGACGCGTTCCGAATGATTGTACGCAAAGGACATACGTCTTTCATTTGGACGTACGAAAAAGGTTATACTGAAGACGTGAAGAGAACATATTTGAATTTATTTGACATTTTGCGAGACCGATTTTCTCTTTCAAGACTATGGTAACCATGATTTGACACTATGCTTAGAAAGAGAAAATGGGTCTCTTTTTAAGCGAGACGACATGATAAATCCTAGGCACAATTACTATAAGCTTTTTGATTTGCTCCACTCACTGTATTCCAAATAGCGTGGCGTAAAGTACGTCCAATTTTAATATTCGCGGTAAGTTTTTGACAGACGTGCACTCAATTTGGATTGATGGATGCGTCGTAAGTGGCCGCTCTAAGATAGAACAATGTATAGGAAGAAATCTTGAAATGGGTAAATGTAGCAACTTTGCACATCATTTGCGAATGTCGTTCTTCATTTGTGGGTTCGCGTGTAGGTACATATTATGAATGTGAGTTACAGTCGTTACATATCCAGTCTATACAGACATTTAAAATACAGTTTGAATTCCTATTATGTAAATCAAACACATCGGTCCATCTGACGGCTATTAACACATAAAATCTCAATATACAGGAAATAGAACACAGAATCACCAATAAAACCAAACATCAAAAAACAATAAAGTACCAAATGTATAAAATATTAGTGACGACCTCACTACGGAACTAGCAATAATGTTCTACGCGTGAAAGAGATATAGCTATCTTTGTATAGCGCTGTCCAACTCTAGCTTCGGAAAATTTTATAATAGTGTTGGGCACGTTTGGTGTTATCGGTACCACATAAACAATTTTTACGAGTATTTTATTACTTGTAAAAGCCAAAAGTGCTTTCGATATTTTTAAAGACTGGTATTTTATATTAAGTTAATCGTTTTGCTCCATATTGCGTTAAAATTGCTACAAGAACATGTATTATGTATTAGTCATTTCTAAATGTAATTTGATTTGAATTAGTATCAGCCATAAAATAGTTTTATTGGGCTTTGTTCCTGTCTACGGCGAAGCTAAAAAGGATGTATGTGTGTTTGTTTGTATTTTCGTATATTTTACGGCACTAAACCACTCATCCGATTTTGATGAATGTACTAATCGATGCGTTATTACGGCCGGTGACATAGGCTACATTATTATGTTTTTGCGCTAAGACAGCCACATGATGTAGTTAGAGTAGTGAGGTATGTAAGTTCGGCATGAGTTAAGACCAAGAGTTTAAGAATTTTAGACCTACTAGACTAGATCACTGACTCAGTGGTGACCGAGCAGATCGAGATATCTGTGAGGTTAAGCAACGTTACCACTGTCGGTCCATAGATGGGTGACCGTTTTCCAAATATGTCACACCCCTCCGTTCATCGTAGAGCACGTTAAGCCGTCGGTCCTGCGCCCACTCTCTCTCCGGTCATATCAAATTTCCGTCCATTCGGGCTATTAAAGTTAAGGAATAGGGAGTGCACAGTGTCTGCGCATTCACGTGTACTCTATGATAGCTCCTACATATACATCCTGTTGGCTAGTCTTGGATGAGATAAGCCGCTGTAACCGACATCGGTTTGGAGACCATTAACCCTAGATAGACTTTTTTACAAGCTTTTATTTAACTTGCAATGTTTGTGTTCGGAGCGAATCTTTCAAGCTAAATTAGAACTACTTCCCGACGTCCGATTGGGCTTCAATTTTGGTGTGGTTCTGATGATGGAGCCGGAAGACACAAGCTTTTATTTAACGTAATGTTTGTGTGCTCGGCACGAATCTAGGAAGCTAAATTAGAACCACTTCCCAGTATCCGATTGGGCTTAAATTTGGTGTACGAATGTATCTTTGGTGACAATACAATAAAATAGTATGAGCACAATGGTTTATTCTGTGTCTGGGTGTTATCTATGTATAATATGCATGTATTTAGAAATATTGAAGTATGTATACTAGTTGTCTGGTTACCATAGTACAAGCTCTGCTTAGTTTGGGATCAGATAGCATTGTGTTAGTCGTCCAAATATATTATTTTTTTAATTACTTTTATATAGATGCCATACCATTACCATTTACGTAATGAAGTCTAGGAGATATCGGAATGTACTGAACACCCTTATTTTAGCATTTTGTTAGTTTAGAAACAAGGAACTTTACACAACATAAATTACCAGCGTAACTGTCAACAAATGCGCTGCGCCTGCGCCGCTGAACAATTACAATTAATGTTTGTTATAAATCTTTATATGAGTCTGACTGTTCCTCGTTTCCCAATATTTGTGCTAAATCTGTACTTCTAACTAACTAGGAAGTCTAGCCGATCTAGCATTTTAGGTAAAAAAGTATTTTTTTAAAACCGGGTAAGAGCATGTTGGAATATGCTCAGTGTAGTAGTATTAGTAGTGCTGCCTTGAATAATTGCATTCATGGTACTTACGCCTTTTTGTTGAGAAACAGACAGAAATATTTTTTTCGGCAATAATTCAATGACGGTATATTCGAACTTGTTCAAAATAATTTTAGCTTAAAATATTTATTAAGCGCTGCCTTTGTGATTTTTTTCTTACTTTTTGGTCACACGGTACAAAAGTTAAGGGACACACACAATATAAGCAACTTTCGGAGCGATTATTTCCAAAAATATTCACTTAATAGTCAAAGAACTATCACGGCTTTTGTTATTGTTTCGTTACAGAGAGCATTTTAACAAATTATGATGTCGCAGGCCGAATATTATAGTAATTTTTATAGGTATTTCTTGTCAGAAATTCCTATAAAAATTACTATAAGATAGATATTATCCTGGACAATAAAAGGACATTAGTTTTACCGACATTCACGCGGGTGGAGGCTCAGGCGGAAGATAATACCTACCTAGTTAATGTTATGATAACATTATTGATAGGGATCACAATCTTTAATCAGCCGTATCTTCCACTTACGCAGACATCCTGCGCGGGAGTGCACACACGTGGCGTCAGTCTAACGGCCCAGATTGCACCACCAACTCTATTTAGCGCCAATTAAATTAATTGCACACTCACGATTGTGTTCGCAATTAGATCTGGTAACGATGTGCCTCATAATTTGCTGTTATTGGACGATTCCTTTGATGTCAGTCTATTTAATTCTGTGTCAGTCATAAACGCCCGCTATTCTAAGTATATCTATGTATGGGTAATAATAATAGTGTATTAAGTAGTTACATTTTCATATAACTACCTACCACAAACTAACGAGAGTACAGAAGAGAGAACCTTTATACGTAATTACGTACCTCCACTAACTTCTATAGTAGGTAGGTACCCCTTATGAAAATATACCTATACTTAGTCACGGGTAGACTGTACATCACCAGTCTACCCGTGACCACGGCCGTTGCAATACGGTCGAAACGTCGAGCAATAAACAAGGTATTTTACCTTAAATTATCTTTTTCCTTATCCTTAAATTCCCGCGATTGATATCAGAATTAATATTTTATTTTTAGTCATTCGTTACAAGTACTTTGGCCAATATTTAAGCACATATAGTTTTTACCTTTGCTGTAAGTAGATGCTCCTACTATATTGTACCCACTAAGGCTAATTTTGCTTTATCTCATGTTTCAACTTTTTGATAATACAATTTGCATCAGTCCTTTAACATGGTGTATAGTATATTAGTCGCAGCACCTTACTTACCCCCATATCAAGTTTATAAACATTCAAACATTTTGAATAGAGTGGCCGCGAGTTTTGATTGTTTGCGAACTTGGCATTACATGTACCTACATGTAGAATCTCGACGTATCACAAGAGTTGTTTTGCATCCTAAGTGAATAAAGAATTATGAATTTTTTGAATTTTGATTAAGACCCGTATTATATGTATATATTATATTTTCATAATGTATACAAAACGCGAAAGTTTATCAACATTTATAGGTAGATACCATTGACGTATAGAACTGTACGACGTAGTATAGAGGTTAGTGGACACCTCACTCAAGACACACACACGGAATCTCGCTCCGCCTTCCGATTTGGAATAAGGTCTTGAGTGGTCTTTAATTCCGTACTCTCGGTAGTCTCGGTGCTTTGTGTACCTACCTACCTTAGATACCCAAATCTTTGGATTCTTAGGTATATTGGTTTTAATCTAGGCGCGAATACAAGGGGTGCGCCCACCACTCCAGATTCGACTTCACCGCATCCGCACCTGCCTTAATCACGTAATGTGTCTGTTCGTGTATTTTTATCTACTTACATCTATAAAATAATGTACGTTTATCAAAATAGCCAATGGGCCATGAAAGTCATGCATAACGCAACACGGTGAAGAGCTAATCAGAAATATTTCCATAATTTTCCTTTGTGAAGACCACACAGCAAGCCTTATACCATACAAATACCTTCACACTGGTTCGCATGATTGAGCTTATTACTGTAGGTGTTAACAGACCCGTTAATTACTACTTTCAATTAAATCAGGTTAATGGTGAAGACGCCGACCACTGATGTTGGCCAATGGAAGTACCTACTAAGGCTATAAGTGCTGATAACTTAATAACCTTGAGACTCGTGGTAGCACCTGCTAAATTCCTTCAAATATGAATTGTTTGATTTTCCATGTTTGCGCTAGAAGTAGTATATTTGTGACATTTGAACTGGCAAGCAAGATCAACTGGCAAAAATGATATCATTGTTTTATGATTTTCTATTTTTACTTGGTTTCCGTTCGTGATTTTGAGCAACAATAGCTATGTTGAGCATCAGGCAAAGACGCCTCTTTTTGTCGGCTGTTTATTGAAATGCCGATTGCGCCTACATTGCGTATAGGAGGTATTTGCTATATTATATTTTATAAAACATTATTAATATACTAGCTTTCGCCCGCGGCTCCGCCCGCGTGGATGTCGGTTTTATATATTTTTTTTTTTCTTAATAAAAAGTATTCTAGAAGTATCTAATACCTCCAAGAATATGTGTACAAAGTTTCATGATGATCGGTGGAGTAGTTTTTACGTGAAAGCGTAACAAACAAACTTACATTCACATTTATATATTAGTAGGGATAGGGATTTAATTGACATATAACCAAATACAGCAACCACGAACGAACGTAAATCGCAAAATTAAATCTCTCTAATACGACTATTAGCGTTGCAGACAGAGAAAGCTGTTTGTTTATCACTTATTCGTCTAGTAACGGCTATACCAATTGATATAAAACCTTCATAAAGGACAGCTAATAGCCCTCCGAGTCCCAACAACACGATTAGTGTCAAACAAGACTGTCGTAATTTGCTCTACGAACGAAATAAAGTAGTCTAGAGAAACTTATGATAATTTTCTTCCAAGTAGTTTTAAGTAGCTCAATTGCTTGCAAGACTTATCTTACTTAGCTTATCTTAAACTTATCTTATCGTAACATTAAAGTAATTAGATTGTGATTATCATATATAACCCAGATGCAAATAGAGGGATGTTAACTATGTTGTATTGATTAGAATCAGCTGTTTATCTTTTGTTAGCACATTATCTTGATCAGTAGGGATATTATAGTTAGGGATTAGGGATATTATAAAAAACAAAAATTAACTTCATAAATTAAGACGAATATAATGACACCTCGAGTGATGGAATCCATCAAGTCATTTTACCCTGTTTGGACTGTAGACATAGACAATCATTACTGTCTTTCTAGCACAGTTCGGTTAAAATGTCACACCCTTCCATGCTACAGAAAGCACATCAAGCCGTCATTTTTTAGCCCAAATATCAAATAGATTTCCATCGAACTATGGATATATACTATCAATCCTACTTCCACATCACGCCAGAAACAACTGAATGGGTGACATTTGGTGCAGATATTGTCTGGATTTGCACATAGGCTACGAATAGATACTTTTCAACCCGGCAAAATGTACCGTTCCCGTGGGATATTTCTCCAGGCGAACGAAGTCGCAGGTTAAGGCTGGTAGAAAAAACATACATACAATTAATTATATATTCAATTATGACATTATATTATTAATTGACTGCCTCTGTGGCGCGGTGGGAGTGTGTCCGACTGCTACGCAAGAGGTCGTGGGTTCGATTCCCACATGGGACACCACTTTGTGTGATCCACAAATTGTTGTCCCGAGTCTGGGTGTACTTTGTGTCCGTGACTTGTATGTTTGTAAAGTCCCCCGCGACACAGGGCTTGTACCCTACTGCGGGAGTCGTCTTTTAAAAAAAAAAAAAAAATATTTTTATTATATCATTTCATACAATTTCCTTTTTATTTCATTTCATACAATTTCATTTCATTTCATACAATTTTATTTCATTTCATTCATACAATCGAAAATCATAACCCTCCTTCTTGGGCAGTTGGGTAATAAATGAATACAAGACTTCCTCTAATTTAGGTTCCCATCGATATAACTGCCAGCTTAATCTCTTAATCACGCAAATTTCCTGCTCGGCACAGCTTGTCATAACTTGATGACTTTATCAATTGAAATATAGACATACAATTTATCATCTTTTTTTCTTCAAAGTAATTTATGTACAGTTTTATTAAATAAAACCCGTTCGAGTGATTTATAGGGATTTTGATTAAAAAACCCGCTTGTAGACTTGTTTGCGTGCGGCAACACTGGGGCGTTGGAACTGGACCATCTTTCTTGTCATAACTTCGTAACTACCACTATTTATACAACGTGACGTGTCATTGGAACGTCTGGTCAAACTTTAGAGTCGTATAATACGCCAACATATGAATTTTATCAAACAAAAAGATGGTAATAACGTCATGGTAATGATTTGAACAAAAGGAAAATGCTTTATCCATCTACTTTTTGAAGGACATTTGACATTTATTTACTGTGCTTACTACTACTACTTACTAGCTGTCCCGCGCAACTTGACTTGCGAAATTTTTCCCCGTTTTTGCAACATTTCTCATTGCTGCTCCGCTCCTATTGGTCGTAGCGTGATGCTATATAGACTATAGCCTTCTTCGATAAATGGGCTATCCAACAGTGAATGAATTTTTCAATTCGGACTAGTAGTTCCTGAGATTACCGCGTTCAAACAAACAAACAAACTCTTCAGCTTTATAATATTAGTTTAGATGTTTAATACTGGTTTAGCGATGGTAGGTCTAAGCCATAGGCCGTCTTAGTTGGTACCAACACAGTGTCAGTTATTATTTCGTGAAATAGTGATGTCAACTCATCACTGTGTTTTGTGTAGCAAGTGAATGAGACTGACAAACTAATCGAGATGTCTCAAATGAAGAGTGCAGTGAGCATTCAGATCTTTACCAAGCAAGGATTTAGGTGTCACTGACACTGTTATGGGCTAATGTGACGTTTACCATCAGGCACACGATCTGCTCGTCTCTTCAATTCGAGATAAAAAAAACACCTTTATTACTTGAAAGCCGTGACCGTAGCCCATAACCTAAGAACCGTCTTTTCTACTATGATAACATTTGTCTCTACATTGAAGATATTTAAAAAAATCTGACTAAGATCAACTGAGTTTCTGAATTCTGTTTTATAGGTACCTAATATTCTATTTGAAATACCTATTTTATAAGTTTTATGAAAATTGATTATGGATAAGGTTCTATTCACAAGTTTCGGTTGCCGGGCAGCCGGCACCGTATACCCGGTTACAAGGTATCGAAATGTATGGCGATTACGTTAGCTTTCATACGTTCCGGCGTCCATCAGTCCCGTATACAATCGCTGCCGGGTACCCGGCAACTGGAAGGTGTGAAAATGACATTACAGTACATACAGCTCAATCACCGATTTTAATCAATCAATCAGCCTGTTTCGGTCCACTGCTGGACATAGGCTTTTCCTAACTTACGCCACAACATCCAATCCAATCCAATTAATTCTAGCGACTTTCTTCAGATCGTCGGTCCATCTGGCTGGGGGTCATTCTCCAGCGTTTTCCGAGTCGCGGGCTCCACTCTAGGACTCGTTTGCTCCATCGGCCGTCGGTCCATGACTCCTTCAGTAATTGTGGCCAACCCATTACCACTTCTGCATGCTTAACATGCGTGCAATGTCAGTAACTTTGGCTCATTGTGGGATGACCTCGTTGCGAATTGTATCCTTCAAAGAGACTTCAAGTAAAGCTCGCCCCTTAAGTGGCAAATTTGCAAACTCCACGACCCAACAAACTTTGATCCACGCTGGAAAAATAGTAGTAAAATTGCATAACATGTATAAATAGAAAAAGCAACACAAAAATTGTCTAGAATTTTACAATGGCGATATGTTATACTTACGCCATTGCTACACAAAACAGTGTCAGCAGAGAAACCCGATACACAAATTAAACAATGGAATGTTATTTTATTAACATTTAAACAATGGTAGGATCGAAATGCAGGTGGGCATTCAGCAACTTATCGGAAACATACATTTTGAATGTTAAGACTATCGACACAGAATCCAAATTAGCTTGTAATGTTGTTAATAACTCTGTTCTCACGGTTTGTTTAGGGTACCTACGTAGGGAGTTCGATTTGTTTCAATGATTGCAAATGAAATCACGCTTATAATAATAAGTACTAGCTGTCCTGCAACTTCGTCTACGTAAATTTTTCCCGTTTTTGCAACATTTCTCATCGCTGCTCCTCTCCTATTGGTCGTGGCGTGATGTTATATAGCCCATAGCCTTCCTCGATAAATGAGCTATCCAACAGTGAAAGAAACGCGTTCAAACAAACAAACTCTTCAGCTTTTTAACATTGGTAAGTATAGATAATATCTAATGATGGATTAGTAATTCATGTATTTTTAAAGTTTTAAACGTTTTATTGAGATCTTTTCATTCAAGAGTTAAATATTATTTTTATTATAAGCTAGTAGAATTTCCAAGTCCTCTAACACGAATCAAAGGATTCGCTAGTTAGCTACTAAAAATGAATAAGGACATTACTTTTGATGTAGACCGATTTGTATCAACTATGGTGATTAATAGATAGGTATGATGCTATCCGAGATAGGCAAGTATGGCCAGAACAAGTTCAACTAAGTCATCTACAGCTTTGTTTGCCTCAGAGTGCAATTTTCTGATAAATATAATCTTAACGGCAATGTTTACAAAGTGAGCTGATACCGGAGCTTTTAGCGGCAGATCTCTGCTGACCACTTTGTAGGTAATGGTTGTGTTATCTTGCATGTTCGGTGGCACGACTTGTTGGGAATTACTAATATTAACTTCCTTGTTATTGTGTACTTTACAAAGCAAACCTTTAATCATGATAATTTAGTAAGCTATTTTGTCTTTAATAAGCTGTTTAGTCTTTGTTTTTTTATTCCATTTGTAGAGTTTCGTGCCCAAAGGGTAAAACGGGACCCTTATAGTTTCGCCATGTCCATCCGTTCGCAGCGTAGTTCAGAGACTGTTAGAGCTAGAAGGCTGTAATTGTGCATGGATACACATATTAGTAACGCCGACAAAGTAAAAGAATAATTTTTTTAATAAAAATGTAAGGTATATGTAAAGTAGGGATGTAATTTTTTTCTCACCTACCTCATTATGTGGAGTATCATTAGATAGACCTTTTAAAAAAAATAGGGGTTGTAAAGACCATTTTTCGATTAATAAGGATCCGTTTGTGAAATATAAAATTTTTGTTAAGAGTCAAGGGTACCCCCCCCCCCCCCCCGGCTAGCTAAAAAACTATAGTGAAATTAAAAGTAAAACTATCACAAAGTATATATAGTACATAAGTTGTAAAGCCTACTTAATGGCTTTACAAGTTAACGATAGACAATATATTCGCTAGTTATATCATAATATCTTGGGACAGCTCACACAACGTCATCTGATCCGAAACTAAGCAGAGCTTGTAATATGGCAACTAGACGACTGATAAACACACTTATATAAATACATACATATTATAAATTAATAACACCCAGACACAGAATAAACCATCGTGATCATCACACAAAGTTTTATCTTGGGTGGGATATCGAATCCACGACCTCTTGCGTAGCAGTCAGATACACTCCCACCGCGCCACATAGGCACTCGTTAAAATGCTGTTACTAAATTATTTAGAACTAGCTTTCGCCCGCGGCTTCACCTACGTGGATGTTGTTTACTGTAATAAAATGTATAATATAAAAACCACTATTAAAAAAATTATGACTCTGAATGATGGGTCTTTCGTTTAAAATATTGTTATGAATCTAATGAGATATTTTGTTGTTACAGGGTGTAACTGTTCGTCGATTGGCGCCGAGAGCAACGTGTGTGACATTCGCACAGGACAGTGTCGTTGCAAGCTACACGTTACAGGCAGAGCGTGCGATACTTGTGAGGTAAGTACGATACGAAAGCTTTCAAACATTAACCACAGAATACTGACTAGTCCAGAACGCAAGCGTTATGATAAACGCTCTTGACGAACGCACATTAAGTGTCTAAAGACATATGCTGAAGATACACGACCGAAGTTCAGGGTGATTACGCCTGCAATGTTGTTTGAATTACTTACGACACATTTGTCGAAATTACCTACGTCGCGTTATATCGTACAGCCGAACTTCGGTCGGGCGTAAGTCCAAAAACATAAGTAACGACAGCGCTCCAGACACTAAATTTGCCCAACCAAATTTCTGACATATACTCGTAATTTCCGCGCTTTTGTGTCATATCAGCCGAATACATCGGAACGTAAAATTAGACAAGCTATCATACACGGACACGGAATTAGGTATTTGACTACTATCCTAATAATTTTTTTTATGGCAACCATGACATATTAAATCGTCGTCGTTTATAATCTAGCATAATAGATAATGATTTGATCATTAAAAATATGACGTAACACGCTAGTATTTTGTACAAACTGTAACAAAGCTTATCGTATTTGATGTTTTTTTGAAAAGACACTGATTAGACCTTAGTCAAAGAATCTATTGCGAAGCACTCGCTCTGTCACTGGTTTGACGTGTTCCGTGATTCCGCGTGTGTGGGCGACGTCTATGTGTGCGTGCGTCAAGAGCGCTTTCTATGAAGATTGCCTTCTGTACTCTCCGGTATTCTGTCTATTTATGGTCTGTAAACGCAATTATGGGACTCCGCACGTAATCGCGTATTTTGACTTTAAGTAAGATGCGAATGACGATCATGAAATAATGAAATACGATGGAGATTTCTATCGTTGTATTACTCCTATCGCTCCTAGTTAAATTATAATTAGATTTATATTAGATGAATAAGATAATAGAATAAATTATTTTAACTAGTTAGTTGTCTACATATCTCTTCTATAACAAAACTGAAAACATGATAGCTCCATTCGCACGAGTGCTTTTTAATGTCCGTTAAAAACCTGACGTCGACGTTTTTTAACGCTCTTGATGTGATTAGATCTATTTCCAACACCCAGCGTTGAAAATACAACACACCGCGATGAAAAATAAATGTGTGGCACTCGGGGACTGCCGCGGTAAAACTATTGCATAGCATTTTTTATCAACTTATGCAATTATAATTATTTATTTATTTTTTATTTATGCTGTATTTTTTTTTCTTTTCATTACATTTCGGAGCAGCTCTTCTCGATCCGTGCGAGTTTCGTATAGTCGTACCATATACGAGTACATCTTATATCTTTAAACGAGCAATTCTTGTATATATATATATGAATATATAATCCGAATCTCGGCAACGGCTCCAGCGATTTTTTCAAAATTTTGTATGCAGGGGGTTTCGGGGGCGATAAATCGATCTAGCTAGGTTTCATTTTAAAAAAACGTCGTTTTATCTGTATTTTCAGGCAATGAAAACTGTTACAATATCATTAGAATATCAAGGAAAATTTCGCCGCGATTTCCTTTGTTTTAATAGATTAGGTAGAAAACGAAGACGAAGAATACAATGGTAAATTTCGCCGCGATTTCCATTGTTTTAATAGCTTAGGAGGGAAACTGGCGATCCACAAAGCAGATGACCCCGGTTCGAATCCGAATGAAATGTATTTTTTTTATTTTATGATTATTTTTTTCCTTTTTTTCCCTTTTTTATTTTAATTTTTGTTTTTTAATTTGTGCATTATTATTTGATATTTTTTTATTATTATGTCGGTAAGATCGAAAAATATTATTCTAATTTCATCAGTATGTCATTTGATAATCTAAATAAAATTTCCAAAATAAACACGATTTACCAAAAAAAGACCAGTGTAGGGTACCGCAACCGTTGCCGTACGAAAATTGATATTTTGATTTGTGATTTATTATTTGATATTTTTTTATTATTATGTCGGTAAGATTGCCACGCTCAATATGGGGTTCCGTAGTCCCCATCCGAATAATGCGGCTTAATAAGTGGGTTTTCTGTTCATAATACTAACAAACGTTAGTATTTTTCAATGGAATCTGTATGAAAATTTTGTTCCTTCTCACCAAAACAAGTGAGAAGGAACAAAATTTTACTCGTTAAGTTGTAAAGTTGTGATAGTTTTCCTTTTAATTTTACTTTAAATACTGCCTCTAAAACGGAACTCTTATAGTTTCGTCATGTCCGTCTGTCTGTCGGTCTGTCTGTCTGTCCGTATGTCACAGGCATTTCACTCAACTACACAATTAATATTGGTGAATTTGGAGAAATGGTGCCTTGTAATAGCCGCTACTTAGTTTGATAGCTAAATAATTAAAATAAATATTATTAGGGGTGCAATCCATACATATAACAGAAGCTGAAACATTATTTTGTTAAACAAACATCAACATGTTGCACATCATTCGCCAAGTCTCTTAAAAACATTAAATTTTGATTTGTGATTTATTATTTCATATTTTTTTATTATTATGTCGGTAAGATCGAAAAAATATTATTCATATATCATGAGTGTGTAATGCGTGTCTAAATATAATTTCCAAAATACACGATATACCAAAAAAAAAAGGACTAGAGCATGTCGAACCATGCTCAGCGTAGAGTTCCGCAGTCGTTGACGTACAAAATCCGACTTGAATATTTGCACCAGCAGAAGAGCGTTATGTTCATGGCACTTACGCCCTTTTCTTGTATTCATCGTATTCGATAATGTCGAAAATAATTATTTTAGTTTAAAGTATTTATTAAGCGCTTTATGATTTTTAACACAGTTTTGTTTTTTTTTAATAAAGTGATTGGCAAAAAATGCCTATATAAACTATTATTTTTTGGTTACACAGTTCAAAAGATAAGGGGAGGGGACACAATTTATGTAACTTTCGGGGCAATTATTTCCAATAATATTCACTCAATCAAAAAAGTTTATTTGAGACCTTACATGTTTTTTAAAGGCCACACGGTGATTTTGGCTAATTTTTTTTTTCAGCTTTTGTTAAGTGTATGGAATGCCTAAAAATATTTATTTTTATTATTTAGCTATCAAACTAAGTAGCGGCTACTACAAGGCGCCTTTTCACCAAATTTCATCAATATATTAATTGTGTAGTCTTTGAGTAAAATGCTTGTGACATACGGACGGACAAACAGACTATTATACTACGGAAAACAAACTGGACAAACTGGCTACGGAACCCTAAAAATACCGAGCAAAGCTCGGTCATCCAGGTACTATTCGTTATGCGAACACTCGGCCGAGCTACATGGTAGGCGGAGTGGGGGGTGTTATGTTGTTTTTTCGCTACGGAATTTCTTGATTCGGTCACCGCGCTCAAAGCCTTGCAATAGCTTAAAAGCGTCACGTGTGAACGCGTACCTACTTGGTAATGCATTTGTTCTAATTGGACGCTTTTTACCCGATTGCAAGGAAGGGTTATGTTTTTTAACGTCATACGTATACCAAAACATTTACATCTACACCTTACAATAATCGACTAGTTCAATAGTTTTAAGATACAAACAAAATAACAGATTACAACAACTATTGGCATTACAAAGTTGTATTCACACAACGCATAAGAATGATGCGATAACATCGCTAGCTTGTCCCGCGTACGTTCTAAGAATCGCTGTATAGTGGCTCACTGATGTGTAAGAAACACCTTGTTTTAACTTTAATTGTTTATTAGAAACAGAAGTGTACCTAAGTATTTTTTACATAATAATAACTGTCAAAAAAATGTATGTCTCATTTCATAACGGGCTGGAATCTATACCTACTTCTATACTAATATTATAAAGAGGAAAGATTTGATTGTTTGGTTGTATTGAATAGGCTCCGAAACTACTGGACGGATTTAAAAAAATCTTTTATCGTTGTGAAGCAACACTAACCCCGGGTGACATAGGCATATATTTTTTATCGCTGTATTCCCACGGGAAACGAAGAGTTTATTTGTTTGTTTGAAGGCGGTAATCTTAGGAACTACTGATCCGAATTGAAAAATTCTTACTCTCTTTACTGTTGGATAGCCCATTTATCGAGGAAGGCTATAGGCTACATAACATCACGCTACGACTAATAGGAGCGGAGCAGCAACGAGAAATGTTGCAAAAACGGGGAAAATTAACGCAGACGAAGTTGTGCGGTACAGCTAGTAATATAATAATCATCATCACCATCAGCCCGTATCGGTCCACTGCTGGACATAGGACTCTCTTAATTTCAAAAATCAATAAATCATAAATCATTTAATAATTCTTCACATTTTGGGTATTCTAATATGTTCACAGTTGTTATTTTGTATCAACAAAATCTGCCAAAGGAGGCGTATGAATTTCTAAGTCACATTGAAAAAAAAAACACAGAAAAAATACTAAAAAGGGAAATTTAAATAATCTAAACGAAATTGGTTATAAAAGTTAGATGTCAAATTAAATAAAATAATAATCAAATAAAATCGAACGCGCCACAACTTCCGTTCCTCTGCCTTCCGCATCCAAACTATCCCAGCGACCTTGTTTGGGACAACTTACATAACACCATTGTACCTAGCTACTGTGGCCACCAGACAACTGATCAACATGCTTATATATTTCTAATTACATACACACGTATTATAGATAAATTACACCCAGACACAGAATCAACCATCGTGCTTATCACGCATAGTTTTATCCTGGGGTTTGAACCCACGACCTAACCACTAAATAAAAAAGCCAGTCAAAATAATAATTATAATGATAATATCTTGGGACAACTCACACAAACAACGCTATCTGATCCCAAACTAAGCAGAGCTTGTACCTACTATGGAGACCAGACAACTGATAAACATACTTATATATTTCTAAATACATACATATTATAGATAAATAGCACCCAGACACAGAATAAACCATCGTGCTCATCACACAAAGTTTTATCCTGGGTGGGGATCGAACCCACGACCTCTTGCGTAGCAGTCGGTTACACTCCCACCGCGCCACAGAGGCACAAAATGGAAGTGAATGCCTTAGCGGTTACGTATATCCTCTATTTTCGACAGCTCAGTGTACGTATTCGAGGAATACTCGGACTTTGGTACGTCGAGGGACGAATTCAAGCGAATTACTAATCCCAAGCCATTTCTTGCAGTTCCATCCGTAATAAAATGTAGCATTCTTGCTATCTAGATCTAGATTTAATAAAAATGAAACGAATACTTGCCTCTTTATAATATTGAATTTACTGGGTCCCTATTCATTATCTTTTTTTTCGTTTTCGCGTCAAGCCCGCGCTTTTAGCTGTCAAAATCTTCGCGCGGGCTTGCCGCGAAATTGAAAAAAAACATAGTGAATAAGAACCCAGATTTCGAGATGAGATTTCCCAGCGGCGACCGCTGCGATAGCATGCGGGGTTGCGACGGTCATTAACCGAATTCGGCGACTGGGTCTCGAGGTGGCTCTGCACAAGTCCGAGGCCATGTGTTTTTATGGCCGACGGAACGGGCCACCCCCGGGTTTCCAGGTGGCAGTAGGGGGGGTTCACATCGGCGTCGAGTTGACGATGAAGTACCTGGGACTTGTCCTCGACAGCCGGTGGAACTTCGTAGAGCATATCCGACGTTTGGCTCTCAAATTGGAACGGGCTGGGGCCGCCTTAAAACGGCTCCTTCCCAATGTGAGGGGTCCAAACGCCCCCTGCCGAAGGCTATACGCGGTGATCGTGCGGTCGATGGCCCTATATGGGGCTCCAGTATGGGCACGTTCTTTGGGTCGACGAGCCGCCCACTTCCTGAATGCGCCCCAAAAGGTGACAGCCAACAGGGTCATCCGGGGATACCGCACGGTCTCCCGCGAGGCGGCTTGCCTCCTCGCCGGAATGGCGCCGTGGGATCTGGAGGCGATAGCCCTCGCACTCGCTTACGAGTGGCGAGAGGAGGCGCTACACTGGGGCGAAACTCCGCTGCCGCGACAAATTGCTGCACGTCGGAGGGAGCTCCGCCTCGATCTCATGGCGTCGTGGAGAGAACGACTGTCGCAGCCACAAGCAGGCCACTCCGCGATAGCGGCGGTAAGTCCTCTCTTTGAGGAGTGGCTGGAGAGGCGGCATGGCGTCCTCACCTACCGCCTGACGCAGGTACTCACTGGACACGGGTGTTTCGGGATGTACCTGCATCGCATTAAGCGGGAGGAAACTTCCGAGTGTCACCATTGCGGTAACCAGCCGGAGGACACGGTGGAGCATACGGTGGAGGTGTGCCCCGCTTGGGCCGAACAGCGACTTGCCCTTGTGGTAGCTATCGGCGGTGGTGACCTCTCGCGTCCGGGGCTCATTCGAGCCATGCTGCGGAGTGAGAGGGAATCGTCTCCTTTTGCGAGGAGGTGATGCTGCAAAAGGAGGCGGCGGAACGCGTGAGAGATAGACGGTCCTCACGCCTCAGCCGCCCCGCGATACCCCGCGGGCGACGGGTGAGAAGGGACGACATCCGGCCATCCTAGGCGCAGGCCTGAGGACGACGAGCAGTGGGTAGCTTGCCGTCCAGCTTAGGACTAGGCCGGGTCGACGGCGCGCTAGTGTTCCACGCGCGCCTCAAAGAGGTGTCAGCAAGTGACGGGGCCCATTGGGCCGGCGCCCACCGGGAGTGCGGGATCGTTCGAAAGAGTTACCGTGCTCCCGGAACACCAGGGCGAAAGAAGGAACACAGATGGGTTTTAGTCAGTAGGAGTATGACACGACCCCCGCTCGTGCCCACAGCGGGAGAAGTCATATGATGATTTCCCATCTATTAAAAAAAAAAAAAAAAAACAAAAAAAAAAAAAGATTTCGAGATGAGAAGGAAGGGATAGATATTGCACTAGGGGTTTCCCAGTTATGTGTGCACCAAAATATCTCCTAATTAATAGGCTAGGTTGTGATGAAATTAGGAGCAATACGCTATAACGCACCTTGGGTAATCTACAGGAGCTCTATAAAATCATAAAGTATACATGGTGCTAAATGTCGTTCCAATTCCTCGCTCGTTTAGAGTTTATTGCTTGGAAATGCCACGCAGACATTTCCTGTTTAATATTGTTCGAATGCTTTGGTAAATGTGACACTGACTTCAATTATGACAATAGTGGTAACATAATTTTCTTTTAAAATCTTATAGTTCTTTAATGGGTCTATACTCAAAGGTGCCATGCAGCATGCAACGTTTTAAAAGGCTGGCGGTTTGAATTTCGATTTCCACCTAAAAAAGAGATTATTATTTTTAGGGTTCCGTAACTCATTAGGTAAACCCGGAACCCTTATAGGATCTTCTAGTTGTCCGTCCGCCGTCCGTCTGTTTGTCAAGACCCTTTATCTCGGTAACGCGTGAAGGTATCGAGTTGAAATTAAAAAAAAATCCGTGTACTTAGATGTACTGTCCCTTGAAGCTGTGAAAATATAAGACTGCGAGACTCGATTCCTGAACTATTTATAATATGTAGCTAGAAACTTGTAGGGAACCCCTTGGTGGGCGAGTCCGACTCGCATTTGTAGGGTTTTTTCATAGAGACAACTCCCGCAGGGTTACCCTGTGCGAGTTTCGCAAAACAGGACATGCCTTGATATTCGATCCAAGGCTTTAAGTTTATGTCTTGTGAGATGATATGAGAATTATGCCAAAAACGGTATAAAAGTGTGTGTTCATATAGTGTCTTTCATTCTTTTATTCTGGGTATATTTGTGACAGGAAGGCTATTGGGGCCTGCAGCTGGGCGGGTGTCGGCGCTGCGCGTGCGGCTCTGGCGCGTCGGCGTGCGACCCTGTGTCGGGCGCGTGCGCCTGCGCCGAGGGCGTGGGAGGGGCGCAGTGTGACACCTGTCTGCCGGGGTACTACGGCTTCGGACCCGCAGGGTGCTTGCGTGAGTATTACTGTGATTACAGACTCGACAGTATCGTGTAAGTGATGCGTGATCACGAGGTTTGAAGAGTACAAATAGAGCACCATATCTGAGGCAATTAGATGCTTTTTCTGCTGTTCTGGAACATAACTAATGAAGAATTTCATAACATAATATATTTACGCTGAGCTGAGCTAGTCTACTCGTGACCACGGCCGTTGCAATCCGGTCGAAACGTCGGGCAATAAACAAGGTATTTTATTATTACCTTAAATTATTCACGCGATTAAGACCCGTAATATATTTATATATTTTCATAATAACATATTTAATTACTCAAAATCAAAATATTTGTATAAGAGAGAGAGAGAGAAAGAGAGAGAGAGAGTCACCAGGGTCCTTATTCACGTTCTTTTTTTTTTCGTTTTCGCAAGCCTTTTTTTCCAATATCATAAACGTGAAATACAAATATACCTATTTAAACTGGTAGTCTTAGAATTGTCAACCACATAATTTTTCATTTTTGTCCCCAGCTTGTCCAGTATGTACAGACGGCAAGGTTTGTTCCCCACAAAGTGGTCGGTGCGTGTGTCCTGGGGGGTCCATGGGCGCCGGGTGTCGGCAGTGCGCCAAGGGGTACTGGGCAGTGGGGGGCACTTGCAGACCCTGCAACTGTGGACCTGGGGCCGTGTCCAGTAAGTATTACTACAGAATAATAGTACTATAGTGTATAACAGGTATATACCATATACAACCTGTGGGTAAAACATCTAATACAGCCCAATGTTACGGTAACGAGATTAAAAAGGTTTGACTGTCTCTGTGACGCGGTGGGAGTGTGCTGCATGACTGCTACGCATGAGATCGTGGTTTCGATTCCCACACGGGACAACACTTTGTGTGATCCACAAATTGTTGTTCCGAGTCTGGATGTACTTTGTATCTGTGACTTGTATGTTTGTAAAGTCCCCCGCAACACTGGACTTAAACCATAACGTGGAAGTCGTCTTTAAAAAAAGTTTGGGAACCAGTGGCCGAGTGTAGGTTGTACCTATGCATTAATATAGGTACAACCTACAGTCAGGCACTTAAATTTCAAACTTCTTCTTTGTTTTAACGCGATTATCTCCGGAACTACTGGTCCGAATTGAAAAATTCTGTTGGATAGCCCGTTTATCGAGGAAGGCTATAGGACAAATAGGAGCGGAGCAGCAATGAAAAATGTTGCAAAAACGGGGAAAATTTACGCTGTCGAAGTTGCGCGGGTCTGCTGGTATATAATATACATAAATTACACCCATACACAGAATAAACAATCGTAGGTACTCATCACTCAAAGATCTGTTCTGAGTCTTGGGTGGTCACTGGAATGCCATGTTCAAGAAGCACCAAATACTATGTTTAAGGGGGCGTTAAATTGGTGCAGCTTAGTGAAGTCACATGCACGCCCTTCCACTTCCCTGCCCTCTCGTGCTAGCGACTCCCAGCTCGTTTCCACAAAATACACAACATGAGAGACGTTATAATCAAATTTCGCATCGTAACTAGATGCGACGCTAAACACCACTAGTAGCCAGTGCTGGTATGCCGGACCTACCCGGCCAGTCAGAAATAATGCAAAAAAACTTATCAGTTGGATTTCAAATTAATTGTACCTGTTAGGAAATCAACGAGATTAGATTATACAGTATTGAACTATTCCAATCAACTGTTAATCTATATTTACAAATAGGGTAAAGTAGGCTAATGGTTATAATTCACACCTCCGCAAGAATATAATCATCAAGTTTATTACGAATAATAGGTACTTACCTACGTGATTTATTTATTGAAAGTACTGGCTGCTAGTTCCTTTCGTAATTTATTTATCTTATATTAAATATTGACCTAATTGCTATCGAGAATAATCTGTGACAAAAATATAAAATATACGAGGAGTGGTGGCTTAGGTTCAAAATCCAAGCAGACGATTCCAGTTACTGCCCGATCCTCTCTGGAAAGAAGGCCCGTGGTCCAGCAGTGGAAACGTCTAAGATGACTTCATCTTCCTCATCCGTCTGTATCGGTCCACTGCTGGACATAGAGCTCTACTCATTTACGCCACAACACCCGTTCCTCCGCCTTCCGCATCAAGTCCACACCAGCAACCTTCTTTAGGTCGTCTATCTATATGTCTGGGGGCTACTTATCTTACGGTTGCCCAGTCGTGGCTCTTTATGATTCGTATTCTCCAGCGACTGACCTAATCAACTAGATGACTTACGGCCGGTCTTAATATCTTATCTATCGTTAACTGTCTGTTGAATTAGCTAACTCTAGTAGCGAAATTGACATCTTATACCGATCGACGGTTATCGAGACGCACAAATTTCATCTAATTAACAAAAAATGTATTATTGTAGATACCTGTGATACTCACACTGGTCAATGCCAATGCAAGTTAGGCTGGGAGGGAGCGTCGTGCGAGCAGTGTGCCCGCGGTCACTATGGCGCCAAGTGCCGGCCGTGCCAGTGTCACGCTGCGGGGACCAGGGGCTGTGACGACGGTGTGTGCGACTGTGACGAGTGGGGGAGGTGTCCTTGCAAGGTAAGTGAAGTATCTTGCTATAATTCTAGACACAAGGGACACCCACAATTATCAATGATTGGAAATGTGCAATTTTAAAAAACGATTTTTCGTCCTTATATCTCAACATGAGTAGGAGGAGTAAAGTACCTACCTAACTCTGTCTGTCTGGTTTTAGCTGTTACACCATTTCATTCGGGGCCATTTTTATGAATCTTATGGAATTGAAACCTGGGAAAGGTTACAGGTTACTTTTTGTCACAAAAACTTCATTGTCACGACGAAAGTTTTTTTTTTTTTGTTTCCAGGAAAATGTAGTAGGCGACCAGTGTGACAAATGCCTGGAGGGCACGTTCGGTCTGTCGGGCGACAACCCTTTGGGCTGTACGGCGTGCTTCTGCTTCGGGCGCGTGTCGGCGTGCGCGCAGGCGGCGCTGGCGCGCGCCGCGCTGCACGCCGCCGCGCCGCTGCACGTCACGCTGCAGCGCGCCAACCACCACGCCATCACTACTGTAAGTTATATACTCTGTCGCCTATACAAATAAATCTCCGGCACAAGCCGTCGTCATCATCCAGGAACCTTGCAATAGAAATAACAAATTCTGCGGTCTCAATAACATCCGAAGTAAGATCCTTAGAAAAACCTAAACCTAAACCTAACCTGGCTAAACATAGCAGCAGCTACTCGAAAATACATTAAATGAAATGTGTTACCAGAGTCTATGGTGGAAGATCGCGGCCTGCAATACTTGGCGGCGACTGAGGCGGGCGCAACGCAATCTGAGTCCCTTTACTTCACTTTTAACACGACAAAGAAATACAATAATTGCATTTTTGAAAGATAGAAATTATTTGAAGTCCAGATCCAGAAATCGAACCCGAGACTTCCGTAGCCAAACCGGGGCCAGAAGCGAACCACCTATCTGGACTATGTTACTAAACCTCAAATTTTTCTATCCCTTGATGCTCGCGAGTTGGGCCCTCGCATGCGCCATCTAGTCGGTAGTTAAAGAACTATTACGGCTTTTGTTATTGCTTCGTTGCAATTATTGTATTTGTAAAGAAATTGGCAAGAAATGCCTATAAAAATTACTTCAACGACAAAGAAACTTAGCAACTTAAAAATGTTTTAAAAAACCTTTTACTTAAAAAGATTTTAAAATATATATTGTACAGGATGTAGAGAAGAGCTCAGCCATGTAATTACATTTCTGAGCTTCAGAGCTATCTCTCTCAGACAGACACACCTTTCTATATCTTCCAAATCAATCTACAAAACTGCAACTGACTTCCAGATGGATCAAGACTCTCTACTAGCCATCCATACACACTCGCCTGACGCCACCATCTCCCTCCCCTGGCCGCCGGTGCCCGTGTATGTGGAACTGGACAAGAGGTTCGTAGGGGACCGCGTGACGTCATACGGCGGGGCTCTACGATTCAGAGTCGAGGAGGAAGGGGGGGTGGAACTCGGCAGGGAGGTGCTGGCCAAGTTCCCGCTGGTCAGGCTGTACACCAAGAGTATTGTGCTGGAGTATTTCGAGGTTTGTGGAATACTGATAATTAATTATGTAATAATATGGTGTCAACTATATACTTTTTATTTTCACTGATTTTATTTTTTAGGAGCATTGAGACAGTTGTTTGGTTGTAGGTTTCATAATAAATTAGGTTGGCGATAGCAGTAAGGCTTTTAAAGTACGCAGAGGATGCTGCCGCCCGTCCTTCGGTGTGACATCCATTACATTTATTAAATTCTTAATTATTAAATAGATCCGTTTATTTAGAATCAAGGTTAGGATATTTTAGAGCCTTCTAAAGTTACTCTTAATAAAACCAATAAAATTCTCATTAGTTTACCGTAATTAAACCGTAATACTAGTACTTGTTCGGTAATGATAATTGCTGCACTTGAGCCTTTTATTTTGCAGTTTTTTTTTTGTTTAAGCAAATAGAGATTTAAAAAAAACATATTACTCTGCCAAAAAAGTACCGGGAAACGATCAAAGCGTCTACACAAACTCACAATCGTGAGGTTGCGGGTTCGAATCCTATCCATTATACTACCGACGTGAACCCACTCCTAACACAAGCCATTGAGCTTAGCTGGAGAGTTAACAGGATTCAAGTACAATACACTTATGCCAACGAATTATCCAATCATCAAAACATTTTTTAAACGCTACTCCCGGAATGGAGTTCACTTCTCGCCGCGAATTCTCCTTTATGTCTTCTACCGAATGAAAACGGGAGCCACGTAGTGGTCATTTAAGTTTAAGAAAAAGAAAGATGTTGGCTGGAGCTATATCTGGTGAATAAGGTGGTTGCTCTATGATATTTGATGAGTTTTTGGTCAAAAAACTGTTTACGATGATGGCCTTGTGCGAAAGCGCATTATTGTGGTGCAAAATAAAAAGAAAACTTTCCACAAATCTGGCCTTTTTCGTCTAATTTGCTTTCTAAAACGCCGCATAACACTTTAAAATATTTTTATATTTACCGTTTGACTTTCCGGCAAGAATCAAAACAAACAGAATCAAATAAAACAGTCAACATGACTGATCGACTTTGGCGTGGTTTTTTCGGTTTCGGTTCAGTTGGAAGACGCCATTCCGAAGCTTGTTGACTAGTTTGCATGTCAACAAACTAGTAAACCCATGTCACGTCATCAGTGACAATGCGTTTCTTGAATGTTAGGTCGGAATTTTCTCGTTCTAACATGTCCTCAGCGACTATTATGGGATTGAGTTGTTTGGGAAAAATCAGGTCTTTTGGTACTAGCCGAGCGGCAACATGTTTCATACCCAATTGATTATTTAAATTGATACGGAGCGACTCGTCCGATACAGAAATTTGAACGAGGATTTTTCATTACTCTCTCCTTAATTTTTGCGATGTCAACTTTAATTAAAGACGTTGCTGGCCTACCAGAGCGAGGCAAATCTTCCATCACATTCATTCACTCATAAGCACGTGTTTTTATTGAAAAAGTCGATTCACCGTACCTAAACCTTCTGTAACATTTTCTAGGACTCCGAACATGAAATTCCATTGGCGATGCAAAAATTAAAAAAAAAACTCTTTGTTCGATGTTTTTGTCAATTATGAAATTCGTAATACACACTATATATGATCTAATTAAAAATAGCACTGTATTGAATCTAAAAAACAGATGCAACTCAAACTCCGTGCCAAATTGAAAAACAGTTGTTCCAATCTAACAACAAAAAATCATACACTTAACTAATCATCAAACCATAAATTAATTATCCATTCCCAATACTTTTTTGACAGAATTTATCATAGTTTTTACATTCCATTAAATATCAACTTATACAATATTTCAACACTAACTTAAATTAAATATATTATTACTTTAATTTAAATGTTTTTAAAACAAGGCTGTACTGGGCTGGCCGTCTGTCGTTGTTACTTTTATTGTGCTCGGAAATAAATAAAATATCGCTTCATTTTTGGTTTATGCCTTCCAGTATCAAAATTTAGAGAAATGATGACTTTGCTGATCTAAAATTTGCTGTATTTTATTTATGTGTGTTTAAAACGGTCGTATGTTAAGTAATGACACTCGTGATTAGTCGTGAGGTACGCTCAAGACACACTCTGGTGATTTACCTCCTTCAACTCGGTTTGCAACCTGCAGCCTCGTGAATACAACTTGCACTACACTTACACTGCTTCTTGGTTTACGCAAAGATAAAACAGTGGCATTGGTGTGATTGCTATGATTCGAATAAACAAATATTTATGCAACTTTGTTGTTTATTGGTTCAAAGATCTTAAATAAACCTATGTTTTGCAAAATAAACCATTGATTGATTTACTACACAAGTGCAACAGAATCGGATGTCGAATTTAAGTAACTTCAAGGTCGTGTCCGATTTAACTTCTATCGGACTATGATGTGCCTGCGCACACACTTGTTCAACATAAAATATCATTCGGCTGGTGTCCAATTAGATTGGATCGAATCAAAATCGGTTATCCGACCTTTGTTAATGATCGTAATATCCCCCAGCGAGCCCCGGTGATCAACGGCACGCACAGCGTCAGGTTCCACGAGTCGCTGTGGTCGGTGCGCGGGCGCGGCGTGGCGTCGCGCTCGGCGCTCATGCTCGCGCTACAGCGGTTGGATAAGATACTCATCAGGGTTACCACCAGGGCTCCCACACATCAGGAGCATGTGCACGCTCTGTAAGTTTTGATCTCTTGAAGATGTTTGAAGAAAAATATAAAAAGTTAGAGAAACTTGCCGAATCTGATATTGTATCAAGGTCTTTGTGTTATTTATGGTGTCATTATTTTTTTATTATA
The DNA here is from genome assembly GCA_945859575.2 of Herminia tarsipennalis. NCBI lineage: Eukaryota > Metazoa > Arthropoda > Insecta > Lepidoptera > Erebidae > Herminia > Herminia tarsipennalis. The sequence continues at coordinate 26,156,288 of OX243841.2, read as the reverse complement.
TCTTGAGACATTTTTATGTTTAATATAGTTTTTAGACATTGGAACGTATTACTGACAACTGTAAAACCATTCTAAAATTCATCAAGTTTCACTGCCTACATCGAGAAATACCAACTACATACTGGCTCATTACTTCCAGACTGCTCAACGTTTCCCTAGACACCGCAATCCCAGGTCTGAGTCGTTCCGAACCAGCTCTTGGCGTAGAACTGTGCGACTGTCCTCGGGAGTACGCGGCTAGTTCGTGCCAGGAGCCAGCCATCGGGTTCTGGATGCCGCCCCCCAAGGTCCACATGCACACTGTGTCGGGGGGCATCATCATCATCAGCCTGGAGGGAACAGCCCAGCCTTGTGTCTGCAACGGGAGAGCGACGGAGTGTGATCCTGACACCGGAGACTGTTTGGTAAGTATTATTATTTTGTAAGCGGTAGTTCGGACTCGAAATCGTGAGGTCGTGTTATGGTAGTTATGGTTATTCCTTGAGCGGTCTTTAAAAGCCGTGGAATGACAGCGAACATTTGAAGCAATTCTAGCCAAAGATACGGCGAGTTACATTTTCTCCATAAAAGCGGGTAAAGGTTGTCAAAGTTTGTTTGATAAGAACACGAGAAACGGATATTATATTTAGTTTATCTTTCACTAGCAGCCCGCTCCGGGTTCGTAAAGACTTTTCCCCACATATAAACCACTAACTGACCCGCGTAACTTCGTATGCCTTAATTTTTCCCGTTTTTACAACATTTTTCATTGCTGCTCCTCTCCTATTGATTGTAGCGTAATTTTATATAGCCTATAGCCTTCCTCGATAAATGGGCTATCCAACAGTAAAATATTTTTTCAATTTAGACCCGTATTTCCTGAGATTATCGCGTTCAAACAAACAAACTCTTTAGCTTTATAAATTAGTATCGATTCGTCAGAAATTTTCTGTATGATGGTAAAATCCGCATGCTACGCAAAACCCTTTGCGTAGTATTAAAATCGAAGCTTACAGAGAGTGGGCAGCGACTTCGTTTTATACAATGTAGAGCTGAACCGTTCCCGGTCCCCAGAACTGCACGGGCGGCACGGGCGGGCCGCGCTGCGCGGCGTGCGCGCCGGGACACTTCGGCGCGCCGCTGGCGCCGGGCGGCTGCCAGGCCTGCCCCTGTCCCTCGCGGACCAGGAACTTCGCGGCCGCCTGCGAGCTGCACGAGGGCCGTCTGCAGTGTCTCTGTAAAACTGGTGAGTTTAATAAACGAATATAGCAACGAGGGGGTATTTACTAACTACCCACAAACTTACTTTTTGATATTTTGTGGTTTAAGTTTAGGATTTTATATTTTTGTAAATCATATGTTGGAAACTTTTGTAGGTGTTACCTGATAAATTATAAATTGTGTCATGTTAATAAATTATTTTTGAGTATGTTCTGTAAAATGTTTATACAATAAAGGACGTTGAAATTAAATAAATTAAATATATAGGTATGGTTGGAAAATTAAGTGGGGAAACGCAAAATTGGGCAATAAAAATCTACTTCTTATTTATAATCTATCTAATTGTTCAGCCAAGATCTGTCAAGTATTTACTGTATACTCTTCCGCGCAAAGGCTCGGTCTTACGGATTTTGCATGTTTTCATATATTCTCATTAATTTGTGAAGCTGTGAAAATGATGACAGCTCACTTTGTTGAAATTTTGTCAATTTCTCAATCTATCTTTTTTTTTTTATTTTATGTTATCACGCGTTTTAGATCATCTTTTTATATGATGTAATGTTCGATTTTTTTATGAGTTAGTGGCAAACGAATAAGCGATGCACTCAAGGATCACCTAATGGTAAACGATTACCACTGCTCATAGACATCTGCAACACCAGAAGTATAGCAGATGCGTTGCCATATGCTCTTTTGAAAGTCCGTAAGTCATATAGATCCGAAAATACAGCTGGCGACAGTTGCTTAACGTTATACTACTTCATAACATGCTGTTTTCAAAAAGTTGATGGCACACTGGATTTTTGGAATATAGTACATGCTAGTTACTCTCGTTTTCTTGTTAAATAGGCTACGCAGGTCCGGAGTGCGAGTCATGTGCGCTAGGCTACCGGCGCACTGTGACGGGCGACTGCGTGTCGTGCGCGTGCCACGCGCGTGGCGCGCGCGGGCCGGCGTGTGACGCGCGCGGCCGCTGCGACTGTCGCGAGTTCGCCGCAGGACCGCAGTGCGACCGCTGTGTCGCGCCTAGGACCTTTATGGATGTGGATGGATGTAAAAGTAAGTTATTTAATACCTATAATTTTATTACTTTTAAATCGCGATCAATAGTTTGCCTGTAACGGTCCACTGCTGAAAATAGACTTCTAAAAAAAAATTGAGTGGCATTCGAGTTTTCGACTCAAATGCCACTCAGGTTTTTGCTATGAGTTAATTGAAATTGAGTCTATGGTTAAGGCATCGGACTCGCAATCGTGGGGTCGCGGGTTCGAATCCTACCTATTATACTACCGACATGAAACCACTCCTTTAGTAGAGAGATAAATAGGATTGTTAGTAATGTGAGACCCATGATCTCACATTGCTAGTAACTTTAAAAAAAAAACTTGTTTATACTCTAAGAATTTGTTTGGAGCTTTCAATTCCTCCCTTCTAGAGAGTTACACCGCAACATTACAAACAAAGGGGTTGTTTGTAATGTTGCGGTGTAACTCTCCTGTGCATTATAAAAGAAATGTACCAATTACTCTATCTATACAATACCGTAGCTACACTCACCCTTCGTATTTCCGTCTGCTCGGGCCTTTTTTTAATTTTTGCAATATTGATAAATATTGTATTTATCTATATATTTTTTCAGTCTGCGACAACTGTACCCAGACACTATTAGATTCAGTAGAACAACTGACCGCAAAGCTGCGTAGCGAAGCGAACCCTGACGAACTACGCAGAATACCCAAACCTTACGCTGCGGTTCGAGAGTACCAACACAACACAACCGTCCTAAGAAACAATTTAAGCCTTCTAAGGACTAATATCGTACACTCCAGCAATTTAGAACATATTCTCGGTAATTTAGAAAGTACGGAACACAGAATATTTACAGAAGCAAACAGTTTGAAAACAGAAGCTTTGAGAAGAGAAGAGGAAGCAGATTATTTAAGTTTAGAAAGTATGAGTGCTTTAGAAGAAGTTATAAAGGCTAAGAGAAGGTTGAGCGAGCAAGTGGAAGCATTGGATGAGTTTGCGAGAGGAGAGAAGCATTTGAGTGCTGACAGAGCTCTTAGAGAAGCAAAACATTTGCTTCGGAAGATTAAGGAGACGAATTTGGCTGATTATGTGACGGGAGCTAACGATGTTTTTGATTCGGTGAGTTGTTAAGTAGAACAGTTAATTAATATTTATGAATGACCACTTATTTCTGCCCGCTTGTTTAATATACTCTATACCCTTTTTACCCCTTAAGGATGAAATTTACAAAAATAGGTCCTTTACTAACGTTTCCTACCTTTATAGGTAGGAATTACGGGACTACAGGGTCCTTATTCATTATCTTTATTTCGTTGTCGTGACAAGCCCGTGCGAACTGATGCAAACTGACGCATGCACGGTGCACTCAAACATGTCCACCGCGCATGCGCGGTAGAGAGCTGCGCTTAGAAATTCTCGCACGGGCTTGTCACGACAACGAAATAAATGTAGTGAATAAGAACCAAGAAGCTGAAATAGTTTATTGATTAACTGATTTAAACAAGCTTGAAAATTATTTTATACAAATTATACGAGCTTGTCCTCGCTCAGACGCGTTTAGTTAGATTTTGATTAAAGTTTGGCTCCCCCGTTTCACTTCCAGTTTCAGTTTTTAAACATTCATTTCTAAAAGATGTTTATTTTTCACCCCACCCCTTCAATGGTTTCTTTTTTCTTAGAGGATGAGTTTTCAAAAATTCTTTCGTAGCAGATACCAATTTTCAATTGATTATTATGTGCTTTCAGGTGATTGATAGATCAGTCAGGTCTATTTTCAGTGTTGTGCTCATCCATGATACTTTTCCAGGCACACGTCCAATCAACAGCCACCCAAGAATACAACTACCGTCTATCAGACCTATCAAGGCGACTGAACACCCTTCGCTCCGCCCTCAACTCCTGGGAGCTGAAGAGCGCTGACCTGGACAAGCTGGCCGGCGCTGTGTGGAAGGCTGATGATACGGTCACCGCGCTCGAAGATGTGGTGAAGCCCAAGTTGGGAGTCGTCAGGGATATCGGGCTGAGGTGCCGGCTTGTTTTGGAAGTAAGTGGAAGGAGTTGTGTACATTAGGTACCTGCTTATAGACATACAAACATTGTGAAAACTGGCAATTTGAGAACAGAGGCTGCGGGTTTTTATTGCCATGTTCTTTTCACCTGCTTTACAATTTGTTTGCAAACTTCGCATAATACACGTGGAATCATGTCGCCAAGTGTTGTTTTGCCTCATAAGTGAATGAAGAATATTGAATTTGATGTTTTGTTTAATTTTGACTAGCCTTTTGGTCAACTTTGACTGCCTCTGTGGCGCGGTGGGAGTGTTTCCGACTGCTACGCAAGAGGTCGTGGGTTCGATCCCCACCCAGGATAAAATTTTGTGTGATGAGCACGATGGTTTATTCTGTGTCTGGGTGTTATTTATCTATAATATGTATGTATTTAGAAATAAATAAGTGTTTATCAGTTGTCTGGTTTTCATAGTACAAGCTCTGCTTAGATTGGGATCAGATAGCGTTGTGTGAGTTGTCCCAAGATATTATTAAGTGGTTAGTAACCTTGACTGCTAAGTCACAGGTTCTAGGCTCAATTCCAACCCAGAATATTTTTTAAGTAAGCTTAAAGAACGGTTTATTCAAAATAGGGGTAGAACTTTTCTATGTATGTATTTAAAAATATATAAACATATTTACCAGTCTAGTCGCTGTAGTACATGATCTGTCTGGTCAGACCGTATTAAAAAAAAAGTATATTTAAAAATCTTTTCTTCAGGACATATCAACCCTATCATCAACCAACATGACAGACGAGATAGGCTCCCTACTCCTGCAATCACAGACGTATGCCATCAAGTTCCCGAGCCTGATCTCCGAGCTAACGAACCTGACCCTCGGCGCGGAGGAGAAAGAAGGCATCCTGTACAACCTGACCCCGGTTTACAGGCAGAGGTACCTGGAGGCTGTCGAGAAACATGTCACAGAACTTGGTGCTAAGGCCAGGGAGTATAAAAAGTAAGTATTTTTTTATGGTTTTGAACAGTAGTTGACTTGTGAATTCCTTATTCACGACTTTGGTTAGGGGCGAGGGAAGGAAGTTTTAAACACTAAGTAGCATTATAGACGCGGGAAGATTCGGATGCTTGTGGAGAGTTAGTAGTTGTGAGTTACAGTCACTTCAGTTACTTGTGCTTTTCGGTAACCGATGAAAGAAAGGTTTTATATCGAGGACACGAATTTTATTCCGCTGCTAGAGTTATCTATTTTAACAGACCGTTAACGGTAGATAAGTTAGACACCGACTGTTAGTCGTGCCCTGCTAACCAATTAACGAAACAAGATTAATTTTTGTCAAGATTAATTCGCATTTGTAGTAGTTGTAATTTTTTTTTGAATTGGTTGTACAAAAAGCTGACTTATAGGTTCGAACGAATCCACACACAATGCAGATCTAAATATACTTAGACTCGGTGGACATTCGGCCGCGCTCGACCGAGATCGCGTGCTCGTCTATGTGTATGCCTATTTTCGCTTTTTGTAAAGAGCCGATCTTCTGTACCTATGTATTTTGTGCCCGTAGCCTATTCGCTGGTTCCCGCGCAGCAGCATCCCTAGGCGTCACAGCGGCACAAGCGTGGTCGCTAGTAGCGCAGCACGTGGCGGCCGCTGCCGAGGCAGCCGAAAGCGCGGGACGTGCCGCGGCAGCAGCTACCGGGTTGGTACGGGGAGCTGTACCCATGCCTGACACGGCTGCGAGGGGGAAGGAGACGTCCGAGGATCTGAAGACGAGGGGGGCGGCTGTTCTGGAAAAAGCTGATGGTAAGTGTAGATTAATAATAAAAATAATATCAAAGCCGTCTTCAGTTACAGTGACTACTTCAAAACTCCTGCTAAAATCTCGTGCAGTACCCGGCTCGCGGTGAAAAGGATCCGGTGGCACATTAAATCGCAGCTTCACCCCGCACAACATGGCTTTCTGGATAAGAAGTCTACAACATCAAATCTTTTATGCTTTTCTAGTGACATAGCGGATGCGTTGGATGTTGGACAGGAGATTCACGCGATATATACCGATTTCAGCAAGGCTTTTGATCTGATTAATCACGATATATTACTATCTAAGTTAATGGGAATGGGAATACATGGGTCGTTGCTACGGTGGTGCGAGTCTTACCTAAAGAGACGGTCACAGATGGTTGTAGTGCAAGGTTTTAGGTCTCAAATCAATGTTATACCGTCCGGAGTACCGCAGGGCTCACATATGGGACCTGTATTATTTTTAATATTTATTAACGACTTAGCTAATATTATAAAATGTAAATTTAACATGTATGCAGATGATCTAAAATTATATGATGTAGTTGCTGGCGCAGATGATGCTTTAAAACTACAAAGCCAGATTAACTTAGTATCTAAGTGGTGCAAAGACAACCAAATGTAAGCATATAAAATTTAGTAGGAAAATAAATCCAATTGCAGCAAGATACACTATTGATAGTATCCAACTAGAGGAAGTAACATCCATTCGCGACTTGGGTGTTATAATAGATAGTAAATTCAACTTTAAACAGCATATAGACAGTATAACTCTTAAAGCATCACGTCTTTCAGGATTAATATCAAGACAACTTAAGACTTTTAAGGACCCACAGGTTATACCGATCTACAACAGTATTGTAAGAAGTATTTTAGAGTATGGGAGTCCGGTCTGGAATCCTTCATACGAAATTTATAAGAAAAAAATAGAGCGAGTTCAAAAACGTTTTGTGTACCAACTGTCTTTTGTCAATAACCAATGTAAAAATCTGAAATCATACGAATGTAGGTTAAAATATTTCAAAATGTCTAGTTTATCATCCAGAAGAAAATCCTCAGATGTAATATATTTATATAAAATCATACATAGTCACATTGATTGTGACATTTTGATGGAGAGGATTAAACTGGTCGTCCCTCGCCAGAATAGTCGATTATGTAATAGACGCACCTTTGCAACACCTTCTTGTAGGACAAACATCGGGCAACATGCTCCCTTTTACAGAATGCTCTCAGGCTATAACGGAGTTAGGCAACATATTGATATTTTTTGTAACAGCTTAGCTTCGACTAAAAAATATATTAGGAATAAATTTGAAACCTTTGTCTAAAGTCTATCAATACCATCCACATTTAATTATTGTTACCTTGTTCTTAATTTTAACTATTATTATTTTTATTTTTTTTTGTTGTTGTGTATTCAAATACATACTTATAATCTTTAGGGATAAGTAATATGTCTGTACCGAAATGCATGTCGTGTTCACTATTTTTAGGACACACAGTATTGTATAGTTTAAGTGTAGTTTATTTAAGAAGTTTACTGTATTGTCCGATTTGTGAACCATTAATAAAAAAAAAAAAAAAAAAAAAATATGAAGCTAGGTTGTTCAGGTATTTGGTGTGTTCTCCAGTGATTTGAGTAACGTATCTTCACATTAAATGTACTAATGGTACCACGTGAGCATAAGTGTCAGTGTAGTCGGCTTATAGATCTCATTTTTATCCCATTTCTGATCTAGGTCCTTATTCACTCCTATTTCACCGCGCGTGCCCGGTAGAGAGTTGCGCTTAGAAATCCATCAACGCGTATGCGCGGTGGACATCTTTAAGTGCACGCGCATGCGCCAGTTCGCACGGGCTTGTCACGACAACGAAATAAAGATAGTGAATAAGGACCCTGTTCTCCGCATTAGTGTTGATTTTCATATATTAGTATACTTTTCTTCCTCTGTATTGGTCCTACCATCACAGATATTCTTAGTATATTTGTAAGCTATGGATGTGTGTGTACAAAGACTACCTTTGCGACAAATATATACTATGTTTATAAGTTATGAATGTGCTGACCATCGCTAAACTGAACAAAAAAGAAATATGTGATTATTTAAAACAAATTGTTACAGAACTACGAGACCAATTAGAACACCTACGGCGTGGCGCTGATCTAGTTAGCGTAGTACTTCGCGGGTTGGGGTGGCAGGAACGGGAACTGAGCGGGCGGCCCAGCGCAAACGTGCAAGAAACACTAACTGCGGCCAACGAGCAGGCAGACAGGGTGTTCGCTAGCACTAGAGTGTTGTATGACGAGGCGAGCGAGCTGAGGAGGAGGGTGAGGTATCATCTGAGGAGGCAGCTCACGGAGCTGCAGCGGCACGGAGATACGGCGCTCGGAGCCGCGCAGGAACATGGTGAGTCATTACATCATATACATTTGTAAAAGGTTAAAAGTTGTTAAATACTACTTGGTTTCTCACGCGTGGGTGTTAGTTATGGCAAGAAGTTTCTTATGATGTTCTCCAATCTTCAAGTTACATTAAAAAATATTTAGTATCAAAGTCGTTATAGTAGAACATGCAATGATTTAAGATTGTTGTTAAAAAGGGTATATCCCCATTAGCGAATGTATTTATAGTATAAGTCCAAAGTGGGATCCTTGAGGCATGTCAACAAATTTGTACAACAATTCTACTTAAATTCTCTAATCTATTATGCCTTTAAGATTATTATTATATTAGTGTCTATGGACATTTTTATAAATGTAGTTTTTTTTTTAAATTCTTCCATTAATTTATCTATGGTATCATTAAAATAACTACATGATCTATTGTATCAAACGCCTTACCTATATTTTTATTTGGTACAAACAAGTCATAAATTTAAGCAATCTTCAACTGAGTCGACATGTTATATATTTAAGTATCAGGTCATGATGTGCCGCAATCAAATGAGAAGTTTCGATGTTTTTTTTTTCCATTATACCATTAAATAAAGAGACGAACAGGTCTTGAACCTGGTAAGTATCACGCTAGCCCTTTGTTTTTGCAAAGATCTAATTATCACCGCTCTGCGCTCCTCATTTGAGACATTAGTTCGTTAGTACTTGTCCCAGTACCTATCAACCGAAACAGTGATGTGTGAAAACGGCCTATGACCCACATATGAAAGTGAAAGATTATATATTTATATTTTTATTGTCATGTAACTGTGCACGCGCAGTGTCCCAAATCCGCGGCAACACCGTCCGCGGCGCGGCCACGGCGGCGGCGCTGGCGGCGGCGGCGGGCGCGCGCGCGCGGCAGCAGCGCGCGGCCGCGCTCACGCTGGCGCCCGCGCTGGCCGACCTGCGCGACAAGGTGCAGAGGGCGAGGCACGCGGCTGACTCCGTATGTGTATTGACTCTTTTCCCATATCTAAACATTTGAATTTAGAAATCCATAACTGACAGGATTTAATTCGACAATACGTATCTCCGACGTGTCCTAATTGCGACATTTCAGTTCGAAATGTGATGAGTCCGAAACTACTGTAAAGTGTTTCACCGACATAACTTAAAAACGATGCGAGCCTGACAATTTTTTTTTGTGACAATAATACTATTAGCACAGATAATATAATACTATACTAGTACTATTAGGTAAAATTTACCACAAGTAACATAAAAACATACCATATTTTTTGTGAAAATTGCGCTTTAAACTAACAATTTTACAACAAAAGCTGAACAACCGTTGATGACGTCACACATGTATAGTGTCGTGGCTTTCACTTAGATTAAATATCACTGTACTTGTTTCGTGGTAATATTAACTTTGGAAATATTTTTTTTGGATTTTTCATACGAAGTTCCTTATCGCGCGTTGTAAAAGGGGGCTAGACAGAAAAAAATCTCACGAAAAGTTGTAACGACACTTTTTGACACACACAAGCCGTGCGGCGTACGCGTAAGATATGAACATCTAATTTGACGAAGAAGTCACCTGTCGACTTGGTCTAGAGGCATAAATTCGGTACACATTATTAGTGACAATTGTGTAGTTGTGGGTTCGAGCCTTCGATGTACGATCTCTTTTTGTAAGTTATTTTCGTTTCGTCTTTTTATTTCGCATTGAACAGTGTGGTGTTGCGAAGATTATAAAAAAAAAATAAGATAAGAACTTCGTTCCATCCGGGTGTCCCTTGACACCTCTCAAGTTTTTTTATTTTTAAAATACAAAAATAATTAATTCATGCAACAAAATACCTTTAACCGCCACTAACTGAAAACGTCGTAGATACATTTGCGACGTTACCAGGCGCTGATTTTTGTTTTAAAATACGTTCAAGTTACTTTAAGTCGCAATTATTCTTAAAATATAATATTAAATAAAATAAAAACGTTACAATGGCTCTACGTTTATACACTTTTAATATTTTAATCATAAAATATTTGCATCTTCCTTATTGAAACAATTTGATGCATCTTCTAAGAGCCATTCTCTGTCTCCAGATATCAGTATCGCTAACATCGGCGCCGGGCGCGGCGGGCGGGTGCGCGCGCGCGTACGCCGTGTCGCCGGCGTCGGCCGCCGTCACGAGACTGGCGCTGGCACTGTCTTTTGATAATGTCGTTAGTGATGGGCCGCTGCTTTACTTATCTGATAATACACAGGTGAGGTTTACCTATTATTTACTAATTTAATTTTATGACTTTTACCACATGGTCCATGACTTAGTGTCGACCTAGCAGATCTAGAGATCTGCGAGGTTAACCAACCCTAGCACTGTGTGGCCATAGATGGATGACTGTATCCTAAAAATGTCACACCCAATCTCTTTCCGGTTGTGTCAGATTGCCGTCTTACCAAATGATGAGGTTGAGTTAACAAAGACTAGAGAGCATTTCAACAATTATGATTGTTGTCATGCTAAACATTTTAATATTTTTTATAGATAATTAGCTGTCCCGACGAACTTCCTACCGCCCGTGATTTTTATTTACGTAAAAATCTATAGTGCATTAGAAAACTAAAAAAAAAATAATTAATTAAATTGATAAAGTCATTCTCTAGTTGTCTTGTGACCAAGGGAAATAGGGATTCATTTTATACAGGGTGTAACAGAAAGGTGTGGTCATATTCAAGGGTTGGTACGTGTCTATGATACTGAGTGCACATACCTAATTTTATCTAAATCGGAGTACCCTAAAAAAATATTTATTATTTTTTCATTCGTTTATTTATGAATGAAAAAGTTATTAATTAAAAAAAGTATGACTTAAAAAGTTCTATGCCATAATAATCCAATCGAATTTTGTACCAGGGGAGTATAATTCTTATGCCATACACATTTCACTACTGAATTTTGACAAAAAGAATATGCTATAACTATGTAATAATAATGCCACCAGCTACGGCACCATAGTAGGTGCAATACTGGTAACATACACTATCCGCTGCTGAAATTTGACCACACCTTTCTGTTACACCCTGTATAGATTGTGTAAATTTTGCCAATTTCTTTGTAGATGCCAAACTCAAGTTTTAATTGACTAGCCCGTTGATCTAGTGATTAGTGACCTCGACTACTAAGCCGCAGGTGTTGGGTTCTATTCCCACACGGGACACCACTTTGTGTTGTCTACAAATTGTTTCGAGTCTGGGTGTACTTTGTCTACGTGACTTGCATGTTTAAGAGAGAGAGAGTAGTCTTAACACATTCATTGTCCAACCAAAAAATCAAGTTGTGCAATTCTTTTCATAGAGGTCCTGTAATACTCTTACAATATTATAGATGCTTCACGCAACGTCGAGTGATGAGCCGATGGAAGCGCACTGCGACCACGTGACTCCGCGTCATTTGCAATGTTAAAGAAAAGATTAAGTCTATTAATTACTTCTGTTGCAGGACACAGAGAAATACATGCGACTATCAGTATCTAACGGCAAGCTACTATTAACATGGAACCTGGGCACAGGCGAGGCGACCATCGTACACCCTGAAGTCCTGCAGCCCACACACGACGACGCCGATCATACTTCCTACAAGATCGAAATTGAAAGGTAATGTGTCTTTTGACGAAGAATAACTCCCGTCTTTCAGAATGTTGGGTCTCTACTTGGTGATTATATTGAAACAACATATTTCAGTCAGTTCACTATATTGTTTAATCTCACTCTACAACATAACTACATATAACTTTACAAAGCAGTGGCGGAGGGTCATTAAAACACCATTCGTTTCGGCTTCCCCTTGAATTTTAGTTCTTTAATATTTTAGGTACAAAGAACATAGTTCTTTGTACACCAAGATAGAAATATGGTATTGGGTTACCTTAGATTTTTTTTAACCCTTCGCTACTGTTACACAGACCTCGCAGGCGAAGTTTTTAGATAGAGACAAGGCCACTGTGTACACCAATAACTGCCTCTTTTCTAGGTCTATAATGACAATACTAGACAACACAGTAGACAACGGCCATAAAAACATAGACTTTATATCTGGAAGGGAATGCTCATGCTGAGTCCAATGTAGTGGCGTTGCATAGCGTTCTCTATAACAAACCGTTGACTCAGTAAACGTCTATGGAAGCCCCCATAAGAATATCCTAGTGAAATGTTCTGTGAAGGAGTAACATTACCAGGATAAGAAAGAAGGAGGTACACTGCCATGAGCCTTTTGTCCACCATGAAAAGCAGATATAAGATTGACCTAGACCTTGTCTAGTGTATTCGTAATGAATGGATGTAGCGCTTAGTATATTATCTTAAAAAAAGTGAGGGTATCTTATGGACACCCGGTTGGAACGTAGTTCCTATTGCTATAACTTTTTTGTGTTTGTAAATAACTAAAGATATAAAAATATATATATATTAGAAAAAGAAAGTACAAAAAACCTATTTATTCATCCTTATTCTAGCGTCACATAATCATAAATGATAGATTTTTAATTGATATCAATATGTTACACTTTTTTTTCGTTTGGCCTCTCAGCCCGCAAACATAAAAGTGCAATAAAGAACTGCGTTCCAAAAATGTTGTGACTATATGGCCCTTTAAACACATTCCCTTTGCCGGGTGGCGGAGTATATGAAAGTAAAAAAAGGAAAAAAAGATTTATTTGTCTCAGATCCATACTAAATTTGTCTATATACAAATATCTAAACCTAAACTTAAAACTAGCTTAAAGGCATCGGTTTCACAATCGCGAGGTTGCAGGTTTTCGAATCCTACTCATTTACTACCAGTGTGAACTCACTACTAACACAGGCCTTTGAGCTTAGCTGGAGGGGTTAACAGGATTGCGAGTAATGTGGGACTCAATTCCACATTACTAGTTATCTTTAAAAAAAAAGAGTTTATTTAGGAAACGGCGACAGATAAGTCCACGCTCAGCATATTGCTTTGTTGCGGCGAACCACATCACAGCGCTGATTTTCAGTGTGAATCTAAAGGTTCATTTCCGTGCATCGCGGCCGTAAGCCGCGCGCGACTCGCGATCGGTCGCGATGCACGGAAATAATAATATAATATCTTGGGACAACTCACACAAAGCTATCTGATCCCAAACTAAGCAGAGCTTGTACTATGGAAACCTGACAACCGATAAACATACTTAAATATTTCTAAATACATACATATTATAGATAAATAACACCCAGACACAGAATAAACCATCGTGCTTATCACACAAAGTTTTATCCTGGGTGGGGATCGAACCCACGACCTCTTGCGTAGCAGTCGGATACACTCCCACCGCGCCACAGAGTCAGTCAAAGAAATGAACCTTTAGGGAGTCGCACGGACATGTTAAGTTATCCACAATCACCTCTATGGCGATGTAGATTAGCTTCGACACGTTCCTGCGTACATGGTTATACATTCCCGTCGGACACCTGATAACCGGATCGTGTGAAAAGAACTTTATGCAAAGATATGCCGATAAAATTGCAGACAAATTTTAAGTGCGTCGCTGCCAACGTGTAATGATTTTGAAATATATGTTTGTGACGTCGTTCGTTAAGTTGACATTTTAATGATTAGTACAAATAAGGTATGGAACGTTCCGGTTGCAGAGTGTGGAGCGCGGCGCAGCTGCACGTGTCGCTGGCGGGCGGCGCGGCGCGCTCGGCGCGCAACAGCAGCGCGGGCGGCGGCGCGCTGCTGGCGGCGGCGCGCGCGTGGCTGGGCGCGCCCGGCGGCGCCGCGCCGCTGCGCGCCTGCGTGCACGCGCTCTACTGCGACGACCGCGCGCTCGGCCTCTGGAACTTCGTGCAGCAGCCCGCCACGGCGCACTGTACTGGCTGCACGCAGAGGTAACCATTTTGTAACACCATTTTAACCAGCGAATGTTTTCGTTCATTCCATTTTTAAAGTATTTTAGAATTAAAAAAAAAATGCGTATCAAGGGAATCTCTTTAGAAATTTGAGCCTACGATGAAATGTCAGGAATAAATAAATATTACTAGTATTTAAAAAATCATAGATTTATATTTAAGGATCTACAAATCGCGAAAGTTTACAAGCCCAAGCAAATTTTTCTTTCATACATTTGGGGGAATTACGCCGAGCGAATTTATCACTTATCGTGTGCTACACACACAACGACACGGCCGCCCGCCTTGTTCTCCCGCATACAACCATTACTTCACAGTGCGGAGGGGCGCACGAGAAAATAAAGTCGAATATTCGTTCGTACATATTTTAGTCAAGCTGTCCCGCGCAACTTAGTCTGCGTATTTTTTCACCGTTTTTGCTACATTTTTATAGCTGCTCCGCTCCTATTAGTTGTAGCGTGTAAATGGGCTATCCAACATTAATACACATTACGAACGCCATAACTAGTCGTATGACAATACGAAAATCCTCATTTTGCATTTTTCTGTTACTTCAAGATTTTGTTACGGTTAATCCGTAAACAATCTAGACATATCCTTAAATTTCTTTGATCGTCTACTAGATGAACTCTTTGGCTAGTTACACAACTTTTATAGTGTCCTAATATTTGTATATCAATTGTTAAAAGAGTCGAACCCTGTTTCACGTAATCTACCCTTAATAAGTTAGATCAATGATAATATAATTTGTAGGGATATCAACCATGTTTGTTCTGCACAGATGGTACCAAGGTCGCGGCGGTGAGCCGTCGATGGTGTGGTTCGGCGGCGCCGGGTACGCCGAGCTCACGCGCTCCAGGGCGCGCCCGGCGGACAGGAGGCAGTTCAGCGTCGCCTTCACGTTCCGAACCAGAGATGAGGACGCGTTGCTGTTTATGGCGCTTGATACTGCTAATGTGAGAGTTTACTCGAATTTACTTATATACCTTTAGGGGTTAATCTAACAATATTTGCTGTTCTACTATAGGAGTAGGAGTAGATTGACTACGAGTGGAATGGAAACTGACTACCTTTACACTTAGCTATGGAATTACACAATATTAAAATTGCAGTCCTAAGTTCAAGTATTGGGCGCGTCAGCAAATACTTTGCTTCGAATAAGATCGCATTACGAAATGTACTAGTTAACACACTTTTATGAAAAGTCACATGGGTGGGAGGGGACCAATGCATGCAAATATTATCTGTTTGTTTATTTGTTTTTCACGGTTTAATTAGACTGCCCATTTTGATAAAACATGGTATAATAAAAATTGTAGCCGACATTTATATTTTTGTTGCTATAACTAACATTCACTATAACAGAGCCACGAGTAAAGCTGGTATTAACACTGGTCAATTATGTCAGCAGAACCGCTCGGTGTCGGTGGTGCTGCGCGCGTGCCGCGTGGTGTTCACGGTGGAGTACGGCGGCGGCGCGCGGCTGCAGATCGCGGCGGCCGGGCGCCACTGCTCCGGCCGGCCGGCGCACGTGCAGGCCATCCGCGTGTTCGCGAGCAACAAGCTGGAGAAAGGTACTGTATATGTTATTTAAGTAAGGTTCTTCGGCGGTCAAAAGGGCAATACAAAAATTAGTAGTTACAGTATTTTTGTATTCTCGTTTGGGATATTTCTCTACATAGAAGGACCTCAAATAAAATTTTGATTTTTTGGTAATTTTCATGTTTGTGGTCTTCAATTTCAAAATACTTTCAATGTGCTGTTATGTTTTTAAATTTGCGGATTATTAATTGTTGTCCTTGTAGTCTATTCAATTTCAATTATTTAAATGCAACTTTACCTTATAGAAGCAAGAAGAAGAAGAAGAAGAAAAGTTTATTTATTGCCATAAATGACGTACATAAAAAAAACAAAAAAAAACAAAAAAAACAATAAAAACCTTAAATTAAACAATATTAGTCTTAAAAATTAACATAAACAATGAATTCAGTTGGCACGTCATAACTATGACAATAAATAGTCCCATTCAGCATATATGTTGCGAGTTTTGCGACAAACTTGCAACGCTGATTTAATATTCCTAAGTCCAAATCTATATCTCGTTGTGATGCTACAGCCATATTCTGTACAAATAGTTATAAGTATATTATGATCAGTATAATGACGTGGTCCCGTGGGCAGGCAGCCTGCGCGTGAACGGCGAGGAGACTCTCGGGTCGCCCGCGTCGCCCGTGCAGGACGCCGCGGCGCTGCCGGACCTGGCGCGCGCGCCGTACTGGCTGGGCGGCGTGCCGCCGGCCGCGCGCACCGCCATCGGCGCCGGCGGCCGCGCGCTGCCCGCGCCGCTGCTGGGCTGCGTGGGCGCCGTCACGGTGGACCGCGCCGGCTACGACCTGCTGGATGCGCCGACGCGCCATGGCATCGAGCCCAGGTGCGGGGAGAGGGTGAGTCTACTACTGTTTCTTTGTATATAGGACTTATGTGTAGCGTTATATTTTTTACTGCCAATCCATTTTCAACGTTGCGTACGTTGAAATAATGACGAAAATTGATTAACACTACTACTAGTAAATTCACTGATTATTTATCAATGAATTCAAAGTCGTAAGGTAGGGTGCATATAAGCAATCTCACTAACGCGGTGCACACCCAAGTGCATCCACGTGCATCCTCGCGTATAAGCCTGCAGGTAGGATTGCCAACTTTTATTAGAAGAAATATATCTGATTACAAATGGGGTAAATGAAGGGTATATGCTTAAGGCTTATAAAATAAAATAAAAAAAATATTTTTTGCCTCTTTTTGCAACACATAACAATGTTGTTTTTAAACGATCGAAACGTCGGGTAAATAAAAGGTTCGTACCTTTAAATAATTCACGCAATTAAGTCCCGAAATATATCTAATACATAACAAGGTTCCGTTGTTTTTAAAAAAAATGTACGGCTTCAAACATTCTACATTACATAGATTAAGACTAGTATAGCAAGCATTGTGTAGAAAAGACTTTTTTTGCGTACTCTATTAGTGTTATAGATTTTATAGTACGCTTAGGTACATGATATAGAGTACAATACTCTATTTTAGAGTACGGTTGGCAACCCTACCTGCGGGGTCAAAGGCGTGTGTGCTGCACCTCGTCAAATACTTATCAACCTATAAAAAGAATCATACATATTTATTATTCCTTAAAACCTATTAATAATGTGACAGCGGTAACCCACTCCTACCACTCTTGTTATGGCTATCCCTACAACTTTTTTAAGCTATTGCATAGGTTTATTCGCGGGGTCTGAGCGCGGCGACCGAATCAAGAAATTCCGTAACGAAAATAAAACCTAACACCCCCACTCCGCCTACCATGTAGCTCGGCCGAGCGTTCGCTTAACGTATATGGTACGACTGTACAAAGCTCGCACGGATCGAGACGAGCTGCTCCGAAATGTAACGAAGAAAAAATATATATTATATTATTTAACTCATGCAATTATTTTTTTTTTCACACATTTTTTTATATATTTTTGACCAGTTAACATCATCTATCACCACACAACTCATGAACTATTTCCCTTCTCCCAGACGCTTCGCTCAGCCATCCTCAAAGGTAACGGCTACATAGAGCTGCCGTCGCCCATGTTGCGTCGCAAGTCGTCCCTGGGCATGTCCTTCAGAACGAGCTCGCCTGATGGTCTACTGCTGTTCCGGACACCTTCCACCCCGGACAACGAGGTCGATGATGACGATGATAAACATTACTTGGCGCTGGAGTTGATTGGAGGTACTGATTTTTTTTTTATGATGTACCTAACTAGCCAAGCCTTCGTCCAAGTTAGACTACATGACAGTGCCTTCACGATACATCGGTTCACAGTATAGAACATACCTATATTTTATGCTCATGAATACTGGCCTGTTGGTCTAGTGGTTATTGACCCTGACGAGGTCGTGGGGTTCGATCCCCACCCAGGATAAAACTTTGTGTCATGAACACGATGCTTTATTCTTCTATGTCTGGGTTATTTATTTCAATTTCAATTTATTTCATAACAATGTTACATTGTGTTGACAAGTCTTAAATTAAATATAGGTAAACTAATAATCAATCTGAATAAAAATACAACAACTCCACGTAGAACTCCACTTAAATCCATCAAAAATATACCCAAGCAGCGACTGAATCTTCTTTAAACACGCAGAACGAGTGACGACCAAGTTCTTGAAAAATCACCGATGGTATCAACGACACCCAGCAGGCAACATACGCCCCAAGAGGCTATTAAAAGTAAACTCTGTCTAATAAGTAGTAAAAGTACTTTCTATAGCGAAAAGAACTTTCCCAAGCCATGAAATATGTCACTATCTATCACCCGATTGTGGAACAAATATGCTTATTGATAATTTGAATTCTAAGTTAATTAATTATAATATGAATGATTATTGCATTATTTTAATAGGTGAAGAAGATTTTGTTATTTCGAAAAATTATTCTGAAATAATTCATAATATGCGAGAAACTTTATTAACGGTAACACACACGAATGTTATATTGTGTGTACCGACATATAAATATAATTATTACCGTACAATGTATAACTGGAGGATTGAAATGTTTAATAATTTACTTCTCCATGATGTAAAACTATATAATTATGCCATCCTATTTGATTCCAATTTGAATTTATCCTGTGATTATAGCATGTTTTTGAAATATAATGGTAGATTAAAATAATGGAATGTCAAATATTTTTGATAATCTGAAAAGTGTTATTCTTACTGGAAGCACATACTTTCCTTCTGACAATGAACTTTTTGATACTAACATGGAAAGTTATGATAAGCACTCTAATAACTTGAAAAATTATTCAAATACCTTTTTTCGTGGGCAACATGAACATACTTCATCAAAATATAAATGGATTAATGTCCAAAATTGATTTACTAACATTTAGCCTCGATTCACTAGAAAGAAACCAAAAGCATGTTAAAATTTTATGCATAACAGAACATAACATGATCAACGATCCTCGTTGATCATGTTATGTTCTGCTAAATTGATAAATATTTCTAGTTTTACTCTTGGCTCTATGTATTGTAGGAAAAATCGTCGGGGAGGGTCATGTATACTAATACACAATTCATTATCTTTCACTCCCATAGCAGAAATTAATAAATTTTGTATACCTGGTATTATGGAATGTTCAGGGATATTACTATTGAAACAAAATATCAATGTAATATGTATATATAGACCACCTAAATGCAATGCAGAAGATCTTAAGAAGTTCTTTGAGTCCTTCAATTTGTTACTGTCCAGTTATTGCTACAGTAAGAAAGAAAATATCATTTGTGGAGATTTCAATATAAATATGATTAAAAAAACATAGGAATCTACAGAATTTATGCTTAAACTACAATCATACAACCTACAAATAGCGTTTAAAGAGCCTACACGTTTGATAAGCGGAACATGTATTGATAACTTTTTGTTTAATATCCAAAAATGTTCACATGAGATAGTCGAGTTAGCGTTATCAGATCACACTGCACAATTATTTTCGGTGCCAGTTAAGGCTACTTATTCTCTTAAATACTGGTTTATTGAAAACCGCGACTATAGTAATGAAAACATTGCCAAATTCAAAAATTGCATAGATGTTCTCAGTTTCCACGAAGTATTTGAAAGTGATGATCCAAATAGGGCTTTTACCCATTTCTACGAGTTGTTTCGGCTCTTCTATGACTTATGCTTTCCAGTATATTTGGCAAAAATTACAGTGCAAGCCAGGCCTAAATGGATTACAAAAGGAATAAAACTTTGCTGCAAACGAAAGCGGAAGCTTTTATGGCAATATCCTAAAAAGCGCACTGACATAAATAAACATTTATTTACTAGCCTGTCCACTAGATTAAATAACATCATTAAACTCACACAAAAGTGCCAAAATGACAATTTCAAAGCTACTTGGACTATAATAAATAAAAATAAATGCAATATGCCTAAGGAGCACATCCAACATATACATGTTAATGGCAATGTAATAAACAATCCCGCACAAATTGCAAATGCGTTTAATGATTGTTTTATAGATCAAGTGGCTAAATTAGGACCTACCTCGCACAAAATTTGTATGGCAAAACAATCTGGCTCATTATTTATGCTACCAACCATACCTGAAGATATTAATAAAATTATATTGAGTCTTAATTCAACCAATAGTACTGGATACGACGGTATATCTACCAAAATATTAAAAATAGTATCAACTAAGTTATCATATATACTCAGTTATATTACTAATTTGTGTATTTTCAATGGCGTTTTTCCATCACAGTTAAAACTAACCATAGTTAAACCTCTTTTCAAAAAAGATGACAAACACGATATTAATTGTTATAGACCTATAGCACTTGTTCCTGTCATATCAAAGGTACTAGAGAAGGTAATTCATCGAAGTCTCTATAATTATTTTGAGGCAGATAAAATGCTAGCTGATGAACAGTTCGGATTCCGACAACAAAAAAATATAAATGTAGCAATTTTCATTTTTTTTCAAATGGCAATGACAGCCATAGATAACAAAAGGCAGGCCTGCGCCTTACATATGGACTTAAGTAAGGCTTTTGATTATGTCGCTCATAACATACTAATAGATAAGTTGTATGCCTATGGTGTAAGGGGCAATATCTTAAATTTAATAAAGTCCTACCTTAGTAATAGGCAACAACTCACACAAATCACATCATTTTGCCCTAGGGAAAAAAAAGTATTAACGTTCTCATCAGAGAAACGGACTGTTCTATTTGGAGTACCTCAGGGAAGTGTACTGGGACCACTTTTATTTATAATTTACATAAATGATCTACAGATGGCAATAAAGCATAGGCTAGTTCTTTTTGCTGACGACAGCACTATTTTATTTACAGGAAATAATAAATCACAAGTAGAGCAAGACATAAACAACACCCTAAATGGTGTTATACACTGGCTGACATTAAATAATTTAAAAATGAACGTATCAAAAACAAATTTAATGACATTTAGTAATAGAATTAATAAACTGGCTGGAATCGACATACAATGCAATAATCAACTAATAGAACATGTAACTACTACAAAATTCTTAGGCGTATATATCGACGAAAATTTAAACTGGAAATTGCACATTGAAAAAGTATGCTTACAGTTAAATCAATTCTCATATGAATTATATAAGCTTTCAAAAACGAATAATGTAGCAACAATTGTAACAGCCTATCACGGATATGTTGCGCCTATTCTGAGATATGGAATTATATTCTGGGGTAACGCCACAGATAAAAACGAAGCATTTAAATCCCAAAAAAGGGTTTTAAGGGCTATGTTTAATTTAAAACAGGTGGAAAGCTGTAAACCACATTTCATAAACCTAAAAATCTTGACATTGCCATGTATATACATTTTAGAAACTATTTTATTTGTCAAAAAATATTGTCATCTATTTGAGAAAATGAGTAGCAGTCGTAATAATTTAAAGTTACGTATCCCGCCTAATTCTACAGCCTTATTTAGCAAGAGTATTCTATGCATGGCTCCTAGAATATATAATAAGTTGCCAAAATCAATTCTGGAAATAGAAAATATAATGATATTTAAGAGTAAAATTATTAATATATTAATTGAAAATGCATACTATTCCGTAGATGAATATATTTCTCATAGCTTGTAAGAATTTTAATTTCAAATATTATTATTATTATTATTATTTTTTTTTTTTTTATTATTTTGTGTTTGTATTTAATTCCGATTATTATTATTTTCAACAATGTATTAAATTGTATGCCGAGAGGTAAAGTACAGTGATACTTAACAATTTGTAATAACTTTTAACCCTACCTGTATTTATGCAATCTGAAATAAATAAATAAATAAATAAATCAAAACAAATATCAATGACTACATATATATATATATATATATATATATATATATATATATATATATATATGTAGTCATGAATAGAGTAGAAACATGAAACATCCATCAACTAGAAACGCTTTAAGTTTGGCCTCAATGTCTCTTTGATAGACAGCGCTTTTGATATCGAGTTGAAGCCGATTAAAGAGTCTGACTGAATTGTAACGCGAACCATGTTTAACCACATTGAGAGAAGATGCAATTCCTTCTTGTACTTTCGCGTTTCATTCTTTCCTCATTATTTTCATAAATATAAATTTTCTTTGCAAAATTAGTGAGTAAGACCATTACATACAGATTCGGCACTGTTAATATTTTCAGGTCCCTAAAATATTGTTGACATAAAACTAACTCATCTATACGAACCATTGTTCTGATAGCTCTTTTCTGTGCAACTAATGTATGTATTTACAAATTCATATGTATATTTTATCAGTTGTTTGGTTACCATAGTACAGGTCTGCTTAGTTTGGGATCAAATGGCATTGTATGAGTCCCAAAATATTATTATTATAAATATGTACCCGTCCGTCCCATAAACACCACCACCATCGAATATTACATCGTATTTGTTTTTGCACAGGTGAACTGGAAGTAGTCGCATTCGCCGGCAAAGGAGAACTACGCTTGCGCACAAATGGTACCAGGTTCGATGACGGAAGATTGCATACCCTTAGGCTCATCAGAATGCATAAACAAGTAAGTTGTTTGTAACTTATACTATGTTGTTACCATATAAATACAAAATAAGATTTTATCATACATGGCTCGAAGGATCATGAGAATAAAAAAAAAATGGTTATCTGTAAAGTCGGTTTACCTACGGTCGATAATTTTACGCGACAACAACGATTTTAAAGAACACATTGATGACATATCACAATTCGTGTTTCTTAGCAACCAATCAATAACGTGACCGTTGCTTAGCAACGAGTCAATAACGTAACACTTTTTCGTGTGTGCACCCTGGCATCTATTTATAGGACGTTATCACGTCAAAAAAAGATACACCCCCATTATTAATTTTACGTTATGTATTTATTGTTAAGTGTTATTATGATATTATCTTTGTTGTTTCATTCTACACACATCAAAAGTGTCTAGGGATCAACATATATTTTTGCAATAACTTTTCTCCTGATTGATTTTTTTTTTTTAATTTCTTTAAGGATTCATCAAATAAAGTGTTTTCGTTTGTCACAGTAACGATAAACCAAGTCACCTTTGCATTAATAAAGAAATTTGCCATTTTCCTAATAAAGGGATTTTTGACATTTGAACCACTAACATTAAAGTTCGAAAAAAAGACTGAAATAACAGTTTTCTTTAAAATTTTATT
Organism: Herminia tarsipennalis; assembly: GCA_945859575.2. NCBI lineage: Eukaryota > Metazoa > Arthropoda > Insecta > Lepidoptera > Erebidae > Herminia > Herminia tarsipennalis. Next base: position 26,132,642 of record OX243841.2, on the reverse strand, counting down.
GGGTAACTTAAACAATTAATAATCCGTGTTTCTACCGCGAACACTAACAACACAAGAACATCGGTTTGGCATACTCAAAATGAGTTCATCCAAATCACGCTGTGGAATGGCCGCCCATGTTCGTTGCAACAACAAAAAAAGGTCTTCTTGCGACTGGATACCCTCCATATTCGGCAGAGCTCTTCTCTGTAGCATATCCCATGCATGCTCAATCGGGTTCAAGTCTGGCGACTGAGCAGGCCAGGGCAGGACATTGATGTTAGCTGCGGCGAGAGTCTGTCTTACAACTCTTGCGGTGTGCGGTCGTGCATTATCATGCATTAACTGAAATAAGGGACCGATTTGCACTTGTAGAGGAACGATGACGTCTGATACAATCGTCTCAGCATAAATTTGAGCGTTGAGGTTGCCTCTGATCCAAATCAACTCAGTTCTTCCGCCGATCCAAATACCCGCCCATACCATGATGGTTCCACCACTATAAGGATGGACTTCCTGGCAGGATTTTAATCGCTGTTGGCGTCCAGGGGTTCTCCAGTGTCGTATACGTCTTGTATCCGGTCTCATACCAAAACGAGACTCATCAGAAAAGCACACGAAACGCCATTGTTCTTCTGCCCAATTTCTGTGTTCAAGAGCCCATTGATATCGAATCCTACGATTGTGCATTGCTATAGGTGGTACCCGTAGCGGTCTTCGGGAATGAAGGTTCACTTCATGCAAGCGGTTTCTGACTGTTTGGTCGCTAATTAAGTTCCCTGAAGAGTGATGAAGCCTCACGGCTAACATCATGGCGGTTATTGTTGGACCTCTTCGAGTTAAGATTTGAATGTATCGGTCTTGTCTCCGTGTGGTGCAGCGATACCGTCCTCCATGGCGCTCAGCCACGGTACCAGTGCTTCGGTAACGTGTCCAAAGTCGACTGATAACACTCTGACTTGTATTCAGAGCTAAAGCCACAGTACGTTGCCGGGAACCAGCTTCTATCATTCCCACGGCTCTGAGCATTTCTTCCCTGCTTAAATGACGTCGCCGCTCCATAATAACGTTGGTTTTAATCAGTAGTAGGGAAACAGTAGCACTAATAATGTCTTCAATGCGTTGTATGTTTTTATAGGGAAAATATTGACAGCTGATTTTCATCTTTTACTCGAATTTGATTCACAGTTCCTGATTCAAATTATGAAATGCACCAAAAAGGATCCATATAAATTTATAAAATCATAAATTTATTACAAAGCCACATCTCAATCTCAAGAAATCCGCATAAAAATGCTTGATCCCTAGACACTTTTGATGTGTGTATTTTAAATTAAAATAGAATAAAAACATACAAATAACAGAAGCTATTTTATTTAAATATTCTGAGTACGGGGAGTTTAGACTGCTAAATAATCAAAAAGTAAATCGATTATGGAGATGTATGTGTGTATGTGTTCATGTAAGAATCGTAATTTTTGTTTCAGCTAGAACTATGGGTAGACGATGAGCACGTAGCGAGCGGTCCACTCGCAGGTAACGCGTTCCCGGCGCGAGCGGACGGGCTGTACCTCGGGGGGGTGCGGGATCAGCTCCCGGCGAAGGTACCGCTCAAGCACTTTGTTGGAACTGTCGCTGATTTTATTGTGGATGCGCAGTAAGTTGTTGTTCTAAGAAATGGTAGAATATTGGTAGCGAAATTATAACGTTACAGTCATTCAGATTGTAGATGTGACATTTTAAATGACTTTTGCCACTACTATGTGCGAGACCAGCAAGTAGCTATCAAACTTTTTGATACATATTTTTGTAGTGTATGATAATTCCTTCTTCTGGGTATTTTGAAACGGAATTTTAAAAGCTATGCTACAGGCTAATTACCCAACTGCAAGGAACGGTTATGGTTTTCGCACGTATCTTGGATGTATGTAATATTCTTTATAACCTCAAATCTTTCATATCGTTCAAAGTACAAAACGTTTTTAAACAATTAAGACGTCGTTAGATTTGTCTTGACCGCCCAAGTATTCTTAGCTATGTGACGTATTAAAAAAAAAATAGACATGGCGGCTGTGAGATTTTAAAAAACAAGGTCAAAAACAAAGAGGTGTGAATAAAAAAGTTTTTTTTGAATACCGCAATATTTGTATGAAGTTAAAAGGCTAGTTGTAAGCATTTTAAAAAGGTATAAAACATGATTATGACAGTAATACTAAAAACCGGGCAAGTCTATGTCGGACCACGCACAATGTATGGTTCCGTAGTCCCGTCCCCCCCATCTGAATAGTGCGACTTAAGAAGAGGGTTTTTTGTTGATCAGCAGTTACTCGTAACTCGTTCCTCTTATTTACAACTTACCAGAAAAAAACTACAAAAAGGGTTTTTTTCACATACCCGACATCAACCATTTAGCTGGCGGGGAAGGGGGGGGAGGGTTGAAATGGTCTTCTCAACCCCTAACTTTTGACCCACACGATGTGTTAGGTGAGAAAAAAGCCGGCCAAGTGCCCGTGGGACTCGCGCACTAAGGTTTCCGTTCTAACTTTTAAGTAAGTAAATAGTTCGATCAACACGGGAATATATCTAGACACACGGTACTGTATCAACGAAGTTGTAAAAGGACGACTCACCGACCGTTGTTGACACGAAGCATTTAAAGTACCTAATTTAAAAAACTTAGTTGCTAAATTGCTCTATTGAGTCGCAAATAACGAATTACTTACTATCATACTGACCATATGATCATACTGACTATTCATATTTTTTAGAATTTCAAAAGAATATGATTTCCAGTTGGTATGGCCGTTCATGCACAGGATGCCCTGTGCATGAACGGCGTAGTGCGGACCTATTCCCTTGCCCTGGGTGGCTGCTGCTTGGCCACCGTGCCAACACCAGAGTTATTTGCTATACGGCATTCATCTTACAAAAACTTGACCAAATCATCATAAGGTGGGAGATAGGTCGCGCTGTTCCCCCCACAGTTCTGCTCAAAACGGGCCCTCAAATCAGCCGGCAGCAAGACAATATGTACTAATAAGTAAGACCAATGCTCAATTCCAAACACTTCAACGCATTGATAGACACCAAAAGCGGGTTCAACAGCTGACTCCTAAAATGAGCCACCCGGGTCACCAACGGCAAGCCAAAAATAGTTTCAAGGTGGGTATCGGTCAACCCATGCTTGTACCGTCAAAATTCAAAATTCCTTATTCACTTAGAATGCCAAACAACTGTTGTGGCTCAAACCACCCTCTGCTACCTTGGTAAGGTATAATAAGGCAGAGTTCATCTCACCAGAATGAATCTCAAGTAGGTAGTATACCTACTAGCTTCGTTACAGAGCTATAATGAAGTACTTAAAGACTAAAACTAAAATTACGGTCAAAACCACTCATCCAAGTTCGTAGACGGGTGATATGACACCAAGGTAATAGTAAATTCCCTCATAAACTCTACGGCCCCAGAGAGAAGTCAGAAATATATAAGATACATAACCAAAACCTTGCTGTACAGGGCTGGTTTCGCGTACAAATCACTCAATCACAATGGTTCAACGATGTTTTATCAAGTATTAATCAATCAGCCTGTATCGGTCTACAGCTGGACATAGGCCTCTCCTAACTTACGCCACAACTCCGCCTTCCGCATCCAATTCATTCCAGCGACTTTCTTTGAGTCGTCAGTCCATCTGGCTGGGGGTCGTCTTACCTTACGTTTACTAAGTCGCGGTCTTCACTCTAGGGCTCGTTTGCTCCATCGGCTGTCGCTTGGTCGCGCGTGCTATGTCGGGAACTTTGGTTCTTTATCGGATGACCTCGTTGCGTATTTTATCCTTCAAAGAAATTCCAAGCATAGCTCGCTCCATAGCCCGCTGCGCGACTTTGAATTTGGTCATCACGTCTCGGCACCGTAGGTCATAACAGGTAGGACGCACTGGTTATATACCTTGGTCTTCAGGAATTGCGGTAGAGGTGAAGAGAAGACTTGATGAAGTTTGCTAAACGTTGCCCAACCCAATCGAACCTGTTGACTTCTTTCTCGAAGTTGTTTCTACTAAGTTGAATAACCTGCCCTAGGTAGATATATTCTTGAACAACTTCGAGCATCGACCCTTCGACATAAATTGGTCTCGGCAAGGTATGTTCACTAAACATGATTTTGGTTTTTTTCCAAATTCATGCCGAGACCAATACGTCTAGAGGCTTTATTTAAGCCGTGCAGCATCTCGCTAAGCTGCTCCAGCAACTCCACTACTATGACGATGTCGTCGGCAAATCGAAGGTGCGAGATGTACTCACCGTTTATATTCATGCCCTGTCCAGTCCAGTCCAGTGTCTTAAAGACGTCTTCAAGAGCGTTAGTGAATAGGTTCAGGGATATGACATCCCCCTGTCTTACACCTTGGCGCAGCTCTATTGGTGTGGTCCTGAATCTGGACGGTCATGGTGGCTGTGTCATACAGGCATCTCAGCACATCGATATATCGCCAGTCTATACGACATCGTTGCAGAGCATCCAGAACCGCCCAAGTTTCAATGGAGTGGAAGGCTTTCTCGTAGTCCACAAAAGCCGTACACAGCGGTTGATTATACTCTTCGGAACAATCTGCCGAACAGTATGGATGTGGTCTACGTGCTGAAGCCTTTTCGAAACCCGGCTTGTTTCGTGGGCTGGAACTCGTTGAATTTTCTCGTGAGGCGGTTGGTGATAACTCTCGAGAACAACTTGTTGATGTGACTTAGGAGTTAGTGTCAGTGTAGGTATGTAGTTCTTAAGCAAGGTTTTATGACCTTTTTTGAAGAACAGAACTACCGCACTCCAGCTCCACGCTTGTGGTGTTAAGCCTTGGTGGATAGCGGAATTAAAAAGGCTCGTGATCTCTTTCAGGACTGAGATCCCGCCCACTCTAAGAAGCTCTATAGTAATTCCGTCATCACCTTTATTGTTCTTAAGTTGCTAAAGAGCTGCGTGACGCCTACGTTCGGAAACGTAATGTCACTTGTCAGCGCAGAGTGACGCGGCGCTCGAAAACGCAACGTCACTTTAGTCGATTAGTCTTAGTATAAATCGATTATTATGGCGAACACAAATATAAGGTCGGGGCAAAAGTATTTTCGTATATTTAAAATTACGATTGAAGAGCACTACAATAAGCAAAATGATAAAGTGTACGGTCACAGTTCTAAAGAAGCTGCTTAAGTGGTCGGAAAGGTGGACAACATCCTGCGTCAGTGATGGTTTGGTGGGGCGTGTCTTATCAAGGCGTCACAAAGCTACTTTTTTTTGCCAGTTTGGTTTTAAAACCCATGTTATTCGATATTTTGAGAAAAAAAACTATAGCATTGTATTTTTAGTGCACCCCCTTGGGTACACCTTGACCCCTAAAATAAAAAAGTTAAAAGCGTAGTAACACATGCTGGGTATTCGCTATTATGACAGTATGGTCATTATTGTATGTGCAGACTGCTAGGTCTAGAGAGCGCCGTGTCGTGGCACGGCGCCGTGCTCGGGCGCGCCGACGCCGCGCGCGCGCCGCACCGCCACACGCCGCACCAGCTGCAGCACCAGCCCAGCAGCAGCGCCGGCTGCACCAAGGTATGTAGTCGCTTTGTTTTATTTACAGAATGTACCTGCTACATGCCGACAGTCAGAAGTAGTCTACCATCCTGAGCCCTTAGATAACTGTCACTTAAAAGCTAATCAAATAAAATGACGTATTTGCGCGTGCACTACCGTAAAATATGAAAATGCTAGCTTTCGCCAGCGGCTCCGCCCGCGTGGGTGTCGGTTATCGCGATAAAAACTATTCTATGTCCTTCCCCGGGACTCAAACTATCTCCATACCAAATTTCATCTAAATCGGTTTAGCTGTTTAAGCTTGAAAGCGTAACAGACAGAGTTACTTTTACATTTATAACATTAGTATGGATAATAAATATGAAATTCGCAGTACGGGCGCGCGCAATGACGTAATTCCGGCGTCATTCATTTTATTCGATTACAGTTTATCCCACTTGTCTAAGGGCTCTGGTCCCTCGAGTGAGTAATTTTTCAGAACAGAGTTATACATTTTCGACGTGTGCAAAACAATAAAAGCATACAGGAATTGGTAAGAAGGATTCAAATCGACTAAATACTACACTGTGTTCCAACATTATGGCTTTTTTTTTTTTTTTTAGTAAAGGGCGAGAGTGGAACTTGTGGAATTGGTGACTTCAATATGTGTAGACCATGGCAAGTTAGTCAATGACGGCGTCATTTGACCTCTACCGCCTTATTACAAAGAGAAGACTAAATCAAGGTTTAGGCCAAGACTTTCAAGTCCAGGATTTAGTACTGTACTATTGGTCTTATTACAAAGCTTAGATAATCCGTGGACCAGCTGATACCAAAGGATCTTGCAATCAGCCACAGATTATAATCAATTTAGTTCATTCATTTTTCTTATCATTCAAAAATAACGTTCCGTTTTAAGCCAATATAATTTGAAAGTATAGTTTTCATTGAGAAAAAAATATTTAGACGTTCTATTAGCTAAATTATTCGCCAGGACTACGTAGTTTTCAAAATATAAACCTGACATAAAAGTCCTCGGCCTGCAATTTACGAATATTAAAATAGATTCTGTCAGGATCGGAACGTTACATATATAGCTGTCAGTAGTACTAAAAATGTAAACAAATGATGATAACCTAAATGTAATTAACTCACGACATTATTATGGATGTTATAAGTTTAATCTGAGTAATTATAGCGCCCAAACACTTAAAGGAACTTGGATGCGAGTTTTTATTACAAAGCTAGTTTCATTGGAACAGTTCTTAGCATGGTTGGATGAAAATTCGTTCAATAGTTTAAGGATACTTACTCAATAAGATAATGCTTTTTTAATATACTTACTGTTTTCTTTGTTGCACTCGTTGTTCTGAATGTATTGGGGGAAAGTATGCCTAGATTCAACATAGGTACTGAAGCTTCGGCTGAAGCACAACAAACAATTGAAACAAATTTTATGAATATATTTATTATTTAATATCAGTGAGCTTGCTATGAAATTAAATTGTCAAATAACTACATAGAATCATTATTTATTAGATACCATTTATTCTTCCTAAGAACAGAGTACATTTTCATGAGAATCATAAATATTATTATCTAAACTGTTAGGTAGCACTTATTAGTTATTCCATTTGACAACAAAATGGATGTTAACAATTTCAATAATCTGTAACCAATCTGTACTCTCTGTTCAAACTATGTTTGAAAAGGAATATTGAGTTGATATCCCTATTTCTTTATACATAACTAGCTTTCCCGCACATCTTAGTCTGCATAAATTTTCCCTGTTTTTGCAACATTTCTCATTGCTGCTCCGTTCCTATTGGTTGTAGAGTGATATTATATAGACTTCCTCGACAAATGGGCTATCCAACAGTAAAAAGTTCAAAAGAATTAGTCGTTCATGAGATTACCGCATTCAAACAAACTCTTCAGCTTTATAATATTAGTATAGTTATTTATTTTACAATAAATTTTAAATTGTATGCATTTTTTGATTATTATATAAACAGTGTTAGTTCATTTTCATGAGAATCTTAAATATAATTATCTAAACTGTTAAGTAGTGCATAATAGTTATTACATCACAATTTCAATAACCTGTAACCAATCTGTACTCTCTGTCTATGTTTAAAGGAACATTGTAGCAAAGTATTAACTAGCTGAGCTCCTATAAACATAATATTCAGTTCTTGGTACCTACTTATAACCTAAGTTTACATCTGTTTCTAGTGACAGGTATACCCATGGTTACACTTTACCAACTAAATTTTAAATTGATCAATGTTTATTTAGTTCCACTATATAGTTCACTAGTAAGTTTTGGGTAAGATGTAGTATGATGTTTCTATTACTTTGTTTTGTGCATTTTGAGTATATTCAACATTGGTTTTTGCCGCACTACTCCAGACCACCTATCAGACATTCCAAATGTGATTTTCCAACTTCAATCTAATAATGTGACATATAAGTGGAATGCATCAGTTTGTTTTACATAGAGCACCAGTTAATGATACTATTGTCGAACAAAAATAATCTGTGTGGACCTTCAACTTTCCACACTGCATAGGTACACTTCACGCCGAGTCTGGTTGACCCAAACATTGCACAGACCACTTTAATTTTAGGACATCTCTGAGTTCTGTATGTTAAATCTTCTCTCTCAATTCCAAGCTGTGATAAATGTTTTGAAAAACAATATTATGCATGTATTATTAAATCTTTTGTCACACATTGCATTTCACTCGATTTTTGCGTTTATTTTGTTGCCACACCATATTTAGTTAGTTAATAATTTAAAGTCACTAAACACGCATTATTCGTCATTAATATTTGAAACTAAAATACGCAAAATTGTAAATGGTCTAACTTTCAAATTGTTAAGTTTTTGACATTTTAAGGTTATTACCATAGTTAAACTAGGGTGATTGAAAGACTAAGCTATGAACCAAAGATGATCATCGATTAAGCGATGAACCTCGTTTTGTAATAAAGATTTTCGTAGATCCATGGTTTAAACTAGGAACCAGGTTTAGTCCAGCTTCTGGAATAAGGCGGCTAAAGTTAGAATTGATGCCCAACTGAAATACGAATAACGCAATAGACTGCACAATATTTATTCTTCGAAAGGAGGCATTAATTCTTTCTGCCATTAAAATAGTTGATGTTATCGCCGCAAAACTATGAAATTTGTTTAGATTCATACCAAGACCTAGCTTCCGAATCTATCCAATGAGTTGTACGACCACAACCGAAACCAAACAAAAGATCTTTTGTCCGACCATGCCGTGATGTCGTCAAGCCCGGTTTCACAATAACGATAACATAAAATCAAAAAGCCTATTATTAGATCTTCAAGATTTTGTAACATAAGTATTTCTTCTAAGTTTAATAATATAGTTTATATCCACCAGACATCGTCATACACAGTGGAGGCGGGTGCAGTGAAGTTCGGCGACGTGCCGCACAGTCACGCCACGCTGAAGGTAGCACGGCGCAGCAAGGAGCTGGCCGTCACGTTACAGTTCCGAACATATACCGACGGACTGCTTTTACTAGCGCCGGTATGTATACACATAGTAGACGGCGATTACGACGATGTCATTAATCTTATATTATTATATTTTTATTTACTCTGTAATAGGTATGTCCTCTAAACTCAAAGAATGTCAGTATGATGTAATTTTTTTTTCTCCCTAGGGTTCAAAAACCAAGCCCAAACATTACATGGCGTTGATGGTGAAGGAAGGCAAGCTACGTCTGGTGGTGCGCGGGCGCAAGCGGAAAGAAGTATCACTAACGCCGCCCGTTGCTGACGGTACTTGGAGATCTGTTAGTATATTATGTTTTCACCTTATCAGAATATTTTTTATGCAACTATTTTATCTTTCTTTTAGATTTTTTTAAAGGCAATAGTCGTTAAAGGGAAATGTTGTTTTGTTAAACATACCACACGAATTAATTGGTATAAATACATTTTATTCATGTAATGTATAAAAACATCATGCATAATGAGGAACAATGAAACATGTGGACCTAGTATGGTACCCTGAAGAACACCAACCTTACATATAGTGAAGATAGCTATTTTTCATTCTTGGTTAAAAATTTACGAAATCAATAGAATGTTTTCCACTTTATAGATTATGTACAATAGAATTATGGTTCCATAATATTATGTATCTTTAGATTGATTTGCATAAGTACAAAGTCAAATCCCTATGTCTAATCAATCAATCAGCCTGTCCCGGTCCACTGCATAGGCAGAGGCCAGCTTACGCAACAAAACCCGGTTCTCTGCCTTTCGCATCCAATTCATTCCAGCGACCTTCTTTAGATCGTCGGTCCATCTGGCTGGGGGTCGTCCTACTTTACGTTCACCAAGTCGCGGTCTCCACTCTAGGATTCGTTTGCTCCATCGGCCATCGGTCCTTCGGCAAATGTGGCCAGCCCATTGTCATCAGCGTGCTTAGCAACATAGCAAAGCAAAGATACAGACATAGCACGCAACTTTGGTTCTGTGACCTCGTTGCGAAATTTCTCTTACGATGGGGTGTCTTGAGATGGGGTGGTAACCCTTACATTTTTAACGTTCGTCACTACATCAACAGATTACTTACTAACATTAAATACAAGCATTTTACTTAGAACTATGGATCTCTGTTATATGATAATAAATAAATTAAAAGCTTTACAATGAAATGAGTAACAAAACGAACGTATACCCAGGTAACAGTGCGCATATCCCGCGGGCGCGTGTCGCTGTCGAGCGGCGGCGCGGCGAGCGCGGGGCGCGGGCCGGGCGGCGCGCGCGCCACGCGCCTCTACGTGGGGGGCACGCCCGCGCCGCCGGCGCTGCCCGACCTGCCGCACTCGGTGAGTTATAGCTTTACTGAGCTTGCGACCATTGACTGGCTTGTTGATGTACAGGTTAGTGACCCTAACTGCTAAGGCAGAGGCCGTTTTTTTTATTCCAGTTCCATGTGCAATTTGACATCAACTTCAGTGGTAGAAAGTGTACACGGGCCGTTTCCAATATTATATCTATCGATCGATTTAGTTACTAGAGATATACATTGTACATATGCTACATACAAAATACAAAGTCAAAATTTTATCTTTAGTAGCCAAATCCATCCATAGATAGATTATTATAAACGGCCGTTAGATATTAAAAATTCGTCTAAACTCGATGAATGATTTTATTCGATTGCAATCGATGTAAATATAGAAATCGATTATTATGTATAGGTATTATTATTTTGTTTCACTATAGTTATAATAGATCTGTAATAAGTACATTGATTTTTTTGAAGATATCAGATTTTTTTTTCATTTTAGTTCAATATACAGTTTTTGAATTTGGTTAAATTTTCATATATATATATTTTTTTAAATATATAACTTGCATAGTGCAAACTCTGTTAAACTAAAACTAAGCTCAAGCGTCTGTGTTAGGAGTAAGTTCCTCACGATTGTGAGATCGATGCCTTAATCATTAGGCCACCGCCCGCTTCATGTTATTACATTGCCATCTATCATGTCAATAGTACCTACTAATACCTATCGTAATATCTACTTACGCACACAGGCGAAAAATCAATAAAAGTCGGACAAAACCTAAACATTAATGATTTTAATGGGAAACGGGTATATAAGGGTGGGTAAGTAGTAAAACTAACGTGTAAATATTTTTTTACATTTTTATTACACATGAATACAAATATTTGGTTCATCTAATAAATTTAAAACTTCTTCCTTGTCAGTTGACCCTAAAACAATATTAAACCAATAATTAGTACCAATTAAGTAACAGACTTGAATTTGTTAGTAGTTTTCTGTTAGTACGTCTATTACGTCCAGTACAACCGCAGTCGATTAAATCGAAAAAAATGTTAAAGCGTCGCTTAAGGTCGCATAAAACTGCAGTGGCATATTAACAAACAAAGCTCTTACTCTCTAAAAAAGTTAATATCAGAGCCGGATCTCTCGGGAAGTGACACTTTACCCTTAATGAAAGCTTAGAAATTGGAAAAAAAGCCATACTATCGGAGTAGTTACTTTTTAACATAAAATATCTATTATTACAAACAAAAGTAAATATTAAAAAACAGTTTATTACCTCCTGGAAGTGAATCCATCGCAAAAACTAGAACGTTCACGCCGAAAATTATTAAAATCGTAATAATTAAAACACCACTTTCACTCGTAAATACATCCGCTGTTGATCAAGTCGAACTTTGGACTGAGACCCAAGCGCGCAGACAACAAAAGGTGCGCGCTGCTTGCGCAGGTAGTGTGTATTGTTTATCAGGATAGTCGGTAAAACAGGTTTTAACATGTTTGGAGTACTTTTAAGTTATTAGGTTTTGTCCGACTTTTATTGATTTTTCGCCTGCGTGTTACGGTAATTTCTTGCTATTTGCGGTTCGATGTTACACACTCGCACATTTAGCCAACATCAATATTTGCATGCAGATAATCAGGCTGGGAGGTTTCCGCGGCTGCGTGAGGCGCGTGGTGCTGAACGGGCGCGCCGAGGACCTGGTGCGCGACGCGCAGGCGCACCACGGCGTGGGACAGTGCTTCCCGGCCGTCGAACAAGCTGCTTACTTTGGAGGTACTACATATACTACACAGGTCTATACTACACAGTCTATACTGTGTAGTATAGACTCTATAGACAATAGTATACACTGTATAGACAATGGTATGGACTGTGTAGACTTAGAGATGATTGCACTTAATTTTGTCTAATGAATTTATTCTACCGATAGCGTTCAAGTATTGGTCGTTAAATTATAATGATACTAGATGGATCCGGCCACGCTTCGCTGTGGCTTTTTGTTCCAAGACCCTTGCGGGCGTCCCTAGGCCGTCCTACTAAATTTTGATTGTGATTCTAACAAGCTGATCAAAGGTTTCGGAACGCATAGAGGACAAACACACAAATGTACATTTTCATTTATATTTAGTTAAACAATACACGAATGCTATTGACGAAATTCAAGCACAGGAGACCAATAGCACTTCTTTTAGCAATAGTTCACCGGATTGTTCTAAATCAGTAAGTTCGTATAAACTTACGAGTTAACTTAAAAATCATGGTCACTTCAAAACTGGGAAAAAATACCTAAAGGCCACAATCATGATTAAAACACCTTTACAACATAGGTACAATACAATTAAGTGCTAATTATGCGATTGTGAAATAAGCCACCTATTTCACTTATTCCTCAGGCGATGCTCACGCAGTGTGGTCAAGCACGTGGTCCCAGACAACGGACGGATCAGACAGCTCCATGGAACTGAAGCTGCAGTTCAAGACGAGCGAACCCGACGGAGTACTGCTAGCGGCCGCCGGACTACTTTTACAAGTTAAGGATGGCGCTGTAAGTATATGTTGGACACACTCTACTAAATCTATTCATGTATGTAAAAATCAATGGTAATATCAAGATATACATCTTCATTGATATTTTTATAGGCTCATTATTAAAGTTTATATAAAGGTTTGTTGTGTTTGTATTCTGAGTTTCATATTATTTTTTTTAATTTGTATTTATTTTAAGTTATTATTTCCGAGCTATTTAATGGTTCTTCCTATGGTGTCATGTATGTTATCTTTTAGCATCAATTCATTTTGGCTCTTTATTATTAGAAAAAAGTAACGTAAAGTACACATTCATAGCTGAAACAATCTGGGAGATCATTGATGTATATCAGAATAGCAGAGGAGATAGTAAACTCCCTTGAGGGACTTCTTAATTGTTTTGAACGTACGTTGATACGTTTTTTGGTTAATTTTGTCAGATCTAATTATTTCTACACATTTTAGTCTTCCACTAAGATAATTTTGTATCAAATTGTTGGCTGTGCCTCGTACCTATACCATAGTTGTACAGTCTTAAAAGTCGATTTTTATGACATACAAAGTCAAATGCCTTCTGCATGTCTAGGAATAAACACGTTACCTTTTTTTATCATTAAGTCCTTGGGTTACATGTTTCGTAATAGGAAAATCTGTAAGCGATGCATGCTTACGGAAACCGAACTGTTTCTTTTTTTAGGGATATCAGATTTTATTATAAAATTTTGTAATTAATTGTATAATAATCGAATATCTTTACTATTACTGGTAAAAGCGTAATCGGTATATTGTTGATATTTAAAATAAGTTTAGCATATTATAATTATTTGTGCAAGTTTTATCGCCCTTTTTGTAATTTATGTGGTTTTATTATTGACTTCTTTAATATTTTGGGAAAGATACTTTGTATTAACGATAAGTTTATTATATGAGATAACAGGGTGGCTAAGTTCGAGTTGTGGCACTATGAATTTAGACTACTTTCGATTACGTATCTGTCGTCAGCTTTGTATTTTTTTATGGTATCCTTTACCACACGTGGTACCAGTCATTTACATACACCGTTCCGCGCAGGTGGAGCTGTCCCGCACGGGCGCGGGCTCGGAGCGCTCGCGCGTGTCCACGCTGGGCGTGTCGCGCGCCGCGTGCGACGGCGCGTGGCGCAGCGTGCGCGCGCGCGTGTCGGCGCGCGGCCTGCAGCTGGCGCTCGACGGCGCCGGCGCGCGCGCCGACCCGCCCACGCAGCTCATAGACGACGTGAGCGCCGCGCCCGCCGCCACCACGCTGTACGTCGGCGGAGTGCCCGGTACGTAGTGTTAGTGACGTGCGGCGTGACCCGCCCACGCAGCTCATAGACGACGTGAGCGCCGCGCCCGCCGCCACCACGCTGTACGTCGGCGGAGTGCCCGGTACGTAGTGTTAGTGACGTGTGGCGTGACCCGCCCACGCAGCTCATAGACGACGTGAGCGCCGCGCCCGCCGCCACCACGCTGTACGTCGGCGGAGTGCCCGGTACGTAGTGTTAGTGACGTGCGGCGTGACCCGCCCACGCAGCTCATAGACGACGTGAGCGCCGCGCCCGCCGCCACCACGCTGTACGTCGGCGGAGTGCCCGGTACGTAGTGTTAGTGACGTGCGGCGTGACCCGCCCACGCAGCTCATAGACGACGTGAGCGCCGCGCCCGCCGCCACCACGCTGTACGTCGGCGGAGTGCCCGGTACGTAGTGTTAGTGACGTGTGGCGTGACCCGCCCACGCAGCTCATAGACGACGTGAGCGCCGCGCCCGCCGCCACCACGCTGTACGTCGGCGGAGTGCCCGGTACGTAGTGTTAGTGACGTGTGGCGTGACCCGCCCACGCAGCTCATAGACGACGTGAGCGCCGCGCCCGCCGCCACCACGCTGTACGTCGGCGGAGTGCCCGGTACGTAGTGTTAGTGACGTGTGGCGTGACCCGCCCACGCAGCTCATAGACGACGTGAGCGCCGCGCCCGCCGCCACCACGCTGTACGTCGGCGGAGTGCCCGGTACGTAGTGTTAGTGACGTGTGGCGTGACCCGCCCACGCAGCTCATAGACGACGTGAGCGCCGCGCCCGCCGCCACCACGCTGTACGTCGGCGGAGTGCCCGGTACGTAGTGTTAGTGACGTGTGGCGTGACCCGCCCACGCAGCTCATAGACGACGTGAGCGCCGCGCCCGCCGCCACCACGCTGTACGTCGGCGGAGTGCCCGGTACGTAGTGTTAGTGACGTGTGGCGTGACCCGCCCACGCAGCTCATAGACGACGTGAGCGCCGCGCCCGCCGCCACCACGCTGTACGTCGGCGGAGTGCCCGGTACGTAGTGTTAGTGACGTGTGGCGTGACCCGCCCACGCAGCTCATAGACGACGTGAGCGCCGCGCCCGCCGCCACCACGCTGTACGTCGGCGGAGTGCCCGGTACGTAGTGTTGGTGACGTGTGGCGTGACCCGCCCACGCAGCTCATAGACGACGTGAGCGCCGCGCCCGCCGCCACCACGCTGTACGTCGGCGGAGTGCCCGGTACGTAGTGTTAGTGACGTGTGGCGTGACCCGCCCACGCAGCTCATAGACGACGTGAGCGCCGCGCCCGCCGCCACCACGCTGTACGTCGGCGGAGTGCCCGGTACGTAGTGTTAGTGACGTGTGGCGTGACCCGCCCACGCAGCTCATAGACGACGTGAGCGCCGCGCCCGCCGCCACCACGCTGTACGTCGGCGGAGTGCCCGGTACGTAGTGTTAGTGACGTGCGGCGTGACCCGCCCACGCAGCTCATAGACGACGTGAGCGCCGCGCCCGCCGCCACCACGCTGTACGTCGGCGGAGTGCCCGGTACGTAGTGTTAGTGACGTGCGGCGTGACCCGCCCACGCAGCTCATAGACGACGTGAGCGCCGCGCCCGCCGCCACCACGCTGTACGTCGGCGGAGTGCCCGGTACGTAGTGTTAGTGACGTGTGGCGTGACCCGCCCACGCAGCTCATAGACGACGTGAGCGCCGCGCCCGCCGCCACCACGCTGTACGTCGGCGGAGTGCCCGGTACGTAGTGTTAGTGACGTGTGGCGTGACCCGCCCACGCAGCGCATAGACGACGTGAGCGCCGCGCCCGCCGCCACCACGCTGTACGTCGGCGGAGTGCACGGTACGTAGTGTTAGTGACGTGTGGCGTGACCCGCCCACGCAGCTCATAGACGACGTGAGCGCCGCGCCCGCCGCCACCACGCTGTACGTCGGCGGAGTGCCCGGTACGTAGTGTTAGTGACGTGCGGCGTGACCCGCCCACGCAGCTCATAGACGACGTGAGCGCCGCGCCCGCCGCCACCACGCTGTACGTCGGCGGAGTGCCCGGTACGTAGTGTTAGTGACGTGTGGCGTGACCCGCCCACGCAGCTCATAGACGACGTGAGCGCCGCGCCCGCCGCCACCACGCTGTACGTCGGCGGAGTGCCCGGTACGTAGTGTTAGTGACGTGTGGCGTGACCCGCCCACGCAGCTCATAGACGACGTGAGCGCCGCGCCCGCCGCCACCACGCTGTACGTCGGCGGAGTGCCCGGTACGTAGTGTTAGTGACGTGTGGCGTGACCCGCCCACGCAGCTCATAGACGACGTGAGCGCCGCGCCCGCCGCCACCACGCTGTACGTCGGCGGAGTGCCCGGTACGTAGTGTTAGTGACGTGCGGCGTGACCCGCCCACGCAGCTCATAGACGACGTGAGCGCCGCGCCCGCCGCCACCACGCTGTACGTCGGCGGAGTGCCCGGTACGTAGTGTTAGTGACGTGTGGCGTGACCCGCCCACGCAGCTCATAGACGACGTGAGCGCCGCGCCCGCCGCCACCACGCTGTACGTCGGCGGAGTGCCCGGTACGTAGTGTTAGTGACGTGTGGCGTGACCCGCCCACGCAGCTCATAGACGACGTGAGCGCCGCGCCCGCCGCCACCACGCTGTACGTCGGCGGAGTGCCCGGTACGTAGTGTTAGTGACGTGCGGCGTGACCCGCCCACGCAGCTCATAGACGACGTGAGCGCCGCGCCCGCCGCCACCACGCTGTACGTCGGCGGAGTGCCCGGTACGTAGTGTTAGTGACGTGTGGCGTGACCCGCCCACGCAGCTCATAGACGACGTGAGCGCCGCGCCCGCCGCCACCACGCTGTACGTCGGCGGAGTGCCCGGTACGTAGTGTTAGTGACGTGCGGCGTGACCCGCCCACGCAGCTCATAGACGACGTGAGCGCCGCGCCCGCCGCCACCACGCTGTACGTCGGCGGAGTGCCCGGTACGTAGTGTTAGTGACGTGCGGCGTGACCCGCCCACGCAGCTCATAGACGACGTGAGCGCCGCGCCCGCCGCCACCACGCTGTACGTCGGCGGAGTGCCCGGTACGTAGTGTTAGTGACGTGCGGCGTGACCCGCCCACGCAGCTCATAGACGACGTGAGCGCCGCGCCCGCCGCCACCACGCTGTACGTCGGCGGAGTGCCCGGTACGTAGTGTTAGTGACGTGTGGCGTGACCCGCCCACGCAGCTCATAGACGACGTGAGCGCCGCGCCCGCCGCCACCACGCTGTACGTCGGCGGAGTGCCCGGTACGTAGTGTTAGTGACGTGCGGCGTGACCCGCCCACGCAGCTCATAGACGACGTGAGCGCCGCGCCCGCCGCCACCACGCTGTACGTCGGCGGAGTGCCCGGTACGTAGTGTTAGTGACGTGCGGCGTGACCCGCCCACGCAGCTCATAGACGACGTGAGCGCCGCGCCCGCCGCCACCACGCTGTACGTCGGCGGAGTGCCCGGTACGTAGTGTTAGTGACGTGCGGCGTGACCCGCCCACGCAGCTCATAGACGACGTGAGCGCCGCGCCCGCCGCCACCACGCTGTACGTCGGCGGAGTGCCCGGTACGTAGTGTTAGTGACGTGTGGCGTGACCCGCCCACGCAGCTCATAGACGACGTGAGCGCCGCGCCCGCCGCCACCACGCTGTACGTCGGCGGAGTGCCCGGTACGTAGTGTTAGTGACGTGCGGCGTGACCCGCCCACGCAGCTCATAGACGACGTGAGCGCCGCGCCCGCCGCCACCACGCTGTACGTCGGCGGAGTGCCCGGTACGTAGTGTTAGTGACGTGCGGCGTGACCCGCCCACGCAGCTCATAGACGACGTGAGCGCCGCGCCCGCCGCCACCACGCTGTACGTCGGCGGAGTGCCCGGTACGTAGTGTTAGTGACGTGCGGCGTGACCCGCCCACGCAGCTCATAGACGACGTGAGCGCCGCGCCCGCCGCCACCACGCTGTACGTCGGCGGAGTGCCCGGTACGTAGTGTTAGTGACGTGCGGCGTGACCCGCCCACGCAGCTCATAGACGACGTGAGCGCCGCGCCCGCCGCCACCACGCTGTACGTCGGCGGAGTGCCCGGTACGTAGTGTTAGTGACGTGCGGCGTGACCCGCCCACGCAGCTCATAGACGACGTGAGCGCCGCGCCCGCCGCCACCACGCTGTACGTCGGCGGAGTGCCCGGTACGTAGTGTTAGTGACGTGCGGCGTGACCCGCCCACGCAGCTCATAGACGACGTGAGCGCCGCGCCCGCCGCCACCACGCTGTACGTCGGCGGAGTGCCCGGTACGTAGTGTTAGTGACGTGCGGCGTGACCCGCCCACGCAGCTCATAGACGACGTGAGCGCCGCGCCCGCCGCCACCACGCTGTACGTCGGCGGAGTGCCCGGTACGTAGTGTTAGTGACGTGTGGCGTGACCCGCCTACGCAGCTCATAGACGACGTCACCACTACGTTGTATATTGAGGGACTGCCTGGTATGATTGTGGTCAACCTTTTTTTTTTATACTAGAAAGCTGGATCCCTCTGATAGTACTCCCTTAAAAGTAGGCTTTGTCAAGGAAAGTCACCTCCTCAGAATAACTTAAATACTTACTTGACGACAAACCCCTAGACCCGCTAGCACCCTCGTCGCCACCCATGGTATGCCATATTGCTTTTGGAGCTATGACGGATTTAAATATTGATTGTGTAAATCCCCCTTCACCCCGCGCGAGATACTTACATTGGTAGTATCGGAGTGAAATTTGAATTCATTCGAACTCACTCATAGTTAGACATCTGTCGCATGATTTTGTTCAAAAAAATACAGATTTTGATGCCGTTCTTAGCTTTGTGAGTAAAAGCCATCTTTATGTCGGGGGCTTTTGAATTAAAATAACAACTTTTGTTGCTTTAAATAAGTGCAAATAGCTTTTTATGGCCTACCTATAAGCCATAAATAAACCAGTTTCAGAATTAGGTACATTCTTACTTAATCAGAGAGCAGCACACAACAAAAATACTGTAAAGATAAAGCAAAAAATACTGTAAGATAAAGCAAAAAATACTGTAAAGATAAAGCACAAAATACTGTAAAGATAAAGCAAAAAATACTGTTAAGATAAAGCACAAAATACTGTAATGATAAAGCAAAAAATACTGTAAAGATAAAGCACAAAATACTGTAAAGATAAAGCAAAAAATACTGTTAAGATAAAGCACAAAATACTGTAAAGATAAAGCAAAAAATACTGTAAAGATAAAGCACAAAATACTGTAAAGATAACGCAAAAAATACTGTTAAGATAAAGCACAAAATACTGTAAAGATAAAGCACAAAATACTGTAAAGATAACGCAAAAAATACTGTTAAGATAAAGCAAAAAATACTGTAAAGATAAAGCACAAAATACTGTAAAGATAAAGCAAAAAATACTGTTATGATAAAGCACAAAATACTGTTATGATAAAGCAAAAAATACTGTAAAGATAAAGCAAAAAATACTGTAAAGATAAAGCACAAAATACTGTAAAGATAAAGCAAAAAATACTGTAAAGATAAAGCAAAAAATACTGTTAAGATAAAACGAAAAAAATACTGTAAAGATAAAGCAAAAAATACTGTTAAGATAAAACGAAAAAAATACAGTAAAGATAAAGCAAAAAATACTGTTAAGATAAAGCACAAAATACTGTAAAGATAAAGCAAAAAATACTGTAAAGATATAGCAAAAAATACTGTTAAGATAAAGCACAAAATACTGTAAAGATAAAGCAAAAAATACTGTTAAGATAAAACGAAAAAAATACTGTAAAGATAAAGCAAAAAATACTGTTAAGATAAAACGAAAAAAATACTGTAAAGATAAAGCAAAAAATACTGTTAAGATAAAACGAAAAAAATACTGTAAAGATAAAGGAAAACATACTGTTAAGATAAAGCAAAAAATACTGTAAAGATAAAGCAAAAAATACTGTTAAGATAAAACGAAAAAAATACTGTAAAGATAAAGCAAAAAATACTGTTAAGATAAAACGAAAAAAATACTGTAAAGATAAAGGAAAACATACTGTTAAGATAAAGCAAAAAATACTGTAAAGATAAAGCAAAAAATACTGTTAAGATAAAACGAAAAAAATACTGTAAAGATAAAGCAAAAAATACTGTTAAGATAAAACGAAAAAAATACTGTAAAGATAAAGGAAAACATACTGTTAAGATAAAGCAAAAAATACTGTAAAGATAAAGTAAAAAATACTGTTAAGATAAAACGAAAAAAATACTGTAAAGATAAAGCAAAAAATACTGTTAAGATAAAACGAAAAAAATACTGTAAAGATAAAGGAAAACATACTGTTAAGATAAAGCAAAAAATACTGTTAAGATAAAACGAAAAAAATACTGTAAAGATAAAGGAAAACATACTGTAAAGATAAAGCAAAAAATACTGTAAAGATAAAGGAAAACATACTGTAAAGATAAAGCAAAAAATACTGTAAAGATAAAGCAAAAAATACTGTAAAGATAAAGCAAAAAATACTGTAAAGATGACAAAGCTTCTAGAGCAATTTTGTGATTATAATTAAGTACCGCTACAAACCATTACGTAAGTACATCTGCAATGTTCAAATTCCAGAAGGAGTAATGGAGTCGACGGACGGAGGTAAGAACTTCAACGGTTGCATTCGCGACGTGACGGTGGGCGGCCAGAAGCGAGACTGGACTGAGATGGAAGCGATACACAACGTGCTCCTGGACTCGTGCCCTTTACCGCAATAAACAACTTTATGGAGTAATTAATAGAGTTGAAAATTAAACTAATATACTGGAAAATCACCTAATTGGGCTGCGAAAGCTGGGCGATGTTTCACGAGCTTACTTTTTTTAAGTGACAGGAGATTTTAAAACTTGGCCGGGAGCCATTGCAGTGTTCTTTTAAATTGCATTTCGTACAATATTATGGTGATGTCGGATGTTATGAACATAAATAAAGAGCAATATTTTACATATTGCCAATACCTACAATATTGAAACGGATATTTTATAAAATACCTATCGAATGTGCAATTCCTGCATATAGTTATAACAATGCAACTTTTCCATGAAGCATTTGTGATTTTAAAATGCAATGCTATTATACAGCCCCCCTAGACAAATGGCATTCTATTAGATTACAGTTTTCGCTATTCGAATAGAATGACGTCGTTGAGTGCGCAACACTGAATTGTTAACATGAGATTAGCAGTTGTGCTCGCGCTACTAAGTCATTCTGACGTCATTTTATTCGATTAGCATAAAATCTAATCGTATAGAAGGCCTTTTGTCTAGGGACCCAGATTCGATAATATACCTACCTATGTAGGAAACAATAAGTCTAAGTACTTAAATCTCTATACACTCAAAACTAGAATAGAAAAAGACAAGTCTGCATAGTGCCTTATAATTTATAAGTATTTACCGAAAAGTGCCATTTTTATCATATTCAATAACATTAGGTTTCAAGGGCTGAGCTTTTTTCACATTTTCTCATAAATTTACCATGACAAATATTCTACCACCCAATACGGTTATTCATCACGAAGTAGGTACCTAAATAATATGAATAAGTTTGTAAAATAACTTTTTTTGTGAATTTATGTCTCAGCCTCACCACTGTGAATGTCTTTCTTTGCAAAAAGTCCTAAACAGTTTTCTTTATTTCATAATAGGTATTTAAATAAATAAAATTGACTTAATACGATCATTATGAACGATTTTCTTTAACTTATTTTGAAGCCTCCTACATAAAGGAGTCGTAAAGAGGCTATGTATAAAGTATAGTTAAATATTTAAGTTAAAATATTAGGTATTTTAGTAACAAATACTCGATGTAAATAGGGTACTTAATATTTCCACCAGTATTGTAATAATAATTGTACATAATAATTAGTTTTCTATTTTAGTTGTAGTACTTACACCATAATAGAATTGATAGATGTTTTGTTTGTAGGTATTATTTTTTACGTTGCAACTGAAAACTCAACATTAATTCGATTTTGTCTCTCTTATTTCGTTTTCATCATTCAGTATATGATTTTCTCTTAAAATTACGTCCTTAAATATATTTTATCAAGTTAAATGAAGTACCTACCTATTTCAAATTGCACTGACAAATGCCTCAACAAAAGTAAAATTTACTTGATTAACTAAAAACTGTATATTTCTGTTTTTCACATTTAATTTTCATAAGTTGCATTTAAATGTAGTCACTAGAGTAGTACTGTACAACGATATTTGTTTTGTATGTTAAAGGACCTTACCCAGTCAATATAACTTGATGACAATAGAACAACATGATTTTGTACAGAGTGTAACAGAAAGGTGTGGTTATATTCAATGGTTGGTATGTGCCCAAGATACCAAGGGTACATACCTAATTTTATCAAAATATCCTAAAAAAATATTTATTCTTTTTTGCATTTGTTTATTTATGAGTGAAAAAAATATGAATTAAAAAGTTATATGCCGTAATAATCCAATAGAATTTTGTACCAGGGGAGGTATAATTGTTATGCCATACGCCTTTCACTACATGTTGACAAAAAGAACATGTTATAACTTTGTAATAATAATGCAACCAGCTATGGCACCAAGGTAGATGCAATACTGATAACATACCCGATCCGCTGCTGAAATTTGACCACACCTTTTTATTACACCCTGTATAATATGTATAGTAAAATGGTAACCCAGTGTCGTAACTATCCTTTAATGCACCCGGTGCGAGCTTACATAACTGCGCCCTTGGTATTAGTCCCGATGGTCATTTCTGCGGCCCACTAGGGTCTGCGCCCTGCGCCTGGGCACCGCTGACACCGCCCTTATTACGGCACTGATTGTACCTAATTAAAAAGAGATTGTAAACTTAATCACACTTAAAAAACTAATGATATAATAGCAATGTCATCAGTCTGCCTAGACAAGGCTGAAGTAATTGAAAGTGTTGGATGTTTATTTGACTAAGAACTTACTTTTTAACGGGTCCTATGTACTTATTTATTACCAGTACACTGATTTAACTTAGTGGAAAAAAAAATCGCTAAGTTGATACACACTTCGCCTTAGCACTGCCACGATATGCGTGAGAACCGAGAGACCGCACGGGTAATTAAAAAAAAATAATTCATTGCGGTCTTGGTCACACCATTGCGAATAACGAGTCTTTGTTTTGTTTGTCACACTTATGTTAACTACACCTTTTGTCATTTTCAACTATGTGTAGTGAAAGAAATTGACCAATTTGTAAAAGTAATCTTGGTTAACATAAAATTACCCATTACTTTTTAAAGTATAGTCTATCAGTTAACACGCAGATCTGCCACGCACTGTAGCCATGAGCGAAACTGTTCTCTCACCCAGTCTGCTTTAAACGTACACTACTTATTTGTAAATACATAAATAGGGATCAGCTTTAATAGTTACGAGAGCGGTTCTGTCACAAATATAATTAATAATTTATATCGAACGTGTTCAGTAGAATAATTATATGTACATAAATAAGTCACTGTATATAAGTACATATTTATTGTAACCGCTTGTCAAAGGAAAAATAAAAGGCCACTGGCAATAAAAAACATTTATTTCTTTTTATTCAACTCGCACTTACAAAACTTACCTAAAATGAAAATTTGATACTAAAGATGTAATTAGTATTAAAATTACATTTTTAGTAAGTTATCCCTACGACGCATTCCTTCACCTAGTAAGTTATTTGTAAACAGTATTGAAATAATTAATATTGAACCTGTAGTTAAACGATTAGACCATTATTCTGACATGTAGGTATGTGTTAGCATGCCTAATTGATCCACATGTCTTCAAACAGACATCAAGTGCATATGCACGCCTGACAAGCAAAGTACGCAACTTTAGCATGCCTTAGAGACGCATGTCGGCAAAGACGCATGTTAACACAAACCTGCATGTCGATCAAGCCCTCAATATCAATTATTGCAACATTAGAATACAAATAACAGCGACTGGGCAACTCATTGCCAGTTTTTCAATATTATTTTATTATTTAGTCTGATGACACAGAAATAATGAGATGTAGAATGATTCTGTGACTATCAATATCGTTTTTAACATATATTTGGACACTTCAAGACTGGTGCCATAGTATACCGAGAGTACAGAAGACAACCTACATAAGAACGCTCTTGACGAACGCCCTTAAAGACACACAAGGCCGTGGAATCGGCGCACACCGTGCGAACGTGCACCGATGTGGCCTTCTGTATTGTAAGTATTCTGTGCTGATACATAAAATCTGCTTCGTAAAAACAGTAGTGATAGCCATAGATATCAAATACAGCAATGACGTTGTCCAACTTATAATTGTTACACTTAAAATAGTCTGAATACTATATTCTAACAAAAAGAAAGAAACTGCATCCAATTTATATACTAAACTACACCTAGGAGGCGATACTTTACTGTTACCATGAGGACATTTTGACATGAATCGACTCTATACATAGAACTGAAATAAAAATCTTTGGACTAAAACGAAGCACAATAAAAATATATAAAATGTCCTAAAAAATTAAAGAAATAATAATTAATTATATTGCAATTTATTTGACAGATAAACAATACTATCCTACCCTTTTTATTTTATTACTAATTAAAATCACATTTTTTACAATGTTACTGTATAATGAATGGAATAATTTTATATATGATTATATTATGGCCGAAAACAGATGGCTTATATTTAATGATGTTTATAAGAAATAATAGTTTGATAACATACTTGGAACCATGAAGATAAACTATCTAAATGGTGTATATGAATATCTACTTGAAGTCAAACGATTTGACGTTGTTGGTTTATCTATCTCTCGCGTCTGGATGAATATCCAAAGGTCGTAGAACATTGTCCTCTATAGTACTAAAACGTGGACTGTCTATCCTGTACAAAATGACAGCAAAATGTCTTATATATAATCAAATAATTGTACTGTGAACTTTTTCGACCTGTGTTGTAGTTAGCCTTGTTTTGTTACACAAGTATAGAATTACATTTGACGTCAAAATCAAATCTTGTTATTGTCGGCGGTAGCTGTCCGGGGTACTGGCACTATAGAGATCAGTAAAGTAGAAAAAGATAGATGGATCTCCAAAGTCAAATATTTTGACGTCAAGTAGATATTCATAGAACTCCATATTGATAATTATCTCAATATTTGGAACAGCCAATGCTTAAATAACCCATTTCGAAGTATGTTATTGATCATTAGGAAAGTAAATTGTCATAAATATTTATTATTTGAAAGAAGTAATCAGGTATATTCTTTATTAATTTTTGAGCAATTCAATTATACACTATATGCTCGCATTGAACAAATCTGTAAAAACCAATTATATCACGTTAACTGAATTTATCTAAACATGCAAGTACTGACCGATGAATGTATAAAATAGTCAATTATGAGTTTGTGTTAGAATTCTATTAAAACTTAAAAAAGAAATAATAAAAAAGGAATTACATTGACCGATCAATATAAAAAACCGAAATCAATCATTGGCTTTCAAATAAGACCAGCATATACAATAGAACGACATACTTTTAAATTATTATATTAGGTATATTTGAATGGTCATATTAAAGTCTGAAATGGACGATACAAGAACATTGATGGGAAGGCAATGACAGCCGGTTGGCGAGTGCGGACGCGGCGCAAACAATGTATAACTGTCTTCTATAATATATATCTGTTGTATATTATATATTGACTACCTTCGCCGAAGCTCACAGTGACTGTTTTCTGAAATTATAAAATTTTACATTTTAAATATAGGAAATATTGCAAGAATACACGAAATGTACGTAGCATACAAGTTTTGCTACATTTGTCATGTGTTCGATGTAAGAAAAATCGTCAATTAATCAAATTAGGTCATCAGAAACGAATCCAATCGTAGGTACTTTTGATTAATTCTAGACTTGACTAATAACGTAGAACTGGTGCAAACACAAGAGTGTGGTCTACTTTACTTTTATTGAACATCGATAGGTTTTAAAAAATGGTTACCTACGTAATTTACCCTCACTCCCGCAATAGTGGAAGCCCTGTGTCGCAGGAGACAAGTTTTCGATTAACAAACAAAAAGTACACCCAGACTTGGGACACGAAACTCAGTTCCATGAAGGAACTAAATCCTTACTTTCATAACAGTTGTTTGCACCCACTAGGGTAGGAAGGTAGGTTATTTGGGAAATAAAAAGTCATATGTTTAGTGGATTTAGGAGTATAAGTCTAAGGGTGCGTTCCCACTATGTCGTGACGATTGATTTATCGTGTCCTTTAAAGCGTTGTAGTTTGTGTATTTCATTGGAGGTAATTACATATAGGACGACATGATTAACTGTCGTCGGTCAACAGGTCAACAGATCCCAAACAAAGCAGAGCTTGTGTTATGGAAACCAGAAAACTGATAAACATACTTATATATTTCTAAATACATACATGTTATAGATAAATAACAGCCAGACACAGAATAAACCATCGTGATCATCACACAGAGTTTTATCTTGGGTGGGGATCGAACCCACGACCTCTTGCGTAGCAGTCGGACCCTCCCACCGCGCCACAGAGGCAGTCAAGTCAGACAGTCGTCGAACGATAATGTAATCGTGTTGAGATAGTGGGAATACGGTCTGAGAGAGACAAGACGTGTGTGGTACCAACCTGCAGCCTACATAGAGAGGTACCCGCGCGCGGCGGAGCGCCTGCGCCCCACGAGGTAGGCGACGAGCACCACCACCACGAGCCCGCCCAGCGCGCAGCCCACCGCGATGGGCACCGCGTCCGGCACGTCACCGCCGCCGCACTCGCGGGCTACAACGTACACGGGTATTGGTTCAATACAAATACAAATAAACTTTATTCACAGTAAATAAGGTTTACATAAACAGGTGTTGAAGTATAATAATGTCAATTCAAGCCTATTTAACTATTGACAATAGCATGCAAATCAATTATTATTAAGTAATTACATTAGTTTATCTCTAATAACATAGCAATACATTAATACATTGATAGATACATTATAGATTTTCATAATATTGTATAAAAAAAATATTTTTAATAGTTTGGATTCTTTAGCTAATCTCCAATTAAATAACATTGTACATTTTCGTAACATTATTTGTAATTTAGAAATTCTTTATTGGAATAAAATGTTTTTTTCTAAAAGCCATTTTTTTAATATGTTGGTAAACCTGCTCAGTGGTAGCTATTTTATTTCTTTAGGAATCTTATTACATATTTTTTTGCAATAACACATACACACTGTATTTAATGTATGATGAATTAAATTCTTTCACTGTTGGATAGCCCATTTATCGAGGAAGGCTATCTGCAAAGGCACGCTACGATCAATACGAGTGGAGCAGCAATGAGAAATGTTGCAAAAACGGGGAAAATTTACGCAGACGAAGTTGCGCGGGACAGCTAGTGATTAATAAAATATCTTATTTAATTTAACGTACTCTTAAATCTATTGTCCGTAGCTTCGACCGACATTAGCTGCAGAACAAAGACCTGTCTCTACCATTTCTCTCCACCCTGACTCGAAGTTGTGTCGGTTAACTTCAAACTCGGATAAATCCCATTCTGAGAATTTTTAAGTTTTTGGTATCAAAATAAAGGGTAAAAAAAACATATTTAAACTATTTTATCAGTCTAATATAAATCCATATGGTTTTTGAGAAAAAAACTGTTAAACTCATAATATTCTATCAAAGTCAGATAGATCCAAGAGACAGGGTTTTTCAAATGTTATGTCCATCTGAGCCAATCAGCGAATTGCGTTTGTTCAATATGGCCGTCAGTTGATGTAAATTTTGCGACACAAGCACTGTACTCTCCCGCTTTACATTGTTTTTTTTTATTATTTAGTCATTTATGAGCCATTTGTCATGGAAAAATCAATTCAATTTGTGTCGCCAAATAAAGCCCGGAAGCGGCCTAATATAAACCTACGCCGTAGGAAAGAGGAAAGAGCAAAAATTCGGTAGTTTGAAATTAGTTCGTTTGAAAATCTTGAGTTGATACTAGGGTTGTGCTAACCGTTAACGATACTTTTTAATAACCATTTTTTATGTTGTTCTATTGTTTCAAAAAAATCCGCTTTATTAATTGATGTTCGCAAATTACTGAAAATGCACTTTGGCCAAGATTGGGCATCGTTGGTGCAATTAAATTATTACAAACAAGTGCTTAACAGTGAGAATGTGATAGGGCGACCAATCCACGAAGAAGAAAATGAAGAAGATGACTCAGAAGAAATATTAAATTTTGTTGAAAATAATTAAAGATTTTAATTACTCTTTCTGTAAAATATAACTAACTTGATTTCCTTATTTAGTTTGTATTATTTTTTATAAAATATGTGGTAGGTAACTGAATAAAACCATATTTAGTCAGCTACCACAAATTTTACTGTCGATAGTATTACGTGACTTTGCCGCTACCACATCCCTAGTTAAAATCGTATTTTTTCAAATCTAAACAAATCCAGATCTATTATATCAGAATTCTATAAATCCACACTGAGTTCTTTCAAACGTAGATAAATTGCATTCCATTATATCAAATGAAGGTAAATCCATGAGCTCGTTCGGCACGCGATCGAGGCGGACGCGTTTACCTCAGTTCGGTTTATTATTATTTAATACCTGTGCAGTGTGTGAGCGCGAGCGCAACTTGTTTACGATATCTCGGTCGGTCGCATCGAGGTACCGCT
Organism: Herminia tarsipennalis; assembly: GCA_945859575.2. Lineage (NCBI taxonomy): Eukaryota > Metazoa > Arthropoda > Insecta > Lepidoptera > Erebidae > Herminia > Herminia tarsipennalis. The sequence continues at coordinate 26,103,611 of OX243841.2, read as the reverse complement.
ATGCGGCTACCTGCCTACGCCGGACTCATTAATAAATGACAAACCCCGGTGTTAGCATGGATGAGTTGTATACCTTAGATTTGGAGAACGGATATACAGTGACCGTGTTTGAGGCTGAAGGAACCGAACAAATATCGGAGACTGACATGGAACAGCAGGTGGACATGGGACAGTTGGAAGCTAGTGTGGAGGAAAGCGATCAAGTTGAAGTAATTAGGGAGAAGAGGAAAAGAAGGGACGCAGAGGATACGGACAGTGGTGACTGGACTGAAGTAATAAGAAAAGACAAAAAACAAAAAGCTGATAAACATGAAATATACCTCTCAAGCAAAGAAATACTGCCTAAACAGTTTGCTTTGGCTAAATTATTTAGCGCAAACCAAATAAATCATATCGAGAAGGTTAAGTACATAAACCCGTATAAGGTTCGCGTCGACGTCGCGAAAGAGGAGACGGCAACGCAAATAGAAACATGTCAGGCTATTATAGAAAAAGGCTGGCATATACAAAGGGCGATGGACAGGAGTGATTCATATGGGGTGATTAAGGACGTAGACTTGCACTATTCTGAAGAGGAAATCTTGAAAGAATTAACATGCGACAGCACAATAAAAGTACTGTCCGCAGTACGCCTTAAGCGTCGGAGTCGAGAGGTAGAAGGAAACGGCTGGGTAACAAGCGAAGCGGTACGATTAGGATTCAAAGGAGCATTTATGCCGCCACACGTGTACGTAAGCGGACTACGTATCAAAGTAACCCCATACATCTTCCCGGTCTCTCAGTGCGCTAGGTGCTGGAAGTATGGACATATGACCAAGCAGTGCACGTCGAAAACAATAGTCTGCCCTAAATGTGCTGCAAATCACGCCAATTGCGAAACAAATAAATTAAAATGCGTCAATTGTGGCGGTAGTCATATGGCACTACTAAAAGCACAATGTCCAGTGTTCCTCAAAGAAAAAAGACTGAGGGAAATTATGGCGGAATTCAATTGTACCTACAGGAGAGCACTCACAATATATGTACCGCCTAACCCTCCTACAAGAGAAATAAACACATCCCAACCTCTACTGCGCACACAATTGCATGATGCCTCGGACTTACAATCGGAAGTTACACCTACTTTCGCGAAGGTACTTCAATCGACAGGTAAAGTACAAGAGATACCAAAAATGAAGAAGCAGCATAGTAAGGAAACTAAGACTGTAGGCAGTGAGCTACCTGCCTGTTCTATGACCTACGAAACGTCTACGGAATCACCCCAGCATGAAAACAGGAAAAAAAAACCGCTGCAGTTCGATGAATTGTTAAATAGGCTTAGGGAAATTATATTTATCAGTGGATTAGGGATACGATCTAAAATTAATGGAGTTATTAAGTGTTGCTTAGAATGGTTTATGTCTGTTGTTGTAGATTACGTTGCTGACTGGCCTATACTTATGAGGATCTTTGATTATATCAGTAATAATGAGTGACATACAACTCATACAAGATATTAAATTTAACCTATTCCAATGGAATGCCCAAAGTGTTAGACCGAAAAAACTTATGTTTGAGCAATTATTAATATCAGAAAAAATCCACATAGCCGCAGTCAGTGAAACTTGGTTAGAGCCCGACAGTTTATTCAAACTAAATAATTATAATATTTATCGTCTCGATAGGCATGACTCATACGGAGGCGTAGCTATCGCTATTCATAATTCGATACAATCGCAGAGTGCTACCGTACGACTCAACAACACAGGTATCGAGGCGCTGTGCGTGAGAATATTAAACTGCCCGCAAATAAATTATATTTTATCTGTTTACTGCCCGTCAACCGTCCATACTACGCAAAACGATTGGGACGAATTATTTAACAATTACACAAGAAAGACTGTTGTATTAGGTGATTTTAATGCCCATCATTCATCTTGGTCTTATAAGAATGAACCAAGGGGAAGCCAAATCTTTGATTCTCTTTTACAAAATAACTTTGTTGTAATTAATAGCGGTGAAACAACACGTATTAGATTGGTAAACGGAACACTACAAAAGTCGTCCCCAGACATATCTTTAGCTACTTCGGATATCGCATTGGGGCTGGATTGGCAGGTCTTAAACGAATCATTAGGCAGTGATCATTTATTTATTAAAATTTCCTTTCTATGCCGCAGTAATTCGGTAAAGGTTAAAAGACTTAATTATAAACGTGCCGACTGGAATTCATACAAGAGTTGTTTAGATCAATTATTTTCCGATTTTCAAGTGAATAACGACACTCAAAAGGCCTATGATTTATTTATGGAATACATAAATATCGCAGCTCACCTAAATATCCCACTTATTAAAAATAGTCAGACCGCGACCTCTAACTTTGTCCCCAAGCCATGGTGGAATGCAAATTTGTCAAAAATGGTAGCCGAGCGAAGACGAGCCCTTTCAAGGTTTAGAGGTAACCCCACCCCACAAAATTTAATCACTCTCAAGCGCAAGATAGCTGAGGCGCAGCGCGAGATACGCCGCGCACGTGATGACGGTTGGCGGCACTTCTGTTCCGCTTTAGATGAGTCCCTTACATCTGCGGAGCTATGGCGTAAAATGCGATGGATGAAGGGATATAAAAGTTCTAAATCAACCATCAGTTTGGACGAAGCTGATGAACTACTTCACTCGCTGGCACCGGATTATGTTGTCCAAGATCAACCACTTTTCTCATCTTACTTTCCTAAATTAGAAATTGAAGTCTCCATGCAGGAGTTAGACAGGTGTATCAAACATAAGGATACATCTCCTGGATGTGATGGCGTCATATACAAGATGATCCAATACCTACCTATGAATGGTAAGCGTGCGTTGCTTTTACTTTATAATAGATTCCTTTCAACTGGTTTTGTGCCGGTACAGTGGCGGGAAATACTTGTTACTCCTATACCAAAATTAGGGCGTAATATGTGTAGTATAAAAGCTTATAGGCCAATTTCTATGATGTCATGCATTTGCAAAGTATTTCATTCTATTATAAATATGAGATTAGAATGGTATATTGAAAAATCAAATAAATTATCTCAAAGCGTCATAGGATTTAGAAAGGGTAGGTCGTGCCTGGATAGCTTGGCTCACTTGGTCACACGAATACAAATTGGTTTTACGAAGAGTTTGTGTACAGTGGGATGTTTTTTGGACATTGACAACGCGTATAATAACGTCGACATTGTAGCCTTGTTATTAATACTGGATAAACTTAACGTTGGATCCAAAATATGCATTTACCTTTGGAATTTTCTTAAAGAAAGGTATCTTAAAATACGAGTAGGAGATGGATTTATAAGCAGGATATCCAGTAGAGGCTTGGCACAGGGAGACCCCCTCTCTCCATTATTATTTAATGTGGTGACCATATATGTTTGCAAATATATAGAATCCGATGTATTTATTTCACAATACGCAGATGACTTCGTTATTTATCACACCTACAATAACGCTATAGCCGGTTCTAGACAAGTGCAAAAATCAATAAATACCATGATTGACATAATAACAAATTTAGGCCTGGAGCTCTCGGCTAGTAAAAGTCAAGTGTGCGTATTCTCAAACAAACGTTTTAGAGACACGGTAAATATTGAAATTAAGGGGATCTGTTTGTCTGTGGTAGACACAGTCAAATATTTAGGTCTCTGGTTAGATAGAAGTTTACGGTGGACAAAACATATAGGGGAAGTACATGATAATTTACAGAAATATCTCAGTATATTTAAAGTTTTAGCTGGATCTGGCTGGGGTATACACCCATTACACCTAAGAAGATTGTACATTGCTGTTATCCGCAGTCGCGTAGATTATGCGAGCCAATTATACAGCAACAGTAGTGATACAAGTCTTTTCAAATTGACTAGGATACAAAACCAATGTATGCGAGTTATTGGTGGATATATTAAAAGTACACCAATACACGTGATGGAATCAGATTTGTTGCTCCCCCCTCTTCATATTCGTAGACAATATTTAACTTATAAATACTGGTTGAAATTGAAGTCACTTGAACACAAGGATATGATTACTGACCTAGATGACCTATCTTCATTAATAGCACAAAGAGGTTGGAGACGACGGCGAAAACCACCTTTGGTCGCGATACATGACGAGCTAAATGTTTTAAATCGAGTTGCGACCAACATGGGTATGTTTTCACTCAGTATATGGACGGGCTATGTGGATTTATCAAATATTATCCATATTAATATAAATATTTTAGACAAACCAAAACATGGATATATATCTAGTATACTTAAATTGTCATGTGAACAGTTCATAACAGATAATTATAGGGAATATTACAAAATTTTTACGGATGGGTCAAAAACCAGTGATGGGGTTGGAGCGGCTTTCCTAGACTTTCAACTGGGAGACAAGATGCAACTAAGTCTACATTCCAGCATGTCTATCATGCATGCAGAGCTGGTGGCTATATCGGAAGCACTGTCCTATACGCAGACTTTGCATACTGAGAATATTGTTATTTTTACAGACTCGCGAAGTGGGCTCCAACATCTAACACATTGTGGGTTTTCTAACTTTAGGGGCATTCCAGTGGCATATGTCATTCTAGAAAGTTTAATAAAATTAAAGAAATGTAAGGTTAATGTTGTGCTTCAATGGATACCTTCTCATGTCGGGATTCAGGGTAATGACATAGTCGATCAATTAGCTAAAGAGGCCATTCATTCTGGAATTGTAACAGATTACCTGCCAAACACAGGGGATGTACTGAGTCAAATTAGACGAAAGTGCCGTGATATATGGTCTGAATATTTTGACGAAAGATCACGAACTAAAGGTATTTGGTATAAAATATTGCAGCCAGGTCTACCGCGCTCGCTTTGGTTCGGTTCCGATATGAAAAGGCAAACCATAGTCACAGCCTTGAGGCTTCGCTCCGGTCATTTTCCTTTGAACAAGTTTGCATATATGATGCGCAAAGTCGAATCACCAAACTGCTCTGTATGTAACGTGACAGAAGATATACACCATATTCTCAAGGAGTGTGTCCGGAGTGAATCATCAAGGTCACAGCTCAACTTAGCCAATCAGAATCTAGGTGTATATATGTATGCATTATCCATGCCTCTGTCGGATGAGGCAAAATTAATCTACAACATGTTCCAACTAGTGATAAGAAATAGAATGTAATATTTTACGTTTATTGTAGCTCCAATGAGGGCAGCATTATCATGTGTGATAAAGCCCTTTTTTCTTACTCAACAATAAAGATTAAAAAAAAAAAAAAAAAAAAAAGGTAAATCCAATCTAAATATTATTTTTTTGTAACTATGGATGGTTCTTATGCTAAATTTGCTGAACATAATGGTTTTGCTCAATAGTGTTGTCATAATAAACAAAATACTGCATATTTGAACCATCAAAGTAAGATGATTATCATTTTTCTTTTATACCTCTAAAAAGGGTAGAGTGGATTTATCCAAGTTTGAAGTTAATCGACACAGTTAATCAATCAAAAATGTATCTTCCAAAATGACCTGTCCAAATAACAATAATATCTTGTATCCCTATCACAAATACTAACTTTTCAAATCACAAACAAAACACTGGCAGCTTTGTCACTTGCCATGAAAAAAACATCTGTCATCTAAATATTGAATGACGTTTTCAGTTTTATTACAATTCAAATCACAGTTTCAATAGAAAAACTAATACGTTTAACATGGGTATTTAAATAACAATACCATTAGGTACCCAATCGTACAATTAAGGAAACTGGGTCATCCCAGAAAATCAAAATCAAAATGGACCCAGAAACTAAAACCGACACAATTTTACCAAGATCAATCATAAACGAAACGTTAAAAGACGATGTTGCAACTAGAAATTACTTTATCAGCGTTGAAAAAATACAGCAAGAGGTAGGTTTTATAAAAGATTTGGCGAATCAAAAGTACGCCGGATTGAAAGCAATAGCGAACTCTCCAGATGGAAAAGTTTTAAGTGTGATGAGTCAGGTGAAGGACTTGGCGAGGAAAGCCTATGATCATGCGTTGGTGGCTGCATCTTCAGCAGTCACGGTCATCCAAGCCCAAGGAGCCAAGGCTTTGGAGAACATCCAAGATTACTTAGATACTGAACCGCGAAAGGATCGTTGATAATTTTATAACAAACAATGAACGTAAACAAAACTGGGCGGTTATTGGGGTCTCTTTCCAGAATTCAAAATCAGGAAGTAATAAATTATAAAGTTTGACGACAGCTGTACGATCCATTGGTGAATAAATGCCTGTGAACTTTGATTCGGCGTGTCACTTCGATTTTGCGTGTCATTGCGATTCGATTCGACGGCCTGGTGGACCTTAGTGTTCTTCATTAGGTAACTATATTTAAAAAAAAGTGCAAGAAAAGTGCGAGGGCCGTATCTAATTTTATTTCGTCTACAAACACTCATATTGTCTAATTAATTTGTGTCATTTAATGCAATAAGTTATATTTATTTGATTTCAAAATAAATGGTTGTGTCACAATTATCCAGTTTATGTTTTATGAAACAATGTCGTACTTATAATAACTTAAAAAACGTATTTTAACAAGAGTTGGTTTGATTTAAGAAAAAACTCAAGTTTTATACCAATCTAGCTGTCCCGCGCAACTTCGTATGCGTAAATTTTCCCCGTTTTAGCAACATTTCTCGTCGCTGCTCCGCTCCTATTAGTCGTAGCGCGGTGTTATATAGCCTATAGCCTTCCTCGATAAATGGGCTATCCAACAAAAAAAGAATTTTTCAAATCGGACCAGTAGTTCCTGAGATTATCGCGTTTAAACAAACAAACAAAAAAACAACCAACTCTTCCGGTTTATAATATTAGTATAGATTTAAATGTTGTCATCAATTATATTTTAAAGAAAAATAAGTTTACCTTCATACTAAACAGCGCGGTCGTTCAATTTTATTATTGTACCAGTATGAAACGAAGTACGTAATATTATAAGTATAATATTGACTGTGAATGGAATCAATAGATAATACGAAAAGGACAAGCAATATCTTATGATATGAATTGCACTTGAGGTACAACTGACTCTATTGTATTTTAAGTGCAACTCATAATTAGAGTATATCAACAATAAGTGTACGCCGTTTTACGATAAACCTATACTAATATTATAAAGCTGATGAAGAGTTTGTTTGTTTGAACGCGGTAATCTTAAGAACTAATGATCTGAATTGAAAATTATTTCACTGTTTGGATAACCCATTTATCGAGAAAGGCCATCGCTAATAGGATATAACATCACGCTACGACCAATAGAAGCGGAGCATCAATGAGAAATGTTGCAAACACGGGGAAAATTTACGCAGAAGAAGTGGTGCGGGACAGCTAGTGTTGAGATATAATCATTGATTGCAATTTAATCTTACGATCCCATTTTTGCACAAATCTACTTAATTTAATATATAATACTACAATCGCACGAAAGCGGGTCTAAACTAAACATAACTAAATGTAGTCTCGACTACAAAATTATTGTCAATTGGGTAGATGACTACAATAACAATAAATTATTTTACAGTAAGGAAATAGCATTTGCAAAAATATTCCGAAAAACAATGATTTTCTACAATTTTATGTTGTTATGAATTTATAAACATCAAAACAAACATTGAAGCTACATGATTTGACCATACAAAAGAATGACGTTATTGTTTTGTATTTCATTTAAATTACTGAGGCACGCACAGCCGAGGCAATGTGCGCCCGAGGAAGCCCGAGCCAAGTACACACCGACCGAACGTTTGGCTCGCGAGGCTGCTTCGGGAACAGGGCTCGGTCGGTGTGGACCTGGAGGTCTACTTTAATGCAATTTAAAAAAGTTTCGATCAAAAATGAGGTGGTAATATACAGACAGATCCAGGAACATCTATTTAATCAACGTGTTCCAGAAAATTAATTAGAATTGTTCCCGTAAACTTAAGAAATTTAAGTAGAGTTGACCTACTGGCTATTGACTTGGTTTTACGATATAAAGATATTACAAGTTTCAAGTTATTTCCTAACCGACCCACCAAATTTAGATAAGGCATCGTCGCAGTCGTGAGGTCGCGGGTTGGAATCCTACCCATTATAATAGCGACGTGAACCCACTCCTAACAAGCCATTGAGCTTAGCTGGAAGGATTAGCAGGATTGCTAGTAATATGGGATCACAATTCCACACAGCTAGTTATATTTGAAAAAAAAAAAAATGTTGAGCCATCAGGGAAAAGTAGTAGTTGATCAGTTTAGTTGATCGGAGTGGTTACGACGTGTGCTAAAAATCCGTGTAATAATGGTCGTTGCTCACCCATGCTCTATATTCGCAAGCCACCAGAAATATGTAAGGATCTTGGATTCTTTTAAATTATTTTTTAATCCACATTAAGAAGAAAAATAAATTTTATTGGAATATCAAACTTATTTTAAACAAAAACATTAAAAAAACTATCATTACACAATATAAAAATATTGTTGCATATCTCCGAAGTTCGTGACGACTTGCTACAGTGCAGCGTACTAACTGAATCGCATAACACTTAAAGAATTCGCCAAAAAACCGACAGCGGGTGGAGCACTCGCAACAAGCGGCTCGTTGCTCACTTTACACATCTTTATAGACAAAATATTTCTGAGAGATTAAGAAAAAGCTTTGAATCAAAACTTTAATAAAACTCTTTCATGATAATATCCAAACGTCAAACGTGTAAATGGCCGAAAATTATTTCCCAATTGTCACGCATACAATTCTGTCACTATCTGTCACAAAATGAAGATTTATTTACAACAACAAAACAAATCATGGACGAAACATTTTGAAAAACACATCACAACACAATTATAAAAAAACGATGGACAGTAACAATCGATCAAATAAAATATCCTCATAACATAAAAGTGAACAACTATTTCAACACAATTTTAAGCTTATTGTGAACCAATATGGAATCAAAATCGACCAGTGCTAAATCGTCTAACCCTTTTGCAGGTATTAATATATCACAAACTAATTCCAACGACTCCAATAACTTACAAATTTCAGATACAAACATAAAAGAAATCGATTGTGAAGAAGACGATATAGTGAAGCAAATAAATTCAGATTTACTAAAAGTATTAAATAAACGTGAACACTCAGATATAGTTAAAAAGATTGGTGTAGATTTGATTTTTAAAGAATATGATAAAGCTAAGTTTTCAGGCATGGAATCTAAGACAATTGAGGATTTGATGAAGCTTAAAACTATTCCTATAAAGGTAGCTCAAAAGGCTCAAAAAGATGAAAAATCTGCACAAGAAACGCACTATGAGACGATGTGTACTATCAAATGTGCGATGAACGATATAACTAATAAGGCATTATGCCAGGTGACTAAAGCAGCTAGCTCTGCGACGTCGTTAATTCACAAGCAGTATAGCAAAGCATTGGATAACTTGGTAACAATATTGAACGAGGAAGTTATTTGTGATAAAAATGATAAAAATAATGTTAACGAAGAGGAATGTTGCTGTAACCCTCCGACATATGATTGTATATCGCCGACCAGCAAGAAATAGCTTTAAAACACAGACACATAATAATACAACAATGCATTAACTGAAAATGTGTCAATTTTGAGATATCATACTCGAATTGTCTACCTGCCATAAAATCGTAATTTAATTAGTGCAAAAAACAAATATGAATCATCATTAATTTATTGTCCAACCATTGAAGCCTAATCAGCATTTCGTAGTTTCTGAAAAACAGTCTTGTATCATTAGTGCAATATTTGCGTTGCCCTTTTGTACTCTCGGTATTTTGTTTTAGAGATTTTTACCGACGGGATTTTGTAACATATTTGTGTATGAAGCTATATACCCTTTAAAAAGCAACGACTATATTTGCCACGCCAATGAGAACTCTAATAAATTGTAATAGTGTTCAAAAACAATAAATGTACAAAAACCTGCTGTCTAAGGCACCTGTCCCACCAACGACGAGCGACGATGAGCGAGAAACGAGTAGCGATTTATCGCTCAAGAAACGTACAACAGATGTATTTTGTAGATCCCGTCCATGTAAACAAAAGAGATGCAGTATAGAGCGAGTACTTGCCGGCAGTGGGAACACTCTGCGATCAACTATTAATATGTGTATCTCTTTTGTTTACACGGGATCTATATAAGTATGTAAGTACGTGTCTTGAGCGACACGTGCTACTGGTTACTCTTTTTTTCGCCGTTGGTCAGACAGGTGCCTTATTTAGTATTAATTAGTTCCCGCGTATGATAACTGTCTTAGGAGTCCCGTTATTATAAAAAACGTTATTATAGGACAAATCTTGTATCTCTTTGAGTTTGAAATAAAGAGTGATGAAAATTTCACAATTTTATTTTTAACATCCGACCAAAAAGAGGGAATTTATTATTTGAAATCGATAATTTGTCGCTAAAGGTCCCACACATAACCAGTCCGTCGGTTAATCGCAACAGAGCAGACAAACTTTTCTATTAAAACTTTTAAACCAACGTGACGGCCAATGCAACCCATAGTGTGTACGCTCGCCGCCTGTGCGATCTGCTCTGTCAGGTATTCCTATAGGCTTCACATAAGCAAGTAGCCGGCCGGCAACCGTTCAGCTAGTATAAGACCTCACAAGCCGCTGCCGGCGCATGATCTTCGGTCTGAAACTGCCGGCTGTCGACTGCTAGTGTGTTGCCCCAGAGCCGGTTTTCAACCATTACCGATAGGCAATAATGTGAATTACAGGCGGCTCGATAGGGTGATAGACTGCAGGCGGACTAGTAATGTGTGGGACCCTTTAAAGTGACCCCTATGTGTTTAATATATGACCCCTATGGCATAATATCGTCCAAACGTATGGAAGGATTTAGATGAGTTTTTCTTTTGTTAAAAAACAGTTTAATCATTGTTTTTAAACTTTCGCGATTTTTATACATATTAGATACATTTCGGGACTTAATCGCATGAATTATTTAAAGGTTTAATAAAAGGTTCGTACCTTCAAATAATTTACGCGATTAAGTCCCGAAATATTTCTAATATTAAATAGTTTAATCGTTCTTGACTTTGTTTGATGTAAATCAATTCAGTCGTTTGTAAAAATAATTATCATTTTATATCAGGTCATTGAAAGGCTGAAGATTTGCATTTGGACTGCTCTAAAAAAGAGTGCAATAATTTCAAGGTGCGATGTATGTAAGTTTATGGGTTTCTATATTCCATCGTAACTTCTAAACTGCTTGAACGGGTTCAGATGAGTGGGATATTAGAATCGTTAAATTACTACTGAGCTGAGCTACTGAGCAACAAAAGGTTTGTTAAAAAAAAAACTATATGTCTTGGCATTTCTAACTAATTTCTTCTTATTCAATATCAGCATATTTAGACGACTTCTAATTATGTTTTTCATTATAATTCACTTTGTTATTTATATGGGCAATCGCGTCATTTAACTTTCTAATTAGCGCAGTCATTATTATTTTTTTGTTGGTAAAAACAGGGTATTTTATAAAGATGTATAATAAAATTTAAAATGTGTCATTATAACGTGACCGTTCACCAATGAATGGAAACAAGGGCACATCCATAAATAACGTGCATTAACAACAATTCCGTATAAAACATGCGCACGCGCCGACTGACGCGATAACGCGAGCGGCGACTGCACATTGTTGATATTAATTACACTTATCGACAATTACGACCGTTTTCATCAGTAAATGGTTATATTTATGAAAATTATATGCCACTAGCTTTTTTCCGCAGTTCCGCCCGTGCTTGTTCCATTTTTGTAGCTTACTAGTGACCTGTTTCGGCTTTGCTTTGATTTTTCTCTATTATTTAGCATAATATGCATATGTTATGTCTATAAACTATCGATAATGAGAACTGCATATCAATCTGTTGCGTAGTTCAGATGATCTAAGTGACTTTGTTTTTATTTCCTGTGTAAACATAGAATGGATAACAAGAATACTTTCTTCTCGGCGTTTCAATAATAAACATTGCAAGCATTAAATATTATGTGGATGGCTTTGTTCTTAAAGTCATTAACTCCATTTTCTTTGTTGTGACATATAGTCATTTCTTTTTATGTGCAATAGATAGGGCACACAGGATATGAGGTAATGTCAGTTCGTATTGCACCGCACCAGCAACTTAAGAGCAACCTGAGTTGCTTGTACGTATGGTAGGTATATGATGAGGTCGCTAGATATAATGAGGTAACAATAGAAACTGCCGCCTAACTTAGTTTTGTTTTATTTTTTTCATCATTATTTTTGATGTAATCTATTGTCGATCTGCGTTGAAGATGAATGTCGCAAAAATAAATGAATGGTAAACAATCAACTACAAAAACTTCAGATGAAAGCTGTCAAAATTTATATTTGAAAATCACACTAATCACACTAATATTATAAAGGCAAAAGTTTGTGAGTATGTGAGTGTGTATGTTTGTTACTTCTTCACGTCAAAACGGCTGGAGCGATTTTAATAAAATTTGGTATGGAGTTAGCTGACACCCTGGATTAACACATAGGCTAATAAACCGCGGGTAACACCGGAAATCCATCTTAAGTAGATTATAAGGGAGTCCCTTATAATCTACTTAATATAAAAACCACTTTTACTTATTTTTATTTTATAATAATTATTTTCTCTGTGTAGATTCAGAAGTCTAAGCAGTCAAAAATGCATATTGTCTATAAAACTGTAGTATTTTTTTTTTTTTTTAAAGGTATCTAGCAATGTGGTATTATGGTTTCACATTACTAGCAATCCTGTTAACCCCTCCAGCTAACCACAATGGCTTGTGTTAGGAGTGGGTTCACGTCGGTAGTATAATGGGTAGGATTCGAATCCGCGACCTCACGATTACAAGAATTAATGTAGTACAGAGTTAGGTTATGTAATGACTTCTATCAATAAGTGTACAACAATATCATCAGTTGGAACACGAGGAAGTACCCATAATTTGACGTTTTCAAACAGTCATTGACTTGGTTTTATATATATTTGAAGTTTGAGGTTAACTCACCAGCACTGAAGCCACTGCCGGCAGTAGTCCTGTAGGCCTCCTCCTGCAGCTTGGACAGCGTGAGCGTGCCCATGATGTTGCCGGGGGCGGAGTCCGAAGACATGTTCAGTTTGGTGGGCTGCTTGCAGCGGTACGACGTGGCCAGCGGGGTCTGCCACTCCACGCCGTAGTACAACTCGATTGGGACTACGACTGGAAACAATTAATATACTATGGTGTAAATAATTGCCTCGGTGGTGCGGTAGGTGTGTCCGACTGCTACGTAAAAGAGGTCGTAGGTCCGATTCCCACATGGGACACCACTTTATATAATCCACAAATTGTTGTTCCGAGTTTGCGTGTTTAGTGTCCGTGACTTGAATGTTTTGTAAAGTCCTCTGCGACACAGACCTTGTGCATTATTGCGAGTTGCCTTTAAAAAAAAAACGTTGTACATGACAGTTTTATTAAATTTTTAGGGGTTCTTGACTGACCTGTTGGTCTAGTTGTTAGTGACCCTGACTGCTAAGCGAGAAGTCTTGGGTTTAATTCCCATCCAGGACATTTTTTTGTGTGACGAGTATGAGTTTTGATTTTGTGTCTGGGTTTAATATATCTTTAACTGTATGTAACTATTTATCTGAGTATGTTTATCAGTCGTCTGGTTGCCGTAGTACAGGCTCTACCTTGTTCGGGATTACAGCCGTAAAGACGGTTTGCTAAAACCTTCCCAGAATAATATGCATTTGAATAGCGAAAACTCACATTTACACTAGTATAAAACGTTGTCCAAGGTTAGAAACACCATAGATATAGACTGGAACATAGGAGCAAGTCAGCAAAAATTGCATGCGGTTATGTGCTTGATGATTTTTTTTCTTGATTTTCATTTGAAGTCGGTTAATAAAAAAAATATATATATAATAAACTTACGTCTATCAGCGAAGAGCTCAGGCGCCAACGTCATATTCAAGCTCTTGACGCCATAATTCTTAGTGGTATCATTCTTGTGGTAAGTGATGATCATAGTGTTGTTGACGGTGGCATTCACAGTCTGCCAGCTGAGGGTCAACTGTTGGTCCCCGCTGCAGTTGCCGGAGAACGAAGCGTTGGCTGGCACGTTCAGGATCACGTACGCGAAATCTGTTACATTGCTGCTTGCTGGAAATGGAAGAAAAACATGTTGTAAGAATAATAGGCAATGTTAATTTTTTATTTTATTTAAAATACCATGATTCGTGAGACTCATCAAGATGTCCAACATCGTTTGATGGAGTGTGCTAAGAACCAAGGCACTAGGGAAGCCATTATGAAAGATTTAAAGATAAATCGTATAAATGTTGGTGTAATGCAGAGCATTCTAGCGGAACCAACATCTAAGGGCGCAAGGATGCTCTGTAAATTGGTCAAGTGATAGTCGTTTAAATTATGTAATATTTTAAATAAGTATCTACTGTACGATAATTGAATATGGTATGATGAGGCTGGCATACTTTTTAGGATAAAATCCCCAAAAGAAAAAAAAAATCGTGAGACTAAGTTCATCTTTGAAACGGTTGGATTTTCATCAAATAAAGCTTTTCTTATGAAATTAAAAGACGAGCAGGTTGTGATACTATATAGCGACCGGTGTCAACATACCGTGTGTCAACAAAATTCTTACCAGCACTCAGCGATCCTTGAGCTCATAAATAAATTTCGTTGTTAGTAATTAAAATTACCCTTGCCGAAAAACAGTAATGTGTTTCTCGTCAATATTTCTCGGAAGAATGACAAAGAACCAACCCTATTGAACGGGGTTTTTAATAAAAAATATCATATCCAAATTAGTCCATCCATTTAGGCACCACAGACAGACACACAGATACACAAATTTAAACTGACAACAGCCCTCCTTCTGCGTCGGAAGTTAAAAAAAATACGCTTTAGTGTAAGTATTTTAATGCTACTGGTATCTATCAATAAAAAAATAATAAAAAAATGTACAGAATGCCAGGAGAAATGAACAAGGCAAATACACGCGGCCACTGTTTTCAAATGCTAATGTTTACAATGTTTGTTTGTTTTCCACCGGTGCTCTGTTGCTATCACTAATAACATCATGCTCTAAATTAATTTTCGATACTATGCGGCAAGAGATACTTATGCAGAGTTTGGACATTCGCAAATGTTAATCGACTTATGTAGCTGGCTGTACTAATAAGGTTTTCTTTCCAATAAGGGTGGGTAGATGTTGAAATGGAATAAACAAACTGTCTATCTCTCACTCTTGTGTGTGTGTGGACACACACACCAGAAATGTTATAAAGTTAATTTTATTATCAGTTGTGTGCAAAAACATCTACACATTCATGAGCATTCAGCTTTTGACCCAGGGGGAACAACCACATTTTAACAATTCGATTATCGGACTGTTGTGTGTTAATGAATGTAATTATTTTTTACTACATATATACTAGAATATTTTTTCGCACATGTAATATAACAAGGTAACGCTGCGCGCTGGTGGGACGATCTGGATGCCTTTGAGAAGATATGGGAAGAGAAAGCTGCAGTCAGGGAGATTTGGAAAAGCATGGGGGAGACCTTTGCCCAGCAGTGGGACAGTTAAATAAATAAAAAAAAACCGGTCAAGAGCCGGACCATGCTCAGTGTAGGGTTCCGCATCCGTTATTACAAATAATTGTACCTACTTCATATGAAAAAATCCGATTGGAAAAATTGCACCAGCAGAAGCTAGAGCTATGTTAATGGCAATTACGTCCTTTTGTTGAGAAACGCATTTTTTCGGCAATAACTTAATGGCGGTATATCAGATCATGTCGAAAATAATGTTAGTTTAATATATTTATTAAACTCTACCTTTGTGATCATTATCACGTTTTTTGGTCACACGGTTCTAAAGATAGGTGGGGAAATAATTTAATTTATATGCAACATTCGGAGCGACTGTTTCCAAAAATACTAAGTATAAGTGGAATATTTTTACATTTTGTGTGTACAAAATTTCATACTCCTCCGCGCAATTCTCGTTAAAAGGGGTACAACCTTTTTGCTCCACGTATTAATATACCTATAGATATAAAATACTGGTAAATTTGTTACTTAGGTACCTACATCAAGTTATCGATAGTTGGATATTTAACTCTAAATATACTTGTGACCTTGTTGACTTTATTATTTGCATTTATTATCCTTGAATAAATATTAAATCGTATTTTGTCCTCTTTATATCTTCAATGCCTGCCTTTAACGTTTTTTTAATTTTTTTTGCGCGCTTATCATCAGGGCTACCTAATTATAATCTGTTTAAAGTTTTTACTATAGTTAATTATACTGGCGACTGTTTTAGACTAAAATTATAAAGAGGTTCAGGAAGCAAGGGATCCGTGGCGAATACGCCGATTGAGAAATCAACAAGGTTAAGCAACGTTACCACTGTGGCCCAAAGACAGGCGGCATTATTCGACAAGTTTTGCAGGATAAAATTAATCGAATACATAGTGGCGCATACATCAGCCACGGAACGTCAATATGGCAAAAAAATAACAGAAAACGTTTATGAAACAAACAGCAAACATGAACGGTGACTCATTATAATACAGTCAATATTTCAAGAGACCTATATCTAATCATACTTTAAACATTGTATGGTAAGTAAAATAATATTGTAAACAGCAGCTGTGCAAATCTTACAAAGTGTAGGTATAAATATAGTACCAATATACCCCGCGTGACTAGAGAGTTGCCTGAAATCCTTTCATATCTCTACATCACAAAAGAACCACTCAACAAAATAAAAAAATAAATAAAAAAACACGGCATAAATCGATTTCTGGACAGAATCGACATGAACTGTATACCAAATTTTAAGGTTTTTAAGGTTCCCGAAAACTGGGCGTGTGAAAAGCAGAAAGACGTCTGGCTGGTTTCTATAGCAGGTACTATCTCCCATATTATATATGTGAACCCACTTAAAGTTGTTTAGCAATCATTCATTTAACATCCATTAAAAAAAAAACAAAATTCTTTTGTCACTTAGGATGCAAAACAACTCTTGTGATACGTCGGGATTCTACATGTACATGTAATGCCAAGTTCGCAAACAATAGGTAAAGCCGGAGAAAAGAACCTGGCAATAAAAACTAGCGGCCACTCTTTTCAAATTGCCAATTTTACAATGTTTCAATGTTTATAAACTCGATATGGGGGTAAGGTGCTGCGACTAATATACTGTACACCATGTTAACGGGCTGATGCAAATTTTAGTATGGTTAAGTTTATCGACAGAACTTAACCATAGTTAAGTTCTGTCGATAAAATCTGTTCTATAGGTTTTGATTTCGATTGCGGCTCCTAATCTCCCTCCGGTCGTTTCATCGAGTGTGGTGAGTGAGCAAGTAGAGTGATAATTTTGAGTTTAAATTAATTAAACAATGTGATTCATTTCCCCTACAATGTAAAAACCAGGAAACCAAAATAGCTAGTACAATATGACCGCTCTGGACCAATCATACGGATAAAAATATTTAGTCATAAACACCCCAGACAGATAAGCAATCAGTTGTGTGTAAAAACAGTTTCATTTTAAATGACTCATGCAATGTCAAATGAAATTATTCATATCACAGTACAGAGAATAATCTAGAAAGGCCGTCATGACATTTTGCATTGGAACGTTTGTCACGTTTCACCAGTGCACACACACAGTGGCGGGTGGAGCTAACATGTTTTCAAATGTCTTACAAAGATCGGAGTAGTACATTGAAATTTTCTACTTGCATCATAAATGCTTATAAACAGAATAAGCAATTTTCCCAGCAAGTCGTTCCGATATTTCGGAATCACATTGATTTCAACCAAATATTGTTCGTGCTGCTAGTGAGCTAATTAAATTACTTTTTATCTCTAAATGTAAAGTTTAAAAATAAATAGAATTGCAGGTTTTTCTTGTGTCGAATCGATAGGTTCACATTTTTTTCACTATATTATTTTTAATGTTTAAATAACGCCCTTACTTTTAAAAAAATATAAATTAAACTGTTTATTTTTTTGTGATTATCTCAAAAACCTACTAAACGGATTTCATCTGGCTTTTATCTATCAATATGAATAGAGTCATTACTGAGGAAGGATCACCTTATTTCACTCTACCTACTCCGATCACTGGTTATAATAAACATCAGTCACAATTAGTAGCGCGTCCGCCCCGCTCACAAGACCATTCTAACCTCTTTTTTTTAGTTCTGTGATTTACGTTATATCATTGAATTGTTGTTTGCAATGACTACGAACAAAGGAAAAAAAAAACAATTCGTGTTTCATAAGTAGGTTAGCACTGTCTCTGCTTTGAGAACTGTTATAACGACATTGAGTTAGAGCCCAAGTTACTGTTTAGTTTCATCACGTTTTCATGGAGAATGGATTTAATAGAATTCTAGTTCAAAGAAATCTAGGTTGACCAAAATGCTATCGTAAGTCTGAGTTTTTCTCAAGAAAAATGAAACTAGCTTACTGAGGATCTTTTTGAATTTGCGTTAGCCTAGTGATATGCAATCGAGAGGGTTTTAATTCTACCCATCGTACTACCGTCATAAATCGACTCCGAACACTAGAATTGGTGCAGACTAAGATGCGAATTTGGGCCTAAGCCACAAAGGCCACCGCTAACAGCTGTTCGTTCTTATTTTGATAGATAATCAATACTATACTAATATTATAAAGCTGAAGAGTGTGTTTGTTTGTTTGAACGCGGTAATCTCATGAACTACTGATCCGAATTGAAAAATTCTTTTACTGTTGGATAGTCCATTTATCGAGGAAGGCTATAGGCTTATAACATCACCCTACGACTAATAGGAGCGGAGCAGCAATGAAAAATGTTGCAAAAACGGGAAAAATTTACGCAAACAAAGTTGCGCGGATCAGCTAGTCGGGACGCTGGGCGGGTGTAGGACGATATAATATTGGTCTTTTCTGGCTTCAGGTCGCCTTCACACATGTTTGGCTTCATTAAGAAGTGCCGATCGGGTAGTGCATTCGTACTGGCATATTCATCCACATATATATTCGATTTTACCGCCAGGCCTGTGCTGAATTATGCCGGCCGGCTTATCTATACTAATATTATAAAGCTGAAGAGTTTGTTTGTTCGCGGTAATCTCAGGAAGAACTGATCCAAATTGAAAAATTCTTAGCCCATTTATCAAGGAAGGTTATAGGCTATATAACATCACGCTACGACCAATAGGAGCGGAGCAGCAATAAGAAATGTTGCAAAAACAGGGAAAATTTACGCAGATGAAGTTGCACGGGAAAGCTAGTGTACCTATATATATGGCAACTTTTACCATTGCCACCTTGAAGTGGTTTAAAACAGCTAGCCACAAAGTAACAGTTGCTTATCAAGGGCTTTATAAACCGTCTGGGTATGTAGTGTGCAGTGTTGTGTTAGCTGACAGATAAGGCACGCCCACCTTTAACAGCTAGCTAACTACTGATAACGTGTTAACATTTCCTTGAAACGTTTTAAGGACTATTTATTATAATATGCTCCTAACCGATTACCAAAAACAAGATGGAATGATATCCGCCTAACCTTGGGACCATACTGGACCAGAGTGGCAGAGGATAGAGCTCAGTGGAGAGAGCTGGAGGAGGCCTATGCTAAGAGGCACACCGGATTGCGAGACATACTATAATAAAGTTACCTGTAGAAAAGGTACTAACAGATTTGTAGTGTTTTCGGAAAAAAGGGCTTTATTATCTATACTAATATTATAAAGCGGAAGAGTTTGTTTGTTTGCTTTGTTTGTTTGTTTGTTTAAACGCGCTAATCTCAGGAACTACTGGTCCGATTTGAAAAATTCTTTTTTCGTTGGATAGCCCATTTATCGAGGAAGGCTATAGGCTATATAACATCGCGCTACGACTAATAGGAGCGGAGTAGCGACGAGAAATGTTGCAAAAACGGGGAAAATTTACGCATACGAAGTTGCGCGGGACAGCTAGTATTATTATATCCGATTACCATCACGCTGGTTAATCTCACTAGGGACTAGCCGACAACAAGGAGAAGTGTACAGACGAGTACAGTCTCCGTTAACAGATATATATAGCGGAGTGACATTTACGGTTACCGATTTCAAAATTTGTATGGATCGTCAGTGGTGACGTTGCTTAACGTGGCAAATATCCTGTGAACGCATTGGTTTGTTTATTTCTTTGATTTGACTAAAAAACACATAAGTATTTCTACTAATTATTGTATTCTACTAATTAGTGTACATAGGAGTAACATAAGAATTGCGGTTTTGCCTTGTATAACGCCATACTTGTAGTAACTATTACTTATCTATACTAATATTATAAAGCTGAAGAGTTTGTTTGTTTGAACGCGATAATCTCAGGAACTACTGATCCGAATTGAAAACTTCTTTCTCTGTTGGATAGCCCATTTATCGAGGAAGGCTATAGGCTATATAACATCACGCTACGACCAATAGGAGCGGAGCAGCAATGAGAAATGTTGCAAATATGGGGAAAATTGACGCATACTAAGTTGCACGGGACAGCTAGTAAAGTATAAAGTTATGAATCATATAGCAGTATAGTCTAAAAAATATATCTGTAGCCTATTTCCGGGACCAGATTTAGAGTAGTTTCTCTAGATTTAAATATATAGCGAAGCGCACTAGGCTTCAGTACTAGTAGATAAGCATAGCATAGGTCTCGCAATGGAGAGGTAGCGGTCTCGAATCCCTCCTAAAACAAGTAGGTACTACAGACGCGAAGTGAATCTACTCCTAACACAATAACGCAATTTATATGAGCTGCAACTAACATTGGTAGTCATCTTTTTAGTTTTTTTGGAACTAACATTGCTAGTTTTCTTTGCGAAACTTTTATAAAATCTCAAGCGCAATTTGTAAGTATTTCATTCTATTATGAAAATATATATATTACGGGTCTTAATGGCTAATAATTTAAGGTAAAATATCTTGTTTATTGCACGACGTTTCGACCGTATTGCAACGGCCGTGGTCACGGGTAGGTACCCGTGACCACAGCCGTTGCAATATGGTCGATGCTTCGGGCAATAAACATGATATTTCACGTATATTAAATTATTCACGCGATTAAGATCATCGCCTGCATGTCTGATGGGTCGCACGCTGCAGCCCTAAGCCATAAAAACGGCGAGACCTATAGACATTCACGGAGAAGCGCGAGCGCCAACTTATTTGTATTTTTGCCTACTGATAATAAATATCAATGTAATTGTTGTTATGTAGTCTGTGCCCAAATCGCAACAAAATAAACGTTTTCTTTTCTTTTTTTTTCTAATATATATATTTTCATAATGTGTACAAATCGCGAAAGTTTATCAACATTTATTTCATTCTAGTTCAATTAGCCTATGGTAGATGAGGCCTTATTTAGCTCTTCATGCAGTATGGAATTTAAAAATATTTCGCTGAACGTGTCTATCTCCTTCAATTTAAAAGGAAAACATTCCTCATTATACAATGCACACGTACGTAATACAACTTAAGTAGTAGGTACCTAAAGTACCTAAACTATTATGTGACCGAGTTCCTTTCTACGCTACAGTGAGTCATCTGGCTGAATCATATCCAAACAGCTCTGCCAGCCGTGATTTATTTACATATATATTTCAAAGAAACGAGAACTAAACCGAAACGGATTTCGTAAGGTAAGCGAAAATCTATTTCCACGTAAACTCACGGAGTTAAGTAACTAGTTTTATAATGATCAAACGGTGATGATGACTCCATTCCCTCCCTATCATAGTCCGATGGGACGGATATCCTAAAAGCGACAAGAAAGAGATTGATAGCAGTACCGGCGGCTTAAGGTGCTCCTCTCTGAGGTATAGAGTATGATAGTTTTCGAAAACGGTCACCTGACTTGACGAAAACCTCAGTCAAGCGATAAGTGGATAGTATTGGTATGGCATTGATTTACGTTTGCGTGGAGTTATAACACCGACAATAGTATAATATAATAACAATAATATCTTGGGACAACTCACATAACGCTATCTGATCCCAAATTAAGCAGAGCTTGTACTATGGAAACCAGACAACTGATAAACATACCTAATTATATATTATAGATAAATAACGCCCAGACACAGAATGATTCATCATGCTCATTACACAAAGTTTTATCCTGGATGGGGATCGAACCCACGACCTCTGGCTTAACAGTCAGGGTCACTAATCACTAGACCAACAGGCCAGTCAGGCCGATGCAGATGTTAGTACACTAAAAAGCTTCTCGACATATGTTCGACTTCCGAAATTTAGCCCCACGTGGTAGGTACAATACACTTGGCTACACGATACATGGTATCTAACATACATATAGTTTTTATTTGATTCACAAACCAGACAATACATTTATCACCTGCCACAGTTCAGAGACAAAATATAACTATTTTATATATTAGTGGTGAAGGTTCCTTAGTAGGTACACCATTCTTTTCGGTTTCCCTTTGAATTGTAGTTACTAAATATTTTAGGTACAATGAACCGTGGCCATCAAGATATACATACAGTGTCGGGTTACCTTAGATGTTTTTAACCCTTCGCTGTTAGTCTAGTGGTTAGTGACCTGACTGCTAAGCCGGAGATCGTGGGTTCGATCCCCACCCAGGATAAAACTTTGTGTGATGAGCACGATGGTTTATTCTGTGTCTGGGTGTTATTTATCTTTAATAAGTATGTATTTAGAAATATATAAGTATGTTTATCAGTTGTCTGGTTGCCATGGTACAAGCTCTGCTTAGTTTGGGATCAGATAGCGTCGTCTGAGTTGTCCCAAGATATTATTATTATTACACTGTTATATACATACCTTTAAGCGTATTTATTAGATATATTTCGAGACTTAATCGCGTGAATTATTTAAAGGTACGAACCTTTAAATAATTCACGCGATTAAGTCCCGAAATATATCTAATATGTATAAAAATCGCTATAGTTTAAAAACTTTAAACGTATGTTCAAAAATAGCGAACACAACATGAGTAACACTATCTACGTATTAATATGATACTAATTAGTAATTACATATTTCTCACGGCTCCCGTGTGTATATCGGTTATCGCGATAAGATACCTATTACTACCGTCTTTGCACATATTTATAGGTTGATTTTACCAAATATATAATTTGGTATATACCTACCAAATCTTATGAGCGCAGCGGCGGAGGGTCTTTAGAACGCCATTACTTTCGGCTTCCCTTTGGATTGTAGTTACTTAGTATTATGGGTATAAAGAACAATGTCCAGCACAATATATTTTTGAATCGGGTTACCATTAAAACTTTAACCCTTCGCTTCTAGTTCAGTGATTTTCATGATTATATGTATAACTTCATGCCTTAATTGCATTTGGGTAATTGTTGTGTCAAGTCAAATCAGTTTCTTTTTATGAAATACTAGCTGTCCCGCGCAACTTCGTATGCGTAAATTTTCCCCGTTTTTGCAACATTTCACGTCGCTTCTCCGCTCCTATTAGTCGTAGCGCGATGTTATATAGCCTATAGCCTTCCTCGATAAATGGGCTATCCAACAAAAAAATAATTTTTCTAATCGGACCAGTAGTTCCTGAGATTAGCGCGTTTAAACAAACAAACAAACAATTAAACAAACAAACTCTTCCGCTTTATAATATTAGTATAGATGAAGACGACACCCTCTGTAAAAATTGCTTGAATTTACATACTATGAGGTCATAAGTAACTATTCGTCAAATCATTTACTTTTATTATTTGTTTTAATAATTACAAATTTCAAAAGCTAATACATTGCAAACCATAATTAATTTACAAAGCATTTTATGACTTACTTTTGTTTGATTTTCCTTTTATACTTTTAAATATATCTTTGTTTCTGTCATCCCATGTTCTGTGCTAATAATAAACATGTTTTCTTGTCACTTATATGTCGAACTAATGATGTGTTAAAATAATCGTATAATGCAAGGTTCATTTAATATTACGATTATTGCGTGTTTGAAGCAGCTTATCATATATTTAACTGATCCAACGTGACCGATAACGAGGGACTACTGGGTTTACAGCTCATTTGTAATAATTGTAATGTAATCAGAATTAGAAAACATCTTATAAATAAAATTCTCGTGTCCGATTTTTATGTAATTTTTTATGCATATTAAGTAGGTCTGAGAATCAGCAACTATCTATTTTTCATACCCCTAAGTGATAAGGGTTGCCCACCCCTAACATTTATAACTATACTATAATATTTTAAAGCTGAAGAGTTTGTTTGTTTGTTTGAACGCGATAATCTCAGGAACTACAGGTCCTAATGGAAAAAATATTTTACTGTTAGATAGCCTATTTATCGAGGAAGGTTATAGGTTTTATAACATCACGCTACGACTAATAGGAGCGGAGCAGCAAGGAAAAATGTTGCAAAAAGTGGGAAAATGTACGCAGACGAAGTTGCGATGGTCAGCTAGTTTAGCTACAAATTTAACTTTTCATACTAGCCTTATCTAGTGCATCACGTGTAAGCGACAATTGGTAATGTCTATATTTCAGGAAGCAGATTTTTTTTTTCTATTAAAGATAGCTAGCAATGTGGGATTGTAGGTCCCACATTACTAGCAATCCTGCTAACCCCTCCAGCTAAGCTCAATAACTTGTGTTAGGAGTGGGTTCACGTCGGTAGTATAATGGGTAGGATTCGAACCCGAGACCTCACGATTGCGCGTCCGATGCCTTAGCCATTACTCTACCACCGCTTATTCATAACTTAATTTGATAACTTTTAATTATACTTAATTAAGTTATTAAATTAATACTTAAATACTCATAATTGTGTACGACTGGTGTGCGTTATGTGGTCGATTCCCACATAGGACCTGCGCACTGTAAAACATTTCAGTTCATGGGTGTACCCTGGAGGGATTTGGGGGTTGAAACCCTCACGAAATTAAAAAAAAAATAGGTGCACAGTTTACATTTGACCGGTGTTTAGTTAACTGTACCTACCACCTACTCCTCCCCCCCATGAAAAGTCGAAAAATGATCTTAGGCGCCCACGTCTCGGTCTTTTTGTTTTTACCCGACGGCGCCAGAAGCAGAGTAATGTTTTTCGAGTGTAGTTTCTTTGGCCCTTAGTACAGCCCACGGACGTACAGTACGGCTCGAAGGATTTCATCATATGAGATGTGGGGGTATTACATAGGAATTTTACATTTAAAGTTTACTTATAAATGTTAAGTAGTCGAGTTTTCTTGGCTTTAGGTATAATTTAGCTGACCCGCGCGACTTCGTATTCGTGCGTCAATTTTCCCCGTTTTTGCAACATTTTTCATTGCTGCTCCGCTCCTATTGGTCGTAGCGTGATGTTATATAGCCTTCCTTGATAAATGGGCTACCCAACAGAAAAAGATTTTTCAAATCGGACTAGTAGTTCCTGAAAGTTCAAACAAATAATCGTGAGGGTTCGAATCCAGACCATTATACTACCGACGTGAACCCACTCCTAACACAAGCCATAGAGCTTAGCTGGAGGGGTTAACAAGAGGAATGTGGGACCACAATCACACATTGCTAGTTATCTTAAAAAAAAAGCACTTCAGCTTTATAATATTTGTACATATACCTAGATTGTTAAAAATATTATACCAATCGCTAGACGACTTATTAAACACTAGCTTTCGCCCTCGGCTCCGCCCGCGTGGATGTCGGTTATCGCGATAAAAACTATCCTATGTCCTTCCTCGGGACTCAAACTATCTCCATACAAAATTTCATCTAAATCGGTTTAGCCGTTTGAGCGTGAAAGCGTAACAGACAGACAGACAGACAGACAGAGTTACTTTCACATTTATAATATTAGTATGGATTACATGGCCATTCATGCGATAGATATAACAGCACTTTCCGATCTATCCGCAGTAGGTATGAAACCTATGAACAACGGTCCGCTGTGCGATATCAATGCGTGTTCAGAGGGGCGTTGTTAAACATGTTTATCGACAAAACAAACAATATTACTGCATATAATACCTACTTGTTATTAACCACACGCTAGGAAAAATTAATTAATGAATGGCAGGCTTATAACCGTTATAAAAGCCACATGAAAAATTAAAAATAAGACTGCCCATAACACAAACACGTTAATGGAGGATATAGCCTCTGTGGCGCGGTGGGAGTGTATCCGACTGCTACGCAAGAGGTCGTGGGTTGGATCCCCGCCCAGGATAAAACTTTGTGTGATGAGCACGATGGTTTATGCTGTGTCTGGGTGTTATTTATCTATAATATGTATATATTTAGAAATATATAAGTATGTTTATCAGTTGTCTGGTTGCCATAGTACAAGCTCTGCTTAGTTTGGGATCAGATGACGTTGTGTAAGTTGTCCCAAGATATTATTATTAAATCAGTATCTTTTTATGAAATGTCAAAACGAAACACTCTTTAAAAAAATGTATGGAATGGGTACTGTGACGTAACGTCACAACTTAGAATCCTTACTTTTAGTATTTGTTTTGATGATTTTAAATTTTTACAGACGTTAAAGTGTTGAATAACACATTTATTAAGATCTTGTTATGACACACTATTGCTTGATTACTGAAAATAACAAATATATTTGAAATCGTCTCAATGAAGCCTTTATTTTGATGTCCAATATGGTCTTTATTAGAAAACTATTTAGTGTAACGAATGTTTTTTATAAATCGAAAAGTTTTTGAGGAAAACTACGGACCGGGTTTAAAGAATCTTATATACATATAATTCGCAATATGCTAAATAACCAAAATAGCCAAAATCATCCTTATGTAATTAATAAATGGGCCCTAATGGTGAATTCGTTATAACTGCTACTAAACGTGGGCAAATCCGTGAGCAAGACATAGCAAAGTAATAGTCATTTAAGGCCATAAGGCTTGCCTTTTCTTGAAACAGAGAATAAGCATTGCCATACAACGTGGCAATGCTGCCAGCCTTCTCGGCACTACTATACCGGTTGACATCGACGGGGAGGAGTTCTTCGACGCCTAACTCCTTTTTTGACTCCCTTTTTATGTAAGTAATCCTTTTTTTTGTAATTTACTAGGTAAGTTGTAAATAATGTTAATAGTATGTATATAGTTCGTTCGTAGGGTAATCTAGCTTGTATTTAATAACATTGTAAATTTTAATAAAATACCGAAACGTACAATAAATAAAATTTCTTTTAAAAACATATTATTGTGTGTATTACTAGTATAGTATTATATTATCTGTGGTAATATTAAACAATATTATTATTTATATTATTACCTACCAAACATGATATTATATGAATATACAATTGTTAGTTTTGTAATACAATTGTATTACAATAGGGGTATTCCCCGATATGAGGTGGGTACTCCCATCATTCAAAGTCCACAATGTCCGATAAGATTAAAATGAATAAATTATAATATTATGTTCCCCATAGCAGGTAAATAGATTTTGTCTGTTAAACATGACATGATTCATAGAAATATGTATCACGTAACAAGTAACTATCGTTAAATCCAAGTTAAATCATTTACTTTTAATTCATTCACTTTGTCGGCATAAGTAATATGTGGTGGATCCATAGACAATTACAGTCTTCTAGCACTAACAGTGTCTGAGCTAAGAGGTGGACGGACGGACATAGCGAAACTAAAAGGGCTCCGTTTTGCCACTTTGGCTACGGAACCCTAAAAATAAACACGTTTATTTTTAGCACAGACCATGAAATTACAGAAACAAATATATTTCAACGGCTACAGTAAAAATAAATAATTTTATACTAATCAGGCAAAAGTATTAAAATTACCCTAAAATCTAAAACTTGGAAGCGACGGTAGCCTTATGGGTAAGGGATTGGCTAAGTAACCGAGAGGTCGCAGGTTTGAACCCTCCATCTGCCCACCATTATGCTACCGACGTGAACTCATTCCTAACATGAGTAATTAAGCTTGGCTGGTTTAAGGAACTAACTTTAAATATATCCTAAGTGAGAAATGATTCAAGAATAATCATCATGATTTCAAAATATCTTTACAATGACACATGACATAGTTACACAAGCAAGCCGGGCAAATGCCTGCGAAAAATATTTTGCCCGGAAGGGCTGATAATACTCGTAAGTTATCTTCTTTCCATCTTTATTCTAAGCAGGTTTTTCGAATTTTTAAATTTGTTTTTATTTAGTTCTTACATTTTAGTAGTTGTAAGATGCGATAACTGTAACTATTAAAAATTTAAGTGAAAATGGTTGGTAACAAACTTTAAATCGTTATAACTGCTACTAAACGTGGGCAAATCCGTGAGCAAGACATAGCAAAGTAATAGTCATTTAAGGCCATAAGGCTTGCCTTTTCTTGAAACAGAGAATAAGCATTGCCATACAACGTGGCAATGCTGCCAGCCTTCTCGGCACTACTATACCGGTTGACATCGACGGGGAGGAGTTCTTCGACGCCTAACTCCTTTTTTGACTCCCTTTTTATGTAAGTAATCCTTTTTTTTGTAATTTACTAGGTAAGTTGTAAATAATGTTAATAGTATGTATATAGTTCGTTCGTAGGGTAATCTAGCTTGTATTTAATAACATTGTAAATTTTAATAAAATACCGAAACGTACAATAAATAAAATTTCTTTTAAAAACATATTATTGTGTGTATTACTAGTATAGTATTATATTATCTGTGGTAATATTAAACAATATTATTATTTATATTATTACCTACCAAACATGATATTATATGAATATACAATTGTTAGTTTTGTAATACAATTGTATTACAATAGGGGTATTCCCCGATATGAGGTGGGTACTCCCATCATTCAAAGTCCACAATGTCCGATAAGATTAAAATGAATAAATTATAATATTATGTTCCCCATAGCAGGTAAATAGATTTTGTCTGTTAAACATGACATGATTCATAGAAATATGTATCACGTAACAAGTAACTATCGTTAAATCCAAGTTAAATCATTTACTTTTAATTCATTCACTTTGTCGGCATAAGTAATATGTGGTGGATCCATAGACAATTACAGTCTTCTAGCACTAACAGTGTCTGAGCTAAGAGGTGGACGGACGGACATAGCGAAACTAAAAGGGCTCCGTTTTGCCACTTTGGCTACGGAACCCTAAAAATAAACACGTTTATTTTTAGCACAGACCATGAAATTACAGAAACAAATATATTTCAACGGCTACAGTAAAAATAAATAATTTTATACTAATCAGGCAAAAGTATTAAAATTACCCTAAAATCTAAAACTTGGAAGCGACGGTAGCCTTATGGGTAAGGGATTGGCTAAGTAACCGAGAGGTCGCAGGTTTGAACCCTCCATCTGCCCACCATTATGCTACCGACGTGAACTCATTCCTAACATGAGTAATTAAGCTTGGCTGGTTTAAGGAACTAACTTTAAATATATCCTAAGTGAGAAATGATTCAAGAATAATCATCATGATTTCAAAATATCTTTACAATGACACATGACATAGTTACACAAGCAAGCCGGGCAAATGCCTGCGAAAAATATTTTGCCCGGAAGGGCTGATAATACTCGTAAGTTATCTTCTTTCCATCTTTATTCTAAGCAGGTTTTTCGAATTTTTAAATTTGTTTTTATTTAGTTCTTACATTTTAGTAGTTGTAAGATGCGATAACTGTAACTATTAAAAATTTAAGTGAAAATGGTTGGTAACAAACTTTAAATCGTTATAATTATATCCTAAACGGTAATTCAAAGTGAAGAATGATTAAAGAAACTTCATCATGATTTTGAAATATACCTTTACAATGATACCCCACATGACATTGTTGGCTTTAACTTTTCTGTGTATCACAATATGGCGCCTGGCTGTCGCTATTTTGAATTTTGATTGCTGCCATGTCTTTAGTGATAGTCGCAAGATTAATACGAATCGATTGACGTATGAATCGTCAAAATCGGTCCACTCGTTTGGCCTGAATAGTGCCACTCAGGAACACACATACATAGGCTGATAAACACATTATCCTCCTTTTCGTCGCGCAGTCGGGTAAAAATGTCTAAATATAGTACGGTGTGATAATATTTTCTATATGGTAGTAATTAAAATTTAACAAGGTCAATACCATTATTATTATTTTTTATTATTGTTATCAATAAAACCATACATAGAATTTTAAATTAATTTGAATATGAAATATATTCTTATATTATTGAATAATTTATATTGTTGAATACATTTCTAACATTAATTATTGATATCCTTTATTATATATTTATAACCGATATCATGCTAAGGGAAGTTTAATTCCACTTAGTATGTAAATAAGTGTTATCAGCCTACCCTACCCGGGGGTAGGGTAGGCTGTAATAGAACCCTAGAAAAGGTTTCACGCAGGTTCTATTGTCAGAGTTAGGCCCCCTAGGCTATATACATATAATTCTGGGTTCCGAAAGCATAATACGTACATATTATAACGTTACGGCCAGTATCAACAGAAACATTCCAATCGCACAGTAGATCATTTTCCTTCTTATGAGGTATAGGAAGAAAAATATTATAAATAATTATGGTTATCTTAAATAATCACACATCACACATCACACATATATTATAAAGGCGAAAGTATGTGAGTATGTGAGTGTGTATGTTTGTTACTTCTTCACGCCTAAATGGCTGGAGCGATTTTAATAAAATTTGGTATGGAGTTAGCTGACACCCTGGATTAACACATAGGCTAATAATCCGCGGGTAACATCGCGGGGCACAGCTAGTAATAAATAATTCTACGAGCAATTATAAGAACTCTCACTCTCTCTCTTTGTCTGATTGGATGGAAATAATTTGGTCTCAATAATCTATCTATCGATAGATTTGGCTACTAGAGGTAGAATTTTGACATATTTTGTATGGAGCTTATGTCAAATATATACCTCTAGTAGCCAAATCCATCGATTATTGAGGCCGTAATTGAATAATAAATTAAAAAAAACTTACCATTTTTCTTGGAGTAACTGACATTGACTTGAGCAGCAAACTGCGCCACAATACAAGTGACATTGGTCTTCGTGTCATTGACAGTCCAAAGACCTTGTTCTGGGGGCGGCACTGGCGCTGGCTTCGGTGGGCTAGGAGCTGGTGTTGTTGTACTGGTGGTACTAATCGTGGTCGTGCTAGGAGTTGTCGTACTAGACGTGGTCGTGCTAGTAGTGGTCGTGCTAGAAGTAGTCGTACTCGTGGTCGTGGGACGATGAGTTGTACTTTTAGGTGCCTCTGTACTTGGTTCCGTTGTTGTTTTTAAATCAATGGTGGATATCTCTAGTGGGCCCGTTTGATCTGTGGGTAATATGTTAAAATGTTAATCAGTTTCGAGATATTTTATAATAGCGCGAGGATTATAAAGATAACAAATGCAAAAGAAAAACGAAAGGAGTATAACTAACTTTACAGGAGCCATATAATTCGAATGACATAAAAAGTAGGATATTTTTGTGTCTTCTATAGGTTAATCACTGTTCTTTTATTATATTTAACGTTTTTGGGCGTCCTGGAAATTTAGTTAAGTATACCCCTTTTCACTAAAGGCATAAAATATAGAAAAAGTTGCACGAAAGTAAAAAAAACTCTAACAATATTTGACAGTGACAAGTCCCATAATTGAGTTATAATTTCCTAATTTTCGAATTTCAAACACTACTCAGATTAAGGATGCATGTTGACATAGGCATCTTTTGACCAGAAATGTGAATAAGTATATCCTTAAGCAACAGATGTTTGTCAAATCCATCAATAGAATCATTAATTATCATAGCTCAGTCTAGCTTAGCAATCCTATTAATCAGTTTGACTACAGTATCCCAGGGGTCTGCCCCACTAATCCTACTGTAGTCCTGTGATAGTATAACTGGCACTACTTCGTCTAAGTGATCCCATGTTTGTCTAAGTGGTCCCATATTTCCACCAGTGAAGCTTATTTGGCATTATTTAAAAGATCATATTTTTTTCTAAGAAGCTACAATTACACAGTTAAAGAAAAAAATCATTCCATCAGTGCCACAAGATCCTAAATAATGATGGCATTGAAACTGGTATAACCAAAATATTGGTGTTGTTTATTCCATGGGACTACTGAGACAAAGTAGTGTCACTTTGGGACTACGGAGTACAGTAGGTGGATTTAAGATCTAGATTTAAACTAAATAATGAGAATAAAAAATATTTATTTACTTAGGAAGCAAAATACTACACTTGTGAAAAGTCGATTCTACATTTACGTGTAATGCCTGTTCGCAAACAATAGGGAAAGTCGGAGAAAAGAACAAGCAATAAAAACTAGAGGCCACTCTTTTGCCAATGTTCAATGTTCTTTTCTTTGTTTGAAAACTGTATATGCAGGTAATTTGCTGCCACCATTATAATTATTCACCATATTAGAGGGAATAATATAATGGTGGCAGCACATTACACAGAATAATTATATATCTCTTCTGGCCCCGGTTTGGCTACGGAAGTCTCGGGTTCGATTCCTGAGTCAGGATTTCAATATTTTTCTATTTTTCAAAAATGCATTTATTGTATTTGTATAATTATATAATCCTACCGAATATTCCCAAATTTAGGAGGATAGAACTCTTTCACACAAAAGCTATGACAATTTTTTTTTACAGTCCAGTTATGTAATTTATACATCAGGATAGTACATAATGCAACAGAGGCGCAGCTGCAAGCAAAATCTAGTACTTATTTAGTAAACTACATTTCATTTTTGTAAATAATATTTTATTAATGATTGACAACGTGAAAATCCCCGGATTTTAAAACACACTATCATTTTATGTCACCAATAAATAACAAACTCGTACCATAAAATTGAGAGCAATTCGTACCTATAGGTAAAAGAAAAATAAATCTATACTAACATTATAAAGCTGAAGAGTTTGTTTGAACGCGACAATCTCAGAAAGTACTGATACGAATTGAAAAAATATTTTTGTGTTGGATAGCCCATTTACCGCGATAGGCTATATAACATTACGCTACGACCAATAGAAGCAGGGCAGCAATGAATACTGTAGCAAAAACGCGAAAAATTGACGCAAAAGAAGTTGCGCGCGTCAGCTAGTGTTACATAGAATCGATCGAATTTGCCATGGCGTTACGATTCAATCGGACCAGTAGTTCCTGAGATTAGCGCGTTTAAACAAACTCTTCCGCTTTGTAATATTAGTATAGATAATTTATTATTGACGATTGGATAATAACAAATCTGGGATCCCGGGTTATATCCATGATAACATAGCATTTGAGGTTCTAAACGGCGCTACCAACGCCGATCATATTTTTTTTAAAGATGGCTCGCGATGGTATCGCGGGGCGATATTAGAAACAGACAAGTCACAGTCATAATGTACACCCAGACTCGGTGGTCGGAACAACAATTTGTGGTGTGGATCACACAAAGTGGTGTCCCGTGTAGGAATCGAACCCACGCCCTCTTGTGTAGCAGTCGGACACACTCCCACCGCGCCATAAAGGCAGTCAAATAAAAAAAAACTTCAAATTCCAATTTAAAATGATATTTTAATTAGACAGGCAGTTTTAGCAAATTCAAATATGCTGCCAATTCCAGCTTTAGAATATTAGCAATGATATTTTTTTTATCAAATTACATCGAGGTCAACACAATATACCTATTTGATAACAGTTCTGAATTTATGTAGGAAAGGCCAACTACGGCCACTAAAATAATTCCGCATTACTGAACTAGATTTCATCCTTCCTTCCTAAAGGTTAAATTATTTCTAATTTATCAAAATTATTGCAATGGCTTACACAGGAACATCTACTACTCTACGCCTCACGCCTTTAACCCGCATTGAAAACAAAGGAGAATATTGCAATATAAAAAAAATAATTAGTGCCAATTGAAAGGTTTGCTGCCACAACAAATACAGCAAACTTTTCATTTGACAGAACATCTGGAGCCCCACATACTTAAGGTCCACCACAGGGCTTTGGGTTAACAAGCAGAAGATGGTACAAGGCATGACTTTTTCTAGTGTAGTAGTATGCTTCCTAAGTGAATAAAGAAATGTTGTATTTGAAGTAGGTAGGTACATGTACATCATATATGTATAATAAATCCATACTAATATTATAAATGTGAAAGTAACTGTCTGTCTGTTACACTTTCAAACTCAAACAGTTAAACCAATTTAGATGAAATTTGTTATGGGGTTAGTTAGAGTCCCGGGAAAGGTCATTCACGCTCACGAGTGAAAGCTACTTCCTTAATAATGTGTGTCCACTGTACATGAAATAATATCTTGGGACAACTCACACAATGCTACCTGATCCCAAACTAAGCAGTGCTTGCACTATAGAAACCAGACAACTTGATATTTTTAAATACATACATATTATAGATAAATAACACCCAGACACAAAATAAGCCATCATGCTCATCACACAAAGTTTTATCCTGGGTGGGGATCGAACCCACAACCTCTTGTGTAGCAGTTGGATACACTCCCACCGCTCCAGAGAGTTACACATTTTTGTTACTAGTAGGTATACTACGAGCCGAGTGTTAGAAAATAATAATAGAGGTTGAGAAGAGCCTATAAATCTATCAGTGCTACCATAAACATAGGCTGAATGATACCACTTTATAAATAGTAATCTATGTGTTTTTCTGATGTATAAACTACTGAAGTTTCATAATAATAATAATAATAAAAACCTATATATATCTTCATTCACTTATGAAGCAAAATAATACACTTGTGAAAAGGAAAAGTCGATTCTACATGTAATGTAATGCCTGTTTGCAAACAATAGGTACTGCTGGAGAAAAGAATGAGGCAATAAAAACTTGCAGCCACTCTTTAAATTGCCAATGTTTACAATGTTTCTTTGTTTATAAACTGTTTATGTATGTAAGGTGCTGCCACCATTATATTATACACCATATTAGTGGACAGATGCAAAAACAAGAGATAAAGAAGAATACATAAGATTGAATATATCAACCTCAATATGTACAAAATAGTAAGAGCATCCACTTACAATGTACAAACTATGTGCTTATATATTGGCCATATTACTACTTAGCTAATTAATGAATAAGAATAAATGTTTCGAAAAAGAAAAAAGAAATGGCCTTAATTTATCTTAATACTAGCTTTCGCCAGCGGCTTCACCCACGTGGATGTCAGTTATCGCGATAAAAGCTCTCTATGTCCTTTCCCGGGACTCAAACTATCTCCATACCAAATTTAATCTAAAGCGGTTTAGCTGTTTGAGCGTGAAAGCGTAGCAGACAGACAGACAGTAGTATGAAGTATGATTTTCTTACAAAAGTAAATCATTTTCATCTAATACCTAAGTAAAATTATCAAAGGATGACAACAATATTCTCATAAGTAAAATACAATAAACTGTACAATGAAATACATTAATAAGGAGCAAAGAACTACATCCCTTATCTTTAACAGTTATATAATTATTGATTGAGTAGTAAGCTCTTTGTATAAGATGTCTCTTGACTACATTCTTATCTAATTTCATCAAAATGTGTTCAGTAGTTTTGCATGAAAGAGAAAGAAACATCTATCCATCCATCTTCACAAAATTACAGATTCACAACATACAGAGACTTGTAAACTCAATTATGTTTGCTAACAATATGTTCCGATGATTAATATTAATAATGTATGTGAATACTTTTGGAACCAAATTACGCATAATTGTTACAGACAATGAATATTTTATGTTAGTTATTTAAAATGAAAAGAGAGAAACACCATTTTATTTGTTTCTTTGTTAATATATTGACAACACTGGGTATGAAATTCAAGGTCAAAAAATAACACAGTACCTAATGATTATTCCTAAACATTGTATCAGAATGATAAAACTATTTCCTACAAAGTAGGTAATAGTTTTATCATTCTGATATTAAACCTACAAAGTAAGTAGGTAAGTTTTATTGTGAATGGATGGAATATTTAAAAAAAAAATTGTGAATGTAATTATGAATTTAGTTGTGGATTAGGTACTTATTTGATTATTATGAAGGGAGTATAAGTAGTGAAGTACTGATTAGGTCATTCTTAAATACCAGTTATAGATATCCAATTAACTAGGATACTGTAAGACAATTACTTAACAACCAACAGTGGGTATATATTTTTCTAGAATCTCACAGAAAGACGGTAGTGCAAAATCGAGTCTTTTTGTCTCTAATTGCGCAAATAACGCCCAATCACGACAACAAAGCGCTCGAACGGTGCACTCGAACCGACATAACGATAAAAAGCAACAAAGAAAGAACATATTGCAACATAAATAATTTCTTGTTCATGGAACACTTACCAAGACACGAGCAACTGCATATTACCGCTAACAACAAACAAATTCTTAAGCGAGACATTTTTAATGTACTAATACGCAAAGTTTTTGCTAAGAATACACGAACTGTTCCACAAATAAAAATGCGGTGCAAATAAATGATACGATGTTAGTCCGGTTGACGAGAATCGTCCACGGATACGGGATGTCAAAATGGTGACAGCTCGGTGAGGTCGGTTTACAGTTTTACAATCTGTGGCACACGGATTGACAGCTGAGCTGGGTGGCCAAGCGATTTTTGATTATTATACTAAACACGTTATACAAAATTACATTTCAGATAAAAAAATATATAATGTAAATTGTGATAGAAAGGAAAAAAAAGAGAGAGGTGTCTGCCTCATTGACACCTGGCTGGAAGGTCTCTATTACAATTTCATTCAAATACATCTCCCAAAAATGTTTTTAATTGTTTTTGAACTTTCGCGATTTTTACACTTAATATAAAAAATCTTGAAAGTTTGTCTGTTTGTTTTTGAAACCTATGTTTTTAGAAAATTTGAGAAAAAAAATTTTTTTTAGTGCACCCCTTTTGGTACACCTTGACCGCAACATCAAATAGAAATGGAAATGTACTGGTATCTATCTCTGCTCTCGTGCAGAAAGGTTATAAGAATTTAAGGTTTAGTATCATAGTCCAGATTAGATGGTTCGATTCCAGCTCCGGTTTGGCATACGGGTCTCGAGTTAGATTCCTGGGTATGGACTTCACATTTTTCTATCTTTCAAAAATGCAATTAATGTAATAATCATTGTAAAAATAGCACTTTCTGAACTCCTCTGTAAGGTTCCTATTTTTGACTATGTAATGATAGAACTTAAGTGACGATAGGTAAAATAAATATTTTATATGTACCAGAATCTCATGTAACAAAATTTAAAAAAAAGCTTTTGTTTTTATATGGCAATGTTGTTTGACTGTGGCTTCTACTGTGTTGTTGACCTTTGATACTTTTTCGCTGAAACATGTATCTTAGGTTTACTTAATAAGAATGCGTCAGTATGTCGAGCTGATTTCTAACCACCAAACGTGTTTATGTATGAACAGGGAGAAGAAGGTAAGGGAAAAACTAACATTAAATATATTTATTTCGTTCAACCAGTGATGATACATTAGTTCGTTTGAAGCAGAAATTGATATTAAACCGATATTTAAAATTAAACTAAGTCAATAAAAAAAATATAACGATCAAAACTAGTTCGTCCTAGTAGGTTTAGGACTTACTTACCTTATCCTTGTGTTAAAATTTCTAAATTATAATTTCCTTATTTTTCATCAGATTCTGGTACACCTATATCTTATAAAAATATATAAACAACCTATAAAGGCTGATTTATATTAAACTACTAATTCTTTACATTTTAAAAAATGCCTTCGAAATTTTCATACCTTCACTACCTACTACCTTACTATTGTCACACAACCATCTACCACACATCTGTGAGAAAACGGAGTAAAATCGATGTTTTATTAATTTGTTATGTTATGAATGTGATTTTACTCCGTTTTTGTCTGTAGGTGGTTAGGGTCATAACTTTTTAAACAAGTGTTAGGTGATTTAGGGTTAATATATTAAATATTGTCCAAAACTAATATTACAAAGATAAGTAAAGAAGCCACGATCGGGAGGTTATTAGTATTTTAAAAATAACCCTGTTTAGCACAACCTCCAATGTCAAAATGATAAGTTTTCTGATCGGTGTTTTTCAGTAACACATTTTTCCGTCTAACTTCTCAGCCCGCAAACAAAAACGTGCGTTATGGAACTAAGGTCCAAAAAGAAGCAATCTTGACTTTTAAGTCAAGATTGCTTCTTAAAGACAGTATTATATACATAATACTGTGTGTATTCAATTTATTATACGGTACACATAATTTTTAATTATAATTAAATTATTTCATAATAACATTTTTTTCTACTGTTGACATAATTTCTACTATTTAAACATTATTTGAACGCTGGTATTATTTATTCTTGCTAGTATTTTGGCAACCCTGATTAATGAGGACCAAAATGCAGGGTATTTGATTATCATATTTCTTTCTCGCTTTGTAAAGCGATGGACCTAATGTTAGACGGAGACAGCATTTTACTACTCTGGTCGAATGCTCTTTGGTCGAGTATAGCCCGTTTTTGATGGCGGGAATTTCAAAGAGTGCGCTGTTTCCAGATTGGGGGATATCCTTGCAAATTCGGTGTTTTTTTCTGGAAAAATTGCTTCTGGGGAAAATGTGTGGGGGTAATTTATTCTATTTATTTATATGATTCATCTCTGGCTGCAGTAAAGTAAAGAGTGGAAACTGAAAACATTTCAGAATGAAATAACCTTTTTTTACGTTTGTTATAATCCCCACAAATCCCAACCACGACCCCGATACCGACCACAGGTCGGTAACGGGTGGTATAATGAAATAAACTACCATTTTATATTGTTTGACAACAGCCTTAATACATCATTATTTTTCAAATAGTGCAAAGCTCATACGCCCAAAATTTTTAGTTCAATAAATCATATAAAAAAAAGCGAGCAAGAGCATGTTGGACCATGCTCAGTGTAGGGTTCCGCGGCCTTGAACAATTGCATCAGCAGAAGAACACTTACGCCCTTTTGTAGAGAAACGCAGTTTTTCAGCAATAACTCATTTTCGGTTTATCAGATCATGCAAGAAATAATTTTATTTTAAAGTATTTATTATGCGCTACCTTTGTGATTCATCATATTTTCTAGTCACACACATGTATGGAGTGCCCCCCTAAAAATAGTTATTTTTATTTAAACTAATTACCTACTACAAGACACTTTTTCACCAAATTTCATCAATATTCATTGAGTGGTCTTTGAGTAAAATCCCTGTGACATATGGACGGACAGACAGACAGACGGACATGACGAAACTTTAAGGGTTCCGTTTTTGCCATTTTGGCTACGGAACCCTAAAAATGTGTCCTGGGTACTTTGTAGACGCGTAATGTTCAATCAATGGTTAATATTGAAAATATTGTGTAGATTGATTACACTTCAATTAAATAATAATTACTTGATTAATTAATTATTTGTAAAATATAACATGGTCCGAAAACTATCCCATTGGAATGTGCCATTGATTCTAAGCAACTCAAACTATACAAAGAATAACGTAGTATCAAAGCATACCTACATGAACTTATTTGTTTAGGCATTTAAGTAAAAATATATCTAATCTATACTAATATTATAAAGCTGAAGAGTTTGTTTGTTTGATAAACGAGTAAACCTGATGAGTTTGTTTGTTTGAACGCAATAATCTCAGGAACTACGGGTCCGATTAAAAAAAATCGTTTACTGTTGGATAGCCCATTTATTGAGGAAGGCTAAAGGCTATATAACATCACGCTACAACCAATAGGAGCGGATCAGCAATGAAAAATGTTGCAAAAACGGCGAAAATTAACGTAGTCGAAGTTGCGCGGGACAGCTAGTAATAATATTTATATAGCCTCTTAGGAGTAAGAGATGGGTTAAGGCGCAGGGAACAGGTCTTTACATATAAGGAAAAACACACAAGAAACTCTGAGCGTAGGTACTTAATCATTACTGGGTTTTACCAAAAATATTTCCTCGTATAACCACGGAATTGTAAGGATTGAGGTGATGTATTGTGTGTTTACAACAATGAAACATGAAGTCAGTCGTTGTTTACGCGTCAAGAGATGCAGTGCGTTTTATTATTATGTTTGTTATTAAGCTGTGCGAGTGCGGGGTCCGTCAGTGTGACCACCAGTGTGGGCACCATCGTTGGGCAAACGAGTGATGGATACGACACGTACTTTGGCATACCTTACTCTAAAGTCGATGAGAATAATCCGTTTGGGGTCAGTATTTATGTTTTATTGCCCGCGACTTCGTTCGCGTGGAAATTTTGATTCCTTTTTTTATAATCTGATTGTTTTAACTGGGCTTCAGTCACTCTAGGTGACTATGCCAGCCCCATAGGAGCCCTCAAGTTAACCTGACAATTATTCTACATTCATATTATACTTCTTTCATGCATACATATTTTCATGAAACACTACAAATTCTCACAGCTCTCTGATGTTGGTCTGCATAATAAAATGACCGGTAAAATTGACCTCAAGATAACAAATGTTATCGTTTTGTTTCGATTGGCTTACCTAATAGTAATTCAAAATCAGTACCATTTATTTCAGGCATCAATAGCCCATATATAAAAACATACCTTACAGACTAACATAAATACAATATTTACCTATAGTATGTTAGTAATTAGTAGTTATGCTACACTTGCACTATGTCTTTGTGCGTTCTTGTGGCGCATGTCCGTGCAAGCTACGAACAACTATGCCCTCTGGCTAGAAGTCTTCCTCCATAACGAGGTGCAGAAAGCAATCTGTAACTCGCACCACAAATGCCTAGAAGTTGACGTTGCGTCGCTACGTCAAAATCTGCACCCTCGGCGTATAGCGGATCTTCTGGCGCACGTACCTATTCCGAAAGGTCCTCCGCCTTGGTGGTGTAGTGCAGGCGTGAGATGTAGGTACACCGGCGTGTTTGGCGTCGCGATGCGTAGAGTGTGTTCAGGAGCTTGGCCGCTTCTTCTTTGCACCGTCACGAAACCATCTTCGGTGTCTTCTTTACCCCTGTTATTTGTCCTTTCCGGCTGATGCTTAGGACGAGCGACAGGGGAGCTTCTGGCTACACCGGCAAAATCTCGTGATGATGGTATATGAAATTTCATCGGAGCAGGCAATGCAGTCGACACGACGGCGTCGTTGAACTTCGCGCTGAAGGTAGCTGCGGTCACGGGCGTAGGCATGCGCAGCCCGCGGACGGGGCTAGGCCCATTTGCTGCGCATTTCGCTCGGTCAGCATTTGACACTGGCGGCGATGTCATCACAGGCTGACGCGTAATTTACGTGACGTGTGACCCAGATTTCGTTACTTCGTTGCGCAACTCGATGATTTGTTTGCGAATCTTCCACGTTCGTTGGCTTCAGAAGCATCATACTTTCTCTGGTCATCCGCGACGCTCGCCTTCAAAAAGACTATGTCTTTCAGCAGACTGGTGACGTCGACGTGGTTGAAAGTGACGGGAGGGAGCTTGTTGAAGTCTCTCGCCACAAACGTAGTCACGTCATCAGGATTGGTCTCCTTTAGGATCGTGATGATCTCCTGCAAACATTTCTTAGTCCCATCGCGTCGATGAAATACGAGTACCATCTGGGCGGTCTTGTGGAGAGCGCTGAACCGTAGCCACTTGCTTGCAGCTATATCGTCCTCACTGAAGCTTGTGCTGCAGATCTGGACAGCGGACACTTCGTCCAACACGTCCAGTTTCTGCTGCAGGAACGCCAGCAGCTCGTTTGCCACAAGCTCAGTGCTCATGGCTGT
Organism: Herminia tarsipennalis; assembly: GCA_945859575.2. Lineage (NCBI taxonomy): Eukaryota > Metazoa > Arthropoda > Insecta > Lepidoptera > Erebidae > Herminia > Herminia tarsipennalis. Next base: position 26,061,712 of record OX243841.2, on the reverse strand, counting down.
TTACTTCAGAGGGACAGCTCGCACCACGCCCAACACGATAATTGCTAATTACACATAAACACACGTCCGCATTCGAACGCGGCTGACTGTAGACTAGGTACGATATACTAGGTAATAAGTAGTAGGTACTTTAGCTTACTAGAGTATTATTAAGTGATGAAAATATATTGTGTACTTACTGTTCCTCAATCAATATTAAGATACAATAATAGCATTTTTGAATGATAGAAATTTTGAAGTCCAGACCCAAGAATCGAACCCGAGACTTCCGTATGCCAAACCGGGGCCGGAATCGAACCACTTATCTGGACTATGTTACTAGATCTCAAATTTTTCTATCCTTTCATGCACGCGAGTTGGGCCCTCGCATACGCCATCTAGCCCGTAGTTAAAGGACTATCACGGCTTTTTGTTACTGCTTCGTTACAGAGAGCATTCTATCAAATTATGATGTCGCAGGCCGAATATTATAGTAATTTTTATAAGCGTTTCTTGCCAATTACTTTATTAATACAATTATTGCATTTTTTCTTTCTTTCAAAAATGCAATTATTGTGTCAATAAAGTAATTGGCAAGATATGCTTAAAAAAATTACTATATTATTAAGATAGTTTATTCTTCTTACTATCGTATTGTTTTGACCTGAATAATTAGGTGGTAGGTACATAAGTGAATAAATAAGAAAATTTCCGAATATTTTACGAAAAATATCACTTTTTGGCTTCATGTTTTTATCTTCAGTAGATTTTTTCTTTTTTAAAAAAAGACGACTCCCACAGTAGGGTACAAGCCCTGTGTCGCGGGGGACTTTACAAACATACAATTCACGGACACAAAGTACACTCAGGCTCGGAACAACAATTTGTGGATCACACAAAGTGGTGTCCCGTGTGGGAATCGAACCCACGACCTTTTGCGTAGCAGTCAGACACACTCCCACCGCGCGATAGAGACACCATTCATAAATTTATATAAACTTGCCTTTAAATAAAAAACCAAAAGCACCATTAGACAGCGACAAGGAATGCGACTTTGCTTTATAAAGTAGGAAGTTATTTATAAAAACGTTGCGTCAAAGATGCCCAAGCTAAAGACATTCCTTTAGCTTAGGCATCATTGATTTTTTCTGGCCATTGCCAGCAAGAGATTAAGCGCCTATATATTAGTAATTTTCAAATTTTTTCATATTTTTATCTAGATATTTTACTTATTTTCAGAATGGTCTACCCTATCCGAACTTCGCGACTCCGTTCCTAGCAAACGACTCTTCAATAATATGTCCACAAGCAGTGTTTAAAACTAGTAACACTCTGCAATGTCTTCGCCTCAACATATACGTACCGCATAAGGCCAAGTCTGATAAGAAACTACCAATATTGGTCTGGATTCATGGAGGAGGAAACGCTTTTGGCAGTGGTGGCGAATATGGGGGCCAACATTTAGTCAAACATGATATAATAGTCATTACAGTGAATTACAGACTTGGACCTTATGGGTTCCTTTGCTTGAACGATCCCGCGGTGCCAGGAAACCAGGGTATGAAAGATCAGATTGATGCTTTGAGATGGGTGAAGAAAAATATAGCAGCTTTCGGTGGAGATCCGAATAAGGTGACCATTGCTGGGGAAAGCTACGGCGGAGGTGCAGTTGATCTGCATCTATACTCTGAGTATGAGACACTGTTCGATAAAGCTATAGTGCAAAGTGGGTCGATATTCGATGAGGGATTTTATGTGAAGTCTGATTGGAAAGCAGCCATTAAGTTGGCCCAATATTTAGGACACAATGTTACTGAAAGCAAGAAGGCTTTAGCGGTACTAGCTAATGAAGACGCTAAAGCGGTGATGTCGGCCGCCCTAAACTTGAGTTTGCCAATGTCCGTTTGCAAAGAGCGTCATTTTAAAGGCATCAAGAATTTCATAACACAGAGCGTATTCCATTTAGACAATCTAGACAGAATTAAGAATACTAAAATTATGATCGGTATAACAAGTATGGAACTACTTTTTCTATACGCCAATCAACCCAAAGAATTCTGGGATAAATTGGGTGACGTATTTGAAGAAGGGGTGAAGAAAGCATTCTCTTTGCCAGTACATGAATATCCTATCCTTAGTAATATACTCAGGAAGTTTTATTTAGGAGGAAAAGCGATTGGTCCAGAATCTCTGTTGGAATTGAGCGAGTATGCGTCAGACTATGTTGTGAATCATGCGGCAGAACGGTCCCTCGATAACTATATGCGAGCTGGCGCAGACGCATCGGCTTACAAATACGTATTCTCATATATAGGAGGCAGTCCATACAAAAATATTACTGGGTCCGGAGCGTCTCACACCGAGGAGCTGAAATATTTGTTTGAATGGGAATCCCCAATAAACGGTGATGAGCAAATGCTAATAAGAAACCGAATGACGATGCTGTGGGCGAATTTTGTTAAATTTGGGTAAGTTGGACTTTTTTTTATATAAGTAACCATTAAAATAATAAACAATCATACGGTTCCCAAGATGGTTAATAGTTAGCTAACAGTTAGGTAGACTTTAACAAAACCAGTTGTGTGTGTGTGTGTGTGTGTAGGAGAATAAAGATTGCTCTTTTGTTGGCTAACCCCAAGGGTGTTAACTTTGTACCTACAAACCAATTTCTTCTTTACAGTAATCCAACTCCACAAAAATCAGAGCTACTGCCGGTAACATGGACGCCAGTCCATGGAACAGCCAGACCTTACCTGAACATCGACGTGGAACTGTCGATGCGAGACCACGTCTACCATCGACGCATGGCGTTCTGGGATTTACTGTGGCATAACTATGGGAAAAAAGTAGTCGTCAATGACCCGACTAAATAATAGCAATTTATTCTGTGCTAAAAGTGCCTACATTTAAGATAAACGATTGAATCAGGCATAACATGGCGGAAATCCATCTTAAGTAGATTATTAGGGAGGGAGGGTGGTCCCTCGATCTGTGAATCACCACGATTGAAGTAGTAAGGAAATGCCCTTAATACAACAATCGAAATAGATTGACAGACCGCACTCAAAAAGAGACACCTGCAAGTGAGAGAGTGATAGGCACCTCCGGACCCTTGACTTGCAATATTCCACGAAGTGAAACCTAAATTTGTCAACACAAGATATTCAATTTTGTATGCTTGTTAAAATTACTTATTAGGCACTTAAATAAACTATTCTGTTCATTGCGATGTTTACTTACCAAGGGCAATAAGTCATCTGCGTCGTAGCGTCTCTGGTTTTAAAGGTGCGCTCGCAGATCTGCGAAGTTAAGCAATGTATCCACTGTCAATCCATATATGGCTGAGCGATTTAAAAAAAAATGGCACTCGATAAGCTTGTTAGGCCTCCTGCGTAGTTGCCTAGTCTCTTATGAAATTGGTCGCCGTAACTGACACTGGTTAGGAGGACATCATTAATAATTACCATTAATATATTTTTTTTCTTAATAAATAATTAAAAAAAAAGTCAAAATTCTTTATTCACTTAGAATGAAAAACAACTCTTGTGATACGTCGGGATTCTACATGTACATGTAATGCCAGGTTCGCAAACAAGCCGGAGAAAAGAACCTGGCAATAAAAACTCGCAGCCACTTTTTAAATTGCCAAATACATTGTTTGATTGTCTATAAACTTGATATGGGGGTAAGGTGCTGCGACTAATATACTATACACCATGTTATAGGACTGATGCAAATTGTATTATCAAAAAGTTAAAACATGAGATAAAGCAAAATCAGCCTAAGTGGGTACAATATAATAGGAGCATCCTCTTACAACAAAGGTAAAAACTATATGTGCTTAAATATTGGCCAAAGTACTAGTAACGAATGATTAAATATAAAATATTAATTTTGATATCAAAAGGAAGAAATGGTATTGTGCCTAGGTTGCAATGGGTCTAACTATGTTGGCCTGCAGCGGAGAAGGGTTAAAATCATCCAAAGGTAACTCGATAATAGTTGGACACGGTTCTTCATACGTATATTAAATAGAATTTAAAATAATCTAGAATTAAAAGGGAAACTGAAAAGAATGGTGTTAAAGGACTCTTCGCCACTGTTGGCCTGATTGGTAATGAGGAGGTTGAGAGGCTAGGAAAATTGGCGATTTTAGAAGGAGAAGAACTTAATTGTTAAAAACATTGTGTTATTAATAATAATTTAACGAAAAACACTTTAATGTGATTTCATAGTAACTTTATTCACAGATAAAGGCGTACATGGAAATACTATAGGTACTTAGATCATGATTTTGTTTTATTATTTACTAACATAACACATTTTTGGTGATATTATAATTATTTATATTAAAATAGGTTTTAATATTGTGTTGGTTCCTTTTAAATTCAGTAAATATATTGATATAACAGATTAAATAAATATTAACTGATTTTAAACAATAATATTTTATTTTATGAAGATATTTATATAACAGATTCTAACAAATTCAGTACAAGTAGATATTTGTTATTTTTTAATATAATATATGTAACAGCAATGTATGTAAATATCAGCTTTATGTTTCAAAAGTTTGTTAAAATTTGGGAAAATATGTAGTTAACCTTGATAAATTGCATAAATACGTATCTGTAATTAATCAAAGATAAGTTAATCATTACCAACAAAAATAAGTTTTACAATATTATTTTTTAATATTTATTATTATTGTGATATTATTAAACGCATATGTACTTTGAGAAGGTACTTTTAAACAACAATATAATAATTATATTAAATCTATATTTAGACACAACAACAAGTACTTATATATTAAAAATTACGATAATAATTGATCTTTTCACAAACACTTAAAAAATCATTTTCATCCAACATTAAGAAATAAGTAGGTACCAGTATATTGTGTTTCTTATAGATATTCTTTATGTACCTATAACATGACAATATGATTGTACCATTTTATTTATATATTTTCAGAAATAAGAGATTGTTGTTTCTTTGCGCATATCAACAGTTCTATTTAAAAAATAACTATTGGTAGTTTAATTTTTTTCATTAGGACTTTAAGGTCACATTTTTATAATTCGAATTTATAAAAACAAATAAAGTTAGATACCTACTGCGCTAAACAATTAATGCTTACATTTTCACAAAAGCTTAAGTATTAAGTATAATAATTTGTTATTTTTATCAACTCCTATAAACTTAAAGAAAAATATTCTAAACATGGATAATACCTACTAGTTATTTTAGATTATTTTAGGTAGGTACAAAAACTATAACTAAAAATTATTGCTACCTAAATATAATACCTGACTGTGTACGAAATTGAATGGAAGTAAACATTTACCTACCTAACTTTTCCATTAAAAGAATCGAGAAATTAACGAAATTTAAGAATTAAAAATGGTATATAGTAATTGTAATATAAACACAATCTTATTTAAGTATCGTCTTAAGATAATTCACAAATAAATTGAAAGTATTGTAAAAATAAAAAATCTTAAGTCTAGAAAATAATAAATTATTGAGATCATGACGTCACACAAAACTAAAAATAAAAATATATACATAAACTGTCCGACATTTTTTGGAGTAGTTCTTACTGCTCGACGCTAGATGGAGTTGACGGTGTCAATACAATAGTGTCAACATAGGTACGCACAAAAAGTCTTATTGATAATGCCTTCATTTGGCATCTGGCAACACGATTCACAATAGATCAAAAAACAAATACTTGTAGATAGGTACTTCTTAAAATTATGTACTGAAATAAATAATGAACCATTCATGAGTTCTTTGATCATTAGCCACTTAGCAGTTGTAGACTCTTTAATGTTATTTAAGAACACATAAGTGGCTGCGAAGTAAAAACAATGTTGTTTCCCACTCTCTGTACGCCACTTCTGTAGATACCAGTAACGAAGGGTTAAAAAAATCTAAGGTAACCCGACACTGTATAATTATATATCTTGATGGACACGGTTCTTTGTACCTAAAATATTAAGTAACTACAATTGAAAGAGAAACCGAAAAGAATGGTATACTAAGGACCCTTCGCCACTGGCATCTTCTAATCGAGTTTCAGTAGCATTCAGATAATTTCTTGATTGTTTATATGTATTATGCGTGGATAAGAAAATAATGTACGATAAGAATATTACGTGCGAAGCCGGAGCGGGCCTCTTAAGTGGTAACTTCAGTGGTGATTTCTGCTATTATTGCCAAACAAAATAAAAAATATGTTGTCCCTTTAGAGTTCCTAAACAATAAATAGCCAACAGAAGAACATCAGTGCGGTTAACTTATGACTTATTTAATCAATGTATAGCTCAAATCGAGCCCGTCCAACGCGGCTGTTGGGATCGTAGATGATGTCCCGAGTCCAGATACGGCATTCCACGTTGATCACCAAGCCACCTGGAAACAACAAATTATCTAAGTACTTATTAAAAACCGGGCAAGTTCATGTCGGGCCTTGCATAATATCAATCACATCTTAATATTTCACAAACGAATCCTTAAATTTAAAAATGGTTTTCCCAACACCTTAACCTTTTTAAAAAAAATCTACCAAACGATACCCCACACGATAGGGTAGGTGAGAAAAAAATCATCCCTACTTTATATATAGGGGATGTACTCTAAAAAGGACATGGCAAAACTATAAGGGTTCCGTTTTACTATTTTGCCATTATTAGGCAAAAATGGCAGGCAAGAAGTTAGGCTGCAATGATATCAGTCAATCCGGGAACCTATTCTCTTTTTCATAAAAAAAAAGAACATACGGACGAATTGAGAACCTCCTCCTTTTTGAAGTCGGTTGAAAATGGGGCTATAAGTGTTGTGTCTTAAAAACAATGACAGATCCTGGTGGCAGAGTGCTCTACAACTTTCCCAATGATACGTGTGCTATTCCTTGATAAAATGTAACCTCAGCGGGGTCCAAGATCTCCCAAAAAATATTTAGGGTCCTCTTCCAAAAACCAAAATCTGAATCACTGCTTAAATACATACACAGATTCCGAGTAGGTACACTTAGTTTCGGTTTACTAGGTCCAGGATATTACGCCATAAGCTGGCTGAATACATCCTTGCAACCGTACTGACGCCATGATGGTACAATTATTTATAACATGAGACATATAACTACTTGAGTGAACGATTATACAAAAAAAATCCTATTCTATTTGTTTCCAGTCTGTCCATGAATATTAAAAATGTTTTTAGCACATCTGTTTGGATGCAGCATTTTATAGGATATCAAAGTCTAATATTTAGTAAGAACTTAATACTGACTACAGAGTTCACGTCAAAAGAGTTCTACCAATAAAGGTTAAGTACTTACGCCGTGGATTTTCAAAATGCACCGCGACCAGAGGTCCAGGTACTGTATCAGGCAGGTTTCTGGTAGCATAAGGTATTTTGTCTGCAGTATGCAGGCGGGAGGTGGGGAACCCTGGTGGATACATCGCTGGGATGTACTGGATCGGGCCTAGGTTCTCCTTGTCTGCGGCAAACTCTCCGTCGCAGGATAACCAGACGAAGTCGCCGAACTGCTGCGTTGGGCGGGTACGCTGGGAAACAGGGCAGGTTAAAATAGAGCTACTAAAATGAAATAGAGGTCGCGGGATTTTTAAGCTCAAGTTTTCTTTCCACATATCTAATATATATTTATACTAGCTGACCCGCGCAACTTCGTCTGCGTAAATTTTCCCTTTTTTCATTTTTCTTCCTTTTTTTTTACAACATTTTTCATTGCTGCTCCGCTCCTATTAGTCGTAGCGTGATGTTATAACTTATAGCCTTCCTCGATAAATGAGCTATCCAACAATAAAATATGTTTTCAATGCCGCCCAGTAGTTCCTGAGATTATCGCGTTCAAACAAACAAACAAACTCTTAGGGGTATGAAAAATAGATGTTGGCCGATTCTCATAGATAGCTGTCCCGCGCAACTTCGTCTGCGTAAATTTTCCCTTTTTTTTTTTTTTTTTTTTTTTTCTTTTTTTACAACATTTTTCATTGCTGCTCCGCTCCTATTGGTCGTAGCGTGATATTATAACCTATAGCCTTCCCCGATAAATGGGCTATCCAACAATAAAATATTTTTTCAGTGCAGCCCAGTAGTTCCTGAGATTATCGCATTCAAACAAACAAACAAACTCTTAGGGGTATGAAAAATAGATGTTGGCCGATTATCATAGATACCGGATAAGCTGACCCGCGCAACTTCGTCTGCGTAAATTTTACCCGTTTTTGCAACATTTATCATTGCTGCTCAGCTCCTATAGGTCTTAGCGTGATGTTATATAGCCTATAGCCTTTCTCAATAAATCGGCTATCCAACAGTAAAATATTTTTTCAGTGCGGCCCAGTAGTTCCTGAGATCATCGCGTACAAACAAACAAACAAACTCTTAGGGGGATGAAAAATAGATGTTGTCCGATTCTCAGACCTACCCAATATGCACACAAAATTTCATCAAAATCGGTCGAGCCGTTTCGGAGGAGTTCGATTACGCACCCCGTGACAGGAGAATTTTATATATTAGATATAGTTTGGTTAAGCGAAATTTGTACCTTCTAATCGGGTTTATGAAGAATTCAAATAGTATTACCTTCTTAGGATTTATTGTGGATACAAACTTTAAATGGAAGGAACATATTGAGAATGTATGTGGAAAGATTAATAGATTTTCTTTTGCGCTGTACAAATTGACACAAGTTACTAACAAGAATACAGCTTTAACAGCATATTACGCATATGTTGAATCAGTGCTTAGATATGGCATACTGATCTGGGGTAATGGAACAAATATACACCAGGCATTTATAGCTCAAAAACGCTGCATACGATCTATAGTCGGTATTGCTCCTGATATATCTTGTCGCCCTTATTTTAAAGCACTAAATGTATTACCTTTGCCTTGTCTTTATATACTAGAAGTGGGAAAATTTGTGAAGAAGAACTCTAGTCTCTTTAAACAAGCTAAAGATGTTATTAAACGTAATAATATCAGAAACCCAAATAGATTGATAGTTGATGTAGTCCCTAAAACCGAAAAAATTAAAAACAATTGCTACATAATGTGCAAAAAAATATATAATAAGATTCCTGAAGAAATAAAACAGCTACCACTGAGCAGGTTTACCAATTTATTAAAAAAATGGCTCTTAGAAAAAACATTTTATTCCATTAAAGAATATCTAAATTTTAAATAATGTTGCGTAGAGGTAATGTATTGTTATTTGATTGGAGATTAGCTAATGTAATTAATAATATTAAATTTTTCCATTAATTAATAATATTGAATTTAATCCATTAAAAATAAATATATATATATACATACATACATATCAACCCATAAGATGGCCCACTGCTGGGCACGGGTCTCCCCAGTAGAACCTACTAGTATGTAGATCCTGGGGGTAATTGCCATAATCGCCACGCTTGGCGAGCGGGTTGGCGATCGCAGTAAGGCTTTAAGTACGCAGAGGACGCTGCTGCCCGTCCTCCGGGTTAAAATCCCTTAGTCGCCTTGACGACACCCACGGGTAGAGATGGGGTGGTACTATTCTTAAGCCGGCACCACACGGCAAAATATATATATATATATATATATATATATATATATATATTGTTTTTTATATACAATATTAAAAAAATCTATAATGTGTCTATCAACATATTAATGTATTGTAATGTTATTAGAGATATACTAATGTAATTAATTACTTAACAATAATAAAACTGATTTGCATGCTATTGTCAATAGTTAAATAGGCTTGAACTAACATTATTATACTTCAACACCTGTTTATGTATACCCTATTTACTGCGAATAAAATTTATTTGTATTTGTATTTATTGCTCATAATGCTCCTAGGTCTTCTTAATTTTAATATTATTATTATTTTAAAAGTTTCGCGATTTTTATACATATTAGATATTTTTCGGACCTCATGCCTCACGGGGACATCGCTAAGCTGCCATCAGTCGACCTGTGACCACGTCCGCGAAATGCGATCGAAACGTCAGGTAAATAAAAGGTTCCCTTAAAATAATTCACCCGATTAAGTCTCGAAAAATATCTAATATATTATTATTGTTTTTAATCTCCAAATCGTTTTCGTTTTCTAATTAAAAATTAGACTAAAGCTGAAGCTTCTTTTTTGGTTTCAGCTGAAAATCAATTTCAGTTGGACACTAATCGAACTATTTGAAGCGGCGGCAGCCTATCGCAATCGTGAGGTCGCGGGTTCGATTCCTACCCATTATACTACCGACGTGAATCCACTCCTAACACAAGAGCTCTTGAGCTTAGTTGTAGGGGTTCACAAGGTTGCTAGTAATGTGGGACCCAATCCCACATAGCTAGTTATCTATAAAAAAAAATGTAGTAAGAATCTGCATAGAGATAAGATAATAAAAGGCAGCATGCTATGTCTGAACTTACCATAGCTAATTTGATGTGGTTTGGCATGTTTGGTGGTATGGGCAGCGAGGTGCTCATGTTGTAAGGTTCTGGCACCCAGTAATGAATCTGTAACAATATAGCATTATCAAAATGTGACCACTCGCCAGTGCTCTATCTATTGTTTTATTGAGGCGGGAGAACAAATTCATGGGTTTGTTTTAATTTTCATCCTTTTAGAGCATTTAAATAAAAGGTTTTTTTTTTAAATTATGTTAATAGGAAGATAGCCTATGGAATATGCAAAAGAGTTTCATAGCCGTACCGCTTTTATTATAAAGGAGCTGTCGTAACAGCTGAAGCTGTGAGCAGGAGTGTGTAATAGAAGAGAGGAGGAAGAACGTCAGGGTTTACTCTGGGTACAAGATACTCAAAGCGATCACATAAATTGGAAGGAGAAGTGGGATTGAGAAGAATAGTATAGAGAAGGGAAATAATGGTAATGTACGACGCTGCCGAAACGGTAATCACTTCTGATTTCGCCGAGATTCGGAGACGTGGTCGTATTTACGTAATCCGAAAATGAAGCGAATACGATGTTCGAGCTTGTCAACGAGTTCCTTCCTTGCATCTAGGCCACAAATATCAGCATAATCTATGTTGAAGTGGGGACTGAAGAGGCACTTTTGTTTGAAATGGTAAGAGCTTCTGAAGACGTTTGATAATTTGAAATGAGGAGAATAATGTTCTTCTTACTTCTACAATGTGGACATCGCATGATATATTGGAATCTATGTAAAGATGAACGTTTTTTACACTTTTCGTATAAGTTATAGAAACTGCATCAAAAATCACCTGCGAATCAGGTTTAACATATATTTATCACCAATATTAATGACTTGAAACTTTAAAGGGTTGACTAAAAGTTATTTTTTTAGCCTATGACCTGATTTCTTTAATTTAATAGGAGTAACGCTTTATTCTTGTGATTTTGGCCATGACCCATTGGCAAAACAGTGCTGAAGCTGAAGAAGATGTGGCACTGCAACTCGCTAACAAGAGGAACAAGAAGTTTGTTATCTGAAAACTGGCTAAACCGATTTTCATCAAACAATGTTAAGAACCATCCATTATCATAGGTACTTAATTGTCCAATGTGTAGGTACTAGAACAAAGTGTTTATTCTCTTGGGAGTATCTATACAATTCCTGATACTGGTAGAAGTTAACCGAAAAACCAATTCGATAGGTATTAGTAGGTATAAGTACAATAGTTTGTACCTACGAAACTGTACTATCGACAACAACAAGACTAACTATTTTCCAGGGAGAGCGTCAATTATAGGAGGCAAGGGATTAAGTTTACACAGCAAGGTACCCCTTATGAACCAAAAAAATTACCTTAGATTGACCGCTGAGTCAGCTTATTTTTCTAAGGTTAAAATTTAGTTTAAAATTTATTCGAAAAATTAAGTCGAAGATTGGGATAAATTTGTACGGGTATATGGTACGCGCTAGCTTCCAGAATACAAAACAACCCTTAAATTAATTTAGCCAGAACAAAAAACAGAAACAAAATTTGAAAACCTCTAAAAAATTTTACAAAATTTCTATACCTACTAGGCTTAAGCTAAGGTGGATTTTGTATGTAAATAAATATATGTGTATGTGAACTTTTTGATTTCCAGATGACGTTCTCCCAAGAAAGTGGTTGATTTTCAAATTAGGACGGTCTATACTTGTGTAACAAGGTTAACAACAACGGCCATTTGTCATAACTGTCAAAATATTTGACAGGACGGTCATTCGATTTGGAATTTGAAATTGCTGTCACTTGTACGGGGTAGTCATTCCACGGTAAGTACTAGTACTAAGGTCAGTGTACTGATTACTTACATGGTTCAACCTGAAGAAGACACAAGGCTTCCCCTCCCGATACCCATAGAAGTTGTCTGCAGTGCAGGGTCCCCACATCTGCATGGCTATGTTGCACGCATCGGAACGCACGTGCGGGTCGTTGTGGTTGTGGATGGAGCAGGGCGCGCGGGGAGGGTCCTCGGGAACTGTAGTCTCGTATTCTAACAAAACAATGTTACTAACATTAAAATAGCATGAGACAAAGAGTTTCTTAAAATGTTCATCTTTTTATTCTCCCGCATTAGAGTACAAGCTCTGTGTCGCGGGAGACTTTACAAACATACAAGTTACGAACAAAAAGTACACCCAGACTCGAAACAACAATTTGTGGATCACACAAAGTGGTGTCCCGTGTGGGAATCGAACCCACGACCTCTTGCGTAGCAGTCGGATACACTCCCACCGCGCCACAGAGGCAGTCATTATATTCAACAGTTACCACCATTACCTTAAAAAGGCTATAAGATAAGATGTCAGAATTGACAAGAGGCACGAGACCCGGAGCGTAACTCGATAGCTTAGTTGGCAAAGGATAGGTAAATAGACGATAAATGTCAGTCATTTGGAAGGCATACTTACGAGTATGTACCTATCTAAGTAGATACGAGGTCGACATCTCCTTTCCTTTAGTTGTGCGAGGCATGATAGATGTGATTTGATGATGTTGATGATAGTCAAAATTAGTTTTCTAATGAAAAAAACTACATGGCAATTCGTCGGTCCGTTTGGATGGAAGTCACAGACAGCCGCATAGATACGCAGACGCACTCGTTATACTTATATTAGGGTCTATGGGCTCATATTAAAAAAAATCGGCTTTGCACGAAGAAATTTTATTCGATTATCATTCTATTCGATTAGGGTTTATGCCACTTGTCTAAGGGCTCAGTTCTTCTTTTGCGTCGGGGGTTACTGAAATAACAGTTAAGTATGACTAGGTATTACACGGCAACTTTCTGAAAGACTGAATGCGTCCAATCGATATTGGAGTGTTTTGACAATCAATAACGAGCAAAAACCTTTTGAATCTTTTTCAATCATGGGGAAGCTAATGGTCTCAAGCCAATTAAGTATATGAGTTTGTTAAGAAGCTCCTGTCAGAATAGTTACTGCAAGTTTATTGAGCATGGATAGCTGATGATAGATGTCTTAGCTCAGTGATCTCATCTTGTAGTTTATAGGAACTAATGCTAATAGAAATATTATAAAAACTTTACTCAGACTTAGGTCAGGGCATATTCCATCAAATAAGTTCACATATCTTATGAAGAAAACAGATTCCCTTAATTGTGACATTTGTGGAGTAGTGGAAGATGTACACTACATATTGATGAAATGTGCCCATACCCGAGAGGAGAGAGAGGCATTGATACAGGCACTGAAGATCAATATTTATGATGTAGGAATGGTACAATCCATTCTCTCACTACCAACAATATCTTGCTGTCTCTGAAGGCAGCAAGATATTTATGCCAAATGATCATGGCGTCCCGCAGTGATTCTTCCTATAATAGAGATTAAATCGTAAGAAGGCCACAATGGGATTAACGTATCCTACTAAGGATAAAAATCTCAAAACAACTATAAAATTTTAAAAAAATATGTGTGGCACTCGAGGACTGCCGCGGTAAAGCTATTGCATAGCATTTTTTAACAACTTATGCAATTATAATTAATTATTAATTTTATTTATGCAGTATTTTTTTTTTGAGATGTAAGGGGGCACCATCTTTCGCTCCAAGCCAACCTCACCTGCACGCGGTACATCCTGCTGTACAACGAACGAGGCTCTGGCGACCGGCTGGTGGCGGTATAACCATCCCAATTTAAGGCGTATCTAAAGTAATAGGTCAGTGACGGGCAGCAGCGTCACGGATACGAGAGCTACGCCATGCGATCGCCAACCCGCCTGCCCAGCGTGGCGATTATGGGCATTACCCCAAATGCACGAAGCACTAAGGCCACGGCCCCCAGTTCCCGGCAGTCACGCTATTCCTGGACATGGTGGCGTCCACGGTAACGGCGTGGCGGGGGGTGCTAAGAATCTCCGGGCTACGGAAGGCCACCACAACCGACTGACCCTGGCGACGTATAACGGACGCACGCTACGGCTAGACTCGCATCTGGCACAACTTGAGGTGGAACTTGGGAAGATTAGGTGGCATATCCTCGGGTTAAGTGAAGTACGAAGAGAGGGAGAGGACACCATAACCCTCGAGTCAGGCCACCTTATGTACTTCCGCGAGGAAGACCAAAAATCCCAAGGTGGTGTTGGGTTTCTGGTAAATAAGTCCCTTTCTGACAACGTTGTGGAAATGTCTATCGTGTCGAACAGGGTAGCGTACCTCATTATCAAGCTCAGCGAGAGGTATAGCCTCAAGGTAGTGCAAGTGTACGCACCGACCTCGGCACATCCAGACGACGAAGTGGAGGATATGTACGATGACATATCGAGGGCCCTCCACTCCACCACTAAGACCCACTACAACGTTGTTATGGGGGACTTCAACGCTAAAGTGGGAGTACAAAATTGCAGCGAATTGGTAGTAGGATCCCATGGATTTGGAAGCAGAAATCATAGGGTGCAAATGCTAGTCAACTTCCTCGAACAGGAGGGGCTCTTCTTGATGAACTCGTTTTTCAAGAAACGGCCCCAAAGGAAGTGGACGTGGCAAAGCTCCGACACTATGACGAAAAACGAGATCGACTTCATCATGACGGACAAAAAGCATATATTCAGAGACGTCACCGTGATCAACAGGTTTAATACCGGTAGTGATCACCGACTTGTCCGAGGCTCTCTGAATATCGACTTCAAGGCGGAACGTGCCCGTCTGATGAGGTCCAGGCTTCGACCTACTTTGCTCCAAACCATGTTAGGATCCGAAGCGTTCCAGTCAAACCTGGATAACCGATTTGCTGCCATGGAAACCACAACAGACGTAAATCAGAAGCTCGTAAATGTGGTACGGATACTCAGGGAAGAAGGTTCGAGATTTTGTGAAATGCAGCGTAAGGGCAAGAAGTCAAAGCTTTCGGAAAGGACTTTAGGGCTAATGAAGGAACGACGTGAAAACCCAACCGTCACTTCGTCGGAAAAGCGCGCTCTAAACCAAGAGATCAACAAGCTTATACGACACGACCTTCGGTGCTCCAACACTCTTTTGATTAAAAGAGCGATCGAGCAGAACCGGGGGTCAAAAGTGTTCGTACAATCTCTTGGAAGAAGCCACCTGACGAAGTTGACCACAGCAAGTGGAGAAGTCGTTTCTTCGAAGCCGGCAGTCCTCTCCGAAGTGGAAAGCTTCTATGGCCGGTTATACGCTTCGCATGTGATAGATAAGGGATATATTAATGGCTATTTACATAGATAAATATCAATCGTAATAAATAAATTCAGGTAAATATTATACCTGTGTACTAAGGGATGAATATGTTTGATGAATTTGTTTAGCCTGGCAATAAATCGTAGACATAATGACCACTTTAATAAGGAATCCTAAATACCACTGTAATGTTGTTAACTGTAGAATATGCGACAGTATTTGTACATTAGAATAACAGAATAAATTGACATTATAGAAGTAGCTACAGGTTGTTTATATTATAACAATAGATGTCTATGTCAATTGTATTTTTAGTAACCTGAATAATAATTTGTATCACGGAATAGGTTATGACAAAGTACAAGTACTTACAGTTTATGTTGTAATTAACATGTAAATTACTTAAGATGATTATAACACATTATAAAAGCACCACACAGTATTATAAATGAATTAAAACAATAAATATCCACTGATCACAAATGTAGGTACTGCTTGAAACGTCAAATATTGTTGTTGTGATATTTCACTTCTTTTATTGAAAATTAAAAGGTAGTGTGTTTTATCTGTGTAATAGTTTTATTATTATTCCTTTATTTAAATAACATAATTCTGTGTATTAAATTATTTTATGGGTTAAAGTATAATAATTAGGAATATTTGCGAAGTACCCACATGTTCTTTAATATTCAGTGTATTTGTTCTATAAAAGGACTGACAGATTGTGATCGAGGCTATAACAACATTGACCAACATCTATAACGGCATTTTCGAGACCGGACACTTCCCGACCATCTGGAAGCTAGGCCGGGTTATTGTACTACCCAAACCCGGTAAGGACTTGAGAAGACCCGAAAACTACAGGCCCATCACACTCCTGTCTACTATATCCAAGGTGTTTGAGCGACTAATCCTGGTCAGAATCAACACAACGCTCACTCCGAGGCCTGAACAATTTGGGTTTCGGAAAGACCACTCCACCACGCTGCAACTTACTCGGGTCTTGGACGAGATGGCAGCCTGGCAAAATAAAGGCGGGTATTCGGTGGCTGTGATGCTTGATATGGAGAAGGCCTTCGACAGAGTGTGGCATGATGGCCTCATCCACAAGCTGTCGAAGACCTCACTCCCGCGGTCGATCATCACAGTCATCGCATCGTTCCTTAAAGGAAGGACTTTCCAAGTGGCTGTAGAAGGAGCCATTTCAAGAACTAAAACCATCAGAGCAGGCGTGCCTCAAGGCAGCTGCCTCTCGCCTGCTTTGTACGCCCACTACACGGACGACATCCCTGTGGTGGGCGACACCAAACTGGCGTTATTCGCGGATGACGCTGCGTTCCTGTCCAGCTCCCAGAACGCAAGACACGCTGCACGTAAGATAAGCAAGTCTCTGCAAGCGCTCCCAGACTGGTTGAGCCGCTGGAGACTGAAGTGCAACGTGTCCAAAACCCAAGCCATGGTGACCGGACGGGTGCGCCTCCCGCCCTGCCTCAACATCGCTGATGAAGAAATCCCGTGGAGCCCCACTATCAAATACCTGGGGGTGACCATAGACAGGACACTGTCAATGGTCCACCATGCACGTGTAGTGGCAGGTAAGGCTAAAGTCGTCAGGGCAAAACTACGCCCGCTACTCACGTCAAGACTTCCACTCCGAGCCAAACTAGGAATCTACCGAACCTACATACGGACGCGGCTAGCGTACGCAGGCCCAGCCTGGTACAACCTCGCGTCCGACACAACTCGGCTAGGCCTCCAGGCAGTAGAAAACAACTGCCTCTGTATGGCGGTAAAAGCCACCAGGTATCTTAAAAACACCACCATCCACAGAGACCTGAAGTGGGAAACACTCGAAGACCATATAGCCAGGCTCGCAGGGGGTATGTTTGAGCGGGCTGACCGCTCAACACACCCACACCTAGCGGGCTTGGCGCCGCTCCCCCACCCACAACAATTCGTGAGAAGGAGGAGACTGAAACGCCCCGCTCGTGAGCTGATACCAGACCACTTGAGCGGGGCGCTAACAAGAGAATAATCAACAGAAAGAAGAGAAAGTCAATTACACCAGGAAGACGAACCCCCGTTCTCTCGTAGGCGGTTAGCTGGGCCTCTCCCAACGGAGTCTCACCCGGCTGGCCTGCCTCGAGGACGGGGCACCGAACCCTAACTACCGGTACACAGTAGTGTACCGCGATGAAAACCACTATAAGGAGCACAGCCTCCCAATGGTTGTCACTACCCCCCAAGGTAGTGTAGAAGAATACGATTGATTGATCGAGGCTCAGTCTGATTGCAACATTTGTGGATACAGGTACGATCCGATTCAGATTATACTTATTGCTGGTTCTTTTGTGCTGATATCCTATTATTGTGTATTATGTATAGATATTGACTAATAACAATATATTGCAATGTGATATGATTTGATGAATATTGCCTGGTGTGATACTTATCAGCTGTTCTACAGCGATATGGTCGTACATTGCAATATTGTTGTGAATTGGTTATGTTAGGAAGTATCTGTGGTATATTGTATTTAGGATGTATGAAATACTACATTTAAATAACTAACGGCAAATGTTTATTAGGAGACTGGCTATTATGAAACCTTTGATACAACTAGACCAAACAAGGTTGAAAATATATGATACTTGTCATTTATTCCTTTGTATTATTTACCTCCCTAATTTATTCTATTCCCTATTGATACTATACTGATTGATAAGGTTAGATTGCAACTGATTGGGTATATAATCCAAAT
This sequence comes from Herminia tarsipennalis, assembly GCA_945859575.2. Taxonomy (NCBI): domain Eukaryota; kingdom Metazoa; phylum Arthropoda; class Insecta; order Lepidoptera; family Erebidae; genus Herminia; species Herminia tarsipennalis. The sequence goes on along the minus strand of OX243841.2, from coordinate 26,043,314 downwards.
ATCCTGACACAGTAGTAAGTGTAGTTCTACGATGAGTCGTAGTGGTCTACAATGAGTCGTAGTACTACTACGATGAGTCGTAGGACTTCTACAAGAAGGAGTCGTAGGACTTCTACGTAGTTCAACAATAAAAGCTTTAGTATTTTATTACAAATCGCTACGACCCCTATGTAAAATCTAACATCAGAAGTTGGATAAGTTCTCATTGGCCACATAACTAATACAACTGTTGTAAGTTTCAGAATGGTTACTGCTGCTTGGGATTGTTTCTTCCGAGTCCATCTGCAATATTGCTGTGGTGTTGCTGCTTTTACTACTTCGGCAACTACCAGAGCTGATCTACAACGCTGGCTGTTTTTTTTTTTCCCGTGGTCCGCTCCCGATATTCCTCCAGTGGAATTCTCCAGTCAAGTAAAAAGCGGAGCAGAAAACATGGATTAAGTTTGAGTATGAAATACTCGGAGAGGTATTTACTATTATGTTTGCTTTGTTGAGGTAAATGTGTGAATAGTTGAGAAAGTGAGAATAGAATCAAAATTGATTTTGTACTATGAGTTAGGCTATATTAACATGGATTGAAGTTGAATTGCATATTGGGTTATCATAAATGTATTATCGTTGAAATGAAATTAAAAGTACTGTGACAATGTAATGACCTTTTACCCAAAAGTAAAAATAGACCGAGTATGAGACCATGACTATTAATAACTATATAATGATGTCAGATTGACCGAGCGGATTGATGACAATCGTGAGTCATTAAACATTTCTATTACATTTCCGTATAAAGCTAATAGGCAAGAAAAAAAATTGCATTTGAGAAAGACGTTAGTTTTACGTTTACCTACGAGTGTACTGGTGGATTTTGATTATTATAGTTAAATAATAAAACTAGCTTTGACAGATCGAATATTATGATATGGTTTGTTATGCAGTAACAGAATTCTTATTCAAAAATTGTGTAACCTTAATTTTGTTGGCTTCTTTTTAGTTACTGCAAACAAATTGTTTATGAATAAGGACTCAAAACGTTTAACAAATGCGGGATAAATCCCATCGCATATTAAGTTTATGTGATAAAATAGATGCCTCTAGATAATTTGATATCTAAAAATATATTTTGACATTTTAAGACTTTAGCTGACGAAATACAATGAAATGCCTAACTAATTGTTTTGTTAACAGTATAGGCCGATGACATAAACAATATACCTGACAATTAAATTTCTGTCACTCGATAGATATACTCAATTGATGTTAAGCCAAATAAACCACCACCATAATAATATACTTTTGTTTGAAAAAAAAAAAAAAAATTTACACAAATAGTCTTTGACAATGACTTTATTTCTATACACCCGACCAATTTCATTTTTGTTTCTTCTAATGTGAACTAAATATTGATACATTTCTTTTAATTGTATTTATTTCAATCTAAAAAGTTTAATGGCAATATTTAAATACTAAAAATCAATGGGATTTTTAGTTAGTTTGTGCACAAAAACAAACATTAGTAATTCGATCATTTTCATTTTACGTCTGTTTTTCGATTTCCTGTTATGCTCTGAACTTAGTTACATGCTCTGAACTTATGTACATGTAAGATAACCTATAGAGTACATTTTGATAAAAGAATGTTTTGATAAAAGGACGTTTTGATAAAAGGAAGTTTTGATAAAAGGACGTTTTGATAAAAGGACGTTTTGATAAAAGGACGTTTTGATAAAAGGACGTTTTGATAAAAGGACGTTTTGATAAAAGGACGTTTTGATAAAAGGACGTTTTGATAAAAGGACGTTTTGATAAAAGGACGTTTTGATAAAAGGACGTTTTGATAAAAGGACGTTTTGATAAAAGGACGTTTTGATAAAAGGACGTTTTGATAAAAGGGCGTTTTGATAAAAGGCCTTTTTGATAAAGAGGACAGTTTGATAAAAGGAGAGTTTGATAAAAGGATAGTTTGATAAAAGGACAGTTTGATAAAAGGACATTTGGAAAAAAAGGACATTATGCGCTGAGATGCAATAGCAAACTGATTTTGATATTGACAGCTCCAAATGCTCTAATAATGAAATGGTTTTTAAAACATTTGAGTATTTCCATGCAATGATTGTAACTTCATTCATTGCTTTAATATTATTTTTCGTTTCTTATTTTTTTTAAATAGTAGTAAAAAAAACGGTAAATGGGAAAAAATATATCAAGATTTTTGTGTAAAGAACGGTTCAGAGTATCAAATAACTACCGAGTACATAGATTGATATAAATACTACATATATTGAGTACTCGTAGAAAAGACACTGATATTTATATATCATTATGTCTCTCAGTAGCAGCCGTATCGGCTGTCACATAGATGGTATAAATGTTAATAACGTAAGCTACGCTGACGACATGGTGCTGCTGAGTGCATCCGTCTGTGGCCTAAAAAGGCTTGTCACTATGTGTGAGGCATACGCTGAGCGACATGGGTTAATGTATAATCCAAAAAAAAGTGAGGTCATGGTCTTTGGGGCTAGAGGTAGGAGTGTAGCCACTGTCTTCCCGAATGTACAAGTTAGTGGTACTATATTAAGGAGGGTACATACTATTAAATACCTAGGGCATATCCTGACCTCTGACCTCGGGGACAGTGCCGATATTGAGAGGGAACGGAGAGCACTGGCAGTGAGGGCAAACATGATAGCTCGCAGGTTTGCACGGTGCTCGGCCCAAGTTAAAATAACCCTCTTTCGATCATATTGTACATCTTTTTATACGTGCAGCCTGTGGGCTCAATATACTCAGAAATCTTATGGTGCGATCCGAATTCAGTACAATAACGCCTTTAGGGTGCTGATGGGGCTGCCACGATTTTGTAGTGCCTCTGGGATGTTCGCAGAATACCGCATTGACTGTTTTTATGCGACTATGCGCAAGAGATGCGCGTCCCTAGCGCGCAGAGTACGTGGCAGCGCCAACAGCATCCTAAGAATGATAGCAAGCCGTCGGGACTGTCAATATATTAATAGGTGTTGTGCAGTCTCACACGGAATCATTTAATAATTAATATATGTTTGTAGTTCTGATTTATTTTGAAGTTGTATGTGTGTAATGATTATTTATTTTGTTTTGTAATTTTGTGTATACTAACATTAGAGTTATAAGAATTTTCATGTACCTACTAACAAAATGGACACAATGGTCTGAAATAAAAATATATTATTATTATTTATAAAAAAAAAAAAAACATTTTGAGGGTTTAAACCCTTAGTCCAAAATTGCCTTTAGAAATATTTTGTATTTCCCATTTTTTTTTTCTTTTTGCCAAGTATTACGGTACCGTACAAGAAAAAAAAAAAACAACACAGGTGTCCATTGTAAATGTTTGTGTACCAAATATGTTGAACTAGTAAACTAGACATTTAAAATGCATAGTAGCAAATAATAATATGTTGGACTGGTAAACAAGACATTTAAGAAGCATAGTAGCAAATATGTTGGACTGGTAAACTAGACATTTAAAAAGCATAGTGGCATTTAAAGTGCAATGCTTGACTGTTCATACATTTCGATGATATTTTTGCTTTTATATTTGAATCCATTTTCGTTTATTTTGTGATAATTAGTTTCTTTGGCTCGACACTAGGACTGTTTCAAGTCATCCCGTACACATGACTAGTTGCGTATTTGTGCAAGGTTATAATAATAGTCCGCTGTATTGCTTATTTGCAATGTGATTTGATTTACTTTGCTTAAAAATGATCTCATTTAAAAATGATTGAGTTTGATTACTCATTGTCACCGAGAAACTGGAAAAAAAAAACAAAATGATTCCTACTATTTTATTTCTAGATCTAGACGCGTTTTAATTATCATTTGTTAAACCTTAACAGTTGTGAAAGTTATTATATTATACGAGTATATGCAAAAATTACGAATTTATAAACGACTTCGACTGAATATTCATTTGAGACTTGAATTTACGACAAAAAAAAGGGAGTCCGCTGGTCGGTCACTGCCCTGATGTTAGTCTGTAATATCACTGGCAGTGGGTGGTAGGACTAACATGTCAAGGCCAGAGGCTAATTAATTTGTTGAACCTTAAGAGAAGAGTTGTTGAAGTGCTCTCTATTACGAGTATATGGAATTTTGCAACTATTCTTTGACTTATAAACGACTTTGACTTAATATTCGTTTGGAACTTGATCCTTGACTTAATGACAAAAAAGGAGTCCGCTGGTCGGTCACTGCCCTGATGTTAGTCTGTAATATCACTGGCAGCGGGTGGTAGGACTAACATGTCAAGGCCAGAGGCTAATTAAACAATGTATACGCTGGTCGGTCCCTGCCCTGATGTTAGTCTGTAATATCACTGGCAGCGGGTGGTAGGACTAACATGTCAAGGCCAGAGGCTAATTAGACAATATATCTGCCGGTCGGTCATTGACCTGATGCTATACTGGAAGTCATGTGCGGCAGATGATAGGTATGGCATGTCAGGGTCAGAGGCTAGTATTTATATATTTACAAATGTGTGTGTATGTGTGTGTCTGTTTATACTTCGAGAGCGAAGTATAAGTCAGTATGGCCGTGATAGATAAGGGATATATTAATGGCTATTTACATAGATAAATATCAATCGTAATAAATAAATTCAGGTAAATATTATACCTGTGTACTAAGGGATGAATATGTTTGATGAATTTGTTTAGCCTGGCAATAAATCGTAGACATAATGACCACTTTAATAAGGAATCCTAAATACCACTGTAATGTTGTTAACTGTAGAATATGCGACAGTATTTGTACATTAGAATAACAGAATAAATTGACATTATAGAAGTAGCTACAGGTTGTTTATATTATAACAATAGATGTCTATGTCAATTGTATTTTTAGTAACCTGAATAATAATTTGTATCACGGAATAGGTTATGACAAAGTACAAGTACTTACAGTTTATGTTGTAATTAACATGTAAATTACTTAAGATGATTATAACACATTATAAAAGCACCACACAGTATTATAAATGAATTAAAACAATAAATATCCACTGATCACAAATGTAGGTACTGCTTGAAACGTCAAATATTGTTGTTGTGATATGTCACTTCTTTTATTGAAAATTAAAAGGTAGTGTGTTTTATCTGTGTAATAGTTTTATTATTATTCCTTTATTTAAATAACATAATTCTGTGTATTAATATATTTTATGGGTTAAAGTATAATAATTAGGAATATTTGCGAAGTACCCACATGTTCTTTATTCCTACTATTTTATTTCTAGATCTAGACGCGTTTTAATTATCATTTGTTAAACCTTAACAGTTGTGAAAGTGATTATATTATACGAGTATATGCAAAAATTACGAATTTATAAACGACTTCGACTGAATATTCATTTGAAACTTGAATTTACGACAAAAAAAAGGGAGTCCGCTGGTCGGTCACTGCCCTGATGTTAGTCTGTAATATCACTGGCAGTGGGTGGTAGGACTAACATGTCAAGGCCAGAGGCTAATTAATTTGTTGAACCTTAAGAGAAGAGTTGTTGAATTGCTCTCTATTACGAGTATATGAAATTTTGCAACTATTCTTTGACTTATAAACGACTTTGACTTAATATTCGTTTGGAACTTGATCCTTGACTTAATGACAAAAAAGGAGTCCGCTGGTCGGTCACTGCCCTGATGTTAGTCTGTAATATCACTGGTAGCGGGTGGTAGGACTAACATGTCAAGGCCAGAGGCTAATTAAACAATGTATACGCTGGTCGGTCCCTGCCCTGATGTTAGTCTGTAATATCACTGGCAGCGGGTGGTAGGACTAACATGTCAAGGCCAGAGGCTAATTAGACAATATATCTGCCGGTCGGTCATTGACCTGATGCTATACTGGAAGTCATGTGCGGCAGATGATAGGTATGGCATGTCAGGGTCAGAGGCTAGTATTTATATATTTACAAATGTGTGTGTATGTGTGTGTCTGTTTATACTTCGAGAGCGAAGTATAAGTCAGTATGGCCGTGATAGATAAGGGATATATTAATGGCTATTTACATAGATAAATATCAATCGTAATAAATAAATTCAGGTAAATATTATACCTGTGTACTAAGGGATGAATATGTTTGATGAATTTGTTTAGCCTGGCAATAAATCGTAGATATAATGACCACTTTAATAAGGAATCCTAAATACCACTGTAATGTTGTTAACTGTAGAATATGCGACAGTATTTGTACATTAGAATAACAGAATAAATTGACATTATAGAAGTAGCTACAGGTTGTTTATATTATAACAATAGATGTCTATGTCAATTGTATTTTTAGTAACCTGAATAATAATTTGTATCACGGAATAGGTTATGACAAAGTACAAGTACTTACAGTTTATGTTGTAATTAACATGTAAATTACTTAAGATGATTATAACACATTATAAAAGCACCACACAGTATTATAAATGAATTAAAACAATAAATATCCACTGATCACAAATGTAGGTACTGCTTGAAACGTCAAATATTGTTGTTGTGATATTTCACTTCTTTTATTGAAAATTAAAAGGTAGTGTGTTTTATCTGTGTAATAGTTTTATTATTATTCCTTTATTTAAATAACATAATTCTGTGTATTAAATTATTTTATGGGTTAAAGTATAATAATTAGAAATATTTGCGAAGTACCCACATGTTCTTTAATATTCAGTGTATTTGTTCTATAAAAGGACTGACAGATTGTGATCGAGGCTCAGTCTGATTGCAACATTTGTGGATACAGGTACGATCCGATTCAGATTATACTTATTGCTGGTTCTTTTGTGCTGATATCCTATTATTGTGTATTATGTATAGATATTGACTAATAACAATATATTGCAATGTGATATGATTTGATGAATATTGCCTGGTGTGATACTTATCAGCTGTTCTACAGCGATATGGTCGTACATTGCAATATTGTTGTGAATTGGTTATGTTAGGAAGTATCTGTGGTATATTGTATTTAGGATGTATGAAATACTACATTTAAATAACTAACGGCAAATGTTTATTAGGAGACTGGCTATTATGAAACCTTTGATACAACTAGACCAAACAAGGTTGAAAATATATGATACTTGTCATTTATTCCTTTGTATTATTTACCTCCCTAATTTATTCTATTCCCTATTGATACTATACTGATTGATAAGGTTAGATTGCAACTGATTGGGTATATAATCCAAATATCCTGACACAGTAGTAAGTGTAGTTCTACGATGAGTCGTAGTGGTCTACAATGAGTCGTAGTACTACTACGATGAGTCGTAGGACTTCTACAAGAAGGAGTCGTAGGACTTCTACGTAGTTCAACAATAAAAGCTTTAGTATTTTATTACAAATCGCTACGACCCCTATGTAAAATCTAACACATGCATCTCGACCTGATCCTGAAAATGAGGGTCCTAGAGCCACTCTAACACGCCACTACACCGAAGACCTGCCAGAAGTCAACATTGACGAAATCGTGCTGGCTCTTAAACAGCTGAAAAATGGAAAAGCCCCTGGAGAGGATGGCGTTACAACAGAGCTGTTAAAAGCTGGAGGTAAACCCGTACTGAGGGAGCTCCAAAAGCTCTTTAATGCTGTGCTGTTTGAAGGGAGACCTCCGGAGGCGTGGAGTAGAAGTGTAGTCGTCTTGTTCTTTAAAAAAGGAGATAAGACCCGGCTGAAGAACTACCGACCTATTTCTCTTCTAAGCCACGTCTATAAGCTGTTTTCAAGAGTCATCACGAACCGCCTTGCGCGAAGACTTGACGAATTCCAAAAACCGGAACAGGCTGGATTTCGGAGCGCACATCCACACAGTGCGGCAGATTATATAAAAGACCCAGGAGTATAATCAGCCCTTGTTTCTAGCATTCGTGGACTATGAGAAGGCCTTTGACTCGATTGAAATCTGGTCCGTTCTGGAGTCTCTGCAGCGATGCCAAGTAGATTGGCGATATATCCAAGTGATGAGATGTCTCTACGAAGCCGCCACCATGTCCGTCCAAGTACAGAATCTGCAAACAAAGCCGTATAGGCTGTTTGCATTGCATCGAGGAGTGAGGCAAGGGGACGTTATTTCCCCGAAACTTTTCACAAATGCAATGTAGGATATGTTCAAGAAGCTGCACTAGAAAGGGCGGGGCATCAACGTTAATGGTGAATACATCTCTCACTTGCGATTTGCAGACGACATTGTCATCATGGCGGAAACGCTGCAGGACCTGCAACGAATGCTGAATGACCTGGCTGACTCCTCTGTACGCATCGGCCTACGGATGAACTTGGATAAAACCAAGGTCATGTTCAATTAACATGTACTACCGGAACCGATAGCGGTGCACGGCGCCATTGCAGTTAGGTAGAAACAACTTCGAGGACGAGATGAACAGGAGAATTCGGTTGGGTTGGGCAGCGTTTGGTAAGCCACGTCAAGTCTTCTCATCGTCGATCCCACAATGTCCAAAGACTAAAGTCTTTAATGAGTGCGTCCTACCCGTCATGACATACGGAGCCGAAACGTGGACACTGACGGTACGGCTAGTCCACAAGTTCAAAGTCGCTCAGCGGGCTATGGAAAGGGCTATGCTCGGAGTTTCTCTTAGGGACAAAATCAGAAATGAGGTGATCCGGCAGAGAACCAAAGTTATCGACATAGCCCACCGGATTAGCAAGTTGAAGTGGCAGTGGGCTGGCCATATTAGCCGAAGAACCGACAACCGTTGGGGTAAACGAGTTCTTGAGTGGAGACCGCGGCTTGGCAAACGTAGTGTAGGACGCCCTCAGGCCTGATGATTTACGCAAAACGGCTGGCAGGAGCTGGATGCGAGAAGCCGAAGATAGAACAAAGTGGCGTGCAATTGGAGAGGCCTATGTCCAGCAGTGGACTGCGATAGGCTGATGATGTGATTTTTTTTTTCTTTTCATTACATTTCGGAGCAGCTCGTCTCGATCCGTGCGAGCTTCGTACAGTCGTACCATATACATATACGTTAAGCGAACGCTCGGCCGAGCTACATGGTAGGCGGAGTGGGGGTTGTTAGGTGTTATTATCGTTACAAAATTTCTTGATTTGGTCGCCGCGCTCAAAGCCCGCGATAAAAGCTATACAATAGCTTAAAAAAAATTTTACACTCCTGCGATCTTGTCTCACACCTAAAGTATAATAATACCTACTACGGAGAATAATAATAATAATACTACTGTATACTACTGTACTACTGTACTGTACTATAGTGGGAGACTATACTTTTAATTCATCTCCCATTATTCTTCCTCGCTACACTACGTTTTGATTCAAGCATCATTACCATCCCACATGTATGAAAAATGATATATAATTCTTGGTCTTTATTGCGTAAATCTTTTAAAATAAATACATATTTTGGCCTTTTGGGGTATATAGTGTATAGTCTATGGTCACGGGTAGACCATTGATGCAGAGATCAGGACTGCGCCATCCCTTTCAATTAAGAAGTAAATATTGTGTGCAAAGCGTGAAAGAGAGAAAAACCTCGTGTAGCCTTTGACAGGTATTGTGTCCACAAAGTAGCGTTGTCTCTTTCTAGAGTGTGGTTAATTTTGTGAGGTTATAATGGCGCAGTCTTGGTCTCTGCGTCAATGGGGTAGACTGGTGCAGCTCAGCATCGCCTCCGTGAAGCGTGAGTTTCGGAAACTACCCTTAATTTAGCTACCTTTTAATTTATGTCACTCACTAATAAAAGGTTAAAATATTTGCGCGATTAAGACCCGTAGTCACTAACCTTCATAGTACCAACTACAGAGAAAGTAATCACTACGTTTTAGTACCAACAAGACTTGACATTGATTAGAAATCTAGACATTAATTATGCAGAAGTTGTAAAAATGGCGGCAAACTGATAGGTCATTATTTTTACAGCTCCGAGTTTAACTTGTAAAAAATGAATTGAATACGTGATAATTGATTATGAACGAGACTTTGTGCATGTAATAAACGCATAAATACTTGACACTGGCAGATATTAGCCGTTAAAACGGCTAGATTGCCATCAATTCAAAGAAGAAGAAGAAGACTTGACATTGACAAGTTGTTAAATTCAAACGAGTGAATCCAACTATGGAGTGAATCAATCAAAATCGTTCACGGGCGGTAATTCGATTCGATATTTGAATTGCAGTCACTTTGTATGGGGTTGCCAGTCCAGCGTAGGTATTAAAGAGGTCGGTGCCTCAGTGCCCGTAGTAGGTATACATAAAATTATATAATGTATACAAATCGCGAAAGTTTATCAACATTTATCCGCCATGTAGTAGGTAAAGCCAGGTTACTTGCCTCTGAGGAAGTCATTGAGAAGCTCGTACCAGATGTGCCAGCTGCCAGCGTCGTGTGAGCGCATGTGGATCAGCGGCTCGTTCCAGGTGGTGTACTCCTTGGGCCGAGGCCACACCTCCAGCTCTGTTACATCATAGATTATGTTATTAACGTAATTTTAGGCTAGGCGTGCACTAGGTAGGCTGGTTGCGGCAGTCAAGCTGCGGCAGCGAGTCGAACTTTATAATGGTGTTTATGAGCCCACGCGCTAGTGTCGTAGCCTGTGTACCTAGTGTGCGCTTAGCCTAACAATTAGAGCACAAGTATGTCTGAAAATAGATTTTAGAATTGACTGGCCTGTTGGTCTAGTGGTTAGTGAACCTGACTGCTAAGCCGGAGGTCGTGGGTTCGATCCCCACCCAGGGTAAAACTTTGTGTGATGAGCACGATGGTTTATTCTGTGTCTGGGTGTTATTTATCTATAATATGATTGTATCTACTAAGAAATATATAAGTATGTTTATAAGTTATCTGTTTCCATAGTACAAGCTCTGTTTAGTTTGGAATCAGATAGCGTTGTGTTAGTTGTAGCTCTCGCAGAGGGGAATTTATAAATTACGTCATAGTTAATCTGGGAAGAAGGGTTCAACAGACATCGAGTTACTTAAAAGGGCCAAAAATAATGAAATTACTATTACGTAATTTGATAGTTGACTACAGTAAAAATAAATTACTTTATTCTAATCAGGCAATTGTAGGTCATAAAATGTCTTAAAAATTCACCACATTGCAAGTTTTTTGAGTTTATAATCAATTTAAGAAATAACTATTAAAAGTAAATAATTTGACGATAGCAATGTATGACATCATAGTGTATAGTTCCTTGCAAAAGAGCGTCTCTTTAGAAATTTTACAAAAAAGAGGCCGATTTGACGTAGTTTAATAAGATAATTAACAAAGCAGAAATTATGAGTATTTTCCGATGTGCATTGCGACCACTGTTAGGTGTGATGTCAATTCAGTAAACCTACTGTGAAACCGTTCCTTTATAGTTAGTTAAACTTGTTACTGTTTAAAATGGAACGAAGTACAGTATACTGTCTCTACGCTGTTCGGCGTTGTTTTCAGGGGAAAATAATTATAAATGTATAAGTTATCTATTCAACAAGAAAGAAAAATAATTCGAACTTTAATTATCAGTCGAATTATTTGCATAATTTCTTTATCAATGAATTATATTTAATTTCTGGAAGCTGTTAATCACATGACTAAAATACAGAGGGCACGTTACCTCGAAAACGCCAGTGGTCGTACCTACAAAAATGGCGGGGATTTATGAAGTCACATTCCCGATACTATGACAGTACAAAACGAACGAATTTTTATTTAGTTTAAGCACTGAACAGTGGTCGCAATGTATATCGGAACATATTCTTTATTTCTGTCTTATTTATTTAGTAGGCACACCATAGATAGTGATGCTTTTTTTTTAAAGATAACTAGCAATGTGGGATTGACTTCCACATTACTAGCAATCTTGTTAACCCCTCCAGCTAAGCTCAAAGGCTTGTGTAGTATAATGGGTAGGATTCGAATCCGTGACCTCACGATTGCGAGACCGATGACTTAGCCATTAGGCTACCGCCGCTTCTTATTATCATCTATTAAAGAAGGGCCCTCCCTTCTTTAATAGATGACTTATGGTTTCATGGTATATAAAAAGCATTTAAATGGAAGTTTTTGTGCATGTAAGTAACTTAGAATGGTGCACTTACCCACATAACGATAAGGCAACAGTAGACCAAGCAGAAGTCCTAATATGCCTCCTGAAACAAAATAATACAATATTAATATACATCCTTTTGAAAATTCGTCATTTTTTTTTACATATAACTAGCAATGTGGGATTGTGGTCCCACATTACTAGCAATCCTGTTAACCTCTCCAGCTAAGCTCTATGGCTTGTGTTAGGAGTGGGTTCACGTCGGTAGTATAATGGCCAGGATTCAAACTCACGACCTGACGATTGCGATAATGCCTAAGCCATTATTCTACCGACTTGGAGAACGAATCACGGAGATGATCGCCCACACAGGTGAATAACGCTGAATTGAAGGAGATGGTGGAAGCCGATCCGAGTCAAACTATCCAGAAATTGGCGGCATGGTTTAAAGTGATCTTACGTACAATATTGTCTCATCATCAAATCAATAAGAAGAAAAATATGGAAAATGATTGGACTGATGATGAAGTAATATTGGATCTAAGTGTATATATGATGAAAAATTGATTGTTTACGATAACTGTAAACGAAAAATGCAATAGATATACCTGAAATGATGATAAAATATATCTGACCACATATCAAATGCCGCAACATTACTCTAAAACAAAGTTTACCTTTAGATTAGGAAATGGTAACTGTTTGGTGGTTTCTTGTTAGTGTTATTCACTATAGCTTTCTGAGGTCTCGTCAAGCCATAAGATATGTTTACTGTGCCGGACTTCGAACAATGATGGCGAAGCTGGCAGTGAAACAGCCCTGACTCGTGTATCGATTTTCACCATCATTATTCCATGATAACGCAAGACCTCACACTGCACGAGAAACCGCCATCCTCCGTACTCACCAGATCTTGCTTGAACTGACTATTTTATATTTTAATACTATTTACGACTATTTTATATATGTTTCGTTATTTGTGTGGTATAAAAAATCTTCTCAGGAGGCAGAACAAAATGTTTGTAGAATTTAGATCCACAGAGTTTCAGCGCAAATCGGAAATTTCATATTTTAACCCCTAATATTAGCATTTATGTTATAGATAGAGTCTATACGATATTATCTTTCTCATCTCTTCATATCTCTTCATTAATTCTATTAACTTATGTAAACACTAGCATACTTCAAACTAAGGAAACTTTTGAGGACTTTGCCAACGTTCTTTTTCTGTTCCGTTGGACCCTTATCTATGTCGTAGCAAGGTACTACGAGCTAGTAGTTACGTAGCGCCTCTACGTCGTAGTCGTAGCACGCATTAGTCAGGATAAAAAATCATTAAATCCTATTATTCCATCCTAATTCCTAACCCTTTCAAAATAAATGTTTTGTTTTCTTTTATTAATGTGATGACGTCTTATAAATTGATGACCGGGTACACCCGGTCATCAATGTACGAAAAAGTGTCACAGTCACGTTCCGCCTGCTGATAAGCTGAATTATTGTGACCATCGGGCGCCTGGGTCTACTTAAGCTGTCACGGGCATGGTTATAATGTCGATGACATTACAATGTCATCAATGTTTTGGCAATTGCAACGACATGCGATACAATTGGCAATAAAAAAAAAGTTGCCACAGGCATGGTAGTTTATTCAATGTCAACAATGTTTTCATAACACTTTTCACGTAAAATTATTGCCCGTAAACCGACTTTACAGACAACCAATATTTTTTTTAGTTTAAAAATAGAATGCAGAACAAAACAAAGACATACGCTAGTTAAAATGCCGTTAATAACGTTTTACTAATAAAAGTCAAAGTACATACTTTGTTTGCAAAATTAACTAAGTAAATATCTATTACTGTCACTTCGATAGCATAAAATGAAATTTCCTGAGAACGGTAGCTCGCAGTGCATTAACCGTTAAGTGATTACGTAGCTTGCAATAAGGCCGGTACTCCATACAAAGCATAGGTAAGATTCGCGATGTAAGCTATTAAAGAACTAGCTTTCGCCTGCGGCGCCGCCCGTGTGTCTATCGGTAATCGCGATAAAAAGTAATCCTGTGTCCCCGGGGCTCAAAATATGTTTCATCTCTTCTCCGCTCCTATTGGTCTTAGCGTAATGTTATACAGCCTAAAGCCTTCCTTGACAAATGGGCTACTTAACAAAAAACTAATTTTTCAAATTCGGACCTGTAGTTCCTGAGATTACCGCGTTCAAACAAACAAACTCTTCAGCTTTAGAATATTACTGGCTGACCTTGTTTGTTTGTTTGTTTGAACGCGGCAATCTCAGGAACTACGGGACCGAATTGAATAATTATTTTTTTGTTGGTATAATTATGTATTAATATTAGTACATATAGATAGATACATATATTATTGACTAGCTGTCGGCCGCAACTTCGTCTGCGTAAATTTTCCCCGTTTTTGCAACATTTATTATTGCTGCTCCGCTCCTATTTGTCATAGCGTGATGTTACATAGCTTATAGCCTTCCTTGATAAATGGGCTATGCAATAGTAAAAGAATGTTTCAATTCGGATCAGTAGTAGCTGAGATTACCGCGTTCAAACAAACCAACAAACTCTTCAGCTTTATAATTTAAGTATAGATAAATAACACACATACACAAAATAAACCATCGTGCTCGTCACATAAAGTTTTATCCTGGGTGGGGATCGAACCCACCTCTTGCGTAGCAGTCGGATACAGTCCCACAGCGCCATACAGGCATATTTATAATATTAGTTAGAATCGGACATGGATAATAAGACAGGCCAAACCTAGGCATAGGTGTGTCTAACGTGGGATGGGGGATTTTCGAATCAAAACAAAATCCTCCCCGATAAATGATCCTGGGTACGGCCATGTCACCTCCTTATTTATATTTTTATTTTGTCTATTTGGGGAGGTTACAGCTACAATTCAACTAAATTTACTAGTAGGTACCTAGGTTTATAATTGAAAGAAAATGTTCTACTAGTCATTAAAAAAATTTCAAAATTCCAGTGACTAGAACCGTCGTAGTTTAAAAGTAATAGATTAGCGCTATGTATACCTTCGTAACAATTTTTATCGGATCTGTACTAGTGCTCATGTACAGGCGACCACGGTCTGATTTTCGGATCCGACTGTATTAATCAAATTAGGACACAACATCTTTATTTTTTGCTTTTATATATTACCGGGTCCGGTCAACATCAAATGATGCCGGATCCGCTGAATTACCGGATCCCGTTTTCCGGATTACCATCTCTAATTGCAAAGTCACCCATGTTACAAGAAAGATTCTATAGGTACCTAGGTAATACAAAAGGTGCCTTTTGTGAAAGTAAAAATAATTTGTAACAATCTCATTAACGTAAATATACGCCAAGTTCGTTAACGCTTTCGATAATAAAACAAGTGAACCCTAACTGGAGGCCCAGCCAAGTCCTTTCGAAGCTTCATGTTGCTTTAATAATTTATGTTATTTGTTACTCAATAGAGCAACTTGGCAAATTTTCAACAACTTTCTTTGAGTTCGAGTACACTTTATCTAACCAGGGGGTCAATTCACGTATTTAAAGCAGTGCAGCTGCAGTTCAGTAATAGTTAAGTTTCGATTTAAACGGCCATTTTCGTATTCTTGTAAATTTGAGATCGATCTCAAATACGCTTGCGTCAAGTATGCGTCTCGAGAGCGCAATACCGACATTCTAGTGCAAGCGTTTTTGAGATCGATCTCAAAGTTACAAGAATACGAAAATGGCCGTTTAAATCGAAACTTAACTGTTACTGCACTGCAACTGTACTGCTTTAAAAACGTAAATTGGCCTCCAGAGCTTTGAATTCAGCGTTTGGTGAAATGAACAGTTAAACATGCTTTACTTCATGATGTTGTCAATAATACGTGGTCATATCATAAAATGGAAGATAAAAATGCAATGAAATATCGTTACGACACCAAACTACTTGATTTTTATGAAAGTCCCAAGGAAAACGAAAAACGTTTTTTTTTATATCACAGACGCAATACATTTTTTTTTAACATTAACGACAATATGGTCAAATGTGGATTGACATCGTGAAACCACCGTTACCATTATCATAAAATATTCGTCGACCATATCATGAAAAAAAATATTTATAAAATATGGACAATACTATAATCTGGCCACGACATCAAATCAACAGCCAGCATGTTGCTTTTTGAAGCATTTCTTACTTAAGTAAAGCTTAAGTACAATAAAGGAGGCCTATCCTAATTCAATGAAAACTTTTTGACTGCCTCTGTGGCGCGGTGGGAGTATATCCGACTGCTACGCAAGAGGTCGTGGGTTCGATCCCCACCCAGGATGAAACTTTGTGTGATGAGCACGATGGTTTATTCTGTGTCTGGGTGTTATTTATCTATAAAATATATTTAGAAATATTTATGTAGGTTTATCAGTTGTCTGGTTTCCATAGTACTAGCTCTGCTTAGTTTGGGATCAGATAGCGTTGTGTGAGTTGTCCCAAGATATTATTATTATTATATGAAAACAAATTTCGATAAAAAATGAGGTGGTAATTGTACTTGTTCCCGAAAACATCGGTAAACTTAAGAAAAAGACAACGAAAATTTATAAATTTCGTTTTGGAGTAAGAGAGTAGGCCTACGGATCTAATCCACGAAGGCCAGACGTGTTGTATATTATAGACAGTAGACTAAACGTTTATGATTATTATCTACATCGAGACTGAGCGCGTCAATAAAATCCTGGCGCCACATTGTCTGGCGTAACAGATAACTTGGCTTCAGTTTAGGGGAAATAGTGCACCTAATGACACCGCATTATATTTTTATAACTGCTTCAATGTGTTGGAAATTACAAAATAAATAAAACTATAGAATAAACCTAAAATAAATATGAAAATAGAATGGTTTTAACATTTTCCTTAGGTAAATAGATACAATGAGCATCCGTATCCAGCGACCGGAGCACGGGCAGCAGCGTTCTCTGCGTACTTAAAGCCTTACTGCGATCGCCAACCCGCTCGCCAAGCGTGGCGATTATGGCAATTACCCCCAGGATCTACTGGGGAGACCCGTGCCCATCAGTGGGCCATCATATGGGTTGATATGAGCAAATAGATACAAGAATATATTTTGATTGACACGGTCCTTTAAACCTAAATGTCAGCTCAATAGAATTCATAGAAAAACCCTGCCCCTGATAGATACTACTGTTTCTTCTATATGTACTTTTAGGACCTTTACACATATTCCGGTTTCAATCCGGATGATGATTGGACGACCAGATGGACGCTGGACCGTGTGAAAGCTACCGTACATCGCTATACACTTCGCGCTGGGTACCCAGCCGCCGGCTACCCGACGCCGGAAAGAAACCGGATCAAGTATCTGCTTAAATAACTACTAGCTTTTACATGCGGCTCCCCCCGCGCGGGTATCGGTTATTGTGATAAAAACACATTACTAGCAATCCTGTGAACCCCTCGCGCTACGCTCAATGGCTTGTGTTAGTAGTGGATTCACGTCGGTAGTATAATGGATAGGATTCGAACCCGCGACCTCACGATTGCGAGACAGATGCCTTAGCCATTAGGCTACCGCCGCTTTTTGTAGCAAAAAAAAAGTTTGGGGCCCCTGTAGCGAGGGGGCCCCGTAAGAGGTGTGACTTTTTCGAAAACAGTCATTAATCTTCAGGACGACAGTGGTAATGTTTCTTAACCTCGCTGATCTATTTATGAGTAAAACGATGGTTAATACTTAGATATTGGTTGTTTCCTATGGCAGGTATATCGCGTGGGTGGTGCAGTATTAACCTAAAGCCTGTAAAAGAAACCATAGGAGTGCCATGACGCCGTACGAGCTTTAAGTTGTTCGTTAGTTTGTAGTTTTATTTCTAACTACTATGTACCTGTGACTTTTTTTAATAACTAGCTTGACCGCGGCTCCGTCTGCCTGAATGTATATTGTTATCGCGACATAAGTCGACCCGTGACCACGATCGGTGCAATTCGATCGAAACGTCGGGTAAATAAAAGGTTCGTACCTTTAAATAATTCACGCGATTAAGCCCCGAAACATATCTAATAAGTATAAAAATCGAGAAAGTTTAAAAACAATAACTCCGCTCCTACGTCATAGCGTGATGTTATTTAAACAGCCTTACTTGAATAATGGACACTAAAATAAATATTCAATTCGATCCAGTAGTTCTTGAGATTATAGCTTCAAACAAACAAACTCTTCATTTTTATAATATTAGTATAGATTATACATAATGAATAATAGCGGATTGGTTATCTACATTTATACTTATTGTACTCACTTCAATATAGTGTATATATCTATATATATGTAGGTATACCTCTGACTGCCTACGACCTATCCGACTGCTACGCAAGAGGTCGTGGGTTCGATCCCACCCAGGATAAAACTTTGTGTGATGAGCACGATGATTTATTCTCTGTCTGGGTGCTATTTATCTATAATATGTATATATTTGGGAAAATGTACGCATACGAAGTTGCGTGGGTCAGCTTGTTTAGAAATATTTAGTATGTTTATCAGTTGTCTGGTTTCCATAGTACAAGCTCTGCTTAGTTTGGGATCAGATAGCGTTAGGTGAGTTGTCCCAAGATATTTTTTTTTTTTTTTATGTTTGTTCACCGATTACGCAAAGACGGCTAGAATGATTTGAAAAATATTTTTTGTGTTTGAAAGGGTATACTTCCAAGTTGGTCCCATTTTAATATATGGTAGGTACGACTGTTCAAAGCTCGCAAGGATCGAGACGAGCTGCTCCGTATTTTTTTTTTTAATTGCATAAGTTGAAAAAAAACGCTATGCAATGGCTTTACCGCGAGTGCCCCCCTTTTTTTTTTGTAAAAGTTTGTAATATGATTATGTGAAGCTAGAATAAGGAGGTATTTTTGTAAAAGGTTATGTTTATTTTACACTAGCTGTGCATTTTTCATCCCCCTAAGAGATTGTTTGTTTGTTTGAACGGGATAATCTCAGGAACTACTGGGCCGCATTGAAAATATATATTTTATTGTTGGATAGCCCATTTATCGAGGAAGGCTATAGGTTATAACATCACGCTACGACCAATAGGAGCGGAGCAGCAATGAAAAATGTTGTAAAAAAAAGAAGAAAAAAGAAAAAAGGGAAAATTTACGCAGACGAAGTTGCGCGGGTCAGCTAGTATATATATATATGTGAAAAATGGTAATTTTAAATAGGACAAATTTTAAATTGTCCTATGTACTCTCGCTGTTTTGTGTAGTATGTAAACAGCACTCAGCTAATAGTTTGCAATGTGGGTATGAATCCTAATTACAATACATCGATTGTTCTCTACAATAGTAGTAAAATTTGAACAAACCAACTATTTTAATAATTTTATTGTTCAAACGCTGATTGATTAGGCATTGTTTAATATTAATTTGGTAACGTCAAAAGGATCGTTTAGATAACGGTAGGTATCATAAAACTTATATTTGTAACTACAGGCTCACTTGTTAAGAATGTCAATGAGAATAATTTTGGTTAAGTGGCTTAACAAATAATATAATATAATAATATAATATCTTGGAACAAGTCACACAACGCTATCTGATCCCAAACTAAGCAGAGCTTGTACTATGGAAACCAGACAGCTGATAAACATACTTATATATTCCTAAATACATACATATTATAGATAAATAACACCCAGACACAGAATAAACCATCGTGCTCAACACACAAAGTTTTATTCTTGGTGGGTATCGAACCCACGAGCTCTTGCGTAGCAGTCGGATACACTCCCACCGCATTATTCTCAGATTTAGGCCCTAAACCTGACAGAGAAACATCGATTTTACTCCAGAGTCTCAAATATGTGTGGCAAATGGTTGTGTGACAAAAGTAGGTGGTAGCTGGTGAAGAGTTAATTTGTAATTTAAAAAATATATATATTACGACGTTATATATTTTGTAATGTAAAGAAGCCAAGTAATGTAAAGCGGTTATTAGTATATTAGTTAATAAAAACTTATTTACAAAAAAATAAAAACCTACTTCCAAAGTAAATACATATAAGGTAACTAAAATGCAAAAAATAATATAGGTACAACAACAAAAAATAATTAAACATTTTGAAGTTGGTGCCACGAAATGTAGTTTTATGTTTTAGGCATCGACTTTAAAATGTTTAATTATTTTTTGTTGTTGTACCTATATTATTTTTTGCATTTTAGTTACCTTAAATTTATTTTGGAAGTCGGTTTTTTTTTGTAAAAAAGTTTTTTGCTTAGTGCTTTTTATAGTTTTTATATTAGTAGATAGGTATTATTTATAATTGAGTACAATCATTCATTAATAAAATTAGTAATAAGTGTTCATGTAAATTATCAAGATCCACTTATTTTTTTAAAACAAAACATTAAAAAATGCTAATTTAAAATGTAACCCTGTGAAATGTAGGGGCCAGACAAACAAAGTACACACTTAATTATAATTAATAAAAAAAAATATCACTCACCAATAACAAGAACAACAACAGCAACAATTACAATGATCTTGATCGTTCGCTTTTCGAGCCCCATGATGATGACGATCCCTCTCCAGCACTGAGCCACGTCCTTTCTCGCGGGAGTATTGGCTGCGAATACGGAACGACGGGTCCCGGACCGGGGAGGATGGGACCCGACGATGTACATTGCTGCTTCGACTATTTGTTATTTAGGATATACATTTCATTCAAGATTGTTTTAAATCAAAGTCTTCTAATGTTATAAATACTACCTACCCTATCAGATTGGTAAAATTATAAAAAATCTTTAAAACACAAACAGTGTAGGATACGATGGCATTTCAATTAAAATAATTAAGGCAGTGAAACAGGATATCTGTCATCATTTGAGCCATATTCTAAACATATGTATATTAACAGGTACATTCCCACAAAATCTTAAATTATCTATTATAAAACCTGTACACAAAAAAAAACGACAAACAGTCAAGGGAAAATTATAGACTCATTGCATTGATATCAATATTCTCAAAAATCTTCGAGAAATATATATATATATACCTATGGTGAAATAAATTCCTTTGTTGAAAAATACAATATTTTATGCTTTGAACAGAAGGGTTTTCGGCAAAACAAAACAATAAATATGACTATTTATGAGTTTATTGAAAATGTTATATGTCATGTTGATGTGGACCAATGTGGACCATAACATACTTGTTGATAAACTTAACGCTTACGGCATTAGAGGCAATGTCCTAAACTTAGTTAGGTCTTATCTAAAAAATCTCGAGCAAGTAACCAGATAAAAATGGAAGAAATATACACCTCCTCATAGCGCAATATATCATACTCTGTACCACAGGGCACTTCCCTGTGGTACAGAGTATATTAGGACCTCTTCTCTTTATCATATAAATAAATGATTTGCCAAAAGCTACGCCACAACCTATGTCATTATTTGCAGATGACAGTACAGTTACAATCGCTTGCAAGGACATTAATCAGTATAAATTTGACATAAAAGACTCATTGACATCGATAATCACATGGTTAAACAATAACAAATTAAACAAAACCTAATATCATGCATTTTAACCAAAAAATTAAGAATCCATTAAATATAAACTTAGTTCTTGATAATTTTAGTATTCAGGAAGTTAATACCGCCTGTTTTCTTGGTCTAATTATTGACAGCAAATTGAATTGGAAAGAACACACTGACGCATAATGTAAGAAAGTCAGTAGTCTGTCGTATGCGTTATATAAACTTGCTCCAACCGTAAACACGGATGCACTACTATCAGCATACTATGGACTGGTAGAGTCTGTCCTCAGGTATGGTATAATTTGGGGGCAACTCTACTAATAAAGAAATGGTATTTAAAATACAAAAGCGATGTCTACGTTTTATGTTTGGTATCAAAAGTACTGAAAGCTGCCACCCGCTGTTTAAAAAACACAAAATTTAACACTACCATGAATTTATTTACTTGAAACATCAATGTTTGTAAAAAGTAATCCTCACTTGTTTCCTTGTAAATCAGAAGTAGTAAGTCGCAATCGCAGGGATAACAGCAAATTGTGTGTCCATCCTGCCCAAAACTGCTCTGCTTCATAAACGTGTAATATGTAAAGCTCCACTAATTTACAATAAAATACTTAATCATATTAAACAATTATGTACAAATAAATTGAAGAGAACATTAAAAAAATTGTTGAATGAGAGATGCTATTATAATATTGACGACTTCTTTAATGACAATTTCTTTTAATTCTTACATGCTTTTTTTGCATTATTAGTACCTTTAAATTATTGACATTTGTTTATTACTATTATTTTAATTAAATTAATTATTATGTTTCAAAATCTACATATCACATTATATTTGTAAACCAGCAATGGTCAGACATGTTGATGCAATCAATCTGTTACACCTTTATTAAGCACACTAACCATGTTTTATCATGTACAAATTTCTTAGCAAATAAATAAATCTTTATCTTTACTATATTACTTGGATATTTTCTCAGGCACTCTACACACGGCAAAAACAAATATTTCAATCTCTAGCTCTAGATATGTAATTATTTTATTATTATGAATTTACCTTTTACTATACATTTTAAGAAGTAAATGTATGTTGTGTTTACTCTTTTAGGACATGCATATAAATATTTTCTTTTCAAGTAGCAACACTGTTTTCTGGTGTGTCAATCAATAAAAATAATAATAATAATAATAATTGTGTGAAGATGGATAGATGGATGGATGTATGTTGCTTTCACGCAAAAAAATAAAACACAAACCAGAAGCGGACCGTAAATTGATCAATCACAATGATCGAAATCGTACCCAGGATTATTTAGAGTTGACATTGGCCAATTCACGGTCCATCCCGCTCCACTCCGTGTAAGTGGAAACGCATCCTTATGAAGCCCACACTAGTGGAAAGACACGATTTTTGGCATGTATAACTTTGCACTGGTGCAGCATCATTACATAACAGTATTTTTGAAATTGTCAGGGCTGCAGAATTACCTGATATCTGCTAAACTAAGACTTGCGAACCTGCTACACCCCAACTGACAATTTATCAAGCCTTCGTTGTGTTTACACAGCAATTAAATGCATATATAAAACAACTAAATTACATGACATTCCGACATAAGGTATATGGAAAACGATGTCTACATCCATCTCCTAACACAGCTGTTCTTTCGATCATTTTGATTACCATAGTAGATCAATTTAAAATAATATAAAAATTAATATTTCGAAGCCAGCAATGAACACCAAACAGGCAGATAGACACTCTGCACCGGCGACAGCGCGCCGCCGCCGATGGCGACAAAACGGCGCCACTCGCTTTACGATCCACGACCCCGTAGTAACGCTCTTGGAATAAACTGATTGGGTAGGATTTGTTTCAATCGCATAATCATTTTATGTGTAGGTATGAGAGGTCTATGACCGAATAAGCCGAGACAAAAGCGAGGATAAGCAGTTCTGTTGCTGCCAAGTCTATAGATGGGTATGGCGAACCCGCAACCTCACGCTTTCGAGTCCGATGTTTTAGTCGATAAGCTACCGACGCTTAAACTATTGTATTCGGTTTAATTTTATATTATTTTGTTCATTTTAACAGCTGATTTCAAAACCACAGCATGCCAACGGATTGAACCATGACTAAATTATGAATCTCTCTTACTACGTAAATTATGAAAATGGCAGCATACCTTATTTTAATGTTCTTTTTTTCATATTAGGCATTAACAAGTCTTATTAAAACAAATAAACAATAACTGATCCTTTGTAATTATTTAAAGCTACAAAAGTTTTTCAATACCAACCACAAAAATATCGGCGAAAAATCGCCAAAGAAAAGCAAAAGTCATTTAACTTGCAAATAACTGTCGCTATTCGCCGATAGGGCTGGGGATCCCGTCAATATAGGTTACATCATCACCGTTATATATAAATATGGGGCAATGTACTACCATAGATGTATGTATAGTACAAGGGGTTGATGACATCGTACCAGAGATTTTATGCACAGAGGAGTAAACAGATACGGTGTATACGGTGAATAAAGTTAGTCTATATTAAAAGACAAATAATAATATCTTGAGACAACTCACACAACGCTATCTGATCGCAAACTAAGCATAGCTTGTACTATGAAAACCAGACAACTGATAAACATACTATATTTCTAAATACATACATATTATAGATAAATTACACCCAGACAGCGAATAAACCTTTGTGCTCTTCACGCAAAGTTTTATCCGGGGTGAGGATCGAACCCACGACCTCTTGCGTAGCAGTCGAACACACTCCCACCGCGCCACAGAGGAATCAAAATCAAAGAAA
The DNA here is from genome assembly GCA_945859575.2 of Herminia tarsipennalis. Lineage (NCBI taxonomy): Eukaryota > Metazoa > Arthropoda > Insecta > Lepidoptera > Erebidae > Herminia > Herminia tarsipennalis. The sequence continues at coordinate 26,018,887 of OX243841.2, read as the reverse complement.
TTGCTTTTTTTTTTCTTCGTCATTATAATAACCTTGTTTTTTTAATCTATTAATATTATAAAGTTGAATAGTTTGTTTGTTTGGTTGAACGCACTCATTACAGAAATTATTAGTTTGAGTTGAAAAAAATATTTTAGTGTTGGATAGCCCATTTGTTGAGAAAGGCTATAAGCTATATAACATCGCGCTACGACCAAAAGGAGCGGAGCTTCAGTGAAAAATGTTGAATAAATGGAGAAAACTAAAGCAGACGAAGTTGAGTGGTCAGTTACTTTATTTTATACAAGAGGATGCCTCGCGGTTTCACCCGCGTAGTTCCCGTTCCCGTGGGAATACAGGGATCAAAAATAGCCTATGTCACCCGGGGTTAGTGTAGCTTCACAACGATGAAAGAATTTTTCAAATCCGTTCAGTAGTTTCGGAGCCTATTCAATACAAACAAACAATTAAATCTTTTCCCTTTATAATATTAGTATAGATATAGATAAAAAAGAGACCCCTCTTAACTTCGCACTTAGTTATTCTTTGTCTAATTTCTATAAAGCGTCATAATTGATGCCACTATTTTAAAAATTAGTGATTTAATTATACCTTTAATAAAATAAAACACCAGTGTACCAGAGGCGAAGGGTTAAACTTTTTCAGAGGTAACCCGATACAAAAATATGTCTTGCTGGACATGGTTCTTTATACCCATAATACTAAGTAACTACAATCCAAAGGGAAACCGAAAGTAATGGTGTTCTTAGGACCCTTCGCCACTGCAGTGCACAAGTGCAAAGGAAGACTGACATGAGAAATGATTTATTTTTCAGAACAAATATATCCATTAAATATAAAACTCAAAAACCATGTATGTATAAGTAGAGGTAAGGGAGAAGGTAAGTAAGAGGATTATAGGGGATTATAGGCACATGAGTTTCTTGGCAGCTTCTTCTCATGAGCTTTACACTTGGAACTGCCACCTAACCTCATTTTGTTTTTTTTTTTCAAACATTCATAATTTTATAAAATTTTTAGTATGTTTTAATTTGACGTTTTCAAATAATCATTAACCTGATTTTACGAAATAAAGATATTTGACTTTGACTTTGTCTATAATTAACTAGCTGTCCCGCGCAACTTCGTATGCGTAAATTTTCCCCGTTTTTGGAACATTTCTCGTCGCTACTCCGCTCCTATTAGTCGTAGCGCGATGTTAAATAGCCTTCCTCGATAAACGGGCTATCCAACAAAAAAGGATTTTTTTGGATTTTTTTTTTTCAAATCGGACCAATAGTTCCTTAGATTAGCGCGTTTAAACAAACAAACAAACTCTTCCGCTTTATAATATTAGTATAGAATATAAACTTATTTTAACATTTAAATTTTCGCGTTGCATGATTACTATACGGGAATTAACACGCATTGATTACCTTAAAATTAACATGAACACAATCAGTGTAGTGTGCAGTGACCCTAACTTTTCGAGAAACAAAAAAGTGAGGGTAGATGAAGATTCATCGGCCTGACGGAGTCTGAACATCGCTGCGACAGTCCGCTTGTGACCACGGCCGGTGCAACCTGGTCGAAACGTCAAGCAATTTTAAGGTAAACAATGCGTGTCAATTCCCGTATAATAAATAGTTATAATTTATTTTAATAAACCGAATAAAGGTTTTTTACATTAAGCTTCCGAAATAAGTCCCTTCTTTAGATCTTTTAGTAGAATTTTCCTATTTGATAGAACAGTACCTAGGCGCTAGAGCCGTGGGGCTCAAGTGTGGCGTCTACTATTTATGGAAATTTCCCGACGTCTTATCAGTGCCTTCCGTGTCCAGAAGGTTTGCTTTTACTAAGCATTTTCACAAAGAATAAGCATTGCCGTCTAACATGAAAATGCTGCCAGCCTTCTTTCTGGAAACGTTAATTTGACTTGTTGACATTGACGGGGAGGAATTCTTTGACGCCTAAACGGTTTTGTCCTCCTTTTTTATGTTATTTTTGTTATGTTGTATTTTTGTATTTTTGAATTTTCTTTTCTGATTAAACAGTTCCTAAATAATTTCGTAGTTGAGGTAAACGAATGTATATGGAGAATAGTAATGGCTTTCTTGAAAAAATGTATACCTACCATATTATGTAATGAATAAAGAGTAAAACGACGACGTCTGCCTCAGTGACGCAACAGAAATGCGCATGACTGTAAATGTTGATAAACTTTCGCGATTTGTACATATTATAAATATATATATTACGGATCTTAATCGCGTGAATAATTTAACGGGTAGACTACAATCTACCCTTGACCAAGGCCGTTGCAATATGGTCTAAACGTCGGGCAATAAACAAGGTATTTTACAATAATTGCATTTTTGAAAGATAAAAAAATTGTCCAGACCCAGGAATCGATCCCGAGACTTCCGTAAGCCAAGAAATGCCTATAAAAATTACTATAAGATATTTTACCTTTAATTATACCCGCGATTTAGACTTGTAATATTGTATTGTATCTGGATAGAGGCCGGGAGATATAGCCTGGAAGTCGCTGTGACCTAAAAGATCTATTGTGACGCCTCTTTCTTCCTTAAAGGACATCTCCAAGATTTAGTCTGACCATGTAGTCGTGTATCTTGGTGGAGTGGCCTTAACGTCGACCCGTAATATATATATTTTCATAACATATGCCTGTATTCAAAAGGTTTTAGGTCCGATACCCTCATGGGATAGAATTTCGTAAGACCTAATAATTAAATGTCGGTTTCAAGTCTGAATAAACTTTGAGGTCGTTACTTTTATGCAAATTTTATGCCGTGGCACAGAGCTCGTTTTTATAGAAGAAAACGTAATGTATACACCTTAATAGCGAATTATCTTTAATAGTTATGTAGGCATAGGGCTCCTGACGACATAGTATTGCAATAAGAGGATTACACGCACTGCGGGAGGGTGACTTAATAGCTTATTGAGTTTGTACGTAAATCTATACTATATTATAAAGCTAGGGAGTTTGTTTGTTTGTTTGAACGTGATGATCTCAGGAATTGAAAAAAATATTTTACTGTTGGATAGTCCATTTATCGAGGAAGGCTTTAGGCTATATAACATCATGCTACGACCAATAGCGGTGCAGCAATGAAAAATGTTGCAGAAACGGGGAAATTTTACGCAGACGAAGTGGTGCGGGACAGCTAGTTAAGTAATAAGAGGGAGAAATCGAATTTGATTTTCGGTAGAAGTTTGTTAGATATTTTCTAGCATTATTGAATGATTTGGTATTAGTGTTTTTGGCCACAAATTTCACTGACGCGAATAGTAATTAGGTAATCCTCTACTTTCTACATACTTTTTAATTCGTAGAATGTTTGAGAATTTACACACTGGAATTTCTACGGATTTCAGTGCCCCTTCCGACTAGCTACAACTGGTTAAAAAATATTTGTTATTGTTATATTTATATGCTAAAACTAGCTGTCCCGCGCAACTTCGTCTGCGTAAATTTTCCCTGTTTTTACAACGTCTATCATTGCTGTTCCGCTCCTATTGGTCGTAAGGTGATAATATATAGCTTATAGCCTTCCTCGATAAATGAGCTATCGAACAATAAAATATTTTTTTAATTCGGATCAGTAGTTCCTGAGATTATCGCGTTCAAACAAATAAACAAACTCTTCAGCTTTATAATATTAGTATAGATTTAAAATGTAAACTACAATATGTAACTATTGTTACATAAAGTAGTTTAAAATGCAGTTAATGTTGGCAGATAAACTATTGATTATATGCCAACAAACAAGGTTTTCGAACGGTGTCGGTATCACACTATTCATAGTTACAATGTGCAAAATTGCGTCGTCTGCAGAATTCGACATTTCGCGACGTTGGCGCCGTCCAGTCGGCACTCACCCTCTGTCCTCTACCCCATGTGGCCTAGTTACCCCTCCCTTTATAACACTGGCACCACGTAGAATGCGCAGGGCCTTTACTGGCCTGGAGGTAATGACGTCATAGATTAGAAACCTACGGGGAACTTAGGATATGAGTTTACAAATACAAGGTACATATCTCAGAGTATTACATAACAAGAAACAACTTGATAAGTACATAATTATGTTCTTACCAAGTTTTTTCTAGGCGACAGAGCTGTTTACGGCATTGGGCAATTTTGCAACTATTTTGTCCAGCCTCACGATCTAAATTTGTATTTAAACTGGGCTATCATTGATGCTAAAATTATTTATCTTGTCTTAATATTTTGAAGATTTTTTTATGACTGAATATACGGCCAATACAGGGTTCACTGAAAATTTTAAGGTTGTTTAGAATGAATCGGAGATTTTTTTGAACGTGTAAATATTTTTCATATAGCAATGGTTGGGGTGCTTTCCATTCTAGTGTCGACTTGCCCTCCGATACCCTATGAATTGTCTGGAATTTTATTTTTATTGCGAAGCATTTGTCCGGCACAAAATTTCTTTAATCTATTTTGTTAATTTGTTGTTCTGTGTGGTTCTGTGTAATGTGACAAATAAAAATTATTTTCTTTCTTTCTTTCTTTCTTTTTAAGCATGATATTATTCTGAATAAACTCTTCATTGTTTTCTTGATATAATCGATTAAATGTTATGAGATTGTGTTAATTTGTGTAATTAAACATTATTTTCTAAACAAGAAATATTGTTTTATATATACTGGACTTTTTTTGTAGATCTTTTTAAGGTGTACAATACTGTAGTACATTATTTTGATCTATCTAGTACGGTTCAGCCAGCGTTTGCACTGTAAGCGCAAAAAAAGTTTGTGTTTATTTACGACATCACATTAGAAACCTCTAAAATTATCAGTGTTTCTCTACTATATTATACATGTTCTCTTTAATCACTCAATCTATTTAAAAAAACCGCATCAAAATCTGTTACGAAGTTTTAAAGATCTAAGCATACCTACATAGGGACAGACAGACAGCGGAAAGCGAGTTAGTTTTATCCTATGTAGTGATTTAATACCTATGTGATTCAAATATGTATATCGTCTATATTTATGCAGAACGCCATCTGAAATCTCGGAAATTGCTGCGTGTTTCTCGTTAGTTATCATTTTATTAGTTTCATGTTGACAAGTTCATTTTTATTTTTTTATCATTCGCGCCTCCATCCGCATAGTTTTCATAATCACAATACTAAGTATCCTGCTCGTATGTTATTCCCCATGATACTATATCTCTCCTTGCCAATTCTGTATTAGGATTCATTCAGCCATTAGTCGTAAGTAGAGAATAGGAAAACAAATCCTTTCGATTTTATAAACTAAAAATTTTACCATTTATTTATATCATATTGACATTAACCAAGTACAGATCTTAACAATATATAAATTGTTTATTTGAATTTATAAATCTAACGAAGCCACTTACCTAGTGCACGCACTTACCTACGCAATGATCAGCTATTAGAATTAACATATCTTTATTGTCAGCGAGCCCAGCTGTCTGCAAAACATATTTGATATAATTTTGATACACATACTGGTCAAACACTTTCACGCGAGGATTTATGAAGCCATAAATCGGTTCAGCGTTCATTGAAAGTAGAGGGTACACGTACATTAAACTTTAGATTTGAGCATGTTCTCTTTTTGCATGTACCTACGCCTTATTTTATTATAAACTTTAGTTTAAACATAATTTAAATTATATTTACCGTTATGTCAAATTGTTTATTTACTTATATATTTTGCTAATAACGTGCATCTATCCGTGCGTTAATCAGCCAAGGTTACCAACTGAAAATCAGCGCCAGGTGTCAAGCCTAGCTTAAGCTGAAGTGGTGGCCTTTTCGGCACGGGCTTGCAGAGCAGCATTCGGTGCCTCACGGAGTCATCGCTAAGCTGCCATCAGTCGACCTGTGACCAAGATCGATGCAATTCGATCGAAACGTCGGGTAAATAAAGGGATCGTACCTTTAAATAATTCACGCGATTAAGTCACGAAATACATCTAATAGGGATAAGTCTAATACCAAAATGTGAAACTCTACAATTTTTTTTTTAGTTCTATTTTATTTAGGGACTTTTAAACCGCAAAGCGTATGCCAGTCCCATCGTACCCTAAGCATATACAATTCACCGTAAATCTTAATTACATTAAAGTAGCCATGAACCTGAACAGGGCTTCTGCAACAACGCTATTTGGTTGAGACAAAACTTGGTGGAAAGTGCCTACATCAGTTCTGTTCAGGTTCAGGGTCGATATTAAATTACTTCTATTAGGCTCATATCGAACACATTTCATCAATAAGTGGTGTAAGTCTTCCACGACACCACACTCTTCACAATTATGTGAGGTGATTTTTCTCATCATGAAAGCAAACTTTTTGCATGGAATGTGTCCAGATCTGAGTCTATGCGCGGTAACAACTAATTTTCTTTTATGTAAACTATTCATGAACCATGGCACACGAAGAGGCTGGCATTGTATGGTCTTATACCATATCCCTATGTCTAGTGAGCGTTTATTAAAGTATTCTCTCCAAAGAGAATAGCATATGTTTTTAAATTGTGGTTAAAATTCGACATAATCTAATAAAATATTGGTTTCTTTTCCATTAGTACTTGCATATTTCGCCAACATGTCTGCCTTTTCATTGCCTTGCAATCCAATATGCGATGGAACCCATTGCAGCCTCAGTTGTATGCCTGCTAAAGTAATTGTATCTATTTTAGATAAAATATCATAAGCTATCGATGCACCTCTGTGGCCAGAGGCGCATCGAGCAATATGTTGTAACGAGATTTTGCCTGTAAAGATCACAATGTTTTTGTTTTCACCGCTATATATAGCATATGACAATGCCTCTGAGACCGCAATGAGCTCCAACATCATAATGGATGTCTGTTCCTTAAGTTTTATACAGTTCATTTGGTTATTTAAATTTATGCTAGGTACATAAAACGCTGCTCCATGACCACCCACACTCTTTGAGCCATCTGTAAATATGAAGAACCAACCATTATACTTCATATGCAACTCTCTAGTGACTTCATATTTTAAAATGTGACTATTGTAACACCTTTTAGAATATTTGATGCTTTCTAATTGTTATAAAATTATTTGTTATATTAATATTAGTCACCCAAGTTTAGGGTGCAATCCCCATGTAGTCCCAGCCAAAACCTTGAGTAGATTAAGAGTCCTTTGCACCTTTTCTACAGTCATATTAATATGTTTGCTCCAACTCTACAATTTTGAAAAACCTTAGTAGTACCTAAGTACCCAGTGGAATTTGAGTTTCAAACCTCCATTTAACCAGTTTTGGGGCTGAATTTTCAAAAATCCGTTTTTAGCGGATGCCTACGTATATTAATATTATATAAGATAGTCTATAAAATATTAGACTGTGATAATAGTAGGTATATGGTATACAGAGTGATTTGTAATATACTAACCTCCTGCTCGTGGCTTCTTTATATAACACTAATTAACTTTGTAATACCAGTTTTGAAAAATATTTACTAAATTACCGTTCGTACCTTTAAATAATTCACGCGATTAAGTCATGAAATATATGTAATAGGGATAAGTCTAATACCAAAACGTGAAACTCTACAATTTTAAATATACAGATTCATTTAAAAACATTTTGCTACTTTTGCTGCCTTATTTCGCAAGTGATCTAATTAATAATAATAATATAATAATATCTTAATAATAATAATATCTTGGGACAACTCACACAAAGCTAGCTGATCCCAAACTAAGCAGAGCTTGGAAACCAAACAACCGATAAACATACTTATATATTTCTAAATACATACATATTATAGATAAATAACACCCAGACACAGAATAAATCATCGTGCTCATCACACAAAGTTTTACCCTGAGTGGGGATCGAACCGACGACCTCTTGCGCAGCAGTCGGATACACTCCCACCGCGCCACAGAGGCAGTCTTTAATTATTTTATTTTATTTGAAAGTTAAACTAAACTAACAGCTATTACAAAAAAAAAGTAAAGCATAATTTGGTAGCAAACGAATGCCAATTACCAGTATCATAACGAGCAAGTATAAAAATAACTGCATTGTTACTAAGATATTTCATATTTCTCCTCATTAAGACTGTTGAGGGAGGTGTTACATCATATCTAAATATAGGTACTTACTAGTTTGTTATTTATATTTTCTAATGGTACTGCTCCACCAGCGTTTTAACGCGTAAATTATCGTTACGTAGATGTGGCCAGCACATTTTGTACACATTAAAGTTTTGACACATTATATGGTTTTAGCGCGACGCAGAGGAAGTGTTTTTAGGCGGGAACTCGAGAACGACAACAGAATGGTCGAATAAGAAATCTTTGGAATGTCGAATAAGAAATCTGTGAAATCTGCATGGGCGGACCCGGGATTTCATATGCGGGGGGGGGGGGGGGGGAGACAAATCAGAGCTAACACATGCTTATGAGAGTTTATCAAACGTATGCTTTTAGGGTTAGTCGTTGTAAGACACAAGGTGATTAAGTGATTTATTAACAACTATCACTCGCATCATCGAGATGTATCTAATGACGTATCATTTATTAAAATCGGTCGAGCAGTTGAGGAGTTTTGAGCGGATATAGGAACATTTGAAGGATACGTACAGACAAATGTCAAATAAATAACCCTCCTCTGCAGTCGGGCAAAAATACTATCTGAAAAAGTGCACCAGTAAAAGAGCGTATTTACACGGCACTTACGTCCTTTAGTTGAGAAGCGCAGTTTTTCGGCATGCACGCGCGGTATTGCAGATCACGCGCCTACATGCGAGGAACAGGCTCACGTTTCTTTATTCTTCTCACGTTTTTAAGCTATTGCATAGCTTCTATCGCGGGCCTTGAGCGCGGGGACCGAATCCAGAAATTCCGTAACGAAAAAACCTCACGCTCCCCAGTCCGACGGGCACAGCGGTGATACTTTTTAGTTTTGCCATCTATCGATGAATAGCAGAACTTTTAATGACTTTTTTTAAATAAAAAAAAAAAAAACTTTTTTAAAAACTAAATAAAATTTTTTTTTTTAATTCCTTTTTTGTAACTTAAAAATAAAATTAAACAAAAAAAAATTGAAAAACATTGTTTTTTATAATGAAAAATTTTTTATTTTTTTTATTTGCTTTATTTGATAAAAATGCTATGCAATAGCTTTACCGCGGCAGTCCCCGAGTGCCACACATTTTTTTTATTATTCTGATAGAGAGTAACACAGAGAGAGATAGATGGAAGCACGTGCGTGTCTCTGTCGCCATACACCCCGCTTTGTGATGCGTTTCAGTGTGCCAATCGCAAAGAAGTGAAAAGCACGACAAACAACCAGAAAATTTTCATTCTAGTTTATTACATACATCGTAAGGGAACAGGCTATGTCGTAAAAATACTAACCCAAAGAGATGACATCGTTATGTTCAGAGATAATTATCTCTTAATTGCTATATTATTGGAAACGAACTTCTTGTGCTTTATGGTTGGGGAGCCCAAGTAGCTATCTTGGATTTACTCGAGCGTCGTGGGGAATTGTTTAATTTTGAAGATTATTATAGTGCGAAGAAAAAAATGTTTAGGATGTATCTTTTCAATGGTGGGAAAGGGAGATAGCGGCTCCAAATCTTTAAAAAGTCTATTGCATGAAACGGGGATATTATGTGAACTCACAAGAAACTCCCATTTAAATGACTTACGATTCGGACAAACAGCAAGCACGTGGCGGCTTTTTGAAAATTAAAAAAACATCGTCAGATTATGAAAACCCTTTTTTTTTCATATAATTGCTGAAATATCCGATCAGCGTGTCTAGGATATCAAGCTGAGCCATCTGTATGATTAGCTATTTGGGCTTTCAATCTATTACACATTCAGATACGAAAACAAATTACGAAATATAGGAAGTTTTATTTTAGGGAAAGAGAAAACTTACTGGATATCGTTTAACTGTCTTTGATCACCATTAACTGGTACATAGCCAACTACTAATCACCTTTACTTAACTCGTAGGCGAGCTTTGAGGAATGAATTAAAGTCCAAGGAATACATTTCGAAACACTTACAGGACCTAGAATTGGTTGCTGTGTGCATAAAACTATATAATTTCTCATCAGCTTCACTGTTTCTTTAAACCTCCCACATTAGCATACAAGCTCTGCGTGTACTAACAAACATGGGTACGATTTTATTAACGAACACAATTTACACTCTGATTCCGAACATCAGAGATCTCACAATTCTCTGACGTCCTGTATGGGAATCGAACCCTTATTATCTTGGAAAATAGCACCATCGAGGCAGGCCGTCCAGTTTTAAATTATCCTTGGGTATTTACTATAAATATCGGGGAAGTAGTAGGTGTGAATAAAATAAAACACAATTACAAAAACCTATTTAAACTGACTATTGCGTGTTTATTGACTTTCCGTCCAGAAAACATTACATAATTATTAATAAATACTTCAATAATTTTTAAATTTTATTAACTTTATTTGAAGCGTGACAAACAAAAGTTAAAATTAGTGTCGCCCTTTGGCTTATTCTAAAACGAATACAAATTAACTGCCGACTATGTGGCTATTGCTAACGGCGCTGGCAGCCGGCCTGCAGGTGATCTTGCCTGGCGAACAATTGGCGACCTTGGCAACAACTAACCATTATCACCTTTCACTTTAGAACACTTAAAACAACTAACATAACCGGTATAAACCGGGACCACCAATTAGCATGACTAGTGATCAACTAACGATCTTTTGGCAGTAAGTTGACGACGGTGGCCAATTGGTGGTGGTGACCTCGGTGACCTTGAGGGTCGGTGGGCGATCAGTTGGTGACCTTGGGGCCAATTGGCGTTGAGTGTTGGCCAATTGGCTGGGTGTGCGCATGCGTGGTGTTTAGTTGTAGTCCACCATCAGCTCGAAGTGCACCGAGCCGCGCCGCTCGTAGCGGTCGTACTGAATGTTCTTTGCCCACGCCTTGCACTCGATGTTGATCAGGACTCCCGCTGCAATCGCAAAGGAAAATGTTAAGATATCAAAAATTGCATTGAGGCATCACTCGTATCATAAGGACAATAAAGATTTATGCCAGCTCATCATGTCAACCCATATGATGTCCCACTGCTGGGCACGGATCTCCCCAGTAGAATCCACTTATTATAGATCCTGGGGGTATTTGCGATAATCGCCACGCTTGGCGAGTAAGTTGGCGATTGCAGTACGGCTTTAAAGTACCTTTAAAGGACGCTGCTGCCCGTACTCCGGTGTGAAATCCTTTTGTCGCCTTGACGACACCCATGGGAAGAGTAGAGATGTACGGAAAGTATAAATAGGATGGTATGGATGTACGAAGAGGATGGTACTATTCTTAAGCCGGTACCACACGGCAAAAGATTTTAAATGAGTCATTAAATAATATCTACTGATTACCGGCCCCTGTTATCTCACCTAGAAAGGTAAGGACCAAAATCTTCTTCTGAATACGCTACTGACTGACAGGAGTCAGTCAGTGGCGTATTCAGAATTTGAGTTTTTTGGGGACTTGACACCACTTAGCAATGAAGAATTTCAGCTTGACGAAGTTGAGACCATTTTTTAGCAAGATAAACAGGAAGACGCTGACTCATTTGGCAACACTCCTTAGCCCCACAACCCCCCGCCCCCGAAACTGCTAAATATAACAGCTGATGGCTATAGATTTTTTGTGACCGAATAGCCGCCTAAGCCTCTAGTACCTCTTCTGAACCAAGTCACAAACGAATAGCCGAAACGAAAGATTGAAGATTACATGTCTTCTGACCACTGGCTCTTCTAACCTATCCAGGAAAGGTTACAAGTCAGTCAAGTCATACTCACTCCTTGGTTTTTCAAAGTGCACAGCAACGAGGGGGCTGAGGTATCCCTCCTTGTTATTGAAGGGGTAGTAGTACGAGGGGAAGCCTCGCTGAGGAATGTACTGCACCGGCCCAATGTTCTCCACGTCCGCAGGGTTCTCTCCTTCGCAGGACACCCACACTGTGTTCGCTTCTGGCTTGCCGGACTGGTGAGAAAGGGACAAAAACACTTTTAGAAAAGTACCAAATCAAAAACTACCATAACCCAAATGACTGTATTATATTGGATTATCTCAGGAATTCATCGCGCGAACGGAGCTGTGTGAAATTAAGGAGTTTCGGGGCTTTCAATGAAACCCTGGATGGAGATATTGTTATGAAAATTTTGATGAGCTCGAAGGACGACAAATTTGCTTCCAGTATCTGAATTATCAGAATCAGGTAATTGCGTGATTCATGGATCATTCTACTCACGTGTTGCTTGATGTGCTGCTTCAGATCTTCCGGCATGTTGGATGGCAGCTCCTCGGTGTTATTGTATGGCTTCGGAACCCAGTTGAAGATCTGGAAGTCAAGTTAGGTGCGTAAGTCAATGTCATTGAATAGAATAGTGTCATAGAATTGTGTCCTTCACAAGATTCGAAGAGTCGATAATATTATACCTATATGTATTATATTCTACGAGACCCGAGATTTTTTTCAAAATATTGAACGTTCTATGGAATTTCTTGAACAATAGAGTCTATTATATCTAGATATAGCATGATCTTACTATTCTGGTGGAGGAGCAATATACCCCAGTATATTTGGAAAATAATTGAGTGGAGCTTTAACTATTGACAGTGTAGTGCGCCGTAACATAGTATGATTGCTGGCTTTATGCCAAGTTACCAAAAGTCACGGAGGCAACATTATAACGAGACATAAATTTGTATGATGACAGATTATTTATGTTGGTTTTGGAGTTTTGTGAAAACAGGGTGCAGGTAATTTTTATTTACTTCTACTGCTACCTGTACCAATGGGAGAATAGCACAGTGCAATTGCTGACAGGCAATCAAGTACCAAGTGTTGGTACAACAAAACAAAACTGGGTATTAACTTAATCTTGGTGTAATCTGAAAAGATGTAGGATAAGTTAGCCACCTTGTTCAGCTTCAAGAAGACGCAAGGCCCAGCGTTTGCGTAGTTGTACTGGTTGCTCTTAGTGCAGACACCGAACTCGTCGATGGGGACATCGCACACTTGCTTCTCGCCGGTTGCAATGCTGTTGGGTGAGCAGGCCACACGGTTCTCGGCACCCGCTGACTCGCCAATGCCGCTGCCCTTCTTACGGTAATCTACAATGGTACAAGTAGACTTTAGAAATAGAGAAGGAGTTTAGAAAGATGACATAGATGGAAAAGGTAAATCCGACAACTGCAAACCTTTGCGAAATTGTTTTCCCGAGTCTGGGTACAGTTTGGGTCTGTGATTTATATTGTGTTATAAATAACCCTTCTTCTTGCGCAGTCAAGTAAATAGCCCCGTTTAAAGTTGCTCGTGACAAAGAGTCGTCTTAAAAGAAACTGAATTGTGTAATTTGGAAGACATTGTACAAATGGCGAGTAATTATGAAATCATGAAGAATTTATATAGTAAATCAACTTCTGAAATACGTTATGTACAAAATCACCTGTAGTATGTCAAAGCCATAGGCCGTCTTAATGGGTACCACAACAGTATCAGATAATCTTCCTTGAAATAAGAGTAGTGATGTTTCCAAGCATATCACTGGGTTTCGGTTGAAGGGCACTATAGCAAGTGCAATTACTGAGAAAATGAGGCATATGAATTAATGTCTCAAATGAGGAGCGCAGTGCGATGACATTCGGATCTTTACACATATAAATTTAAATGTATGGAGGAATGAATCGTCTCAGACGGGACTTGACCCCACGATAGAGGTACCGGCCCTAAGCGACCAAAGTCGCGGGTTCAAGTCCTGACTGAGAATTTTTTCCTTCATACATTATATAATATATATGTAAAATTAGCATGCAACAAATGCTTTAAAAATTACAAAAAGTATTTCGAATCTTTGCCAAGCAAGGATTTGGGTAGCACTGATACTGTTATGGGCGACGCGTGGCGCCATTATAGATTGATTGTTTTACATAAAAAAAAGTAAAAACAGTTGGTAGACCTCCAAAAATTAAATACCTGAATCACTTTTGATTGGTTTCACTACATTTTAAACGAACAAAGAGGCGATTGATTAGGTTAATTGATTACCTACAACTCACTAACACTTGTCCAATCCATAAGATAGAACACAATACGACTGCGAACTGATCTCTGTACAGATAAAAATCTACAAATGCGCACGATTCTGCTAATCGTTATTGGATACAAACTTCTATAAAATAGATAAGTAAGTGTATACGAATACACTTGTGTTCTGTAATATCTAATGGTAGTGGTTGAGATTTATAGATCTGACACTGAAATTCGGTCAGGAGGAGATACCTGCGTGTGAACGCGTTGATAGGCGGCCAGTACTACCTGCAGAGTACCTATTAGTGAATCTCCCTTCATTTGTTTTTTTGTTTGCTGTCAGTTTAATGAAGATGACTAATGAATAAGTAACTATATGAAGGGTCAAGGCTAGATGTAAATCTGTCAAAAAACTGATACTGCTTGTAAAACGCCGAATGTGGTAAAAGCATTGCATATCGTCCTACTTGTGGATTCACGTATTTGAGCTTATGAATGTTAAAGAGAGTGCTCACCATCAAGGTAATCATCGATGATCTTGGCCCATCGCAGCACGGAGCCCTTGTCGTTCGCCCTGTAGTAGATCAGGGTGCTCTCCACGTTCGCCGAGTCCGGCATTGGCCTGAAGCCCAGACCTAGACAATATACCATGTTAATGTTAGTTCCAATTGAAGCTCGAAACACATCCACTTCTTGGGTTTAACACATTATCGTAACTTAAGAGGCACAGTTGGTGCATAGCGGGTGCAGTAGGTATCGCGCGAATCAACGCAGCAAATCTGTGGCGTTTAATGCACTGCACTTTCCAGCGTTGTAACGTCACGTGTACACAAATAAAAGTCATATTTAGTGCAACATCGCAACGCTTTATATACAAGACACCGACAGTACCTACCTACAGAACAAAAGTTTCATATAACCACTGAGATACAACGTTAGTACATTTTATCTCGACGCCCTCGCCATCGCTTACAGACTGACTTAGAATCACCATGATCATTTCGTTTCGAAGGTGTTTTGAAGTTTATATGTCCGGTCACCCAAACCCCACTCCACACTACACACCTCTACACTCCAAGCGATCATAGATGGGGGGAAAAAATATTCCCGCTTCTCCTACCAATCGGAGTTCCTATCAGAGGACAGAGAAAAACCGGCAAAGATGTGATGCGTTGCTCGAACTAAGTAGGTGGTATGAAGCTTACCTTCTGCACATATGCATCCAGTCACAAAACTGGGTTACAGACGATGATCGATGGGATATACCTAAATAGTACTCTCATAATCTCACCTGGATTATTCCCGATGAGCGAACCTTCCAGTTGCCACTTGGGCATCTTGCTGTCCAACGTCTGGTAGAAGATCGCCAGCATAGCGGCGAAGAATCCCACGAGGATCGCATAGAATATCAGGTAGAATAACAATATCTTCGCTGTGGACAAATAAACAAACAAATTATTATCATACATCAATAAACTCTTGAACACGGGTTTTTATTACGGAGGGTTTTACCTACGGTAGGTTTATTTTTCTGTGGCTCAAGTGAAAAGGAGCATAGCTCCAAAAATGTAACATTACAAAAAGTGCAAAAATAATTCAGCCCGTTCAAAATGCGCATGTTTACCTATAAGAACCTACCTAGAGGTTTCCAAGCCATTTATAAGATATGAGTATCTAATAATGGCATTTTACTTTTTCTAATATGCACATTTATGCAGTTCCCATTTTTCATTGAAGGTCTGCTGCAACCGATCTAACGTTTTGACCTAATTCGAATTACCTACGTTTTTTAACATTTAGTTCTTTTAAAAAAAATCTTCTCATATAAGCAAAATCCAAAATTTGGTAACATCACTTCCCAAATAGGTTTTTATGCACATATGCCCAGGGCCGTAATGCCATACCCTAAATTAGTAATGTGCCTTCAGAGCCGGAGCTAGAAGGCATTATGAGGTAATGTCCTGGCTAAAATTAGTAATGCCTTACCTTAAATTACTAATGCTCCATAAACTTAGTGTCTAGCTAAGATCCTAGTTTGCACTGTAAGCTTAATATCTATATTCTTTTTTTTAAATTCCTACAGTTGTATTTATTATATCTGTACAAATTAAAAGGCGAATTACATTGTACTAACAATTTATTAGAGCTAAGGCGCCGAGCACAATGCCAGCGGAATTGAGATCTGCTATGTATGTGTATATGAAGTGGTTTGCACCACTAGGCTCCTTCGGGCCACCTGGACCCGTAGACAAATGGCATTCTATTCGATTAAAGTTTACGCTAATCGAATAGAATTAGAAGCCGTTGGGCGCGCAGTACTGTGAATACGAAAATTAATAATATGAGATTTGCAGTTGTGCGCGCGCAACTACGTCATTGTATTCGATTAGCGTAAACTCTAATCGAATAGAATGCCATTTGTTTAGGCGCCCTGAACATACAAATACGACTGCCTCTGTGGCGCGGTGGGAGTGTATCCGACTGCTACACAAAAGGTCGTGGGTTCGATCCCCAACCAGGATAAAACTTTGTGTGATGAGCACGATGGTTTATTCTGTGTCTGGGTATTATTTATCTATAATATGTGTGTTTAGAAATATTTATATAAGTACCCATTTATCAGTTGTCTGGTTTCCATAGTACAAGCTCTACTTAGTAGAGTAGAGTTGTCCCAAGGTAATTATAATAAAACCCAGTCAGATCGCGCCACAGTATCAGCGTCACTAACCCCGGAACTCAGAACTCGGACCGCAGAGCTGTAGATTGCTGTCAGTGTACTCGGCGCCTAAAACTACAGTTTTAACAATGCACTAATAACGGCCATGTTGCGTGTTTCCTCTGTAGCCGTACATATGTACATGTTACATGTCACTATGTAGTGGACAGTATTGACCCGATAATTGACAACAAGTGGTAATAATAGAAGTTTCCTAGCAAATTGTCCGTCAAATACTGACCGCGTTTCAAACAACATACACTGTACTGAATTTGTGATAAAATTGATTCTTGTTAAGCGGTAGGTACTATCTGAATACTAGAGTCCTTAAATGTTGATAAACTTTCGCGATTTGTACACATTATGAAAATATATATATATTACGGGTCTTAATCGCGCGAATAACCAACAATAAACAAGGTATTTTACCTTGAATTATTCACGCGATTAAGACCCGTAATATATATATTTTCATAACTAGAGTCCTTTACAACAACTATAAAGTTACATAAATTATAGGTACCTCGAGACTTAAGTTTGATTTTTACAACCTATGGGCTATGTTAAATATATGTTATAGCATTGTAAAGTTTCGTCATAATTCTTTCATTTTGTAGTTTTTGCGTGGAGCTTTACTTTGAAAAAGTGAGTAACTAAATTAGTGGGTTTTCATATGCCTTGTACAAATTGGGAAAATTTGCAACTCGAGACACAGCATATTTTGCCTATGTTGAGTCTGTACTTCGATATGGATTACTCATATGGGGTAAGGGCACAGGCATAAATAAAGCTTTTATTGCCCAAAAACGTTGTATATGGTCGATTTGTAATATTTCAACTGATACTTCCTGTCGCCCCTATTTTAAAAGCCTAAAAATTCTTTCTCTACCTTGCCTATATGTGTTAGAAGTTGGAAAGATTTTAAACAACATCCTGAAATATTTAAACAGGCTAAAGATATAACAAATAGGACTAATATAAGAAACCCAAATAGACTGGTCTTAAAAGTAGTAGTAGTACAAAAAAATGTTATTCAATGTGTGTTACAATATATAACAAATTACCAGTACATTATTACATTATTATTATTAAGGAATTACCTATCAATAAACTTATAAAAGCACTTAGTTGCTGGTTATTAGACGAAACATTCTATTCGATTAAAGAGTTTTTAGAACATTGTGAGTTGGTCGAATAAAATTATATAATATGTTAATAATGTTGTTGTAAATTTAAGATAAAATAATGTAATGATAAATTAATTATTACATAAATAATTGCATGCTATCTGTGATGGCTAAATGGGGTAGATCGAATTATCATACACCTACATGTACCCTGTTTATTGCAATAAAGATAATTGAATTGAATTGAATACTACTTCTTATAATATTAGTGATATAATAACGTCAATTAATTTAAGTTTTTTTTTTTAAATTTAAACAATGTAGGTAGTAATTTGGTATATTCTTCATCTCGTTTATTGCTTACACTTACCTATTATATATTTTTAACAAGTTAAGTTTTTGAAAATGTTTTGGTAATCTTTGGTTTTTTTGCATCTTATGTGAATAAAAAAAAAATGAATTGAATAACCTTTATTTGTTTTAATAAGGTAGTTGAATGTAGAGTAACCTACATAGTTAACTTTTTTTGAACGATTCCCACACGGGACACCACTTTGTGTGATCCACAAATTGTTGTTTCGAGTCTGAGTGTACTTTGTGTCGATGACTTGTATGTTTGTACAGTCCCCCGCGATACAGGGCTTGTACCCTACTGCGAGAGACCATTGATGATAGTTTATGCGTGAGGTTTATTACCTGTAAGATTTGGTTATACTACATGGCGTTCATTGTTACCATGTACCTGGGTATTTTTAGGTTAATTTAAGTGTAAAAAAATAAATGTTATTGATCCCAATTAAATAAATAGTGCAAATAATGTAATAACTATTGTATCCTGTACGCTAAACACATAATAATGTCACTATAATTACGGCACCAATTCACGTCTAAGCGTCAACCTTAACGAGTGTCTGCAAAGTCTTCAGAATTAGGGCAAGGTGTTTTACACAAGGTTACAAGAACGTACCTATATAACAATGATCTTATTCTAGTAAAATAGTTTGTACATGATTAAGAATAACACATAACTCCAAAAACAAGTGGTAGGTGACAGAGGCGAAGGGTTAAAATTTTCCTGACGTAACCAGTTACGAAAATGTATCTTGTTCCACACGGATTTTACCTACAATAATAAGTCACTAGAATTCAAAAGGAAGCCGAAGATAATGGTATTCTTAGGACCCTCCGCCCGGTAGGTGTTTAAGGGATTACACCACATTATCAATGATTAAGGGATTAACCCTTAATCAATGATTAAGGGATTAACCCTTAAATCTTGCTAAATATGCTTATGATTTATATTCGTTGGTTTTTAGAAACAACATTAAGCCCTTTTTTTAAGTTGAGGATATGATATCCTCAACTTAAAAAAAGTATATGATAAATAAATTAGTGCTTACTGAAATGAAAACATGAAGTAGAATTGTTAAGTAGGTACACATGTACATATGTACCTACACCTTCAAATGGATTGTCTGAAATTTAACTTTTTTCATTTCCGGTTATGAATGTTTGCAAAACTCTACTTCAACTACTCGCGTTTCAAACTACTCATGTGTAATGCTCTATTTTGAAAATGGGTCTTATTGTGCTTAAACGAAAATAAAACATAATATCTCCGTAAACTAACGAAATTTAAATAGTAGAAAATTATTTTCGGGGAAAGAGCGAAGACCTACAGGTAGGCTTCTTTCGTATGTTTTGCAAATCTTTACATCCATACTAATATTATAAATGTGAAAGTAACTCTGTCTGTCTGTCTGTTACGCTTTCACGCTCAAACAGCTAAACCGATTTAGATTAAATTAGGGAAGGACATAGGATAGTTTTTATCGCGATAACCGACATCCACGCGGGCGGAGCCGCAATCGAAAGCTAGTTAGTATATATTAAAGCCGCTCTCAATGTCTGTGTCGCTTAGATTTTTTGAACTACCCAACAGATTTCAATACAGTTTTCAGCAATAGATAGAGTGATTCAAGAAGAAGGGTTATATGTCATCGTCCTACGGGAACAGGATCCACGCGTACGAAGTCGAGGGTAGTTGCTAGTTATTTATAACTAGCTGACCCGGGCAACTTCGTCTGCGTAAATTTTCCCCGTTTTTGCAACATTTCTCATTGCTGCTCCGCTCCTATTGGTCGTAGCGTGATGTTATATAGCCTATAGCATTCTTTGATAAATGGGCTATACAATAAAAAAAGATTTTTTCTAATCGGACCAGTAGTTCCTGAGATTAGCGCGTTTAAACAAACAAACAAACAAACTTTCGCTTTATAATATTAGTATAGATTTATTACTGCTGTCTCCACAAGCATTATTTCCTATTATAAGAAATTACAAAAATAGCTCTAACTATGCCATGTCAATCACCTGCTACGAACGATCAATACCGCTAATGGTCTTCTATGAAACAGACAACATCGCTTGCATCGGTGTGCATTGCTGCATATATGACGAATTCGTGGTACGACGGCCGAACAAAACGGGTCATGGAGCATGCGCCGAGATATTTCACTGGTGGTTGTAATAAGGTTCTAATTTCCTTGGCAATATTTAGTAGTTAGTTTTGCAAGTTTATTAGCGACTGCCTACATTATACAAGAATTGTCATTTTAAACCGACCTGTTAATACATAAGCGTGGTTATATACATGTTTTATGTGATAATGAGCCGCTTTTAACTCAAACATACCGTCCACTTAAGGACTAAGTTCTTTTATATCTAACTAGCTTTCGCCCGCGGCTCCGCCCGCGTGGATGTCGGTTATCGCGATAAAAACTATCCTATGACCTTCCTAGAGACTCAAACTATCTCCATACCAAATTTCATCTAAATCGGTTCAGCGGTTTGAGCGTGAAAGCGTAACACACAGACAGACAGACAGAGTTACTTTCACATTTATAATATTAAGTATGGATATATAAAATTCTCGTGTCGCGGTATTTGTTGATAAACTCCTCCGAAACGGCTTGACCGATTCTCATGAAATTTTGGAGTACGTCTATTTTTCATCCCCCTAAATGTTAAGGGTACCTCTACATATATTTTTTTAAAGTTTTAGATATATTTTTTTATGATACAACATTAGATTATTATATTAGAATACATACAACCCTGAATTTCCAACCCTCTACGATCAACCCCTATTTTTTAATTGTTAATTAAATACTTTAATTTGCAAAAACGGGCGCACGCAGACGAAGTTGCGAGGGTCAGCTATTATGTATTTATAATTCTACTGTACATGTGTATGTCACTGAACTCCTCTTAAACGGCTGGACCGACTTAAATGTTTTTTTTTGTGTGTTCCAGTGGATTCGAGAATAGTTTAGATTCACAATTGAAATTCACAAATAAGAGGTGGTACGAAGTCCGCCAGGACAGCTAGTAACGTATAATATAACAATGTATACTAATATTATAAAGCTGAAGAGTTTCTTTGTTTGTTTGAACGCGGTATTCTCAGGAACTACTGATCCGAATTAAAAAAAATTGAATTTTTTCACTATTGGATAGCCCATTTATTGAGGAAGGCTATATACTATATAACATCACGCTACTACCAGTAGGAGCGGAGCAGCAATGAGAAATGTTACAAAAATGAGGAAAATTTACACAAGAAGTTACGCGGGACAGCTAGTAAATTATACACATTCATTACAATGCAAACTTAGTACAAATAATAGTCGATCTTAATTTCGGGAAATTTGAGTAGGAACACTACCAAAAGAATCGTTTCGCCTCATTCTGGGTGACCATGAACTACTATAAACGTCGAAAACATACCTAAAATCATAAACTCGAAAATACATACATACCTAAAATCATAAAATCATAAATTCTCAAATATCGTCGTAAAAGTTTAAGGACTGCCTTAAGAGGAGAAGTCATTTTTAACATTTTGTGGGACGCGAGACGCTGTAATTATGAAATACCTAAGATTTTTGGAACGAAGTTCCTTATCGCTCGTTGTGAAAGGGGGTTTGACAGAAAAAAATCATACGGGAAGTTGTAACGACACTTTTTGCTATAATAAGCTATAGTAAGCCGTGCGGCGTGCGCATGTTTCTCTGTCTGTCTCTCTCTCTCTCTCTCTTATAATAATTATTACTATATGATTAAGTTTATATTACATTATATTTGTTAATAATAAAAAAATATTATTATAACTTAAATATATATATATATATATTACAATTCCTTCACTAATTAATCGAAAGTCCCTTGACACCTCTCAAGTTTTTTTAGAACAAACAAGAAAGCTGTTTTGGTTTGCTATTTTTTTTCCAAAAAAGGATTTTTTGTTACGGTTTTGAAAAAAAGTAAGGAGATATTTCATGGTCATTCATTTTCACTACGCAACGCAACCCTTATACTTTTGTCATGTCCGTCCGTCTGCCTGTCTGTCCGTCAGTATGTCACAAGCATTTCACTGAAAAACTACAAGATGATTATTGATACAATTTGGAGAATAGGTGTTTGTACGAGCCGCTACTTACTTTGGTAGTTAAATAATATAAATACTTAAACATTTCTGGGACTACTCCATACACGTTAAATCAAATCAGTACTATTATTAGTAATTATTTATTTTCATTAAACAGCAACGTGTGACGCATACCTATTTAGACAGTTCTTTTAAAAATATTCTTGATTTCTAAGAAACATTTTATTTATTCCATATCTAAACAAAATTACAAAGATATCCCTTAATATACTTTCAACTAAAATTATTTTCAACATGATGACTCCCAGAGTATCGGAGTATCGTACAAGCTCTGTATCGCAGGGGACTTTACAGTCACGGACACAAAGTACACCCAAACTCGAAACAACAATTTGCGGATCATACAAAGTGGTGTCCCGTGTGGAAATCGAACCCACAACTGTTAGCAGTCGAACACACTCCCACTGCGCCAGAGAAAGTCATGGGTATATTTTATTAATAGATATATAAGTATCAATATTAATAGTCGCGCTATGTCGTCGAGTGCGAATGTCCGTGTCAGCCAATTTACTTAAAGTTGAAATGAGTTATTCTGCGATATCGCTCTAATACCGATTATCGGAATTCAATGCTCACAAAAAAAGTCCTCTTATCGCAGCTGTGGAACAAGAGTCTTTTGTTCTATCGGTTTGTTTCCGTAAATGAATGATCCGACCATAAGACGGTTGTGATAAGATTATTATTTCCTTGGCAGTATTTAGTGAGATCATTTATTTGCAAGTTTACTATATTAGTGACCTACATTTTTTAAGAATGGTCCTTATAAACCGACCTGTTAATAATATGCGTGGTTATAGTTATGTTTTAACGATATGTGATAATGAGCCGCTTTTAACACCAACACTCACCCTTTTCCCTTTAAGTGGATAGAGTTCCTGAGGTGTAATACTTCATTGAGTATAATATATTTCCTTTATAATTATAATGGTCTCCTAACCGATTTAGGTCACGGCGGTTATTATCATTAGAGGCGAGCCTACTGCGCAGGAGATATTATAGTGCGCAAGTGTATGCGCAGACACAAGTGCACTCTCTATTCTTTCACTCTCATAGCCCGATGGGACGCAAATCTGACACGATCGGAGAGAGATTAGGCGTCGATCGTGTGATTATAATAATATTAAGTCACAGAAATACCTACCTACACACAAAAGTACATACACATATACAATCACTCACCCACTATCGCAACCCAACGACAAACAACACCCACATACACCAACCATAATTAGAATTTATATAATTAGCTATTTTTGTTTACTTTGTACTAATTTTAAATTAGCATAACAATTAATGTACCTAAACTTAAAGGGGACACTGAATTCTGTAACACAGTTTGAACTAGCACAGGAACCATATAGTTATATGAGCTGTTTAGGACAATAAAAATACAAATACTTACAAATATTTTTAATCTAAAAGTTTGGATGAAGGTATGCTTGTTGCTCTTTCATGCAAAAAAATCTGAATCTGTCCACATTACTAGCAATCTTGTTTATCCCTCCAGCTAAGCTCAATGGCTTGTGTTAGGAGTGGCTTCACGTTGGTAGGATAATGGATAGGATTTGAAACCACGATTGCGAATCCTCTGTGGCGCGGTGGGAACGTGTCCGACTGCTATGCAAGAGGACGTGAGTTCGATTCCCACACGGGACACCACTTTGTGTGATCCACAAATTGTTGTTCCGAGTCTAGGTGTACTTTGTGCCGTGACTTTTATGTTTGTAAAGTCCCCCGCAACACAGGGCTTGTACCTTAATGTTGGAGTTTTTTTTTAATTAGTCTCTTTTTTTTAAAGACGACTCCCGCTTACACGACCTCTTGCGTAGCAATCGGACTCACTCCCACCGCGCCATAGGGGCAGTCAAAAAAAAAAACATAATGATATTAAATAGACAAGAAATAGCTTTACCTAATCGAAAAGAATATTGATCAAAGTCAAAAGTCAAAATACTTTATTCATTTAGGTTACAAATGCAACGCCTAAGAAAGTCAGACAAAATTTGGAATTTACTGATTCTACATTTAATGCCGAGTTTGCAAGATTAAAGTCGTAAGAAAAGAACTTGGCAATAAAAACTCAATTTATCAAATCTTATTTCTCTGTATGTACGTTTTGATATTGTATTTGCTTAATAACTACTCAGTGATTAATAACTTTTGTTGCCAGCTGTAGAACAATGTCCCTACTTCATTATTGTAATATTTTAGGCAGTATACCAACGTTTGTTTTTTAAACAAACTAGAGTATCATGTAATTGTGCCTATTATTGATAAAACCTTCCATTATATGGTGTAACATTATAAAAAAAAAAATTGAAATTCTTTGGTAACAGCATCTTAAAATACATTGAGAATTTGAAAGGAGTGCACGCGAGTTTTTATTACCATGTTCTTTTTCTCCGGCTATTGCTTTCCGAACTTGGTATCACATAAACTTACTACGCAGTAATACAATGCTCTTACTCTTTAGATATTTCACATAAAAACACCACGACAATCTACGTAGATACCCAATGGAATTTCTCAGTTCAATTTTCACACACTTCATTAAGCCCGAGTATTCTACGTGCCCACAAGCTACAAAAAGCTAATGATATGTAGAGTCATGATTTTTCGAAAGCGTCGCTTATCCTTCTCATATAAATAAAGAATAATGAATTCCATTCAGCGATGTCAAGCCTCCCCCTTACCCCCCACAACCAAAATCTTAGGTTCCTCAGCAAGCCAAGCAAAATACTTAATCCGCTTCTGGCTCAAGCTCAATAGATGGTGTAATACCATTACCGAAGTATTATTAGTAAAAAAATAAGATTTAGTATTAACGAAGGCATAGCTAAAAATAGTTACGAAATTATTACAACGTCATTAGCTTTTTGTAGCTTGTGGGCAAGTAGAATATTCGGCCGTAATGAAGTGGGTGAAAATTGAACTGAGAAATTCCATTAGGTACCTACGTAGATTGTCGTGAAAGTGGCGTGCAATAGGAGAGGCCTATGTCCAGCAGTGGATTGCGATAGACTGATGATGTAGATTGTCGTGGTGTTTTTAAGAGTATTGTATTCTTACGCAGTAAGTAAATACAACACGCGCTAGTATGTGATCTAATTAATGAACTAAAAAAAACACAGCGTTCAAATAATATTAAAAATTCAGGGTTGTCGATCGCTCAACACTTGCCTTTAATGCGATTGCGCGTGCGTTTTTGGTCAGCAGTTTTTAGGCTGACAAAAGGTAAGTGTGGATTGAAACTCAAGGTTTATGAGATTTCATGTCTATAGGTAAAGTTATCATCCAATGAAATTACCGGTGGAAACGTTGCTTACTTGTGAAAATAAGATTGGGTGGATGTAGAGCACAGAACACACACATGTATGTGAGACCCAATTGGGGAAGAAAGAAGAAAAAATAGACACATTATTATCAGCTTAGGCGAATGTAATGAGAACAAAGACACAGAATACCTACGTACAAGAGATCTGGTCACACCTCAACTAAAATCCACGCAGTCATAGACGCGCATGTTCTCAAGGTGCGCAGTCTCCGTTGTCATTCGACCGAGTTCAACTGAGATTTGTGTACGTCCATGCCTATGTGTGTGTGAGCCTGTATTCACTCGGTGTAGAGAGCTGGCCATCTCTATCCATCTAATTTGTGGCCAAGACGTGCGAGTCTGTGAGTTTCTTGGTTAAAATTCAGAAGCCTAGTTAATAGTGGAATAGGGTATTTTACTGAAGTCAAATCAGCAAATTTTTAAGAAACGTCAAATTGGGGCCGTCCGTACAAGTTTGTATTCAAATCGATGAACATATTCTTTTAGAACACTTTATGACGTAGGTATTATTGTACGGTTATTATAACATAATTTATTTTAATAGTTGTCTAATACTGAAGTACTTTTATATGTCTGTATAAAACGAAACGGTGACTGGCCATGATATATCAACGCACAGCTTAACTGTACGAACTGGGTTGAAATTTCAGTTACATAAAAGTATAAAAAAAATCATCCCAAGTGGTCCAACCATTATATCCCTCAAACCACCGTTACACCGGGTTGAATATTCGAGTGAGTCCAACATATAGCTAGAGAAACCGCGGGGTATAGCTTTACAGACAACTGCAGTTGCCCATAGACAACTGTGGGCAAAACTACTCACACTTGGCCGGTGTTGGGTCAAAGTGCCCCCCCAGAACATGATCCTGGATCCGCGCCTGGTAGTTATTACTTACGTATCATTGTACGAGTATCTAGTCTGATTATATTAAAAGCTAGGTATATGAGCAAATGTTAACTTATTCTGACGTAAATGTAATTGTAAGATATTGTACAACATACTGGGTCAGATTTGTGTGAAAATAATGATTTCATCAAAATAGAAGGCATCTTATTTGAAAAGTCGGGTATTTCCGTCAATTTTCGTTCGTCCTTGGATCGATCATTGCAAGGACGATGCGCGCGCAGCTGAGATCGGCGCGCGCCTCCCTAATGGCGCGAAAACAAATTGAAATTTGACTAAATTGTTAAATAAATCCATTTTCGATCTTTATTTAATCAGAACACGACCATTGATTAATAAATGAAACATAAAAAAAATATTATTAAGATTATGTCGACGTCGATTTTGATGCATATGTAATCTGTGCCTGCTTACGTAACGTCAATTTGAGAAGAAGCCCTTGAATAAGACTTATGAATTTCAAGCAAACAGTCACATTCCTACAAAGTTTAATTTTGTATTCATTTACGAGTAACACAATCAATGACACGCACTTTGTGCTGAAAGATGTTCATTTTTTTTTAAATGGAACAGTGCACGCAGAAACAAAAGAAAATTATTTATTTGAAAGAAGGAATTATGCCTAATTTTTAAACATTTAAACTATCTTCTTTTTAAAAAGTAAACATGATTTTTCATTGATTTTCCCACCTAAAGGCAAAGGTATCCCACATACAGCCAATAAAAAAAAAATAAAAACTCACCCCAACTCGATCCCGTTCGTCCCAGAACTTGTCCAGTTTCGGAGTTCCATAGGAAGATTCTTAACGACTCCCATTTTCCTAGGTCCGGAGGTGGAGCGTAATATTGTTCTGCAACCTTTGTCTTGTCTGCCATGTTCGAACTCCGAGCCGGACTGCGGACGGGAATCGATTGTAGACGCCTTCGCCCTGTACTGCCCTCCTCACCGCACGCTGCTACCCCTCGTCCGCCTAGCAACCCCTGCAACCCCGTACCGGCCTTACGTAACGATTACGTAACTCGGCGCGCGCACATTTCAGACCTACTTTGTCGACCAGATTGCTCTGACCCCTCAATACACGACTTTAATCCCTTTATTCTCTCCTATTGTTCGAATTGCGAGGGGTGAAGGAGGTCTTTGTTATTGTGTTCGGAAATAGGGTTGCAAAATAATGCTTTGCCGTCAAGCGGGCTCCATCTCTGTGATAATAAAGACGTTTTTAGACATAAGGGTTAAGCTATATTTGTGAGACTCAGGTTAGTCTATGGTAAAAATTGATTTGAAGTCTGCGCAATCTAGACTGCTACATACATTGTATTGTACAATCAATTCTCAATGCCACTGATGCTAATAATATCACTTTATTTCTGCAGATAAGTAATAACGGTTCATTGACTCAGTAAATAATTTGTTTCGTGATTTAAAAATATTTCTGGTTAGGACCAAAGTAGAGATTACCACAAAATTAAATGTAGATAGGTAACTAGGTATTCTATTTCATTTATGAATTCCTTTCATATTTCTGAGAAACTCTGCACGTATAACTTAAATTTATCTACATAAATCACCATTTCAAAAAATCACTAAATTTAAAATATGAATAAAAAAAAATATATGATACAATCAGTTAGTAAATAATTGTTAGTGTAGGTATATGAATTACTAGCTGTACCGCACAACTTCGTCTGCCTATTTTTTTTTCCGTTTTTGCAACATTTCTCATTTCTGCTCCGTTCCTATTAGTTGTAGCGTAATGTTATATAGCCTATAGCCTTCCTCGATAAATGGGCTATCCAACAGTGAAAGAATTTTCCAATTCGAAACAGTAGTTCCAGAGATTGAAACAAACAAACTCTTCAGCTTTATAATATTAGTAAAGATTTGCTTTTGTATAGTAGGTACTACGAGTGCTTTACTATTAAACCCTACCAAAACCAGGAAGTGCATGTCGGGCTATGCACAATGTGCATGAGCGGCATTACCCTTGAGCATGACCGGCATTACCCAGGCAATGTAAAAAGCCTCAAGACTTGTCTAATAGATAGAGGTTTCTATACTGTAAAAGAATTCTTAAATAATAAATAGGCAGATTAGGTAAATGCTTCAAAACACTAGTTTCTTTATCGTATATTTTCTGTTGACATTTGCATGCCCGATTTAGGCAGAACATGATGTACACAATTAATTTTAAGACGACCTTCCATCTTTGTAACAATGTTCTTGCAAATAAAGATTATTATTATATTATTATTATTATAATGACGCTCAAAGCTGTTTTCCAGCAAAATTTTCTTACTGCTAATAGGTCAAAGATATAAGTAAGTATTGTGTTAAAATGTTTAGTTACTATTAGTTTAAGTCATTATTTTAAATTTTTAAATAAATCCGACATTTAAAAAAATACAGCTTGTTTTCATTAAGTGAGCGTGATTCCCCTTACTCACTATACCTATAAAGGACTAGTACGGAACAATACAATAATGCAGTATGCAGTTTAAGAAATAGGTATTATGTTGTAATAATCAGTAGTAAGTTAGTAAGTTATCGGTTAGGGGACCATTTTATATCAGTAGTTGTATAGTGCCCGCAGTGCCATAGTAGGTAGGTACCTGAGGGTATAGTGGGAAAGGGGAATGACGCTCACTTAAGGAAAACAAGCTGTATTTTTATAATATCGGATTTATATTAAAATTTAAAATAATGACTTAAACTAATAGTAACTAAACATTTTAACACAAAACTTACTTATATCTTTGACCCATTAGCAGTAGGAAAATTTTGCTGGAAAATAGCTTAGAGCGTCATTGCCTGGGTAATGCCGCTCATGCTCAAGGGTAATGACGTAAACCTGTTTTTTTACAAATTCAGATAAACAAAGATTAGGCACATAAATCATAGGTATATTCTTTAAGCATGAGACAAAGCCCGCAGGCGGTACAACGATACCACAAAAGGACACGCGAAAAGTACAGGAGATCGTCTTTATTAGTTAAGAAGTTGTTAGTTAGAACTGTATTGGAACTTGCTCGCATTCCTTCTCCAACCGCAGTGTTAGCACATTGAAGGAAGGACTTCCTCGCTCTAAGCCACTTTTGGCGATACTTAGGTATTTCTTTAAGAAAAAGAAGTAAACGGGTAATGGCGCTCAGGTGAGCGTTATAACCCCAAACGGTTATTTAAAACTAGCTGTGTCGCGCAACTTCGTATGCGTAAATTTTCCCCGTTTTCACAACCTTTCTCGTCGTTGCTCCGCTCCTATTAGTCGTAGCGCGATGTTATACAGCCTATAGCCTTCCTCGATAAATGGGCTATCCAACAAAAAAAGAATTTTTCAAATCAGACCAGTAGATCCTGAGATTAGCGCGTTTAAACAAGCAAACAAACAAACAAACAAACAAACAAACTCTTCCGCTTTATAATATTATTAGTATAGATTTAGCTTATAAAACCGAGCAAGTGCATGTCGGGCCACGCACAATGTAGGGTTCCGATTTCACCCCACCGAATAATGCGGCTTATGAAGTGGGTTTTCTGTAGTTTTGTACGTAATAATAATTTTCAATGGAATCTGTACAAAATTTTGTTACTCACTTGATCAGCTGTTACTCGTAAACTTCTAAAGCCCTCTTAGCTGTGATAGTTTTCCTTATAATTTACTACTAACGTGATTTTTTTCACATATTCAAAATCAACAAGTAATACTATTTAGATATAAAACTTTGTATGTTAGTCTTCAATAGTTTAGGTACTAAGTTTTGAATTAGGTACATACCTACCTCATACCCAAAATCTTAAAAATCCACTAGAATTTGTGAATCCACTATTGTGTTTCTTTTAGTCTTTATATTATATTTTTATCATTTTAATATCTTGCTTATATTCTATAGTTGAATTAATTTGTATTTCAAGTTTTCTTTGCATTTATTCTGTAATCTTATATAAATTCTACCTACCCCCTTCTCATTTTTATTGTTTAAACTTTTTTCTTTCTTGTACTTAGCTTTGTTTATTGTGTTACAGGAGTCTAGTGGACTAATCTGACAATGAGCACACACATGATGACTCGCAGGGCAACAGCAAAGGACATGGAAAATAAATTAAAATTAGCGCTACTTGAATTGAAGAAATACAAAGAGGACAACACCCAACTGCTGTCAGAGCGCAGCGACTGTGAAGTAGAAATTGTGAGACTAAATGAGAAGGTAGCTGCACTGAAGAAACAACTTACAGAACTGGACTTACAAAATATGGATCTTCAAGAACAATGTGGCCGTCTTCAACAGGAAATAAACTCTTTTAGTGACTGTAGTGAAGTGTTTTCAGAGTCTCTGAGTCACAATACTGAATTACAACGTGATCTGAACGAAGCTCATAGGACTATAGTTTCCCTTAATCACACAATACAGGCAACAAACAGTAACGTGACTCAGAACCTCTATAGTGAGCTCTTAGGTGTAAAGTGGGTGTCGCACTTAAAACTAAAGTTACTTAGCCGCAAGAAACAGAGAAAATACTCAAAATTAAATAAATTAATAAGCAATATTAAAAAACAAAGTGATAAGTTAGGAAAAGTTAAAACTTTATCTAAAATTAATTCTAAATTGACAAAGGAACATAAAAGACTGCAGTCAGACTTGGACAACTGCAAAGATCAAATGATTGCCAGCAGGTTAATGTATGACCGCCATACATTGGAGCTTAACACACAAATCACGAACTTGCACTCCCGTCTAACAACTCTCATGCTTGAACACCAAACAGAAACTCAAGTATTCATTAACAAGTATGAGGAGGTAGCCAGAGTAGCTAGAGAGGAAACAGAACAATTAACCTCTCAGATTAAAAACAACCTATGCTACAATTGCTCACTACCACCGTTTGTCGGTCAACACAACACTCACACCAATACACGGCAATTACAGAGCAGTAAATGCAGTAAGTCTGACTCTGACTGCAGATTGTTATCTGACCAGCATACTCTGAATTTTACAGAAAATAAAGTTGTGATTTTTTCTGACCAATTAGGTATAGATTTTAGCAGGTTTATTATAGGTCACACAAAGTATAGGGTCATAAATTATTGTTCAACAGGATCAAATTTTTGTAATTTAATTAGTAAATTAAATAATACCACCTTAGATAATAGGTCAACAGTTATAGTATTATATGGTGACAGCTTCTCAGTCACAAAGAGAGACATAATTAAATTAACAGAAACTATTACATACATGCATGAAAAAGTAGGTTGTAAGTTTATTTTATGTAGTCTACCTTATTCGCAGTCAGTATCTGATTTACAAAACAAGCATGTACAGAGCTTGAATCTTTTATTATATAACAGTACTTACTTACATAGTAAGTATATTTTGTTTTTTGACACGAATAAATTTATTCGTAATTTTATTTTAACGAAAGATAGAATGTATCTTTCCATATTCTACAAAAGACAACTTGCTAAGTTATTAGCATTTAATTTACACCCTGACCTAGGTACAAACAGTACTTTGCAGGATTCATTTAGTGTTAGCAGTTCTACTTTGAATGTTATTAAGACTCCTAGTTTAAACTAGTAAGTCAGACAATGGACAAGCCCACAGGTGGTCTAACTGTAGTTCACCAAAATATTCAAGGCTTATCCAGCAAAATAGAAGAACTCGAATTGTTCCTTAAAATGCACAGTGTTGATATTTGTTGCTTAACTGAACATTGGTTGAAAACTAATGAACTGATATTTAATAATAGTTATTATTGTATGGTTAGTGCATTTATAAGAGAAAGGGCTATACATGGTGGGTCTATGATATTTGTATGCAACAATGTTAAATGTAAGGAACGCAAGGATATAGTACATCTGTCTGTTGAGCGTACTATAGAATTATCATGTGTGGAGCTGGAGAGATATATTATAGTTTGTGCATATCGACCACCACTGAGTGATTTTAACTTATTTGAATCTGTAATGGAAGATGTGCTTAAAAGGGTAAGTTACGGTATTAAGCATATAGTAGTGTGTGGCGACTTCAATGTAAATTTACTTGAACAATCATCTTTGTCTACCAGATTAGTTAACCTATTTAAATCATTTAATTTATTGTACTTATTTAATGAACCAACAAGAATTACATCACATTCTGCTACTTGCTTAGATAATATATTCTGCAACTGTAGTTATTTTAATGAGGTAATATTAAGTGATTTAACATCAGATCACTGTGGGCAGAAAGTCACTTTTCCCTCACACACAGTGGCCAAAATAGATAAGATCACATGTAGGCCAATGAGTACGGCTCGCTTAGAAAAATTCAATTCTAACGTTTCTGCTAATATTACCAGTATAGATTTCAGCCACTCTGATCCGAACTATCTTTACTCCTCAGTGTTTAATATAATCAAAAGTGAATACAATAATATATTTAAATCAAAAACTTTTTATAAGAATTCTAAACTTAGCTTCTGTGATTGGGCAACTACCGGCATTTATAAAAGTAGAGCTAAGTTATACGAGTTATATGGTATGAAACAATTTAATTTTGATCAAAACTTTATTCAGTATGTGAGAAACTATTCAAAAACTTTTAAAAAAGCTTGTGCATGTGCCAAAGCTTTACTTATTAGTAGAAATATTAAAAAATCTGATAATAAAATAAAAGCCACTTGGAATATTATTAATTCGGAAAGCGGACGGGCAAAGCCTCGGGATAAAAGCTTTGAATTATTAATTAACAATAAGACTGTTACTGATAATTTAGACCTAGCACAAACTTTCAATGATTTCTTTGCTGACATACCACTAACCACAACCAGCTCCTTGAACGCTTGCCCAGATAAAGCCGAATCACTCTTGAGAGATAATGTGGATCAATGCAATGTACCATTTGCTTTTAAATATATATACCCCAGTGAAATAATTAAAATATTCAAGTCACTCAATTTAAAAAAAACTGCTGATTTATGGGGTATTTCAGTAAAATTAATTCACAGTATAATTACTGGCATAGCGCCACAGTTATCTATAATTTTTAATCAATGTGTTGATACCGGAATGTTTCCTGATCTGATGAAACATAGTAAAGTAATACCATTATTTAAATCCGGATCAAAGAATGACCCTAGTAATTTTAGACCAATATCCATCTTGCCAGCAATTAGTAAAATTTTTGAAAAGGCTATACTTATGCAGTTAGAATCACACTTTAATTTTAATAATCTACTGCATCCCGATCAATATGGTTTTACAAAGGGTCGCTCTACAATTGATGCAGGTACTAAGCTACTGAAACATATTTTTAGTGCCTGGGAAGATTCACAGGATGCCATTGGAGTGTTCTGTGATCTTTCTAAAGCTTTTGATTGTGTGGCGCATAGGACACTTCTCCTGAAACTTAGGCATTACGGTATTAAAGGTACAGCGCTGGATCTACTTGCCTCTTACCTAAGTGAAAGAATTCAATATGTTGATATAGGAGGAGTAAGGTCGTCTGGATCTCCAATTAGTATGGGCGTGCCTCAGGGATCAATACTCGGTCCCTTCTTATTTTTGGTATATATTAATGATTTACCATTTTATGTTAATAACTTTTGTGACATCATTCTATTTGCTGATGACACTTCTCTAATTTTTAAAATCGATCGTAAACTAGAAAATTTTGAGAAAATAAATAGAACACTCGCACTAGTTCAAGATTGGTTTACAACGAACAACCTACTTCTAAATCCCAAAAAAACTAAATGTATTAAGTTTAGTTTGCCAAATGTGAAAAGTACTAATACGAGTATAATTTTAAATAATGAGGTGATTAGCTTTGTCGACTCGACAGTTTTTTTGGGAATTACATTAGACAATAGGTTACAGTGGGGCACCCAAATATCATGTCTCGCAGGAAAACTCAGTTCTGCAGCGTATGCTGTCAGCAAAGTTAGACAGCTTACGAACGTAGAAACAGCTCGACTAGTATATTTTGGTTATTTTCACAGCGTCATGTCCTACGGCATATTGCTTTGGGGCAAGGCGGCTGATATACAAACTATTTTTATTCTTCAAAAACGTGCAGTGCGTGCGATATATCAACTAGGAGCACGAGTTTCCCTTAGAGAAAAGTTTAAAGAGATAGGCATTTTGACAGTTGCATCACAATATATATATGCAAACGTTATGTTTGTAAAGCAAAACTTACATTTATATAACAAAAATAGTGATATTCACTCTGTGAATACAAGAAATAAGCACAAATTGGTAGGTCGATATCATAGGCTTCATAAAACTCATAACTCATTCATGGGACTAGGTGTTAAATTTTTCAATAAAATCCCAGTCAGCATATCGAGTCTACCAGTAAATAAATTTAAGAATGTAGTCAAGAGACATCTTATACAAAGAGCTTACTATTCAATCGATGATTATTTAACTGATAAAGATAAATGGATGTAG
Source organism: Herminia tarsipennalis (assembly GCA_945859575.2). NCBI lineage: Eukaryota > Metazoa > Arthropoda > Insecta > Lepidoptera > Erebidae > Herminia > Herminia tarsipennalis. The sequence continues at coordinate 25,983,780 of OX243841.2, read as the reverse complement.
TTCGTTGCTCCCTATTAATGTATTGGGTTGTATAGTTTATTGCATTTTACTAGGTGAATATTGTTGTCACAGTTTGATAATGTTACTTAGGTACTAGTTAAGAAAACGATTTACTTTTGTAAGTAAAGATTCTGCGTGATAAATTACGGCCATTCTTTTCTTTCCTTTGATATATCTATATACTATACTTATTCATTAAGTAGCAGTAAATTGGCCAATATTTAAGCACATAAAGTTTTTACATCGTAAGTGGATGCTCCTACTATGTTGTGCCCATTGAGGCTGATGTATCCGATCTCGTGTACTCTTCTAATATTAGTGACCTCTTTTTTTGCATCAGTCCTCTAATATAAATGGTGTATAATATAATGGTGGCAGCACCTTACCTGCATATACAGTTTATAAACAGAGAAACATTGTAAACATTGGCAATTTGAAAAGAGTGGCCACGAGTTTTTATTGCCTGTTCTTTTCTCGGGCTTTACCTATTGTTTGCGAACAGGCATTACCAGTAAATGTAGAATCGACTTTTCACAAGTGTAGTATTTTGCTTCCTAAGTGAATAAATGATTTTTATTATTATTATTATTAAAAAAACAATTTGCTAGCAGGGGGGGGGGGACTTTTTGACTTTGATATTAAACTACCTTTGGGAGGACTCGTCGCTAACTCGGGTAACAATCTTCAAAGAAAAATAACAAAGAGCTCACTTACTGATTTATTTTTGAGCATTTGCCCAAATTGCCGATACAACCTTCAAAATACATACACAAATCAAGAAAAATATACAAGAAAAATCAAGAACACATTTATTAGCTGAACGTAATCTCACTACTATCGCTGTAGGTTAGGTACTGCGATGAGATCGTCGTCTTAGTACCTAGAAACTTCTTACATCAGGGTCCTAAATCAAAGGTGGCCCCTGATTCAGTGTATTTATAATAAGCACCTTATTAGCAAGTTAGAAAAATAAAAAAACACTGACGTCCTCAAGATCTAAGATTCATTTAACAAATTTCTCACATCACATATTAACAAATAACCCTATCTGACAGTCGGACAATTAAACACACATCAACCTTTATACTACTGAATACTTCAGTTCAATTTTCACCCACTTTAATCCGACTGAATTACTGAAAATCTTGCACAGATATCAAAATCCGATGATTGTCATTATAAAATTAAAATCTTTGTAAATGTTTGCACTCAAACAGATAAATCACATAAAATTTAGCCAAATTTTCAGGAATCAATTTACATTTTTAGGGTTCCGTAGCCAAAATGCCAAAAATAGAACCCTTATAGATTCGTCATGTCCGTCTGTCTGTCCGTCCGTATGTCCGGTGTCTTGTAGTAGCCGCTACAACTACGACTTGTAAAAAAACAGACCAAGAGCATGTCGGACCATGCTCAGTGTAGGGTTCCGCAGCCTTGAATAATTGCATCAGCAGAAGAGTGCTATAAAACAAAAAAAACAGTATGAGCGAAAATACCGGCCTTTCGGAGCCCCGCTGAGACTAAGGGCCCTGGGCCCGTGGGCTGTGTGCTAATATGGTAAAGATTTTTTTTAATTACTAGCAATGTGGGTTTGTGTCCCACATTACTAGCAATCAAGCTCAAAGACTTTTATTAGGAGTGTTTTCACGTCGGTAGTATAATGGGTAGGATTCGAATCCTTGACCTAATGATTGCGAGACCGATGCCATTGCTACTGCCGTTTTAAAAGAAAAAAAAAAATCAAAGAAAAAGATGAACGGTTTGAAGTGGGTCGATCCTATTGTAGCTCTACCCCTTATTTAACGCATTTCGACGGGCACATCAATTTATCAAAGTATTTATTATAACTACGCAGTTATTATTATCGCTCTGTGTTTATATCTTATATATATATATAAATATATTTCTTGTGTGCGTGTGTACTGAACTCCTCCTAGACGGCTGGACCGATTTTGATGAACTTTTTTGTGTGAGTTCAAGGGGATTCGAGGTGGTTTAGATTCACAATTGAACCCGATTTACAAAAAAAAAGGGTCGAGACGAAGTTCGCCGGGACAGCTAGTGTACCTATATATTATTACTGGCTGTCCCGCGCAACATCGTCTGCGTATATTTTCCCCGTTTTTGTAACATTTCTCATTGGTGCTCCGCTCCTGTTGGTCGTAGCGTAATGTTATATAGCCTATAGCCTTCCTCGATAAATGGGCTATCAAACAGTAAAAGCAATTTTCAATTCGGATCAGTAGTTCCTGAGATTACCGCGTTCAAACAAACAAACTCTTCAGCTTTATAATATTAGTATAGATGTACTCTCTTAATATTTTTGTTGGGTTATATTTATCTATGACTAGCTGTCCCGGCAAACTTCGTACCACCCCGTTATTTTTTTTCGTTATTTTTGAAGTGAAAATTCTGCACTTTTTGGCATGTGTAAAAAATGTTAAACTCGCGTCAGGACACGTGACCTGATCGAAGGAGAGCAATGAAAAGCTGCTACAATATGTGATACGAGGGTTCGCCACCATCTACAATGTGCTCAGGTGAGAAATCGGGCAGTCCAGAAACCATAAGACCCCAGTTCGATTCCGAGTAACAAAATTGTTTTATTTTAATTTTTGATTTTGGTTTTTTGATTTGTTATTTGTTATTTAATTTTATTTTTATTATTATGTGAGTAAGATCAAAAAATATTATTCAAATTTCATCAGTATGTAATAAATAATGTTCCAGTTTTCAATTCAGCCGCCACTACCGGAGTGTGAATTATTTTATTAAAGGGAAGCAGATTTAAATTTAAATTTTGGTCTTGGTAAATGCGCTACAAAATAATCAATCCTATTAGAATAATATCGGAGCTTAATCGCATGACCGGAGCAAAGAAAACATGCTGAGGTGTGGGTTAACAGTAGGGGCCAATCTTAGCTGTTTATACGCTGCAATACAGACTATGAGCTTACATCGTGTCCTGTGTGCCCGACCACCTGTACACAGGAGGACTTGATGACAGCCGCAGACAATCCAGTTGACGTGGCCACGTTCTGGGCCACAATATAATAAAAGAAGCAGATCGCGGGAAGTGATTGAATTGCACCGATATCGTGCAATTTGATCGAAACGTCGGGCAAATAAAAGGTTCGTAGGTTTAAAAACTTTACGCTATTTCCCAACTAGCAAAATAATGTCGATTAAATGGTACATTAACGTTTTTTATATAACTTTCAGTGAAAGAATATGGTTTTATAATAGTCTTATACACGTATATATAACGCAGGTTTGGGCGCAGATATACAACAATTAAGTCGTGTAAAGGTCGTCTTTTACGACTTATTAGTAGTTGTATGGAACTATTAAGCGACTTATACACAACGTAACTGAGTGTAATATAACCTTACACACAGTTACGTTGTGTATAAGTCGCTTAATAGTTCCATACAACTACTAATAAGTCGTAAAAGAGTTACTTTGTGATCCTATTAGCAACAAATACGTTGCGTGTAAATCACTTTTCAAGACTGTTGTGCTGGTGTGGATTTGTTTGTTTTTTAAACTAAGTCAAATATTTTAATCTTTAGAATAGTTATATTATTTATTTCAATCAGAGATTGGTGAAAAATGAAGAGTGGTGAGCTTTTATACTTGGGAATTTAACATTTTCGATGAATTTTTAAAGGCCTTCATAATATTTGATATTTCCAAAATACCACATATTAAATTAAAATACATTATGCCCCCAACATCCGCCATAATTCCTTTAGATTTTGGGCGACTGCATTATAACATCTATATAACTATTCTTGATTTCTAAAACCACCACTTCGTTTAATTCTTTTCCATTTCTTGGAATCCATTAATAGAATTTTGTAGTAAAATGGTGATTGAGTTATAAAAAAGTTTCTATATTAGCCTTAAGCTAATCAAATGACTTCAAGTCATATTAGAATAACAATTCAAGCTGAAAGTTGCATAAACATTAAGTATATGACTTAATATGCCTGTTTGTTATTTAATAGTTAATTACAAAATCATTATAGGACATCGTTATATAAGTATTTTATAAAAGGTTCTTATTTACACAAAAAATGTCCGCTCATGACTGTTATCGGACTGAAACGTTTGCTTGACATAAAGTCTAGTCTTGTAAATGTTGTGGCAGACATGTTACATAATTGTCGTGTAACTTGAAATTACGTTTACCTGACACGTTAATGTGACTTATATTCTTAAAAACTATTGTATCTCTTTAAATACTCCTTTACAGCTGTTTGGTTACCCCGAAACTGTTTTATGAGCCCTATAAGTCTGTTAGTCGTTTAATTCGAATATAATATAACTGATTTGCTACTTGGGTATACTCGATAATATTCTAATAGGTAAATAGCTCCTAATTACTAACTCACACATCACAAACTAGTCAGACCCTGTACTATGGCGTGCTCTAAAGTATTTCTATCTTTACCATTCACATTTAAATAATAGTGACGATAATGAATGTTTGTTGCTCTTTGACGCAAAAACTACTAAACAAATTTTAATGAAACTTTACTTTAATGAATGTACATAGGCTATAAAAATCAAACAGAATCAGGGCGAAGTAGAGGGAAAAGCCAGTGTATTACTTATCGTAGCAAAAATTTCTTTAATAAGTAAAATTAAATGTAAAACGTCTTTTATGATAAACTTACGGAGTGAAGACTATATTTAGCTAGGCAATTAATTTAATAAAAAAATTGACAATTGATAACACATAAATGAAACTGATAGTTGCTAAAATAAATAAGTTTATTGTATAAACACGTATACAGTCGAATTATCCTGTTTATATTAAGTACAACAGTCAGTAGTATAGGCATTTGTTAGAAATCATTTACAAAAATACTAAAATTAGGAAATATGAATTAAATGATGAAAATTATGCAATTCATAAAGGAATAATTGTATGCCAAGGTAGAGCTATAAAAGATTAAACTTGAAATACAAAATATTCAACCAATCCATTAAAAAAGTTAAGCTATACATATTCGCACTATCCGAATAATGTGAATGAATTCATAAATTCGTTTGGTTTTTAATGGAATTGTATTCAATTGAAAATACCATAATTTTGTCAGGCGCTAGTGACTGCGGGACTAAACACATAATAATCCTAACTAACGAATACCTACATTTTGCTAAACATATTTGAGCAGGCGCTTTATTCAGTTGTTGCAGGTTTTTCAGTTTTTTCTTCATTCCTTTGACTTGGAGTGTCATTAAGATGGGCATTCGGAGGCTTGGTCCATGCTTGGCATACGCAAGTTGGTCCAGGGACGTTGCCATGTTGGCCAGTCGTTGTTTGAAAACCTTGGGTACCCCCGTAGCTCCCCGTGCCAGTTTGACCGCTCGTCTGGAAATGCGTTGACTGATGGTTTTGGCCTGCGAAACTGGTAGACTGGGTCACCTGCCCTTGTGGTTGGTTTGGTACGTAATTATTGCTCGGTTGACTTTGCCCGCCATAGTTCCCAGTTTGTTGATTGCTGACAAATGTTCCAGATTGCTGATTACCCCCGTAGCCACCAGTTGGCTGGGTTTGACCGCTGGGCTGGTTGACAACATGCTGGGTACCTTGAAAATTCAAATTAGTTTGCTGATTTTGATTAGAATACTGGCCATTGACTTGATTTTGATTTTGGAACTGTTGATTCTGCACTTGAATTTGTGTTTGCTGACCTTGGAATCCACTTTGAGCTTGATTTTGAAACTGGCTGGCTTGCTGACCGGAAGTCTGCTGGTTTTGTACTTGGAGTTGATTGCTACCTTGATTTTGTGGATAGTTGTTGTACGGCCCTTGATTTGGAGCTTGAGATCCGCCGAATTGTTGGTATCCTGACCCGGTGGCTTGGCCAGCATTTACGTAGCCTCCTTGAGGATAACTGCCTGTTTGTGGTTGGCCGTAATTTCCATATTGATACTGTGCCTGATTTTGGTTTTGTGCTTGGAACCCTGAGTTCCAACCAAAGCCCTGTTGAACCTGTTGCTGATTCTGACTTTGGAGCGAGCCCTGTGTTGGCTTGTTCTTATGGTTCTGCACTATATCTATAACGCCGCCGATAATCCTTTCTGGAATGTGAAGAACTCTCATGGCTTCTAACGCGTTGGCTGCGTTTAATGCAATCAGAAGAAACTGTAAATAAACAATAAACACAATTTAATACTATTTGCGTTCAATGTATTAAGTCAATTTGATTCCGATGCCATTTAGAACAGAATGTAAATATTGTAGAGTAAATATTTAAAATCATATTCCTTTATGTTATGAACTGTGGAATGGCCAGGGCGTATGTAATAAAAAGTAGATTCAATTCAAACTGTATTTTCTACTTACATCGTATGCTACCGATTGATGTAATAACACCCAAAATAAGACTCGGTCAGAATATTAGGGGATCTGAATCGTAGTTCCCAAATTTTGGTGTCTAGTACAATGACTCTGCCTAAAAATCAATGTTAGAATAGGTATTTATGACGCCGCGGCTCCAAAGCAGACAAACAGATTTGAATACACTTATTTTACTAAAAATCTGGCTCTTATCTATAAGCTTTTTTCATTTTGTAATTTCTTTAATCTGGTAACCAAGGGGCCAAATGATTAAAGCTAACAGTATTTGAGTCCTCCTTTTTATAGGTAGGTACCTACGTGCTTTTAGGGTCCCGTACCTCAAAAGGAAAAAAAAAACAGGACGCTTATAGGATCACTTTGTTGTCCGTCCGTCCGTATGTCTGACTCTTTATCGAGACCTTTTATTTCGGGAACGCGTGGAATTATCACGTTGAAAATAAAACCATTATACTCAAGTCTAAGTCCCTATAAGTCCCTCATAGCAGTGAAAAAATCAAATTTAGTTAACGCAAAAAATAAACTGCACTTTATTTTAAAAACTGCGAGACTCAATTCCTGAATTATTTATGATTCGTACCTACAAATTTGTACTTCAGGCGAGTTAAACTAGCACTGGTCCGGGTTTTTAGGTATTTATAAAGCTAATACAAAAATACCCTTATCGAGGTCCACCGTTACATTAATCAGTCAAACTACTACGGTCGCAGTAAGAGATACTCACAAGTACAGAAGTCTTGATTCGTCCCTCCATGGTGCTTGTACAAGGTGCTAACTGCGTTTGAAGCCTCGATTTAAAGACTTACCTTTATATCGGGACCGCTTCCAAAATATTTTCAGGGTTGTCAAAAAGTTAGCTCTCTATTTTGCTTTAATTTTTTCTCATTAAATCAAGAAACAAAAAGATTAAGGATCATTCTACAATAATGTTAATTGAGTGTTTACTCAAAGACAGACACGAAGTAGGTAACTAAATACGATCTAGAGATTTTTTTTAAATAATAAGAAAAGAAAAGAAGTATTTAATTTAGTAAGTTAAAATTATTTCAATACAACAATGTTTATACGAATCTACTATCCAGAGTTCGGAGAGGCTGGTAATCTGTAATACAGGTCTCCTAGTACATATACCAGTCACACACAGTATAAATTAGTTCCAATAATTAAATTAATGAAACTGTTAAATATGATGCATAATGTGTGAGAGAACAAAAATAAAAACTATTTGTATTATTTGTAATGTTTAAAAAAAACACAAATAAACTAAAACATCACATCACTGCCTCTGTGGCGCGGTGGGAGTGTATTTGACTGCTACGCAAGAGGTCGTGGGTTCGATCCCCACCCAGGATAAAACTTTGTGTGATGAGCACGATGGTTTATTCTGTGTCTGGGTGTTATTTATCTATAATATGTATGTATTTAGAAATATATAAGTATGTTTATCAGTTGTCTGGTTTCCTCTGCTTAGTTTGGGATCAGATAGCGTTGTGTGAGTTGTCCCAATATTATAAAAAAAAAGAAACATAAAACAAATAGACCCAAAATTAAATAAAAAAGTAACACACATAAAAATAAAATTATGCCTATAATGTGGCCTCTTTACTTTCGTTTGACTTTAGTTGTTTCGTTTCTCAATATGAAACTTTATGAAAGTTATTAGAAAATTCTAGATACAATTACCGAGGGTTCTTAATGAGCCGTTATTAATAATTCCTATGTAGTCATGACTTCACGAGATAATATTTATTTAAAGGAATGTCGCTTGTGTGCTGTTTTACCAATATTCCCTTAATTTATTGTTTATGTGATTAAAACAGTTCACTAAAAACAATTACACTAATCTTACTTATCATAAATTAAGGTTTTAACAAAAATAGCATAAGTAAATTATATAGATAATAAATAATAATAAATACTTATTAATACAAAAATAACAAGTTCCAAACAAAACATAGCAATTGTTACAAAACTTGTGCAGCAAAAGCTAAAATACAGATTGTCCTAGATACCTACTTGACGCATACGTCAAGTAGGCGTATTTAGATTAAAATTAAGTACATATACTTAATTTTAATCTACACTAATATTACAAGCGCGATAGTTTGCACAAGTTTATATAATAACAATTTATACACAACCAAAAAAACTTAACAGTTTTCACAAATAAACTGTTAAAACTGTAAACAAAAAACTGTTACTGTTGTTTTTTTGTTTGTTTGTTATAAATTTAATTAGTTAGGTAAATATTTTTAGCCAAGAAAAAATACTAAGAAAATTGGTATAAAATATAACCTAAAAATAATTTAAATTAGTATATAATTTTATTTAAACATTTCATACCAAGTCACTCACAGAATACTAGCATTTATTAAGTAAATAATACTTGAGTCGATTTTTAAATACTGTTGTATTATAAACCACTTTTTTTAGATATATTAATAGATTGATACGCTGAACAGTGCTTCATTATATTTAGGCGAGGCTCAATTATATTTTATAGCATTTTTACGTGTACGTACTAAGATAGATTGTTGTCTGGAATCTTTTTATATAATTATTATATCACAAACTTTTCACGCAAACGAAGTCACGGACGATAGCTAGTTAGCTATAACTCTCAGGATAAATAAAAACAATGTTAGAATTCGATCGGTTTATTTATTACCGACAGAATGTTAAGTGGCAGCCCTACGTGTCAATGTTATGGTTCCAAAATCTGATCGAAAACGGCGGAGCGCGAGTTATCTCACCCCTCATATTAGTACCGCTATGTGTGTGCTGGCCGGTGTTGTGAAGCAAGCGAATATCGACAGTGAAAATATTTATTTTTTCGATTGGACACGAAAGGCATAGGATTGAATGTTGGAACCAAAATAGGAAAAGTTTATATTCAGGAGGAGACCGATACAGTAGGTGATGGTGATGATTTGTTGCAGTGGCATCTTACGGCCGCATCTCACTAACTAATCTACCTTTAACTGTCTGTTAATATAGCCACAGAACATTGATACCTACTTCCATATGTTCTGAGAATATAGCTAACTCTACCTAATAGCGAAACTGACATTTGGGTTTTTCGATGACTATCGATAGATAGACAATCGGGCCTCTAAAGACATGACAAATTCTAAACGAATAGAATGACGTCAGAATGAAGTCGTTGCGCGCGCACAATTGCTAATCTCTTCGTATTTAGAGTGTAGCGCGCGAAACAACGTTATTCTATTCGATTGACATTCTATTCGATTAGAGTTTATGTCACTTGTCTAGGGGGGCAGAAAGGTTTTCTCTCGCTCGACAACACAAATGTCACTTCCGCTACCAGACTAACGCCCGGTCTCAAAAATCTACCCATCGATGGATTTGGCTACTAGAGATAGAATTTTGAATATTTTTTATGGAGCTTATCTCAAATATATAGCTCTAGTATCCATATCCATCGATAGTTTGATTATTGAGACCGGCCGTAAGCTTTTGTAACAGACAGTTAACAGTAGATAAGTTATTGAGACCGGTTGTTAGTCGCTGTGTGAACGGAACAAGGCGATCAAAATCAAAGTAAGTTTTTATTAACTTAGGTTAATGTAACTCTTTATGTCTAAAAAGATGGAATAGAATGATTCTATGTTTAATCCTGCAGATCAAATTTAATGCAGCTCTAGGGGACTCAAGTGCAAACTTTTAAGTAGTAGGTATGTTACCGTCTAGGCTAGGTACACTTTCAAGATATGACCTTCATTACTGCGTGTCTTGGTTCTGGTGGTGGCATGCAAGGGTTGTGACACAGAAGTCGAGACCTAGAGGAAGCGAGCCTGAAGTCCAGCTCCGAGCAATAGCCTGCAGTAAAGGCAATTTAGTTAGAGGACTGAAAAAAATAAAAATGTCTACAATTGTAAGATGGCGACAGTTCTTAGGTGAAGAACTATTTAGTCAGACAGGAGTCGTTGTTAGAAGTCGTTGAATGAATGAAAAATTTACTCACCTGTTACGTATATACCTCAATTATGTTTTTATAATTACACAAATTAAACTAATTGCAATATTTCAATATTTTTCTTACATTGTAACAAATCAATCTAGGAAAAATATTGAAATATTGCAATTAGTATCAACCCCATAAACAAATAACCGGTCCATGAGCGAAATGTCCAAAAGAAGTACCTACCTATTTAAACAATATCAATGTTTTGAAAAAAATCGCTTTTATATCGACAGTCGATATCGCTATCGAATACTACCTAATAACCCGTTAGCCGCAACACTGCTCATATGATTGACGTTGCGCCCGCGCACCCGAATAAAGTGCATAAACATTCCCTTTTGTTTTTTTTCCTCCACGCCCGTTGCAATCTGCCGAATGGCCGATTTATTATCGGATTCATTCGCGGAAGGCAGAATGATTGAATGCCTTTGCCGATTCAATGGTTCTTTATTAGGTATTAAGGAAAATTACTTTTAAATGATCGTGTGTTGTTTTTTTTATTTATTGAGTGATTACGGTATTTGTTTGGAGGTGTGCGTTAACAAATAAATCAGTATTGATGCTTCGAGCGCGTTTTAGGGTTAAGTGTCATTGAGTCATTAATAATGATGCGTGCAGTAATTTCGGCTCAACAGTTTTAACATCGAGGATTTACCTATATATAAACAGCTAGATGCTAAGAGAACTCTACTTGCGCGATTCGCAATCTGTGCTTCGGTTAAAAGGCGTTGTACCAAGTGTACATAACTGAGGAGAATAGACAAATGGGACTTTTAAACTAATGTCTCTAAAGAAGATTTTTGCCAAAATAATGATTTAGGTGGCACTAATGCTGTTATGGGCGTGAGCGTGACGCTTGTCAACAGGTTCATGATCTGGTCGTCTCTTTTTTTTGAGAAGATATAATTTCTTCATTTAGGCTGCCCGTTACCTTAGGACGGACATACACGAGCAGCCTAAATTAAGAGACTATGACCGTTATGAGGTGATCCTCTCAAAGAAAAGAGACAACCAGATCGTGAATCTGTTGACAAGCGTCGTCAGCTGTCATCAGTCACAGTGAATAGGCCCATCAGGTCATTTTTCAAAGATAACTAGCAATGTAGGATTTTGGGCCCACATTACTAACAATCTGGTTAACCCCAAGCTAAGCTTAATGGTTTATGTTAGCAGTGGGTTCACGTCGGTAGTATTTACTGGTGACCTGTAACACAGGTACACAAATACCTATCACGGACACCAGTCTCTCACAAATGCATGTAAACAATTGTATTAATCCAACTTCTGTATTTTACCATTTGTGAAGAAAAATAAACAAATTTGAAAAAAAAAGAAGTATAATGGGTAGGATTCGAACCCGCGACCTTACGATTGCGACTCCGATGCCTTAGCTACTGCCGCTGTATGTATTTTACAGTTATAAACAAAAAGTAATAAAAAAATTGGCTGTCTGTAAAGTCGGTATACGTACGATAATTTTAGGCGATAACGCCATAAGAAAACATATCATATGGCCGTTCACGTTACTTAGCAACCAATCAATTACGTTAGTTCCAATTGTATCGCATATCACGTCGCTGCTATGGCCATTCGCTGTTGCTTAGCAACCAATTAATAACGTGACTTTTTTACACATTTTTTCGTATGTGCACCCGGTCATCGATTCATAAGACGTTATCAAGTCAAAAGTTAAACAGACTTTAAAAACTAAATACCGGAAATAAAGAGGCGTCTAAATGGGCCATTTTTTACGGCAATTTGTGGCGGATAGGTCTATGTTATGTGGCTTAGATCTACCTTGCTTAGTTAGACCAGCAACACAGCCAGACAGCTTAGTTACATCCACGCCGTAGGAGGCTAATTCATTTAAAACTTGTTTATACCAGTTTACGTACTATGGTTATTCCTTGCGTGAGTTTCATGGTGGTTCAGGTTGCAGCACCTTACTGGCTTTACTACATATATGCAAATATATTGTAAAAACTGGCATTTTAAAAAAGTGGCCTTGAGTTTTTATTGCCAAGTTCTTTTTTCACGGCTTTACGCTTGCGAATTTGGCATTAAATGTAGAATCATTCTATTCCAAATTTAGTCTGACGTTCAAAAGCGTTGCATTTGTAACCTAAATGAATAAAGTATTTTGACTTGACTTGACCAGCGATATCTTTTGTACTTTTGGTATTTTGTCTTTTATCTAAGCACGTTCTACGCTTTTTGTCAATTTTCCTTATTCATTCTAATTAAGTCTGCAATCTGTCCGCTAACTCAGTCGTTTAAATGAGTGACGCAGACGCATCTATTGAAGTCGGTCATTTGCAGGACGCGGCCCATTGTACGCGGCCCACTTCCTAACTGTGACCTTTGTTATTACGTGAATCTTGTCTGTAGTCTACTTCTCTTCCCTTTACTGTATAATCGACTAATTGCTTGAAAACTGAGGTGGCAAACAGGAGTATCTGCCTGTGGTACATTTTTACTGTAGCTCTTCCAATCTATTTTTCCCATTTTTGGAATACATGTAACAGAAGCTGAAATATTTTTTTATCGGCTAACATCAACGTGTGTTTAAAAAACATGTAAAGGTTTCTAATAAACTTTTTTGATTGAGTACATTTTTTGGAAATAATCGCTCCGAAAGTTGCATAAATTGTGCCTTAAATTTTGAACCGTGTGACCAAATAATATTAAAAAAATAACAAAGGTAGCGCTTAACAAATACTTTAAAATAAAAATATTTTGGACATGATCGGATATACCGTCATTGAGTTATAGCCGAAAAACTGCTTTTCTCAACAAAAGGGCGTAAGTGCCATGAACATACGCTCTTGTGCTGATGCAATTATTTAAGGCTGCGGAACCCTACACTGGGCATGATACGACATGCTTTTGCCCAGGTTTTTGTACTTTCAATAGATTTGCATGTTGGGCCTACAAGATACAGAGAGCTGTATGTTTGTAGGTACGCGCATCACGCAAAAACTACTACACAGGTAGGTCTAACCTAAAATAAAATTAGAAACCAGAGCGTAGCTACCACCATACTAGCCGTGTCAATGATACCCGACCTCCAGGCTACAGGGGCACCGAACGTGGGTTAGCAATTACAACTCCTGCGACACACACTGAAGATTCAATGACACCTTGAGGAAAACTCTAATTCAATGAAAATGAAGTTTCGATCAAAAATGATTTGGTAATATACGGATCTAGGACCATCCAGTTCATCATCAGCCTATTGCAGTCCACTGCTGGACATAGGCCTCTCCAATTGCACGCCACTTTGTTCTATCTTCCGCTTCTCGCATCCAGCTCCTGCCAGCCGTTTTGCGTAAATTATCACTCCAATTAATCCACTCGTTCCAGAAAATCGTCAATGGGTTCTAACTTCTTACGCTTATCCAAAAATTCATTAGAATAGTCCCCGTAAACTTAAGAAATTTAAGTAAACGAAAATTCATGAATTTCATCTATACTAATATTATAAAGCGAAAGAGTTTGTTTGTTTGTTCATTTAAACGCGCTAATCTCAGGAACTACTGGTCCGATTTGAAAAAATCTTTTTTTGTTGGATAGCCCATTTATCGAGGAAGGCTATAGGCTATATAACATCGCGCTACGAATAATAGGAGCAGAGTAGCGACGAGAAATGTTGCAAAAACGGGGAAAATTTACTCATACGAAGTTGCGCGGGACAGCTAGTTTTAAATAAAGAGAGATGGTGGTGGGTACTGGTACCCCAACATGTTTTGATACGGGTTGCGTCTAAGGCAAGCTACTCTCCTGCTTTGAAGCCTGGGCGGTAAATAGTTTGTTAGACTGAGCGTACTCAGTACCATATCGATGTTTATTTCGAGGCTGGGCAAACACTTGATGATGGCTCATGAAATAACTCTATTATAACCTATAGCCCTGCTAGTCGAAACAAAAATCAACTAATACCTGTCTAGTATTGGGAACAATCGATTTCTAGCTGACGGTTCACCTTTACGGCCCTTCGCCGGTTTGCCTTTACAATAAAATACCCATCGGCCTACCCAGGGGGAGGAATTGAGAGTTTAAATGCCTGCGAAAATGCAAAAGGGTAGGTAAACTGTACTCATTTGGCCGGTGTTTAAGCGGCGGTAGCTTAATGGCTAAGGCATCGCACTATGGGCTCAAAGCATGATTTGCGTCTCAAAAATCATTTTTCCACTACTCATAACTGCATAATTCCACTAATTAGAATGTGTAACTGAATAACTGATACACCATTTAGCGCTTGTAAAATGGACTAGAATTAACTTTTTGGTACTAGTACTTGACCTTGAAGTTTAAGTTTTAAACGATGCCATTTAAAGAGAGTAAAATACAAGATGTTTACATGACTATATTTCTATATTTTTGGAATAAATCATATAAGTGTGCTATATGGTTGGAAAGGTAATTTAATAAGGTATTGATTTATGAAATAATTGGGTGAAAAACCATTAACCAGAAAAATACACGTAATTTTTTCCGCAACACTGTAATTTTCCAGTCATTAAAACTTTGAACAGAGCTTTGACAGTTACCTCCACTTCCCTCCAGTCTCATTTTACATTCATCGGATACTTCAGTATTTGTATATTATAGTTCAAAAAAAAAATTCTACCCAAAACCACCCATGGGACGTATTCATGAACAAAAGGAGACGAATGAATTTTTTTCGAATTTCATCTTAGGTTGATTTCTTGATGAGATGCATTACATTTTATAATTTTTACATCACTATGCACATTTTTATGAAAAACTAGCTGTCACCCGCGGCTTCGCTCGCGTGAACGACATTTATCGTCATTTGGGAACCGTACATTTTTCGGAATAAAAAGTAGCCTATGTGCTATTGTAGACTATATCTGTGCCTAATTTCATTCAGATACCAGCCGTTCTAGTGTGATGTGGTAACAAACATATATAACATAACATAACAAACTTTTTAGGAACAAAATGAGTAGAAATAATAAAAAAAATATGTGGTGCTAAACCAAGTGAAATGAATAATTTAGACAAAATAGTATCGAAACCTGAAAATGAGACAGCTTACGAATATGGTTTGTCTACGTTACACGCATGGATAAGGGCCATGGAGATGATTTTACATATCTCATACAATCTGTCCTTTAAAAAATGGTCCGCTAGAACTCCAGATGATAAGCAATCTAAAGAAGATAAGAAAAAAATCGTCCAACATCAATTTCGAAGCCAAATGGGATTACATATTGATAAACCACGTCAAGGAACTGGAAATAGTAATGACGGAAATACAGCTCGTCGATTTTTTGAAAACTACCACTGCACTTCGGAAATCACAGGAGTGGATGAAGATTTGATCAAAAGATTGTACATCATCCTTCAGACGTTGGCATCAGGTTTATCTGTCAATCCAGAAAAATTTGGAGAATATACGCGCACTACTGCCCAATTGTATCTCACCAAATATCCATGGTTTTATATGCCCTCTTCTGTACATAAAATCTTAATACATGGAGAAAGTATACTAAGACATTATGCTGTTCTACCTATTGGACATTTATCGGAGGATGCTCAAGAATCGCGGAACAAGGATTACTAGAAAATCCGACTGAATCATGCCAGAAAGTGTTCTAGATCAGCAACCAACGAAGACGTATTTCATGGCCTTTTGTTTACCTCAGATCCTTATATATCAAGCATAAGAAAACCAGCATACACTATTGCAAAAGATCTTTTTGATGAGGCTAAGAACCTGTTAAATATTTAAATACACGCATAGTTTTATTTTATACTAATATTATATTTAAGTTTAGAAATTTTGGAGAGACATGTCTCCTATGTTGTAATTTTCTCAACTATCACGTTGTTTAGTGATATAATAATAATACCTTATAATTATTTACTTACTAATCACCTTCATGTTTCCGAAATATTCAAATAGTAAAACAAAAATGTAAATTTGCATGAAAATGTAGCGTTTTTTAAATTTGTTTGGTTATATATATGTAATAATAAAAGAAATACATAAAGCTAATGGTATCATTTCATAGCCCATATATTGGAGATTCTGTATGCAAAATTTCGTATTAGTAGGTGTAATAGGAAAAAAGTTACAGATTTTTGAGACGCAACTCACGCTTTGGTCCCATAGTGCATCGGTCTCGCAATCGTGAGGTCGTAGGTTCGAATCCTGGCCACCGACGTAAACCCACTCCTAACACAAGCTATAGAGCTTAGTTGGAGGGGTTTACAGGATTGCTAGTAATGTGAGACCACAATCCCACATTGCTAGTTATCTTATTATTTAAAAATAACGAATTAACTCCCCCTCGTACGTAGATGAAAATACCAAATATAAAACATTAGCTGGCTACCTAGCAACTTTATAAGCTAAAAGATAAAGGTGTTGTTAACCATAACTGTGTTACATAAAGTGGTAATCACGTCGCAGTGACAGACGCGGTTATTAACTGAGGGGGCGAATCGGTCGACATCATGCCATATGTAACAAGAAAGAAATGTTACACTGACACATAGACTTAGACTATATACTCGCTACGCTAGTATACAGTCTAAAGTCATTGCACTGATAAATCATCAACTAAAATGTTCTTGAGTCCCACATAAAATTTAGATTACATTTTTTAGATTAGTCTTTTAAAAGATCAATCCTTTTAAAATATTTTTAACTAGGGACAATACCTCTTCCATGTTTTACTTGAGCTACTAAGATACTGACAACACACAAACTCCCACCGCGCCGCAGAGGCATGCGGCGCGGTGGGAGTGTGTCCGACTGCAACGCAAGAGGTCGTGGGTTCGATTCCCACACGGATCACCACTTTGTGTGATCCACAAATAGTTGTTCCGAGTCTGGGTGTACTTTGTGTCCGTGACTTGTATGTTTGTAAAGTCCCCCGCGACACAGGGCTTGTACACTACTGCGGGAGTCGTTTTTTTTTTTAAAAGTGTGTGGCACTCGGGCTTTGCTGCGGTGAAGCTATTGTATAGCATTTTTTATGAAAAAATTTAAGGGCATATTATCAGCGTCAAATAATTGTATACAACTTAAGCAATTTTTTTTTTTTTATGTTTCTTCAAATCTTTCTGACGCTGATAATATGTCCTTTGACGTTCACAATTTCTTTTTCTTTTTAGCTCTTTAAGTTTTTCTTCTCTATAAAACGAAAATAGCTAGGTATAAATAATTAGGTATAAATAGTGTAATTACACACCAAAAAAATATTCAATTACGTATTCGACAATATTCATTCAATTACGTATTCGTCCGATTGCGGAGCAGCTCGTCTTGATCCGTGCTTCGCTTCGTACAGTCGTACCATATATGCATATACGTTAAGTGAACGCTCGGCCGAGCTACATGGTAGGCGGAGAAGGGGGTGTTAGGTTATATTTTCGTTACGGAATTTCTTGATTCGATCGCCGCGCTCAAAGTACGCGATAAAAGCTATGCAATAGCTTAAAAAAAATATTCACATAGTGTAATTTTGCGTATTTCAAAAAAAGACAGTCATAGAGCCTATTGTATGTCTGTAGAGTCAACACGAAAGAAGGAAACTAATACCTGATAGGACCTACATAGGTGTCAAAAATGCTTACCTCTCGCATGGCGCGGTCCTATTATCCTGTGGCGGCTGTCGGGTGCGCAGGCGCAGTCGTTGTGCGCACACACGCGCGCGCACTCTTCCCACAACAACGATACATACTTCAGGTGTACAAGCTGGTAAGATGGCTCTTATTTTTTTACTACAATTTAATGTTTATTGTTGAAAGTCCTTTTCTAATTGGGGCCCTGGTCTTAATCTCTAATAGGTACCTATTTTAAGATTCGAAAAACATAATAATTTGTTAACAATTATGTTTAACTATGTAATTTGTTAATGTACTACTATCATAAAACATTTTTACTCAATTAAACTAAATAGAAGATACTAGTATATCTCAACAAAAGCACTTCTGAGTTTTGGATATTGAAGTGGATTGTTAAATGTTGAAGCTATTTTAAGTGAATAGACCATTTATAACAACCCATATGATATCCTATTGCTGGGCACGCCACAGTAGAATCTATTTGTTATTGATCCTAGGGGTACCTAATTGCCGTAATCGCCACGCTTGGCGAGCGGGTTGGTGATCGCAGTAAGACTTTAATATAGGCAAAGACCGCTGCTGTACGGCCTTCGGTGTGACATTCTTTAGTTGCCTTGACTACATCCACGAGAAGAGGTGGAGTGGCACTATTCTAAAGCCGGTACCACTCGCCAAAGGCTTAATAGACCACTTAAAGTATTTATCTTATATCGTTTTCGCAGATTGTAAAAACCTCATAGACTTCTTGGTAGATTATAACTGGCTCTATGGTGCAGTAGTTGTATGCGTATGACTTGTTCAAGAGGTTGTGGCTTGATACCCATATCTGAAACCATTTTGTGTGATCCTGGATAGTTGTTCACAGTTTGGGTATATTTGCGTCCGTGATTTTCATGTCTGCAGAGTCCACCCTAACACTGGGATTTTAGACTCGATACCTCGTCGATAAGGGCGGTCACCCCCTCATAGATCCTCAGTTAGCCTTAGCTGCCAATAAAGAGATTCTAACTGCTACAGTAGCCAATGGGAACTAGCCTATGCTAAGCGACCCGTACGCGTATGAAAGTTGAGATTTAAGGACAGCATAAAGTGTGACATGATCTCCTTTGATGTTGACTTTTCCCACTGGGAAGACCTCACCGAAAAACGCGTTCAGTGGAGAGGGGTATCTACGACAAGGCTAGAGTGGAAGTGCTGCCCCAAAAACGAGCATGTAGGCACACCACTTCAAACTTTACTTGCCAGCGCTGTGGTCGCTGCTGAGGCTCTTATTAAGCTGTTTTAATCATCTGATCAAGATGGTATAGGCCAATGATGATGACTATCAGTATATTTTCCAGCAACAAAACTCTAGTCAAGATGACAGTGGTAAAGAAGCGACCTTCGGACCTGACCAGCCTGGAGCGGTTCAACCTGTACTATAAGACGAAAGAACCCCCGATGACAGGCGCGCAGAAGTTCAAGCGCTTTGTGTGGAACCGAAAGACCAGGCAGTTCTTTGGAAGGACGGCATCCAGCTGGTGTGAGTAGCCTACTAATCTATCTATACTATTATTCTATAGAGAGAAGTCTGAATTTTGTGTGTATGTAGGAAGTAAATGGAACTACTGCGCCTATTCCTACTTTAACAGGACCTATCACATAGTCCAATCCGGACGAAGTCGGCGAGGGCACCCAGTGCTTCTAGTAACACCACAGCTTAGTGGCAGAACGGAACGACAGCACAACCGCTTGAAGTTGTTGAATGGAACAGCTTGAACTGTTTGCCATTACGCCGTATTGCCTCTGTGGCGCGGTGGGAGTGTGCCCGACTGTGACGCGAGAGGGGTTCGATTCCCATTCGGGACGCCACTTTGTGTGATCGACAAATTGTTATTCCTAGTCTGGGTGTACTTTGTGTCTGTGACTTGTACGTTTGTAAAGTCCCCCGCGACACAGGGCATGTACCCTAATGCAGAAATCGCCTTTGAACGCCTGTGTTACGTCTCTGTCATACATAGTGATAAATCAAATTTCGTTCTGAATTTGACAAACAAAATGTCATACACAACAATGTAATCGTTATGTCATATGTAGTAATAACCACAGAAAACCAGTGAGTGCTATTTTCGATATTACGAATTATTTTATGAATTTTACCGGACAGCCAAGAAAAGTTATATTTTTTGGGAGTTTGTAGTTAACGAGGAAACCCTAGGTATAGTTTCGTAATATCCGCAGGTTAGCTCAGATACTCTTATTTATAGAAATCTGTAATTTGACATGAATGTATAAGTACATAGTTATTCGTTCAACGAGGCTTGAGTCCAAAGGTCTAATTAGTAAATAATCAGAATATAAGTACCAACGATTAATACCCCTTATTAAATTTTAGGATTCTTTATCACTAATTTATATTAATATTATAAAGCTGAAGAGTTTGTTTGTTTGAACGCGGTAATCTCAGGAACTACTGGTCCGAATTCAAAAATTCTTTCACGGTTGGATAGCCCATTTATCGAGGAAGGCTATAACATTACGCTACGACCAATAGAAGCGGAGCAATAATGAGAAATGTTGCAAAAACGGGAAAAAATTATGCAGACAAGGTTGCACGGGACAGTTAGTCATATCATAAAAAGAAGTGATTTAACTTCAAAACGTCATTGTCAGATTCTGTCATCATCTGCGTTTTGTCATTTGTTAAAGAGTCAAAATAAAGAGTTATTTTTTTGACTAATTCGAAACTAGCCTATTGAACTATGTAAACACCAAGTTCAAGAGCGCCTCCAAGAGCTAAATGGAATAGGTAATTTTGGGGTCTATCTTGGTAATACGAACACAGGCAATCTTTTCGGGAATTTTTGTAATCAAACTTAATACACATGTATGTCATATAGGTCATTATACTTAACCTCAAAAGAATCAAAGATAGCGGCTTTTAGGCACCCCAAATGTTTATTCATTACAAACCCCTCGATTGAAGTATGAAAATGAAGCGGATTTAACGGTGATCACAAAAATATAAATGTAGTACATGGTTTTTTTCTGTAACCAGAACAATTTTAAGTCTTCCAAGTTTTTAAGGCAACTGAAGATAACAAAACCATGAGTCGGAAACCATAACAAATTTGGTTGAGCCCAGACTCTCATAACAAGGTAGATAAAGACGGTGTACCGGATACAGTGACGGCCGCTCATTGCTTCAAATGCTTCAATGAGATCATTGGTACATCCTGCGCCGGCGCACGCAGCTTGTTACAACCGGACTGCTATTCTGTGGGCTCTCTTTCTTGTTACATCTATCATATTATCTAACTGGATGCTACTAGTGTTCGTTTGTTTTAACGTAATCTTAATTATCCGTATAGATCCTACTAATGTTGTAGTTAAATTTGAAAAAGTGTAAAGTCACTTGAAAACTATAAAACAGATTTTAATGAATCGGTACTAATCATTAAATGTGTAAAGCTTTAAATAACGATTTTGGAGGTGGGGGTTTCAACCCTCAGATCCCCCCCCCTAGGTACGCCCAGGTAATACAGATTATAAACGCGGAACTCGGTTTTGTGTTGCAGACACCTATACGACAAATAACCGAACAAATCATAATATAATTTGGCAACTCCGGACAAGTAACTAAATATCTGGGTAGGACTTAGAATGCTTTTTATCGTCGTAACCAACAAACATGTCAGTGGCTTTTGTGTGAGCAAGCTACTGATATAATATTAATGATGTCCGATCGCGGTCCATTTATTTATATTCACTGTCACTTTTTTCGTTTTCGCGGCAAGCCCGCGCGATCTGGCGCATGCGCGGTGCGCTCAAAGATGTCCACGGGCATGCGCGATGCATTTCTAAGCGCAGCTCTCTATTTACCATTATGACAAAATTTTGACAGATAGACGCGCGGGCTTGCCGCGTAAACGAAAAAAAAAAGGTAGTGAATAAGGATGCCCCGATGTCGGTTCCTGCGGCCAATCCCATCAGAGACTAGCCAACTAATTATCTATACTTAATATTATAAAGATGAAGAGTTGGTTTGAAAGCAATAATCTCAGGAACTACTGGTCAGAATTTAATAAATAATTAACTGTTGGATAGGCCATTTACCGAGGAAGGCTATCGGCTATATAACATCACGCTACAACCAATAGGAGCGGAGCAGCAATGACAATGTTCCGCAGGTCAGCCAGTGTAAAATATGTGTATGCGTAGACACAAGTGTACTCTCTATTCTCTTATTCTCATAGTCACATGAGTTGGAAATCCGACCGACAGCCATCTATGGACCGACAGTGGTAACGTTGCTTAACCTCGATTAGATATCTCGATCTGCTCGGCCGCCACTGAGTCAGGAACATAATCATCGTTTATGGTAAAATATTTTACACTATTTATAGTAAATTTAAAAAAATTAAAAATTCTTTATTCACGCAGGATGCAAAACAACTCTTGTGTGTGATACGTCGGGATTCTACATGTACATGTTATGCCAAGTTCGCAAACCATAGGCAAAGCCGGAGAAAAGAATCTGGCAATAAAAACTCGCGGCCACTCTGTTCAAATTGCCAATTTTACAATGTTTGAATGTTTATAAACTTGATACGAGGGTAAGGTGCTGCGTCTAATATACTATACACCATGTTAAAGGACTGATGCAAATCTACTTACAACAAAGGTAAAAACGATATGTGCTTAAATATTGGATAAAGTACTTGTAACGAATGCTACAAGTACTTGAAAAGAATGGCCTTTATTCGTCACGCAGAATTTTTACTTACAAAAGTCAAATCATGCTCTTAATCAATGTGACAATTAAAACAAAGTGACAACAAAATTTACCCAAGCATATTAAAGTAACAAGGAGCAAGTAACTAGATAGTTTAGTAGGTATCGGGTAATCGATACGTTGTAACATTTATTTATTTTATTTATTTATGTTAGGAAAGCTAACACTAATATGACTATTAACATATATTAACTACAAATTTATCAATACAAATTGATAATAATAAGCTTCCACATTTTATACTTATAGATAATGCACCAGTTACCGTAAATTAATTATTTGACTGGCCTGTTGGTCTAGTGGTTAGTGACCTTGACTGCCAAGCCGTAGGTCGTAGGTTTGATCCCCACCCAGAATTAAACTTTGTATGCTGAGCACAATGGTTTATTCTGTGTCTGGGTGTAATTTATCTATAATATGTATATATAGAAATACATATAGAATACATAACATACTTATAGTATGTTTATCAGTTGTCTGGTTGCCATAGTATAAGTTCTGCTTAGTTTGGGATCAGATATAAGTTGTTCCAACATATTATTATTATTGTTATTATTTACAATAAGCAGTAGGTAAATTTTAAATATAACAAAGAAGGAAAAATTCAGAAAGCTAATTAAAAAAATATATGAGAAAAGAAAACAAATTCATATCATGAAGATAGATTATCGCCCAGGAAAATTTCTTCATTCAATATTCGACTGACTGAGGATACTTTAGAACAGAACAAATCTGTAACTAAATGTAAAGAAACGTTATTAAAGTCTACTACACAATAAGACAAGTAAGAGTTGCGACTATAGTTAGTCATGGCAAATTTTACGTCCAATAGAGGACGTTGTCTCAGACCTAACTGATTAGTACGAATTGAAATAATCGCTAGAAGTTCCGGACTATCTATGAAAGGAACCATTAGCAACATTTATAAGAAAACAGATATCATTGACTTTCCTTTTGTAATCTAATGGTAAAAAGTAATATCGCCTACACCTATCGTAATAATCAACTGAATGTATGTTGGCTTTGTAGTTTAAGTAGGATGAACTTTTTTTCGCTTTTAATTCGAATTCTATACAACTGGTACTGTGGGTTTCACACCTGTGAGGCGTATTATAAGGCTTCTAACGTATAAGCAATATAACATTTTGACAGTCATAATAGAGCGAAAACATGCAGATGACCAAATGACAATACCAAGAGCCTGAGATGCCTTACTTATGATGTGATCAATATGCTAATCGAATAAGAGCTTGCTATCCAGAATAATACCAAGTTCCCTAACATCCTACACTACTGTTACGGTAGTT
This sequence comes from Herminia tarsipennalis, assembly GCA_945859575.2. Taxonomy (NCBI): domain Eukaryota; kingdom Metazoa; phylum Arthropoda; class Insecta; order Lepidoptera; family Erebidae; genus Herminia; species Herminia tarsipennalis. Next base: position 25,959,739 of record OX243841.2, on the reverse strand, counting down.
ATTGAGTTGATATTTGGTATCTATAAAAGCTCTTTATCTAGAAAATGTAATGCCAGAGCATTTAGCTGTATTTAACGGCAGTTTGTTATATCTACAATAGTTAGTAATATTGTCCAGATCAGTTTGCAACTCAAGCATCGGAGAGGTTACGTATAACTTTAAGGATTTCCATGTCATCTGCGTATAGTAGTATATAAGAATTTTGAAAGCATGATTTAATGTTCTGCAATGAATATCGTGAATAAGAAAGGTCCTAACAGGGATCCTTGTAGAACACGAGAATGGAGCACAAACCAGATGTATAGCCTAGTAAGACTATAACCTTAGTTTTATTTTCTATATATGAGCAGAACAACATATAGACTACCGTGTACTCCAGCCGCTAGTATTTTTCGTAATAGTAGCCAATAATCAATTCGATCGAAACATTTGGTGTAGTCAGTATAGATTACATCTACCCGCGCCCCAAACTCCATACCTTCTAAAATAAAGTCATGGCACAATACTAAGTTGGATGTAGTTGACCATTTGCGTAAGATATTTTGAATATATACCTCGTTATAAACTGTACGCTCGAGAATTTTGAAAAATATACATAATTTAGAGATGGAACACAATTCACGAGATTGTACATAGCTATCAAAACCTAGCCCTTAGATCAGGGCAACAGAAAAAGCTAACCCCTTTATGAATCATATTTTACATAAAAATGTAAACTGCTTTAAAAAAATATATTTTTTCAGACAAAATATCGTTATTTTACTTCACATTCTACGCGGCGTTGGCGATCCTGGTGGCTATCTGTATGTGGACGTTCCTGCAACTGCTGGACGCGCGACAGCCCAAGTGGCAGCTCGAGGAGAGCATCATCGGCACCAACCCTGGCCTTGGGTTCCGGCCGATGCCGCCAGAGGTCGCCAGCAGCGTCATCTGGTACAAGGGCAACGAATCTAGCAGCTATAATTTGTGGGTCAATGAGCTGTCCAATTTTTTGACTGGTGAGTTGGCTTTATAATCTTTTCAGACAAAGCCCAGTACCGGATCCAGCATTGTGAAATAATTTGCACCCCTAAACCCCTCCCCCTTCCGTTAACACGTTGCTCGAAGGTAATTAGACGCCATCATCAAGTTTTTGCCCTGTCTCCAAATAATCCTTTATATCCGGCAATAATGTCAATTAATTTTTTTCTCAAACAGCTAATCAAATGAGAAGTAATAAAATTTTCGTACAAATTTCATGGAAAATGATTATTATGGATAACGTTGATAGTAATACGAAACAAAAACAACAGAAAACCCACTTCTTAAGCCGCATGTATTTGCCAGGTTTTTCTTTTCTTTTTACATAGTCTCAAATTTCCTTTTTTCAAAAGTTTAGGTCTCAATAATCTATCTGTCGATGGATTCGGCTACTACACTTAGAATTTTGACATATTTTCTATGGAGCTTTATGTAAAATATATAGCTCTAGTAGTCAAATGCAGCGATAAATAATTTATTGAGAACGGCCGTAAGGTGAAAGAAAAGTTTAGGTTAAGTTTAGTTGCTTAAATATTGTTCGTATTCCGTGTGTGTTACCACAGTATGTCAGAAAATATACCTGGCGATTTTTAGAGTAGACAGGCTCTGTTAATTAACAGTCTGACTTAGGTACTTTAACTTTTATCAAATAGTACGTTGAATCGCCAACAGACTACATTCATGACTACATGCAACTATCCCTGTCGCACACGTTCGGAACCCTCTATGCGTGCGTGGTGCGCGAGTACCACTTGCATTTTTTGGTTTTGTTATCATCAGTAAATTTTATTGTCCGGGCCTACCCGCCAGGTTCGCCACTGCATTCACCATCTCAGCACAAAGCAGATTCAAAGTAAAACATGAAAATATTTTGTGTCTAGTGTACAAACGTGATGGCAAAAAGGCGGGAGCCAGTCAGAACATTCACAGTTGCGATTTCAAGCACCCTGCTCCAGCCGGCAAGGTCTGCGACGTAGACATCAGTGCTTGGAGCCCCTGTGTGGAAGACAACCACTTCGCATTTCACAAGTCTACTCCATGCATTTTCCTCAAACTGAACAAGATCTTTGGGTGGAAGCCCCAGTTCTACAATAGTTCGGATAGCCTGCCTACGGAGATGCCCAACGATTTGAAAGAGCACATCAAGAATACGACGGCGTATGACAAAGATTATGTGAGTACTGGTTTATTGGATCGAACGCCTCTTATTGTTCAAGATGAACGAATCGTTTTTATTTTTTTATATACAACTAAATGCAGAAACTAGCCGGCCGTGCGTTTGATGGTAAGTGTCACGCTAAAGTTCTTCACACTGTCACACGTCCGGTTTCAATCCATATATCCGAAACATAGTGATGCGTACGGACCAAGACGACATATAAACCTACCTCTAGTAATTTACATTGTGGCCTCTGAGTAGAACAGGCCTGGTCAATTGCCCTGAGCAACTCGAAGTTTTAAAATAAGCAAATCTTTTTTTTCCCCATTACTAGCAATCCTTTTAACCCCTCCAGCTAAACCCAATGATTTGTGTTAGGAATGGGTTCACGTTGGTAGTATAATGGGTAGGATTCGAATCAGCAACCACACGATTGCGAGTCCGACGACTTAGTCTTACTTAACTTAGATTACCGCTGCTATGCCGAATTATAAGCAGTTCTATGAAATCATTAAATTATACAGATCACTGATCAGCCGTTAGCCTTCCTATTTAATTGCTTTCGCCGTTTTCAGATGAATATGGTATGGGTATCATGCCTGGGGGAGAATCCAGCCGACCGGGAGAATATTGGACCAATTCAGTACATGCCGAACCGGGGGTTCCCTGGATATTACTTCCCATATACGAACCAGGAGGGGTATCTCAGCCCGCTGGTCGCTGTACACTTGCAAAGGCCTAAAAGTAAGCTGTCCTATATTACGAATTGACGATTTTTGCATACTTGCTTTATCTTGTTATCATCAATTACCTACTTACTTGCATTCTACTAATATTTAAACTTTCGCGTTGCATGATTGTAACTATTTCTTTTACGAGAAGTAACGCGCATTATTTACCTTAAAATTGCTTGACGTTTCGAACAGATTGCACCGGCCGTGGTCACAACCAGACTGTGCAGCGATGTTAAGATTAATCGGCCTTACAGAGTCTTAACATCGCTGCGATAGTCCGGTTGTGACCACGGCCACTACGGCCGATGCAACCTGGTCGAAACGTCAAGCAATTTTAAGGTAAATAATGCACGTGCAGAGGGGAATTGAAACGTAGTGCTTATTTTCTCTGTGAAGGGTATCTCACTTGAATAATGTACACATGTAGACATCGTTTAGGAACAAGGAATTACCGTTCTGATAATCCTTGTCCGTGGTTGCTGTCTATTTCATTATAGAAAGAATGACATTGTTTATTTACTGCCTTCTCTACTATTGATGCTTGTTTTGTAAAAAATAGGTAATATTAACATCGTTAGTCAGTTCATATTAAAACATTGGCAAAACAAATTAAAAGATATTCATTGATAAACTGAATATTAACTATATTCAGTTTATCAATGGATATCTATAACCTTCATTTCATTTCGGCTTCGTGACGATTCGGACACATCAAGGTTTGCCACTTGTCCCAATTCTCATTTTTTTGATATTTTTTTTCTCTGACGATTTGTATCTTAAGTTTTGTGTTTCTATATAAACTAACCAAGTTTAATTCTAAAGTCCTGCCTTGATATTGGCTAGAGCTCTTTAATGTGTTCTAATGATATTTTATTTATTGATTTTGCAGCGGGTATGCTGATCAACATCGAATGTCGTGCGTGGGCGCGGAACATTAAGTACGACAGGCATGAAGGCATGGGTACTGTACACATCGAGATCATGATCGAATAGATCAATCGTCACTTCCCATACAGAAACCCTTGGAGACATTGATGCTTTTTCTCAATGATTTTTTTTTTGTTTAAAAGTCTACATCCTCAGTAGGGTACAAGCCCTGTGTCACGGGGTACTTTACAAACATACAAGTCACAGACACCAAGTACATCAAGACTCGGAACAACAATTTGTGGATCACACAAAGTAGTGTCCCGTGTGGAAATCGTATCCACGACCTCTTGCATAGCGCCACAGAGGCAGAGGCATTTGAAAAATGATCGCCTCAATATCTTTATTAAAAACAATAGGGTTCGTTACACCATATATAACTCAACAATGGGTAGGCTGATTTTCTTGATCAATGATTTGTTGCATTTGTCAGTGTCCCGAATAGCAGAATAATTATTAAAAATCAGAAATAAGCTTGTCTGTACGAAGTTCGCCGGTAGTTATATATATACTTCTGTCATTTCAAGCCCAAGCTTGCTATTTCGATCAGACCCAAGTCTGATCGAAATATCCGCGCGCTATTTCGATCAGACCCTAGTATGATCGAAATAGCGCGCGGATAGGGCGGCAATTGACATACTGATTTTTATAGTCTGGGTCCTGTCTAGCTTGGGATTCAAATTTCATTTTGGAAAAGCATCAAGTGATCTCTGCGCATGTTAATTTGACAACAGATAAATGTTTTATTATGGTTTTATTTTCAGAATATAGTGATGGTTAGTATTTTTGAATCAACTCTGATAAATTATTGTTTTGGTGTATAATTTCCACAATTAATTAAGATAAGGACGGCTTGTGTGTCTGTTGCTAAAATGAGTGAGACTTGTTTTTAATTTATTGAATAAATGTAGAAACAGAAATTGTGCGTAATTATTCGTCTTAGTGGTTCCGAGTGTATCATTACCAGCCTATTGCAGTCCACTGCTGGGATAGGCCTCTCCAATTGCACGCCACTTTGTTGTATTTTCGGCTTCTTTCATCCAGCTCCTGCCAGCCGTTCCGAGTGTGTGCTAAAACATAAGTGCACTCTCTATTCCCGTCATGTCTCTTTTAGACATGACTGGAGAGAGATTATGAGGAGGACTGACGGATTAATCCGCTCTCCTAGGCACGGAGAGTGTGTCAATTTTAGAAAACGGTCACCCATCTATGGATAGTGGTAACTTCGGACCATAGATGGGTGACCGTAGCCTAGCTGGACTCTCGATCTGCTTGTTCGTCAAAAGGTCACGGATGGACTCTGCTCTCTATACGTAACTACTAAATGTAACATTATTGCTAAAGAAAAAGTCCAACTGTTTAAATTAAATTAAAGTGTTTAAAATAATGGCCTCTGAGGCGCGGTGGGAGTGTATCCGACTGCTGCGAAAGAGGTCGTGGGTTCGATTCCCACACGGGACACCAATTTGTGTGATCCACAAATTGTTGTTTCGAGTCTGGGTGTACTTTGTGTCCGTGAATTGAATGTTTGTAAAGTCCCCTGCGACACAGGGCTTGTACCCTAATGCATGAGTCGCCTTTTTATAAAAAAAAAGAACTGAAATATTTTGGTGCCCGAAGTCCGCCATTTTTTTTTTCTAATTCTACGATACCTCTCAAGCTAAACTCCATTAAGATATTTAGGATCTAAAGAGAGGCAAATAAATTTACGTAGGCATACAAACATACATACATACACTAGAAAAACGTGACCCTCGTTTTTGCGCAGTCGGGTAAAAATGGTACATATAATATACATATAAGTACACACAGGCATTATACACCATGATTTTGTGGTCGTTTTGGAGCCGAAAATCTCGATCTCCATATTAATATTGAAGCGGCCGCCTAATGGCTATATAAGGCATCGGTCTCGCAATCGTGAGGTCGCGAGTTCGAATCCTACCCATTATACTACCGACGTGAACCCACTCCTAACACAAGCCTTTGAGCTTAGCTGGAGGGGTTAACAGGATTGCTAGTAATGTGGGACTAAAATCCCACATTGCTAGTGTTCTTTAAAAAAAAAAGTAGTTTAAGTTAAAAAAAAATAATCCTTAATAAGGTCATAACTCTAAAAAACAATCGGTAGGTACCAATTGTTTTTTAGAGTGACCTTAACCACTTACAAACGATTTTACTGGAGTAAAATCGTTGTTAATTCTGACGTTTAGGCCGTAAACCTGACAAAGAAACATCAATATCACTCCGGGGTTAATCAGATGTGTTGTAAATGGTTGTGTGACAAAAGTAGGAAGTAGGCGGTGAAGGGTTATAATGTATTTTTTTTTTCAAATTTTATTATGAAGTTATTTTTGGTGTAATGTTAAGAAGCCAAGAGCGGGAGGTTTTTTTTTTTTTTTTTTTAATAAAAACGGCTCCCGCACTATGGTACAAGCCCTGTGTCGCGAGGGACTTTACAAACATACAAGTCACGGACACAAAGTGCACCCAGACTCGGAACAACAATTTGTGGATTACACAAAGTGATGTCCCGTGTGGGAATCGAACCCACAACCTTTTGAGTAGCAGTCGGACACACTCCCACCGCGCCACAGAGGCAGTCAAAAGTCAGGTTATTAGTATAATAAAAAATCAATTTGTATAGTATCTTTTTATTTATAAGAAAACACTTCAACAGTATGGCACAAGCTCTGTATCGCGATGTAATTATATTACTTCACAGTATTTTGTTTTTCTTTCACAAATGAAATAGAAAGTTTTACTACATCCATAATCGTCCAACAACTTTCTTCTCGTAATTGTGGCACAATTTGATCTGTGTCTCGCATTAAATCTCCACTCATTGTATAAATTATGAATATCGTCTCCTGAAACAAAAGAAATAAGGATTTCGTTATTCATACTAATCAGGTTTCCACTATGGGATATAATATAATCCCACCAAAAGCATTTTCATGTAGGTTATTGACGCCAAAAAACGAGTAGGTACATATTGCTAACACTCTAAAAAAAGTTATATGATCCAATGGAAAGCCACGCTGCTAACTCTACCCGCCCTAACTGAATACTCTCTAATTCTCATCATAACGTACAGCTTCCTGCGTGAATTATGTATTTGACTACTATCAAAATAAAATATTGTATACTGACCATGTAAAAATATGTCAAAAAGTGTTCTGAAAAATCATGTTGTTTTATGAATTTAACGTTTTTATTAATTTTTAATCATAAAAAGAAACATAAAAAGTAAATGATTTGACCATAGAAAATGTGACGTCATATGCTAGCTACAATTTGACACGGGAATAAACGCGTTTAATCTAGGTAAAGTTATTTACCTTATGCTTGACGTTTCGATCGGGTTACACCGACCGTGGTCACAAGCTGACTGAATTAGAATTAGAGAGTATTCAGTCAGCTTGTGACCACGGTCGGTGTAACCCGATCGAAACGTCAAGCATAAGGTAAATAACTTTACCTAGATTAAACGCGTTTATTCCCGTGTCAAATTGTATTTATAATGCAACGCGTAAGTTTAAAAGTTATAAGTCATATGCTAGCATTTCATGCAAATTTGTACGAGGAGGGTCGTTTTTGACATTTCTTAAAAAGAGGCTGATTTGACTTTATTCAAATACCCTATTCTAATCATAAGTTCTCTACAAACCCTACACCGTAGCTAAAAGGTGCGTCTTGGCTGTTTCGTTAATCAAGGACCTATTGGCACAAAATGAACGTCTACTGACTTACGGCCGGTCTCAATAATCTAACTATCGATGGATTTGGCTACTAGAGGTAGAATTTTGACACATTTTGTATGGAGCTTATGTCAAATATATACCTCTAGTAGTCAAATCCATCGATAGTTATACTTCAACACCTGTTTATGTATACCCTATTTACTGCGAATAAAATTTATTTGTATTTGTATTTGTAGTTAGATTATTGAGACCGGCCGTTAGTCAATACTTAATGTTCATAAGCCCATATGAGTGTCTACGTCACTCTTACGAAACGTCAAGCTAAACATCAATTTAATGTCATGGGCATTCTCTACCATTCTCACCTTTGGGTGAAGAGAAAAGGGTTAATAAGGACAGTAGCATATTATTTTAATATAATCACCTATTTAATTACAAAATAGAAAATAAATAAAAACATATATAAAACAAATAGACACCAAAAAAAAAAAAAATGTGGTAGGTATGATGACTAACTATGTAAATGATCTATTTGGTTATATAAGTGTTCCTGCTCCATTTTACGCTTATCTAAGTATATTTATAAATTTTATTATTACATTTTATGGCCTTGATGCAATTTGTTCATTATGATCCCTTTCAATCGGTATCATAAAACACAGAATGTTTAGTTTTTGCACATGCCGGGTTCGATTTCCAGCTCTGGCAAGTGAATTTTAGAAAATCACTAGCTGTGCCCCGCGGTGTTACCCGCGTTTTATTAGCCTATGTGTTAATCCAGGGTGCCAGCTAACTCCATGCCAAATTTTATTAAAATCGCTCCAGCCGTTTAGACGTGAAGAAGTAACAAACATACACACTCACATACTCACAAACTTTCGCCTTTTTAATATTAGTGTGATTATAAGTGTGATTAATTGCAGTTCTTTATAATTAAAAAAAAAATCCTTTAAGTAAAATCTGCTAACTGTATTATTTAGGGTTCTTTCCCTCCAGGGGACATTGGTTTGTACGCTGCATATACACTCTCTTAGAACGTGGTTCCACACGGCAATGCGGCCGCGTGCTGTTAGAACTACAAAGGCTGTTAATGTTGTTAAAGCCAGACTTCATCGAAATCCGAAGGAAGCAAAAAATCTTATCGCGAGAAATGGAGATTTTCGCTAGGACTCTGTCACGTATTATAAGACAAGACCTGAATCTCGGTGCTTATCGTCGATATACAGGACATGCCCTAAAGCAATCTTTACAATTAAAGAGAGTGGATCGATCAAAACGCCTTTTGTCGCGATACGTAGATGAAGGACACAGAAATATCCTCTTTACCGATAAAAAAAAATCACGATTGAAGAGCACTACAACAAGCAAAATGATAAAGTGTACGCTCACAGTTCTAAAGAAGCGGAAAGGTACAGCGTGATCATCATCGTGCGTCAGTGATGGTTTGGTGGGACGTGTCTTATCAAGGCGTCACAAAGCCCTTTTCCTCCACATTAAGGAGAAAACCCCTAAATTGGCAACCCTAATACTAGACAGAGTTATTTTGTGATAAGAGTTCCGATATAAATATTCTAATAGAGTAAAAGTAGACCTTCTTTTAATTCACGTCAAGTCATCTAACTGGTAACTTTTACCATAGGCCTGTAGTCTATTAGTCAAATATTAGTTTATATGGTAAGTAGTATCTAATTGAATGTTCAGTCGAAAATGATCATTCAATCGTATGACGCACATATTGAATACGATTATTCAGGCAAAAACGGTGCTTTACTTACCGTCTACACTGTGCCAGGCACCGTATTCCGTTGATTTTTGGAGTCCTATCCAGGAATTCTTCATTCTTTGTTTATTCATTATTGTCCCGACAAAATTAGCTTCTTCCTTATTATTTATGACTACCAGGTCTGCACCTTCTGATTTACAAGTTTCCCTGGCCTTTTTCCAGTTTTGTTTGCTTCGGTGATGCTTATAATAACTGCCGGTCGATTTCCCTAAGGAGTATTCTGAAAAAATATATAGAAATCTATATCTATACAATTGCAATTGAAAAGGCAATTTGAAAAGAGTGACCGCGAGTTTTTATTGCCAGGTTCTTTTCTCCGGCTTTACCTATTGTTTGCGAACTTGGCATCCCGACGTATCACATGTGTTGTTTTGCATCCTAAGTAAATAAAGAATTTTGAATTTTGAATATTTTGAATACTAAGTTAAAAAATGTTAAACTTTGGATGTATGGATAGATGGTTGTTTCAATCACGTTAAAACAGAATCGACTGAAACAACCGTCCATCCATACATATTATGCCTTATTAGAGTCGTCTTGACAAGTACATCGATCCTAGATGATTCGAAGAATGTCGTGAGAAGATGCTCCTATAGCTGTGCTGCACAGTACACAAAATGCAGTGTAGGACTGTCGATATTGAAGAGCCTTAAGTAGAGTCAAATCTCTAGAAGGTATCTTGGTATCGACCTTGCGACATGCTTTATGTCATAAGCATGTCGCAAGGTCGATACCAAGATACCTTCTAGAGATTTGACTTATGGCATGACCCAACCATTACAGGCACGCTCCTGTTTCCGCCTGACAAAAGGCTTTTCAGCACTTTTTTCAGGCGGCCAAAGAAGCGCTCATGCAATGCTTGTTTTATACTATCCCCAGATATACCTAAAGCCTGCGACATACCCAGATACTTATAAGTATCGGTTGCGGAGAGAGAGCCAAGCCGTGTGGAATCTGACAGTCGTATCTCGTCTGATTCCACAACCCTGCCCCTTTCGTCATGCATTATTAATATTAATCTCCAAAACGTTTTACTGTTTGACAGCTAAAGATATCATCACGCTAATGTCTACAGCGAGTGAGCAGCACGGCAACTTCAACGCGACGAAGTCGCAGGCACAATTAGTATATGTTAAAAAAAAGGAATATAGATTATGTTTGAGTAAGGTTGAGTCGAGATAAGAAATTTTCGAGGAATCCATACTAATATTATAAATGTGAAAGTAACTCTGTCTGTCTGTCTGTCTGTCTGTTACGCTTTCACGCTCAAACAGCTTAACCGATTTAGACGAAATTTTGTATGGAGATAGTTTGAGTCCCGAGGAAGGACATAGGATAGTTTTTATCGCGATAACCGACATCCATGCGGGCGGAGCCGCGGGCGAAAGCTAGTCGTCTATAAATATAGAAGTATCTAAACGGGTGTGGGAATCAGATAAAACCACTGACCTCTATGGAACCCTGGACTGGCTACTCCGTACAAATACAAAATGACAGCAATTTCTTTAGCCGAATCGAGGACTATCCCTTTTTACCCGACTACGACGAAGCCAAAAAGGAAGGGTTATGTTTTAAGCAGGCGACGTATGCTCCACCGTAACGCCTAAACTACTCATCCGATTTCGATAAATAAGGTGTGAATCGATAATGGTGCGGGTGAATTGGGCCACATTTTCTTACATTATGATGATCACGCCCGTATTCACTATATCTTTTTTCGTTTTCGCGGCAAGCTCGCCCTTTTAACTGTCCAAATCTTGTCATAATGATTAATAGAGAGCTGCGCTTATAAATGCATCGCGCAAGCGTCAATTCGCGCGAGCTTGCCGCGAAAACGAATAAAAACATAGTGAATAAGGACCCACATAGCGTATAAGCATGTAAATGGGATATTTTTGTTCATTGTTTTTAAATATGCTGTGTTTGGTATCAAATGAAAAGGCTTCATTAGCAAATCTAAATAAAAAAAACTCTATAATTGCGTAGTATATCCGTATCTCTTCATAAAATACAATGAAATAGTATAGACGACGTTTTTGGTTGACAATAACATTTCTATGACAATTAGTAAAAAATTGGGTAGTTGAGTACAATAAAATTAAATTATTTTATACTAATTAGGTAATAGTTGATCTTAAAATGCTCCGAAAATAACTTTTCTTTTACATTTTAACATTTTTTGAGTTTAAAGCCATGAAAACGAATACTAAAAGTCATACTAAAAGTAATGATTTGACGATAGAAACATATGACGTCATAGGATGTTATTCCATACACATTTCTATAGTGCTTGTCGTTTTGACATTACATAAAAAGAAGCTGATTTTACTTGACAGTAAACATCCCTATACAAAGCCCAAACAATCACTAAGGATTTTTCGATGAATTGGGAATCATCATCAGTTTGGGCTTTGTAACGGTCTAAAATGATTGTCGTAGTCGGGTATAAAGTTTATAAATTTTGATAAACTTTCGCGATTTGTACACATTATAAAATTATATATACTACTATATTTTTATAATTTTAGTAAAACTTAGGATTATTTGACACTTATGTATGACACATGGCCGATGTATACACAAGTATACACTTCTATTTGATTATGGCAAATGGACGCCCAAATGTCAGAATTAAATGGAAGTCTAAGTTGTTACCAATGGTAGTCTAACCAGCGTACTAGAACCATAGAGGTCAGTTACTTAAATACTTACCAAATGTTTCTTTACAAACGGTTGTTGCGTGCGTTCTTGAGTACCATGTTGAGACTGTTGTTGTGTCCACCGAGTCTGTTGTTGTGTCCGTTAAGTCTGGTGTTGTGACCGTTGAGTCATCCCAATTTGAGTCCACTGTTGAGCTGCTTGTTGAGTCCCAATTAGAGTCCACTGTTGAGTCCGTTGAGCCTTCCCACATTAAGCTTGCTGAGACCCACGTTGAGTCTGTTGTTGAGTCCCAATTAGAGTCCACTGTTGAGTCCCACCTTGAATCTGTTGTTGTGTCGGTTGGGTCTGTTGTCAAGTCCCAATTAGAGTCTACTGTTGAGTCCGTTGTTGAGTCCCAATTAGAGTCCACTGTTGAGTCCCATCTTAAATCTGTTGTTGTGTCTAATGTTGAGTCCCAATTAGAGTCCACTGTTGAGTCTGTTGTTAAGTCTGATATAGATTCCGTTGTTGAGTCCCACGTTGAGTCTGTTGTTGAGTCCCATCCTAAATCTGTTGTTGTGTCCACTGTTGAGTCCCAATTATAGTCCACTGCTGAATCTGTTGTTAAGTCTGATATAGATTCCGTTGTTGAGTCCGACGTTGAATCTGTTGTTGAGTCCGTTGAGTCGGTTATAGATTCCGTTGTTGAGTCCCACGTTGAGTCCCACGTTGAGTCTGTTGTTGAGTCCCAATTAAAGTCCACTGTTGAGTCCGTTGAGTCTGTTGTTGAGTCCGTTATAGATTCCGTTGTTGAGTCCCACGTTGAGTCTGTTGTTGAGTCCCATCTTAAATCTGTTGTTGTGTCCACTGTTGAGTCCCAATTATAGTCCACTGCTGAATCTGTTGTTAAGTCTGATATAGATTCCGTTGTTGAGTCCCACGTTGAATCTGTTGTTGAGTCCGTTGAGTCTGTTATAGATTCCGTTGTTGAGTCCCACGTTGAGTCTGTTGTTGAGTCCCAATTAAAGTCCACTGTTAAGTCCGTTGAGTCTGTTGTTGAGTCCGTTATAGATTCCGTTGTTGAGTCCCACGTTGAGTCTGTTGTTGAGTCCCAATTAGAATCCACTGTTGAGTCCCATCTTGAATCTGTTGTTGTGTCCACTGTCAAGTCCCAATTGAAGTCCACTGTTGAGTCCGTTGAATCCCACGTTGAGTCTGTTGTTGAGTCCCAATTAGAGTCCACTGTTGAGTCCCATCTTGAATCTGTTGTTGTGTCCGTTGAGTCTGTTGTTGAGTCCCAATTAAAGTCCACTGATAAGTCCCATCTTGAATCTGTTGTTGTGTCCGTTGAGTCAGTTGTTGAGCCAATTGAGTATGTTGACTCATCCCAATTAGAGTCCACAGTTGAGTCAGTTGAGCCTGTCCACATTAGGCTTGCTGAGTCCAACGTTGAGTCTGTTGTTGAGTCCCAATTAGAGTCCACTGTTGAGTCCCATCTTGAATCTGTTGTTGTGTCCGTTGAGTCTGTTGTTGAGTCCCAATTAAAGTCCACTGATAAGTCCCATCTTGAATCTGTTGTTGTGTCCGTTGAGTCAGTTGTTGAGTCCCAATTAGAGTCCACTGTTGAGTCCAATCTTGAATCTGTTGTTGTGTCCGTTGAGTCTGTTGTTGAGCGAATTGAGTATGTTGACTCATCCCAATTAGATTCCGTTGTTGAGTTCCGTGTTGAGTTCGTTAAGGTTTCCGTTACAGTGTTCGATAATGAATCCTTTTTAAAGTCCATTATTGAAGGCACTGATGAGGACATTGGAAAGTATGATTCTGCCCCCAGCGTTAAGTACGTCACCTTCTCCATTGAATGCCTGGTCGCATTTTTGTAACAGAAGTACGGCAAGCGAGACAAGCACGGCACCACTTCAATATTAAGTTCAGTCATACACAGACAGTCGCCTTCAATTGGGTCTAATTGCTCAATGGTATTTAACACTTCGTCGGGCATATCGTATACGGGGATACCTGAAACGTAGAAGTTAACATTAACGCAAGCACAAATAACGCCATGTGTACAATAGTGAGTCAACTCTCATGCCCATGCAGTAGGTAACCTAGGGGCCGTATCATGAACTTTTATAGCCGGTCAATATTGTAGACGAAAAATGTATCTTGGCAATTCTTTGCACTTGATATCAGTTCAGTGAATGACATGCATCAGTTTCAAACATGAAGTAGAACTGCCCAGCACTTGGCTAATAATTTTGATGTTTATGGTACGGTTCCTGCAGACCCTGCCCGCACGACGGTGTCTACAGAAAAACCTATAGAGACCGTGTGAGAGGGGGATACGGGCGGAGTTGTTTTAGTGGTTTGAAATGAAATGAAATGAAATTGTATATTTGCAAAAACACGAGTAAGTTGTAGATGGTGGTACAGTTTTTATGTTTCCACATGTTTAACTACAAGTGGTATGCAAAATTATATTATATTTAGACTAATGCCATGAATTCAATATTTTTTTTTTTGGAGGGGAGTTTAATCCCGCTGATAAAGAGGATGAGCTAGATGACTATTAAGAAAAATTACACATAGGTGAGAGTTTTCAGATGCACTTGCGGGACTTGGGCCTCATATAGACCAGATTCAATTGTTTTCGAAACAAAAAAAAACATAGTAGGATGAAACCCATTGGAAAAGGAAAAGAATATAACAAAAATAAAAGGAACAATAATTTACGGTCGATCTGAGGTCGGGAAGTGGATGGTTTTTAACGGTAACAACGATTCATCTCGATTTCCGCCAAAACTACAAGTCCTATGGAAAAAAAGTTAAATGGCAAAGTTGTAGATAATAAAAGATCTATATCCATAATATAAGTTTTTTACAACAAAAACATTTGTTTTTGCACGAAATTTAGTAAAAGTTACCTTTTTATGTCCCAAATACAATGCATTTTTTTTTATTTTATGTATTTATTTTTTACCTTATTTTGACTTAATATTGAAAAAACACTCTAATTTGCAATCGATAATTCTTTCGTCAAAATATCTGCTTTTTTAAAAAGTGAGGAAGCATTTTGTTCGTTGAAATCTCTTCTTTCTGATAGTGTAAAAAAAATCCTCAGAAAATACATTTTTTTTTAAATCTCTTTGAGTTATTTATTAAAATTTACACTTAATTAATTACTCGAAAAATATAAGATTCCATGTTACATTGATAAAAAAAAATGCAAATCGATATAATATTACTCTAATTAACAACAAAATAAGTTAATAAAGTTAATATTTAATAAGACATCTATACTTATAATAAATCTGTAGAGAGGTCAATTCTGTACATGAAATATATTTCCAAAATAACTATCAGGGGGTGATTAGAGATCGATACTGATGCCAAAAACGCAATCAGTAAAATTTTTGTCTGTCTGTCTGTCTGTCTGTATAACCGTTATAGAAACAAAAACTACTCGACGGATTTTAACGAAACTTGGTACAATTATTTTTCATACTCCTGAGGTGGTTATAGTATACTTTTCATCACGCTACAATCAATAGGAGCAAAGCAGTGAAGGAAAACGGGAGAAGTTACCCCATTTTTTAAGCTTCCGTCGCGTGTGCAACCTTAATGGTTAAAGCTACACAGAAATCATGTATGACGGAAATGTTCTTCTTAAAATTATATAAAAAATATTCCACGCCAGCATATGTCTATCTTTTATGGTTAACTCACAAAATCACGTGTAACTCCCGATAGCTTAGCAGTTCGAAGCTTTCTAATTATATTTGTCTACTCTTACGTTTATAACACTCTCAGTCATCCCTAATTCAAAAAGTTAACATAATTAACTATTCCATAAAAAATAATCATAGAAATCGGTATATAAACACCAAAGTTATACATGAAATACGCTAATAATAAGCCATCGCGCTTGAATACTGAATCATGCTATCTATCTATATCTATGCATATAATAAAATTGTAAATTTCACATGTCTGTACATGGCCGAACTTAGTGAAAAAAAATATTAGGAAATGTTCGAAAAGAGTATTTAAACACTTTGCTGCATTTTTAGAAATGTCTGTCTGTCTGTTTGTTTGAACACGAATCACGCAAAAACTACCAGACAGATTCGGTTGAAATTTTGCACGTGCAATTTAATAGATGCGGATTAACATTTAGGCTATAAATTATCACGCTTTTTCCCATAGGAGCTAAGCAGTGAGGGATAATGTCTGTAGCTATTTTTCGTTATAAAACAGTAACTACTTGAAGGATCTTTATGAAAATTTACAGTTTTATAGTAAATACTATACTTAGGACATTATTTACATTATGAATCATTACGCTAACGTCTATGGGGAACGAGTAGCAACGTATTTTTTGTCGCACCATAATGGTTTATCACATTTTTTTCCACAATTAGACATTATCTTTAATTGTAACCCATCGAATACATAACTTCACGCTACAACTATAAGGAGCTATACACAACATTTTTAAGTTTCATAAGAACAGTTATTTTGACGCGGTATGTAGCGAACAGTATAGCCTCGAAGCTATGCTAGCGGTCTTTGACGACGACGAAGTCTCAGGCTCAAATCTGATATCTGATTATGATCATTTTGTATTTTTTTAAAATTGTCTTTGTCCTTTTTTAATATTTTTCTCAATGTTATAGTTATTTTTTCGACCATAGGTAACTTATTTGCTTTGGTTAATATTTTTTTTATATTAAAAATCAAGTGAAATATGCACTTATGTAAGATATCTATAGGTATTGCATGCACTGCAGAGAGTAATGAATTAATCGTAGTAGAAATGAAAAATAATATTACATTCCAATTTAACAAGTATTCGATATTTTCCAGAATTGATGTGTTCGTGCTAAAAAAAAAAGACATTACACGCGTAAAAAAAACGTGTAGCGCCATCTATGAAATCAAATTGGTCACCGTGATCAAACAATTCCTTATTTGTGAAAACATTTATTAGGGTATAGGTGCTTACGATGACGGATTCATTTTTTGCTGAGTGGCAACATTCTCCTATTTATTTAATTAAATTGCTTAAATGAATAAAAAAACATTAAGTATTAGAAGAAACTTCACTGGTTTTGAAAGTAGATGGCGTTGTATTCAATAATGTTCTATACTTAGTAAAAGAAGTTTTAAAATAGTATTAAAAATAAACATATTGCTATCATTTTTAGAAATGTTTGTCTGTCTGTCCGTTTGTTTGACCATGCATCACACAGGTGCATCGAGGCTCATGTTTTGGGGGTATGGTCTGTCTGTCAACGCGGAGTCTGGGGGAGGGGGAGTCCATGTCTTTTTTTCTTACTTGCATCAATGTAACATATAAGAGAGGCACTCTCTTATGTGTAAAGTGGGGATATGTTTTTTTTCTTACCTACCCCATTGTGTGGGGTATCATTAGATAGGTCTTTTAAAAAGCGTTTAGGGTTTGTAAAGACTATTTTTAGATTTAAGGATTCCTATGTGTAATATTAGGATTTATAGCGAACATTTTTGTTAGAGTCAAGTGTTCCCCTGCCAACTAAATGGTTGATGTTGGGTATGTGAAAAAATTCACGGTAGTTGTATAAATACTAAAATTATAAAGAAAACTATCACAGTTAAGTACTTAGGCTTTACAAGTTTACGATAAACATTTGATCAAATGGGAAGTACCAAAATGTTAGTACAAATTCTATTGAAAATTATTAGGTATTAAGTAGGTATAACGTTGAATGAATGAAACAAAAACAACAGAAAACCCACTTCTTAAGCCGCACACCAAATTAACTATATAAAATAATAGAATAGAACGATTTTTATTTAGTACACAGAAGACACATGTATAGACATTATTATAATTTAACAGAAAAAGTCATGCAGAAGATTAAAAAAAGCAATAAATAAAACAGTAAAATAATAAAAATAACAATAGACAAAAAGAAAAGAGACACAAATAACACATATTAATGACAGAAAACACAGTAAACGAATACCTAAAGAGTCTGTGTTTGGTACTTATTTATTTTCACAAAGCTTTTGGGTGTTGAAGCTATCAATAGATGACTATATGATGATTCTCCGCTGCTGAATCATATCGCGGTTCACCCGACAGGACTGTTTCCAACATATTTACACAGAAGTTATTTCGTAACATAAACTACCTTATTTTAAACCCGACTTTCACGCGAACGAAGTCGCGGGCACAGCTAGTCTATAATATTTTGACAAAGTTGTACCATCTTATTTTAATTATATGCGTACCAAACTATGCGTTTCAAATCTATAATAATATTATAAAGCTGAAGAGTTTGTTTGTTTGTTTGTTTGAACACGATAATCTCAGTAACTACTGGTCCGAACTGAAGAATTATTTTACTGTTGGATAGCCCATGTATCTAGTAAGGCTATATAACATCACGCTACGACCAATAGAAGCGAAGCAGCAATGAAAAATGTTGCAAAAACGCGGAAAATTTACGCAGACGAAGTAGCGCGGGTCAGCTAGTGAGTTCAAACTGTCATGATGACATTTTGATTCGCATTGCAACTGCAACTTCATTGTATGACGTAAGGTCAGCAATAAGATATATGTTCGTAAACTTTCGCGATATGTCGCAATCCCTATTTCTCTTCGATCTTCTCATCTAAAACGCATAGTAGATGCGTTTAGTCGGGAAATTTTAGCCCATTAAAGGACCAGGTATTTTTAGTTTTTATTTAATTTTCTGAGAAAATTTACTATATTAATATATATTTTTTACACCATCAGAAATTAGAGATTTTAAGGAACAAAAAGCCCACCAACTTTTAAAAATAAACAGGTATTTTGACGTGAGAATTTTCGATTGAAAATTACGGTATTTTTTCGTTATTAAGTCAAAATAAAGTGAATAAAATATATTTTACATAAAAAAAACAAGTGTGTTTGGGACATTATAAGTTTTCACCAAATTTCGTGCAAATACAAACGTTTTTATAACTGATAAAAGTAAAAAAAAAACAAAGACTTGGTTATTTGAGTTTTTCACTTAACTTTAATTTTTTTTAATTAACTTTTTTTCCGTAGGACTTGTAGTAAAACCGTTTTTTCCAGATCTCAGATCATTTTTCCTTTCATTTTTGTTATGTGATCTAATGGTTTTCATCCTACTATGATTTTTTTCACTTTTGCAAATTTTTAAAAGCTTCAGCCCTGGTCTAATAGCAAAAAAACCTACTTCCAGAGCAGGTTTTATGCCAGCAGCTATGCTGTGCTATGCAGACACTAAGACTACGAAAGACATTGCTTGTAGATACTGACCTTCCCGAGATACAAACTGTATGGGTTGTTTATAACTGTGGCTCGCCTTTATGCCTATAAAGAAGGCAGTGGTATGATTGTTGATGCCGATGACGGCCTTCATGTACTTGAACAGCTCCGCGTCTGTAGGTGACGCCAGTGTTGCTCCTGCAATACAATAAACAAATAAATACCTTATACTCTTATAATACTCTTCTAAATTATCTGTCAAGAAAGTACCGGGAAACAATCAATAATACAAACAATGTTAATTTTTCATCTAAATTTTTATATATTATATGGAAGACAAAAACTCTTGGGATTGAACTGCTTTCTCTCACAGGCTATTAAAATGTACTTTAAGATTATATGTATATACACACATCAAAAGTGTCTAGGGATCAACATATATTTTTGCAATAACTTTTCTCCTGATTGATTTTTTTTTTTTATTTCTTTAAGGATTCATCAAATAAAGTGTTTTCGTTTGTCACAGTAACGATAAACCAAGTCACCTTTGCATTAATAAAGAAATTTGCCATTTTCCTAATAAAGGGATTTTTGACATTTGAACCACTAACATTAAAGTTCGAAAAAAAGACTGAAATAACAGTTTTCTTTAAAATTTTATTGGGTAACTTAAACAATTAATAATCCGTGTTTCTACCGCGAACACTAACAACACAAGAACATCGGTTTGGCATACTCAAAATGAGTTCATCCAAATCACGCTGTGGAATGGCCGCCCATGTTCGTTGCAACAACAAAAAAAGGTCTTCTTGCGACTGGATACCCTCCATATTCGGCAGAGCTCTTCTCTGTAGCATATCCCATGCATGCTCAATCGGGTTCAAGTCTGGCGACTGAGCAGGCCAGGGCAGGACATTGATGTTAGCTGCGGCGAGAGTCTGTCTTACAACTCTTGCGGTGTGCGGTCGTGCATTATCATGCATTAACTGAAATAAGGGACCGATTTGCACTTGTAGAGGAACGATGACGTCTGATACAATCGTCTCAGCATAAATTTGAGCGTTGAGGTTGCCTCTGATCCAAATCAACTCAGTTCTTCCGCCGATCCAAATACCCGCCCATACCATGATGGTTCCACCACTATAAGGATGGACTTCCTGGCAGGATTTTAATCGCTGTTGGCGTCCAGGGGTTCTCCAGTGTCGTATACGTCTTGTATCCGGTCTCATACCAAAACGAGACTCATCAGAAAAGCACACGAAACGCCATTGTTCTTCTGCCCAATTTCTGTGTTCAAGAGCCCATTGATATCGAATCCTACGATTGTGCATTGCTATAGGTGGTACCCGTAGCGGTCTTCGGGAATGAAGGTTCACTTCATGCAAGCGGTTTCTGACTGTTTGGTCGCTAATTAAGTTCCCTGAAGAGTGATGAAGCCTCACGGCTAACATCATGGCGGTTATTGTTGGACCTCTTCGAGTTAAGATTTGAATGTATCGGTCTTGTCTCCGTGTGGTGCAGCGATACCGTCCTCCATGGCGCTCAGCCACGGTACCAGTGCTTCGGTAACGTGTCCAAAGTCGACTGATAACACTCTGACTTGTATTCAGAGCTAAAGCCACAGTACGTTGCCGGGAACCAGCTTCTATCATTCCCACGGCTCTGAGCATTTCTTCCCTGCTTAAATGACGTCGCCGCTCCATAATAACGTTGGTTTTAATCAGTAGTAGGGAAACAGTAGCACTAATAATGTCTTCAATGCGTTGTATGTTTTTATAGGGAAAATATTGACAGCTGATTTTCATCTTTTACTCGAATTTGATTTACAGTTCCTGATTCAAATTATGAAATGCACCAAAAAGGATCCATATAAATTTATAAAATCATAAATTTATTACAAAGCCACATCTCAATCTCAAGAAATCCGCATAAAAATGCTTGATCCCTAGACACTTTTGATGTGTGTATATATACATATTTACTTTGTAAGAAGTGAAGTATTGTGTTTGCTGAATACGTTTATATATACTCATTTTAGAGTTACAAATAGTATTATTATTTAGTTATCCTTATTTTATAAACGATTACACTCACCAAACACAATGGTTCATTTAGTAAAATTTATTTTTGTAAAGAAAAACTTGATGATTTTAAAAGAGTGGCACATGAGTTTCTTGGCAGCTTCTTCTCATGAGCTTTACACTTGGAACTGCCACCTAACCTCATTTTGTTTTTTTTTTTCAAACATTCATAATTTTATAAAATTTTTAGTATGTTTTAATTTGACGTTTTCAAATAATCATTAACCTGATTTTACGAAATAAAGATATTTGACTTTGACTTTGACTTTGACTCCTAAGTGGTTGATGTTGGGTATGTAAAAAAATTCGCTGTAGTGGTACATGTAGTGAAATTAAAAGAAAAATTATCACAGCTAAGTAGGCTTAACAAGTTTACGAGTAACAGCTGATCAAATGAGAAGTAACAAAATTTTCGTTCAAATTCCATTGAAAATTATTATTAAGTAGGTATAACGTTGTAAGTATGAAGCAAAAAAAAAAAAAAAACAGAAATTTCTTATGCCACATTATTCGGATGGGGGGGAGGGGACTACGGAACCCTACATTGTGCACATGCCCGATTTTTAGTTACCTTGTATTTATTACTATATAATATACTAAACATTTATAAAATCAATAAAAATCATACGAGTTTGAAATGGTACTGGAATGGTTAGTAACTAGCTGTCCCACGCAACTTTGTCTGCGTAAATTTTCCTCGTTTTTGCTACATTTCTCATTGCTGCTCCGCTCCTATTAATGTTATATAGCCTATAGCCGAAAAATGGGTTATCCAACAGTGAAAGAATTTCAGACATCTTTGTTCTTCATCATTAGTTCCACTTCACTGAATCGTGTATTTTGAGTTCCACTTCACTGAATCGTGTTTTTTAACTATCAATGTGGGATTGTGGTCCCCCATTATTAGCAATCCTTTTAACCCCTCCAGCTAAGCTTAATGGCTTGTGTTAGAAGTTGGTTCATGTCAATAGTTTAATGGGTAGGATACGAACCCGCGATCTCATGATTGCGAGACCAATGCCTTAGTCATTAGACTACCGCCACTTTAAATGCACGAATTACAACAAAATATACCCAAATTACTATAGCTCCCTCGATTTCTCTAAGATCCCATCATCAGATCCAAACTTTGATGATAATGGGACCAATCTGAAAGTATATCCTTTCACACACAACAAAAAAAGCAATTCGTAAAGTCGTCTTCGAGTAATCAGGTAACAAATATTTAAAAAAAATACAGTCGAATTGAGAACCTGCTGTTTTTTAAAATCGGTTAAAAAATAGATGACTGTAGGTATATTACCTTCATAGCGGCATATTTGGTCTGCCTCTTCCCAGGTGGCTAATGTTTTTCTTGCAGATAACAAATGCACAGTATGTGGGGTGTACCGGCTTTCGGCGACATCTGTGGACATAATATTACATTAGCGTTTACCTAAACAACAAGTGAGAGTTTAAATATTACGGGTCTTAATCGCGTGAATAATTTAAGGTAAAATACCTTGTTTATTGCCCGACGTTTCGACCGTATTGTAATCGCCATGGTCACGGGTCTACCCGTAATTATTATACATATATACTAGCTGACCCTCGCAACTTCGTCTGCGTGAAATTAAGCCGTTTTTGTAAAATAGGGGCAAATAAAAAAATAGGGGTTGATCGTAGAAGAGTGAAAATTCAGGATTGTATGTATTTTTGAATCCGGTATCATAAAAAAATAAAAATTTACCGATTTAAAAAAAATAAAAAAAAATTGGGGTCTACCCTTAACATTTAGGGAGATGAAAAATAGATTTTGTCCGATTCTTAGACCTACCCAATATGCACACAAAATTTCATGACAATCGGTCGAGCCGTTTCGGAGGAGTTAAATTACAACCACCGTGACACGAAAATTGTATATATTAGATTAGAAGATTTTTTTTTTTCATAATGTGTTTATTAACATTTATAACAAGTGAGAGGTCCTTGACAGTGAATGTCACCGCTCCGCGCTCTTTATTGGAAACATTAGTTTACAAGCCTCAGTAGCCCAGTAATTACCCTTTCTACAGTGCCCTTCAACTATATCACTAACGTCTGGTCTCAATAATCTAACTATCGATGGATTTGGCTACTAGAGGTATATATTTCACATAAGTTCCATACAAAATATGTCAAAGTTCTACCTCTAGTAGCCAAATCCATCGATAGGTAGATTATTGAGCCCGGCCGTTAATGTGTGTCATCAAGTTATGGTAATAACTGAGTCGGTAGCGAGATGTAACTTGCTAACGCCAGGCTATCTATTTGAAACTAAAAAAATAATCTTATTTTGTTCTATTCGGTAATATTGTTTATGGAACCCTAAAACTTCTAAGAGATTTTTAATAAAATAATTTTAATTTACACCCATGTAACCTGTGGTTTGTGGTTATAGATAACTCTTTATCAATTTTTCACTCAACGTAATATTTGGTCCGACATACTCTTGCCCGGTTTTTTAAAATTGCATGAACTTAATATAACAATTTATGTATATGTAAACAATTGTTGGTGAACCTTAAATAAAAAAAAATAGGAAAAGTTGTTAGCCTAATTCTAAACGAACTTTGTGATTTATGAAAGGTTAATGTGTATACTTTTTAAGAATAGAAATTTAATTATACTAATCGGACAACTAGTCGGTGATTTTTTCCGACTAATCGTCGACTAGTCATCTGCAAATAGTCAAGGGAACAACGGGGGTTTAGACAAGGTACATTCGTTCCGTGGCGAATTCGATAACGGCATACTAATCAATCGCAATAAATAAAAAATGTCTATGGTCTCCACCGCAAACGTCAAATTCTACTTTAATTATTTTCCATTCACGATATCGCTATTTGAATGTGACTTTGTCTAGACCCTCAGGAACGACAGCATCTAGCGATCTGATTCTACTACAGGCTCAGTTATTTTTCTAAATAAAATAAAATAAATGAGTCTGAGTGCGGCAGCTAAAATTTGGCGGATGCGAGCATTAGTGCCAGCGCTCTGTTACTTAAGCAAAGATACGATTCAAAATGGTAATACAGCCAATAATAGGTAGGTACTTACAGGCTGAAATAAAATTGTGTATGAGAAGGTATTACTCAATAATTGATACGCTTGGGATTGGACTGCTTTCTCTCAGAGGCAATTCAAATTTACCTTATTGATGATTATATAAACTATGTAAGAAGTGAACTACTGTGCTTGCTGAATATATTTCTATTCACTTATTTTAGAGTTGTATTGTATCTGGATAGAGGCCGGGATATATAGCCTCCGGGCTATAGGTATATCCCGGCCTCTGCAACCTAAAAGATCTATTGTGACGCCTCTTTCTTCCTTAAAAGACATCTTTTCTCAAGGTTTAGTCTGACCATGAAGTCGACTATGTATTTTGGTGGGGTGGCCTTAACGTCGTCAGGTGTGATTAAGTGCCCTCCAAGGTTCGCTGCGCAATTTTAAAGTTACATATAGTTTATTATTTAGTTATCCTTAAGTTATAAACATTTACATTCACCGAACACACTAGCTTGTTCAATACAATTATTTCTATAAAGAAAACTGGATGATTTTAAAAGAGTGACCATAAGTTTCTTGGCAGCTTCTGCTCATTAGCTTTACACTTGGAACTGCCGCCTTACATAATTTTTATTATTCTTTTAAATTTGACGCTTTCAAACAATCATCAATTTGGTTTACTAAATTCAGATTTTGAATTTGAGTTTGAGTTTAATCACCGGCGTTTCATATCAACCCATATGATGTCCCATTGCTGGGCATGGGTCTATCCAAAAGAACCAACTTTTTAAAGATCCAGGAGGCAATTGCCATGATCGCCAAGCTTGGCGAGCGGGTTGGCGATCACAGTATTGGTCTGGCTACACGCAGCGACTTGCATGCGCAAACAGTTTGTGCAAAAATTGGCACAAACATTTCGTACATTCAAGTCGCTGGGTGTAGCCGGACCCCTACTCGCTCCACGCACAAATCTATTATAAGGGGGGGAGCTTTCAGTCCCCTAGGATCAGTCACTGAGATTAAACGTGTAGCCAGGTCTTAAGGCCTTAAGTTTAAAGTCTGCCGAGGACGTTGTTGTCCGTCCTCTGGTGTTAAATGTCTTAGTCACCTTGACGACACCCACGGGAAGAGATGGAGTGGCACTACTTTTAAGCCGGCACCACACGGCTGGGGACAGGCGTTTGTCTTAATGCAATTAGCTGCATCGTGGACGGTCTCTAAGATTCACTGTACGCCGCCGTGTATGTCCGAATCAAGTACAAAAAACAGGAAAAACATGCGAGCTACTTGTAACCTAAATTGGTGAATGATAACAAACACCGGTATATCTTATCATTCAATAATGTTGGACATTTACATTACATATCAACCCATATGATGGCCCACTGCTGGGCACGGGTCTCCCCAGTAGAACCTACTGGTATGTAGATCCTTAGGGTAATTGCCATAATCGCCACGCTTGGCAAGCGGGTTGGCGATCGCAGTAAGGCTTTAAGTACGCAGAGGATGCTGCTGCCCGTCCTCCGGATTGAAATCCCTGAGTCGCCTTGACGACACCCACGGGAAGAGATGGGGTGGTACTATTTACATTAACTTACACTAATACTTGACACTTACCAAATGTCACCGAGAGCACGACACAACACAACACTACTGCTAACATATCGACGCAACAGGAACGAAAAACTCTAGCGATCTGATTCTAGTTATATGGTGTTTTTATTATCAAAAAATGATAAGCCTTGTTGATTCGCATACATAGAGTCCCGTATCATTGAACTTATTTATTCAGTAAACCGCAATGACGTATTACATTAGCACTATCGGACTTCCAGATTGGCTATGGTGTATAGTGTATATCTTATACCAATAGCTTCTACTGACCTTCACACAGATGGTTAGTTCACACTTATCCGGAAAGACAAACCTAATCCTAAATTATATCTGGTCACAGAAGGCCTTTAGTGGAACCATGTTAAGTTTTTGAATGCATTCAAAAATAGAAGTATAGGTACCTAGACACTTACTATAGTTTCAAAATAAAATTAGTAAGTACAAAAGTTTTTATTTTTTTGTACAACACTTTGCATGTAGTGTTTACCTATAATTAGATGTACAGTAGATACTCATAAGATTTACTTATACAGTTTTTTTTTCCTTTTAAGTATTATCTGTAACATCTGTTGGTAAACCTTAAATAAATAAATAGCCAGCTTGGAGCACAAAAAAAGCTAAGGCTAAGGCATCGGTCTCGCAATCGTAAGGTCGCGGGTTCGAATTCTACCCATTATACTACTGACATGAACCCACTCCTTACACAAGTAACTGAGCTTAGCTGGAGGGGTTACAGGATTGCTAGTAATGTAAGAACACAATCCCACATTGCAAATTATCTTTAAAAAAAATCGTGTCATCATGTTATGATAATAACTGACTTAGTAGCGAGGTGTAACTTGCTACACCCAGGCTATCTATTTAGGTAAAAAACTAAAAATATAATCTTATTTTGTTCTGTTCGGTAATATTGTATAAGGAACCCTAAAACTTATAAAAGATCTTTAATAAAATAACTTTAATTTACACCCACGTAACCTATGGTTTGTGGTTATAGATAACTCTTTATCAACTTTACACTTAACGTAATATTTGCGAAATTTATTTAAATATTATTGTGAAATACATCCTTAACAAAGTTGCGAAATATCTACTATAAAATGTTACACTAGACCTTTGTGGGAAGAGTATTTTTTGTGGTTTAAAGCATGTTTTTTATATTAATTAAAACATTTTAAATGCCACATACCAAAGCAAGCCCACGACTGGAATGCCGTGGCCGCCCTAATAAATAAACCATCAAGCTCAAGATCGAACGGGATGGTGGCTCAATGTGGATGCCTTCTACCGTGGGGTAGTACCCTCTACGTAGGGGTCACAGGAAACTAAGTCAAAGTAATTCAAACATTTTAAATGTATGAGCTTTTCAAAAGTATGACGGATCACCCACAATAACTATAGGGTCTGTTGCCCATCACAATAATGTAGACTAAGAAGAGGGCTTTTTAACCGACTTCAAAAACATTTTTCGTACTTAATTACCCGATTACAAGGAAGGGATATGTTTTTCGACGTATTTTGTATGTATGTAATTTTTTTTTGTTTCGTGTTTGTCGTTAGATTTGTCTTGACCGCCCAAGTTATCTTAGCTATGTCACGCTTGGAAAAAACAAACATGGCGGCTGTGAGATGTCAAAAGCAAGAGGTGTGAAAAAAGTTTTTTCGAATACCGCAATATGGGTATCAAATTAAAGAGCTAATTATAATTTCAAAAGGGGAAGTTTGATATGATTATGACTGTAATACTAAAAAAGCCAATTAGCAACCATTATTTTTTCAACTCTCAATACTTGGCAATAGCTGCGACAAAATTTAGTTGTTACATCGGTTAGTTATAAAAATAAAAAACCCGCCTGCGCAAAAAAGATGCAAACAAGATCCCCTACATATGTAATATCATGCTGTCGGCTGCCGTGTCAAAGCAAAAAACTGTAATCTGTAATCTAAACTAATATTATAAAGCTGAAGAGTTTGTTTGTTTGTTAGAATGCGGTAATCTCAGGAACTTCTGGTCCGAATTGAAAAATTATTTCACTGATGGATAGCCCCTTTATCAAGGAATAGGCATCACGTGCCGTCGCCATTATGCCTCTCGACTCCCGGTCAAGACAAGCGTAAGTACGTCTACTCATAGTCGTGCTTATGCCGATATTGCAGCGAAGAAGAAACTAACAGCGGTTCAAACAGGGGAGAAGAAGATGCGTGTCCCCAGTCCCTACCAAAGGGCAAATAGACGCTGAGGGTTTCATAAAAGTCGATAAGAAGCAGAGGAAGTTCTCCAGCCGCAACTAGTGTGGTACCGGCGTGACGGGACCCAATATGTTGTCCGACAACACCTACGACGCAGCTATATGTGTCTCCTCTGCATCACACTACAAAGGCTGAGGAACTTGTGTAGTACCTCAGAATAAAGACCAAGTGGACCTTGAGGGTGGAGAAATTGGAGTCGCGCCATAACGTTAAATTTAAGTCGTTTATGGTGCGAGTACCCGCGGTTCATCTGTCCACCTTTATGAAGGAAGACCTTTGGCCGAAGGGTGTCGCATACCGACGATTTCGTGGCAGGTTACGTGACACCTCGCAGCGAAACACAACGCCCTCGCCGCCATCTTGTGATCAACTTTGTGTTTAGTTTTTATGAAATATGTATTACTCTTATAAGTTTTATATTTATCTACTTGTATTATATGGGCCTTAGTAGCCTTATTAGTTATTATTATAGGCTATATAACATCACGCTACGACCAATAGGAGCGGAGCAGCAATGAGAAATGTTGCAAAAACGGGAAAAATTTACGCAGACGAAATTGCGCGGGACAGCTAGTCAACAATATAGTGTTTCTGCTGTGAGGTTTATTATGCCATAGAATTTTTCTTTTTGATATGTGATGCTTATTTAAAACAGCCTTTGTATTTTCGAAAATTGTCTTTTCTTCAGGACATTAAACTGCAAGTTCTTATACGGTGTTCTGGCTTGACAGTGCCGCTAGTTAATAGTAGGTACCTACAGTGTTTCTCTCAGCGCTCGCGTTCAGTAACGCCCTATACATTCTTTTTTTGGTTACTGCGGCAAGCCCGCGTGAACTGGTGCATTGTGTGGTGTCCTGAAAGATGTCCGCCTCGCATACGCGTTGATGCATTTCTAAGCGCAGCTCTCTGCTTACCATTACGTCAAGATTTTGACACTTCGCGCGGGCTTGCCACGAAAAAAAAAGAACGTGATTAAGGACCCGGTTTCCGCAAATGTTAGAGCATTGTCGCTGCCCATTTACTATAGCTTCATTACTTTATTAAAATTTAAAAGTTGTATTTGCATCAAGTCGTGGTTGGACTATATGCAGCGATCATGATCTAAAGATTTTTGTTTTAAAAGATAACTAGCAATGTGGGATTGTGGTCCCACATTACTAGCAATCCTGTTAACCCCACCAGCTAAGCTCTATGGCTTGTATTAGGAGTGGGTTGACGTTGCGGGCGGGCGTACGGGGTAATCTGCCCCGCCCGCTGCCTCCCGTGTAGGCGCGGCACCCTGTGTGTATCCAGGGGCCGCGTAGGTGTGAAATGTCCGGAACGCAACAACATCGCGTCCGGGCATTGCCACTGGGCGGGCCGCCGACGGTATAACAAATTCCGGCGGCCCGTTCGCGAAGGTGGCGAGCGATACACGGCGGGTTTTTTAGTGGGTGCAAACCCCACACTACCTCCACCGTCTTCCCCGGACGGTGGGGGTGTTCGTCAGAAATTTTTCCGGCCAGACCAAAAAAAAAAAAAAAAGGAGTGGGTTGACGTCGGTAGTAGGTATAATGGCCAGGATTCGAACCCACGACTTCGCGATTGCGAGACCGATGCCTTAACCATTAGGCTACCAACGGCTAGGCTATTAAATATGCTTCTGAGCCAACAAGTAGAAAATGAATATCCTTTGTGATGCCTTTGCCTGCTATCTTTTGTGAATAGGATAAATATTGGGCACATGTAGCATCACTAACCCCTGAAACTACTTTTTTAAAGTGGAGTCAGTTGATTGCTCTAAAATTCTGCTTTTTCCTCTTCACGTTCAGTTTAGGTATTAGGTATAAGCAATTTGGAAAGGTATGTAAAGACGGTCCCTGTTACCGATACCTATTTCATATATTGAACTTGGAATTGTTTCCGGAAGGTAAAACAATAAATAAGAAAATTATTTGAGTGTTATGTGGCGTTTAAGAAAGCAAATTCGACAATAAATGCCAGATTTGTGAAATTTTTTATAGGCATAAACGTATTGTTTCTGAAAGAGCATGCTTTGAAGGCGATAAAATAAATTTGGATGAATAACTATTATTTTGTGTATTAGAACTAGGTATTTATTATACGAGAATTAACGCGCATTGTTTACCTTAAAATTGCTTAACATTTCGACCAGGTTGCACCGGCCGTGGTCACAAGCGGACTGTCGCAGCGATGTTATTGTACTTCCCTTATAATAAATAGTTATAATCATGCAACGCGAAAGTTTAAATGTTAGTATTTTGTGTATTATTCTAAAATTTGACAAAAAGAAAACGCTATAACTATGTATGATAGGTGCTATATATCATGATGCCAAGAACATACACTGTCCGCTGGTGAAATTTGACCAGACCTTTCTGTAACACGTTGTATACTCACTATGACTTTTAACACTTACCGACTGTCGCCGAGAGCACGACACAACACAACACTATCGCTAACATATTGACGCAACAAGAATGACAAACTCTAGCGATCTGATTTTAGTTATTTATATCCAAACTCATAGTTAAAAAATCGATAAGGTGAAGTTGAATTCGCTTACATAGAGTTCCGTATTATTAACATTATTCATTCACTGAGCAACAATGACGTATTTTATTGACACCATCTGTGTATACACATTGGGACATGTATTACGTGGATGAATGATACCTTGACTCCTAAATCGTTCTAGAGACTCACATACTGAAAGAGGACGCATCAAATGCATTGTGCTCTTCACTCGCTCGCTCTTGAACATGGGTGCCTTCAGGATATCTTTCAGGGAGGTGCAACAGCATCTATACACTATAGATAGGTGCTACATACATGGAAAAAGAATAGCTTTAAAACCATGATAAACGTAGGACATTGCGATATTCCTGATTTAATTTTATTGCATTACATTGGCATTACATGTACATGTAAAATCCCGACGTATCACAAGAGTTGTTTTGCATCCTAAGTGAATAAAGAACTTTGAATTTGAACTTAATTTTCTTGACAGGGGGGTGTAAGTACACCTCCTTGCACCCTGCTGCTGGCGCCCATGCTCTTGAAGGCACATTTCAAGAGAAAGTATAAAGAAAATCTAATTATGTGTTTTCATATGTGCTCTATCTGGTAATTTTGTTAAGAAACCCTAAAAAAAATACGAAATTTTTCATGCCCTCGTAACATGTGGTCTGTGGTTATAGATAAGTCTTTATCAAAGGCTACACTCAATAGAATAGGAAAAGTGCGGTAAAATAAATCAAAATACTTCCTGGGTACCTAACATCAATTTGAAACTAGAAGTCCGTGGGAAGAGCATTTTAATACATTGCCACAATTTATTATATACTAACATTTAAACTTTCGCGTTGCATGATTATAACTATTTATTATACGGGAATTAACGCGCATTGTTTACCTTAAAATTGCTTGACGTTGGTCACAAGCGGACACTGTCCGCTTGTGACCACGGCCGGTGCAACCTGGTCGAAACGTCAAGTAATTTTAAGGTAAACAATGCGCGTTAATTCCCGTATTATAAATAGTTACGATTTATCTACTTATAAAAAAGCTATGTACTATCGGTATACATGGCGATCTGCTTCGGCGAAGTTCCTGGGCCATTATTTTTTTAATTATATATTATTGATAAAGATAAAGTCATGCATAACTCCAATTTTCTGTTTTAAGTTGACGATGCATTTTTTCAAAACCGTTGCTAATACTGATGATTTCTTATAACTGCAATCCGATTTGGAACCTGTATCTGAATATTGCTTATTAAATTAACTTTACTTAAACCTTGACAAATGTTCTGTTATTTTTTAGAGATAATGCTAGTCGTATATTGAATTGATCACACTTATTATATATATAGTATTACAGATCACGAGTACATACACTATACGACAATATGTGCGACAGTGATGGGAGATGTACCTAGTGTTTACTAGGTACATCTCCCACTTATTATAAATAAATAAAATAAAATATCATTTATTTCTAACTCCATTTATTCATTTTTAACAAAATACATCTTAGTAACAATTTAGACTTAAAGCTATATTAGTAAAAGTAATATTCAAAGGGTTTTATTTAGAAACCAACTGTGTTGTAAACATATCATGAGTCATATCGCTCAGCTATATTTTTTAGTATACTGTTGGAGCTGGCCCGTACTCTGCAGAGCATAGATGCAGTCTTTTTGCGCCATAAAGTGTAGAAATCACTAATGCACTGCAGAAACGGGGAAACCCCAACAAGATTCTTAAACTATTGTAATAGAGGACGAGTAGATCGCTGATGGCCCGTTGCATATAGTTAGTCCACAGCGTGCTCGTGTAAAATATTTGGCAGTAGGCTATAAATACAGTTATTTTGACGGATTCACTACAACGCGCGAACCTGCGGGTATTTAACCACCATATTGCATCGCACCGCTAGCGACCTACGTTCCCGTTATATGTCCATTATGTCTTTAAGCAGCGGTAACATAATGCCCTAGATATTTAAAGTGATATACACGCCTGAGTTCACAATCATTTAATTTTATAGCAGGTACCGAATCTGGGCACTTGCACTGGCCCTAAAGACTAAAAAAACACTTTTTTTAGCATAACGTTGACAGGATTCTAGCAGTTCTCTGAGGGCCCTGATCGATGGGCTCAGCAGCACCATGTCGTCAGCGTAACTGATGTTATTTACACTAATATGTGCGATGGGAGTATGTCCGACTGCTACGCAAGAGGTCGTGGGTTCGATTCCCACACGGGACACCACTTTGTGTGATCCACAAATTGTTGTTCCGGGTTTGGGTGTGCTTTGTGTCCGTGACTTGTATGTTTGTAAAGTTCCCCGCAACATAGGGCTTGTACAAATATTTGGGAGTCGTCTTTAAAAAAAAAAACTTTTGACATTTAACTTCACGATGCTCGGCGGTGTTACAATATTCATTTGAATGCGTTCGCTAAAGCTTCGTAGCGCCGACCCCGCCCACAATTCGGCTAAGCCAATCAACCCCTTCCTTGCGAAGAAGCAAGTATCGGGATTTTTTTTTAGTTGCAATTAGCACTCGCGCGTTATCAACGTCTCCCTGTTTTCTAAGTTTTGATTTACATTAGTTTTATCACGGACTCTGATTTATATTGCCTGACCTGTTTTCTGTACCCGGACTCTTGATCCCTCATGTGTTGGGGCAAGGGCTTTAAAACAATGAGATCTAAAATATTATTGAAACAATAATATGTTAGGTTAATAAGCATAGTTTAGTTCATCATCATATTCATCATACATCAGACATCATCCGTCGGGCACTTGTCTCCGCTGGTGTGCCAGCTGTTATAGAATTTTATAAGCTACGGGTCTTAATCGCGTAAATATTTTATTTTAAGGCTAAATACCTACCTTTGTTTATTTCCCGACGTTTCGACCGTATTGCAACGGCCGTGGTCACGGGTAGACTAATTCAGCTCAGCGTCGCCTCCGAGAAGCGCGGGTTTCGGAAACTTGAAAACCCTCGCTTGATTTTTATCACTCACTATTACGGAACCGTCGGTACTTCGACACACAACACTAACGACATCTGCACACTGGCGCGCAATGTTTGTTCGGTGGTGTATACCTACACTTGGTGATCACTGGATTCCACGATGTTGACAAACGATATCCATCTTCTCGGTTGAAATTGACGTGTTTTTTTATTTCAACCGCTTCGCGCGCCAACCTGGAGTAATAGTGACGGTCAGTGGAGAGGACCTGTGGTTTATGTAGTTCAATCCAGTGATTGGATCCCGCATCCAGCAAGTGTTCCTCTGTTGCTGACTTTTTTGACCAACGGTTTGACACGCGGCGACGGCAAGAGGCCGGACGGCATGTCATTGTTGCCGTGGAGGGTGGGTAGGCCTTTGGTATGGGATGCAACTTGCGTTGATACCTTAGCACCTATCCACCTTCCAAGCACGGCGAGCTGCACTTGCGCTGCTGCTGCATCTGCTGAGAATCTCAAACGGCGCAAATATAGTGATCTGGTTGGATATTATATATTTGAGCCGTTTGGGGTTGAGACGCTGGGGCCGTGGGGCCCAAGTGCGCGTATATTGTATTATTATAGATGTAATTTAGAGTAGTTTTTATCTGAGTACCTTATATAAATAACTTTTATGTATGTTAAAAAAAAAGTGCTAAAAAAAATAATTTAATTCATTACATCTCTTAACTTGACGACGCAGTAGCCTAATGGTTAAGGCATGTGACTCGCAATCGCAATCGAGAGGTCGCGGGTTCGAATCCCACCCTTTAAACCTACTGCAGACGTAATTACGTGAACCCACCCCAATCACAAGCAATTTAGCTTTGCTTGAAGGGTTAAAAAGATTTTTAGTACTGGCGACCCACATTGCTAGATTCTTATACATAATAATCTTTATTTCTTTATATATAATAATAATAATCTTTATTTCTCTAAAACATAGTACAAGTTTGTTCAATTTTGTTAGGCTCATTATAATTATGTTACAAGAAAAAAATCCTCTGACCTCTAAACTAGGTGAAAACCTGTATCTTAGAGGTCAGTGCTCAGTCCGTATCTTACATGTGGTACAACAAGCCTACGGCAAATTGTATGTTCAAGAAAAACATAGTAGGTAAGAAAAGTGATTACACTATAAAAAAGTTTAACAAAGTAACTTTAAGTTTGTGTGTGTGTGTGTGTGTGTGTGGGTGTGTGTGTGTTTGGGTGGCAATTATAGGTGTGTGCGCATGTTTGTTGTATAAGTCTTTTGTGTAGAGTTATTTTAATAAATCTTCTGTAGTTTGTTGAGACAGCTTGAGGAGATATTCAGCAATATGATATTTACATTGATTTCTTGATTTTGGGAAAAAAAAAAAAACAATTTATATAATTAATAAGTAAATCAATTTAACATGTTATTACACCAAAAACAAAGCGAATGTAGGGATTATTGATCATTTAAAAAATCTATTATTGTGTAGTACGCTTTATTCACCAGAAATCTATGGAGTGATGTCTTAAAACGATTAAGGTTATCTAGACACTTAATACAATTTGGCAATTTGTTGTAGATTTTAGGTGCCATACCTAGGAAACTCTTAGAAAAAAGTGCAGTTTGATGTTGTTTCAGACGTAGTGTACCCTGATGACGTCTATTTGTAAGAGTTTCGAAACGATTAAAGTTAACTTTGACAAATATAGCCACTTCATAAACATAAAGCGATGGAAGAGTTAAAATTTTTAAACTTATAAAATATGGTTTGCAACTATCTGTCGTTTTAATCCCGCATACTGCTCTAAGACACTTCTTTTGCGTTTTGAATGCAATTTCTCTTTCTGAAGAATTGCCCCAGAAAATAATACCATATCTGAGTGTACTAGAGACATAAGCGTGATATGCAGAAAGAACAGTTTCACGATTTGCAACCTTGTTTAAATTATGAAGAACAAAATAATATTGGTTTAGTTTTTTAATTAAGTTTTCAATGTGTACTTTCCACGTCATATTTTCGTCCAACCAGATACCTAAAAATTTTGTATGATCTACTTTAGCTATTGACATTTGTTCATAATTAATATTAAGGTAAACAGAATTTGTTCTTTGTTTAAATGACAATTTTATGACAAAGATGTGAGTTTTATTAAGGTTAATTTTTAAATTATTTATTTGCTTCTAACCATTGAATTATTAATTTTAAACTATTATTTATGTCACTTTCAAATATTGTCATGTCCTTACCAATAAATACCGTAGTACAGTCGTCAGCAAACAAAGTCATAGGGTGTGGAACAACTTTAGGAAGATCGTTTATATAGCATAGGAAAAGTAATGGTCCGAGTACACTTCCTTGGGGCACGCCGTATTTTATTTGTCTTTGTTTAGATAGACAAACTGTTTCAGTTTTGGTGTAAGTATTTATTTTTGTGACACTCGTGAGATGCTTTCTGTTGGTTAAGTAGGATTTGATCAAGTTTAAAATATTGCCTCTGATTTTATACTTATATAATTTAGCAAGAAGTATTTCGTGATCGACAAAATCGAATGCCTTTGTCATATCTATGAATAATACTGTAACGGGTATTTTTCTATCCATATTAGCAACAATATTATTCACTAAATCATAGATTGCCATGTTAATATTTTTATTGATTCTGAAACCGTATTGCTCTTTTGTTAGTACATTGTTCTTCTCCAAATACGGATAAAGATTATTATATACAGGGTGTAACAGAAAGGTGTGGTCATATTTTAGCAATGAACAGTGTTAGGTATAAGTATAACATCTGCGGGGGTACCAATTCTGATTTTATTAGTATGACGGAGATAAAGAATTTTCTTTCTTATCGAGTGCGTAACACCGACATACTGAAAATACGACTTTACCGATAGGTACCCAACACTAACAGATAATCAGCTGTTTCCAATGAACTGCAATGAACTTCAGGTTTGACCTTAAATCACCACCCACTTTCATATTGTTTCACTCTTTTGTTCCTGCAAAGATGAAACAAGTGATGATGTGTGAGTGAGACAAGCTAGTCTCGTTCTATCATTTTAACTCTCATTCGTGATTTGGTATCTTGTTTCACTCTTCCGTAGCTTGCCTCTCGTTCTTTATCATTGTTTATGGACGAAGAGTAAAATAAATGCAGTTTTGATTAATAAAAATAATTTATCTCTGTCACACAATAAGCTATATGGTCGACTACATTTGTGTGAGTGTGTGTATACCTACACACTCACACAAATGTAGACACACACACACAGAAACACTACACGTAGGTAACCCGAAAACCAATGTTCGTAGTACCAAGGTAACAGACATTGTGAGGAGTACTTGGGAACAACAGGTATGACGCCTGACGCCTGACGCCCATCTATTGCTTTAAATAGGACACTTTAAATTAAAATATGATACTTAAGTCATTTAAATATTTTCATTGATTTTGTTGACAAGGTAACGAATTCAGGCAGCATTAAACCGTACATTATTTGTAACTTGAACATCACCGCTCACACCATAATTTCGAACTTTCTTCCCAAATTCCCCGTCTTCCAGGGTACGGTAGGTAGGTATTACATCACAAATAAACAAAGGTACCTACTGACCCTAGTCGGCGACGACACACTGTTTACAATATACGAATTTGTTATTCTTATTCTTATAGTAACTTGTCGGTGTACCTCAAAGTTGAACCAACTTCTATTATGATTTAATGTTTGCGTAAGTTAAGCAACTTTACCACAGTTGGTGCATAGATGGGTGACCGATTTCTAAAATGTTATACTCACATGAATCATCGTTTTGGTCTTTTTTTATTGTCAGAGAACACTTTTTAAATCTATTTACATGAAATCGTTAAAATAATTACATAATTTCACAAAATCTAACAATTTATTTCATTGTAGGATTAAAATCATTGAGGTGTTAAGGTAGTTTTTTAATAGTTTAATTATTACCACAAACAATAAAACAATCTACAATCTAAATCGATATTCATTATTTTGTGTTGAAAAGTAATTGACAAACACACAGACATTCAGGTGAACAGTTGATTTGCAACAAAAATAAATCGTAAACTCACGGCTCATCTTCGAACACTCATGGCGAAGTCCCGCGTTATTAACGCTTTACAACTTATTGCATTAAACACATAAAGATTTTTTCAAAAACTTCAAATGCATGGAAATTAGCTTTCCAAACAAAACAATTATTCAAAACAAATATCAGTGCCTCAAACTCAAACTGACCGATTATTGGTTTTATTACCTAGTTAGACTGAGACACCAACATTTCAAGGCCGCGGCGTCATAAACAAAACGTGTGCAATAAATAATTCGGTATTTGATCGGAAGCTCGGCAGAAATATTCGGAAGTCATTGCAATTTCAAAATGAGTTTTTAATACTCTTTTGTTGTTATTATGATTCATAAAATAATTTGATATTGCCATTAATTAAATTAAAACTTTTCTAAGATAATTTACATACATTTTCTTGTAATTTTAGAAGTTTTAAGTTTTTAGGCACTTTCATTTCTTTGTTTCATTCTTGGTGTTGCTTATTTATTCCATCACTGTCGTCAGTGCTTTCGACGCGGAGCCCGAAGCGGTTCGATCTATTTCGTTTCTTGGTTTTTGTTTGTCTTTCTTTGTGGAAGTGATGTGAAATTGATAAAGAAATTTTGTTTTAAGTTAGTAACAGTGAATAATTTCGAAATTGTGTATCAATTGCATATGACGCGATCGTAATCTACGCGATGTAGGTTAGGTACTAAGTACCTAAGTTGATAGAAACAGTCTGCTCGGTCCTGGACAAACGTACCATAAGGGATCCAACGGTGGCCCGTAATGCGTGACCCGTAACCCGTAGGTACTTACCACTTTTGGCGAACGCAAGAAATATTTTTTGTTGACCGATAGGTAGGTACCGATTTAGTTATGTAGTGGTGCCAGGAATGCGGGGAAGCGTCACCGAGTTTCGCGCCTATTTACATTATGTAGGTATTATCAATTCGAACAAACAAGTGCGCGTTAAAGTTAGTGTTAAATTGGTGTGTTGTGATTTGTGATACTGTGTATTCGTAACTTAAAGTATGTAAATACCTAAATCTCATTCTTATTGAAGTTTTAAAAACGGTAGGTCGGTACATCCCCGAACCCTAAAAACATTAATATCAAAAATGTAGGGATGTAAAAGCCGAACGTAGGTACCTAGTACGTTATTTTGTACCGTGAAGTGCATTAAAATGATCGTCCACCAGATGTGATAACAAAGTAGGTACCAACAACAGTGAGATGGTGATTAACATTTGTCCGTTCGATGTAGTCGTCGTGAAAGCCGGTGGCGACGAAAAACGTACAGAGGTTAGTAGTTAGTTGGTATTAATTTGTTTGCCTGTGTTTCTTTGGTTTACGGACGCGCGGACGTCCGTATGTTCGACGCGTGACGGGTACCAGGCGCGCAGTGATACATAAGAGATCATTGTGCAGGGTCATCCAACTCTCTACTACTACTATACTACGATGAAAATCTTGAATGATTGGTTAGTGATGTAGCATTATTCGTGGCGATATTTTGCATAATAATTTATGGACTGATTAAAAATGACGTAAAATTTTAAGGTTCTTACATTTTGATAAGATTAGGTACACAGGTCATTTATCATGTGTATGTGACGACCCTTGAATATGACCACACCTTTCTGTTACACCCTGTATAACTTTTTTAATAATTTTGGAAAATATTGAGACAAGCGCAATGGGTCTATAATTTTCTAGATTGGTTGGATCATTCTTTTTATGAAGTGGTTTAATGATAGCTAGTTTTAGGCTTTCAGGAAATATACCGTTTTCTATACACAGATTTAGAATAAAACTTAATACTGGCAATTTTTCTAAAGACACATATTTTATAACCTTTGTTGTAAATCCATCATGCCCTGAACTAAGTGTATTTTTTAGATTCTGAATTATTTTATTAATGTCGTGCGGTACCTACCGTAGGTGGTAGAAATATAGAATTAATATTAGAATCAATTGAGATTAAATTGTCTTTGATATCATAATCAACTTTACATTTTAAATTAGAATGAACTTGATCTATAAAGTAATTATTAAATAATTCAGCTATCTCGCACGGGTTTGTTACACATTTTCCACCACTATTTATTCTAGATGGACCTTCTTTTGGGTAATTATTTTTATTTGAGTTGATAACTTTCCATGTCGCCTTAACTTTATTATTTGCATTATTAATAAAATAACTATTTTGAGATTTCTGGGTTAATTTTATTATGTTTTTTAAACGTTTAGAATAAGCTTTGTATGTTGTCTTACTGGTTGAATCAGGGTTACGCCTTGACCGCCATAGTATCTCACGTTTACGTTTACAGCATAGTTTAATGCCTTTAGTAATCCATCTGTTGGATTTTATTGTTTTATTTTTAACTTTGATGACTGGAAAGCAAAGATTATAAAACAGTCCAAACAAGTCAATAAATTCATTATAGGCAGTGATAACATCCTTACACTCATACACGTTAGTGAAACTAAGACTATATAGAGCTTTTTTAAATTTGTTCATATTATCCGAGCAAAAGTCGCGTTTTGATGTAAACCAATGTGTCAAAACTGCCGTGTGGTGCCGGCTTAAGAATAGTACCACCCCATTTCTTCCCGTGGGTGTCGTAAAGGCGACTAAGGGATTTCACACCGGAGGACGGGCAGCAGCGTCCTCTGCGTACTTAAAGCCTTACTGCGATCACCAACCCGCTCGCCAAGCGTGGTGATTATGGCAATTACCCCCAGGATCTACATACTAGTAGGTTCTACTGGGGAGACCCGTGCCCAGCAGTGGGCCATCATATGGGTTGATATGTATGTATGTATGTATGTGTCAAAACGCAAGTTTTCTTTACAGAACATTTTATTAATTGAGCTGTATGATCTGATATGCCTAACTCAATCACCTCGCAGGTGCTACCCCTTATATTATGTATAATATTATCGATGCATGAACCGCTATCCAAATGAGTTGATTGACGTATACCTAATTTCAAGTGATAGTTATAGAGAAGATTTTCAAATTGCATTGATGTTATAAATGTTGATAAACTTTCGCGATTTGTACACATTATTAAAATATATATATAGTCTTCCCGTGACCACGGCCGTTGCAATACGGTCGAAACGTCGGGCAATAAACAAGGTATTTTACCTTAAATTATTCACGCGATTAAGACCCGTAATATATATATATTTTAATAATGCATTGATGTTTTATTTTTCTTTAAAATGTCGATGTTAAAATCTCCGCATATTATTTTTTTTTTATTATTACTAAATTTATTTAATAATTCTTCGAAGTTATAAAAGAATGAGATTAATGCATCAATACTATTTATTGGAGATCTATATAAGCAAATAATAATCATGTGATGATCTAATAATTGAATAGCACAACACTCTGAAATAAAAGGGCAGCAATATTCCTTTAAATCAATTACTTCAAACTTGTGTTTATTGTTAACCAAGATGCATGATCCCCCTCTACGATTACTTCTAGAAAAGGCTGTTGCTAAGGTGTAATTTCGAAGATGTAAATGAATACAATCATCTTCTTTTATATTATGTTCCGTAATACAAAGCACATCCACAAATTTACCAGCACAACAAAGTTCATGAAGGTGTAGACTCAGCAGATCCGACTTACTTAGGAGACCATTAATATTTTGATGTAAAACATTAACATGATTATATACGAAAAAAATTACAATTATTATCAATATCAACATTTCTGTTATCAAAGTCGTATAAATTGTGATCATTACGAGAATTACAAGAATTGTTATAATTTATAGCAATATCAG
Organism: Herminia tarsipennalis; assembly: GCA_945859575.2. NCBI lineage: Eukaryota > Metazoa > Arthropoda > Insecta > Lepidoptera > Erebidae > Herminia > Herminia tarsipennalis. The sequence continues at coordinate 25,918,160 of OX243841.2, read as the reverse complement.
AATAATTAGTAAAAAATATATGTTTAATATTGTCAAATATATTTTTAATGCCATTATTTGTGATTGCACCAGTGTAGTAAGAGAACATATTAAAATCACAAGTGAGGTCAAAATTTGAGTCAAATAACTGAGCGTATTTGTATGTTTGTATATCAAGGTTTAACAAATTATTAAACATCTCTATTCTCCAATTGTATACCGAATAATGGAAACTGAATTTAAATGTAGGCAAACATATTATAATATTTGTGGTTTTGCAATAATTCATTAGTGACTCTCTTATATAAACAATCAAATTATAATAATTCATAGTTTTTCGAAAATCTTCTTCACCTATTATTATGATACAGTAATCATCTAATGTAAAATTATCTAGTTTCGAACCAATATTATTGAAGAGTCTGTTTATTCCACAGTATGGAGAGAGATAGTGACACACTTGATGTTCTGGAAATGTAGACTCCGCCATGGATAATATCTTGTTATTCTTATGACTGCTTAATATACATAATTTATTCCTCGATCCTCTAGTCTTCCTTTTTATATTGGAATTGGTCTTAATTAATGAATTATTCGTGTGAGAAATTTGAGTGGTTGCATTAGTAATTTTTTTTATTGGTGCACCAGTTGTGTTTGTTTTTTTTGAACTTCGTTTACGTTTAGGAGTTGGTTGTTTTCTTGGTGTTCCAATATCACTGGTTAATTTCTTTGTGGCTTTTTTCATTAGATCATTTTTGTTGTTTAGGCATTTGATCGTGTTTTTTAGTTCGACGTTTTCTAGTGAGAGATTGTTTATTTCTTCGTGGGCTGTTAATAGCTCAGAGTTTAACTTAAATATTTCATTTTGTAAGGCTTGGAGTTCATCATTCTCGTCGTCCGAAATTGAAAGTAGGCTGTTTGTAGTCCCATTAATTGTAGACTCTTTTAACACTTTCGCGGACACAACGTAATAGTACGTCATGACTTGAGACTTAGATACGGCACAACGTATGATAACGTTCAAAAACAGAATACTATATACGGCAGGGCGTTGATATCCGATCAATTTGAATACAAAAATTCGTTATATGGTACCTTGTGTCACAACATATCGAAAGCTCAAAACTTTACTGTCACGTGAACTTTGTTTTTAATCGTTTCCAAAATGTGCGTTTGACTATACGTCGCGATACTACACACACACGCACACCGTGTATATACGCCCTCCGCGCCTCACCGCGTCTCTGCATTCAGTGCGGCTGTGTCACAGGAGCAGAGTGCGCGCGTTCCATCTGCGCGGGAGCGGCGAATCGTAATATTTGCTGACAAATAAACATCGTAAGTACATTTATAATGCTATTATTTTATTATTACCAAGTGGTAAATTCATTCTGTTATAACCATATTGTATGTAAATAGTATTATATGATTTATTTTGTTTGTTTTAGATGGATAAACGCAATAAATTCCTAATGAAAATTTTTGAAGATTCTGATGACTCTACCGAGGCGGACCCATTCCAGGATCGTGATGGCGACTTTGGATCTGACAAAGATTTTGACCCTCAAGGAGATACATCAGGTAGTGAGAGCTCTCGTATTTTTTACCGCCAGAAATCATCAAAACCCGCAGCTAAACTTCGTTCCAAGTCTGTTGGGATCTCAACTAGACAACCTTACACCGATTTTAGATCTGACTCTAGTGATGATGATAGCGATACACCATCAACTAAAAGTGACTGTACCCAACGTTCTATGGACACGCCATCACCTCAAAGTACTACCCAGTCTCGTATTCAAGAGGCGGATATAGATAATGACTCGAATTCCTCCGACCAAATTTTCCCCCTAGCCAAACGATTAAAACTATTTAAAGCTTCAACAGTAACTGAAAGCCATGATGAGATCATTCAAGAAATACCAGGAGGCTCTGCTGCACAAAACTTGCTCCAAAATATAGGATTGAATACATCAAATCTGGTCCAACCCACGTCTGTTGAAACTGTTCCGGAAAACCTACTACCGGCTTCCACTAACGCTTCTAGGAATGACACATTGTCACTAATTTCTAATATCATTGCTGAAAATTTAGATCATGAGGGAGGATTTAGGTCTCTTGACAAACTACCACCTTTATTCGATTCCTTTCAAAATGGGTCATTGGATACATCAAATTTATTACCGATTTCTCATGACGTGGCGGAAAACAGCCAACATGAGGTAGTGCTAGTAGAGCGTAGGTTGTCAGGTGAGCTACCAACATCACCCAACGAGTTAGAAAACTGGTCAGAAGGACAATCTCATCCCCCTGAGACAACTTCAAATGAAGAAGATTGGGTACAAACGATAACAACCATACCAGATTTTAATTTTGACACTGATTCAGTGGGGGTGAAGTTTACCTTAGACGATAATACAACTGTGTTTGATGTATTTAATCACTTGTTTCCACCTATTATTCTGGATTATTTAGTAGACTGCACAAATGCATATGGCGCCAATATGTGTCAAAGTAATAAACCTAAAACTAGATACAGTCGATCATATTCATTTAAGCCTACAGATCGTAACGAGATGCTTAAATTCTTAGGGTTATGCCTGCTAAGTGGTCAAATTAACGTACCCGAAAAGCGAAAATTATTTACATTATCGGACAGTTTATACTATCATCCTATATTTGTATCTACAATGTCAGGCCGTAGATTTGAGCAACTATTAAGATGTCTATACACAGCCCCTTTAAGTGCTAAAGGCAAAGATAAAATAATTGAGTTTATGGATGCTATTACGAGGAATTTTCAGGCATGTTACTCACCAGAAAAAGAGTTATCACTAGACGAGTCGCTTTTGTTATTTAGAGGACGTTTATCGTTTAGACAATTTATAAAATCAAAGAAAGCAAGATATGGTATAAAGTTCTATGAATTGACGGAAGCTAATGGCTATGTTTTAAATATAATAATGTATACTGGTAAAGATGACTCTACGGAAAAGGGTAAAAAAACTGAAAAGACTGTGTTAAAACTAATGAGACCATATATTCTGAAAGGTCACGAACTATTTATGGACAATTATTACAATTCATATGGTTTATCACAAAAGTTACTAAACCTTAAGACGCACACAAATGGAACCCTCAGAACAAACCGAAAAGAAAACCCAAAGGAGGTCATGAAAAAAAAATTAAAGAAGGGTGAACACGTATGGGTGCGGAAAAATAATGTCTATGTTTCAAAGTGGGTTGATAAACGAACTGTAACTATGATAACTACAAGGGATCATCCAAAATTGGTTAACATTGCTAATAGACGAGGACAATTAAAGCGAAAACCGATAGAAGTGGTCTCTTACAACCAATTTATGTCTGGCATCGACCATGCTGATCAGATGGTATCGTATTACTCGTCTCCACGAAAATGTTTGAGGTGGTACAAAAAAGTTTTTTTTCATTTACTGGATTTAGCAGTATGGAACAGTTTTTATTTATATAGAAAGTACAAAATGAATAACAGTAAGAATTATGAGTTTTTAAATTTCAGAGACGAATTGATTAGAAAATTCATTGGTATTAGTCCTGCCCATAAACCTGATCTTTTGGTAAAGCATTCCAGGAACGATAATAGAACAGTAGACCGAACAGCATATCCAGGACCTTCCTCCCCATATCTTCATGATAGCAGCGGTGGACATTGGCCTGAAAAGATTCCGCTTCCTCCTGGTTCTAAAAAGACTTCAAACTACCTAAAATGCAAAATGTGTGCAAAGAATAAACGTCGAAAAGAAACAGATTTAAGATGTAAGGGTTGTAAAGAAAAACCACCACTTTGTGCATTGTGCTTTGAAGATTGGCTTAACACTGATTTAATTACAAGTTCCTAAACTTAAGACTAAGATTTATTTTGTTGATATTTTGAATTTTTTTATATGCAGAAATTGCAATTTTTGTTTTGATATAATTACTTTTAAGAAAGTTTATGTTTGAAAGACTAATAGTTGATTAAGTTTTTTGTTAAATACTCGTACATGAAGATTGTGGCAATTTTGATAGCAACGTGATGGTTGTGATTAGGTGAATAATAACCGCCTTATTACAAAGAAAAGACCAAATCAAAGTTTAAACCAAGACTTTCAAGTCCAGGATATAGTACAGTGCTATTGGTCTTATTACAAAACTTAGATAATCCGTGGACCAGCTGATACCAAAGGATCTAGCAATCAGCCACAGATTATAATCAATTTAGTTCATTCATTGTTCTTATCATTCAAATATAACGTTCCGTTTTATACCAATATAATTTGAAAGTAAAGTTTTCATTGAGAATAAAATATTTAGACGTTCTATGTAGCTAAATTATTCGCCAGCACTACGTAATTTTCAAAATATTAACCTGACATAAAAGCCCTCGGCCTGCAATTTACGAAAAATCAAATAAATTCTGTCAGGATCGGAACGTTACACAAGTAGTTGTCATTAGTACTAAAAATGTAAACAAATGATGATAACCTAAATTTAACTAACTCAGACATTATTAGGGATGTTAGAAGTTTAATCTGAGTAACTATAGCGCCCAAACACTTAGAGGAACTTGGATGCGAGTTTTTATTACAAAGCTAGTTTCATTGGAACAGGTCTTAGCATGGAAGGATACTTACTCAATAAGATAATCCATTTTTGATATACTTACTGTTTTCTTTGTTGCACTCGTTGTTCTGAATGTATTGGGAGAAAGTATGCCTAGATTCAACATAGGTACTGAAGCTTCGGCTGAAGCACAACAAACAATTGAAACAAATTTTATGAATATATTTATTATTTAATATCAGTGAGCTTGCTATGAAATGAAAATCTCAATTATCTACATAGAATCATTATTTATTAGATACCATTTATTCTCCCTAAGAACAGAATTCATTTTCATGAGAATCATAAATATAATTATCTAAACTGTTAGGTAGCACTTAATAGTTATTCCATTTGACAACAAAATGGATGTTTACAATTTCAATAACCTGTAACCATTCTGTATTCCCTGTTCAAACTATGTTTGAAAAGGAATATTGAGTTGATATCCCTTAATTCTATTTAGATAGACTAGCTTTCCCGCACAACTTAGTCTGCATAAATCTTCCCTGTTTTTGCAACATTTCTCAATGCTGCTCCATTCCTATTGGTTGCAGTGTGATATTATATAGCCTATAGCCTTCCTCGACAAATGGGCTATCCAACAGTAAAAAGTTCAAAAGAATTACCCCGTTCAAACAAACTTTTCAGCTTTATAATATTAGTATTTTACAATAAATTTTAAATTGTATGCATTTTTTGTATAATATATAAACAGTGATCAATAATATATTTATATAATAAAATTGATAATTCTATATTTAGATCCACCTTATAGTTCACTAGTAAGTTTTAGGTACATTATACATAGAATCATTATTTATTAGATACCATTTATTCTCCCTAAGAACATAGTTCATCTATCAGAGAATCTTAAATATAATTATCTAAACTGTTAAGTAGTGCATAATAGTTATTACATCACAATTTCAATAAACTGTAACTAATCTGTACTCTCTGTTTAGTGTTTAAACTATGTTTAAAGGAACATTGTAGCAATGTATTAACTAGCTGAGCTCTTATAAACATAATATTCAGTTCTTGGTACCTACCAATAACCTAAGTTTACATCTGTTCCTAGTGATAGGTATACCCATGGTTACACTTTACCAACTAAATTTTAAATTGATCAATGTTTATTTAGTTCCACTATAATATGTATAGTTCAGTAGTAAGTTTTAGGTAAGAAATTGTGTCATAATGATGTTTCTATTACTTTGTTTTGTGCATTTTGAGTAAATTCAACATTGGTTTTTGCCGCACTACTCCAGACCACCTATCAGACATTCCAAATGTGATTTTCCAACTTCAATATAAATAATGTGACATATTATAAGTGGAATGCATCAGATTGTTTTACATAGAGCACTAGTTAATGATACTATTGTCGAACAAAATTAATCTGTGTTGATCTTCAACTTTCCACACTGCATAGGTACACTTCACGTCGAGTCTGGTTGACCCAAACATTGCACAGACCACTTTAATTTTAGGACATCTCTGAGTTCTGTATATTAAATCTTCTCTCTCAATTCCAAGCTGTGATAAATGTTTTGAAAAACAATATTATTAAATCTTTGGTCACACATCGCATTTCACTCGATTTTTGCGTTTATTTTGTTGCCACACCATATTTAGTTAGTTAATAATTTAAAGTCACTAAACACGCATTATTCGTCATTAATAATTGAAACTAAAATACGCAAAATTGTAAATAAAATAACCTTAAAATGTCAAAATTTTTGACATTTTAAGGTTATTACCATAGTTAAACTAGGGTGATCGAAAGACTAATCTATAGACCCAAGAAGATCATCGATTAAGCGATGAACCTCGTTTTGTAATAAGGATTTTCGGTTTAAACTAGGATTTTCGTCAAACCAGGTTTAGTCCAGCTTTTGGAATAAGGCGGTAACCGCCTTATTACAAAGAAAAGACCAAATCAAAGTTTAAACCAAGACTTTCAAGTCCAGGATATAGTACAGTGCTATTGGTCTTATTACAAAACTTAGATAATCCGTGGACCAGCTGATACCAAAGGATCTAGCAATCAGCCACAGATTATAATCAATTTAGTTCATTCATTGTTCTTATCATTCAAATATAACGTTCCGTTTTATACCAATATAATTTGAAAGTAAAGTTTTCATTGAGAATAAAATATTTAGACGTTCTATGTAGCTAAATTATTCGCCAGCACTACGTAATTTTCAAAATATTAACCTGACATAAAAGCCCTCGGCCTGCAATTTACGAAAAATCAAATAAATTCTGTCAGGATCGGAACGTTACACAAGTAGTTGTCATTAGTACTAAAAATGTAAACAAATGATGATAACCTAAATTTAACTAACTCAGACATTATTAGGGATGTTAGAAGTTTAATCTGAGTAACTATAGCGCCCAAACACTTAGAGGAACTTGGATGCGAGTTTTTATTACAAAGCTAGTTTCATTGGAACAGGTCTTAGCATGGAAGGATACTTACTCAATAAGATAATCCATTTTTGATATACTTACTGTTTTTTTTGTTGCACTCGTTGTTCTGAATGTATTGGGAGAAAGTATGCCTAGATTCAACATAGGTACTGAAGCTTCGGCTGAAGCACAACAAACAATTGAAACAAATTTTATGAATATATTTATTATTTAATATCAGTGAGCTTGCTATGAAATGAAAATCTCAATTATCTACATAGAATCATTATTTATTAGATACCATTTATTCTCCCTAAGAACAGAGTTCATTTTCATGAGAATCATAAATATAATTATCTAAACTGTTAGGTAGCACTTAATAGTTATTCCATTTGACAACAAAATGGATGTTTACAATTTCAATAACCTGTAACCATTCTGTATTCCCTGTTCAAACTATGTTTGAAAAGGAATATTGAGTTGATATCCCTTAATTCTATTTAGATAGACTAGCTTTCCCGCACAACTTAGTCTGCATAAATCTTCCCTGTTTTTGCAACATTTCTCAATGCTGCTCCATTCCTATTGGTTGCAGTGTGATATTATATAGCCTATAGCCTTCCTCGACAAATGGGCTATCCAACAGTAAAAAGTTCAAAAGAATTACCCCGTTCAAACAAACTTTTCAGCTTTATAATATTAGTATTTTACAATAAATTTTAAATTGTATGCATTTTTTGTATAATATATAAACAGTGATCAATAATATATTTATATAATAAAATTGATAATTCTATATTTAGATCCACCTTATAGTTCACTAGTAAGTTTTAGGTACATTATACATAGAATCATTATTTATTAGATACCATTTATTCTCCCTAAGAACATAGTTCATCTATCAGAGAATCTTAAATATAATTATCTAAACTGTTAAGTAGTGCATAATAGTTATTACATCACAATTTCAATAAACTGTAACTAATCTGTACTCTCTGTTTAGTGTTTAAACTATGTTTAAAGGAACATTGTAGCAATGTATTAACTAGCTGAGCTCTTATAAACATAATATTCAGTTCTTGGTACCTACCAATAACCTAAGTTTACATCTGTTCCTAGTGATAGGTATACCCATGGTTACACTTTACCAACTAAATTTAAAATTGATCAATGTTTATTTAGTTCCACTATAATATGTATAGTTCAGTAGTAAGTTTTAGGTAAGAAATTTTGTCATAATGATGTTTCTATTACTTTGTTTTGTGCATTTTGAGTAAATTCAACATTGGTTTTTGCCGCACTACTCCAGACCACCTATCAGACATTCCAAATGTGATTTTCCAACTTCAATATAAATAATGTGACATATTATAAGTGGAATGCATCAGATTGTTTTACATAGAGCACTAGTTAATGATACTATTGTCGAACAAAATTAATCTGTGTTGATCTTCAACTTTCCACACTGCATAGGTACACTTCACGTCGAGTCTGGTTGACCCAAACATTGCACAGACCACTTTAATTTTAGGACATCTCTGAGTTCTGTATATTAAATCTTCTCTCTCAATTCCAAGCTGTGATAAATGTTTTGAAAAACAATATTATTAAATCTTTGGTCACACATCGCATTTCACTCGATTTTTGCGTTTATTTTGTTGCCACACCATATTTAGTTAGTTAATAATTTAAAGTCACTAAACACGCATTATTCGTCATTAATAATTGAAACTAAAATACGCAAAATTGTAAATAAAATAACCTTAAAATGTCAAAATTTTTGACATTTTAAGGTTATTACCATAGTTAAACTAGGGTGATCGAAAGACTAATCTATAGACCAAAGAAGATCATCGATTAAGCGATGAACCTCGTTTTGTAATAAGGATTTTCGGTTTAAACTAGGATTTTCGTCAAACCAGGTTTAGTCCAGCTTTTGGAATAAGGCGGTAAGAGTTTACGATTTCTAAGACTGATTATGGTTATTTTTTTTTTTTTTTTTTTTTTTTTTTTTTTTTTTTTTTTAATATAATAAATATTTATTTATGTAAAAGGAGATTGCAAGATTTTACATGAAGTTCTTAAATAGATTTCACTTAGGTACTATTATTAAATCTACAATGAACATATGGTTGAGCACTGTTTTCCCAGCTAGGCTACTGAATAGCCTGTGTTAGGGAAAGAATTAAAAAAAGATTATGGTTATCAAACTATTAAAGTTCTGATTTACGTACAACTACAGTGTGTTTTTTTTTTAAATAGTCCTCATAACGTGGCATAACTAAACTGACGTTGAGTTACGTTGTGCCACGCTCATTATATAATTATTCCATGCGATGTGACAAAGCGTATAGTCACGTTGGACGTATAACAACGTTGTGATTTGGCCACTCTATTTAGCCATTTATGATATGACAAAACGTATATGCACGTCAAACGTCGATAAACGTTGTGACCATATCACACACTAGAGTAACACCGGAAGTGACAGAACGTTATTGCACGTTCGACGTATAATGACGTTGTGACGCTACTGCTAGTCATCTATGCTATGCGTCTTGCCAGAACGTTCGGATACGTTGACGTGATAACACGGTTGTGTCATATTGTCTTATAAACATCTAATAACATAGAACACAACGTAAATAAACGCCAAATATATTTGTATGGCAATTGATTGTGTCATTCTAGAATACAATTTAAATTGAGACTGTCCGCGAACGTGTTTGGTAACCCTCAACCAAATTACCCGAAAATGAGCGGGTTCGGGGTATAATATTAACGTTTTCGAAGTCGCTCATATTTCTTTTACTTTGGTATTCTGTATAAATATCCCAGAATAGTTCTCAAAAAGAGTTCCTTGAATTGCCGGGTTTCAACTCGATGCATTCGTAACAGCAGTCGACTAGACAACCGACTCAGCTAAAGTACTTAGTGAAACTCATGCGTAATTGGTGATCTTATACGACTTCAGACTAGTTAGTTTGCGTGTTTGTTACTAGATGGCACTATTATAATTTTTTGAGATTATAAAATGACTGTTTTTATCTGTGGTAGTTGCCTGTTTTATCGACATCACCGTTTAGCCAGGATAAGTTGGATTCAATGCGTCCTAGATGTCACTGCATACAATATTTATGTGTGCATGAAATTGCAAATTTTGAAATATTTTAGAGTAACGATCGGCAATTGCTTATTTGTTCTTAAAATATCTTTGTCTTCTATTTAATGATTCGAACAATGTTTATCCATGAATGCTATATAGTTTCCACAATATTTGTCTTAATCACTTATTATTTAAGCACTTATTAAATGAGATCACAGACCTTAAAGATTTTGTTTATTTACTATCCAAAAGATTAGTTTAAGTTTCTAAAAGATTAGTTTAAGTTTCTAGTTACACTGTCACTTAATTATTCGGTCGTTGTCCACACACTTAACTGAACAGTAAACTTTTTAAACAATTATTACTATTTTTAATAAAAATAAAACAACGGAGTACGTCTCAATTGATAATAACTTGTCAACGCCATAGCGGAATGCCACAATGTGATAATAGAACACAGTACCTATCCACTGACTAAAATTATTACAAAACGCAATTTACGCGCCATGCACTGCCCGCCTACGAGAACGCATAACGAAACCAAATAAAAAATTATAATTATTAATCAGCTACCGCTGACGACGAGGTGGCGCATATTCTAACTCATAAGGGCCTCAAGGGGCGGGGTTATACACACTCACGCGCATCGGTCGCCAAGCGTAATACTGTCGCAAGGGGCGGGGTCTCCCACACATAAGTGCTACGGCCTGCAAGCAACTTGAAACTAAATAGGGGAATACCGGAGTTTTGGCCGATAGATAGTAATCTATCGAGCACCTAAGCTATAACGGTAACCCGTGAGGTGGATCGATAATTTGTCTTATCAGCTACATCACCAGTCTTAATCCGCCTTCTTTCAAAGACCAGATCAAATAAAGGTTTAAACCATGACTTGCAAGTCCAGGATATAGTACAGTAGGTACTATTGGTCATATTACAAAGCATAAATAATCCGTGGGCCAGCTGATACCAAAGGATCTAGCAATCAGCCACAGATTTTAATCAATTTAGTTCATTCTTTTTCATATCATTCAAAAATAACGTTTCGTTTTTTACCAATATCATTTGAAAGTATAGTTTTCATTGAGAATAATATATTTTGACGTTCTACGTAGCTAAATTATTCGCCAGCACTATGTAATTTTCAAAATATAAGCCTGACATAAAAGCCCTCGGCCTGCAATTTACGAATATTAAAATAGATTCTTGTCAGGATCGAAAACGTTACATATACCTATAGCTGTCAGTAGTACTAAAAATGTAAACAAATGATGATAAACTAAATTTAATTAACTCCGACAATAAGAGGGATGTATAATAACACATAGATGAACTTGGATGCGAGTTTTTATTACAAAGCTAGTTTCATTGGAACAGTTCTTAGCATGGTTGGATGAAAATCCGTTCAATAATTTTAAGGATACTTACTCAATAAAGATAATCCTTTTTTAATATACTTACTATTTTCATTGTTGCACTTGTTAGATATGGTGTTATATGGCTATGTAAATAGCCATATATATAATCAATCCATGTGTTGGATTTTGATATCTACTATGTAGATGTGTTTTGGAATATTGATTGTTCCAGTTTATGAGATGTTGTATAAAACCGAACGAAGGTTTGGTCGAACTGTTTTATAAGTTTGAAAGGTGGTCTGAAGTCTGATTACGGTGTAACCATCACAATGTATTGACTAGTTATCATAGCGATGATTATAAGATCATCCGTGTCTGCAAAACTATGTTTGGTAGTTATGTTATACTGTATGAAATACCTACTTGTGGCACAGAACAATTCAAAGATCTAATAAATCAATTATTTATATTATAGACTAGCTGTGCCCGCGACTTCGTTCGCGTGAAAGTTGGGTTTAAATTAAGGTAGTTTAGGTAACGAAATAACTTCTGTGTAAATATGTTGGAAACAGTCCTGTTGACTAAATACTTACTAAATAAAAATCGATCTGTTCTATTCTTTTAGATAGTTAATTTGGTGTGCGGCTTAAGAAGTGGGTTTTCTGTTGTTTTTGTTTCATTCTTTCAACGTTATACCTACTTATTACCTAATAATTTTTAATAGATTTTGTACGAAAATGTTGTTACTTCTCATGTGATCGTAAACTTGTAAAGCTTAAGTACTTAACTGTGATAGTTTTCCTTATAATTTTAGTATTTATACTACTACACTGAATTTTTTCACATACCCAACACCCAACATCAACCATTTAGCTGGCAGGGGGACACTTGACTCTAACAAAAATGTTCACTATAAAGCCTAATATTATACACAAAGGAATCCTTAAATCTAAAAATAGTCTTCACAAACCCTAAACGCTTTTTAAAAGACCTATCTAATGATACCACACACGATGGGGTAGGTAGGTGAGAAAAAAATCACATCCCCACTTTACATATAAGAGAGGTACCCTTAAAAGAATAATGATTTTCAAGATTTTGTTCTTTCACTTTATCGGCGTTAGTAATTTATTCATGCAAAAGTTGCAACCTTCTAGCACTAACAGTCTCTGAGCTAAGCTGCGGACGGACGGACATAAGGGAACTATATGGGTTCTGTTTTGCCATTTTGGCTAAAAATTGGGTGTATTTCATATAGTGTTACAACGCAATACTAATAATAAAACTGCTGTAACACTTTAGTAAGCAAACACAGAGAGTGTCATGTGTGTCATGCTCGCGAAAATGTCAGATATCCCTAAAGGTCGGTTGACAGACAACGACATCTAATTAGGAATTATTTGATCATGAGAACAACAATGAGTGAACAATTTGATTTCATAGATGGCGCTACATGTTTTTTTTTTACGTGTGTAATGTCTTTTTTTTTTAGACGAACACATCATTTCTGGAAAATGTCGAATACTTTTTAATTATAATGTAATATTGTTTTTCATTTCTACTACGATTAATTCATTACTCTCAGCAGTGCATACAATACCTATAATTAATTGCATAATTTACTTGATTTTTAATATAAAAAGTAATAACCAAAGTAAATAAGTTACCTACGGTCGAAAAAATAACTAAAACATTCAGAAAAATATTAAAAAAGGATAAAAACAATTTAGGACTTCGTCGTCTAAGTCCGCTAGCATAGCTTCGAGGCTATACTGTTCGCTACTTAACACGTCAAAATAACTGTTCTTATGAAAATTAAAAATGTTGTGTTTAGCTCCTTTTAGTTTTAGCGTGAAGTTATGCATTACGGGTTACAATTATAGATAATGTCTAATTGTGGACATTTTTGTGATAAACCATTATGGTGCGACAAAAAATACGTTGCTACTCGTTCCTCATAGACGTTAGCGTAATGATTCATAGTGTAAATAATGTCCTATAGTATTTACTATAAAACTGCAAATTTTCATAAAGATCCGTCAAGTAGTTACTGTTTTATAACGAAAAATAGCTACAGACATTATCCCTTACTGCTTAGCTCCTATGGGAAAAAGCGTGATAATTTATAGCCTAAATGTTAATCTGCATCTATTAGATTGCACGTGCAAAATTTCAACCGAATCTGTACGGTAGTTTTTGCGTGATGCGTGTTCAAACAAACAGACAGACAGACAGACAGACAGACAGACAGACATTTCTAAAAATGCAGCAAAGTGTTTATATACTCTTTTCGAACATTTCCTAACATTTTTTTTCACTAAGTTCGGCCATGTACAGACACGTGAAATTTACAGTTTTATTATATGTATAGATATAGATATAGATAGATAGATAGATGTACCCACAGATATTTTAGGATGATGTTTGTATTGTGATTAATACTGTGTCAATTGTTTATGATGCTTATGATATTGGATATGAGAATGCATTGCAGAGGTTGGAATGAATATACTAAATGTAATTGCAACTGATAATATCATTAATGAATTAGACTAAACTCTTTTATCACAGATGTACCTATTAAACAAACTCTAATGTGGGATCCTACCCACATATGTAGGTATTTGATGAAACAATATAGTTAAGTATTACAGTTAATATTTGTATTGTTTGGATTATGTAATCTAGTGTCTATATCTTTATATAAATTGTTGTATAACGATCTAAATATAGAATGATGTTAGAAACACTGCTTAATATCTATAATGTACCTAAAATGTTATAACTGTGGCATTCTACCCACATAATAGAAATTGTTAGTAGAATGAAGGTATAAAAGCAGGGCACAATCTGACCTAGCCCTCTTTTCTCTGGTGTCATTCGACGGCGAAGGTACGATCCTTATTCAAAGTTACTTTATATTGTTTCTATTGTATTGTATAAATAGTGTTTTTCTGTACTGTGTATAATGTTTGTGTATATTAAGCTGATTGACTGATGAAAAGATATTGCAATGTGTTCAATTGTCTATTGTCCTGTAAGTTATGAATCATCTGCCTTGTAGTAATATAGTAAGACATTGCAATGGTATATCTAAGTCTCAGTCAATTGGTTACATTGCAGATTCCTTATGTAAATATCATATTGCATATGTATATGGCAAACGTTTTATTAGGAGACGGCCTAGTTTTCTTATCACTTCTTTTCCTAGGCAATAGGTCCTCTTGGAAGTGACACTAGCATACCTCCCTACTCCAATTCCTTGATATAACCAGAGTGAATTGTATTTTGACAATATAATGCTGATTGCCATTTGTTACTTTGTATTATTCTATACTACCCTGAATAGATACCCCGACAATACTGAACTGAGTGATAGGAACCTTAAACAATATACAGACACACACATTACATCCTGACATTTCTTAAACAGAAAATAGTCTTCTAATTAAGATACTGTTCTGTAGAACCATTATCTCAGTAAGTACTGGTAATAACTCATTAGGTTACATTCATTATTCAAATGACACACAAGTAGTCAATATTCCTGACATGAGATAGTATATTGTAGTTCTAAATCTATACAAGCTTTACATACATACAATTGCTACGACATACTCGTAGCAATTCTATCAAAGCTTTTCTTATAATTACCAGCTTACACTTTCCACAACCTCTATGTTCCCTACAAGCTTCTAACACACTCGTTGTTCTGAATTTATTGGGGGAAAGTATGCCTAGATTCAACATAGGTATTGTACACACTGAAGCTTCGGCTGAAACCTTACAGTTCACTAGTAATAGGATATGTGTATTTTTAATTAGGCATTTTATGTATAATATATTATAAACAGTAATCAATCAATAATTGATAAATTTTTATTTAGATCCACTATACAGTTCACTAGTAAGTTTTAGGTACAATATACATAGAATCATTATATATTAGATACCATTTATTCTCCTTAAACATACCTAGTTCATTTTCATGAGAATCATAAATAACTTAATCTTAACTGTTAGATTGTGCATAATAGTTATTACATCACAATTTCAATAACCTGTAACCAATCTGTACTCTCTTTTTAAGTGTTTAAACTATGTTTAAAAAGGAATATTGTAGCTATGTATTAACTAGCTGAGCTCCTATAAACATAATATTCAGTTCTTGGTACCTACCTATAACCTAAGTTTACATCTGTTTCAAGTGATAGGTGATACCCATGGTTACACTTTACCAACTAAATTTTAAATTGACCAATGTTTATTTAGTTCCACTATATAGTTCACAAGTAAGTTTTAGTTAAGAAATTCTGTCTCAATGATGTTTCTATTACTTTGTTTTGTGCATTTTGAATATATTCAACATTGGTTTTTGCCGCACTACTCCAGACCACCTATCACCATTCCAAATGTGATTTTCCAACTTTAATATAGGTAAATAATGTGACATATTATAATTGGAATGATTGTTTTACATAGAGCACCAGTTAATGATACTATTGTCGAACAAAAATAATCTGTGTGGACCTTCAACTTTCCACACTGCGTAGGTACACTTCACACCAAGTCTGGTTGACCCAAACATTGCACAGACCACTTTAATTTTAGGACATCTCTGAGTTCTGTATGTTATTTATGGTATTTCTCCCTTCTTTCTAAACTACACTGCTGAGTCGCTTAGTACACCTTTGTTTTATCTGTATAACCGTAGCCTGAAAGAAGGTATCGTGCCACAGATATGGAAGACGGCTCATATTACACCTGTCTTTAAGGGTGGCATGAAAAATGACGTTACTAACTATCGTCCGATATCCTTACTATCCGCCTTGTCAAAGGTTCTGGAGCGTCTTGTTCATAAAGCAATCTATCCCATAGTACATAATATTATTATCCCAGAACAGCATGGCTTTGTTCAAAATCGCTCAACGGTTAGTAACTTAGTCTTGTATACACACTTGTTGTTCGAAAATATGGACAATCAACTGCAAGTGGATACAATTTATACCGACTTCTGCAAAGCTTTTGACAAGGTGGATCACGCTTTGCTTTTACAGAAGATAGAATTTAATGGTATCCGTGGGAGTCTGCTGCGCTGGCTTACATCTTATGTAAAGAATAGAAATCAGAGGGTTGTGATCAACGGGTTCTTGTCTGGTGTGTTTGAAGTGACTTCCGGTGTCCCACAAGGCTCGATTTTAGGCCCTTTACTCTTTGTGCTATTTATAAATGACATAAATAAATGTTTCGTAAACAGTAGATTTCTTTTATACGCTGACGACCTTAAAGTTTTTCGTAGAGTGAGTTCCATCGAGGATTGTGTTAAACTGCAACAGGACCTCGATCGGCTCTCATTTTACTGCTCAACCAATAAATTACAACTGAGTTTACCCAAGTGTAAATCCATCTCATTCACGAAAAAAGTTAACGTCGTTAAATACTCCTATTCACTCTGTAATACACCCCTAGAAAATGTATCCATGATCAAAGACCTAGGTGTACTCTTTGACTCAAAATTGCACTTTGATGCTCACGTCGATCACATCACTTCCCGGGGTTTTCAACTATACGGCTTTATAAAACGGTCCTGCGACTCGTTTAAAAAGCCTTCCTCATTCTTACTATTGTACAAGTCACTCATCAGATCTCAGCTCGAATATGCTACGTGTGTTTGGAACCCATTTTATGATAAATATAGTAACCAAATTGAGTCAGTGCAACGTAAATATCTTCTTGCATTAAACTACAAATTTGATAGAAAATGGCTATCGTATCATACACTCCTCAAAAAATTTTCGTTGTCAACTCTTAAACTGAGAAGACAATGTTTTGACCAATCGTATCTTTATAAGATATGTCATAACAAAATTGACTGCAATAAACTTATTAACCAAGTATATCTTCGTATACCGAGTCGTTCCCAACGTATTCGTGATACTTACGCACATTGTTTATTTGCACCTAAGCGGAGCAGAACCAACGCAGGAGAAAGAGCGCCTTTGACAGGGCCGGATTCAGGGGAGGGCAACCGGGGCGACAGCCCCGGGGCCTCCACAAGCAGGGGGCCCCCACAACAGAGACTTCGGAATTTTTTTTTTTTTCAAATTCCAACTAGTAAAACTAGTAAACATCTTTTCCTTTGATATTTTTTTTCTCTTTTACCTTTACCTACAACCTACAGT
Organism: Herminia tarsipennalis; assembly: GCA_945859575.2. Taxonomy (NCBI): domain Eukaryota; kingdom Metazoa; phylum Arthropoda; class Insecta; order Lepidoptera; family Erebidae; genus Herminia; species Herminia tarsipennalis. The sequence continues at coordinate 25,900,497 of OX243841.2, read as the reverse complement.
ACTTTGTACATACAATATTATTTGATTATATTAATCTTAAATATTAACAGAAATCATTGATCTATATTTGTTCACTCCAATCAGGCAATCAGTGAAATATCAAAATCTCAAATGGCCCTGATAAGCACTTCCAATTTAATACCCGTCTTGAAGGAATACCCCAATGGCTCAATGGCTCAGTGGGGTGGCACTTGCCCGCAACCTCGGAGGTTGGGTATTCGATTCCGTGTCTCGAACATTTTTTTTTTATATATATGTATACTTATAAATTAATTGCAGTATGTGAACAATTGTTCTTCAATTCTTAAACAAATCAATTATTATTGACTAATTGGTAATTTTTTTCATATTTTTTTATGCAGCAAGGTATGTAGTTTGATAGGCAAATAATTATTATTGTGACACAATTAAATGCCAGCAATTATTCACGAACTTTACTGCATGCAAGAAATTGAAAAAAATCATAATCGATCAATAATAGTTTATTTGTATAATTATTGAAGAATATCGACTTCGATTGTCATACAAAACCCACCTCATCGTGACAAGGAGTCGAACGCTAATATTAACAATCGAGTCATGAGTCATGATCGAGGAAAGAATGTGTCCACTGAAGTTTCCGTGCGTAATTTCGTCTTCATGTAGTTTTGTCTATTCTTTTATTAATATATTTTTCCAAAAGCATAATTTTCTTCAACCAGCGAGCGAGTGTGAGTTTTTTGTGCCCTCTGCCTGTCCATGTGAATCCACAATAGAATAAAAATTGCCAGTTCGGATGGGGAATTTATAGTATATTCTGCGGATTTTACAAGCCTATTCAGCCTATTTTTCGTATTTGCGTGTCGATACGAGATACGACCCCACCGACGGTACCTGTTCACCCCGTTTTTTGTCTGTACGAGTGTACGACCCGTCGCAGCGTTGACAAGTGTCCGCTGAGTGGCGTGCTTGTAGCAGGGAATCCCAGAATTTGATACATTCTCGTACGTCTGAGAAGCTACGAACTGGTGAACATTGTGCAACAAATGTAAATCATTTCGAATTTTTACGGACAGACCACAGACGTTAAGACAATATAAACCGAATGTCGTATTTGATGGTGCAATTACGAAAACGCGTTTTTTTACGATACGATGTTGAAGTTTGCATCGTTGGAATGCAACGAAATTCCGTTTTTTCTTAAGCAGATCTCGAAATTCTTATTCAATATTTCATCAGGGCAATAAAACGATCTCTTTTTAGCATCCAATTCGAAAATCGGTACGAAAATTGGAATAATTTTTTTAATGAAACAAACTTTTGATGGAAAAAGTATTTTTCGTTGGACTTGAACGTTGCGAACTTCAGTGACATTTTTTTTTTCTTAACATATAATAGAATATGTGGAATATATGCAGAGAACAAAAGAACATAAAAAACGGTTACGGAGAGGTTATGATTTATTGTTTATCATGCGTTTGTTTGGTTCTGCGTAAGTTAATTATTTAATCATTAAGGCGACTGAAATATCATGATAACATGTAACATGCTAATATTTAATAGGTAAATTGACGTTTCCTAATTTAATTTTGAAACAATTTTTTCTTAATTCACTTCTGTTTTTGTCTCTTATTTTTTGAGTGCATGCACATAACTGGACAGGTTTCAGTGCATTGCTTGCAGCTTCTCTGTTCTTTTCATTTTTCATGTGCACTGCTCGTAACTCTTTATAATAATAATAATAATAATAAAAATCATTTATTCACTTAGGAAGCAAAATACTACACTTGTGAAAAGTCGATTCTACATTTACTGGTAATGCCTGTTCGCAAACAATAGGTAAAGCCCGAGAAAAGAACAGGCAATAAAAACTCGTGGCCACTCTTTTCAAATTGCCAATGTTTACAATGTTTCTCTGTTTATAAACTGTATATGCAGGTAAGGTGCTGCCACCATTATATTATACACCATATATTAGAGGACTGATGCAAAAAAAGAGGTCATTAATATTAGAAGAGTAGGTACACGAGATCGGATACATCAGCCTCAATGGGCACAACATAGTAGGAGCATCCACTTACGACGTAAAAACTTTATGTGCTTAAATATTGGCCAATTTACTGCTACTTAATGAATAAGTTTACATGTTTTTCAAAGGAAAGAAAAGAATGGCCGTAATTTATCACGCAGAATCTTTACTTACAAAAGTAAATCGTTTTCTTAACTAGTACCTAAGTAACATTATCAAACTGTGACAACAATATTCACCTAGTAAAATGCAATAAACTATACAACCCAATACATTAATAGGGAGCAACGAACTACATCCATTTATCTTTATCAGTTAAATAATCATCGATTGAATAGTAAGCTCTTTGTATAAGATGTCTCTTGACTACATTCTTAAATTTATTTACTGGTAGACTCGATATGCTGACTGGGATTTTATTGAAAAATTTAACACCTAGTCCCATGAATGAGTTATGAGTTTTATGAAGCCTATGATATCGACCTACCAATTTGTGCTTATTTCTTGTATTCACAGAGTGAATATCACTATTTTTGTTATATAAATGTAAGTTTTGCTTTACAAACATAACGTTTGCATATATATATTGTGATGCAACTGTCAAAATGCCTATCTCTTTAAACTTTTCTCTAAGGGAAACTCGTGCTCCTAGTTGATATATCGCACGCACTGCACGTTTTTGAAGAATAAAAATAGTTTGTATATCAGCCGCCTTGCCCCAAAGCAATATGCCGTAGGACATGACGCTTTTTGGTGTTTCTGCTAATATTTTATTTTTCTCGACTATCAGCTCCACGATTATGTTCCTATTGGTAAAGGGCTTTTTCAGGTGCATGTTTTCTCAATTTTATAGCGGAATCATGAGTGATCGTCACAAAACTCCTCGAGTTTTTGCCAGTGGCTCTCAGAAGAGGAAATTGCAAGCAGAACGTATAAAGAAATGCGAAGAAACTTTAGCTAAAACACCCAAATTGACCAGTTTTTTCACGTCGTCAAATAAAGAAGAAATCCCTGAAGATCCTAACAAAACAGCAGGAGATTCAACAGTAGATGGAGATGTCGTCGATAGTATTCAAGATCATCCTGAGGCTGAGGTTTCATCAGGCAACACCACACAATTTTCTATAAGCGAATATCAGACCCAAGAGGAAGCAAAATTTTGCGGTCTCGAAAATGACATCGGTCTTTGGCCTGCTAATATAACAAAGGAAATGATCGAATATTGGGCGAAAAAAGGTCCACAGAACTTCAAAATTGCGATCAAGTATCTCTGCAAAATTCAGTACATCAAGATCAGCCGCGAGATAATTCCAACTTTGTTCGGAAATGTACGAAGAACATGTTTGTACGCCGCAATAAAAATCAAGAGACCGTCAATCGATTCTGGCTTTGCTTTTCTCCAACTACGGGGAAAATATATTGTTATGCGTGTAAATTGATGTCCCCTCAAAACAACAAACTCAGTGGAGAAGGCTTCAGTGACTGGAAGCATGCATCCGATCGTCTTTATGAACATGAGATTTCGAAAACACATTTGGAATCAGTGATGAGTTTAGTGCAACGGGGAAAAGTCACAGGACGCATCGATCAAGAGCTAGCGATGCAAGAGGCTCATCAAATCGAGTATTGGCGAAAAATCCTGAGAATTATCGTTAGTACCATCAAATTCATTGCTGAACGTGGATTAGCCTTTCGAGGTGACAATGAAATTGTTGGCTCACCAAGAAATGGAAATTTTCTGGGAATTTTGGAATTGCTAGCCGAGTATGAACCAATCCTGGCAACCCATTTGAAAGAGCATGCAAACAAAGGGAGTGGTCATGTCAGTTACCTTTCGTCTACGATTTGCTAAGAACTGATCGGTTCTATGGGTGATAAGGTACTAACTGAAATAGTATCCAGGATTAAAAAATCGAAATATTATTCCGTATCAGTGGACTCTACTCCCGACGAAGCTCACATCGATCAACTAACTATAGTTGTTCGATATATGGAAGGATCGACGCCAAAAGAAAGGTTTCTCACCTTTTTACCAAACTGCGGTCATACTGGCGAAGCTACAGCAAACGCGCTGCTCAAATTTTTAGGTGACCATCAAATAGACATCATGGATTGCCGCGGCCAATCATATGACAATGCTGCAAACATGAGTGGCAAATATAAGGGGATGCAGGCTCTTATTTTGGAGAAAAATCATTTATCGGCGTTTGTACCTTGTTGTGGTCATTCTCTGAATTTAGTGGGAAAGGCAGCTGCTAACTCTTGTCCATCGGCTGTTCAATTCTTTGATTTCGTGCAGAATTTGTACACGTTTTTCACAGCCAGTACAGAGCGACACCGAATTCTGATCGAGAAATTATCGGAGAAAAAAAGCGGCCAGTTTTTGGTGTTGAAAAAGCTCAGCGACACTCGTTGGTCTTGCCGAGCTGAAGCTACGAAAGCCTTAGTCAACGGCTATTCGGAAATCGAAGAAGCTCTAACCAGCATATCTTCCGATAAAGAGCAGAAAGACATCGTGAGGAATGAAGCAACGCACCTTCTACAGAAGATGAGTGGTCTCGAAACCGCTTTGTTTGCAACATTTTGGAACGATATCTTGGAGCGATTCAACGCTGCAAACAAGATGTTGCAAGACCCGAAAATGATTCTTGAATCGGCAATGCATGCAATAGAATCATTGAAATCATTCGTGGAATCCAAACGAAATGATTTTGATAAATACGAGGAAGCAGCCAAAAAAATATCCCATACTGATGAATATGTACAATCACGCACCCGCACCAGAACGAGAAATGTGAGGTTGAATCCGCTCGATTACGGGAAAGCACAAAACGCAAATCTATCACCCAAGGAGAAATACAAAGTATCCGCCTTCATCCCAGTGGTTGACCAGCTATCTGTTTCTCTTACTGAAAGATTGCATGCCTATGAAGCTGTACGTTCGAGATTTGGATTTCTGAATCACATCGAGAAGATGGATGCTGAAAATTTGCACGCTGCAGCAGAGGCATTGGTGAAAGTGTATACGGATGATTTAGAGCCTAGTCTTGGTAATGAGTTGGTTCAATTTGTGTCTTTGATTGATTCATACAAAAAGGACTATGGAAAAGATCAATCGCCTGAACTATTTTACTACCAAATTCTCGAAGATCAAAATTTCAGAGCTACATTTCCAAACCTCGAAATTGCATCGAGAATGTATTTGGTTTTGATGGTATCAAATTGCACTGGAGAGCGCTCATTTTCAAAAATGAAAATTATAAAAAATAGGCTTCGAACCACGATGGGACAAAACCGTCTATCAAAGCTTTCTCTCCTGAGCATTGAAAGCGATTTACTCCGAGAACTGGACTTCAGCGAAATCATCAACGATTTTTCGACAAAAAAAGCTCGAAAGGTTCCGTTCGTTAACACTAAAATTTAATTTCAGATAATTCTTGTTTCCGATTATATTTATATGTGTTTGTTAAATACTGAGAGAATCTACTTGGTTTCACAATAAATTATTTATTGAAAAACTCGACTGAAAAAAATTGTTCATTTTATTTGGAAAATAATTTGGGGCGAGGGGGCCTCCACTCCTTTGTTGCCCCGAGGCCTCTGGACCTCTAAATCCGGCCCTGGCCTTTGAGGCGACTAATGAAGAGTTACAATGATCACTTTGCTGATATTGACCTATTTGTTCTGTCGCTCAGTCAATTTAAAAAATGTATTTCTGTAAAACTTTCTGATATTTGCATGTAATTTACATAATAACTGTCTCCATATCACATGTTTAGACGTAGAGTATACAGGTTAAACTTAGCTTATTTTATTTAAATTATTTGTTACTTTTTGCTTGTTTTAAATTTTTTTGTAATGTATTATTTTGTGGATAACGGTGCTGGTTGCGTAATTACCTAATTGTTTTATAAGAAATATTGTTAGTCTTACGCAAGATTGCGCAATTGTTTGTTATCCTGAAGAAATAAAAATAAAAATGAAATAAAATAAATCTTCTCTTGACAATTCCAAGCTGTGATAAATGTTTTGAAAACCAATATTATGCACGTATTACTAAATCTTTTGTCACACATTGCATTTCACTCGATTTTTGTGTTTATTTTGTTGCCACACCATAATTAGTTAGTTAAATATGTAAATTCACCAAATACGCATTATTCGTCATTAATAATTGAAACTAAAATACGAAAAATTGTATATTGTTAAGTTTTTATACCTTAAACCTTCAAATTGTTAAGTTTTTGACATTTCAAGGTTATTAATATAATTAAATTAGGGTGTTCGAAAGACTGGGGTGCTAAGTGCCGGAAAACCTCCTCGTGGTGCACCCCGGGCAACGTGTGCCGGTGGATTCGCGGCGTTTCGCGAAACCACCGTCACACGACTAATGTTCTGGCAGAGTAGGGGGTGGCCCATTCCTGGGGTGCCCGGAGGACGGGCTTGACGTGCACTCACACTGCCGTCGAGCGGGCGGGAAGATCTTCTTTCTGCCACCGTCGGATATCGTAATCCCGATTAGGAGTGTCGTGGCCACGTCTCACGGCTCCGAGCGGGGGCGAGGGTCTTGGCTTGGTCGCCTGGGCCGCGAGGATGACAACCTCTATAAAAAATCCCCGAATCCTGTGTTGCGGAGCGTGACCAGAGGATGCATGGCCGATGGGATGTTCGGTTCCAAGCGCTACCCCCAGCTGGGGCACCTGCGGACCACCCAGTTGGGCTACAAATTTACGCTTACCCGGGTACAGGGGGCACTGCCGGTGTGGACCTTTATTTGGCCATAAATAAAGGCCATAAAAAAAAAGGGTAACTATTTATTATACGGGATTTAACGCGCATTGTTTACCTTAAAATTGCTTATAAAATAAAAGTTCATTACCGTATAATAAATACACTGACGGACTCATAAACTGCATCAAAGTTCAGGTTTACTCTAAAAGGATTTTTTTATAATAAGTATGCAAACTTTTTAGATTAAATTATATAAATATGGAAAGACTGGCTCTTAATCTTAAAAAAAAATTAAATTTAAAAATAGAACTCCGGTAAAACAAATGAATATAGCCGGGAAAAGAAAATTTACTCGTAGTATCAGATTTGCGTGTTATTTATAGCAAAGTTTTAAATTAATTCTCATTGATTTTTTTTGTTTGGTCAATTGAATTATTGTTACCAGCATAATTGTTGGGTTAGTTTTTTAACACATCGAGAGTTTTTGAACCATAATATGGATACTTCGTCCGAACAAGCGGCACAAATTGTAGCATTGGTGCGGGAGGGCTTGGATCAACGAACGATTGGTAGAAATTTAAATTTAAACCAGTCTACGGTTTGTAGAATATACAGAAGGTTTGTAGAGACAGGTTCTTACAGGAGGAGACGTGGTACAGGCAGAACTCGAGCAACCACAGGTCGTGATGACCGATTTATTGTTACAACTTCCCTGCGAAATCGTTTCCTCACGTCAGTTAACATCAAAACCGAGCTTAATGAAGTGCGTGGAAAAAACGTGTGTGCACGAACAATAAGAAGAAGGTTAAAGGAAGCGGCTATCACCCCTTTTAGACCAGCAAATGGTCCAAAGTTGTCTGCAGCTCACAGACAAGCTCGCTTAAGATTTGCGCGTCATCACCTGAATTGGACAGAAGAGCAGTGGGCCTCTGTATTGTTCACGGACGAGTGTAGGACATGTTTATATGGTGCAGATGGTCGCAGAAGAGTCTATCGTCGACGTGGGGAGCGATATGCTCAAAGTTGCATTGAGGAGCGTGTTCCTTTTGGAGGCGGTTCATGTATGGTCTGGGGTGGCATATCGATGAACGGGCGAACAGAACTTGTGTTCATAGACATGGTCCGTCAAAACGGTAATAGAGGGGGTTTGACAGCACATCGCTACATAACAGAGATATTAGAAGATCACATGGGATTCATAGGCGAAAATTTTACTTTAATACAGGATAATGCCCGGCCGCATGCAGCTGCACAAGTTCAACATTATTGCGAAGAGGTTGGGATACGTACAATGAATTGGCCAGCACGCAGCCCGGATCTTAATCCCATCGAGCATGTTTGGGACAATTTAAAAAGAGCTGTATATGCGAGAAACCCTTCGCCTACGACAGTGGCAGCACTAAGAACAGCACTTTCAGAAGAATGGGACAATATTCCGCAAGATCTTTTAAAAACCCTTATAAAATCTATGCGGAACCGATTAGAATCCGTAATAAGGGCACGTGGGGGTAATACACCTTATTAAAACACAAATAAACCCTTGCATAAAGTTTGTGTCTATTGTTAAAACCAATTTTTTAATTAAACAATTTTTCCTTAAACTTCTGTTTTTTCTTCAAAAAAGGTCTTAAGGTCCTTTCCAGTACATAAACTTAAACTTAAAGATATGATCCTACGCTGTTTTAAAGTTCACGAACCAATCTAGAGGTTTCAATTTAAATCTGTATAGAAAGTTTGCATACTTGGTTAAAATATTTATTTCAAAGTCGTCTATTACTTTGATGCAGTTTATAAGTCCGTCAGTGTAGTTATAATCATGCTACGCGAAAGTTTAAATGTTAGTAAAAAAAAGGTGTTCGAAAGACTAATCAATGAACCAAAGATGATCATCGATTAAGCGATGAACCTCGTTTTGTAATAAAGATTTTCGTAGATCCATGGTTTAAACTAGGATTTTCGTCAATCCAGGTTTAGTCCAGCTTTTGGAATAAGGCGGATTATGTTCAACGATAGGCACTACAATGATTCTCATAAGATCAGCCCGAAGATAGATATGACACATACAAAGCGAGTAGAACATTGCCCGTACTCTAGCCAGATGGTATATACGGTGTTCGACGCTGAGGCCGACATGACCTGGAGACTTACCTGTTGTAATTTTGTTTAATGTTCTGGCTACATTCTTAGCAGAAAACCGAATGAGATCAGTATCTTGGCAAACTCCCCCATCGACCACCCCAGACGAGGAGGCCAGTGATGACTGCACTCTAAATTGACTAACAAACATATCAGCAATCTCGTTTGTTTACAAGATTGATTTTTAATAGATAAAATTATTTATAAAATATTACAGGGATAATAGGCATTTCTTATAAACAACTATTACTTAACACAATAGACCTTGGTTCTGTTTTTGTGAACCAGAAACCTTGTCTTTTTAGGGTTCCGTAGCCAAATTGGTAAAAACAGAACCCCTATAGTTTCGTCATTTCCGTCTGTCTGTCCGTCCGTATGTCACAGACATTTTACTCAAAGATTACCAATGAATATTGATGACATTTGGTGATAAGGTGTCTTGTAGTAGCCGCTACTTAGTTTAATAGCTAAATAATAAAAAAGTATATTTTTAGGGGGGGGGGGGGGTTTGGGCACTCGGTATATGTAACAGACGCTGATTTTTTTTTTCAGCAAACATTAACGTGTTTTCAAAAATAGGTATGTAAAACATTTTAAACTTTTTAATATACTTTTTTTAATGAATAGTTTTGGAAATAATCACTCGGATAGATGCATAAATTGTGTAGCGCTTAATAAATACTTTAAACTAAAATTGTTGTGGACATGATCGGATATACCATCATTGAGTTATTGCCGAAACACTACGATTCTCAACAAAAGGGCGTAAGTGCCATAAACATACGCTTTTCTGCTGATGCACTTATTCAAGGCTGCGGAACCCTACACCGAGCATAGTCCGACATGCTCTTGCGGTTCATTTAATTATTTAGACATCCTAATGTAGCGCCTACGCTAAATCTCTCATTACTACATAGGGACGGTCCAAAATATATTGAAGTCATTTTTATAGGCATTTCTTGCCAATTACTTTACAAATACAATAAATGCATTTTTGAAAGATAGAAAAATTTGAAATCCAGACTCAGGAATCGAACCCGAGACTTCCGTAGCCAAACCGGGGCCAGAAGCGAACCACCTATCTGGACTATGTTACAAGATCTCAAATTTGTCCATCTCTTGATGCTCGCGAATTAGGCCTTCGCAGCGCCATCTAGTCGGTATTTAAAGAAGTATCACGGCTTTTGTTATTGCTTCGTTACAGAGAGCATTTTATCAAATTAAGGCATTTCTTGCCAATTACTTCACAAATTGGCAAGAAATGTCTATAAAAAATACTGCAATATTCGGCCTGCGACATCATAATTTGTTAAAATTCTCTCTGTAACGAAGCAATAACAAAAGCCGTGATAGTTCTTTAACTACCGACTAGATGGCGCTGCGAAGGCCTAATTCGCGAGCATCAAGAGATGGACAAATTTGAGATCTTGTAACATAGTTCAGATAGGTGGTTCGCTTCTGGCCCCGGTTTGGTTACGGAAGTCTCGGGTTCGAATCCTGAGTCTGGATTTCAAATTTTTCTATCTTTCAAAAATGCAGAATATATTGGCCTGAACTAGTTACCATTTTCCTCTTTCAACAATATTTGGTCATTAGGTTTGTATACAAGAAGTTGATTTAGTCAGTCGAATCCTAGCAGGAGGTGATCAAAACATGACACGAAGTTTTTGAATAAACGATACCTTATTTTTTTATTTTTCGTGGTAGATCCTACTTTGTTTGGTGATTACCTATACATAGTTCGGTGGCGGGGTACCAACATTCATTGGCGTACCCAGGGGAGGCCGGAGGGCTTCCGGAGGAAACCACAAACCAGCCTGATGATGATTTTTTTTGCGGCCTGGGCTCTAAAAACTTAAAATTAGTTTCTCTGTCAGTTTTTATACCTTTTGTGCTGCCCATTCACGCAATGGTTATAGTAGCACGCCCCTCGTTTTTGCAATGGCGTTTGTTTGGTTGTTTTGTTTCTTAATAAAGGGCTACAAAAACCGAACTTACAAAATACTTATCCGGTCAGTTCCGTCACTCCAGCCACCCGAGACACTCCCAGAGGCTCAGCAGTCCGCTCAGACTGACAGAATGGCGTATTGGCGACCTCTTCTCTGCCTGTATGGCTGTGTGTGCAATCTATACTAATATTATAAAGCGGAAGAGTTTGTTTGTTTGCTTTGTTTGTTTGTTGGTTTAAACGCGCTAATCTCAGGAACTACTGGTCCGATTTGAAAAATTCTTTTTTTGTTGGATAGCCCATTTATCGAGGAAGGCTATAGGCTATATAACATCGCGCTACGACTAATAGGAGCGAAGTAGCGACGTGAAATGTTGCAAAAACGGGGAAAATTTACGCATACGAAGTTGCGCGGGACAGCTAGTTGGACTATAAATGTAATGTGTGTGGTGTGCAATTAATAATAATAATATCTACGGACAACTCACACAACGCTATCTGATCCCAAACTAAGCAGAGCTTGTAGTATGGAAATCAGACAACTGTTAAACATACTTATATATTTCGAAATACACAGTTAAGTAACATCCAGACACAGAAAAAACCATCGTGCTCTTCACACAAAGTTTTAGCAGCCAGGGTCACTAACTACTAGACCAACAGGCCAGTCATTGGACTGTAATTGTAGTGTATCGGTGTGTGTTAATAAACAACTGAACTCAGTGTAACCAGTGTTTTACTACACACTAAAAGGACTATACTTCAGCTTTGTTCAATCAATTATGATTTTGTAATTATCTTAATTCCTCTCATATTTTCAAAACAAAAATCTTCAAAACAAAGTTGAAAGGGTGTCAAAATAATTATGAACAAATTAAGATGGACATTTTAGCGAGTCACCATAGTGCAAAAGATTTTTCAAAATTCTGGAAAAGCATAAATAAGTTAAATCCCAAACCGTGTGCACCCGTTAGTGTGGCAGGCCAACACGAACCTACCGCTAATGCGAATTTGTTTGCAAAACATTTTAAAATTGAGTGTCAGCCTAGACAGGCGTCACAGGTGATCGATGCTGAGGGCTGCTTCACTAAACTAAGTGTTAGATTTACAGCAAACGAAGTTGCCACTGTTATCAATAAGATGGTAAGAGGTAAATCTCCAGGACACGACCATCTCAGCATCACGCATCTGCAACATGCGGGAGTACACCTGCCCCATATATTAGCAATGTTCTTCTCTCTCTGTCTAAGCCATTGTTATCTGCCCAGTGATTTAATGAGAACCATTGCTGTACCAAATATTGAAATATTTTTTATAGGCATTTCTTGCCAATTACTTTACAAATACAACAATTGTATTTTTGAAAGATAGAAAAATTTGAAGTTCAGACTCAGGAATCGAAACCGAGACTTCCGTAAAATAATAATAATAAATAAATACAATAATTAGGTTCAAAAATGCAATTATTGTATTTATTGCTGCACCAATTGCAAAAGATAAAACAGGCGACATATCTGATCTCTCCAATTATCGATCTATATCACTAGCCAATGTGATGGCGAAGGTGCTGGACGGTTTGCTTGACAGACATATGGCACCTTGCATCGATTTACATGATGCTCAGTTCGGGTTCCAACTTGGGCTATCCACTGAAAGTGCAATATTGTCTCTCAATCACACTGTTCAGTACTATACGTCTAGGAAAACACCTGTCAATGCTTGCTTCTAGGATCTCTCCAAGGCCTTTAATCTTGTGTCTTATGATTTGCTTTGGAAGAAGGTGATTGAGGGCACGAGAGTGGCGAAGGAGGTTGTGTCAGCTTGGATATTGGTATAATAATCAGAGGAACTATGTTCGATGGGCGGGTACGCTATCAGAAGGGTATAGGATGGATTGTGGGGTGAGGCAGGGGGGTTTAACTTCACCTAGACTATTTAGCCTGTATATAGAGGATTCGGTCCCGGGATCCCGAAGACTGGGATCCCGGAATCCCGATCATATTTTAGTCCCGAAAATTTCGGGATTAAATTCAATGAACCCCGGGATTTTTGGGACTAAAATATTTTTTATATAAGTCAATAAAAATGTGGGTGAAACTTGTTTACACAGCTGATTGCGTTTGTTTCTGCTAACGACCGGTGTCAGTGTAAGTACCTATGTATGTAAAATAGTGTAAAAATTACGCTTCAGATCGTGTAAGTATTGATATTTATATTGTTAATTGGTGATAAACAATTAATTTATTAAAAAAACAACAATGCATTTATGTGTATAAGTAAATATAGATGAAAAACAGCGAATGTTTATATTGTGAAATTCCACACGAGGTTATAATTTGGAGAAGGCTTATAAAAATTTATTGACGTTTCCTCCAACTTAAATCGCGCCTGAACGCGCGTTTTCCGCTGCTTTATATTTGTGCAACAAATTAAGAAGTATGCTTTCGGATGAGACGTTGGATGCGTTGTTATTTCTTAGATATTTAAATTATAGTTTTTAGTCTTATTTGATTTAAAATATGATTCCTATTAACATTGATCTCTTTTGACCAATTTTAAGAAGTTGATTTTTTTAAGTTTATTGTAAAATAAAATAAACAAACTAAGCAATAATTCATTAAACTATTTTATAAGGGCCTAGTTTGCTAATTTTATTAGAAGAAATTATAATTTTGTTTTGTTTTTGAAGATTTAAGTAAAGATTTAAAATAAAAGGTTGATTTTGATATGTTTTACTATCTTTTTGTTACCACTTTCTATTACCAATACAACCCCGGGACTATCCCGGGATCCCGGTATTAACTGTTGATAATCCCGAATCCCGGGACTAGAAAAATCGACCGGGATCGAATCCTCTACCTGTATATCAACCAGCTTATCGTAAAGCTCAGCGGTACCTATCTAGGTTGTCATCTTGACGAAATATGTGTCAATAATATTAGTTATGCCGACGATATGGTGCTGCTGACCCCATCGATTAGCGCAATGATAAGTCTGCTGAATATATGTGAAAGGTATCCCGAGGTTCATGGGCTCAAATATAATACAAAAAAGAGGGAATTGATAATATTTAAGGCCGACACTAAGCACTATCCTAACTTGCCACACTGTGCGCGTCTAGTATAAAACAAGGCGCAAAAAATAAGTACCTGGGTCATTGGGTTACGGTACGGTTTTTTAGGGGATACTGTCATAAACATCCATAGACGCGTTATTATAGTGAATACGCAGCGCGTTGCATACTGCGCTGCGTATTCACCATAATAACGCGTATCGGGTGTTGATGGGGCTGCCGCGGCACTGTAGTGCATCTAGCATGTTTGCCGAAGCACGAACAGATGGTTTTCACGCCATAATGCGCAAACGGAGCGCATCCATCATGAGCAGGGTGCGCGACAGCCCCAACAGCATACTGCTCACAGTAGCACATCGGTGGGATAGCCCGATGTTGGAATATTGGATACGCCTACATGCAAATGTCGCGCGGTGGTTGTAACATAGATATATGTACTAACATTCGTTTTTTAAAATCAGGTATACTAACAAAATAGATTGTGTCTGAAATTAAAAAAGTTATTATTATTATTATTTTAGAAAAGATTGTCTTATGAGTGCCTAGACCTGTAGGCGTACTACCTTTCTTTAAAACGAAATTCATGAGTTTTCGTTTACTTAAATTTCATAAGTTTACGGCGACTATTCTAATTATTTTTTGCATAAGCATAAGAAGTTCGAACCCATGGACGATTATGTGGAACGAGTGGATTAAAAAGATGTGCCTGGCTCTATATATATTACATTCTCATTTTTGATTAAAACTTCGTTTTCATTGAATTAGAGTAGGCCGCCTGGTTCTCGTTCAAGATTATTTTTCGTGCCTTTAAATAGAAAAATCTACACTAGTGGACGTATCTAGTGTTGAGACATAGATATAATGATGATTTTAAAGATATGGATATATTCAGCAATAATTTGGCTACATAAGAAACAAAATTACGAATTGCTATCGTAATCTCTTGAAATAATGTTTAACGTCCTTGAATTTCTGACACGTTCGCGCACAGTCTCCGTTTAAATTGTGTTCTAGAATGACACAATGAATTTCCATACAAAAATATTTGACGTATCTATTCCTTGTGTTCAATGATATTAGATAAATAAAATTCAAAATCGTCTGCATACGTTTTGTCACTAATAGTTAAACTAATTTTTAAAAAGGTAAAAAAGTAAGTCTTCGTAACAGTAAGGTTTAGATTTTAAAACGTTGTGACACAAGATACATTAAAACGAATTTTCACCTTTAAATTCACCGTTCTGCCGTAAATAATGTTATGTTTTTGAACGTGATTCTACATTCTGCCGTATCAATAATGACGTAAAATCACATTCTGTCCACGAAAATGTTAATTAATTTCTGACTGCCTTTGTTCTTGGTAAATTTAGACCTATCTATTATTATAATTGTAATGTACAAATTTCACGAGGGCGCGAGCGTGCCCGACCAAGCACAGTGTAGGATTCCGCAGCCTTTATTACAAATAAATGCACTAAATATGAAAAAATCCGATTTGAATAGTTAAACCCGCAGAATAGCGTATGTTCATGGCACATTACTTACACCTTTTGTTGAAAAGCGCAGTTTTTCGACAATAACTCAATGACAGTATATCCGTTCATGTCGAAAATTTAGTTTAAAGTATTTTCCAAGTATTTTCCATTAAAGACTTTAGTCTTTAGACATTGTGGGATCGACGATGAGAAGACTTGACGTAGCTTACCAAACGCTGCCCAACCCAACCGAATTCTCCTGTTCACCTCGTCCTCGAAGTTGTTTCTACCTAACTGCAATGACTGCCCGAGGTACACATATTTTTGAACAACTTCGAGAACGGCGCCGTGCACCGCTGTCGGTTCCGGTAGTACATGTTCATTGAACATGACCTTGGTTTTATCCAAGTTCATCCGTAGGCCGATGCGTACAGAGGAGTCAGCCAGGTCATTCAGCATCCGTTGCAGGTCCTGCAGCGTTTCCGCCATTATGACAATGTCATCTGCAAATCGCAAGTGAGAAATGTATTCACCATTGATGTTGATGCCCCGCCCTTTCCAGTGCAGCGTCTTGAACATATCCTCCATTGCATTTGTGAACAGTTTCGGGGAAATAACGTCCCCTTGCCTCACTCCTCGATGCAATGGTATAGGTTTTGTTTGCTGATTCTGTACTTGGACGGACATGGTGGCGGCTTCGTAGAGACATCTCATCACTTGGATATTAAAACACACCTATTAAAAAAAATAATTAGAAACCTTAAAATTATTTTTACCCGTTATGTATGTAATAATTATGTGCCACGCGTTGATGATTGCTGAAAAAAAAAGAACTGCTTCTGTTACATGCACGAAGTACAGTCTTTGATTAAAATGCCTGTTACATACGAACGGACCGAAAAACGGACATAGCGCAACTATGAAGGTTCCGTTTTGATGATGATGATGTACATCCCTCTAAAAATATTTACTTTTATTATTTAGCTATCTGATTTGGTGGCGGCACCAAATTTCATCAATATTAATTAAGTAGTCTTTGAGTAAAATGCCTGTGACATACGGACGGACAAACAGACAAACAGACGGACATTACGAAACTATATGGGTTTCCTTTTTGCCATTTTGGCTACGTAACCCTAAAAATCTTGGGCTTCAAAAGGCGTGACCAGCAAAATGCCCATCGAATACAATCTATCAAAATCATGCTATTTTCAACCGACTTTAAAAAGAAGGAGGTTCTCAATTCGACTGTATGCTTTTTATGTATGTTTGTTCGCCGATTACGCAAAGACGGCTGAACCGATTTGAAAGATCAGATCACGATCTGATGATGGGATCCTGGAGAAATCGAGGGAACTCTTCAAATATTAAAGGCACACCTACAGTGATTTAGGTATATTTCATAGTGATTCGTACATTTACTCTCAAAAAACACCAATTGGTGAAGGGAAACTGATGATGAAGACCACAAATGACGAGCGAACTATTCAATATTTCACGGTTTGGGATTCAATTACTTTAATATGGGATTGATCCATGCGGTCAGTTGTGGAAAGTCCCCACGAATGTCTCATTGTACCATTAGAATGATCGTAATACGACCATCCATGCGGTCAGTTGTGGAAAGTCCCCACAAGACATTAGTGGGAATTTTCCACTAGGCCGGCCCTAGGGTAGATTGAGCGGAGCGATTGTTCTATGCGAAAGGTATTTTTGGTTGTGTGAATACTAAGACCAAAGAGCGATGAAATACCATATTGTATTTTCACTTAATGAAGGTTAGGGAAAGGGATATCGACTAAATAATACCAGTTGAATATGACAAAAATCACGATCTATTTATGTAAGTAATCATTACAAAAATAAAATTAGATATAAAGAAAATAATTGTATTTATACCACACAATCAAAGTGTAAAATAGATAATTTTACAAATAGCGAAAATATTAACAAACTGATAAGAATCACACGCTCCGGCTAATTGCTTTTTTTTTTAAGTCGGTGCCAATTTTTAAAATTCTGACATACATTTTTTTTTTTTTCTTAAACATGGTTGAACTTTTTTCTTTCTCCATTCGTTCATTCGATCCAGTCTAGGAGGACTATGTGCATGGCCATTAATGTATAGACCTGGACCGTGCCATACCTTTCAAATTAAAAGTAAATATTGCCTGGAAAGCATGAAAGAGAGAAAAAACTCGTGCGGCCCTGTTTCTTTGACAGGTATTGTTCACAAAATAGCGTTGTCTCTTTCTAGAGATGTCAATTTTGTGAGGCTATGGTGCAGTCCTGGTCTCTACATCAATGTAGTACCTAGGTACTACCTTCAACTACTACTACCTACCTACTACATATAAAAGGTATTATTTCATTAGTTTAAGTTAACTTTTGAAGTCGATTTTTTTTTTACTTCGTTATATTTCATAATTGTTAAAAAATATTGTTTATACTCTTCACTATTTGACGAAGGGTTTGATATATTTTTCCTTTGAAATTTCCTTAAAAATGTAAGCAAGGTCGTTTTATTTACAGGTTTTCGTTCATATCTTCCAAATTACATGGTTTTGATTTTGATAAAACACATGGAGCGTGGTCCGACATGCTCTTGCCCGGGTTTTCAAGTGTATTAAAAAGGTAACAAAGAAGGTCAAAATTGCATAGATCTTTGACATCTATTGACGCAGTTTTCTTATATTGAGAAAGTGCTAAGCACAATACAAAAAAACCCTTACCATTTTAACGGTTTTAAACGAATTACCTGTCAAAATAGGTCAATGTTCAAATTGCTCGATAGTACAAGCTCTCAATTCTAGCACCATAATATACACATGCCGCATAACGTCGTATGATCTTATTGATCACATGTTTTTTGTTATATCAGGCTTAAGAAAAGAAATGTTTGCTTGTTTGTTTGAATGCGTTAATCTCTGATGATACCAGACTTAGTGTGAAGGTAGCTTGAAGATTGAGGCTCTGTATAAACTGCATTATTATAATGTTTAAAGTAAGACTGTCTTTCCGGAGAACTACAAGGCACTATGGCAGTAAGAGGTTTAGTCAATCATGATCTGCAGGTGAGTGGATCCAAGCTGACCTTTGGGGCTCTCAGTAAACTGTATGTTGCGAGCCCAAGCCTGGCATCTGATGTTTATTATGTGATGCACTGAAATCAATTAAAAAACACCGTTAGTGCATATGTTGTATGAACAGATGGATGGAAGCCTTGAATGGAACTTGTGTCCGATAGCCGGCAGGCTCTATAATAATGTCTGCATTGTTATAAGTGTTATATCAGACACATAAAATGAACGTCATGATAAGTAGAATTATGTTTTAAGAAATCTTGCTCATAACGAGATTTTGATGAGGAGCGACACAAGTATTTGAGGGGTGCTATGCTGATGCTGTGATGGATAAATTTAAAAAATCCCATTGCCATGACGACATATTGCAGACTATCGCATATCTTTAGTACCTTTAGGAAGTACTCACAAGTAGGATTAGTCAGTTGCACGGCAACCAAAGGGCTGAGGTATCCAGGAGTGTTGTCATACGGGAAGTAGGTCTCAGGTAGACCAGGGTACGGCCAGTACTTGACAGGACCTAGCGCTTCCACGTCCGCTGGACGCTCTCCTTTGCACGACACCCACACTTTGCGGCGCTGGAAGATTTAATTAAGAAATGACAAGACAACTAGAAGAAATTAATGAAATAAAGATACTTAGTTATTTGTGACCAACGACGAATTTAGATTTTGGTCTTTCGAAATATACATCAAGTTTTTTGTATTTATGAAGACGTCTTTAAATTTTGAGTTTGAATTTTTATAGCGGCCATAATGGGTTACACATTCTGCGAAAAATTTAACCACACACGCACACACACACTATGACAGAACGAAAGGACGGTCAGACAACGGAGTCTGGTACCTTTGGGTACGGAACCTTTAAAAAGATTTTTTTGCACTAGTTATTATTACCCATAAGCACTTACTTGTTGTGGAGTTGCATGATTGATATGATTGGTAATGTCAGATGGCATTTCTGCTGGCAGGTCCGCAGGGTCGTCGTAGATGTCCGGATTCCAATCAATTAACTGGAATAATATAATAACAATGTTTTACCATTTGCAGTTTATAGCGGGATGCTACTATAACGTTACTATAACGTGAATCAAATAAGAGACGAGATCTTAAGTTAGTTATTGACTGTTTATTGACTCACTGGACTGACTAATTCTATTTATCAATATTCGCCCTTATATACTTATATACTAAAAACAATACAAATAGTGGAGTCTTAGACTTGCTAAGCTAGCCGAACATGTACGTTTGTTTTAGCATTAACTTCCTCATATTTATAATTTATATAAATAATATTATTGTTTATTTAATCACGTAAAATTTAATTCCTACATTCCTATGATTACACGCCATAGTTATTCCGCCTTTAAAAAACATATATTGGCTTCGTAACATCAATCTCCTTCGAAGTCCGGAGATTGATTTTTACTTGATGAGGCAGCTTTCGTTTCTTTCTTGAGTGCTAATGCCAGTGGAGAGTAGTTCCAGTGAGTTGGAACTGATTTCCGCAAGTTTCAGTGAGTCGGAACTGATATCCTTCTAACCCAGTGAGTCAGGTGGTATCTATGGTGCTGCGTAGTGGCTGGCTGCTACGTTGACGAGAGACTTTTGCTGCTTATAATGACCGTAGGTGCAGTGTACTGTTGCCTAGACACTGTTGAGGCCATAGGGATGACCATTCTGAAGCAATTGCTGCGGGCGTACAATATCCCTGTAGAAGCTGGATCAGGCTGGCTGCGACTCGATGACTTCGACTTGCTTACTGCTTTGAGAGTGACGGTGCTTGTGGCGACGATAATGCGGCTGCTGCTGCTGTTGAGTATCCAGTATCTTGTCGATAACTGATACTTATTTCAAATAAAATAGCTGCTTCCATTTGGGGTCACCATTATTTAATATAGTCCATTGTTTAATGTTAATGCGTCCATTTGTGGCGTATACTTTGTGACAATATCGTCTAAAAATTAATAATCACTTTATACAATTTTATAAGCTACTTGTCTTAATCGCGTAAATATTTTATTTTAAGGCTAAATACCTTTGCTTATTGCCTGATGTTTCGACCGTATTGCAACGGCCGTGGTCACGGGTAGACTACGGTAGACGGGTGGTCAATCTACCCGTGACCACGGCGTATAAGACGTTATCACGTCAAAAACCTGAAGACGACCCAGGTTTACATACCTTATTCAAGTTGATGATGATACACGGTGTTCTGTTGGTGTAGCCGTAGTTGTTCTCAGTAGAGCAAGGGCCGAGATTGCGGAAGTCGAAGTAGCAAACATAGTTTCGTGGAGGCTTCTCGTCATCGCAGATAAACTGGTTCTCTCCCCCGTTGATTAACAGGCTTCTGTTGTAGTAGGCTGGAAGATGAAAATAACTATAAAAAGTCCACCTTAACGATTTCTGTCCAATTTGATCAAACACTAGCCAAATACGCACATGATATAACATTGGACAGGTGACTGCGACAATGCGCTCTACCTTCTATGCCCTCACTCTCATAAATCCGGTTAGATGGAAAGATATTACCAGCGGGACTGAAGTAACTAGTAGTGTAGTAAGTAGTAAGTAAGTAGTGTAGTAGTAAGTGCAACATTCTTATTCTTATTTATAGTTCCGTAGCTGCCCAGCGCAATAATGCGCTATAAGAAGTGGGTTTTCTTTTGTTTTTGTTTCTGACTACTAACAACTTTACATGTAATAAATAATTTTCAATGGAATTGTACGAAAATTTTGTTACTTCTCTCTTGGTCGGCTCTTACTCGTAAACATGTAAGGCCTAGCTGTGATAGTTTTCCTGTTAATTTCATTTTATATATACCCAAAATTTTTTTACATCTTCAAAAACAACTATTTAGGGGGAGGGGATACTTGACTCTAAAATATATTTTCACTGAAAAGCTTAATATTTCTAAATGTTATTCACAACCCTGTAAGTATTTTTAAAGACCTATCCAATGACACCCCACACGATGGGGTAGCTGAGAAAAACGGTCACTCATCTATGTATATGTTGTAACGTTGTTTAACCTCGCTGATCTCCCGATCAGGTTGATCCTCACTAAAGGACGGACTCTCACCTCGTGTCGAAATTCTGTTCGAAAAATTGACAGATAAGAAAGTGCTCGTGAAAGTTTAGCCATTAGATCGTCATTTTTATTGCATGTGGCGTGAAATTGAACTAAATTAGATTATACGAGTACCTACTGGAGACCGGAGGGTGGAGAACTTAGATTTGCTTTTATTTCAAAATGTATAATCTGATTTAGTTCACGAACCAAGGTACTCACGGGCTAATAACTCGTCGATGTTGTCAACATATTTATTTACTTGCGTAGCGTTATCAGCGTTGTACCAGATGAGAGCTCCTTCCTCGACGATCATAGGTCTGTGGCTCATGCCGGGAGTTGCACCTGCGAATTATATTTAGAACAGTCATGGAAATACCCCTGGAAAAAAGATCCTGGGTACGCCCATGTATTAGTAATTATAAAACTGAACAGAACGGAAATGGTTCGAATTGAAAAAAATATTTTAGTGTTAAGACGAAGAGAAGTTAGACAACCCTTTTATTGAGCCATAATAATAACATACTACCTACGACTAATAGAAACGCACCATAAATGAAATATGTTGCAAAAAATGGAGAAAATTCAACGTAGACGAAGTACGCCTAAGATTAAACAAATTATTGTGCTATAGAATAGAATAGCGCCGAATTATATTATAGTTTAAGCCATGTTGAACATCGCCCAAAGTACTAGTATAGTATTATATTATCTGTGCCCAAAGCTAACTCGCTTAATACTAATGTCCGGTCTCGCAATCGTGAGGTCGCGGGTTCGAATCCTACCCATTATACTACCGATGAATACTAGCATTATGAACTACTCCTAACACAAGCCATTGAGCTTAGCGGGAGGGGTTAACAGGATTGCTAGTAATGTGGGACCAAAATTGTACATTGCTAGTTATCGTTAAAAAAACGCTTAACGCTTGCTACAAGCCTAGTTTATAATAAAACGAATTGATATTAATTTAAAGTTTTGACTTACGGCCTTATACAGGGGAGTAATCACTTATGCGCGTTTATGCTGGGTCTGCAAGCGGACTGGCGGCAATGCCATATATACCTATGTAGTAGCGTTTAGCGACTCCTTCGACGTGGACGTATTCAGGCAAAGAGTTATCCAAAGTATTTTCTTTGCCTCGAAAGCAGTTAATTTTCTAAGCAAGATATTTTGAATTCGAGGGGAAAAGTGTATGATGTGAATAAAGAGCAATAAATATAGGCAGGTATTTAAGATTTCTGTGATTTATACAGAGAATATATGTGTGTATTATATGAGTACACAAAATTGCTTTTTGTAATTTTTAAAATTTTTATGCTAATTTGATACATATAAATTAAATGTAAATTTTAATGCAGCATCATCAAAAATCTGTGTTTAACGGTACCGTCGGAGGAGACGTGGACATAGCCTTGAAAGATCTAGTTTATTTTAAAGATAAATTTAAATCATTTAGCAATTATAGTTAAATTCTAGTAAATGCGATGTTTTCCTTACAGATAAGGTTGATAGAACTACAGTTTTTTCAAAATTCTATTCTTTGGCTTCAAATGTAATAGAGCTCTCAGGTCCACTCAACTATTTAAACATTTGCTTTTAGAAAAAATGGACAAAGTTATCGACCTACAAACTCTTTTCCAGTGGTCAAGTTTGAACGGATTAGTACTTAACCCTATTAAAAGTGCGTTTACTATATGCAGGACCGAAGCCCAAGTAAGTTCCATCAAATCCCATAACCCTGATAAAAATAAATTATTGTTCAGTTCACAATATAGTTTAGGGGCCGTGTCACTTTAATAAAACGGTGAATGCTATTCATAGAGTACAGAATGAGATCCCAAAATGGCACCACATTATATCTCATTTAATAGAGGAGATTCGGGGCATGGACAGCCAGCGTACTTTAAAACTCGCATGTCTAATCAATTCCCTATGTAAACATAAAACGCCTAACTATTTATTCAATAAACTGGAATGGATATCTGATACGTCTGCGTATGACATTAGGTCACGGAATCGCCTATTGCTCATGCCCAGGCACACCTTATCTAAGACCAGAGGACGCTTCAAGATCGCCTCTTCTAAGTTTACCTCCACTTAAATTACTTTTATCTCACACATCCTTTAAAGCGCATTGCTTTAAGTGGCTTATATTGAAGCGTTCATAGGATTTTGGGAGCTCTCAGCCTACCTAAAATTTAATTTTATATTATTATATTCCACACTTCTTTTAATGTGAACCTGATATAAATACACTCTACAGGTAATCATCCTTACTATGTAATCATTGTCATTAATCTATTTAAATGTAATCTTTGTAACTAAAGTCAGTCGTGGTCAGGGATTCCCTTTTAACAATTCTTTATCCATAATAATAAGAATCAGAATATGTCCATTTATAAGATATAATAAAATTAGCTCTCAATGAGTGCAGACGTATTGTTCATTTAGTAAAATTAATAAATGATTAATTGCTGAATCGTGTCCTAGTTTCAAGTAATAACGTAATCTGTACATATGTGCTAAGTGTTAAATATCGGACCAATGTTTAGTGTGCAATACACTGCAATATAATGGATGATAGTCCATTAAACTGGGGCGGCAGGACGGCTTGCTCCCCTTCTCCTGCACCTGCGCCGGCATCCCGATCACTGGAAGTCATCTCGACACCGGAAATTCAAAACTGGATGACAGGGATAGAACAGCAACTTAATGAGATATGCGCTATTTCGTCGGAAGGAAAATTGAACAACGAGCAGAAATTAAGGATCAGTAATTTATGTCGGAAGGTGAGTCATGGCACATCGCAGTTAGTAGTGCAGTATCAATCTGTCAAGGCGAAAGCAATCCAAGCCCACACTTACATAAATACTCTACGCGACCAACTCGACCTGTCCCAAGACCTAAAAGACCTTAAAACGAGCATTGAAGATTCTCCAAAACTGACTACGACAGGCTCTTTCGCTGACATGGTCAAAAAAGGAGTCAACAACTTTGTGCAGCCAATGAACCTGAGCTCAGTGGCTATCTACCCTAATGACAAGATGAAGTCCAGTGAGGAGACAAAAACACTTGTTCAAAAAATTATCTGCCCTGAACAAATGAGACTGCAGGTTAGAGGTGTGCGCGGGACAAAGAATGGCGGTGTTATAATCAGCACAGACACTAAGGCAGACATCGACAAACTAAAACAAT
Organism: Herminia tarsipennalis; assembly: GCA_945859575.2. Classification (NCBI taxonomy): domain Eukaryota; kingdom Metazoa; phylum Arthropoda; class Insecta; order Lepidoptera; family Erebidae; genus Herminia; species Herminia tarsipennalis. The sequence continues at coordinate 25,875,775 of OX243841.2, read as the reverse complement.
CGGTGCAAATAAAGGATTCAGGCCTTAGGATCGACGAGCCACTTAAACGGAAGCCGAGAGTTGTAGTCATCGGAGTGCCCTCATCTATGCAAGAAAAGGAAGTTTTTACTTGCTTATACCACCAGAATCTTGCCGATAAACTGCACGATATGAAACTGGAGAAGTTTATGACATCCATCAGACTAAGTCATAAGTCAGGAAAAAAGGACTCCGATTCTTGCAACTACATTATAGAAGTGACAACAGACGTACGTAAAGCCCTCATAACGAAAGACAGAGTCTTTGTGAATTGGTCTTCTTGCCCTGTAAGAGACTTTACCTTAGTCACACGCTGCTATAAATGTCAGCAGTACGGTCATGCAGCCAAGTCATGTCGGGAGCCAACCTATATCTGTGGCCACTGTGGCGATCAAGGACACTCAATAAAGGACTGCACGAAGAAGACAGAGGAGTCAAAATGCGCTACATGCTTTCATTTTAAAAAACCTAGCAACCATAAGACCGGTGCCGCTGATTGCCCTGCAAAAATAATGGCTGAAAGGAGGTATATTAACTCTATTGACTATGGAGGCGCCTAAGAGCGCCGTTAACTGTGAGTTTATTTGACCTGTAATTTATTTATTTTTTAGTCTATATTTTAGTTTTACTGATAGTTTAATGAATACTTTTATTAGCGAATTAGATAATTTCTCGGTATCTGAGTCCAAAATCTGTGACGTTGAAAACTGCAAACAGCTTATCTCCTCCCACAGCAATCCACTAACAATACTAACACAAAATATACGCAGTGTTTATAAGAATTTTGACGATTTCATTATTTTTCAACAAAGACTTAACTTAAATTGTGATATTATAGTTTTAACAGAATGTTGGCTTGCTCAGCAATATAATTTACCGCAATTAGCGCAATACAATATACACAAGAGCGATACAATTTATAATCAAAACGACGGGCTAATAGTTTATACAAAAAATCTCCTTAATGTATCCGTCGAAGAACCTAATATTCAAGATTGTAACAAATTATTACTTAAAATCGGATTGGAATTTGCAATACTAGCAATATACAGGCCTCCTTCTTTTAGAAACATTAGCAGTTTTATTAATTCTTTAAATACGACCTTACAAAGTTTATCATCCTACAAAAATATAATTTTGATTGGAGACATTAATATAAATATCCATCCAGAAAGCTTAGACACCACCGCGCAGGAGTACCTCAATTTATGTTCCTTTCATGGCATGCTACCCGCACATACGCTACCTACACACCAAAGCGGTTCTTGCTTAGACCATATCATACTTAAATCAAATTTTCCTTCAATCGCACTTGTTACTAATTCCACAATAACCGATCACAATGCTGCCCTACTTAGCTTAGATTGTAAATTACCTAAGCAAAATATCGCACGTACAATTTGTAAATTAAATATGAAAAAATTTGAAGACGATTTATGCAACGTCAGCTTTGACCCAGTCTACAATTCCGACGACCCGCAATCATGTATGTTATATGTAATTGAAAAAGTGCAAAATGCTATGCAGAAAAATACTTCGTATATTCGATTGTGCAACAAAAATTACAACTTAAAACCATGGATAACAACAGGTCTTATTCGCTGCATGAAACACCGAGATAAACTGCATCAAAGGTCTAAAGCCCATCCAGATAATTTTATGTTGCAAGTTTCATACAAAAGATATCGGAACTTTTGTAACGATCTTTTAAAAAAACTTAAGATAAACTACAACAAAAACGCACTAGAAAAGGCAAGTAACAACAGTAAAAAAATCTGGCAGCATATTAAAAACGTAACACATACACAAAAACAACATAAGTCGTCTTTAGATTTATTACAAGCACAGTCATCACATTTAACTTCTGCCAATATTGCAAATAACTTCTTTGTGAACATCGGCAAATGTTTGGCCGAGAAAGTTCAAGTTCAATCATATTACGATACAAGGGCATGTGCTTCGGATAATACTACTTTAGAGTCTTTTGTATTATTAGATACTGACGAACAGGAGGTAGATACTATAATAATGGGCCTTAAAGAAGACTGTGCAGTCGGTTGGGACAATATATCAAATAAAATTATTAAACAGTTCAAGCATATTTTGGTGCCTCCATTGACCTATATTTTCCGCTTATGTTTATCCACAGGACATTTTCCCAAGTGTCTTAAAAAAGCTGTTGTCGTTCCTGTCCATAAATCAGGTAGCAAAAGTCTAGTCACAAATTACAGACCTATTTCTCTACTACCTTGTATGTCCAAAATATTGGAAAAGATAATGAACAAAAGACTAATACATTATTTGGAAAATAAATCCATTCTGGCAAAAACACAGTTTGGATTTAGAGCTAAAATGTCGACTGCCGATGCCGTACATCACCTGACTGACCATCTAGCACAAGAACTTGACAAGGGTAACCACACAGTGGGAATTTTCCTGGACCTCGCGAAAGCTTTTGACACAGTTTCCATCCCGATCCTATTGCGTAAGCTTGAAAGTATAGGTATAAGAGGCGTTCAACTTAAACTTTTTACTAGTTATTTAAAAGAGCGGACTCAATGCGTGAGGATTGGTAATATATTGAGTAATGATGAGAATAATACGGCTTTTGGAGTTCCCCAAGGAAGTATTTTAGGCCCTAGCCTTTTCTTAATTTATATAAATGACTTGTGTAACCTGAAGTTAGACCATGGCATAATCGTATCGTATGCTGACGACACAGCTCTTCTTTTTTCAGCTAGCTCTGAAAACAAAGCTTACATGCATGCGCAATATGGGTTTAACAGAGTTAACGAATGGCTTCAGCACAATTTACTAACACTAAATGCGGAAAAAACAAATTTTATCTGTTTTTCAATGCGCAAAGTCCCGAAAACACAAACTACCCCAACATTATTTGCTCATTATTGCAGAATCACCACTGAGACTGAATGCACTTGTCCCGCCATTAAAAGTACAAATAAAATAAAATACCTGGGTGTTATTTTAGATGAAACCCTTACATTTAAATACCACATAGAAGCTTTAAATAACAGAATCCGTAAGTTAATATTTGTTTTTAAAAAGTTGCGTTATATTGCAGATTCTCAACTAACTAAGCAAGTTTATTTTGCCCTATGCCAGTCACTATTAACTTACTGTATTACCACTTGGGGTGGCGCTGGTAAAACATTGTTATTAACAATTGAGAGAGCACAGAGAGCTATCCTCAAAGTTTCTACGTTCCGCCCTTTTCTTTATCCCACTAACCTACTCTACCAATCTTGTGAAGTACTAACAGTTCGACAATTATTTATTATGGACATAGTAACAAAGCAGCACACTTGTCTCCCCTTCAGCACTGCATACATTAATAAACGAAGAAAAGATATAGTTTGCAATAGAGAAATAGCAATAAAACATGCTTTCACTGCCAAGTTCTTCATCTTCCTAGGACCGCTTCTTTATAATAGGCTAAATGCGATTGCAAATATTTATTCCATGACCCTAGGAAATTGTAAGAAGAAGCTTAAGGAAGTCCTCCAAAATATGTCTTACGAAGATACAGAGAAATTATTAATTGTACTCAAATAAATATAGTTTTTATTATATTAATATTAATTAATTTAATTAAGAAACTAATTATTTACAGCTTTCGTTTCATTGATTTATATGTACATATAGTGTTGTCTAAATATTATATCTTTATTCTTTAAAACTCACTCATAGTTAATTTTTACTTTTAAATGTTTTAAAATGTGATTATAGTTGTTTTTAGGCACTAATCGCCTGAAACACAGGTTTTCCTAGTTCAGGCATAAGTATTAAGCTAGATATTTAAGTAAACATTTGTAATAATTGTAATATCTTGTTATCTTCTGTATATGGAATAAATAAATTGAATTGAAAAAAAAAAAAAAAAAAAAAAAAAAAAAAAAAAAAAAAAAAAATTGAAAAAATAAAATTGAATTTGTAATTGCTTAGAATATTAAATCCTAGGAAATTAATACAAAGAAGAAAATGTTTACAAGGACAACAGCTAACGTCTCATAGTAAGGAAATGTACTCGTATGTAATATTATATCTCGTCTCGCTGGTAAACTCAGCTCGGCTGCTTACGCTGTTAGGAAGGTACGTGAACTTACAGACGTTGACATTGCCAGATTTGTTTATTTTAGCTATTTTTATAGCGTTATGTCATATGGGATATTACTTTGGGGCAGAGCCGCTGATATCGAAAGTATTTTTATACTAAAGAAAAGATCAGTTCGTGCAATATATCAGCTTGGAGCTAGGGTTTCACTAAGGGAAAATTTTAAGGAATTAGGTGTACTAACTGTTACCTCGCAATATATATATACCAATATATTACATGCGTGACAAAATATCCAACAGTTTAGTAAAAATATACAATAATATAAATACTAGAAATAATATTCATTTATTTATTTCACTTCGGATAACCAACAGCTACAACATGTGTGGAAGAAAATGATAGAATACAAACAAAAAGCCAATTACAGATCTTCACATATAAATATAATAATATCTAATAACATGTTGGGACAACTCACACAACGCTATCTGATCCCAAACTAAGCAGAGCTTGTATCATGGGAACCAGACAAATGATAAACATACTTATATATTGAAGTCATTTTTATAGGCATTTCTTGCCAATTACTTTACAAATACAATAATTGCATTTTTGAAAGATTTGAAATCCAGGTTCGACCCCGAGACTTCCGTAGCCAAACCGGGGCCAGAAGCGAACCACCTATCTGGACTATGTTACTAGATCTCAATTTTTTCTATCCCTTGATGCTCGCGAGTTGGGCCCTCGCAGCGCCATCTAGTCGGTAGTTAAAGAACTATCGCGGCTTTTGTTATTGCTTCGTTACAAAGAGCATTTTAACAAATTATGATGTCGCAGGCCAAATATTGAAGTAATTTTTTCAAAAATGCTATGCTTATATATATGCTATACATATTATAGATAAATAACACCCAGACACAGAAGTAACCATCGTGCTCATCACACAAAGTTTTATCCTGGGTAGGGTTCGAACCCACGACCTCCGGCTTAGCAGCCAGGGTCACTAACCACTAGACCAACAGGCCAGTCAAATAGGCATAAATTAATGTGTGTTCCTTACCATCGTCTTCATCCATAGTTCACTCATGGGACTTGGTATCCGTTTTTACAATAAGCTCTCTGTTCATATTCTGAATTTACCATTAAATTCATTCAAATCTAAAATTAAGAACGACCTTTTTCATTAAGCTTATTATTGTATAGATGATTATTTAAACGACAAAAACACATGGTCGTCACACTCACACAGGAGTTATGGATTTTAAATTGTATACCTAATTCTAAATTATTTTTGAATTTTCATATTTTCTAATTATACTTCGTTTTTCATTCTTTTTTTTTAAATTGTATAAACTGGTTACTTGAATATACAGTTTACGGACTATGGTTATTGCTTGCGTATGGTAGTTTCATGGTATAATGGTTGCAGCACCTTACTGGCTTTACTGTATACATACATAAAAAAGTGGCCATGAGTTTTTTTTGCCAAGTTCGTTTCACACGGCTTTACTCTTGCGAACTTAGCATTAAATGTAGAATCATTCTATTCCGAATGTTGTCTGACGTTCATAAGGGTTGCATTTGTAATCTAAATTAATAAAGTATTTTGACTTTTTGACCGAGTTTGGCTACTTGCGTCCTTTACCTGTTCATCGGGGCGACCTCAGCGTTTGCAAAATTTCTGACGTAAGTTTACCAGCGTTTCTGTCTTCGATCCACAGCTCCGAAGAATTAACCAGGAATATTTTGAAACCTACGCTGGGTAATTCTGAAGCGATGTGTAAAACTGAAGTCTTAACGATTGTAAAATGGCTTGCCCTAACATTAACTTGGGATAATATGCTTAGAGAACATTTAATTAGCACATCATCGAACGCTGCAGAGCGCGCTCGCCTGTTGGCAGTGGGAGAATGTGTGTTTCTCCGCATTCATGTCACTGTGAAGAACTGGTCACCGGCCTAGGACACCACGGGCTATCAGGTAGTAAGGGCGCAGGCCATACATCTTGGCACGCTAATCTAAACGACATAATATGTCGGGCTCTTGTCACCGCCGACGTTGCAGCCATGCTTGAGCCAAATGGCTTGGCACGCGACTATGGCATGAAACCGGATGGTATGACATTGCTGCTATGGAGGATGGGGAGGTCATTGGTGTGGGACGCAACTTGTGTCGTCAAGAGTGGTCAATTTAGCGAAGTTATAGCGCAGTCCAAGTCTTTAAGTCAATGAAAATGAGCCTAAAATCTATCCGGATAAATCCAGATGATACGAATATTACGGATACTAGTTATAAAATTGTGAATTTACTCTCAAAAAGCACCATATAGTGAAGTGGAACTGATGGTGAAGACCAGCGGAACTACTCATTAATATGTTGGAGAATTATTAAATTGCTGGTTGAGTTCCGTAGACCTGACTTCTGTTTTGATTTACTATCAAGTCTATTGACTCATTTCAATGTGGCCGCCGCAAGATGGCGTGACTTTAGTTTGACATTTATTTTGACTTTAGTTTGACGCTAATAACTCACACAGCTACCCTGGCACATCGACAAATATATATTTTGGCTTGCGATTCGAATATTTAATATGGTTCACTTATAATGGATAGACATAACACCCTGTAATGGAGCTGATAGTCATGTATTAGAGGAATTTCTCAAAAATAACGGCCCTACATCTAGAAAAGAAATATTTTGTAAAAGCAAATGAGCAGATATGACCACATTAAAGTAAAAAATTTAAACACTTTTACAAAAAAAAATTGCCGACTTTAAAACCTTATCTTTTACTAAAAGTTTTCATTCATAATATTTGTAAATTTTAAGTAAGTTAAGAGATATGGGTGCCAGTCAGTCACGATTGAGTGAGACTTTTGAATGGTTACTTTTACAAATTAATGGCTCTATTTACAATGGTTTGGAAACTTTTACTAAAGGTTGACGCGGTCAAAACTAAAATTGGACTTACAAGTCCCTCAATGGGAACGTGAGCCTTTAAAATTATGTTTTTTTTTTTGCTAAATACTCGTTATTCAGATTCAATTCTCGTTTTTTCTAAATACTCATGATTTAACTTATTTATAATATAATTTGCTTGGTGTATAGTATATTATATCGCAGCACCTTACCCCCATATCAAGTTTATAAACATTCAAACATTGTAAAATTGGCAATTTGAAAAGAGTGGCCTATTGCCAGGTTCTTTTCTCCGGCTTTACCTATTGTTTGCGAACTTGGCATTACATGTACATGTAGAATCCCACCGTATCACAAGTGTTGTTTGGCATCCTAAGTGATTGAAGAATTTTGAATGTATTTATCTGATTACTTACCAGTTTCAGGCTCAGATGTACTGCTATCATCATAGCCCATTGCGTTCGTCACATTCTTATAACAGAAGTACGGCAAACGAGACAAGCACGACACCACGTCAATACTGAGTTGAGTCATACACAGACAGTCGCCTCTGCTTGGGTCTAATTGCTCAATGGTATTTAGCACTTCATTGGGCATCTCGTCCACGGGAATACCTGAAAAGTTACCTTTAAGTTAATGAAGATCAAACACAAATATTACTATACTTTACATATAGTCCTAGGCATACATAAAAGGTAAATTTGATATTTGCCATAAAATTCGCACCGTGGTCATACGACAAAGAATCAAAGTTACTGACACAGCACGAAGATTAAGACTACCCTAAAGGGGCAATGGGCTGGTCATATTTGCCAAATGACCAATGGCTGATGGAACAAACGAGTCCTAGAGCGGAGACCGCGACTCAGTAAACGTAACTTAAGTTGACCCCTAGCCAGATGGACCGTCGACCTAAAAAGGTCACTGGGATGAATTGGATGAGGAAGGCGGAAGACCGGGAGTTGTAGCGTTAATAAGAGGCCCATGTTCAGCGCATAACCGATACAGGTTGATTCATTAATTACTAGTATACACACTGACCTTCCCGAGACACAAACTGTGTAGGCAGACCGAAATTGTGACCCGCCTTTATGCCTATAAAGAAGGCAGTGGTATGATTGTTGATGCCGATGACGGTCTTCATTTCCTCGAACAGCTCCGCGTCTGTAGGTGACGCCAGTGTTGCTCCTGCAATACATGTATTAATAAGTATATCAATACTTGATTAATAAATAATATCTACCTAAAAAATATTAGATACAATTTATAATCATCTAACCGATCTAACAAAAATAAACCGGGCAAGAGCATGTCGAACCGTGCTCAGTGTAGGATTCCGCAGCAGTTATTAACAATAAATGCACTACATATGAAAAAATCCAATACGGCCTTGTGTTGAGAAACGCAGTTTTTCTGCAATAATTCAATGACTATCGGTTTACAACCGATCATGACGAAAATAATTTTAGTTAAAAGTTTTTACTAAGCGCTACCGCGATTTTTTATTTTTGTTTATTAAACACTAGCTGCGTGCCCCGGCTTCGCACGGATCTTTTACATTGATTTACATTATTGCAATTTTCCTAGTGATATCTATTTTTTTGACAATAACATATAGCCTATGTTCATATACTCCCTAATAATGTAGCTTTCTAATAGCGAAAGAATTTTTAAAATCGTTTCAGTAGTTTTTAAGTTTATTAGTTACATAGAAAAAAAAACAGCGGCACTCGGAGACTGCCGCGGTAAAGCTATTACTTAGCATTTTTTTATCAACTAAAAAAACAACAAAAAAAAATATTTTAATAAAAAAAATATATTTAAGTAAAATAATTTAAAAAAACTAAAAAGTATCACCGCTGTACCGGTCTGTTAGGTTATTTTCGTTACGGAATTTCTTGATTCGGTGCCTGCACAAAAAAGATGGAAACAAGGTCCTCTACATAATTATATAATTTCATGCCATCGGAGGCACTTCACTAAGTTCATCGAGATTCATTAATGCCTCCGACTTGCTGACTGCCTTATTATTTTATTTAATACTTTTTAGTAGTTGTATTATGAAACGAATGTAACAACTAACTTAACTAACTTATAACACAGCTATTGTCAAGTGTTACAGTACAATATCTTTGTGCTGTATCTACAATCTACATCACAATCTTATGTTCCTTATCGCACGTTCAGTATCTATTAAATGTTTCTACTATCTGTTATCAACACGAAGTCGTTAGTATATAAGATGCACCTTTGGATAATTATAACTAGACTATACTACATCTTTTGTCTCATTTATACCTAATCATATACTGCCAAGAAGTTTGGCAAATTGGTTACCCCGACGAACGAATACGCAGCAAGAAACATGGCACAATCACCGTGCAAGGCGAACATAAATCAGCAAGGAACACTTGAAGTAGCTGCTGGCACCTCGGTTTTATCCCGCATTCCGGAATTTTGGAAAGACCAACCAAGATTATGGTTCACGCAACTAGAAGCCATATTAGCACCACAGAAGCAAGGAGACGAATACAAATACTGTACAGTAATAGCAAAGTTATCCAAGGAAGAAATACTACAAGTTAGTGACCTAATCACTTCACCACCGACTACAGATAAATACAAAAACATCAAGGAACGTTTAATTGATTGTTACGAAGAAACAGAACAGCGACAGTTTCAAAAATTAATATCAGAGACAGAACTCGGTGATCAAAAACCTTCGAAGTTATTACGTCAAATGCGAGTCCTCGGGAGAGACAAATTAAGTGACGAAACAATTAAACTACTATGGTTCAGACTTTTACCAACATCAGTTACTACGGTTCTAGCAGTTACGGAAGACATGGAAATTGACAAACTGAGCCAAATTGCAGACAAAATAATAATGAATTCAAAAGTAACCGAAATATCAGCTGTTAGCAACGACACTTCAAACGACAACAATACAGCATGCATTTTAGCCCAGCTAGCAAAATTACAGATAGATATTGACGCAATTCAGCAAGGTCAATATGGCTATCGACCCAACACGCACAATCATTTCAAGAAACGTCAACAATTCCCGATTATGAGGCCGAGAACAAACTATAGAGGAGCAAATCGATTTTGTTACTACCACGAAAGATTCGGAAAATATGCAAAGAACTGCATTAAACCATGCGGTTGGAAACCAATGACTTACGTACGGAACCAGGGAAACGAATAAGAGCACAGACAACGGCGAAACTCTGTGCAATCCACCCATCCAATCGCCTCACCATTACCGACCGAAAAAGTGGTATGAAGTTTTTGATTGACACGGGCGCAAATATTTCAGTCATTAGCAAGCAACAGAGACATTCAATTTTACAAAATGAACAATACACACTATACGCTGCAAATGGGACTAAAATTAGGACTTACGGCGAGAAGACGCTTACCTTGAATTTAGGACTACAACGATGTTATAAATGGAATTTTGTAATCGCCGATGTTACACAACCAATAATTGGAGCAGATTTTCTAGAGCACTATAAACTATTAGTCGACATAGCAGGTCGCAAACTTATCGACAAAGTTACAGAGCTGACAACGCATGTAACTTCGGAAAAAGCGACACAACAAACAATTCGTACTATCGCAGTGGGAACGAATCCACGTATTACGCAACTTCTAAACAAATACGAAGACATCACGAAAGGGTCCTCTCTCCGCAATGCGCCCAAACATAAGATTGAACATCACATTATCACTACAGGACCACCCGTCGCAGCTCGGGCAAGACCATTACCTCCAGAAAAATACGACATAGCCAAAAAGGAATTTCAAAATATGATAGAACTCGGAATTTGCCGACCGTCAGATAGCCCATGGGCAAGCCCATTACATATGGTAAAAAAGAAAAATGGCGAATGGAGACCGTGCGGAGACTATCGAATGCTCAATAGCACGACAGTACCGGACAAATACCCACTACCAAGATTAACTGACTTTACATACATATTAGAAAATAAGAAGATACTAAGCAAGATAGATATACGTAAAGCATACCATTGTATTCCTGTTAAAGATATAGAAAAAACAGCCATCATCACACCTTTTGGACTTTTTGAGTACTTAAGAATGCCTTTCGGATTACGCAATGCGGCACAAACATTTCAACGATTCATGGATTCCTTATTTAGAGATTTAAACTTCGTATTTATATTTGTAGACGACTGTCTCATCGCATCGGACAACGAAGATTTGCATTATCAGCATTTAGAAACGGTTTTCAAACGTTTACACGAGAATGGAATAACCATTAATCTAGAAAAATGCGAATTTCTCAGAAGGGAAATAGATTTCTTAGGTTATCATATAACGAGCCAAGGAATACACCCTACCGAAGAAAATTACAAAGCAATCATGGAATTTCCCAAACCGAAAACAATTCAAGAATTAAGAAGATTTTTGGGCATGGTCAATTTCTACAGAAGTAATATTCCACGCGCAGCGGAAAATCAAAGAATTTTAAACGAATATCTACATGGTTAAAAAAAGAACGATAATTCACCTGTTCCTTGGACAACGGAAGCAGACAAAGCTTACGAAAAATGCAAGGAAAGCATGAAAAACGCAGTGTTAACAGCGCATCCTTCCCGCAACGCATCACTAGCGCTCATGACCGACGCTAGTGCTACTTGCGTTGGTGGAGTTTTACAACAAAAATCCGGACGCAATTGGGAACCATTAGGATTTTTTTCACAAAAATTGAGCGAAACTCAACAAAAATATTCTACGTTTGACAGAGAGCTGTTAGGAATATACATGGCCGTCAAACATTTTCACAGATTAATCGAGGGAAGAGAATTTACAATATTTACGGATCACCGACCTTTGACATACGCATTCTCCCAAAAACCATCATCAAACGATACACCGTGACGGGTCCGGCAGTTAGATTTCATTTCACAATACAGTACCAACATTCAACACATAAGCGGACGTGACAATATTACCGCCGATACCTTATCTCGAATAGAGGAAATATACGTGCCATCACCTATCGATTACGCTGAATTGGAAAAATGTCAATCAACAGATAATGAACTAAGTAAATTACATGACAATAAAAGATTAAAATTCAAAAACATTACGCTTCCGGGTTCCACAATAAACATCACCTGCGACACGTCTACTGGAAAAAGCCGCCCCTACTTACCAAAGCATTTTCGCAAACAAATTTTCGATACCATTCATGGTATGAGCCATCCAGGAAAAAGAACTACGAGAAAAATGATAACCCAAAGGTATTTATGGCCGTATATGAACAAAGATATCAATAATTGGTGTAGATCATGTATAGCCTGCCAAAAATCAAAAATACAACGACATACGATATCACCTCCTGGTACATTTATGACAGCGCAACGTTTTGAACATTTACATATTGACATCGTCGGACCACTTCCGATTTCACAAGGGAAGAGATATTTAATCACAATCATAGATCGTTGTACGTCATGGCCCGAAATATTTCCGGTAGAAGATATAACTGCAGAAACAGTAGCCAAGACACTTTTCGAAGGATGGATTACTCGTTTTGGATGTCCATTGCGCATTACTACGGATCAAGGCCGACAGTTTGAATCAAGAATATTTGAGTCACTCTCACAATTTTTGGGAATACATAAAATTAGGACAACACCTTATCATCCACAATCCAATGGAATGATAGAGAGATTTCATAGAACTTTAAAGGCGGCGTTAATGACAAGAGAATCCAACGAAAATTGGTTAAAAGAAATTCCAACAGTTTTACTCGGGTTGCGGAGTAGCTTGCGAGAAGACACAGGTTATAGTTCAGCAGAGATGACATATGGAACGCCAATACGACTCCCTGGAGGATTTTTTGAGTCATCAGCAGCACAGTTATCAACGTACGAAGAGTTTGTAAAACAAATTCAAAAGGACATCACACAAATGACATCAATTCCGAAAAGAAAAAAACACAATCAAGCTATATTTGTGCATCCCGAACTCAAAGAATGCTCACACGTATTTGTTCGGTGTGATAGAATTAGGAAAGCCCTGACACCGCCGTATGAAGGACCCTACCCAGTAATTAGTAAAACAGATAAAACATTTTGCATTAGAATTAGGGATAAAGAGACAGTGATATCAATTGATAGATTGAAACCAGCTTTCATGATCAATGACGAATCAAACTACGTGCCAGATTCAAAGGATTGCGACAGGCATTCACACACGTACACTACACGATCGGGACGTAAAGTAAAGCCAGTAGTACGTCTATAAAAAATCGCTGATATAAGCAAGCTATTCGTATATACACACATCAAAAGTGTCTAGGGATCAAGCATTTTTATGCGGATTTCTTGAGATTGAGATGTGGCTTTGTAATAAATTTATGATTTTATAAATTTATATGGATCCTTTTGGTGCATTTCATAATTTGAATCAGGAACTGTGAATCAAATTCGAGTAAAAGATGAAAATCAGCTGTCAATATTTTCCCTATAAAAACATACAACGCATTGAAGACATTATTAGTGCTACTGTTTCCCTACTACTGATTAAAACCAACGTTATTATGGAGCGGCGACGTCATTTAAGCAGGGAAGAAATGCTCAGAGCCGTGGGAATGATAGAAGCTGGTTCCCGGCAACGTACTGTGGCTTTAGCTCTGAATACAAGTCAGAGTGTTATCAGTCGACTTTGGACACGTTACCGAAGCACTGGTACCGTGGCTGAGCGCCATGGAGGACGGTATCGCTGCACCACACGGAGACAAGACCGATACATTCAAATCTTAACTCGAAGAGGTCCAACAATAACCGCCATGATGTTAGCCGTGAGGCTTCATCACTCTTCAGGGAACTTAATTAGCGACCAAACAGTCAGAAACCGCTTGCATGAAGTGAACCTTCATTCCCGAAGACCGCTACGGGTACCACCTATAGCAATGCACAATCGTAGGATTCGATATCAATGGGCTCTTGAACACAGAAATTGGGCAGAAGAACAATGGCGTTTCGTGTGCTTTTCTGATGAGTCTCGTTTTGGTATGAGACCGGATACAAGACGTATACGACACTGGAGAACCCCTGGACGCCAACAGCGATTAAAATCCTGCCAGGAAGTCCATCCTTATAGTGGTGGAACCATCATGGTATGGGCGGGTATTTGGATCGGCGGAAGAACTGAGTTGATTTGGATCAGAGGCAACCTCAACGCTCAAATTTATGCTGAGACGATTGTATCAGACGTCATCGTTCCTCTACAAGTGCAAATCGGTCCCTTATTTCAGTTAATGCATGATAATGCACGACCGCACACCGCAAGAGTTGTAAGACAGACTCTCGCCGCAGCTAACATCAATGTCCTGCCCTGGCCTGCTCAGTCGCCAGACTTGAACCCGATTGAGCATGCATGGGATATGCTACAGAGAAGAGCTCTGCCGAATATGGAGGGTATCCAGTCGCAAGAAGACCTTTTTTTGTTGTTGCAACGAACATGGGCGGCCATTCCACAGCGTGATTTGGATGAACTCATTTTGAGTATGCCAAACCGATGTTCTTGTGTTGTTAGTGTTCGCGGTAGAAACACGGATTATTAATTGTTTAAGTTACCCAATAAAATTTTAAAGAAAACTGTTATTTCAGTCTTTTTTTCGAACTTTAATGTTAGTGGTTCAAATGTCAAAAATCCCTTTATTAGGAAAATGGCAAATTTCTTTATTAATGCAAAGGTGACTTGGTTTATCGTTACTGTGACAAACGAAAACACTTTATTTGATGAATCCTTAAAGAAATAAAAAAAAAAAAAACAATCAGGAGAAAAGTTATTGCAAAAATATATGTTGATCCCTAGACACTTTTGATGTGTGTATATTAACATAGATCTTAACATATACCATTAATTCACAACTACTCGTAACAACAAGACATCTAAACTGGGAAATCAAAGTTCTAAGGACCAGATAACATACAATACGGACAATTGCCTCAATCAAAACGAAGCGGACCAACTCCGTAACCTGATCCAGGAGGACTTACGGTGGACAAGAAATGTTGCAATGGGACAGATTATTTTAACAATCGGCGTGATCCTAATTTACGGCATAATGAAAACACTGGACAGAAGAATGAAGAGTTTAACGGAAAAAAATAATAAACACTCGTGCAACAGCTAAGTCAAAATTACAGACGTCAGCAAATCACACCACAACAGGCGTCATCAAATTCCACCGCGTACAAGAGCATTATTATTTATATACATCAGCAAATAACTAATGACAGGCGTCATCAAATTCCACCGCGTACAATAGCATTATTATTTATATACATCAGCAAATAACTAGTAAGGTCTAGGTCAAATTTATATTGTAAACACTATTACCATAAATTTTTTTAAAGGGGGGTGTACTGTTACAGTACAATATCTTTGTGCTGTATCTACAATCTACATCACAATCTTATGTTCCTTATCGCACGTTCAGTATCTATTAAATGTTTCTACTATCTGTTATCAACACGAAGTCGTTAGTATATAAGATGCACCTTTGGATAATTATAACCAGACTATACTACATCTTTTGTCTCATTTATACCTAATCATATACTGCCAAGAAGTTTGGCAAATCAAGTATTGAAAATTGAAAAAAGAATGATTGCTAACTAACTTTTTTAGTATAATCATATTATAAATTATTGAAATGCTTTAATTAGATAATTTGATACCCATATTGCACACCTCTTTATTTTGACTGTGAGAAGTCAAAATAAAGAGGTGTGCAATATGGGTATGCCGCCATGTTTATTTTTTTCAAACGTCACATATGTAACACACACATTGGAACACAATCAAGACGAATCTAACGACGTCTTAATTGTATAAATTGGTTCAGTTGATTGTGTGATATCCGGTAATAAAGAATATTACATGCATACAAGATTCGCGCGAAAAACATAACCCTTCCTTACAGTCGGGTAAAAAACACAAATCTTTCCTCTTTATATTATAAGTATCTAAATATATATATTAAATGTTGATACATGCTGGACTAATGATCTAATGGTAAACCTGACTCCTAAGCCTGAGGTCGTGGGCTCAATTTCCATCCAGAAAAATCTTTGTGTGATGAACACGATTGCATATTTTGAGCTTGATATGATGATAAGTGTGTTTGTCAGTTGCCTAGTTACGATAGTAGGTATATATGATAGATATTATGGTATACAGAATGATTTGTAATATACTAATAACGTCCCGCTCGCGGCTTCTTTACATAACACTTAATAACTTTGTAATATAAGTTTTTGAAAATATTTTATTAACCCTTAATCACTTACCAATTGTTTTTAGAGACTATATGACCTTAACCAGACCTTGCAGACTATTTCACTAGAGTAAAATCGTTGCTTATTGTGAGGTTTAGACCCTAAACTAAATACTCAAGGGGGCTCTCAGATGTGTGGTTAGTGTTGTGTGTTTTTCAATTTGTATGTTTTTTACAAAGTTATTTGGTGTAACATAAAGAAGACGATTTTTAAAATACCTCCCGCGTATTTATAAATCATCCTGTATATTGAGTGAAAATTAGAACACTTTATTATCACCTTCGCTGCGGCATATTTGGTCGGCCTCTTCCCAGGTGGCTATTGTTTTTCTTGCAGATAACAAATGCACAGTATGTGGGGTGTATCGGCTTTCGGCGACATCTGTCAACAAAATATTACACATACTATATGTTCGAATCCTACCCATTACACTACCGACGTAAACTAATGACATAAGCGATTTAGCTCAACTGAAGGGGTTAACAGGATTGCTCGTAATATGAGACCTACAATACCACATTTCTAGTACTTTATCTTTTCTAAAAAATAAATAAGTATAACGTAATTTCAAGAGAATTAACTTGATTCTTTAAGGATACTGTTTTTTTTTTTGTTTTTAAAAAGACGACTCCCGCACTAGGGTACAAGCCCTGTGTCGCGGGGGACTTTACAAACATACAAGTCACGGACACAAAGTACAGACTCGGAACAACAATTTGTGGATCATACAAAGTGGTGTCCCGTGTGGGAATCGAACCCACGACCTCTTGCGCAGCAGTCGGACACACTCCCACCGCGCCACAGAGGCACACAACCGGAAGAACAAACTCCAGCGATCTGATTTTACGACTCGCTCAGTTAGAATACGTATAACTTAAATAACTTTTAAACATGACACTTACCGACTGTCGCCGAGAGCACGACACAACACAACACTACTGCTAACATATTGACGCAACAGGAACGACCTGTAGTAGGTATCAATGTTATGTGGGAACGAAAAACTCTAGCGACCTCATTTTAGTTATTTATAGTCAAAGTCATTGTTAAAAATTGATAAGCTCTAGTTGATTTCGCGTATATAGAGTTCCGTATCATTAAACAATAACATAGTACGTAATTAAAAAATACAATGAAGCAATAGAAAGAGTTCAGCGTAAGTTTCTAAGAACTATGCGATATAAATGTAGATTGCAAAGCCTTTCATATTTGGATACAGTACAAAAATCAAACTTGTTGACTCTGCGATCGCGGCGACTGTTACTGCATGCTATGCTGCTTTATGACCTCAATCATAATAAATTCGATTGTTCGGAATTAGTTAATAATATATGTTATGTTGTACCCAGAACTATTATAAGACGAGAGGAGCGCGCTTATCCGACTTTTGCTACGACTAAATGTCGCACCAACGCGGGTGAGCGGGTGCCTCTCCATAGAATAGTCAAAACTTATAATAATAATTTTAATACCGTAGATATTTTTGCCTCTAACCGTAATGTTTTTAAAAGCACTGTGATTAGTATCCTTAAAATCTAAATGATATTAGTTAGCGTTAATGTAGTACACTGTACACTGATTGTAATACGTGGAAACGCTGTGGATTGCGCATCGATTTAATTTGTAAGTTAGAATTAGAATTAAGGCTACATGTACAATTGTTTGTTTTCCCAAATAAAATAAAATAAAATAAAAATAAAATTTGATTGATACTATCCATGAATACACATTGGGGTATGATAATACTCTGATGCTGAATCCGAAGTCGTCCTAGAGATTTACATATCGCCGTGGTAACCAGCGCCTGATCTATCTTAAACCTATAGAAAGCCTACATCGCGCTCCGCACACGCAGTCGCTCTTGAAGTCACATTTCAAGGCAAAACTAAGGTCAAGGGTGTGTTTTTAAGAAGAAACTACAATGAGATCTATTTCCATTTGTAGATGATTAATAGAACATTCGATAATGTGAGGTAGTCGGTGGTCAGTCAGGGACCCCCCCCCCCTGACTGACCACCGAGCAGATATAGATATCTGCGAGGTACATAGATGAGTGACCATTCGATCATTAGCACACCCTTCCGTGCCTCGAAGAGCACGTTAAGCCGTTCGGCCCTGCGCCTCTCTCCAGTCGTGTCGGATTTCCGTCTCATCGGACTATAAGATTGAACTAGTGTCTTGTCTGCGCATATACTTGTGCACTATAACATCTTCTGCGTAGTTAGCTAGTCTGTAATGTAATCGGCCGCCATAATCGACAACGGTTAGGATAGACTTATCGGTAATATTCTTAAGGAACCCTAAAAGTTTTCATGAGATTATTAATAAAATATTTATTACACACCCACGTAACCGGTGGTCTGTGGTTATAGATAACTCTTTATCAAAGAAATAAGTGCCAAGTGCGGTAAAATAAACCAAAATAGGTACTTCCTTTATAGGAATTTAACATAATATTTTAAATTAAAACTCCATGGGAAGGCCACTTTAGCAGATTACAGTGTCGAACTTATAGGATCAACCTTGAAGCTTAAAAGACGTAACTGCCAAAATGTCGATCAAACGCAGTTTTATAACCTTTTTGGTTACGCAGGTATTGAGTGTATTTACTCGTAAGTAATAGCACCCCTGGCCACAGCCTTGGTAATATGGTAAGTATTTTAAAGTTGAATAAATCACATATAGACACAAAAATCGATAACATATTATAGGATATTTACGTTCTTTTTTATTATTTTCTAGGCAATCCTGCACGAACTGTCAAAATCTTGTTTTAATAGTAAATAGAGTGCTGCGCTCCGAAATGCATCAACACGCATGCGCTGGACATCTTTGAGCGCGCCGTGCATGCACCAGTTTGCGCAGACTTGCATCTTTTCATCTTTCAGTGCCTCTTCGAATTTCGAATCTCTGCATACTTTTTCTTTTCCTGTCGCTATGGAAAAGATGCGCCAGAAATTCCAGTCCACTCTCTTATGTTTCTCCACCCCAACCTCCGCTCCGGCCGACACCTCGTTCACTACCTACTTAGCCCATATTGCCCACTTTGTACTACATCTAAAATTTCCTTAATGTCCTCCTAACTGATTTTGATGACGCCAATCTTTCATCATAGACTAGCCAAATAGCAGGAGCTCAAGTGTGTGTGCAGGTTCAAATGCACTTTCTATTCCCTCACTCTCATACTCCGGTAGGACGGAAATCCAACACGATAGAGATTAGGTACAGCACCGCCGGTAGGCAGCTTTAAGTGCTCTCCGTAGACATGCGATATTTTTGAAAAACGGTCTCCTATCTGTGGGCCAACATACAGTATAAATTTTACTAAACCTCGGTATCTCTCTCCTATCAAGTAGGTAAAATATAACAGAGACTTCTTCTTCTTTGTCGCTACACTCTTGGCAGAGTGGTCATGGTCGTGTTGTCAGGGTTGGTGACACGCATAACAAGTTGCCGCCATTCCTCTCGCACCAATTAGTGTGTAAAGACCATTTAGTTCCACTTTTGATTGGTCGGTTCAACGCATAGGTGTTCTGCTGCATGATCTTATGCCTTCGACTTTTCCTTGTATCACCAGTTGCTCCACAAACGTATCATCTCGGCGTAAAATGTTCCCAAAGAAAGTTACACTTACCTAAGAAACCGACCGATACATGTGAACTGTATATTTTACTATAAAAGTTCGTATACCTATTTATTAACCTTAGTTTTTACCGGTAAATACTAATATATAAGTACCGACATCCGCTAGTAAATGTATTTTTTGAAGCTTTTACCATTACAAAAATAAGTGTTAGGTTTTACTAGTGACACCTGGTGAATGTTGGATTCGGAAATAAAACAATGATTACCGACATATTTCATAACTACATATCCATTTTATATAATAATGTCAACTAGTTACTCCGACTTATCTCCTGGACATATTCGTGGGGACTTTCCACAAGGCGGCCCAGAGCGAGCGGTGCGATTGTTACAGGCAAAAGGCATTTTCGATCGTGTCTTGGACCATAGGATGAAAGACCATCTTGCTCTGTCCACCCTGATTCTGATTTAAGCGTTCCACATAATGAGGGAGGTTAAGGAAAGGAAATAATTAAATTTGAACATGACACAAATCTTTATAAGTAATTAATTATTTACAAAAACAATACTAGAAAGAGAGAAACAAAATAACTTTATTTGTACCACACAATCAACATTTAAAATAAGACAACATATAATTAAATCTACATATATGAAAATGTGACTATGAGACACGTTGGTGTCACTAGTCATTAACAAATACATTTTACTTTATCAGTACAAAAGAGTGTTCAAATAAGTAAATTTTTTGTTGTATCTAATAATTATTTATTT
The DNA here is from genome assembly GCA_945859575.2 of Herminia tarsipennalis. Taxonomy (NCBI): domain Eukaryota; kingdom Metazoa; phylum Arthropoda; class Insecta; order Lepidoptera; family Erebidae; genus Herminia; species Herminia tarsipennalis. The sequence continues at coordinate 25,855,078 of OX243841.2, read as the reverse complement.
TATTTTTTTGTGAAAAGATAACTAGCAGTGTGGGATTGAGCCCCACATTACTAGCAATCTTGTTAACCCCTCAAGCTAAGCTCAAAGGCTTGTGTTAGGAGTGGGTTCACGTCGGTAGTATAATGGGTAGGATTCGAACCCGCGACCTCACCATTGCGGGACCGATGCCTTAGCCATTAGGCTATGTATAAATAAAACACATTAATTCATAATTGTCACGTACTCAGTTACAGACAGTCCATGTTAATGCAAATTGTACTGGTGGCGGTTAAATTTCCCTGGTTCCCATTTTTAGAACTAACGTAAAACAAATGTTCCTATAACTTATTCCCATATAGATTAAAAAACAGTAAATCCGCTATAGTTGTATATGCCTTATGCTAGTTCCGAGACCTGCCGCCAGGGAATCTAGTATAGTGGTATAGTACACTGGAATATTTGAATGGATAACTTTTGAATTGTTAATGCTAGTAAACATTTTCTCGAAACTCAATATTTATGGTAGATATAATTCAGTTGAAGCACCTTAAGTGTTGTTATAAACATGACTTCTTAATATTAAATCTTAATGTTTAACTTTTTGTTAAATCCGTCCCACTGCTGGGCCCGTGCCCAGCAGTGGGACGGATTTAACAAAAAGTTCTCCCTAGTAGAACCTACTAAGTACTTATTATAAGTGGGGTAATCTCCATAACCGCCACGCTTGGCAAGGGCATTGGCGATCGCAGTAAGACTTTAAAATACGCAGAGGACGCTGCTGGCCGTCCTCCGTAGGAAATCCCTTAGTCGCCTTGACGACACCCACGGAAAGAGATGGGATTGTACTATTCTTAAGCCGGTACTACACGGCATAGTAAGGTGTTTAGTCAATCATGATCTCCAGGTAAGTGGATCCGAGCTGTTCTGTGAGGCTCGCAGTAAACTGGATGTTGCGAGCCCATGCCCAGCACCTGATCTTTATTATCTGACGCACTGAAATCAATACAAAAAAACACCATTAGTGCTTGCTTATGTTGGACGAACAGATGGAAGCCTGCGACCAGATGCCCGATACCGTTTGTATTATTGGAGTGGCTAGTGTGATGCTTACCATCAGGCCGCGACTTGCTGGTCTCCTCGTACAGTTAAGTAATATATATCCCTGGTATTTACGATCTTTATTTCGTCAAGCCCGTGACAAGCCCGTGCGAACTTTCACATGTGCGCTGCGCTCAAAGATGTCCGCCGCGCATGCGCGTTGATGCTTTTCTAAGCGCAGCTCTCTATTTACCAGTACGACAAGATTTTTACAGTTCGCACGGGCTTGCCGCGGACACGGATAAAAAGAACGTGAATAAGGACCCCGATTGCCCTGACAACTTACTACAGATTATCACATATCTTTAGTATGAGGACGGTACTCACAAGTAGGATTAGTCAGTTGCACGGCGACCAAAGGACTGAGGTATCCAGGAGTGTTGACATAGGGGAAGTAGGTCTCAGGTAGACCAGGGTAGGGCCAGTACATGAGTGGGCCCAGCGCTTTCTCGTCCGCTGGACGCTCTTCTTTACACGACACCCACACTTTGCGGCGCTGGAAGATTAAAGAAGGAAATCTTGAAAGAAATGACAAGACAACAAGAAGAAATTAATGAATAGGGTCTGGTCTTCCAAAATATACATTAAGTTTCTTGTATTTATGTGGACCTCTTTAAATTTTTAGTTTCACTTTATTATAGCGGCCATAATATGTACACATTCTGTGAAATATAACCACACACACACTTACACACACACACGCACGCTCCCACACACACACACGCACGCCCGCACGCACCCACCCACACACACACACACACACTGTGACAGAAAGACAGAAGAACAATAGCACGGTCACACAACGGAGCCTGTTTACTTGGTACCTTTGGGTACGCAACTTTAAAAAAAAATGATATTATAACACTTACTTGTTGTGGAGTTGCATAATTGATATAATTGGTAACATCGGATGGCATTTCTAGTGGCAGGTCCGCTGGGTCATCGTAGATGTCAGGATTCCAATCAATTAACTAAAATAACAACAACAATGTTTTACTTTGCGGTTTATTGTAGTAGATTGAAGTGGCAACTGAACAGATCGAGATATCAGCGACCTTATGCAACGCTACCTGTACTGTCGATGTCGGCGCAGACATTCCTTCCATTTCTTCTAAAATATAATTCCCCTCTTTGTCTAGATGAGCAATGTAAGCTGTCAATCCTGCACCTAATCTATCTGCGGTCGTGTCAGGTTTTCGTCCCATCTGACTATGAGAGAAAATAAATAGAGTGTGTTCTTGTGCGCTCACACACTTCTGTAGGTACATCTTCTGCGTAATTGGCTCGTTTCAGATGTGCTTATATTCCAATTCCACCACCACTTTGTGCGATCCACAAACTTATAGTTCGGCCGCTTTGTCAGAACTGCCAAAGTAAGCTGGCTGACTTCCCTGAGCTCGATCTTGTTAATTCGAGTCCACAAGTTTTAACAGAACCCTAACCCAATAGTGATTCGGCGATCAAACTGCAAAGTAGTTTCTATTTTTGATCTCTTGTTATTTTTCTTAAGTCTGGTCTTATTAAAATTGTTTAATATTTATTTCATCTTACAATTGTATAACTTCTCGAGAACTAACAATTAGATCATTTGTTACATATCTCTGAAAACCCGTAGATGGTGAATAGTATCTGGTTATGTTGTATACTTTGTTGCATTGTACTGTGTTTGTTAAAACAAAATAAATTAAATAAAGTATCCGAAACCGGCTAGGAAAACGTAATTTTTTTACATGTGGTGTGGGTGACCTAAAATCTCCTATAAAGTATACTTTTAAAACCAAGATACTCACGGGCTAAGAACTCGTTGATGTTGTCAACATATTTTTTGACTTGAGTAACGTTATCAGCATTGTACGAGATGAGCTGAACTCCTTCGTCAACGACCGGAGGTCTGTGGGTCATGCCTGGATTTGCTCCTGCGAATTATATGCAACAGTCATAAAATAAAATAGTAGTTTAAATAATAATAGTATAATTATCTCTACTAGTAACTAGCAATGTCCAGTGTAACTTAAAATATACATGACACTTACCGACTGTCGCCGAGAGCACGACACAACACAACACCACTGCTAACATATTGACGCAACAGGAACGACTAACTCTAGCGATCTGATTCTACAATTGTCTCATTTATAATGCGTGCAACTTACCTACATACACGACACTTACCGACTGTCGTCGAGAGCACGACACAACACAACACCACTGCTAACATATTGACGCAACAGGAACGACAGACTCTAGCGATCTGATTCTACAATTGTCTCATTTATAATGCGTGCAACTTACCTACACACACGACACTTACCGACTGTCGTCGAGAGCACGAGACAACACAACACCACTGCTAACATATTGACGCAACAGGAACGACAGACTCTAGCGATCTGATTCTACAATTGTCTCAGTTAGAATGCGTGCAACTTACCTACATACACGACACTTACCGACTGTCGTCGAGAGCACGAGACAACACAACACCACTGCTAACATATTGACGCAACAGGAACGACAGACTCTAGCGATCTGATTCTACAATTGTCTCAGTTAGAATGCGTGCAACTTACCTACATACACGACACTTACCGACTGTCATCGAGAGCACGAGACAACACAACACCACTGCTAACATATTGACGCAACAGGAACGACAGACTCTAGCGATCTGATTCTACAATTGTCTCAGTTAGAATGCGTGCAACTTACCTACATATACGACACTTACCGACTGTCGTCGAGAGCACGAGACAACACAACACCACTGCTAACATATTGACGCAACAGGAACGACAGACTCTAGCGATCTGATTCTACAATTGTCTCAGTTAGAATGCGTGCATTTTAAATTTTTTAATGTTTTAAATCGGACGTTTTAATCGGAGGTACCTAGCCGTTCCTTCAAGTTAATTTATACATAGGTAATAAAGGTATGATGGAAAAAACTCTCACAGATTCCCTATGATAGCAGGTTATGTCCTGCCCGAGCAATCTTTTCCGAGTCTAAAGTACACCCACTTTGTGTCCGTGTTTGTAAGCTCCCCCGCAAAATAGGTCTAGTGAGAGCTATGTTTTTAAAAAATATCCTGTTTTTAAATTGCTAATTGCATTCCCGCGGTACTGTGATGCGTGTTCAAACAAACAGGCAACATTCAAACGTTTCTAAAAGATATACTCAGTTATCCTTTTTTGTGTTTAAATACTATTTCTAAACTGATTTAAATATTTTTTTTCACTCACTTTAGAAGATTTAAATATTATTTTATAATGTCTACATTGGTGAATTAAAAAATAGGTGTGTCAACCTGTCGCAAATTAAGATCATCATATATATTCATATTTAAAAAAAATCTGAAATTATTACGTAGAGGGCGTAATAATTTCAGATTTTTTTTAAATCAATTTTTCTGATTCTTTTTAATTTGTATTTAAACGCCATCTTTTTTCAAAACTGGATAAGTTTCTTTTAATACTTGATGATTTTATATTAAATTATACTTAAACTATCATGCATATTAAACGTAGGTAAGCAAGGTATTTAACCTGAAATTATTGGAACCCTAAAAACCTTGGGCTTCAAAAGGCGTGACCACCAAAATGCCCATCGAATACAATCTATCTAATTGCATGCTATTTTAGTTACACAGGTTATGTGAAAATTAGTAAACAACTTTCTTGGCCGATGGTATACATCTACAGTGTAGGGCTACGCAGTTATAGGGTGTAATCGCTATTGTAGAAATGTATACGTGCACGCACGCAAACGTGCAAATACACTAACGCTGACACATACGCACACACATACTCGTCCAAAAAATATATATTCTATTTGCAAAATAGCTTACAAACCCTGCAACCCTGTTATAAGAGAACCCCTTCAGGGTCGGGCCCAGAACCCTTAATACAAGTTGTCTTATCAAGTTAGGGTTACGGTATGGTAACAAGGGTTCTGGTATGACCTTAATTTTAAGGGAAAAAATCCAAAATACTATGTAAATTTAAGATCGCAATACGACCATCCATGCGCACAGTTGTGGAAAGTCCCCACGAATGTCTCATTGTACCATTAGAATGATCGCAATACGACCATCCATGCGGTCAGTTGTGGATAGTGCTCACGAATGTCTCATTGTACCATTAGAATGATCGCAATACGACCATCCATGCGGTCAGTTGTGGATAGTGCTCACGAATGTCTCATTGTACCATTAGAATGATCGCAATACGACCATCCATGCGGTCAGTTGTAGATAGTGCTCACGAATGTCTCATTGTACCATTAGAATGATTGCAATACGACCATCCATGCGGTCAGTTGTGGATAGTGCTCACGAATGTCTCATTGTACCATTAGAATGATCGCAATACGACCATCCATGCGGTCAGTTGTGGAAAGTTCTCACGAATGTCTCATTGTACCATTAGAATGATCGCAATACGACCATCCATGCGGTCAGCTGTGGAAAGTCCCCACAAGAGATTGGTAGGGATTTTCCACGAGGCCGGCTCTAGGGTAGATTGAGCGGAGTGATTGTTCTAGGCGAAAGGCATTTTTCAACCGACTTCAAAAAGGAGGAGGTTCTCAATTCGTCTGTATTTATTTTTTTGTATGTTTGTTCACCGATTACGCAAAGACGGCTGGACCGATTTGAAAAATTCTTTTTGTGTTTGAAAGGGTATACTTCCAAGTTGGTCCCATTGTCCCCAGATCACGATCTGATGATGGGATCCTGGAGAAATCGAGGGAACTCTTCAAATATTAAAAGCACACCTACAGTGATTTAGGTATATTTCATAGTGATTCGTGCATTTACTCTTAAAAAACACCAATTGGTGAAGTGGAACTGATGATGAAGACCAAAAATTACGAGCAGACCTATTCAATATTTCACAGTTTGCGATTCAATTAAGTACTTTAATATGGTATTGAGTAGCACTTTAATCTCGATATACTACTATTATACAATGTAATAAAGCTGATAGTGAACTCCTCAACAATTAACGGCCCTGCATCGGAGCAAGCAATATTTCGTAAAAGGATTTGAGCAGACGACATAAGCCTATTGTAACTTAAGTGAATTATAAACCAACCCACTAAAAAGTGAGAAACAAAAACTTTTTAACAAATTTTGAAGTTGGTGCCGAATAAAACATAAAGACTACTATTTCATGGCACCAACTTCAAAATGTTTAATTTGTTTTTGTTACTCTAGGTATATTATTTTTTGCTTTTTAGTTGCCTTGTATTTATTTTTGAAGTCGGTAATATTTTTTGTTAAAAAGTTTTTATGGTTGTGAAAATACTTCGACCAAAGAGCGATGAAATACCATATATTCTCTTTTCACCTAATGAAGGTTAGGGAAAGGGATATCGACTAAATAATACAAGTTGAATATGACAAAAATCACGATCTATTTATGAAAGTAATCATTACAAAAATAAAACTAGAAATAAAGAAAATAATTGTATTTATACCACACAATCAAAGTGTAAAATAGATAATTTTAAAAATAGCGAAAATATTAAAAAACTGATAAGAATCACACTCCGGCTAATTGCTTTTTTTTTTAAGTCGGTGCCAATTTTTAAAATTCTGACATACATTTTTTTTTTTCTTAAACATGGTTGAACTTTTTTCTTTCTCCATTCGTTCAATCGATCGAGTCTAGGAGGACTATGTGCATGGCCATTAATGTATAGACCTGGACCGTGCCATACCTTTCAAATTAAAAGTAAATATTGCCTGGAAAGCGTGAAAGAGAGAAAAAACTCGTGCGGCCCTGTTTCTTTGACAGGTATTGTCCACAAAATAGCGTTGTCTCTTTCTAGAGATGTCAATTTTGTGAGGCTATGGTGCAGTCCTGGTCTCTACATCAATGTAGTACCTAGGTACTACCTTCAACTACTACTACCTACCTACTACATATAAAAGGTATTATTTCATTAGTTTAAGTTAACTTTTGAAGTCGATTTTTTTTTTACTTCGTTATATTTCATAATTGTTAAAAAATATTGTTTATACTCTTTACTATTTGACGAAGGGTTTGATATATTTTTCCTTTGAAATTTCCTTAAAAATGTAATCAAGGTCGTTTTATTTACAGGTTTTCGTTCATATCTTCCAAATTACATGGTTTTGATTTTGATAAAACACATGGAGCGTGGTCCGACATGCTCTTGCCCGGGTTTTCAAGTGTATTAAAAAGGTAACAAAGAAGGTCAAAATTGCATAGATCTTTGACATCTATTGACGCAGTTTTCTTATATTGAGAAAGTCCTAAGCACAATACAAAAAACCCTTACCATTTTAACGGTTTTAAACGAATTACCTGTCAAAATGGGTCAAGGTTCAAATTGCTCGATAGTACAAGCTCTCAATTCTAGCACCATAATATACACATGACGCATAACGTCGTATGATCTTATTGATCACACGTTTTTTGTTATATCAGGCTTAAGAAAAGAAATGTTTGCTTGTTTGTTTGAATGCGTTAATCTCTGATGATACCAGACTTAGTGTGAAGGTAGCTTGAAGATTGAGGCTCTGTATAAACTGCATTATTATAATGTTTCAAGTAAGACTGTCTTTCCGGAGAACTACAAGGCACTATGGCAGTAAGAGGTTTAGTCAATCATGATCTGCAGGTGAGTGGATCCAAGCTGCTCTTTGAGGCTCTCAGTAAACTGTATGTTGCGAGCCCAAGCCTGGCATCTGATGTTTATTATGTGATGCACTGAAATCAATTAAAAAACACCGTTAGTGCTTATGTTGTATGAACAGATGGATGGAAGCCTTGAATGGAACTTGTGTCCGATAGCCGAAAGCTAATAGGCAGACTCTATAATAATGTCTGCATTGTTAAAAGTGTTATATCAGACACATAAAATGAACGTCATGATAAGTAGAATTATGTTTTAAGAAATCTTGCTCATAACGAGATTTTGATGAGGAGCGACACAAGTATTTGAGGGGTGCTATGCTGATGCTGTGATGAATAAATTTAAAAAAATCCATTGCCATGACGACATATTGCAGACTATCGCATATCTTTAGTACCATTAGGAAGTACTCACAAGTAGGATTAGTCAGTTGCACGGCAACCAAAGGGCTGAGGTATCCAGGAGTGTTGTCATACGGGAAGTAGGTCTCAGGTAGACCAGGGTACGGCCAGTACTTGACAGGACCTAGCGCTTCCACGTCCGCTGGACGCTCTCCTTTGCACGACACCCACACTTTGCGGCGCTGGAAGATTTAATTAAGAAATGACAAGACAACTAGAAGAAATTAATGAAATAAAGATACTTAGTTATTTGTGACCAACGACGAATTTAGATTTTGGTCTTTCGAAATATACATCAAGTTTTTTGTATTTATGAAGACGTCTTTAAATTTTGAGTTTGAATTTTTATAGCGGCCATAATGGGTTACACATTCTGCGAAAAATTTAACCACACACACACACACTATGACAGAACGAAAGGACGGTCAGACAACGGAGTCTGGTACCTTTGGGTACGGAACCTTTAAAAAGATTTTTTTGCACTAGTTATTATTACCCATAAGCACTTACTTGTTGTGGAGTTGCATGATTGATATGATTGGTAATGTCAGATGGCATTTCTGCTGGCAGGTCCGCAGGGTCGTCGTAGATGTCCGGATTCCAATCAATTAACTGGAATAATATAATAACAATGTTTTACCATTTGCAGTTTATAGCGAGATGCTACTATAACGTTACTATAACGTGAATCAAATAAGAGACGAGATCTTAAGTTAGTTATTGACTGTTTATTGACTCACTGGACTGACTAATTCTATTTATCAATATTTGCCCTTATATACTTATATACTAAAAACAATACAAATAGTGGAGTCTTAGACTTGCTAAGCTAGCCGAACATGTACGTTTGTTTTAGCATTAACTTCCTCATATTTATAATTTATATAAATAATATTATTGTTTATTTAATTCCTACATTCCTATGGTTACACGCCTTAGTTATTCCGCCTTTAAAAAACATATATTGGCTTCGTAACATCAATCTCCTTCGAAGTCCGGAGATTGATTTTTACTTGATGAGGCAGCTTTCGTTTCTTTCTTGAGTGCTAATGCCAGTGGAGAGTAGTTCCAGTGAGTTGGAACTGATTTCCGCAAGTTTCAGTGAGTCGGAACTGATATCCTTCTAACCCAGTGAGTCAGGTGGTATCTATGGTGCTGCGTAGTGGCTGGCTGCTGCGTTGACGAGAGACTTTTGCTGCTTATAATGACCGTAGGTGCAGTGTACTGTTGCCTAGACACTGTTGAGGCCATAGGGATGACCATTCTGAAGCAATTGCTGCGGGCGTACAATATCCCTGTAGAAGCTGGATCAGGCTGGCTGCGACTCGATGACTTCGACTTGCTTACTGCTTTGAGAGTGACGGTGCTTGTGGCGACGATAATGCGGCTGCTGCTGCTGTTGAGTATCCAGTATCTTGTCGATAACTGATACTTATTTCAAATAAAATAGCTGCTTCCATTTGGGGTCACCATTATTTAATATAGTCCATTGTTTAATGTTAATGCGTCCATTTGTGGCGTATACTTTGTGACAATATCGTCTAAAAATTAATAATCACTTTTTACAATTTTATAAGCTACTTGTCTTAATCGCGTAAATATTTTATTTTAAGGCTAAATACCTTTGTTTATTGCCTGACGTTTCGACCGTATTGCAACGGCCGTGGTCACGGGTAGACTACGGTAGACGAGTGGTCAATCTACCCGTGACCACGGCGTATAAGACGTTATCACGTCAAAAACCTGAAGACGACCCAGGTTTACATACCTTATTCAAGTTGATGATGATACACGGTGTTCTGTTGGTGTAGCCGTAGTTGTTCTCAGTAGAGCAAGGGCCAAGATTGCGGAAGTCGAAGTAGCAAACATAGTTTCGTGGAGGCTTCTCGTCATCGCAGATAAACTGGTTGTCTCCCCCGTTGATTAACAGGCTTCTGTTGTAGTAGGCTGGAAGATGAAAATAACTATAAAAAGTCTTAAGGTGGACTTTTTATAGTTATTTTCATCTTCCAGCCTATAGATTTCTGTCCAATTTCATCAAACACTAGCCAAATACACAGATGATATAACATTGGACAGGTGACTGCGACAATGCGCTCTACCTTCTATGCCCTCACTCTCATAAATCCGGTTAGACGGAAAGAGATTACCAGCGGGACTGAAGTAACTAGTAGTGTAGTAAGTAGTAAGTAAGTAGTGTAGTAGTAAATGCAACATTCTTATTCTTATTTATCGTTCCGTAGCTGCCCAGCGCAATAATGCGCTATAAGAAGTGGGTTTTCTTTTGTTTTTGTTTCAGACTACTAACAACTTTACATGTAATAAATAATTTTCAATGGAATTGTACGAAAATTTTGTTACTTCTCTCTTGGTCGGCAGTTACTCGTAAACATGTAAGGCCTAGCTGTGATAGTTTTCTTGTTAATTTCATTTTATATATACCCAACATTTTTTTACATCTTCAAAAACAACCATTTAGGGGGAGGGGATACTTAACTCTAAAATATATTCACTGAAAGGCTTAATATTTCTAAATGTTATTCACAACCCTGTAAGTATTTTTAAAGACCTATCCAATGACACCCCACACGATGGGGTAGCTGAGAAAAACGGTCACTCATCTATGTATATGTTGTAACGTTGTTTAACCTGGCTGATCTCCCGATCTGGTTGATCCTCACTAAAGGACGGACTCTCACCTCGTGTCGAAATTCTGTTCGAAAAATTGACAGAAGGTGAAACTTTCACGAGCACTTTCTAGTGCTCGTGAAAGTTTCGCCATTATATCGTCATTTTTTTTGCATGTAGCGTGAAATTGAACTAAATTAGATTATACCTACTGGAGACCGGAGGGTGGAGAACTTAGATTTGCTTTTATTTCAAAATGTATAATCTGATTTAGTTCACGAACCAAGGTACTCACGGGCTAATAACTCGTCGATGTTGTCAACATATTTATTGACTTGCGTAGCGTTATCAGCGTTGTACGAGATGAGAGCTCCTTCCTCAACGATCATAGGTCTGTGGCTCATGCCTGGAGTTGCACCTGCGAATTATATTTAGAACAGTCATGGAAATACCCCTGGAAAAAAGATCCTGGGTACGCCCATGTATTAGGTATTATAAAACTGAACTGAACGGAAATGGTTCGAATTTAAAAAAATATTTTTGTGTTAAGACGAAGAAAAGTTAGACTACCCTTTTATTGAGCTATAATAATAACATACTACCTACGACTAATAGAAACGCACCATAAATGAAATATGTTGCAACAAAATGGAGAAAATTCAACGTAGACGAAGTAGGCCTAAGATTAAACAAATTATTGTGCTATAGAATAGAATAGCGCCGAATTATATTATAGTTTAAGCCATGTTGAACATCACCCAAAGTACTTGTATAGTATTATATTATCTGTGCCCAAAGCTAACTCGCTTAATACTAATGTCCGGTCTCGCAATCGTGAGGTCGCGGTTTCGAATCCTACCCATTATACTACCGATGAATACTACCATTATGAACTACTCCTAACACAAGCCATTGAGCTTAGCGGGAGGGGTTAACAGGATTGCTAGTAATGTGGGACCAAAACTTTACATTGCTAGTTATCGTTAAAAAAACGCTTAACGCTTGCTACAAGCCTAGTTTATAATAAAACGAATTGATATTAATTTAAAATTTTGACTTACGGCCTTAAACAGGGGAGTAATCACTTATGCGCGTTTATGCTGGGTCTGCAAGCGGACCGGCGGCAATGCCATATATACCTATGTAGTAGCGTTTAGCGACTCCTTCGACGTGGACGTATTCAGGCATGGAGTTATCCAAAGTATTTTCTTTGCCTCGAAAGCAGTTAATTTTCTAAGCAAGATATTTCGAATTCGAGGGGAAAAGTGCATGATGTGAATAAAGAGCAATAAATATAGGCAGGTATTTAAGATTTCTGTGATTTATACAGAGAATATAGGTGTGTATATGAGTACACAAAATTGCTTTTTGTAATTTTTAAAGCATTTTTATGCTAATTTGATACATTTAATTAAATGTAAATTTTAGTGCATTCATATCAATTTTAATGCAGCATCATCAAAAATCTGTGTTTAACGGTACCGTCGGAGGAGAAGTGGACATAGTCTTGAAAGACCTGGTTTATTTTAAAGATAAATTTAAATCAATTAGCTTATCGTTAAATTCTAGTAAATGCGACGTTTTCCTTACTGATAAGGTTATCAACCTTAAAACTTACCTAACTACAGTTTTTTTCAAAATTCAATTCTTTGGCTTCAAATTTAATGGAGCTCTCAGGTCCACTCAACTTTTTAAACATTCGGCACTTTTAGAAAAAATGGACAAAGTTATCGACCTACAAATTCTTTTCCAGTGGTCAAGTTTGAACGGATTAGTACTTAACCCTATTAAAAGTGCGTTTACTATATGCAGGACCGAAGCCCAAGTAAGTTCCATCAAATCCCATAACCCTGATAAAAATAAATTATTGTTCAGTTCACAATATAGTTTAGGGGCCGTGTCACTTTAATAAAACGGTGAATGCTATTCATAGAGTACAGAATGAGATCCCAAAATGGCACCACATTATATCTCATTTAATAGAGGAGATTCGGGGCATGGACAGCCAGCGTACTTTAAAACTCGCATGTCTAATCAATTCCCTATGTAAACATAAAACGTAAGTGGCTCATTTTGAAGCGTTCATAGGATTTTGGGAGCTCTCAGCCTATCTAAAATGTAATTTTATATTAATATATTCCACACTTCTTTTAATGTAAACCTGATATAAATACAACCTACAGGTAATCATCCTTACTATGCAATCATTGTCATTAATCTATTCAATGTAATTTTTGTAGCTAAAATCAGTCGTGGTCAGGGATTCCCTTTTGATAATTCTTTATCCATATTAATAAGAATCGGAATATGTCCATTTGTAATTGCTTAGAATATTACATCCTAGGAAATTAATACAAAGAAGAAAATGTTTACAAGGACAACAGCTAACGTCTCATAGTAAGGAAATGTACTCGTATGTAATATTATATCTCGTCTCGCTGGTAAACTTAGCTCGGCTGTTTACGCTGTTAGGAAGGTATGTGAACTTACAGACGTTGACATTGCCAGATTTGTTTATTTTAGCTATTTTTATAGCGTTATGTCATATGGGATATTACTTTGGGGCAGAGCCGCTGATATCGAAAGTATTTTTATACTATAGAAAAGATCAGTTCGTGCAATATATCAGCTTGGAGCTAGGGTTTCACTAAGGGAAAATTTTAAGGAATTAGGTATACTAACTGTTACCTCGCAATATATATATACCAATATATTACATGCGCGACAAAATATCCAACAGTTTAGTAAAAATATACAATAATATAAATACTAGAAATAATATTTATTTATTTATTTCACTTCGGATAACCAACAGCTACAACATGTGTGGAAGAAAATGATAGAATACAAACAAAAAGCCAATTACAGATCTTCACATATAAATATAATAATATCTAATAACATGTTGAGACAACTCACACAACGCTATCTGATCCCAAACTAAGCAGAGCTTGTATCATGGGAACCAGACAAATGATAAACATACTTATATATTGAAGTCATTTTTATAGGCATTTCTTGCCAATTACTTTACAAATACAATAATTGCATTTTTGAAAGATTTGAAATCCAGGTTCGAACCCGAGACTTCCGTAGCCAAACCGGGGCCAGAAGCGAACCACCTATCTGGACTATGTTACTAGATCTTAATTTTTTCTATCCCTTGATGCTCGCGAGTTGGGCCCTCGCAGCGCCATCTAGTCGGTAGTTAAAGAACTATCACGGCTTTTGTTATTGCTTCGTTACAAAGAACATTTTAACAAATTATGATGTCGCAGGCCGAATATTGAAGTAATAATATTATAATAATATTAATAATATATTATATATATTATATTATATATATTATAATAATATTAAAATATTATAGTAATAGTATAATATTTTCAAAAATGCAAAAAATGCAATACTTATTTATTTCTAAATACATACATATTATAGATAAATAACACCCAGACACAGAAGTAACCATCGTGTTCATCACACAAAGTTTTATCCTGGGTAGGGTTCGAACCCACGACCTCCGGCTTAGCAGCCAGGGTCACTTACCACTAGAACTAGACCAACAGGCCAGTCATATAGGCATAAATTAATGTGTGTTCCTTACCATCGTCTTCATCCATAGTTCATTCATGGGACTTGGTATCCGTTTTAACAATAAGCTATCTGTTCATATTCTGAATTTACCATTTAATTCATTCAAATCTAAAATTAAGAACGACCTTTTTCATTAAGCTTATTATTGTATAAATTATTATTTAAACGACAAAAACGCATGGTCGTAACACTCACACAGGAGTTATGGATTTTAAATTGTATACCTAATTCTAAATTTATTTTTGAATTTTCATATTTTGTAATTATATTTCGTTTTTGATTTTTTTTTTTTTAAATTGTATAAACTGGTTACTTGAATATACAGTTTACGGACTATGGTTATTGCTTGCGTGAGTTTCATGGTATAATGGTTGCAGCACCTTACTGGCTTTACTGTATACATACATAAAAAAGTGGCCATGAGTTTTTTTTGCCAAGTTCGTTTCACACGGCTTTACTCTTGCGAACTTTGCATTAAATGTAGAATCATTCTATTCCGAATGTTGTCTGACGTTCATAAGGGTTGCATTTGTAATCTAAATTAATAAAGTATTTTGACTTTTTAACCGAGTTTGGCTACTTGCGTCCTTACCTGTTCATCGGGGCGACCTCGGCGTTTGCTAAATTTCTGACGTAAGTTTACCAGCGTTTCTGTCTTCGATCCACAGCTCCGAAGAATTAACCAGGAATATTTTGAAACCTACGCTGGGTAATTCTGAAGAATTTGAAATTGGAAAATGGCTTGCCCTAACATTAACTTGGGATAAGCCGGTCTGCAATATGCTTAGAGAACATTTAATTAGCACATCATCGAACGCTGCAGAGCGCGCTCTCCTGTTGGCAGTGGGAGAATGGGAATCAGGTCTTTGGTTACAGGCATTTCCATCGCCCAACATAGGCACCATGTTGAACGATACGACATTACGAATTGCTTCGTGCTACATAGCGCCTAAGCGCTGCGTGTGTTTCTCCGCATTCATGTCACTGTGAATAACTGGTCACTGGCCTAGGACACCACGGGCTATCAGGTAGTAAGGGCGCAGGCCATACATCTTGGCACGCTAATCTAAACGACATAATATGTCGGGCTCTTGTCACCGCCGACGTTGCAGCCATGCAGCTTGTGCCAAATGGCTTGGCACGCGACTATGGCATGAAACCGGATGGTATGACATTGCTGCCATGGAGGATGGGAAGGCCATTGGTGTGGGACGCAACTTGTGTCGTCAAGAATGGTCAATTTAGCGAAGTTATTAGCGCAGTCCAAGTCTTTAAGTCAATGAAAATGAGCCTAAAAACTATCCGGATAAATCCAGATGATACGAATATTACGGATACTAGTTATAAAATTGTGAATTTATTCTCAAAAAGCACCATATAGTGAAGTGGAACTGATGGTGAAGACCAGCGGAACTACTCATTAATATGTTGGAGAATTATTAAATTGCTGGTTGAGTTCCGTAGACCTGACTTCTGTTTTGATTTACTATCAAGTCTATTGACTCATTTCAATGTGGCCGCCGCAAGATGGCGTGACTTTAGTTTGACATTTATTTTGACTTTAGTTTGACGCTAATAACTCATACAGCTACCCTGGCACATCGACAAATATATATTTTGGCTTGCGATTCGAATATTTAATATGGTTCACTTATACGTCGCCTCTATAATAACACCCTGTAATGGAGCTGATAGTCATATATTAGAGGAATTTCTCAAAAATAACGGCCCTACATCTAGTTAAGAAATATTTTGTAAAAGCAAATGAGCAGATATGACCACATAAAAGTAAAAAATTTAAACATTTTTACAAAACAAAATTGCCGACTTTAAAATCTTATCTTTTACTAAAAGTTTTCATTCATAATATTTGTAAATTTTAAGTAAGTTAAGAGATATGGGTGCCAGTCAGTCACGATTGAGTGAGACTTTTGAATGGTTACTTTTACAAATTAATGGCTCTATTTACAATGGTTTGGAAACTTTTACTAAAGGTTGACGCAGTCAAAACTGAAATTGGACATACAAATCCCTCAATGGGAACGTGAGCCTTTAAAATTATGTTTTTTTTTTGCTAAATACACGTTATTCAGATTCAATTCTCGTTTTTTCTAAATACTCATGATTTAACTTATTTATAATATAATTTGCTTGGTGTATAGTATATTATATCGCAGCACCTTACCCCCATATCAAGTTTATAAACATTGAAACATTGTAAAATTGGCAATTTGAAAAGAGTGGCCTATTGCCAGGTTCTTTTCTCCGGCTTTACCTATTATTTGCGAACTTGGCATTACATGTACATGTAGAATCCCAACGTATCACAAGTGTTGTTTGGCATCCTAAGTGATTAAAGAATTTTGAATGTATTTATCTGATTACTTACTAGTTTCAGGCTCAGATGTACTGCTATCATCATAGCCCATTGCGTTCGTCACATTCTTATAACAGAAGTACGGCAAACGAGACAAGCACGACACCACGTCAATACTGAGTTGAGTCATACACAGACAGTCGCCTCTGCTTGGGTCTAATTGCTCAATGGTATTTAGCACTTCATTGGGCATCTCGTCCACGGGAATACCTGAAAAGTTACCTTTAAGTTAATGAAGATCAAACACAAATATTACTATACTTTACATATAAAAGTAAAAGGTAAATTTGATATTTGCCATAAAATTCGCACCGTGGTCATCCGACAAAGAATCAAAGTTACTGACATAGCACGAAGATTAAGCCGGATAGGCTTAATCTTCGTGCAATGGGCTGGTCATATTTGTCGAATGACCAATGGCTGCTGGAACAAACGAGTCCTAGAGCGGAGACCGCGACTCAGTAAACGTAACTTAAGTTGACTCCTAGCCAGATGGACCGTCGACCTAAAAAGGTCACTGAATTGGATGAGGAAGGAGGAAGACCGGGAGTTGTAGCGTTAATAAGAGGCCCATGTTCAGCGCATAACCGATACAGGTTGATTCATTAATTACTAGTACACACTGACCTTCCCGAGACACAAACTGTGTAGGCAGACCGGAATTGTGACCCGCCTTTATGCCTATAAAGAAGGCAGTGGTATGATTGTTGATGCCGATGACGGTCTTCATTTCCTCGAACAGCTCCGCGTCTGTAGGTGACGCCAGTGTTGCTCCTGCAATACATTTATTAATAAGTATATCAATACTTGATTAATAAATAATATCTACTTATAAAATATTAGATACAATTTATAATCATCTAACCGATCTAACAAAAATAAAACGGGCAAGAGCATGTTGGACCATGCTCAATGTAGAGTTCCGCAGTAGTTATTAAAAATAAATGCACTACATATGAAAAAATAAAATTTATAATTAAAATTATTTTGTTGAGAAACGCAGTTTTTCCACAATAACTCAATGAACCGTCATTGAGTTATTGTGGAACCGATAACCGATCATGACGAAAATAATTTTAGATAAAAGTATTTATTAAGCACTACCGCGATTTTTTATTTTATTTCATTAAACACTACCTTCCTGCCCCGGCTTCGCACGGGTCGTTTTTTTTTTTTAGTTACCTAATCATATGTCTACAATACAATGCATGTAAAATTCTATTTGTTTAAAACTAACTTATATATAAACTGAGCTTTATCTGACAGAGGTTTTGCTAGGATCAACAAAAATATTGAGTCTTATACATTGATTTACATTATTGCAATTTTCGTAGTGATATCTATTTTTTGACAATAACATAAAGACTGTATTACTCCCTGATAATGTAGCTTT
The DNA here is from genome assembly GCA_945859575.2 of Herminia tarsipennalis. Taxonomy (NCBI): domain Eukaryota; kingdom Metazoa; phylum Arthropoda; class Insecta; order Lepidoptera; family Erebidae; genus Herminia; species Herminia tarsipennalis. The sequence goes on along the minus strand of OX243841.2, from coordinate 25,836,944 downwards.
CTAATGGTGAAAGAATTTTTAAATTCGTTACACTATTTTTTAAGTTTATTCGTTACATAGAAAAACACAAATCTTTCCTTTTTATATTATTGGTATATATATAGATTAAATGTTGATACACGCTGGACTAATGATCTAATGGTAACCCTGACTGCTAAGTCAGAGGTCGTGGGCTCAATTCCCATCCAGCAAAATCTTTGTACGATGAGCACGATTGCATATTTTGAGTTTGAGTGTAATCTATACTCCTATACTATACTATATCTATACTAATATTATAAAGAGGAAAGTTTTGATTGTTTGTTTGTATTGAATAGGCTCCGAAACTACTGAACGGATTTGAAAAATTATTTCATCGTTGTGAAGCTACACTAACCCCGGATGACATAGGCTATTTTTTATCCCTGTATTCCCACGGGAACGGGAACTACGCGGGTGAAACCGCGAGGCGTCCGCTAGTCTATCTATAAGTATGTTTGTCAGTTGCCTAGTTACGATAGCAGGCACATATGATAGATACCATGGTATACACAATGATTTGTACAATACTAATAACCTCCCGCTCGCGGCTTCTTTACATAACACTTTATAACTTTGTAATATAAGTTTTTGAAAATATTTTATTAACCCATAATCACCTACCAATTGTTTTTAGAGACTTTAACCAGACCTTGCAGACTATTTCACTAGAGTAAAATCGTTGCTTATTGTTTTATTTTTAGACCCTAAACTAAATACTCCGGGGACTCTCAGATGTGTGGTTAGTGTTGTGTGTTTTAAAAAGTGTATGTTTTTTACGAAGTTATTTGGTGTAACATAAAAAAAGATGATTTTTAAAATACCTTCCACGTATTTATAAATCATCCTGTATATTTTTTATTGAGTAAAAATTAGAACACTTTATTATCACCTTCGCTTCGGCATATTTGGTCTGCCTCTTCCCAGGTGGCTATTGTTTTTCTTGCAGATAACAAATGCACTGTATGTGGGGTGTATCGGCTTTCGGCGACATCTGTCAACAAAATATTACACATACCACATGTTCGAATCCTACCCATTACACTACCGACGTAAACTAATGACATAAGCGATTTAGCTTAACTGAAGGGGTTAACAGGATTGCTAGTAATGTGAGACCCACAATACCACATTGCTAGTACTTTATCTTTTCTAAAAAAACTTAAGTATAACTTAATTTCAAGAGAATAGTTATTAACGTGATTCTTGAAGGATACTGTGAACATAGAGACACAACAGGGAGAACAAACTCCAGCGATCTGATTTTACAACTCGCTCAGTTAGAATACGTATAACTTAAATAACTTTTAAACATGACACTTACCGACTGTCGCCGAGAGCACGACACAACACAACACTACTGCTAACATATTGACGCAACAGGAACGACCTGTAGTAGGTATCAATGTTATGTGGGAACGAAAAACTCTAGCGACCTCATTTTAGTTATTTATAGCCAAAGTCATTGTTAAAAATTGATAAGCCCTAGTTGATTTCGCGTATATAGAGTTCCGTATCATTAAACAATAACGTAGTACGTATTTGATTGATACTATCCATGAATACACATTGGGGTATGATAATACTCTGATGCTGAATCCGAAGTCGTTCTAGAGACTTACATATCACCGTGGTAACCAGTGATCTATCTTAAACCTATAAAAAGTCCAAGGACTGAAAGAGGACGCATCAGATACATCGTGCTTCGCAAACACGCAGTCGCTCTTGAAGTCACATTTCAAGGCAAAACTAAGGTCAAGGGTGTGTTTTTAAGAAGAAACTACAATGAAAACTATTTCCATTTGTAGGTAATAGAGGATTAATAGGACATTCGATAATGTGAGGAGAACCCTTCCCCTCCCTGAGTGACCACCGAGCAGATAGAGATATCTGCGAGGTACATAGATGAGTGACGTTCGATCATTGGCACATCCCTCCGAGCCTCGAAGAGCACGTTAAGCCATTCGGTCCTGCGCATCTCTCCGGTCGTGTCGGATTCCCGTCTCATCGGACTATAAGAGTGCACTTGTGTCTTGTCTGCGCATATACTTGTGCACTATAACATCTTCTGCGTAGTTAGCTAGTCTGTAATGTAATCGGCCGCCGTAATCGACAACGGTTAGGATAGACTATTCGGTAATATTCTTAAGGAACCCTAAAAATTTTCATGATATTATTAATAAAATATTTATTACACACCCACGTAACCGGTAGTCTGTGGTTATAGATAACTCTTTATCAAAAAAATAAGTGCCAAGTGCGGTAAAATAAACCAAAATAGGTATTTCCTTTATAGGAATTTAACATAACATTTTAAATTAAAACTCCATGGAAAGGCCACTTTAGCAGATTACAGTGTCGAGCTTATAGGATCAACCTTAAAGCTTAAAAGACGTAACTACCAAAATGTCGATCAAATGCAGTTTTATAACCTTTTTGGTTACGCAGGTATTTAGTGTATTTAAGTAATAGCACCCCTGGCCATAGCCTTGGTAATATGGTAAGTATTTTAAAGTTGAATAAATCACATATAGACTCAAAAATCGATAACAGGGATATTTACGTTCTTTTTTATTATTTTCTAGGCAATCTTGCACGAACTGTCAAAATCTTGTTTTAATAGTAAATAGAGTGCTGCGCTCCGAAATGCATCAACACGCATGCGCTGGACATCTTTGAGCGCGCCGTGCATGCACCAGTTTGCGCAGACTTGCATCTTTTCATCTTTCAGTGCCTCTTCGAATTTCGAAGCTCTGCATACTTTTTCTTTTCCTGTCGCTATGGAAAAGATGCGCCAGAAATTCCAGTCCACTCTCTTATGTTTCTCCACCCCAACCTCCGCTCCGGCCGACACCTCGTTCACTACCTACTTAGCCCATATTGCCCACTTTGTACTACATCTAAAATTTCCTTAATGTCCTCCTAACTGATTTTGATGACGCCAATCTTTCATCATAGACTAGCCAAATAGCAGGAGCTCAAGTGTGTGTGCAGGTTCAAATGCACTTTCTATTCCCTCACTCTCATACTCCGGTAGGACGGAAATCCAACACGATAGAGATTAGGTACAGCACCGCCGGTAGGCAGCTTTAAGTGCTCTCCGTAGACATGCGATATTTTTGAAAAACGGTCTCCTATCTGTGGGCCAACATACAGTATAAATTTTACTAAACCTCGGTATCTCTCTCCTATCAAGTAGGTAAAATATAACAGAGACTTCTTCTTCTTTGTCGCTACACTCTTGGCAGAGTGGTCATGGTCGTGTTGTCAGGGTTGGTGACACGCATAACAAGTTGCCGCCATTCCTCTCGCACCAATTAGTGTGTAAAGACCATTTAGTTCCACTTTTGATTGGTCGGTTCAACGCATAGGTGTTCTGCTGCATGATCTTATGCCTTCGACTTTTCCTTGTATCACCAGTTGCTCCACAAACGTATCATCTCGGCGTAAAATGTTCCCAAAGAAAGTTACACTTACCTAAGAAACCGACCGATACATGTGAACTGTATATTTTACTATAAAAGTTCGTATACCTATTTATTAACCTTAGTTTTTACCGGTAAATACTAATATATAAGTACCGACATCCGCTAGTAAATGTATTTTTTGAAGCTTTTACCATTACAAAAATAAGTGTTAGGTTTTACTAGTGACACCTGGTGAATGTTGGATTCGGAAATAAAACAATGATTACCGACATATTTCATAACTACATATCCATTTTATATAATAATGTCAACTAGTTACTCCGACTTATCTCCTGGACATATTCGTGGGGACTTTCCACAAGGCGGCCCAGAGCGAGCGGTGCGATTGTTACAGGCAAAAGGCATTTTCGATCGTTTCTTGGACCATAGGATGAAAGACCATCTTGCTCTGTCCACCCTGATTCTGATTTAAGCGTTCCACATAATGAGGGAGGTTAAGGAAAGGAAATAATTAAATTTGAACATGACACAAATCTTTATAAGTAATTAATTATTTACAAAAACAATACTAGAAAGAGAGAAACAAAATAACTTTATTTGTACCACACAATCAACATTTAAAATAAGACAACATATAATTAAATCTACATATATGAAAATGTGACTATGAGACACGTTGGTGTCACTAGTCATTAACAAATACATTTTACTTTATCAGTACAAAAGAGTGTTCAAATAAGTAAATTTTTTGTTGTATCTAATAATTATTTATTTTATTTTTTTGTGAAAAGATAACTAGCAGTGTGGGATTGAGTCCCACATTACTAGCAATCTTGTTAACCCCTCAAGCTAAGCTCAAAGGCTTGTGTTAGGAGTGGGTTCACGTCGGTAGTATAATGGGTAGGATTCGAACCCGCGACCTCACCATTGCGGGACCGATGCCTTAGCCATTAGGCTATGTATAAATAAAACACATTAATTCATAATTGTCACGTACTCAGTTACAGACAGTCCATGTTAATGCAAATTGTACTGGTGGCGGTTAAATTTCCCTGGTTCCCATTTTTAGAACTAACGTAAAACAAATGTTCCTATAACTTATTCCCATATAGATTAAAAAACAGTAAATCCGCTATAGTTGTATATGCCTTATGCTAGTTCCGAGACCTGCCGCCAGGGAATCTAGTATAGTGGTATAGTACACTGGAATATTTGAATGGATAACTTTTGAATTGTTAATGCTAGTAAACATTTTCTCGAAACTCAATATTTATGGTAGATAAAATTAAGTTGAAGCACCTTAAGTGTTGTTATAAACATGACTTCTTAATATTAAATCTTAATGTTTAACTTTTTGTTTAATCCGTCCCACTGCTGGGCCCGTGCCCAGCAGTGGGACGGATTTAACAAAAAGTTCTCCCTAGTAGAACCTACTAAGTACTTATTATAAGTGGGGTAATCTCCATAACCGCCACGCTTGGCAAGGGCATTGGCGATTGCAGTAAGACTTTAAAATACGCAGAGGACGCTGCTGGCCGTCCTCCGTAGGAAATCCCTTAGTCGCCTTGACGACACCCACGGAAAGAGATGGGATGGTACTATTCTTAAGCCGGTACTACACGGCATAGTAAGGTGTTTAGTCAATCATGATCTCCAGGTAAGTGGATCCGAGCTGTTCTGTGAGGCTCGCAGTAAACTGGATATTGCGGGCCCATGCCCGGCACCTGATCTTTATTATCTGACGCACTGAAATCAATACAAAAAAACACCATTAGTGCTTGCTTATGTTGGACGAACAGATGGAAGCCTGCGACCAGATGCCCGATACCGTTTGTATTATTGGAGTGGCTGGTGAGAGCTTACCATCAGGCCGCGACTTGCTGGTCTCCTCGTACAGTTAAGTAATATATATACCGGGTATTTACGATCTTTATTTCGTCAAGCCCGTGACAAGCCCGTGCGAACTTTCACATGTGCGGTGCGCTCAAAGATGTCCGCCAGGCATGCGCGTTGATGCATTTCTAAGCGCAGCTCTCTACTTACCATTATGACAAGATTTTTACAGTTCGCACGGGCTATTAAAAGAACGTGAATTAAGACCCCGATTGCAATGACGACTTACAGCAGATTATCATATATCTTTAGTACGAGGTCGGTACTCACAAGTAGGATTAGTCAGTTGCACGGCGACCAAAGGACTGAGGTATCCAGGAGTGTTGACATAGGGGAAGTAGGTCTCAGGTAGACCAGGGTAAGGCCAGTACATGAGTGGGCCCAGCGCTTTCTCGTCCGCTGGACGCTCTCCTTTACACGACACCCACACTTTGCGGCGCTGGAAGATTTAAGAAGAAAACCTTGAAAGAAATGACAAGACAACAAGAAGAAATTAATAAATAGGGTTTGGTCTTCCAAAATATATACATCAAGTTTCTTGTATTTATGTAGACCTCTTTAAATTTTTAGTTTGACTTTTTATAGCGGCCATAATATGGACACATTCTGTGAAATATAACCACACACACACACACACACACACACACACACACACACACACACACACACACACTCACACACACACACACACACACACACACACACACACACACACACACACACACACACACATACACACACACACACACACACACACACACACACACACCACACCCCACACACACACACACACACACACACACACACACACACACACACACACACACACACACACACACACACACACACACACACACACACCACACACCACACACCACACACATATACACACTGTGACAGAAAGACAGAAGAACAATAGCACGGTCACACAACGGAGCCTATTTACTTGGTGGTTTTGGGTACGCAACTTTAAAAAAAAAAGATATTATAACACTTACTTGTTGTGGAGTTGCATGATTGATATAATTGGTAACATCGGATGGTATTTCTAGTGGCAGGTCCGCTGGGTCATCGTAGATGTCAGGATTCCAATCAATTAACTGGAATAACAACAACAATGTTTTACCATTTGCGGTTTATTGCAGTAGGTTTAAGTGGCAACTGAATAGATCATCACTGTCGGTGCAGACATTCCTTTCATTTCTTCTAAAATATAATTCCCCTATTTCTCTAGAAGACCATTGGAAGCTGTGTCCTGCACCTAATCTCTCTGCGGTCGTATCAGGTTTTCGTCCCATCTGACTATGAGAGAAAGTGTGTTCTTGTGTCTGCTCACACACTTGCGTACTACATATTCTGCGTAATTGACTTGTTTCTGATGGGCTGTGATTCCGATTCCACCACCACTTTGTGCGATCCACAAACTTATTGTTGTTTCGAGGTATATATATGGTTATAGGTATAAAATACTGAGAGTACAGAAGATAACCGTCATCCGTATCTCACTTCAGCAGAGCAGAATGGTTCACGGACACGAAATCTCAGACCACTTCGGACAAATTTGTTAAATAATAATAATAATATCTTGGGACAACTCACACAACGCTATCTGATCCCAAACTAAGCAGAGCTTGTACTATGGAAACCAGACAACTGATAAACATACTCATATATTTCTAAATACATACATATTATAGATAAATAATACCCAGACACAGAATAAACTATCGTGCTCATCACACAAAGTTTTATCCTGGGTGGGGATCGAACCCACGACCCAAGAGGTCGTGGGTAGCAGTCGGATACACTCCCACCGCGCCACAGAGGTAGTAAATATGTAAGGCATTTCGGGACCTCGTGTCCGTGAGCTATATTGATGTGTTCGTTGCTCGAGAACGTGTTTATGAAGGTACAAAAAAACATTAAGAAGACCCTGGTTTACATTGTTCAAGTTGATGATGAGGCACGGTCTTCTGTTGGGGTAGCCGTAGTTGTTCTCAGTAGAGCAAGGGCCGAGATTGCGGGAGTCAAAGTAGCAAACATTGTTCCGTGGAGGCTTCTCGTTACCGCAGATAAACTGGTTGACTCCCCCGTTGATTAACAGGCTTCTATTGTAGTAGGCTGGAAATAAGTAAAAATAACTATAAAAAAACTGGGCAAGAGCATGTCGGACCATGCTCAGTGTAGGGTTCCGTACGCCCATTTGATGAGAAGCGCAGGTTTTTGGCAATAACTCAATGACGGTATATCCGATCATGTCCGAAATAATTTTAGTTTAAAGTATTTGTTAAGCGCTACCTTTGTGATTTTTTTTTTTTATATTTTTTGGTCACAGGGTTCAAAAGTAAAGGGGGGAGGGTACACAATTTATGCAACTTTCGGAGCGATTATTACTAAAAATATTTACTGAATCAAAAAAGTTTATTAAAAATCTTAAAATGTTTTTAAAAGACCTGTCGAATGATGTGCCACATTTGCCGTTGATGTTAGCAGACAGACAGACAGACGGACATAACGAAACTATAAGAGTTCCGTTTTTTGCCATTTTTGCTACGGAACCCTGAAAAGTCCTCCTTAACCCATACGTGCGGTATTTGACAAAACTAAAACTTTGTACCGGGTAGTGACCCACATGTGGTGCGCTCACGCCTTACCTAAACTACAAAATATTCCACATATAGGTCATCTATGTACCTACCTATATGTGGTAACGTTGCTTAACCTCGCTGGCTCTGATCGTCCCTCCTCGTGTCGAAACTCTGTACGAACAAGGGCTTGTAAAAGTTGCCCCGCTTTGTCAGAACTGTTAAAGTAGTCAATAAGCTGACTTCCCTGAACTCGATCTGTTTACAAGTTTTTAACAGAACCCTCCAATCGTGGTTCGGCTCTCAAACTGATTTATCTTGTTATTTTACACTAGCTGTCCCGCGCAACTTCGTATGCGTAATTTTTCCCCGTTTCCGAAATATTTCTCGTCGCTTCTCTGCTCCTATTAGTCGTAGCGTGATGTTATATAGCCTATAGCCTTCCTAGATAAATGGGCTATCTAACAAAAAAATATTTTTTCAAATCGGACCAGTAGTTCCTGAGATTAGCGCGTTTAAACAAACAAACAAACTCTTCCTCTTTATAATATTAGTATAGATAAGTCTTATCTTATTAAAATTGTTTAATATTTATTTCATCTTAAAAATTGTATAACTTCTATGACTAGATCATTTGTTACATAACTGCGAAAACCAGTAAATGGTATCTATTTATGTTGTACACTTTGCTGCATTGCACTGTGTGTTTTCCAAATAAAATAACCGCAACCGGCTAGGAAAACGTAATTTATTTTACATGTGGTCGGTACTGGAGGGCGGGTGACCTAAGATCTCCTAAAAAGTATTATTTTACAACCAGGGTACCAGGTACTCACGGGCTAAGAACTCGTTGATATTGTCCACATATTTTTTGACTTGTGTAAGGTTATCAGCGTTGTACGAGATGAGAACTCCTTCCTCAACAATCAGAGGTCTGTGGCTCATGCCTGGATTTGCTCCTGCGAATTATATGCAACAGTCATGAAAACAAAATAGTAGTTTAAGTAGCAGGACAATAATAATCTTCACTTGTAACTAGCAATGTCCAGTGTAACTTAAAATATACATGACACTTACCGACTGTCGCCGAGAGCACGACACAACACAACACTACTGCTAACATATTGACGCAACAGGAACGACTAACTCTAGCGATCTGATTCTAGTTATAATGTATTTACTTATTTATAGGTAAACTCATTGTTAAAAAATTGATAACCTCGAGTAGAATTTGCATACCTACCAATATATGTATGTATCTATGCGAGTTCAACTTAAGGTTATCAATTTTCGAGTTCCATATCATTAAAATTCACTAAAGCGCAATAAAATGTTAGATTGGTACCATCCGTGGATACACACTGATATATGTATTCCGCTAATACTGAATTTGAAGTAATTCTAGAAACTTCCAGATCGTCCATAGTGACGAGGACTTGATCTATTATGTCACGCTTTTTAAGGCCTATTGTCAAAACATGTACGAAACAACAATTTGTGGATCACACAAAGTGGTGTCCTGTGTGGGAATCGAACCCACGACCTCTTGCGCACTAAGCTATCGACATAGACCTCTTGCGCAGCCGTCGTAGTACAGTCAGCGTCATATATAAAATAACAGTTAACATTACCAAATACTTAAACAATCAGCCTGAGTAGCCTAATAATTCAGACCGTTCATCTTGCACAAAATTAACGGAGCAACAGCTTCTCAAATATACGAGCTCATCCTAATACCGCATATTACTGTAACAAACACAGTGCCGAAGGTTTCGCAGCATCCACAGTATTCATAAATATAGAACACAGTAGGAAAATAAACTTTACCGAATTTTTTTAAAGTACTATTTCGTATATCAAATAATATGCCAATACGTCATACAAAAAAACGAAGATAAGTATATGTCGTTGTCCTTTTCATTTCATGCATGACGTCACTGGCACGTCTTTTGTTTCAATAATAAATTTCCTATTTTATATTTATTCGTGAGCGAAATATGTAAGAAAACCTCATTTATAAAATACCATTTTTTTTCTATAGGTACTCATTGACAAATGAGGTTTACTTACATTCTTTTTAAGTTTTTTTTTATCTGTTCAGAAAGTGATTGACTCTGATTGTTGAAGTGCAAAAGCAGAAACACTTAGTCTAACGTTGTGTTTAAATATACAAAATGCATTTAATTAAATGTAAAATTTCATAGCAGTCCCTTTATTTAAGATACTACGTTATTTATGAAAGAAATAATCCCTATGCCTGTCACTTTAGATTGGTGTCATACAAATACAGAATGGTGCTTTCTCACATTAAGCGGGTTCGATTCCCGGAAATTTGAACGCCGTGCGAATTACTTATAAATCAAAAGGAAGTCTTCTTTCAGTAAAATGTTCTATCTATAATACTTATGGTACTTATAGTTTTGGGGCATCATTTTATTTAAGCAGCTATTTAAAAATAAATATTAAGTATCATTTGTATGGTATTTTATAGTCAAATCAGTCAGCAATGATGGCAACTACAAACCGCTGAAGTATCTAGGTCGACTTAACCTGTAACCCCTGTAGGTATTTTCAAACAATCATTGATTTCGTTAAACGAAATAAAAATATTGGAGTTTGAATTTCTCTCACTTTAGTTACTTTAACTTTATAACTGTAATAAAGAGATTTAAAAAAAAAAACATTTTATCTACAAAAAAAAATTTGGTCTTAATAAAAAAAGACTAGCAAAATGTTATTTACTTTTGTATTTTTACTGTCTTATATACAATCAAGAAATTATCAAGTCTTATTTAACGGTAAAGTAAAATCTTCTTATAGGTCTAATACTCTTTGGTGATAAAAACAAGAATAATGAATTTACTTGGCATTACATTGCGGTTCAAAAATCAATATTATCACGAATAAATTCCTATTGTAATTTTATTTTCGAATTTGTTCTTGCTCTGAACACCCTCCAAAACAAAAAAAAATCTGCCTGCAAATTTCTATATTTTTTATAACCTTGACGTTTAGGTAACCAAATATAAAAGATTTTCAATCGAAAAAATGGGTGCTTCTTATGAAAATATTGACAGCAAAGAACATAATGAGAAACACTTAAACAACACAATAACATCAAAAGATACAGTATGTATTTTTTAACTAACCACGGATAGAATTGACTTGATGTTATCACCTTTCCATTAGCGTAAAACATTAAGAGCGGAAGGTTTGCTTTTTACAGAGATGTTTTATGATACGTTATAGTATACATAATTATCCATACTAATATTATAAATGTGAAAGTAACTCTGTCTGTCTGTCTGTCTGTCTGTTACGCTTTCACGCTCAAACCGCTGAACCGATTTAGATGAAATTTGGTATGGAGATAGTTTGAGTCTCGGGGAAGGACATAGGATAGTTTTTATCGCGATGACCGACATCCACGCGGGCGGAGCCGCGGGCCAAAGCTAGTATTATAATAAATAGGTGACATACTTATCCGTATTTCTAGTCACTCGATTTTGATAGAATCAACTTTTGAACCGCAGTGCATTGTGACGATTTATTCTGATGACATTCCAAATGTAACTCTATGGCGTTTAACATAAAGTTTATTATCCTACTGTGTTTTACATTTATGAATACTGTGGATGCTGCGAAACCTGAGAGGGATTAGGATGAGCTCGTATATTTGAAACTGTTGTTCCGTTATATTTGTGCAAGATGAACGGTCTGAATTATTGGGCTACTTTTGGTGATTGTAAATTAGTAAGCAATTAGGATGTATCTAAATAATTGATAATGTTAACTGTTATTTTGTATATGACGCTGACTGTACATACTCTCATCGCGCCAACGAGGCAGCATGAGTTTTCCTAAAACATATTTCTGTCACTACTGTACAGTGACAGCATGAAAGTTTACAGTGTCTCAAGACTTATATCATACAGCAATATATACCATTAGGACAGGACAGGATAACAGTGGATATATTCAGAATATTCAGAATAATTCAGATACAGAAGACTAACTCTTTTAAACAGTGTTTACAGAGGTAAGTAGGTTTCTTTGAAGGATAAAATTCACAATGAGGTCATCTGTCTGTGGGAGTACAAAATTGCAGCGAATTGGTAGTAAGATCCCATAGATATGGAAGCAGAAATCATAGGGGGCAAATACTAGTCAACTTCCTCAAACGGGAGGGGCTCTTCTTGATGAACTTCTTTTTCAAGAAACGGCCCCAAAGGAAGTGGACGTGGCAAAGCCCCGACAATATGAAGAAAAATGAAATCGACTTCATCATGACGGACAAAAAGCATATATTCAGAGACGTCACCGTGATCAATAGGTTTAATACCAGTAATGATCACCGACTTGTCCGAGGCTCTCTGAATATCGACTTCAAGGCGGAACGTGCCCGTCTGATAAGGTCCAGGCTCCGACCTACTTTGCTCCAAACCATGATAGGATCCGAAGCGTTCCAGTCAATGATTAAAAGAGCAATCGAACTGAACCGGGGGTCAAAAGAGTTCGTACAATCTCTTGGAAGAAGCCACCTGACGAAGTTGACCACAGCAAGTGGAGAAGTTGTTTCTTCGAAGCCGGCAGTCCTCTCCGAAGTGGAAGGCTTCTATGGCCAGTTATACGCTTTGCATGCACCTCAAATTGATCTTGAAAATGAGGGTCCTAGAGCCACTTTAACACGCCACTACATGGAAGACCTGCCAGAAGTTAACATTGAGGAAATCGTGTTGGCTCTTAAACAACTAAAATGCTGTCCTGTTTGAAGGGAGAACTCCGGTGGCGTGGAATAGAAGTGTAGTCGTTTTGTTCTTCAAAAAAGGAGATAAGACCCGGCTGAAGAACTACCGACCTATTTCTCTTCTAAGCCACGTCTAGAAGCTGTTCTCAAGAGTCATCACGAACCGCCTTGCGCGTAGACTTGACGAATTCCAACTACCTGAACAGGCTGGATTTCGGAGCGGATATGGCACCATAGACCAGATCCACATAGTGCAGCAGATTATACAAAAGACCCAGGAGTATAATCAGCCCCTGTGTCTAGCATTCGTGGACATAGTCCACGAATGCTAGACACAGGGGCTGAAGGCCTTTCACTCGATTGAAATCTGGTCCGTTCTGGAGTCTCTGCAGCGATGCCAAGTAGATTGATGAGATGTCTCTACGAAGCCGCTACCATGTCCGTCCAAGTACAGAATCAGCAAACAAAACCTATACCATTGCATCGAGGAGTGAGGCAAGGGGACTTATTTCTCCGAAAGGGCGGGGCATCAACACCAATAGTGAATACATCTCTCACTTGCGATTTACAGATGACATTGTCATCATGACGGAAACGCTGCAGGACTTGCAACGGATGCTGAATGACATGGCTGACTCCTCTGTACCCATCGGCCTACGGATGAACTTGGATAAAATTTCGTGATGATTCAATGAACATGTTCTACCGGAACCGACAGCGGTGCACGGCGCCGTTCTCGAAGTTGTTCAAAAATATGTGTACCTCGGGCAGTCATTGCAGTTAGGTAGAAACAACTTCGTGGACGAGGTGAACAGGAGAATTCGGTTAGGTTGGGCAGCGTTTGGTAAGCTACGTCAAGTCTTCTCATCGTCGAACCCACAATGCCTAAAGACTAAAGTCTATGATCAGTGCGTCCTACCCGTCACAACATATGGAGCCGAAACGTGGACACTGACTGTACGGCTGCTCCATAAGTTCAAAGTCGCTCAACGGGCTATGGAAAGGGCTATGTTCGGAGTTTCTTTTAGGTACAGAATCAGAAATAAGGTGATCCGGCAGAGAACCAAAGTTATCGACATAGCCCACCGGATTAGCTAGCTAAAGTGGCAGTGGGCTGGCCATATTAGCCGAAGAACCGACAACCGTTGGGGTAAACGAGTTCTTGAGTGGAGACCGCGGCTCGGCAAACGTTGTGTAGGACGCCCTCAGGCCAGATGGAGTGATGATTTATGCAAAACGGCTGGCAGGAGCTGGATGCGAGAAGCCGAAGATAGAACAAAGTGGCGTGCAATTAAAGAGGGATATATCTAGCAGTGGACTGCGATAAGCTGATGATGATGTCATCTGACAAATAACCAAAGTCACGGACATAGTTCGCAGGTTAGGCACGCTGAAGTGTCAATGGGCTGTCCATATCTGCCGAAGGACCCATGACGACCTAAAGAAAGTGGCTGGGATGGGCTGGATGCGGGAGGACTGGTTCGTTGCGGTGAAAATTAGGAGAGGCCTTTTATCCAGTAATGGACCGATACTAATAAAAATATAGCTCTTGATTTTATCATCTATCATTTCCTCCGAGCTCCTGTTTCCTAAAATCCTTTCTGATCCCTTGTCTGCGTCACAAAAGAAACCTCTCTGCAAAATTCCAGCTCAAGGTTCAAGATTCAAGGGTTTAGGATTGGTGTTGAAGCCATTATACCAGTTTACGTACTATGGTTATTGCTTGCGTGAGTTTGATGGTGTAATGGTTGCCGCACCTTACTGGATTTACTGTATATATACAAATATAGTGTAAAAAATGGCATTTAGAAAAAGTGGCCCTGAGTTTTTATTGCCAAGTTCTTTTCTCACGGCTCTACTCTTGCGAACTTGGCATTAAATGTAGAATCAATTTATTCCAAATTTTGTCTGACGTTACAAATGCAAAGCATAACATGCGTTGCATTTGTAACCTAAATGTATTTTGAGTTTGACTTTCATTTTTAATTGACTTCATCCAAAAAAGGAAGTCTGTTTGATCCGTTTGTACGTATGTTCGCGAATTTCTCAAAAGCTACAGATCCGATTTGGATAAGGTTTTCTTTATTCGATACCATATTTTACTGAGAAGGTTTTTAGAATTTAAAGCATTGTCATAGGTTAGAAGACACCGGTATTATAGACTAAAACATAGCATAAAATGTCCACTAATCGGTGAAGTGCTTGATGAAAAAGTGAATCAATTTGAAGTCTTGAAATCGATTCATTTTTTTTAAATAAGTTATCAAAATTGAATATTATTTTGCCAGAATTTCGTTTATGGTTAAATTTTAATAGGACTCCAGTGGTAAATTAGTCTAGAAATTTTGACTGTTTATAAAAGTTAGATGATGTGGAAAAGATTGGTGTATATCTTCCCAAATATAATAATATATATAATATCTTGGGACAACTCACACAACGCTATCTGATCCCAAACTAAGCATAGCTTGTACTATGGGAACAAGACAACTGATAAACTTACTTATATATTTCTAAATACATACATATTATAGGTAAATAACACCCAGACACAGAATAAACCATCGTGCTCATCACACAACGTTTTATCCTGGAAGGGTCAATTAGAAAAAAATATATCCATGTTTTTTGGCTGCTTCTGTGGCGCGTTGGGAGTATGTCAGACTGCAACGCAAGAGGTCGTGGGTTCGATTCCCACACGGGACACCACTTTGTGTGATCCACAAATTGTTGTTCCGGGTCTGGGTGTACTTTGTGTCTGTGACTGGTATGTTTGTAAAGTCCCCGTGACACTGGGCTTGTACCCTACTGCGGGAGTCGTCTTTTAAAAAGAAAAAAAATGACAGTAATATTAGTGTCATTGGAAGTGACAGTTGCTCCTCTATCATAGAGATGGAATATAAGGACGACGAGATTGTATCAGGGCTCATTCACAAACAAACAGCTAGAATTTTCTTTATTGGTACAAAATAGTGTACAAATAAGATACATTTTGTTGTCTCTAATAAATGAATAATTATGACATATTAATTTATAATTGCCATGTACTCGGTTGAGGACAGTCCATCATGTTAAAACAAGTTTTTTAAAAAGATATATTCAAATTATAGCAACAGACAGTGTAGCCATAGCCATAAAACTTAGATCTTTTTATCCGACTGCGTAAAGAGGATTATTAAACTCTTTCTATGAGTATTTTTTTGAAATATAAAATTAAAGATAGTGTTTTTTTTTTAAATATCACTTCATAGTAGTACAGTCAGCTACATAAGTCGCTTAACATTTGAAAATTTTCAAAGCATCCGAAAAATTTTAAGTTAAATCAGCATGGCTAATCACATTATTTTTGGAGTTATAATGGTTCGAAGATTTGCAAATGTTAAGCAACTAGTAGCTGACTGTACCTACATAAGTGTTAAAGAATTAAGTACAAGCACTATATTCGTCGTTACGTTTTTCACAAGATGTATAACATCGCTTGAATATGATCACATTCTTGTTACATCTATACTAAACTAATATAATAATGCTCAAAGTTTGCTCGTTGATATCAGACTGATTTACACTATATTTGTTACGAAGGCACCTTAAAGATTAAGGCCCTGTATTAACTGCAGTATTATAATGTGTGAAGTAAGACTGTCCTCCCCGAGCACTACAAGGGACTATGGCAGTATGGTGTTCAGTCAATCATGATCTCCAGGTGAGTGGATCCGAGCCGCTCCTTGAGGCTCTCAGTATACTGGATGTTGCGAGCCCACGCCCGGCACCTGATGTTTATTATCTGATGTACTGAAACCAATACAAACACACCGTTAGAAACAAACTGATGGAACTCTGCGACCAGATGCCCGATTCCCACTCGCCCATTACTTAAAATACTGTACTTACAGAAGGTCGTAACTTCCATACAACGCGCGTTTGAGAACGCACACAATATAGGTGTTGCTCATAGGACACTGAAACTCTATACCCCTTTTGAACAAAGTTGCCTAAAGCATCTTGAAATGTGCCTTATCCGTGAACAAATAAACGCATGCGACGGGAACTGGTGCAGACTAACGCCAGCAATAGGCCATCTTGCTGGATAATATAGCCGTGCCACATTACTTTGTTTAGGTTGCAAGGCACTGCAGTAAGTGTAATTACTGGGCAAATGATACTTAGGTGCCGTCTCCACGGGCAAGAAAATCGCGACGATTCCGCCAGGTTATCGTCGCGACTCGTAACGGAATCGTCACGTTTTCGAGGCGAGATGCTTGCGTTTGACAGCGCGCTTGCCGATACGATGACGTTTCTCTCGCACTCAGCCACTAGTCGCAACGCCGCGATAACATCTCCGTGTGATGACACGTTCTAAGAGAGTGTATAGAAATAGGTAGCACTGGCACGACGATGATATCGCCGCGATTCTCTCGCTCGGTGGAGACGGCACTTTACGAACTAATGTCTCAGAATGTGGAACGCGGTGCGCTGATTTTGTTTTTGTAGTTTGGATCTTTGCGTAACAAGATTTTGAGTGGCACTGATGCAGCTATGGCCTGGTGAGACGCTTACCATCAGGCTGGTGATATGCTGGTATCTTCATTCGGTTACATAAAAAAAATTTCCCCATTGCCATAACGACCTATCACAAATCCTTCCTTAATGCCATTACGAGGTCGGTAGTCGGTACTTACAAGTAGGATTAGTCAGTTGCACGGCGACCAAAGGGCTGAGATATCCAGGAGTGTTGTCATACGGGAAGTAGGTCTCAGGTAGACCAGGGTACGGCCAGTACTTGACAGGACCAAGCGCTTCTACGTCCGCTGGACGCTCTCCTTTGCACGACACCCATACTTTGCGGCGCTAGAAGATTTAAGAATGGGCGAAAATATTATAAAAGAAAAAACCGACTACTTAAAATTAATAACTAAAACATTTTGACGCCAAAATTACATCATTTTTTTTTTTAATTTGATGTACCCATGTGATGTCATTCTCACAACTGAGATCAAACTAAAATCCATCATGCCATTTAGGCTCAAGAGCGTCCCGAAGATACAACGTACTTAGTACCTAAGTTGTTTCTTCGGCAACCTCTTGAGCGTAACTCTTAAACTCTCTCAGAGAACGGGCGAGCCTCTTACCCTCTTCCTCTAGGCCCGCCACTGTTTGTACCACATAAAAAAAAACACAAAAACGTCAATTACAGAGAACCCTTCAACTTTTAGCTTTCTTTTTTTAATCACACCCTGTGATAAAACGACGAAACAACAGACGAACAGTCAGTCAACGGAGTTTTAGTTACAGGGTGTCTTTGGCAACCTTTAGGTGTGCAACCTTAAGGGCGCCCTAGCCCATAATTCTATCATACAAACGCGCATAAGTGATTACTCTTCTGTTTAAGATCGTAAGTCAAGGTTTACAACAAACATTGGAATTTCGCAAAAAATGTTGTTCAAATTGTTAACATCCATAAATGTTTTACTTTCAATTATGCCTGTCTACAGGCCTAGTTTATGATAAAACAAATTGATATTAATTTTAAGCTTTGACTTACGACCTCATACAGAGGAGTAGTTAGAAGTTTGTGTGATAGAATAATCGACTAGCTCGCCTTTAAAAAAATGTTTTATAAGTACTTACTTCTTCTACAGTTGCATTATTGATATAATTGGTGATGTCGGGTGGCATTCCAGGTGGCAAGTCCCCTGGGTCATCGTAGAAGTCAGGGTTAAAATCATATAACTGGAATAACAACAAAAATGTTTTATAATTTCGGCCGATTACCTAACAAATCAAAGTTAAGAATAAAAAGTTAAGAAACGTTATTTTAACCTTCAAAAAGGAGGAGGTTCTCAATTCCACTGTATTTTTTTGTTTCTAAATATAATTATTTTTACTGTGTCTTGAATTTCCTTCCTTCCTCCCTGTTCCAAGAAAAACCCCTTTAAGTAAGGCTTTTGTTCACATACCCTGTTCAATTTAATGATGAGGCACGGTGTTCTGTTGGTGTAGCCGTAGTTGTTCTCAGCGGAGCAAGGACCGAACTGGTTGGTGTTGAAGTCGCATACTTCGTTCCGAGGAGGCTTCACGTTGCGGCAGTCACGCTGGTTCACTCCCCCGTTGATTAACAGGCTCTTGTTGTTATAGGCTGGAAACGTAAAAAAAAACTTTTTGTGAAACTTTAAGAAAAAAATCATTTGTTCAAAAATATATGTACCTCGGGAAGTCATTGCAGTTAAGTAGAAACAACTTTGAGGATGAGATGAACAGGAGAATTCGGTTGGGTCGGGCAGCGTTTGGGACGTCACGTTAAGTCTTCTCATCGTCGATCCCACAATGTCTTAAGACTAAAGTCGTCAATCAGTGCGTCCTACCCGTCATGACATACCTACGGAGCCGAAACGTGGACACTGACGGTACGGCTGGTCCACAAGTTCAAAGTCGCGCAGCGGGCTATGGAAAGGGCTATGCTCTGAGTTTCTCTTAGGGACAAAATCAGAAATGAGGTGATTCGGTTTACACGCAGGACCGAAGAATATACGTCTTCTGCAAGATTGCTTACAAAAAAACTTATAGGAAATAGTATATTTTTATTATCTTCCCCAATACAAATCAGTTGCAAATTTTGTGAGACATTGTTACAGTAGATAAATATTTATCGATTTTGTATTGTTATTACTTTGCATGCTGTGTTCACTTCGTGAAGACTCTTCACTTGACCATATAGTATGAACTGTTAATTGGTGTATCTATATTTTTGAAGTGTAACGTTCTTTTTAGTAAAAAAAAAGACGTGATGGTAATTCATCTATAGATCCAATGCAGTAATTTTGCTTAGACTTGGTGATCTCTTTATCTGCTTGGTCTTCATACGGATTCTTCAATCGTGTCAAATTGCAGTTGGTCTTTAAATCGGTTTAGAGAATGTATTTTTTTTTAAATGGGTTGTATGTAGGTGCTTTACAGTCTGGAGGACGGAAGATGTTTTAGTTTAAAAACCAAGGTACTCACGAGCTAAGAAGTTGTTGATGTTGTCAACATATTTCTTGACATGTGAAGCGTTATCAGCGTTGTACCAGATGAGAGCACCTTCCTCAAAGATCAAAGGTCTGTGGCCCATGCCGGGATTTGCACCTGCGAATTATATATTCAAGAGTTATATTGGAACAAAATACTTATTGAAATGAATAGTTCGTTCGTTGTTTTTTTATTCAGTAGAAAGATGTCATTGCTGAAAACAGGCCTTCCCCAAAGATCGTCCCACCTCTCCTGCAACTCCCATATCCCGTGACCTAAACCAAGTCATCGATCCATTTCGTAGGAAACCTACCTTTCCAAATGAATCTTTGCAGGTTCAGTATAATTTGGTATTTTGAAGCGCGCACACACAGACTACGCCTTGAGGAACTGCTTTAAGAAAGTAAGAGGTGTCGCAATAGATCTTTTAGGTCGAAGTGATTTCTGGGCATTACATTCCAGCTTCTATCCATATACCTACAATAACTTGCAGAAGGAACACATCGTATTTTCTGAAGGGCGACTTCCAGACTTCCCATTTACTCATGCTGTTTATTTCTACTTACCTATGATAGAGTCAGCTAAGGTAAAGTACGGTATCTTCTCATCCATGGTGGCCATGAGACCGGTCATGCAGATGGAGAAGAAGATGATAATGCAGATGTACATCACCAAGTAGATCAGACCAATCACACCTGGAGACATGACAACATAAAATGAAACTATTAAAACTTTATCTTTAAAATACTAGTATAGCTGCTATATGCTTCCCTAAATTTTAAGCTACCTTTATAGTGCGTCCGTCCCATGTCCGTTCGTGGGAAACGAACGAATCTAGATGAAATTAATCCAAAAACTTATTACACTCATTTTAGTCGTGTAGTAAGTTGCAATATCAAAATTATTAATATAGCTAGGCTACGACTTAACATCTGTTTTTACCCGACTGCGGAGGAGGGTTGTGTTTGGCACGTATGTATGTATCCTTCCAATGTTCCTATGTCCGCTCATAACTCCTAACGGCTCAATCGATTGTAATAAATTAGATTGATCTTGATGACGCGAGTTTCACTGGGTTAAATGGCAGATCTTACGCGTTTTAATCTGTGTGCTGCAAAAAAAAGGTTTTCTAACACCCTTGAGTGGGGTATCAAAGGGCTTAAAAGGTGTGTACAAAAATATATATGACATTTAAATTTAATAAAATTTGGAGAGGCAATACTAAATATATATGTCATATCATACATAAAACAATAGTTTCTAATAATTCCCTTTGTAATTTTCTACTAAAAAGAACGGGAAGGCCGTGTGGTGCCGGCTTAAGAATAGTACCACCCCATCTCTACCCGTGGGTGTCGTCAAGGCGACTAAGGGATTTCACCCCGGAGGACGGGCAGCAGCGTCCTCTGAGTATTTAAAGCCTTACTGCGATCGCCAACCCGCTCGCCAAGCGTGGCGATTATGGCAATTACCCCCAGGATCTACTGGGGAGACCCGTGCCCAGCAGTGGGCCATCATATGGGTTGATATGTATGTATGTATGTATACTAAAAAGAACTAAATAAAAAAAATATTTAAAACTAAAAAAACCGCCTGCAAAAAGACAGACACAAGATACCCTTTATATTTATTAACATGCATTTGAACTTTGTCATATTACAATTTTTTGTCTTAAGACAATCCTATATAGTCATAGCATATTGGATAAGCCACTATAGAGAAAAAGACTATCTAATTCATTTTCAAAAATGTTGGCAGGATCCTAGCCTAGCTTAACGTGGCCAAAAGCGTTGCATCTACTTATACATATATTACTCGTTTCCTCCCCACTGCGGTTTGCTGTAAACAAACATATATTTGTAGAATGAGCCGCGGTAATACGGCGCCGAAATAGCACTACACGAGAAACTGGTCATGGTCTGTTTACTTTTATGTATACGTCACTTTACTAGCAAGGATGCCAGAGTTCATTTACAAAAGACATTACCAACTGGTGGAGGAGGAGAAACTGGGACAAATCTAGCACCTTGCTTACTTGGCTGAAATTCGCTGAAACATTGACAAGTCCTACAAAACAACCTTGGCAATTATTTCTTAAGTAGATGTAACTACTTCTCTTGAGAAAAAGAGAATTATAGACTAGGGGGTCTAGACAAAGTCACGTTCGATACGTTAATAGCGATGTCGGTAATCGAAAATAATTTTATTATTGAATTTGACGTTTGCGGTGGAGACCATAGACATTTATTTTTGCGAACGATTAGTACGACGTTATCGAATTCGCCACGGAACGAATGTACCTTGTAGCCCCCAGAGCCCACAGACAAGCGACATAAGCGCTAATGGAATACAATGAAAATCGAATAGCATGACGTCGAAATGACGTCGTTGCGCTCACAAAACCGCAAATCTTATTCGCGGTTTCACGCATGCAAAGAAGTCATTCTATTCAATTGTCCCACACGTTGTGACTGTCCCAACGCTACTTATCCAACGATTCGATTAAGTTTTTTGGAGAAAATTCAGGTATTTTGGGCATATGTAATAGAAATAATATTGCCATTTATCTAGAGAATGGGTCGAAGGATTTATGTGCAGTTTAATGTAAAGAGTTTTTAAATTAATTTTACGATAGTTATACGCCAGGGACCTGGCACGTATCTCTGAAACAATTTGACGGATTTGGATGCCGTTTTTATGTGATGGGTTGGTGATTCATCAGCGATAGTTCTTAGATTATAAGAGCCAGGAGTATGCCAGAGGGCGCTGCTGTAAACTTGTTGCCTACGGGTGCAAGCTGATTGTTTAGGTATTTGCTAAGTTGTTTACTTAACCAGCGATTTGGATGGAGGGAACCAGGTTGACGTGGTCTATACTGACTACAGTAAAGCCTTTGATCGTTTAGACCATAAAATTCTACTGACTAGGCTTTTGGGTGTCGGTGTACATGGTAAATTGTATAGTTGGTTCTCCTCTTATCTTCTGAACAGATCTCAGGCTGTTGAATTAAATGGTTACTCCTCTTCTTGAATTAGGATTTCATCCGGAGTACCACAAGGCTCTTTGCTGGGCCCACTTCTATTTGTTATTTTCATTAACGACATCGGTTCTTGTTTCATTCACAGCAAATTTCTACTATTTGCTGACGATATGAAGATTTTCAGAAGGATTGATGATGTTACTGATGCAAGATTGATGCAGGATGATTTAGATCGACTAGATCAATATTGCGATTGGAACAACTTATATTTCAATGCACCTAAATATATCAATTCGAGCAGAAAACGGCAAAATAAATCACTTTTATTGTATGGGACTCAAGTTAAATATTTATATTATTCTGTTTTTAGTTGTTATAGCGGCAAAAGAAATACATAATCTGCGAAAATTGCAACTGTCTAGCTATCACGGTTCATGAGATACAGCCTGGTGACAGACAGAAGGACAGTGAAGTCTTAGTAATAGGGTCCCGCTTTTACCCTTTGGGTACGAAACCCTAAAAATATCATATTTTGACTCCAAAATTTACAAGTATTAAGTACCTACTCCTTCATGCAACGCATCGTGGATATTGATGAACTTTCACAATGTTAAAAAGCTTATTTCTCAGAATACAACATACTTGGGCTATAAAAATCGAATAGAACTATAGCAATAATAATAATATCTTGGGACAACTCACACAATGCTATCTGATCCCAAACTAAGCAGAGCTTATACTATAAGAAACCAGACAACCGATAAACATACTTAAATAGTTCTAAATAAATAAATCAATTACATCCAGACACAGAATGGTGGGGATCGAACCCAAGACCTCTTACGTAGCAGTCGGATACACTCCCATAAGAAACCGAGCGTGTAGAGACAACCCTTAATTGTATTACACTTATTGTTGTAGAGAGATGTGTATCTATAGTCGGACATGTATGGAATACTCGCGGAAACTACCAAGGATGGAAAATGCCGCACTTTGTCGTGTATTTTTCCATTTCTAGTAAATTAAAGATGGCTGCCGTGCCGTCGTTATAGTCCGTCTTTTGTAAACAAACGAAGTTGGATGAGGGTTGACAAATATTTAATAACGTACCTATTAACGATTTACGGCAAGTTGGTATTTTGGTTTACAAATGGTCGCAAAAAAGAGGGTGTTTTTTCAACAGCGATTCGAAGGTGCTCTGTATATTAGTGATTTACAGGATTCATTCTATGTCTACTGTTACAGCCGCCTCTTTTTGACGTGATAACGTCTTATAAATCGATGACTAGGTGCAATGTGTATCGTAGCAATAGTCACGTTATTGATTGGTTGCGTAGCAACGGTCACGTTATTGATTGGTTGCGAAACCACGGTCACGTTATTGATTGGTTGCGTAGCAACGGTCAGGTTATTGATTGGTTGTTAAGCAACGCGAGTGGTGATCCCGCCTGCTGATAGGCTGAAGTACATATTAGGGCCGTCGATGACATAATAATAAACCACCATGCCTGTGACAGCTTTAGTGGACCCGGGTGGAGACACAGACATGTTTGTTTATAAATTATAATGTCATCAATGTTTTCTTATGACGTTATCACGTAAAATTATCGTCCGTAAACCGATTTTACAGACAACCATTTAATAAGTAGATAAAAAAATAAATACGCGGTGCATGGTTCCTTAACCAAGATGGCAAAACTAATTATTTTGAAAATTAATTAAATAATGTTAAACCCACTACTTAAAGAACCACATTTTTGTGCTGGGCAGCTACGGAATACTACATTTTGCGTGGCCAGACAAGCACTTGCCCGGTCTTACAAAAAAAATAAGTTACAACGATAATATTTTATTCTCAGTAGTTGAACCTTTCAGGTTGTGAAAGAGAATCAATGTAATAAACATACGGAGGCATTTCAGTTATACTTTCGTTTCAAAATCGTTTCAATTACTGTTTTTGTCTGCCTTAGAGACGCAGTGGGTGGTACGACTGCTATGCAAGAGGATGCAGGTTCAAAACCTAACTTTTCTTATGCATGTAAGTATATATCAATTTAAGTATATCTAAACGAATGGTGGTTAGAGTTGTTATAATACTAAGCAATAATGTATTAAGCTGACCCACATAACTTCGTCTGCCCCCATTTTGCAATACATACAAAAATCGCAATTAAAAAATACTTTATGACCTTTAAAAGTAAAAAAATATACTTTTCCCTATTTGACGTTTGACACTCGTTGATAAGAACAATTATGGCTAAAACATCGGACGGCGGCTTTTTACCTGTCAAAAAGTACGTCCACTTGACCATACTTTTTGACAGTTCTTTGTATCAATTTTAGATGCCGGATTAGGAATCTAGACATTTATAATCAAAGTTTACGACCTATTCTCATACCTGCAAAACATACAAAAGAACATTAAAATCGGTCGAACCGTTTCGGAGGAGTTCGACTACAAACACGAGAATTTTAAATAACTATTAAAAGATAGTACACGTGATGCTTTTGAAAAGTTATTATTTAAAAAATAATCTATACTAATATTATAAAGCGGAAGAGTTTGTTTGTTTGTTTGTTTAAACGCGCTAATCTCAGGAACTACTGGTCCGATTTGAAAAAAATATTTTTTTCCCATTTATCGAGGAAGACTATAGGCTATATAATATTCGCTTATATTATTACTAATCTATACTAATATTATAAAGCTTCCGCTTTATAATATTAGTATAGATTAGTAATCTTGGTACAGCAATTTTGACTGCCTCTGTGGCGCGGTGGGAGTGTATCCGACTGCTACACAAGAGGTCGTGGGTTCGATCACCACCCAGGATAAAATTTTGTGTGATGAGCACGATGGTTTATTCTGTGTCTGGGTGTTATTTATCTATAATATGTATTTAGAAATATATAAGTATGTTGTCTGGTGGCCATAGTACAAGCTCTGCTTAGTTTGGGATCAGATAGCGTTGTGTGAGTTGTTTCAAAATATTAAGATATTATTATGATAAACTGATATCCTTGTGTGATTACTGATTATCTTCATCACTAAAGTTCAAAATTGGTGAAGGAAAATAGTGAAAATCAGCCATTCAATTATGGGGTTAGGTTAGGTTACAGCGGCCCCGAAGTGTGGTAGCAATGGCATGCACCCCCCTCCCCCTCCCTCCCCGAGTCAAATGCTAATTTGCCTCATTTGACCGTTAAGGCCTTACACCTGCCCCTCACATTTTTTTTATCAAGGCCGCTCTACTAACTACGCCCCTGGTTCCAGGTGTGGGAAAGTTATAGGACTGATTTCTTTCTATTTACGTTATTCTATAAATTTTTTGAATGGTAACACAAATCATAAGGCACATATGAATATGACTAATATAAATATACCTCTGCAACTATACAAATACAGTCTGTTGCGAGGCCAACCTCTATTTGCGGATGGTTTACTATGTGACGCGGTCGATTCGCGATGGCTGATGTATACCCTTGAAACTATGGTTTGGCAATCTGTAGGTATATATGTACCTATATACTCGTACGTCATCGTGATTCAGCTTTGTAAATGATATGTCTTGGCTTGCATTTCTTCACATATATCTTTGCAGGCGCGGATTCAGAACTTTGTTCTTGAGGGGCCAAAAAAAAAAGGTATTTCAGTTGGGTATGGGAATTGCCCCTGTTGCCCCGTACGTATAAGATGATTTTTGAACTTAAACAGGAGGTGCAGAAATGTTTAGAGTGCTCAAAATTTGAATAAAAACAACACATGTGCTTTACCTATAAAACATACGGGTGTATGTCCATGCATCCTGGTTTCCAAGCCATTTAA
Organism: Herminia tarsipennalis; assembly: GCA_945859575.2. NCBI lineage: Eukaryota > Metazoa > Arthropoda > Insecta > Lepidoptera > Erebidae > Herminia > Herminia tarsipennalis. The sequence goes on along the minus strand of OX243841.2, from coordinate 25,810,462 downwards.
ATTACACGAACAATTATGTCTAAATTTTAAGCACACTGAACGTTTTTAGCACCACCTGTAAAGTTATATCGGCTACAGCCTTTTGTTATTGCCTTTTTCATAATTTTACGCTGAAATACTTTTTTTTTCTTTTAAAAAAAAAAGACTAATCCCGCATTAGGGTCCAAGCTCTGTGTCTCTTTGTCTGGGGACTTTACAAACATACAAGTCACGGACACAAAGTACACTCAGACTCGGAACAACAATTTGTGGATCTCATCACACAAAGCCGTGTCTCGTGTGGGAATCGAAACCACGACCTCTCGCGTAGCAGTCGGACATACTCCCACCGCGCCACAGAGGCAGTAGGTACAGTGACATAACTTATTTTAGCCATAAGTTATTGAGTACAGAATTTTGAAATATACGGACGACAGGCTTTGAGGTATATCAATGACCACAGAAAGTAATTTGAAATGGTATGTGATTTAGGGGTAACTGAGCACATCAAAAGATCAAAGTTACCACTGTCTGTCAGATGGGTGATTGTTTCCGAAAGTCATTCTTGTCAAACTTCGTATAATCTCTCTTCCGATGGTGGATGAAATGAAGACTCATTTCATCCACTTGTACACTATCTCCTATCTATCCCTATCTCCTATGTACTCTTGGTTGAGATTAGCCACCGTACCTAACTGTAAATTGATTAGGGAAAACAATACAGGTCAAATACAATCATGTTAAAAAAATAATCACTTAGTTACATGAATTGAAAATAACTTCCAATAGTGTACCTACGTACCTACAATGTCGTATGTCCTACTTCTTGTAATTACTAGCGATGACGTCAGCTAGCTATTACGATTCCCCATTGGGTGGCTCGTAAAATCATGTACGTGGAAGTACCGCAAAACACAGAGTGTAGAAGGTAAATTAAATAACTTTGTGGTACTTCTGTACACATTTCTAAATACATACATATTATAGATAAATATCACCCAGTCACTGAATAAACCATCGTGCTCATCACACAAAGTTTTATCCAGGGTGGGGATTGAACCCACGACCTACGGCTTAGCAGTCAGGGTCACTAACCACTAGACCAACAGTCAGTCGAACTTGTACGTATGTAGCAGAGGTGTTCGGCTTCTCCACGACAATGCTTCAGTTCACACTGCTTTAATTGATATGGTTGCTATTCCAAAATGTGGCTTCGAGGAAATTCGCCACCCGCCTTATAGTCCCTAGTGACTATTATTTGTTTTCAAAACGTAAGGCAGACTTATGGGGAAGAAGATTTCCTTTAGATGATGAAGTGATTTACGTCCATTTTGAGGACAAAACTTCTGAGTATTTTTATAAGTGAATAGAAATGCTTATTATGAAATCTAATGTGAATTGAAATGGAGGGAGAGTATATCGAAAAATAAAACAATGATTTGTAAATTATGTACCTACTTATTTTCTTTATTAGGGCGAAAAATTAGGACCATCCCTCGTTTAATATACCTGTATACCTGTAAGATATACTAGATGACATAGAAAATACAACATTTATTTTTAAACAACTTCCGGCAATCCAAAAATGTAGATCACCTTAGAAAACCAAACTATCTGTATATAAAACTTAATGAAAATCGATAGAGCCACTTCTAAGAAGACTCGTTCGTATACACAGGAATATTTTTATGTTATTTTTTTTATTTTAGCTAGAAATGTGGGATTGGGTCTCACATTACTAGCAATTTAGTTTACCCCTCCAGCTAAGCTCAAAGGCTTGTGTTAGGAGTCGGTTCACGTCGGTAGTATAATGGGTAGGATTCTACCGACCTCACGATTGCGAGTCCGTTCGACTCGCCCCTATGGAAAATGGTTTGGATATGTCTAAGCCTCAAGCTACAAGACACTTTTATTAAAGTTCATGTAAAGATACATGCCTTTTAGGGATTAACATAAGTAAGCATTCAAATAAAGTAAACTTAATATACGAATTGAAGTAAGTATATACTCGTAGCTAGCACTAGCTGACCCGCGCAACTTCATTTGCGTCAATTTTCCCCGTTTTCGCAACATTTTTCACTGCTGCTCCGCTCGTGTTGGTCGTAGCGTGGTGTTATACAGCCTATATCCTTCCTCGATAAATGGGATATCCAAGAGTCAAATATTTTTTCAATTCGAACCAGTACTTCCTGAGATTATCGCCTTCAAACAAACAAACTCTTCAGCTTTATAATATTAGTTTAGTTTGGGATGAATACTTAGTTACAAGTTTACGAATGAATTCTTAACACCATTAATAAATCCCAAACGAACCCGATCAATCCTAATCTCCGCTGAAAGCCATGAGCACGAGTTATGATGGGCCGAAGTCTAAAATAGCTAGTACATGAATCACTCGACGGAGCTCATATACTACACACCGCACTTTACTCAATGTTTTACGACATAATGTAGGTACCACTGAAACTGTTACCTATTGAACTACAAATTGCGTTTCACGTAGGGCTCTAAAATAACAGCCAATAAGCACTGAAGCTGCTTGAACAGGGAGTTTAGCAGCAATAGTAGAATAATGATCCGCTAACACTTCGACTACGGTGGCCTATCTCATCACAGATTATCTAGTTAGATATTAGCGTATTTAGGCACCTGTCCCACCAACAACGATGAGCGAGAAACGAGTGAACTACAAACGAGTTGGCAAGCAGTAAGAAGCGATGTGTAGTTCTGATAGCTTTGTCGCTGCGCTATACGCGAGTGACTGAGTGCGACGAGCGATAACTCTGAATGTAGCAGAAATAGAGCGATTAAGAAAAAAAAACATTCTATCTTAAAAAAGCGTGGGTTGTATCAATATTTGTCATCTAGCAACCCATACATTTTTACGATAGAATGTTTTTCTACTTTGAACTTATTTACTTATAACAATTAAATAATTATTTTATGTATATAAACTTAACTTTTTGAACTTATACAAAATTATTTTCTTCTTTTTAGTTCAGTTAATTACAAAATTTTGTAAAAAATACGTATTTGTAAACAGTTCATGTCGTTAACGTAAAACATGTCAACGACCTATCTCTATTCTCTCGACGAGCGTTGCGAGGGTTCTGACCGCGTCGCGTCGCTGAGCGAGTGTTGCTAAGCGAGTGTTGCTAAGCGAGTGTTGCTAAGCGATCTATCTTTAATAACTCTCATCGCTGCGAGAGAGCGAGTACTCGCCGGCAGTGGGAACACTCAAATATCAACTATTATTATCTGTATCTCTTTTCTTTAAACGGGATCTACATATCCCCGTACGTGTCTTGTCCGATGAAATCGCTACTCGCTACTCGTGTTCTCGCCGTTGGTCGGACAGGTGCCTTACGCAGGAGATTATTTTGTCTTAACGTGCTTTCCGAGGCGTGGTTAGGGTGATATTTTTTCGAAAACACTTACCCATCTATAGACCGACAGTGGTAATGTTGCTTGGTCATTAGACGACTTTTCTTATTTTACTAGCTGTCCCGCGCAACTTCATCTGCGTAAATTTTCCCCGTTTTTGCTACATTTCTCATTGCTGCTCCGTTCCTATTAGTCGTAGCGCGATGTAATTAAGCCTACAGCCTTCCTCGATAAATTGGCTATCCAACAGTGAAATTATTTTTCAATTCGGATAGATAGTTCCTGAGATTACCACGTTGAAACAAACTCTTCAGCTTTATAATATTTGTATAGATATTGAATTTAAATCAGTTATTGCCCTTGAAAATACAAAAAAGGCAGATTGTAAATAAACCTGGATGTATGTATTTTAAAAAAGTTTGAACTAGCTACTTTTTTTACACTTTCTAAAAAAGAGCTCTTTTGCATCGCGAGATTATAAAAGACATGACTATGGAATATGTACTTGAAATGTTAATTGAAACAACTTAGCGCTTTTCTTGCTTTGTAATTTGATGAACTTCGTTCACTAATATCCTATATTAGACACGGATATGTTGCAGATTTTGCCAAGCGCATTGCCTTATATCTTCACTACATCTCGCAACAAGCAGAAGTATTTAGATAAATAAACAAATATATGATGGAATACAATTTATAGCTCCGCCGGCACATGCGTGAACTTATATCAACCTTGATCAAATGTTTATTTGAGATTTTCAAATATAAAACTATATTTTATAAAGAACAGCTATCCGCACTTGTTCTAAATGGGTCTACCATCAATGAATCACAAAAGTAGGACAAGGAGAGCATAAAAGTAGCAATGGCCATTACTAGGGTTTAGTCTGAGACATAGAAACTTGCATAACTCATGCATGTTTGTAAAACCGAAACCCAGTTTCGAAATGAAGACTACATTCCATACTAATATTATTGTCATCATCATCATCAGCCTATCGCAGTCCACTGCTGGACATAGGCCTCTCCAATTGCACGCCACTTTGTTCTATCTTCGCCTTGTCGCATACAGCTCCTGCCAGCCGATCATCACTCCACCTTCACGTTTGCCGAGACGCGGTCTCCACTCAAGAACTCGTTTACCCCAACGGTTGTCGGTTCTTCGGCTAATATGGCCAATCCACTGCCACTTCAGCTTGCTAATTCAGCGGGCTATGACAATAACTTTGGTTCTCTGAATCACCTCATTTCTGATTTTGTCCCTAAGGGAAACTCCGAGCATAGCCCTTTCCATAGCCCGCTGGGCGACTTTGAACTTGTGGACCAGCCGTACCGTCAGTGTCCACGTTTCGGCTTCGTATGTCATGACGGGTAGGACGCACTGATTGAAGACATTGTGGGATCGACGATCGAATATTATTGTTGTGACAATGTTCGAAAACGGTCACTCATCTTTGGTAACGTTGCTTAACTGTCGTTGTAATCTGGTCATCGGTCGCCGCTCGCCATAAGTATCTCGAGGCCTACTCTAATACAATGAAAACGAAATTTCGGTCAAAAATTAGGTGCTAATATACAGAGCCTAGAACATATATTTAAACCATTCGTTCTATAAAATCTTCTATGGGTTCGAACTTCTTGTGCTAAACCAAAAACAAATTAGAATAGTCCCCGTAAACTTAAGAAATGAAAGTAAACCAAAATTCATGAATTTCGTTTTAAAGATAGAGAGTAGGCCTACAGGGGCTATCGCTATATCAGCCGTATCAATGATACAGGACCCTCAGCTACAAGAGCCCTGAAAGTACGTTAGCAATTGCATCTCCCCCCCTTGCCAGCGATAAATTTGTGCGAGTAACTCTCATTGTTTCTTCATTGTACTCTCATTGTCTTATACTATGGTTATTGCTTGCGTGAGTTTCATGGTGTAATGGTTGCAGCACCTTACTGGCTCTACTGTATATATACAAAATAATATAAAAAATGGCATTTAAAAAAAGTGGCCATAAGTTTTTATTACCAAGTTCTTTTCTCACGGCTTTACTCTTAGGAACTTGGCATTAAATGTAGAATCATTCTATTCCAAATTTTGTCACGTTCATAAGAGTTGCATTACAAATGTATCCTAAATAAATAAAGTATTATGACTTTGACTTTGTTTTAGTCACTCTTACGTCTCTCACTGACTCTGTGGCGCGGTGGGATTGTGTCCGACTACGCAAGAGGTTGTGGGTTCGATTCCCACACATGTGTGATTCACAATTTGTTGTTATTTGTATGTTCGTAAAGTCCCCCATGACACAGGGCTCGTACCGAAATGTGGGAGTCGTCTAAAAAAAAAGGAGTCGTTTGGGCCTTTCAGCACTACACGAACTACTCCTAAGTATCGTAAATTTGCTTAGCCTTGCGTATGGAAGGGTCTTTAGGCCTCTTCTAGCAAATTTAATCATTCTGCGTTGTTTACTTTTCAGCGGAGAATCTATATAAAGGAAATAAATCTGTACCTACACGTTACGCCTACACCTGCGTTGCATACTCGCAATGTGTGTATCCGCTTTGAGTAATTTCTAGAGCACAATGTTTAGCTGTGGCTAAATTCGCAGCTACGCTACAACTGAAGTTAGCAATCTGTGTATTATCAGTGTCAACATCAATGGTATAAGGCATCGGGCACAGGCGGCCGAGGTCGCGGTTTTGAATCTCAGCCATTATCAGTGTTGCTAGATGGAATTAGAACCAAATAAGTAGATGAGGGAAAAAAAGCCGGTAGATTTTTATTTTCATTAATAAAGTGATATAAATCTCGACTATCAATTTGTCGACTGATTTCAAAGCTACCCTGAATTTGTCATTTTACTGTAGTAAGCATGAAACCAATAAAAAACAAAGCAAATAATTTCATTATTGTTGGTAGATTTTTGCTCAGTAGAATAAATCAGTACACTACCGATTGTTAGATAACTCAATAATGTAATCCACTTAGCTAGTTCTCTATCAAAAAGAGATTAGAAAAATCGGGCAAGAGCATGTCAGGCCGTGCTCAGTATAGGGTTCAGCAGAAGAGCGAATGTTCATGGCACTTACCCCCTTTTGTTGAGAAATGTAGTTTTTCGGCAATAACTCAATGACGGTAAGTATATCCGATCACGTCCAAAATAATTTAAGTTTAAAGTTAAGCGCTAACTTTATGATTATTTTTCAAATTTTTGGTCACATAGGTAGTTCAAAAGATAAGGAGGGGGACACAATTTATGCAACTTTCGGAGCGATTATTTCCAAAAATATTCATTTAATCAAAAAAGTTTATTAGAAAACTCAAAATATTTTTGAAAAACCTGTTGATATTTGCTAAAAAAAAATTAAGGCTTAATATTTTATAAACGGACGGAACTAATACAAGTTTTCAGTAGGAACAAATCGTTAATTTCATACTTAGACCCCTAATACTACCGACGCGACCGCACCCACTATTTTTTTTTGGTTAGTCGGGAAAAAATCCTGACTAACACCCCCACCGGTCGAGGAAGACGATGGAGGTAGTGTGGGGTTTGCACCCACTGATAAACCCGCCGTGTATCACTCGCTGCCGCCGGAATTTTTTATACCGTCGGCGGCCCGCTCTGTGTCAATGCTCGGACGCGATGTTGTTGCGATCCGGGCATTTCACACCTACGCAACCTCTGGATACACACAGGGTGCCGCGCCTCCAGAAAAGGACGCGGGCGGGGCAGATTACCCCGTACGCCAGCCTGCAGCCGCCTTATGTGGGCCTAAGGCGGCATCAGGCGCAGATGTGCGCTCTGCCGCCTCCTTCTGCGCGATGACGTCGCAGAAGGATGCGACCGCATTCCACGACCCTTCGCTCCGGACCATAGACAGAACCACGGCCGGGAACAACAGGTCACTTTCGACCACTGCGGTGAGGACTCGGCGCAGCACACCATCCAGCGTTGTCCAGCTTGGGAGGGGCAACGTCGAGTTCTCACCGCAGTGGTGGCAGGTGGGCCTCAATTTCCTCGTAGCAACGGTGTGCACCCGAAACACCCGTGCCCGGAAAGGACCTGCACCAACCAGAAGGAAAGGGTCCCGTGCTGTCGCCCTGTCCACTCCTCCAGGACTGGCTGGAGCGCCTCCACTTTTCGAACACCTGCCCGTGGAGCCTCCAGCCGGCCCCACCACCGGGCCATGCTTGCCCAGTGGGTCTCATCGTGCTAAGCGAGTAGCTGTAACGTGCCCCCACTCCTAACACAAGTACTTTAGCTTAGCTGGAGGGGTTAACAAGATTGCTAGTACATTTTGCCAAATTTCTACTACTACATTAACTCAGCTTTTTAATCAAGGAGAAATGTATGAATGGGTGATCGAAACTCTCAGTAACTATCATTAAGGGCGTCCTGCTGCAGATGATTCTGCCATACAAACTTGCTTATGTGATTACTCCTCTGTTTAAGGTGGTAAGTCAAAGCTTAAAATTAATATCAATTCGTCTTATCATAAGCTAGGCTTGTAGGCAGCCATAATTGAAAATAAATATATTTTGAAAGTTATAAGCTTCAAAACATTGGAATTTCGCGTATGTGCGTTTGTGGGGTAGAATTATCGACTAGGGCGCCCTTAATCTACAATAACGTCTGTAAATAATAGCTCAAAGTTATTATTTACTAACAAGATGTTTGGTAAACAGAGAAGTCGTGATTTATTTATACGTTAGCGAGAAATCCCTAAATGTAAAAAATAGGTTTCTATAAGTGTGCTAACTAAAACAATAAACCATTTTAACGGCAAACATTATCTATACAAATATAAAGAGGAAAGATTTGTATTTTTGTATGTAACAAATAAACTTAAAAACTACTGTAGACCTTTGGTAGACCTCTCTCTTACTCTCTTTCTTTAAAACGAAATTCGTAAATTTTTACTTAAATTTCTTAAATTTACGGAAACTATTCTTATTAATTTTTGGATAAGCCCAAGAAGTTCGAAACCATGGACGATTTTCTAGAACGAGTGGATTAAGTAGATGTTCCGGGTTCCTTATATTACCACCTAATTTTTCAGCTAGGCAGGCTTGAGCTTTTGGTTATATTTCTCTCGTTTCTGGGGTTCAAACCACCTGTAGCAGAGCGCCTTGTATATTCACAATAAACTTCCACTTGGGGAATTTGAAAAAAAAAACCACCTGTAGCTAACTTAGAGACTAGGGCTGCGCCATAACCTCACAAAATTTACCACTTTCTAGAAAGAGACAACGTTACTTTGTGGACAATACCTGTCAAAGGCCGCACGAGTTTTTTCTCTCTTTCACGCTTTGCAGTTTTGCAGTCAATTGTATTTACTTTTTAATTGAAAGGGATGGCGTGGTCCACTGTAGCTCCATGCTATTTTCTCTTCTTCTCTTTTTTTCACATTTAACGATAATCATTTCTAATTATTTTTCACCCATTTTCTGACGTTGTAACATTTAGTGCCTAGTAATTCGTAGCTATTAAGAGCTTAATCAACGACAATAGTTATAATTTCTAAAATTACAAATGACAAAATATTATAATTACTGCATCGAGTTATGATTATATATGTTTATGAAATCTGTAATTTTGTGATACGAAGTTAACCAGATCAACTAGTAAGTAAGTAGGTACTTAATAATAATAAACGTTTATTTCAGACAGAGTCCATAGGTATTATTACAGTAATTAAGCATAAAAACCTACCTAAAACTCCCAGGCTCACTATGCTTTAACCTATACCTTGTTTGCCGTATGAAGCTGCATCCATCTCTTCCAAATGCTATCTATCCGCAAATATATCAATATTTTTTCTACTTAAGTATGTTAACCAGTAACAAAATGATAACTCCAAAAAACTGTATCTAAGTACTTTAAAAATCCAAAAAAAAATCCAAATAACATTTAACGAATCACATTCCAGCACTCACCCCATCGATGTCCAGTCCGTCCAAGGAATGTCCTTTCCTCCGGATTCCAGATTCCATATTTGATCCTTTGGAAGAAAGGCCTTTGGGGTGGTCGGCGGTTGTAGTTGACGACGCCGTTGGGCTTGTCGGCGCCCATCGTTGGTGCCAGGCGGTGGTGGACTGACGAGCCGTACGACGCGAGCTGCGACACTGAGAGGGCAAGAGGATTCTGCCTACGGATTCAATGCCTCCCTGCGATGTAGGTACAGACAGAGTGTGATAGATGTTAGTTTATTATTATTAGAAAGTTTTTTTTAAGATCACTAGCTATGTAACGAAGTATTTGAGTATAAACCAACAATTTAAAACTTTTTAAATGTACTTTTTGTTTTTTTCTCTGTTTGTAGAACACCCCAATTGCTCGGTAAATTGTCTGCAGCAAATAATGTAAATTATAATCCTATTGCGTTTTACTGATAATTAATTCATCGATCACAGCAATCAAGTGGCGGTAGCCTAATAGCTAAGGCATCGGACTGACAATCGTGAGGTAACGGATTCGAATCTTACCCATTATACTACCCACGTGAACCCATTCCTAACACAAGCCATTGAACTTAACTGGAGGAGTTAACAGAATTATTATTTATTATTATTATTTATTATTAGTTAACAGAATTGCTAGTAATGTGGGACCCACAATTTCACATTGTCTATCTATCTTCAAAAAAAGGTTTTTAAGCAAGCAGTGATGCGGTTTTACGATTTAGCGTGCCTCCTTGTCAGCCACATGATCGATTTTTAGGATTTATCCGGACGGTTGCGAGACCGATCTGTTTTTGTTTGTATTGATCTATACTAATATAGTATGACCATTAGTGCTGTGCACTCCCTGAGGTATGCGCGCGGTGAGACGGGGGGGTTAGAATCGGCTGCTGCGCTGTCAGTGCGCCGTCAACGCTTGTGACGGCAGGTAGTGTTATTTGTATCGGACTGTCTATGTCAGACGCACACGAGATAAATATTCAAAGATGGGTCGTGCGTTATCTCGTGATATGAAGACTGTCATTTTTAAGGTGGCTGAATATTTTAAGAAAAGAAAAGCAGACAAAGAAAGCTTTGAATTTAAAAATGACGTGAATATTGCTAAAATCGTTGCGGAGGCTACGGGATACAGCAAAAGAACCGTACATAATGTGATTTCTGCGGGCTATTTATCAATTGAAAATTCAAGCCAATTAAAATTTCAATCGCCAAAAAAACCAAAAGTTCTAAAGAAAAAACACGTTGTGGATGATTTTGACCTTGGAGTTATCAGAAGAAAAATTCATCAGTTTTACGAAGTTGAAAAAAAAATACCAAGTGTCCGTAAGTTACTATCAAGTTTGAGACAGGATGGCATATTGAATTGTGGACGGGAATATTTAAGACAGCTTTTACACAAAATGGGCTACCGTTACAAAAAATGCAAATCAAAGAGACATCTCCTTATAGAGCAGCCTAATATTACAGTGTGGCGGAAAAAATATCTTACACAAATCAGAAATTACAGAACGGAAAACCGAAACATATATTTTCTTGATGAAACATACATCAACGCCAGTCACCATGCCAGCAAATGTTGGCAATCATCGTCAGAACCCGGTATTCATGCTGATATTGGGAAAGGACGGCGACTAGTAATACTCCACGCTGGGTGTCGAAATGGCTTAGTGGATGATACATTGACTATATTCAAATCCGATGCTAGAACCGGTGACTATCATGGAGATATGAGCGGACCTACTTTTTATAAGTGGGTAGATGAAAAGTTAAAAGATAAGTTGCTGCCGAATTCTGTGGTTGTAATGGACAACGCGTCTTACCACAGCGTTCAGATTGAGAAGAAACCAACTATATCAAGCCTCAAAAGTGAAATGCAGAACTGGTTGCTACGCCATACGCAACGTCCCGCCACAAGTCTTGCCTTAGAAATGCAAACTGATATCGTAAGATCTGTCCGACATGTATCGACCTCATGTGAACTCATGCACTTTTTTCTTCGCCCCCCACCTCGCCGTGCATACCTCAGGGAGTGCACAGCACTAATGGCCACACTATATTAAATTATATTATAATATCTTAAAGATGAAAAATTTGATTGTTGGTTTGTATTGAATATGCTCCGAAACTACTGGACCGATTTTAAAAATTCTTATTAGAAAACTACATTATCGGGGAGTAACATCCATACTTCCATACTAATATTATAAATGTGAAAGTAACTCTGTCTGTCTGTCTGTTACGCTTTCACGCTCAAACAGCTAAACCGATTTAGATGAAATTTTGTATGGAGATAGTTTGAGTCCCGAGGAAGGACATAGGATAGTTTTTATCGCGATAACCGACATCCACGCGGGCGGAGCCGCGGGCGAAAGCTTGTATACTATATTTTACTGTCAAAAAATTAGAGATCCCTACGAAAATTACAATAATGTAACTCAAGATATAAAAAAAACTACAATATGTACAACACTACCCGTGCGAAGCCGGGGCAGGCAGCTAGTCATAAATGAAATTGTCAAACAGATTTATGTGTGACATCTACATTGGTTCATACAAAAGTGTGATCAATTTTCTGCAACAACAAAACGGCCAACGGTGTGATACCGTCCTACTGTGTAAATAACCCTCCTCCGTAGTCGGCGTAGTCGGGTAAAAAGAGACTAGCATGGCTTTATAAATAAATTAAAGGTCAATTAATAGGTACCTTAGTGTTGCCTGTCTGTCCGTCCGTATCTCACAGGCCTTTTACTCAATGAATATTGATGAATTTTGGTGAAAAGGTGTCCAGTAGTAGCCGCTACTTAGTAATAATAATATAACTAATATTACAGCTAAATAATAAAATAAATATTTTTAAGGGGGGGGCACTCCATACATGTATGGAGTTCCATACAGAAGCTGTTTGTTTTCGACAGATCTTTAAAAAACATTTTAAGGTATCTAATAGAATTTTCTGTTTCAGTGAATATTTTTAAAAATAATCGTTCCGAAAGTTGCATAAATTGTGCCCTCCCCCCCTTAACTTTTTAACCGTGTGAAAAAAAAATCACAGAGGTAAACAAAAAAAAACGCTTACTTAACAAATACTTTAAACTTAAATTATTTTGGATAGATCGGACATACTGTCATTGAGTTATTGTCGAAAAACATGAACATACGCTCTTCTGTTGATGCTTCATGATCTTGGCCGGTTTTTATTTTTTCTTTACTTAGTTATACCTCTTTTTCAGGGCATGGTGACAACCGACATCCACGACGGCATAACGTCGGGCAAAATCCAGAAGTCCTAACGATAAACAAATAAATACGAGTTAAAATAGTGTCTATGGCATACATTTGCGCCCGCGCAACATAACCACGTGCGGTTCAAACAGAAACTATAACACTAACCTTAGTTTGTATGTGTTTATGATTATGTTAAAGATGTAAATAAGATAACACTACTGGCTTCAGTATTTGGATTTTAGATTTAAATTATACATTGTATTTCTAAATAAGATATACATAGTGAGTAGGAATGAATGGTTATGAACGCTAATGTTTCTTGCAGGTACTTGTAGGAATTTTGTTTAGATTTCTATATTAGCATTTAAACTTTCGCGTTGCATGATTATAACTATTTATTATACGGGTCACGGGTCAGTCCGCTTGTGACCACGGCCGGTGCAACCTGGTCGAACGTCAAGCAATTTTAAGGTAAACACTGCGCGTTAATTCCTGTATAATAAATAGATTTCTATAATTTATTAACCAAGTTATAAAAAGGAGATTTTTTATTTGATTCGTATGCATGAATGTATGTATGTTCTCGATTTCCTCAAAAACTTTGGATGGATTTTTCGATATTCGACTGTTTTTTTTTATAGCACACTTTCAACTTTTTTTGATCAACATCTGTATTTTTCGTTATTTATGTTTGATTTCATTGTTAAATACCCAGGTTTGGCAACCGTATAATAGACATGGAAGGAGGCATGTATCAAATATAACCTTCTTCATATGTAAATTATAATTTCCTTTTAAAATGTATTTTATTGACCACAATTTTTTCCAAGTTAAGTTGATTCTTCTTGTTATTTCTTCTACATTACTGGAATTGTTAAATGATAGTTGCTTTCCCAAATAGACATAATTGTTAACATATTTTATATATTATTTCCTTTTATCTCGATAGGTATTTTATGATGGTTGGTCATTATCTTTGTTTTGTTTATATTTATTTCTAGGCCAATTCTGGAGCTTTCTTGGTCGAGTGATCGCATCATTTCTTCTAGGTGTCTAGGAGTTTCGGCTATTATGACTATGTCATCAGCGAATCTGAGATGGTTGAGAAAAAATCCATTTAATGCCTTTATTTGACCAGTCTAAATTTCGGAATATGTTTTCTAGTACTGCAATGAAAAGTTTTGGGGATAGAGGGTCTCCCTGTCTTACTCCTCTTTCTATGTTTATATTGTCGCCTCTAGTTTCTATTTTTAATTTGCTTGTACTATGTGCGTATATATATTTTATGATGTTAATATATTTTTGGTTAACATTTGAATATTGTAGTGCATTCCAGATCGAACAGTGACTGACGCTGTCGAAGGCTTTACAGTAATCTATGAAACCCAGGTATAGCGGTCTATTGAACTCTCGGAATTTCTCTATTACCTGCTCTAATGTCTGTATGTGGTCAATGGTGTTAAACCCTGATCGGAAACCTGCTTGTTCCTTTGGTTGCATTTTGTCAATGTATTGTGTTATTCTTTTTAATAAAATAGATGTGAACAACTTGTAAATACTTGCTAGCAGACTAATGGGCCTATAATTTCCAATATCTAAAGGGTTCCCTTTTTTGAAGAGGAGTATTATATCAGATGCGCACCATTGTTTTGGTACCGTTTTTGTGTCTAATACCATATTAAATATTTTTGTTAGGTGGTAGGTGATAATGGGTGCATCTATTATGAGAACTTCATTGCATAATCCATCAGGTCCAGGACTCTTTTCAACTTTGAGACGTTTTACGTGCTCGTTAATTTCTGAGAGTTCAATTGGTTTGATGCAATGGATTTTACTCTCGCAGTTTGAATGTATTTCGATTTCGCTGTTTTCTCTTTTCTGGTATAAGTGCCAGTAAAAGTCTGTTGCATGGCGTATAACGTCTCTTCTCGATTTGGTTATTTCTAACTTTTGTTCGAGTTTTTGTATCCATGTTCTATGTGTGATTAATTCTTTGTTGGCTCTTTTGATACTTCTGAATTCTTTGATGTTTCGTGAAATAATCTTGTGTCTATAATTACTGTAGTCTTTCCTAATAGATCTATTTTTTTTTCTTTGTACATATTGCTTAGTTCACACTTGATTTCCTTGGTTTTGTTCTTTGTAAGTACTAGTTCAGTACGCCTTTTTATTAGATGTTCTGTATCTTTGCTAAATATTTTGTGTTGTGTCGTTTGAGTAGGTTTCTGTGACTTCAAGCTATTCGCTATACTGTTTTCCAAGAGATTATAGTACGTTTGGATTACATTTGTTTGTTTTTCTTTGTTCTGTAAGTTGGTTTGTAGGTTTAAGATAAAATGCTTGGTATTGAGTGCTGTAGCAAAGTTCTTTCTACTTTTTGGAGGTAGACTTAGCTGTAAGTTGGCTCTCAATAGTCTATGGTCCGTAGGAAATTTTATCTTTTTTAGTATCTCTATGTTATTTATTACTTCGGGGTCGTTAGTCATGATAAAGTCTATTTCGTTTTTTGTTTTTTGGTCAGGTGAAATCCAAGTCCATTTACGACTTTTCTTTATACCTATTATGTTTTTATCTATGTACCTATTATTTTCCGCCTTTATCAAATGTAAGGCAGCAAAAGGAGGAATAAAAATGTTTAGTTAGAAATTTATTTGCTAGTAATAAAATCCACACTAAAATTATAAATGTGACAGTAGGTAGCTCTGTCTGTCTGTTACATTTTCAAAGTTAAAACCGCTGAACCGATTTAGATGAAATTTCGTATAGAGGTAGTTTGAGTCCTGGATGACAAAGAATAAAATCATTTTATAATATAACTTGATGATTTTAAAAGAGAGATTCATGAGTTTCTTGGCAGCTTCTTCTCATGAGCTTTACACTTGGGACTGCCGTGCCGTCTCACTTATTATGCAAAGTAATCATAATTTTATTATTATTTTATTATGGACTAGTAGACCCCTCGAGGTTTCACCAGCGTAGTTCCCGTTCCCATTAGAATACAGGGATAAAAAATAGCCTATGTCACCCGGGGTTAGTATAGCTGCGAAACAATGAAAGAATTTTTCAAATCCGATCAGTAGTTTCGGAGCCTATTATGTTCAATACAAACAAACAAATAAATCTTTCCTCTTTATAATGTTATAGTATAGATTAACTTGACGTTTTCAAATAATCAGTGATATGATTTTACGAAATATAGGATATTTTGAAATTGTCACATGTAGGTACAAAGCGAGCGAGACGGTGAAAAAAGAAGTAAGTTTAGGATTCAGTAGATGAGCAAACTTTAGTAATGTGTGTTATTCTCTCCAGCGTTTTATCTCTTTCCGTTCGTATCATGTAACTATTTTTTTTTTTAAAGATAACTAGCAATGTGGGATTGATTCGCACATTACTAGCAATCTTGTTAACCCCTCCAGCTAAGCTCAAAGGCTTGTGTTAGAAGTGGGTTCACGTCGGTAGTATAATGGGTAGGATTCGAACCCGCGACCTCGCGATTGCGAGACCGATGCCTTAGCCATTAAGCTACCGCCGCTTTGCGCCGATTTAAATGAAAAGTACCATCATTACAAAATACGTTTTCACTTTAAAAACCTATTTCTTCTCAAATTTGAGTTTTGATAACTCAAATTTTTGAAACATGTAAAACAAAGCTTACCATCCGATAAGCTTTTTGGTCCACCTTAAAGCTAAAAAACCACCCTAATAAAACCTATCTCTCACAGATAACTGTCGACTCTGCGTACTACCTAGTCTATGGTCAGTCATGAGTTGGCCGCCCAAATCTGCCTGTAACCGGCGGCCGCCCAACCGCCGCCCGCCTAGCACCCCCGCCCTGCCCTGCGCTAATGTGCCAAGTGATACATTACCAAGTGTCAACTTGATACCACCGGTTCTAGGGCAATTACTTAGTAGTCAGGTCACCGATAGATTGTATGAACAATTGTAATTAAAAAGAATTGTAAGAAGTATATAGTGTAGTGATGCAAACACATCACTGTGTTTCTGTTTAAAGGCACTGTAACAATTGGAATAATTTCGTGGGATTCGTCAACTATGGCATAACGTGGACATACCACCTCATCTCAAAAATCCTGGAATTTTAAGATTCATTCTATGTTACCAATATAATACCATGTAATGTTATCTTAATTTGTAGATAACTGTACTGTAGTTTTGTTATTTTAATGTCTAGTACCTTGTTGACCGAGCTTCACTCAGTTTTTAATAAACGACGTTTTCTAAAAATTAACCTAGCTTGATCGATTTATCGCCCTGCATACTAAATTTCATGAAAATCCCTGGAGCCGTTGCCGAGATTCAGATTATATATATAAAAGAATTGCTCGCTTAAAGGTATAACATATATAAGTAACTGTACTGTAATTCTGTTAATTATGTTCTCTGTCACCACCACTTCTCAAATCAACGATGTTGGTGGCACAATCATCTATATACTATGTACTTCGTCACTGTTTGATAACCCAAATAAATAAAAAATCTTACCCTATAAGATTTAGAGTTATTCGTATAAAATAGAATAACTATGTATTACCTACTTATAAACCAATAAACTTGCTATTGCGTTACAATTCAATAGTAACTACTTTTACAAAAACACTGTTTTGAAACTTGTAAATTTTACATTTCCTATACTTTTTATTATTTACCCATTTCGATAATTTAAAAATCCCGGAATCCCGGGGTACACCCATGTTAACATAGCATTTGAGGTTATTGAACCTAAATGGCACTACCTACGCCGATCACTAGTAATTACTGAGCAAATGATAGTTAAGAAGAGAATGACAAGCGCGCTGCAGTAACGGATCTGTAAAGAAAAAAGGAAAAGGGATTTGGTTGACCCTGATGCTGCTAAGGGCCGGCGTGCCCTAAGAAAATTTATTTTTTTTAGATCCTAGTGCCATGGAGGACTTTGAACTGCTCAGGGTCAAAACATCCCTTTCCCAGAATGTGCCTTAGTTTTTCCAGATATGTTTCGAAAATGAGACATTCTGGGAAAGGGACAATTTGAAACCAAGAGATATTTCGGGAGGTAGAAGTATATATACAGTGTGGGTACGATTCCTACAAGGGACACAACTATGTGTGATCCACAAATTGTTGTTCGGAGTCTGGGTGCACTTTGTGTCCGTGTTATATATTTTGTAATCCCCGCGACACATGGTTTGTACTCTACAGCAGGAGTTGCCTGATCTGTCGTCAGTTCCCATTGCTTATTATCTGCACATCCATACTAATATTATAAATGTGAAAGTAACTCTGTCTGTCTGTCTGTTACGCTTTCACGCTCAAACCGCTAAACCGATTTAGATGAAATTTGGTATGGAGATAGTTTGAGTCCCGGGGAAGGACATAGGATAGTTTTTATCGCGATAACCGACATCCACGCGGGCGGAGCCGCGTGCGAGCGCGCGCGAGCGCAATAAACCAGTCTTTATAGAGAAAAATAAAATACAAACCAATATACTAAACAATATTTATTATATTAACAGATTGGAATATCATATTTTAATTAAATAGGATTTGTTTGTACTCATACCAGGCATACCAACGCAGCCAAAACTACCTCATACAAGTATTTAGACAGGAATTAAATTTATATAAGCTATATAAATATATGAGAATAAACTATGATAAGTTAATTTGAAATTAATTATTACCTATAAGTAGGTAGGTGTTAGTTTATGAAAATCATTTTTTAATGAATATTCAGATTCAGAAATGTATAATCCATCATCTGTTATTACTACATTGTACAATATTTTTAATCTAAACTAATATTATAAACGTGAAAGTAACTCTGTCTGTTTGTTACCTTTTTACGCTTAATCCACTGAACCGATTTAGATTAAATTTCGTATGATATTAATAGTTTTTTTCCAGGGAAGGATATAGAATAGTTTTTATTGCGATAACCGACGATAATTTCATAAAATGAACATTGACAGAAACGTGACTATTATTGACAGGAAGTGAGCTAAATTTATATTGAGAAGTCCAAACAGCTACTCATTTATTAGCTTGAACTTGTCTTTTTTACCTACAAAGATCAGAAAAGGCTATTCTTTATGTTTTACCTAGTCAGATTGTAGGAAAAAGTAAAAATATAAACGATGAATTGGTACACTTACACACACAAATCCACACTTACAAATTTCATACAAAGCGCACTCGTGCATTTGCGTTGCTTTACTGGCCATTGTACAAAGCATACCACAGAATACACAACACACACTCAACAAGAAATCCACGCACAAAGATAAGGATGATCCCAACATGTGCGTAGTTAGTTGACGACTCGATTCAGTTCGACCGAAATCGGGTTCCATAATCACGTTCTTTTTTTCCATAATGGTAAATAGAGAGCTGCGCTTATAAATGTATCAACGCGCATGCGCGGCAGACATCTTTGAGCGCACCGCGCATGTTCGCACGGGCTTGCCGCGAACACGGAAAAAAAAGGCGTGAATAAGGACACTGTGTAGGTATGTGCGCGTGGCTGTGTGCCTGCTTTCTGTATGTCTGTACCTAATTAGTGGCTGTATTCGCGGTGGTTTGTGCACTCACAAACAGGTGGGTTGTATTAAAAATAAATACCTTTGACTATTCTAAGAATAACTTACATACAGTAGCGAAACTGGCGGGGAGCCCGGACAAAAAAAAATCACTAATAATAACAAAAATTGGTCAAATGCGACGGACCGGTCGGTGCTCGAGTACCAATCCCATTTTTTTATTTTTGTGATCATCAGTGTTTTTTTTTGTTCGGCTCTACTCGCCAGTTTCCCCACTGCTTACATACAATCTATCTAACTATTAGCCAACTTCGCAAATAAAAATAATACAGTTATTATAACACACTCTCTCTCTTAGTCTAAAGAGGACTGGAGAGAGATCAGGCACAGTACTGATGATTTAGCCACCCCAGTCAGGCTTATGAAGTGGCATCACTACAGGACTGTGTCCCAGTAATAGACAAACGGATGATTATTTCATAAACAGAATATTATTATAAACTATCTAATGAAAAGTACTGTGTTTTTTCTGAGATTCTGATAAATGACATAATTATAGGTATTAATATCATTAGCTGATAGACACTTCAGATGTCGACTGCGTTTTTCATACTAATAACGCGTGGAGGTGTCACATGAACATAGGCTTAGTTTTGTGCGATTCTACACCAATGACCTATTGGTGTTGAATCGCCCAAAAATAAGCCTGAATTCAAGTAACTTACAAATAGGTGTAGGTAATATATTATCTTACTACCACTACCTAATATATGTATACATAAATAGACATACTTCTTATAGTTCAATAAGCGCCTTGTTTTGGGACTTAGTGGTTTTTTGAAATTGGCCCTTCAATTAATGTTTTGCTTTTGAGGAAACATTTAAGCAATGGGAATAACTAGCGGGCCCCAAGACAACTTTAGGTCCCAAGAAAACGTCGGAGTCTAAAGAAAAATCGCCTCTAATTTTCGATATGGCATTTATCTAAACTAACTTATAGAAAGGTAAATACTCCGACATAACAAATTTCTACACCAGCGGAGATTTATCGCCTCTTTGGTATTCGAACAACGCAGAATTGAAATCAATTAAAACCAACTAATCACTAGTCGGTACAGTTGGATCAACGTAACTCGGCCGGATTTAAGTTAGGTTCTTGTCACTTTCGCGCATGTCTTAGCGATAGAACCTTATAATTACTTACGAAAACGATTAATTATGTTTAATCGATTAAAAATACTAACAAAATTTTAATTCAACAATATGAGTTCATAAAAGTTTAAATTTTGAACAGTTACAGTAAATACTAAAGAAAGTTTGAAAAACAATTTCTATGACAATTTAATGAGTAATCGCATCTCTAATTCTCTTGGTTTAGTTACCACCCCCGCCCGCCGCTTCCTGTCACCATTTACTACTAAAAAATGCATCTGCGCAACCAATTTTTGCCAACTTTAATCCGGTCAAGTTACGTTGATCCTACTGTAGGTACAGTACGTACATAACCTAATTCTACAACGTGTACAAAAAGGTGTGGCCAAATTCAAGGTTTGTTAGGTACCTATGCGCCCAAAATACCGAGAGCGAACTAAAAAAGTTGTATGTCTTTTTGGAAAAAAAGAAAAGGCTAACGTAACTAAACATGCTCTTCGAGGCCAGAGGGGTGTGATTTATTTTACAAAAAGTTTTTTTTTTTTCTTTTTAAAAGACGTCTCCCGCAGTAGATTACAATACCTGTGTTAGGGGGGACTTTACAAACATACAAGTCACGGACACAAAACACACCCAGACTCGAAACAATAATTTGTGGATCACACAAAGTGGTGTCCCGTGTGGGAATCGAATCCACTAGGTACCTCTTGCGTAGCAGTTAGACACACACCCACCGCATCACAGAAGCTGTCAAAGTCAAAGTTCACCGATCTATTTACCGACAACCTGCTTAACCTCACAAACATATTGATCTGCTCGGTTGCCACTGTATCAGGGACCCCTATAATTTAGGCATAATACTCATGCCATAGGTGCCTACTCGTCTATGTATAGTAAAGTTGACCACATCTTTCAATTACACGTTCTATAAGAACCAATTTTCTAAATGATCTTATCGCTAAAACGTAATCCATTGCGGCTTAAGTTAGTGCTTCCGTGGTGACATCAGATGAGCTGTCTTCAATGTGCATGTGGAACCGCGTGTAGCCCGAGGGCTCCTTGAGACTTTTGTTGTAGATTATATTGTGGGCCCACGCTCTGCAGCGTATGACTACTTGTCGGTTCGCTGGAATAAAACACAAATATCTAGTTAAGAAAAGCACTAAATATTTTATCCCACTTAACCCCTTATTCTTTAGAAATTTCAGACGAAGACGCGCGTTTTGCTAAAATGCGCGTTTACAGTTTCATACTTATAACACGCGCTAGTTCAACGCACGCTTAAGCCCATCACTTGAACTTAAGCTTATTTTTTGGCGATTGTAAACCAATAAATAGTTCTAACAAAAATACCCGTAGGCAATATTATCCTACAACTACCTAATATAGACATAATTCTTAAAGTTCATTTAGTGCCTTTTGGGACTTTATTACTTCTTGAAATTGGTCCTTCAATTAATGTTTTGTTTTTCAGACTCCTTATTCGCTATCTTTTTTTTCGTTTTCAATCTTGAAAACAGCTAAACGAATATTAACGAATATTTAAATTTTCAATTTAATATTTGATATCAGAATTAATATTTTATATTTAATCATTCGTTACAAGCACTTTGGCCAATATTTAAGCACATATATTTTTTACCTTTATTGTAAGTAAGTAGATGCTCCTACTATATTGTACCCACAAAGGCTGATTTTGGTTTATCTCATGTTTCAACTTTTTTATAATACAATTGGCATCAGTCCTTTAACATAGTGTATAGCATATATATACCCATCCATTATTTAAAAGTATGTTTTTTGTACAAGTTAATGCGGTTGTTGGTAGTGTCCCTTACCGACAGGCGTGAGTTTCACAGCGACGAGAGGGCTCCTGTACCCTACATCGTTGTTAAATGGATAGAACGCAACCCTTAGCCCCCGACCCCATGGGTATTCTATCTCTGTGTCATTCCCGTGCTCTTCTTCACATGATATCCAGACTTGCTTCTGCTGTAAAGTTAAGAAAAATCTTTAGGTATCACTTTGGAATTTAATAATAAAAAAAAAATGATATTTGTCAATATTTTTTGACAAAACAATAAAAATACCTACACAATGTCGGAGTAAATGAATATACCTATAGAAGAATTGTACGACTTTGTCAAGAACATACCGGGAAACGAACACAAGAAATAACGACAAGTCTATCGGCAGACGGTTTCGCTTCGACCGCTCGATTGAGACCGCCTGTCTAACGTTCGGCACTTCAAAACGTAAACGTTAAACGAAAGTCCTGCCCTCCTGCGGCGGCCATGTTTCAAAGTGAGTCAATACACTCGTTATTTAATCAAAATAGAGTGGATCAATCAAAACGCCTTCTGTCGCGATACATAGGTGAAGGGCACAGAAATATCCATTTTACCGATGAAAAAAAAAATACGGTTTAAGAGCACTACAATAAGCAAAATGATAAAGTGTACGCTCACAGTCCTAAGGAAGCTGCTCAAGTGGTCGGAAAGGTACAGCGTGGTCATCATCCTGCGTCAGTGATAGTTTGGTGGGGCGTGTCTTATCATGGCGTCACAAAGCTACATTTTTGTGAAAAAGAAGTGAAAACTTCAGCCAAAGTGTATCAAGAGACAGTCTTAGATCGTGTTGTGAAAATTCTCAGCAATACACTTTTTAAAAATGTACAGTGGACTTTCCAGCGGGACTCTACACCTGGTCACAAGGCAAGAATGGGGATTGACCAAAATTATTGACCTCTATGTTTTATTTTATATTTTGAAAATATAGACCAATCTAAGAAACTAATTTTAAGGATTTTGTTATTTTCGCTGTGGTTATGTTTTTATTAATTTTTAAAGTTTTGATAGTTTTTATTTGCGATGACGTCATCACTGGCATACAAACTGTAGACCTTTGCCTCAAATGGCAATCGAAAAACATAAAATACTGTCAAATTCAATGTCTGTCATCAGTGTCAATCAATCATGACAGTTCTTTAGACCTCAGGCAAACAAACAAAATTAACACCACGTTACCACTTACCATTGATTTAAAAAAAGAACGTTACCAGCGCTAGCGCAAGTTCGATCGTATGTCTGTTAACTCTGTTGTGTTATTTACCAATACAAACAACGCAGCCAAAGTGACGCGCACGCTATCATAGTATTTGAAAACTTACGAATTGCTATGAGTGATACTTTTGTCAAAGCTGACTCACGAAATCTACCGAAGTTGATGCTGATGTAAGTTGTTGTAATAACAAAATGACAACAAAATTAATACAACCTGTGAAGACTGTGCAGCTTCTACAGTTATGTTTAAGAACAAAGAAATGTTATTATCATAATAAAAACATACAGATATGTATTTATTGAAGAGGCAGTACATTGCAATACAGATTGAGCGTTAGTACAATACATTTTAGAAAGATACAAAGTGCCTGATACATGCCATCAAATGTGGAAAGAGATTAGAAAGCAAAGTTCTCCGAGCAATCCAAGATAAATATCAAAATAGAAAAATCCAGATTTATATATGGTATTTTGGGAGTATCACTTGACGGAGTTGGTGAGGATTTAGTGGTAGAGGTGAAGTGCCCAGCCACAGAAGAGGCCATCACATCATATTTTAAAAATAATGAAATAAATTAAAAATTTAAAACCCAAATTATGTGTCAAATGATGGCTTGCAAGAAAAATAAAGAATTGTTCATGTGGCAGATCCTTTATTTGAAACAACAAAGAACATTCATGTTGTTTGGATGGACTATAATGAGGTCTACATTAAAATTATATAGGTACTCCAAATATCCAATACACAAATAATATTACTACTGTTAAACGTAATAAAATACATTGATATTTAAATATCTTTTATTATTTCCCATTATAAATATATCAGCTCACAAACTATCATAACAATTTTATCCAAGTAGGGTACATATTTATAGTATATACCATACTCTCTTACATGTCTGATTACTCTTTTACTATGGACTCTAAGCTTGCAAGTCTGAAGTACTTCAGAAGTAGTTGGCTTTGTGCCTGTATGGTGGTCTCAAATATTTAATACTGTGTGAACTTAACAAAAGATTATATTTCTTTGAACCCTCTGTCAGCTAAACTAACAGTATTTATTTAAAACACTTATTAAATAACTTTTTGAACAATGGCTTTATCGGTTTTTTTTCCTACATAGCCTATTGAAATAAGCCTTACAAAATCAGTGCAACCTTTTAAGTACTTCACAGCATTACAATTTTTGGACTGCGACCATAGCAATAAATATTGTTTCGGTAATCCCAAATACTTCTTGCATTTGTTTAGCACCATATCTAACAATGTTTGTAGTTTTACTCGTATTGCACACTGTAGATTCCTCATTTCTGAGGTACAACCAAATGTGGCTGCTCAAGATGTATCTTGAGAGTTGAGAGGATAGCATCTCAACGGTAGGGACACTTGTAGGAGGTTTCCTAATTTTAAGTTTGTGCTCTTATCTACCATCTTAATTTTGCACTGAGTTGCAACATTTATCTGAAAAGTAAGTCAATAGGTTTAGTTATTTAGTGACAATAAATTGACGTTCTTTAAAATAACTCTGTATATTATTGTAGATAAGATGAAGTTACTTAGTTTTAGTTATAATGTAAATTTAAGTTGAAAGAGAAATTAAACTTATATAGATATACCTTTTTAGGAAGTGTAGAAGTACTAGGCATACAGATGTACTTCTACACATTCTACACTTTCTAAAAATCATCATTATTTTCTTTTTAAGACTTGCTAATGCTTGCAGATTGTAATAGCAATTTGTTTAATTCTTATAAATCTTCAGTTGTTTCTTCAGCAATATTGCGAAGTAATGCTGAACGTTTCAGTTTGGGTTCCTGATTCATTAACTTGCACTAGTAATAGTTCGTCAAATCCTCTCTAGGCTGTAATATAATACAATAAGGACCAAATGTTAGTAAATTAGATCTTATCCAAAAAAATATATGATGAACTATTCGAAAAGTGAACGTAACAATAATGAAAGAATATTACCTTCATATGGTCTTCGCAACAATATATTGTGTATACTTTGCAATACTCCGCGTTTACTTCACGACACCACTTCTCGCAAATCTTCTAGAGTACGAACAAAAAGTTCGTTTGGGGCGTTTTTAGTATCGTTCTTACAGTTAGGTTTAGGTTCTTACAATGCAATTCCTATAATCCATGATATGTGTGTAATATTTTGAAAAGTTAAAGAACAAATACAAATCAAATGTCTGTTGAAGCTTGAGGTTATGTTTATTGTTATTGTTTACGAAAATTAGGGATGCGGATCTCAGATCGATAAATCAAAGAATTGATTTCCGAGTAAATAAAATCGATTTTACATCGTCGTTTAGTATTATATAAATCCTGCGAATCAATGTTTTACCATAGTAAATTGAGTATCGTTTTTTCTGTATCTATAATAATCTAATGAACCATTAATTGCCATTAAATCATTTAAGTACACAATAACTGGATAAGACATACATTTTTCAGATTTCGATCTGAATCGATTTAAAAACAATGTTTGTTCGGAAAGAATGGCATCCCTATTGGAAATGACAAAATTTGACAACTGTTTTTTTTTTTTAGTTTCTGTTAGGCCAAGGTATCAATAATATACTGCCAATGATGACGTCATGTAAAGGTTAAATGAAGGTCATTCATATTTTATCTAAAATATCAATAATTTATGATTATTTTCCATTTTTAAGTCATAAGTAGTGATCAGTAAGGCTATTCCTCCAAATGGTTTTTAAATCACAACTTTTAAAAAAATATGAACAATCCCCATTACCCAAGCCTGGCTTGAAACCAACGTTCCGGACTTTATAAGAGCTGAAGACTGGCCCTCATCTAGCCCAGACTTCAACCCTTTAGATTACAAATTATTGTCAGTTTTAGAGGACATGGCTTGCTCTAAACTACACGGCGACATTGAGTCTCTTAAAAAATCTCTGGAGCAAGCAGTGGTGAAATTTCCCATGGAAACAGTGCGTATATCCATAAATTCGTGGCCAGACAGTTTAAAGGTCTGTATAAAAGCCAAAGGTGGCCATTTTGAATAGAATAATCTTTTAATTTTTTGCTGAGACATACCTACATATAAGTTTTAGTAATATTACATTACTTCTTTAAAAAAAAATGCATTTTCATTTGTAACAGAACTTATGGCTGGACTGGGTATAAAATATAGTAGACAAAAAGAATATCCCAGAAGCTGACGACCTCCCCCCATTCCCTCGTATACGTGCCACCTTGGCGACGTCAATGCGTTCGCCTCCAACATATCATTACAGACGTGAGTATAACCGTAAATCGCGTTAATAAAGATGCATGGTATACCTCTGGTGCATTTCTGCTCTTGATGTAGTCCACTAGATCCTCGGGCATGTCTTCCGGCAGCTCCGTAACTTGATAACACTCTGGTTTCCAGCCGATTATCTGGAACATTTTGAATAGCGCTTCATTTAAGTA
The DNA here is from genome assembly GCA_945859575.2 of Herminia tarsipennalis. Taxonomy (NCBI): domain Eukaryota; kingdom Metazoa; phylum Arthropoda; class Insecta; order Lepidoptera; family Erebidae; genus Herminia; species Herminia tarsipennalis. Next base: position 25,783,715 of record OX243841.2, on the reverse strand, counting down.
AAAGGAGTATTACTTCCACTTTGCATCAAATTCAAAGAGTTACCTACCTACTGTTTTTTTAATTTTCTCCTTTATACTGTTTCAAATTAGCATAACTAATTATATGACGTAGGTGCGCATACTTAAGCGAAAAAAAAGGTAAAATAAATATTTTGATCCAACTCTATGAACTATATTCTAATTTTATCTATCTATACCTATATAATACGATAGTCAGTTGTCCTGACTGACTGGCTAACTGATTTATCAACGCAGAGCCCAAACCGCTGTGGCTACACATTTTCGCAGTATTTTTTTTTTTTTAAGGTTTACCAGCAATGCGGGATTGGGCCTACATTACTAGCAATCTAGTTAACCCCTCCAGCTAAGCTCAAAGGCTTGTGTTAAGAGTCAGTTCACGTCGGTAGTATGATGGGTAGGATTCGAACTCGTGGCCTCACGATTGCGAGTCCGATGCCGTAGCCTTTAGGCTACCGCCGCTTTTTATGTTGTAGACATCCACTAAGGATTTTTGAAATACGTCCACTAAGGGGGTAAAATAGGGGTTACAACTTTGTATGAAACTTCGTAAGTTTTGAAGTTAGATCTGTCCTTGTATATGACTTTGTGCAATTATGTTTTAGGTAAAAACGGTGTATCTAGACAGGTTACAAGCGCTCAACAAGCGGCACATTAAAATTTAGACAATAGGCTAGTTTCCTAGGTAAACACAAAAATCCAAAAGATTAATTAGTAAATAAAACTAGCATTTTTACTAGCAACGATTAAGTCCCAATTAAATTGTGTGTTAATCATTGTCATAAAAAGACGTGATTTGACCAGTGCCGTAACTAGTCTTTAATGCACCCGGTTCGAGCTTACATAACTGCGCCCTTGGTATTGATCCTGTTGGTCATTTCTGCGCCCTTTCAGGTTCTGCGCCCTGTGCCTGGGCACCGCTGGTACAGCCCTAGTTACGGCACTGGATTTGACTAGAAAAAATAGTGACGTCATAGATTTATATGAGATCTCCATATAAAATCTGCGTTTAGACATTTCTTAAAGGATTGTTGTTTTCAACCGACTTCAAAAAGGAGGAGGTTCTTAATTCGTCTGATTGTTTTTTTTTTTTTTTATATGTTTGTTCACCGATTACGCAAAGACGGCTGGACCGATTTGAAAAATTCTTTTTGTGTTTGAAAGGGTATACTTCCAAGTTGGTCCCATTGTCCCCAGATCACGATCTGATGATGGGATCCTGGAGAAATCGAGGGAACTCTTAAAATATTAAAAGCACACCTACAGTGATTTAGGTATATTTCATAGTGATTCATGCATTTACTCTTAAAAAACACCAATTGGTGAAGAAGATGATGATGAAGACCAAAAATTACGAGCAGACCTATTCAATATTTCACAGTTTGCGATTCAATTAAGTACTTTAATATGGTATTGAGTAGCACTTTAATCTCGATATACTACTAATTATACAATGTAATAAAGCTGATAGTGAACTCCTCAACAATCGGCCCTGCATCGGGGCAAGCAATATTTCGTAAAAGGATTTGAGCAGATGACATAAGCCTATTGTAACCAACTCACTAAAAAGTGAGAAATAAAAACTTTTTAACAAAAAATATTACCGACTTCAAAAATAAATACAAGGCAACTAAAAAGCAAAAAATAATATACCTAGAAAAACAAAAACAAATTAAACATTTTGAAGTTGGTGCCGAATAAAACATAAAGACTACTATTTCATGGCACCAACTTCTTTATTTCTTAAAAAACGTCATTTAAAAAAAAAACGAGCAAAGCTCAATCATCCATGTACCATAGATAAACTAAAATAAAAGTGTCAACTCACTCTATTAACTTTAACAAATATACAAGGGCTGTCCGGATAACCGTAGTTGTCTTCAGAAGTACAATTCTTGTTATTTAACCACCAGCCCTCACTGCTGTAATCTGAAAGTTTATTAAAATAACATATTTAACTGCAACTAGCAGAAAAAAACACCATAAAATAAATAACCCAGTATCATTCCAACCAGCACTAACAAACAACTTAAGTGCTCAATATAAATACAACTATTGATTGGCAACAATAGCCCGTAACATATCTATGGTGTCACAAATTGGTTCACGAGACGCGCCTATCTAGGGAGTGGTAGGTACCTGTTGTAGGCAGCTTCTATATATTTCTGACTATATAGGTATTGCCACAAAACATCGAGAGTACAGAAGGTGCGGTTCATACAACGCACCCCATACCGTAACATCCTGGGGGTAATTGTCATAATCGCCACGCTTGGCGAGCAGGTTGGCGGCGATCGCAGTAAGGCTTAAAAGTACGCAGAGGACGCTGATGCCCGTCCTCCGGTGTAACATCCCTTAGTCGTCTTGACGACACCCTTGGCAAAGGTGGGGTGGTACTATCCTTAAGCCGGTTGGTACCACACGGTCTAAAGACATCGATCGTGGATATTGAATTTCGGAGCACTTTGTTTATAAGGTGACCGTGTGCGATATCATGAATACGCCAGGGTCCTTATTCCAATACAATAATTGCATTTTCGGCCTGCGTCATCATAATTTGTTAAAATGCTCTCTGTAACGAAGCAATAACAAAAGCCGTGATAGTTCTTTAACTACCGACTAGATGTCGCTACGGGGGCCTAACCCGTAAGCATTAAGAGATAGACGAATTTGATATCTAGTAACATAGTCCAGATAGGTGGTTCGCTTCTGGCCCCGGTTTGGCTACGGAAGTCTCGGGTTCGATTCCTGGGTCTGGATTTCAAAAAATTTCTATCTTTCAAAATGCAATTATTGTAGATATTTGTAAAGTCTTTGGCAAGAAATGCCTATAAAAATGACTTCCTTATTCCAATGCCTTATTCACGATCTTATTGCGTATTCGTGAAAAACCATAGCGAATTTGCGCATGTATAGTGCGCCCAGAAATGTCCGGCGCGCATGCGCGTTGTGAGTTTCTAAGCGCAGCTCTCCATTTAGCCTATTTATTTTAGCCTTTATAAAAGGAATAAATATAACTGTAAGGCGCCATCGTCATTAAATAAATGTGACGTCACCAGCAGACAATCAAGAGTCTTCTAATGATACCTCGTTTGTTAAGTCGTCATTAATAGTTTAGTAGTTAATAAGGAACAGATGAACATACTTATAGCTACCCTCCTTTTGACTTCGCCGTAGTCCGGAATATTATAAAGCTGAAGAATTTGTTTGTTTGTTTGTTTGAACGCGATAATCTCAGCAACTACTGATCCGAATTAAAAATTATTTCACTATTGGATAGCCAATTTATCGAGGAAGGCTATAGGCTATATAACATCACGCAACGACCAATAGGAGCGGAGCATCAATGAGAAATGTTGCAAAAACGGGGAAACATTACGCAGACGAAGTTGCGCGGGACAGCTAGTTAATATTATAAAGCTGAAGAGTTTGTTTGTTTGTTTGAAGAATTTTTCGATTCGGATTAGTAGTTCCTGAGATTACCGCAATCTCAGGAACTACTAATCCGAATCGAAAAATTCTTTTACTATTGGATAGCACATTTATTGAGGAAGGCTATAGGCTATATAACATCACGCTACGACCAACAGGAATGAGAAATGTTGCAAAAACGGGAAAAATTTACGCAGACGAAGTTGCGCGGGACAGCTAGCAACTAATATACATATAGATAACCATAATAATTTACATCGAAATCCCATTTTACGTGAACCACGCAATAGTTAATACAAACCCTCAAAGAACTGATCCAATTGTTCTATGTACTCCTGATATTCACTACTGTTGTCAATTTTGATGTGAAGCATCGAAGTTTCCAGCAAAGGCCGTGACGTCACGCCAGGGTTTGCACCTGAAAATGTTGAATATAAACATATGTATTTAGATTAGAATACCATTGTTCATTGTTAAGCAACTGTCTTCATTATGAAAATATATATATTACGGGTCTTAATCGCGTGAATAATTTAAGGTAAAATACCTTGTTTATTGCCCGACGTTTCGACCGTATTGCAACCGCCGTAGTCTACTAGACTATAGGCCGTGGTCACGGGTAGTCTACCCATGACCACGGCCGTTGCAATACTGTCGAAACGTCGGGCAATAAACAAGGTATTTTACCTTAAATTATTCACGCGATTAAGACCCGTAATATATATATTTTCATAATGTGTAGAAATCGCGAAAGTTTATCAACATTTATAGCAACTGTCTTCAGTTGATGTTATCTTTATACGAGGGAGTTTAGCGGTACCTATATTTTTCAGGGCCCGATTTAGGGAGTGGCAAGTGGTTCAAATGCCCAAAACGGCTAAATTAAGGACGGAAGGCTGCTGCACTAGGCGGTATCTCGGATAAAATCTGGTCTCGGAACGGCACTGACAACATCCCATCTTTGGCTAAATGTGAAAGGGGCAGCGAAAATTATATTGCCGCGAGCGGCTAAATGCCCAGATCGGGCTCTGACATTTTTCTTAATAATAATAATACTACTGTTACAAAAAAACACCTACCCGACTTCAATCACAGTTGATTTACCGGCATTTATTGAGGAGTTTCGTTGTCTGTCTCCAAAACTCATCATCAAACCTTTACTAAATTTGTAAAGGACCATTTCGAAACATACCGCATTCGAACAAAACAAGAATGTTGAAAGTCCGTCTATTATACGGCGGAACTCCGTCATATATAGACGGATTTTCAAAATTATTTTTCGGTGATAATTACGCCCGAAAATACATTTAAAAAAATAAAGATCCGAATTGAGAACCTCCTCTTTTTGAAGTCTATTTTAAAAGACACTAAGACAGGTAGTACCTACCAACCTACATATATATGGTGGTCAAGATACTTTCATCAACAGCCTTTATTAGTCCACTACTAAATATAGACGCTTTTAGGGTTCCGTAACCGAAATTGCAAAAATGAATCCCACCCTTATACTTTCGTCATATCCGTCCATCCGTCAGTATGTCACAGCCATTTTAGTCAAAAACTGTGCGATGTATATTGTTTAATTTTGTGTAAAGGTTTTTTGTATAAACCGCTATTTAAATTAATAGTTACCTCCCCCCCCCCCCATACCCCCTAGGTATATACAGGGTAACGTCGTCCGAACATTAGATGAAGTTATTGTAGTTATTGACAGCGGCGAATGTCGAGCTTACAAGTGGTGTCCATACCAGTTATTATACAGACAGCCTCAACAAACCTTCGTTTGTCCCTTTGAAGTAACACTTACCGATGAGCGAGTTATCCAACATGTAAGTCGGGTGCCCTTTCTCCAGACTGAGGAACAGCCCTCCCATACACAGAGCAAAGAGCAGCGCTAGCACCGCGTAGAACACCAGGTAGAATGTCAGCATTATACCTGGAAACAATTCATAATAACAGAGTATTAGGACAGTAGATAAAGCATACAGTATGAAAACTACGTACAAATTTTCGAAACGCGACACAGACGCGCACATCTACGAGACCCCTAAGCGGTTTTCGCGGTGCTCTCAGTAGCGGTTGCCGCGTTCTCAACTCCTAAGGTAAACGTCCCAATTTGGGTCGTTTACCTTAGGCCTAATTTCCATACTGTATACATATTTTTATTGTGGTGCCAGGCAGGTGTTCTACCTGTTATGATGATCTACGGTGCCCAGACGTGGACACTTACGGTCCACAAATTTAAAGTTGAGGTGCTATGAAGCGAGCTATGCTTGGATTTTCTTTAAAGAATAACATTTGCAATGAGGCCATCCGGCAAAGAACTAAAGTAACCAATATAGCTAGCAGGTTTTGCACCGCCGATGAAGCGCATTTGGCAAATCATTTTGTTCAGTCCATTAGAGCAGAGACCACTATTCGGTAAACGTAAGGAAGCAGTTGAAATAAAAAAACACGTCAATTTCAACCGAGGAGATGGATACCGTTTGTCAACATCGTGGAATCCCGTGATCAGCAAGTGTATACACCGCCGAACAAACATTACACGCCAGTGTGCAGATGTCCTTGGTGTTCTGTGTCGAAGTACTGATAGTTCCTTAATAGTGAGTGATAAAAATCAAGCGAGGGTAGTTTCCGCAACCCGCGCTTTACGGAGGCGACGCTGAGCTGAACCAGTCTACTCTTGACCACTACCGTTGAAATACGGTCGAAACGTCGGGCAATAAAAGTAATGTCATAGTTTGAAATGGCTACCAGTACCTACGTTATAAATGAAAAAATAATATTACTGTTATAAAATTATATATACTACGAGTCTTAATCGAGTAAATAATTTAAGGTAAAATACCTTGTTTATTGCCCGACGTTTCGGCCGTATTGCTGTTGCCGTGGACACGGGTAGATTCCGTAACCTTAAATTATTCATGCGATTAAGACCCGTAGTTTAAATAATTTCATAAAACGTAAGTTAGAACAAACCCCAGCCAGATGAACCAACGATTTAAAGATGGTCGCTTGGATGGAGTTGGATGCGATGGAGGACCGGGTGTTGTGCCGTAAATTAGGAGTGGCTTATGTCATGTCCAGCAGTAGACCAATAATGGCTGATGATGATGATGTTTGGCCAGGTAGATTTTACACTGTTTTTACATTGTTTTCAGGATTTTTGTTGAAATTTTTATGCAAGTATTTTTTAGGGTTCCGTAGCCAAAATGACTAAACCCTAATAATTTAAAAAAACTATAATTTTGCATGGACATACACATATTACTAAGTAAGTAGTAAGTAAATGAATAAAATCTTGATAAACATTTTTTTTAGGGTAGGACCTACCTACCCTTTGAGTAAAGTAGGAATGTATTTTTTTTCTCACCTACCCCATCGTGTTGGGTATTATTAGATAGGTATTTTGAAAAGGTTTAGGGATTGTAAAGACCATTTTTAGAATTAGGGATCCCTTTATGAAATATTTAGCTTTAAACAGCAAATGTTTGTTAAAGTCAAGTGTCCCCCCCGCCAGCTAAATGGTTGATGTTGGGTATGTGAAAAAAATCACGGTATTAGTATATACATATAGTGAAATTAAAAGGAAAACTATCACAGTTAAGTAGGCTTTACAAGTTACGAGTAACAGCTGATCAAATGAGAAGTAACAAGTTTTCGTATAAACTCCATTGAAAATTGTTATTAAGTACTTATAACGTTGTAAGTATGAAACAGAAACAACAGAAAACCCACTTCTTAAGCCACATTATTTTGATGGGGGGGGGGGACTACGGAACCCTACATTGTGCGTGGTCCGACATGCACTTGCCCGGTTTTGTAAGCTGATACACCTATCCACACCATAGGAGGCTAATGCATTTTAAACTTGAATAAGTAGACCCACTTTACGTACCTACTAAGGTTACTGCTTATGTGAGTAGTAGTGTAATGGTTGCAGCCAGTGTGACCAGATTAAATTTAAAAAAAAAACCGAAGCTCCTTAAAAAAATACTGAAATATACCAACTTGTACAGGGAAAATATACCAAAAAAAATACTGATTTTCAAAACATATTTTTATTTATTCATCTTCATCATCATCGCAATAAATATTAGAATTATATTTTAACATTCTGTTTGATAGGTTAAAATTCTCACACTCTTTTATACCTTGTTTGGTTTTTAAAATTGCAGATACATTTTTATTTATGAATCTGTTTCTTTGTTCCCTTTTTATTAAATTAATCTGTGAAAATATGCGCTCGCACGCTTTTTTATAATAATTTTATGACATGGCTATGGTATTGCCATAACTTTTTTCCAAAATATACCCAAAAATACTGGCTTCCGCGAATATACCTTTAAAAATACTGACTCTTGGAAAACTTACTAAAATATACTCAAAAAGTATTAAAATACTGAATCTGGTCACACTGGTTGCAGCACCTTACTGGTATAACTGTGTATATACAAATGTATTGTAATAATTGTAATTTTAAAAAGGGGGCCATGAGAGTGTTTTCATTGCCAAGTTCTTTTCTGACGGCTTTACTGTTGCGAACTTGGCATTAAATGTAGAATCATTCTATTCCACATTTTGTCAGGCGTTCATGCGTTGCATTCTGTAACCTAAGTGAATAAAGTACTTTTGACATTGACTTTTATGAGTTTATTTATTTCACGAGAACTCCTTAAAGCCTGAATGGATTTAGATGATTAGGGGTATTGCTAAAATCGTTAAATAAGGTTTATTAGCTACAAGCAATTGGCTACCGTGAAGTGCAATCAAAGTCACTCGATTTATTTTTTGTTACACACGATAGGTACTTGGTGTTTATAAATTTGATGACCTAAATTACCATTGCTCTTTCCACTACTTCTTAATTGATAAACAATTTGAAAATTTGAATTATTAAGTTATCCCTACTAATATATAAATGTGAATGTAAGTTTGTTTGTTACGCTTTCACGCGAAAACTACTCAACCGATCATCAAGAAACTTTGTACACATATTTTTGGAGGTATTAGAAGTAACATAGGATTATAAAAAAAAGGGAAAAATTTACGCAGACGAAGTTGCGCGGGACACAGCTCAGACCACGGGAGGTACAATTCCAAAAAAGTACGTCGTTACACACTGTTACACGCGTCGAGCCGTCTCAGTTATTTTAAATCGAACCCCGACCACTTAAACAATATTCTTCTGAAATAAAGTTCTATTTTTACACAAACTCTTACCAAAATATACCTTTTCGAAGTAAACGGTGATAGTATTTATGTCACGGAGTAAAATATTTGGCACTTAAAACATACGTGATTTAAATAAATTACTACCTTACCTCTATAAATAAAACTAATAATAATAATATCTTGGGACAACTCGCACAACGTCATCTGATCCCAAATAAGCAGAAGATTTCTAAATGCATACATATTACAGATAAATTACACCCAGACAGAATAAACCCTTGTGTGTGTCACACAATGTTTTATCCTGGTTGGGGATCAAACACACGACCTCCGGTTTAGCAGTCATTAACTACTAGACCAATAGGCCAGTCAATCCAGTTCAACTGTACCCATTCCTGCAGGTTTATAGTTTGATTCTTCGTAGTAGACAGAAACAAAGAACCTTATAGTTTCGCTATGTCACTCCGTACGTCTATCTGTCCCCAGGTCAGCTCAGAGATTCTTAGTAAAGAGAGACACCTGCCCCTGCGGGGTACCAATGGATAGGTCTTTGAAAACTGGTTGTGATGACCGTTTATTTCATTTAGGGTACCGTACCATTTGTTAATAATTAAGAGATAAAGTGCTACTTTGTTAGAGTCAAAAATAACCATTTAATTTATTTTAAAGGGGGGGCGTCCCCCGCGCCAGCTAAATAGTTATTTTCAGAAATGTCAAAAAAAGTAGGGTAGTAAAACGAAATTAAAAGGAAGACTAATACATTTGTATGTAGCCGTCTGTTATGTAACAATAATTTACGTACAATTTTCATTAAAAATTACTTATCTACCTACTTATTTAAATTAATATAATAACGTATGTAGTCAGTACCTAAGTGTGAAACAAAAACATCAGAAAACCCTTTTCGTCGATTGTATTGTTGTAATGTACTCTCTCCGTGTTTTGCTTTGTGATAGGATAAAAAAAGGACGAAAAACATACCTAATATTGAGTAAACGTATCACATATCTTCTTCAATATCAACCTACAGTCCCATCTACCGTCTTCACCGTTTAACGGTGACCTCCCGTTGACTGTAATACCAGAATGCTATGAATCATAACAATTGGACGTCTCCATCCTTTCTGTAACTCGCCCCAGACCTTATAACAAAATTACGAACAAGTAAAAAGGTCCTGACCTAGCACAAACGTCCTAAACCACTTATATAACTGAACTTCCTCTTAAACTACTAACCCACATATCTATCATATAATAACCAACCTTAGCTAGAACACATTAAAGCATAATTTTGAGTTAAACGGCCGTCAGAACACTGTGACGAAGGCAGTCTAATTCGGTTCACATCGATGCAAATAGCGCGAACACATTTCTTCGGCCAGAAAATAATGATTTTTTATGACATATAAATTGGTGTCATCCGTCTGGAGAATTCAGACGAAACATTACAATTTTTGTGATGTTAAAGCGTACTATTAGATGGAATATGATAAGAAATAAAGAAAAAATAAGATAAATATTATTGGCACAAATCGAAATAGGTATAACGTTAAGTATGAAACAAAACAACAAAAAACCTACTTCTAAAGCCGCATATTCTGATGGGGGGGGGGGGGGGCTACGTAACCCTACATTGTGCGTGACCCGACATGTATGACCCGACTGTCTAGATTGAGGATCCAATGCCTCCACCTCAAACCAGGCTACCGTAATTCTAGGAAGTGTTTAATATGAGAGTAGGTTATCGATAACAAAAATAAGACTGTGTTGAGGTTTTAACCTTCCTTTTGCCAGGATTGAGGTACTAATTCCAAAAGGGACATCCTCACCTTTGAGTACAGTCATTGTAACCGAACACCGTGAGGTTTTTGGTCGGTTAGGCTACGACATTACCACTCCTGAATACTCTCGTTGTAGCTGGAATCTGTGGGTTCAGTTTTGGATATGTAACTTTTAACCCTCCATATTATTACTTCTGTGATTGGTTGACGGCCACAGAGGTCAGTGGAAGTAACTAGTAACCCAATATAGGAACGTTCGCAATGAATGAGTAGACACGCGCCCTCCATTCATTCATGACATATGAGCGCCGGCCCAGTGAAGCGTGGCCGACCTTGCGATACTTTAGATTAAATGCATGACTATCATGTCAGTTAACAAGTATTCATGTTAATAATTGACAGGAAGCTTTGGTCATAAAATGGCGAAACGCTTATAATATATTTTTTTTTAACTCCCCTTCGAATAAGTGGAACAATTGAGAAAGCCAAAATGTCAGGGTTCTTTCGGTCCTTGGGGTTCACTTCGCATGTTGCCTTTACTCTCTTCTGTATTTTTGTAAGTCGATGCTCCCATTCAGACCGTAGGGGGCTAAACTCATTTATATTTACGTATTATACCAGTTTACGTACTATGGTTATTGTTTGCGTGAGTTTCATGGTGTAATGGTTGCATCTCCTTACTGGCATAACTGTATTAATACAAATATATTGTAAAAAATGGCATTTAAAAAAAGTGGCCATGAGTTTTTATTGCCAAGTTCTTTACTCACGGCTTTACTCTTGCAAACTTGGCATTAAATATAGATCATTCTATTCCAAATTTTGTCTGACGTTCATAAGCGTTGCATTTGTAACCTAAATGAATAAAGTACTCGTATTTTGACTTGACGTGACTTATGTGTATTTTTTGTAAATAATGTGTTGACGTTAAGGACAAGAATCGGCAAATAATACTCTTTTTTTATTTATCTGGTGGTAGTTTTAAGCCCTATCACATGCGAGACTACGTGAACAAGGCTTCAGTCTTATAATTTTCATTTATTTATCAGATTTTTCGTTAGATAGTCTATTTGAATGCCTCGGTGGCGCAATGGCAGAGCATACAAATGCTGTGTAAGTGTTTGTGAGTTCGATTACCATAGGGGACACCACTGTGTATAGTGTACAAATTGTTGTTCCTAGTCTGGTACATTGTGTTTGTGATTTAGTGTATCTAATCTACCTATGTTTGTAAAGTCTCGGCTAAACAGGGATTGTTCCTAAGTGCCGCAGTAGTCCTGTTGAAAATATACCGGTATCCGAGTCCTACTCGCCAAGTAGGACTCGCCCACCAAGGGTTATTTTTGGAACACATTTTAGTTCTGGAATTGAATTGGAATTGAATATTTCAGGAATAGTCTCGCAATTTTTAAATAAGCGGCCGTATTTTTTTAACATTAACTTAGAAGTTTGATTTTCTATTTCACAGCTTCAAGGAACTGTAGAGTATATAGTTTTCATTTTAATTCAATACCTCCACGCGTTCCCGAGATATAAGGTCTTGACAGACAAACGGACGAGCGGATAGACAACAAAATGATCCTTTAAGGTTTCCGTTTTTTCCTTAGTGAAATACGGAATTTATGTTCAAACGTTAAATATTTGCACGCCACATGTGGCAGAATATGCTGTAACACACGCTTGTCAACATCTGTAAACCACCATATACTGGGAAATAAATGTTTTTGATTTCTGATTTGAAGGATAGCTGTTACGAAATTCCATCCTATAGATAAGGGGCAGAGCAAGAAACTTAATCTTGCCTGTATTAAAATAAATCAGTGTGTCCCATATCATAGTAGTCATTATGTCGGAAGGACACCTGCGAAGATGTCAGTTCCCTTTTCCTTTGTCGCCTAAACGGTGTCTATTTATATTGTGCTTCCTTGGGGGGCCTACGATCCTTTACGATTGGCTAAGTGGCTTGTCACTGGGGAATCTTGGGAACTATTCCTTAAGGCAATATTAATTTAGACGAGGCATATCCAGGCACAGATTCACAGTAGTGGGCAGGGTCGGTCTCGCAATCGCGAGGTCGCGGGTTCGAATCCAACCTATTATACTACTGACGTGAAACCACTCATAACACAAGGCATTGAACTTACCTGGAGGGGTTAACAGGATTGCTAGTAATGTGGGACCAAAATCCCACATGGCTAGTTATTACTTTTTTTTTTTAATTGGTCGGTTGGCTAATGTTTGGATATTTATATCCAAACAGCCAAGGTAATAATTATATTATCCAACATTAAAATATGAAATAACACAATAATAATAATAATAATAATAATAATAATAAATTCTTTATTTGCACAAAAGTTGGTACATCTGTGGTCTTATTACAAAAGGAACTAGTGTGAATTAGATGATGATGATGTGGGATCGTGGGTCACATATTACTAGCAATATTGCTAACCCCTCCAGCTAAGCTCAATGGCTTGTGTTAGGAGTGGGTTCACGTCGGTAGTATAGTGGGTAGTATTCGAACCCGCGACTTCAAGATTGCGAGTTCAAGATGCCTTGTAATAAAATATGTATTCAAGCTGTACCTAATGAGAATGAGACCGCGACTCTGTAAACGTAAGGTAGAAGTTATTTGGGGGCTGGATCCACGCCTAGGCACATTGATAGATAGGTACGCAACGTTAGGCAACGTGGTCACAGCCTGGTCACCAGGTCATAAGAACAGGAGATTAGGGCCTTCCTCTGACTCATGATACTCAAAACTTCATGATCCAAAATGAATTTGATAAATTTAAAAACTTATATTTTGGAAATTGCCTTGAACAAATATCTTAATATATTTTTCAATTGTATATTTCATTTTACCAAAAAAGTCAATGCCCGCATTAAATAATAAATAATGCTTATTTGTATCCCTCCCCCTGTATCCTTCCTGAAAAGGAATCTTGAATTGCTAAGCAAGTCAAGCCCTCCCAAATTTTTAATCCGCTACTGCTCATATTTGTCAATCTAACGATACTGTCAAAAGATTGACAATTGTTTGATAATAAACCAGGACTGCGTCATAACGTTACAAAATTGTCCACTCTCTAGAAAGAGACAACGCTACTTCGTGGATAATACCAGTCACGAGATTTTTCTCTTTCACGCTTTGCAGTCAATATTTACTTTCTAATTGAAAGGGATGGCGAGGTCCTGGTCTATACATGAATAAAAAAAACTTGGGGGGGTTAGACAAGGTACATTCGTTCCGTGGCGAATTCGATAACGCCGTACTAATCGTTCGAAAAAAAATAAAAAATATCTATGGTCTCCACCGCAAACGTCAAATTCCATATTAAAATTATTTTCTATTGGACATCGCCAGAATTGTAAAAATGGCGGCAAAATAACCGGCCATTGTTTTTACAGCTCCGAGTTTAACTTGTAAAAAAATATTTTAAACGTAATAATTGACTAAGAACGAGACTTTGTGCATGCAATAAGGGCATAAATACTTGACACTGGCAGAAATTAGCCGTTAAAACGGCTAGATTGCCATAGACTCAAAGAAGAAGAAGGACATCGCTTTTTGATTGTGACTTTGTATAGACCCCCTGACCTCTTTCATTTGACATTTGTATTCGTCATGTCACATCCCATCGGGGCCTGAAGACTGAAGAATCCTGTCGAGTTTTAATGACCGGCGCATCTGTCAGACATGACGGTTGACTAAATAATAATAAATCTCCATAAACGCATAGTTCCGTAGCTGCTCGGAACCTGCCACCGTCCCCTCGTCCTTGGATAACCATAAAGGAAGGTAGGACTATAAAGACTACAACAGACTCTTTGCATTTCAATGTATTCAATGGCTATTGAACATGACCCGTTTTAGTGGTTCATTCTATAGAAACGATCAAGTTACGTCAGTTTTGATTGGCGTCATGCAGGGATATGAGTCGGTACTCATTTCTTTTATTAAATACTTATGATTAACGAGGGTTATTTCTGTTCTATAGACGATGTTGTAAATACCTACCACAAAAATAATAAATTTTAGATTAAATTTATAAGATTATACACTTATTGTATTGTCCTTTGATAACAATAACAACGGTAAGTAACTCAAAAAGGTTTGTCAATTTGACGATGAGCCAGACTTTGACGTTTGAAATTCGACTAATGTGTGAACTTGCCAAAACGTACCTACACAAAATGTTGAGAGGTGAACGGCTTTAATTTGATACGCTAAGCCACAGATAATATAATACTATACTAGTAGCTAAGTACATCCTAATTAAAGGATTTCTATAAACCTAGGCCCTCAATCATTAGTATTATATCACCACTGTGGTATAACTAGTACTATAAGGTGGCGGTATGTTTTGGTCCGTACGATACTGGAATACCTACTCTCCTCTTAATACAATAATTGTTTTTCATTTATTTCAATATGTTCGCTATCTTCCAAGCCATTTGATTGTTTATTCAGACAGTCATGAACTCATGACGCCTAGACAGAAAAACAAACAAGATTTTTGTTGGATCGATGCCGATGCTCCAGTCATTAAACGTTTACGCTACAAAATTGGAATTTTAACCGCGTATGTGAAACGAATCATAACAACACTCTAATCACTTGTTTGAGCATTGTGTAACAAGATCTTTAACTGTTACTTGTTAACTGAGGAGTTAAAACTCAATCTTTGTTCTGTGAAACTGTAATTATGTTTTAGAACGTTTTATTGTTCCGAGTTTGGGTTTATTGTGTCCGTCAAGGGCATACGGGGCAAACCCCCCAAAAAATGCAAATAGGTAGGTATATAGTACACATTTGGCTGGTGTTTAGTTAATTGTAAACCTACTTAGCCCCCCCCCCTTTGTATTGTATGTCTATGAAGTCACCCACGACACAGGGCTGGTTGGTGCTCTAGTGCGGCATGAATTTCTTTACTGATTCTGAGCGATGGTCATCATCTTCTTTTACCTTTGTTTTTTATCCGCGGCGCAAAATGACACGTAGGTTGTCTCCATACACTTCAAGTTCTTCCATACAGTTCAAGCAACTCACTTTACCACAGCCGGCCGGACTCCTCTTGCAAAATAATCCTATGTTTAGAACCTCTCAATACGGGGCCGTTGTCTGTTCTGCCCGTATGGTACCGGCTTAAGAATAGTACCACCCCGTCTCTTCCCGTGGGTGTTCCTCCGGTGTGAAATCCCTTAGTCGTCAAGGCGACTAAGGGATTTAACACCGGAGGACGGGCAGCAGCGTCCTCTGCGTACTTAAAGCCTTACTGCGATCGCCAACCCGCTCGCCAAGCGTGGCGATTATGGCAATTACCCCCAGGATCCACATACTAGTAGGTTCTAATGGGGAGACCCGTGCCCAGCAGTGGGCCATCATATGGGTTGATTTGTAATACGGGGCCGTTGCAAGATAACAATGCATCATACAGTAAGAATGTAGGACGTTAGCAATCGTGGGTGGTAGCTACTTGTGTGAATAAATCACATCCTGACTGACTAGGCATCTGTAGGATGTAATATGATCAGTTTCCATTCCCGGAGAGGACGAGCTCGTGACTTTGTTAACAACGAACAGAAAAGTTAGTAGGTAGTAAGTATGTATGTTGATGAAACCGCAGGGATCTACAAACATCGATAGATAGGTAGGTGCTATGATACTGTGTATTGGTAATAAATTAACTAGGTACAAAAACTTCTCAAGTGTCAACCCCGTGCGGACTTCGCAACTCAGTCATAAATCTGTGGCGCGTAAAGAAAATTCACAGTTCGCCCGCGATTATATGTGTCAATTTAGCTTGCAGGCGGGTAGCTCTGGCAAGTCTAGGTATATTTTTATACCTAAACCTAACTTTTGTTAGGGAGTGAACCTTCTGTACGTAGTACTATTACTTATTCTGTGGTATTGGTGTCAAATACCTGTAAACCTGAGGACATGATTACATTCAACGAACATGAGTGTAATTCAAAGTTCATTAACTCAAAACATAGATAAGGTTTCACCTTCTGTGTTCTAATTACGTACAGATAATGATGACTCGAATAATATGACAAATAAAAGTGCTAATAGATGATCCGATGGGATTGAGAAGCAATCCTTAAAACCTTCACACTACTGGGACACAGACTTACGGGTCTCCCCTCTAAGGTCTACTGTAGGAATGTTACGGTGGTTTTATCGGAACCAAAGTCGGAGTTGGAGTTTTTAAATTTGGTTTATCGGAGTCGGAGTCCAAGTCGGAGGTGGTTAAAAAACAAATATGTTGAGAATGGCTTAAAAAAATAAGATAATGAAGGAAAACCTCGTACGGATGGGACTCGAAGCCGCGATTATAAGGGATCCAAGTGTTTTTTTGCTTGGTACATTTATTAGTATAAATTATCTTAAAAAACTAGCAATGTGGGATTCTCAATGGCTTGTGCTAGGAGTGGGTTCACGTCGTCGGTAGATTTCGAACCCACTACGTCACGATATCGAGTACGATGCCTTAGCCATTAGGCTACCGTCACCTTTAATTATTTTTGTAGAACGCGAGAAACTAAATTATTCATACATTTAAAAGAATAGCCTGTACCTACCTATCTACTATAGTAACTGAGCACTGACCAATCACTAGACTGCGGAGCCGCTTCAATTTTAATTGAAAAAGAGAGAATCATTAAAGTATACGGCAGAACAAAGTCTCCCGTGTCATAAAGTCATAAGTCATAAGACTCGTGACGTATGACGTTGGCTATCTATTGGTTATAATGATCAATTGATCACAGTGATCAGTGCGAAAACGGAATGATTATTATTTATCAGCAGTTGTGAATCGATCGAATACCTATGAAAATACCTAGTTGTTATCTATCTAGCTGTTCCCTGCAACACCGGCTGCGTGGATCTTGGGGTAAAAAGTGGTTCGGCATCTCATCTCTCTCAAAGCTTCCAGCTATCGAAACGATCAAACTTTTCAGCTTTTTAATTTCTGTTGATATTTACGTAAGGAACGAACGTAAGGATGATTTTGATGCCCCGTCCTTACCCCCATGTAAAGGTACAGAAGATTCCTCGAACATCCCCCTTCTTTCTTACCCGACTGCGGAGGAGGTTTATGTGTTTGATGTGTATGTATGTATGTATGTATGTGTGTTCCTTTGTGGCACTATAATAATGTATAGACCCAAACGCGTGGGCCGATTTTGATGATTCCTACGTCAATCGATTCGTATTACTCTTGCGATTGTCACTAAATGCATGACAGCCTGACGCCATATTGTGATAGAGAAAAAAAAATAAGTCAACATACTATGTCATGTGGGATATCAACGTGTAGGTATTTTGATGAGGTTTTTTAAATTATTTGTCAAATAAAATATCCGTTTAGGATATATAGCGATTTAAAGTTTGTTACCAACTACACCCATCAAAAGTGTCTAGGGATCAACATATATTTTTGCAATAACTTTTCTCCTGATTGATTTTTTTTTTTTATTTCTTTAAGGATTCATCAAATAAAGTGTTTTCGTTTGTCACGATAAACCAAGTCACCTTTGCATTAATAAAGAAATTTGCCATTTTCCTAATAAAGGGATTTTTGACATTTGAACCACTAACATTAAAGTTCGAAAAAAAGACTGAAATAACAGTTTTCTTTAAAATTTTATTGGGTAACTTAAACAATTAATAATCCGTGTTTCTACCGCGAACACTAACAACACAAGAACATCGGTTTGGCATACTCAAAATGAGTTCATCCAAATCACGCTGTGGAATGGCCGCCCATGTTTGTTGCAACAACAAAAAAAGGTCTTCTTGCGACTGGATACCCTCCATATTCGGCAGAGCTCTTCTCTGTAGCATATCCCATGCATGCTCAATCGGGTTCAAGTCTGGCGACTGAGCAGGCCAGGGCAGGACATTGATGTTAGCTGCGGCGAGAGTCTGTCTTACAACTCTTGCGGTGTGCGGTCGTGCATTATCATGCATTAACTGAAATAAGGGACCGATTTGCACTTGTAGAGGAACGATGACGTCTGATACAATCGTCTCAGCATAAATTTGAGCGTTGAGGTTGCCTCTGATCCAAATCAACTCAGTTCTTCCGCCGATCCAAATACCCGCCCATACCATGATGGTTCCACCACTATAAGGATGGACTTCCTGGCAGGATTTTAATCGCTGTTGGCGTCCAGGGGTTCTCCAGTGTCGTATACGTCTTGTATCCGGTCTCATACCAAAACGAGACTCATCAGAAAAGCACACGAAACGCCATTGTTCTTCTGCCCAATTTCTGTGTTCAAGAGCCCATTGATATCGAATCCTACGATTGTGCATTGCTATAGGTGGTACCCGTAGCGGTCTTCGGGAATGAAGGTTCACTTCATGCAAGCGGTTTCTGACTGTTTGGTCGCTAATTAAGTTCCCTGAAGAGTGATGAAGCCTCACGGCTAACATCATGGCGGTTATTGTTGGACCTCTTCGAGTTAAGATTTGAATGTATCGGTCTTGTCTCCGTGTGGTGCAGCGATACCGTCCTCCATGGCGCTCAGCCACGGTACCAGTGCTTCGGTAACGTGTTCAAAGTCGACTGATAACACTCTGACTTGTATTCAGAGCTAAAGCCACAGTACGTTGCCGGGAACCAGCTTCTATCATTCCCACGGCTCTGAGCATTTCTTCCCTGCTTAAATGACGTCGCCGCTCCATAATAACGTTGGTTTTAATCAGTAGTAGGGAAACAGTAGCACTAATAATGTCTTCAATGCGTTGTATGTTTTTATAGGGAAAATATTGACAGCTGATTTTCATCTTTTACTCGAATTTGATTCACAGTTCCTGATTCAAATTATGAAATGCACCAAAAAGGATCCATATAAATTTATAAAATCATAAATTTATTACAAAGCCACATCTCAATCTCAAGAAATCCGCATAAAAATGCTTGATCCCTAGACACTTTTGATGTGTGTATTTTCGGTAGTTACAGCTATTACGGTACGTTACGTCTTACAACTAAGCACTCAAATATATTAAATAAAAAATACATTTTAAAAATCAAAAAACCCGCCCGGTTGGGAAAGATTGAAACAAAATAACCTTAAATCATGCAGTCGGAGGCATTTTAGTAAGTTCACTGGGATTCATGAATGCTTCCGTCTAAGTGTACATTATTTAGAATAAAGAAAATCATTCGGAATCCGAAATGGGACAGATTTCTAATATTTATTTTATTTATTTAAAACTTTATGTAGAAAGTTGTACAGAGGCGAACTTAATGCTAAAAGCATTCTCTGCCAGTCTAAGTGATATAGAAATGGAATGTGTAGGTGCAGTAAACAAAATTAAGTCGATTGGGTGCCATGTCATCCTAATTTTGGGAGGCAGGGCATTCCAAAGAGAAACAGATTGAACAAAAAAAGAGCAGGACGTAAAAGAATTGTGATAAAATGCTAGTACATAAAATGAACTAGCATTATATATCTACGTTATGAAGTCAACATTTACAAATTTCACATAAAATACAATGTTTAATCACATGCTTGAATTTAGATAAGGTGGGTGTTCTCATTGCAATGCGAAACAAATTAACAGATTTGATTGGCCTCTTGCCTCCTATTGAGAATTAGAAATAGGTATAATTTAATGTGTGTAGGGCCCTAGACAAATGGCATTCTATTTTCGTATTTACAGTGTTGGGCGCGCAACGACGTCATTCTATTCGATTAGCGTAAACTCTAATCGAGTAGAATGCCATTTGTATAGGGGCCCTAACCTAGATACAATTGTATAAATTCTTTAAAACTTAAGTTTAGTCATCGACGGAGTGTGAAATGTCCTGCAGTTCGATGCAAACATCGGGAAAAAAATAAATGCTTTAAAACATAAATATACCATAATCAAAGGACTAAGACTAACAAAAAACAATGGAACGCTTTTATAATGAGTAGGTAAAGCTGAAGAAATGGTTTGTTTGCAAAATAAACATTTTAAAATCGGGCAAGTGCATGTCGGGCAACGCACAACGTAAGGTTCCGTAGTCCCCCCCCCCCACCCTCCTCCGAATAATGCGGCTTAAGAAGTGGCTTTTGTTTTCGTTTCATACTTACGTTATATCTACTTAATAATAAAATTCAAAGGAAATTGTAATATTTTTTTTTTCTTTTACCTTTTGTAATACCTATACTGATACCCCACACGCATAGATGGCAAAATAACAGCCTTCTAGCACTAACAGTTGTTGACCTAAGCTGCGCACGGACACGGCGAAACTATAAGGGTTCCATTTTGCCATGATGCATATTTAAATATTTTTAAATCCTTGTTGTAGCCATCTGGATCACTAAATGGCTGAATGTGTAGTTCAGCCGTGAATTCAGCCGTGTAGTTTATAAGAAGGGTTCCGTCCCACTAAGTATACATTTATTTATTTATTATTTTTTAATAGGTACAAATACGTAAAAGCTTTGGTTGATATTTTTTGTACATGACCTACCTATTACGATTAAAGAGATAGTACCTGGATGACCTAGGTAGGTACTATCTCTTTAATCGTAGTAGCTCGGTATTTTTTTTTAAACGACGTTTTTTAAAAATGAAACCTAGCTAGATCGATTTATCGCCCCGGAAACCCCCTGCATACTAAATTTCATGAAAATCATCGCTAGAGCCGTTGCCGGATTCAGATTATATATTTAAAGATATATATATACATATATATATACAATAATTGCTTGTTTAAGATATAACCCTGTGACAGAACGACGACGGACGGACATCGAACTTGACTCCCTTTAGGTTCGGAACCCAAAAAACAAAACAGGTGAGACCTACCTGATTATTAGTGCAACTAGATCACCAACAAGCGAACGTTGACCGTGTCTTGGCAAGGAGACTATATCTAAACAAAAATAAAGAACCAAAGGGCATTTCATTTTGCAATGCGTTGATACCTGTTTTTTTTAACTTTGGTCTACTTATTTACGTACCTAGTAGCTATAAAACAAAGTCTATTCTGATTTCTCTTTCGCGAGATTTATATCCTTTTATAACCACGACGACAAATCGCAATCGTGCGCTAAAAGGTGGCATAGGCGATTTTATTTAAAGACAAACTAAGACAGTTCCTGTGTGCACGTCAACTTAAATTTCGAGTGTGACAAACGGCTCGCGTAACCGCAATGTAATACAAAATGGAACTAGTAGGATGCCTTAGCTTAGATCTTCTAAACTACACAAAGGATTTTGACGTGCTTTTGGCTATCATTCATATTATTTCTTTATAATGATTTATAGGTATACATAGGTATTATATGAACCTATACAAGTAGGTATAGATCTTTTTTTTTTTATCTTTATTTATTAACGAGGGTTGAATCACAGTATGACACGGAAGAGATAAAATCTCTTCCGTGGTCACCCTTATGCAATACATTATATCTAAAAAGTCTATCTATTTATAAATACTAGTTTGGCTAAATTATACAATACTCTGGCTTCCTCCGATGATGGCGAAGCCAGAATGCTATTACATTTCCATTGTAACAACCACCCAGTAGCTGTTCCGTACACACTCCATTAGAACGTGATATACATCCTCGACAATGTTGCATAGTGAGCAATTAGGTGTTTCAATTTTATCCATTAGAAATCCAAAGCTATTCAATGGAATGTGCCCTGAACGTAGTCTCAAAGCCATGATGGTATCAGCTCTGCTCATACTGACCTGATCAATCCATGGTACATTAGGTTGGATGGTTTTAGGTATAAATCCATCAAAATCTAATGGAGAAAAGTCGGTGCGAAGCCGTAGCAACGGACCGCTAGTACATAAGCACTAACATATAATATCTTAGTGTAAAACAAAATAGGGATTTTAATAACAGACTTAAAAAAAATATGTTATTCGTATTATTGTTTGTTAGCCAACAACATTTAAAACCACAGTCATAACCACAATCCAAAAATACATTTATTTTCCGTGTAGGGTTATGGGTACAGTTAATATCAGGAAAATGATTTGACATTTTAATTTCATATGAGAGTTACTACAAGTAGATATAACATTTATCTATACTAATATTATAAAGCGGAAGAGTTTGTTTGTTTGTTTGTTCGTTTGTTTAAACGCGCTAATCTCAGGAACTACTAGTCCGATTTGAAAAATTCTTTTTTTGTTGGATAGCCCATTTATCGAGGAAGGCTATAGGCTATATAACATCGCGCTACGACTAATAGGAGCGGAGTAGCGACGTGAAATGTTGCAAAAACGGGGAAAATTTACGCATACGAAGTTGCGCGGGACAGCTAGTAATAATATAAATTACCAGACCAGTACTTCCTGAGATTAGCGCGTTTAAACAAACAAACAAACAAACTCTTCCGCTTTATAATATTAGTATAGATTATTGGTCACTTTATCGTTTTCGGTCACGGCGGCCTATCTCACCAGAGACTTTGTACGCAGGAGATATCTATACTAATATTATAAAGCGGAAGAGTTTGGTTGTTTGCTTGTTTAAACGCGCTAATCTCAGGAACTACTGGTATGATTTAAAAAAATATTTTTTTGTTGGATAGCCCATTCATCGAGGAAGGCTATAGGCTATATAACATTGCGCTACGACTAATAGGAACGGAGCAGCGACGAGAAATGTTGCAAAAACGGGGAAAATTTACGCATACAAAGTTGCGCGGAACAGCTAGTTAGGTATAATGCACAAGCGTGCGCAGATACAAATGCACTCTCTATTACCTCACTGATAGGCTGAAAATCCAACACGACTGGAGAGAGATTAGGCGCAAGACCGATGGCTTAACAACCGAGGCACCGAGAAGTGTGATATTTTTCGAAAACGGTGACTCGTCTATGGACGAACAGTGGTAACGTTGCTTAACCTCGCAAATATCTTGATTTGCTTGGTCGCCACTGAGTCGCCAGTCACGAACCCGTAAAATAAGCGGATCCAGCGTAGTGGGCACAGTGAGCTTGCCCACAACTCCAAATAGGTTATTAAAATATATATTACGGGTCTTAATCGCGTGAATAATTTAAGCTACTCAGTCTTCCCGTGACCACGGCCGTTGCAATACGGTCGAAATGTCGGGCAATAAACAAGGTATTTTACCTTAAATTATTCACGCGATTAAGACCCGTAATATATATATATTTTAATAATGTGTACAAATCGCGAAAGTTTATCAACATTTATAGCAATCCAAATAGGTTGATTGGCTAATGCTACGAGAATTATATACAAATTTCAAGGTACTTATTTTAAAAGATTAAAAGAAACCATGTATGATTTGGTACGCATTACATACGAGCAGGTACAATACGTTTTCAAGCTAATAATATCTTCTTGGGACAACTCACACAACGCTATCTGATCCCAAACTAAGCAGAGCCTGTACTATGGAAACCAGACAACTGATAAACTTACTTATATATTTCTAAATACATACATATTATAGATAAATAACACCAAGACACAGAATAAACCATCGTGCTAGTCACACAAAATTGTATCCTGAGTGGGGATCGAACCCACGACCTCATGCGTAGCAGTCGGATACATTCCCACCGCGCCACAGAGGCAGTCAAAGCTATTAAAGATTTATCAAAACCAAAATTGTCGACTTTCGGCTGCCCACCCACAACCTTATTTGTGGGCTGGACCTGCGGCTGATAATAAGTAGGTATTTGCCACTGACTCACGGGTCCTTACAATATTATCTAGTGTTAAGGTAATAACAAAAGTTTCATGACCTATTCGCTGTCCCGATTTTGATGAATTTCGGTGCATACTTAAGGAAGATGGAGATATTTTGAAGCCTAAGTGTGGACAATAATATGGTCATAGTTTCCCTTAGATCGCGATAACTGCAGAATCCGTGGGAATCTTTCAGCACATTTCATATTTTTAGTAGGTACAACTTTACAAGAAAAATCGAAGGTTTTCAGTTTATTGATACCCGTCTATCCAAACAAAGACCGTAGTCCACCTCCTAATATATAAAAATCTCGTGTTATGGTGTTTGCGGTCGAACTCCTCCGAAACGGTTTGGCCGATTTTAATGTTTTTTTTTGTATGTTTTGCAAAAACGGGGAAAATTTACCGCAGACGAAGTTGCGAGGATCAACTAATTTCATAGATAACCATACAGTGGGTAGGTAAGGTATCTACATGAAGAGCGATGAATGTTGGTGTCGGGGCAGACCAAGAAAACGCTGGTTGTTTGCGAAAAAAAATGCATGAAAAGAACCACATAGTCTAATTTGGCAGTGCGTGGAGGATACCTTTGCTCATCAGTGGAACATAAAAAGTAAAAATAAAAGTTGCAATACTCACCCCATCGTTTCGGCGTCCTTCCCAAAAAGCTTTTCTCATCCGGATTGTAGATCACATTCCCCAGTCTCTGACAAAAGTTTCCTTGGGGCGGCGGGGTCCGAACCCACTCGTCCATATTACCATTAATTTTAGTCGTCATATTTATTTATTTTTTACGTAAAGTTCGATTTATTCGATGTGGTTGAAACGCGACCGACGTTCGCGCGGGTTTCGGTTACACTGCGCGCACGCAGCACTATGCTGTAGTCATTGTGCAATGTTCAGCCAGTTTTCATTAAGTCCTGATTTTATACTTATTGATACGTAGATAATGAAGGTTGCAGTGTAGGCGCCGTCCATTGAGTGTTTCAAGGGAATTGTGATGGCGGACTGAGTTTTAATCTTTTTAACAGCTCCGCATTAACGTCAGAAAAAACATTAAATACATGGTAAATCTGTAAAAGGGAGTCTTTGTGCATTTAAATGGTTCCCAACCTTTTTTTGAAAACTAACTGAAAACTAAAACTACTTTTAGTTATTTGTTGTTTGCAGGACACCACCTTTATTATTTATAGAGTTGTCTACGCTAAATCAATCCCAAAATAAACTTTAACAATAAACTCGATGTAACTAACTTGCTATATTATTTTATTGAAAACTTACGACGTACCTAATACCTACCTATACATGTACAATATATTCTGCCTAAGCCGGGCATGCAAATATGTTTTTAGAGAAGGTAAATAAATTGTTATGACATTGAATTTAAAAACTCTGACACAAGCTGGTAAGTTCTATAAGTTTCCTAGTATTCTACAGTTCTCACATCATGCAACAACGCCGTTTTCGAAATTTTAGGCAACACTAAATTTTCGAATACTCTGTCTGGGTCTCGAGTATTTTTTACTATTACTACGTACCTAGCTCTGGTAAACAGTTCCTTATTTAGTTTCCAAATTTTGACACTTCAATTATGTAATGTAACACCATGTATGTGGTATTCCACTTAATCTTTTGAATAATAAATGTCTTAATAGCGGAATATTTTAATTGCCTTATTTGGAATTATCCCACAAAACCAGACCATAGTTTAACACTGACGCTACATAGCCATGATATGCGCTGTTAACCGTTTTTTTCAGAAAATATTATCCTTAGTTTGGCTAGAACATAAACAAAATTATTTTATTACATAAGTACTTTGTCAAAAGGAGATTCTCAGTTAAGATGTATGTATAAAAAGTGTCTAAAAAGAGAGAGAGAAGAGAATGGAATGTCATCTACAAAAAAATGTAGGTACCTAGCTACATGGATTCAGTAACGTCAGGGAGATAATTAATATACCCACAACAAAACAATGGTGGATCGAGGACACTACCCAGCGGCACGCCAGATATATTACTTTTATAATCCGAACGAGATGGTTTCAGTTCATTATTTTGATTAAGGCTAATGAATTGCAGTGATACACCTAAGATAAGTGTCATGATGAGAATTAATAGCGTATCATTTGGTACTTTTGGAAACACATCACAAGTTTGAGTTTCCAACAGAAACTAGGTTAGGCCTAACGTTGTACTTAAGTGGGTATTCAGGCTTTTATACTTACCTACTCGATTAAAAATACGGTAATCGGGATAATAGGTAAACATAGTTTAGCAACAGGTAAAAGACCACAGAACTTACCTATAAGCTGAAAGATAGCTGACAGCAATAAACAGACTCAAATATAATGCACAATAGAAGTCAGTATATCGACTGTAGCGGATACCTTTCTGAACCCTATTACAGAAGGTCTGGAATGAGCCCGGGCAGTAATATGGCCCCCCTTCTCTTTATTTTGGCGATAAACGACCTATTTTAATATCAACAAGTGCTCGGTACTAACATTCAGCCGCGCGAGGATGCCGTGACACCATCAGTACCAAATGGAGAGGGCACCGCTGTTAGTATGAGTTACCGAGGTCAAAGATTTAGGAATAACTTTCACAGAGGACCTTATCTTTAGAAAACATGTCACTGAAGTCTGTAAAAAGGCTTTTCGTAGTCTGGGCTTCATTTTGCGTCAAGCCAACCCAATTTAAGAACATGAATGCATTGAAAGCGTTATACGAAGCTCTCCTAAGAAGTCACCTGGAGGGCAATGCTGTGATTTGGTCTCCTCATGAAGCAAAATACAGATTGAGGATAGAGCGTATACAAAACAAATTTGTAAGATTCCTATACTACAAGCGTTTTCGCGTTTACCCCGAATATCATTTACTGTACCCGACTAGGTATGGTTGGGTATTATAAATTAGAACTAAGAAGAGAAGTAGCGTTGGCTGTGTATCTGCTTAAGGTTTTACGGGGAATAATACACAAACAACAGTACCGGACGAGTACAGGAGGCGATGGCAGCGCCCGGCGTTGCTGGTCCTACCACTTGCGCGAACTAATTTGCTGCAGCATGCGCCGTCGACACAGAGGATGTCAATTTGTTTTGTTTTTTTAGTAGTTCTGTTACACTATCTATCGCATTAGGTTACATACCTATAATGATAGACTGTAAGTGTGTGTAAATAAATATATAAATAAAATAAAGTTGTAACTCAAGAGTCATTACTCTCCATATTTTGTGGTCATATCTACAAAAATAAAGCATAAAATCGAGAAGTTCTTTTCGCCAAACAAAATATTACACTAGTATAGTATTATATTATCTTTGTTCAATTAAGTAGGGTGGCATAAAAGTAATGTCATAGTTTGAATTGGCTACCATTATGTTGTAATGTTTATTTGAAGTTGTAAAATTGTATACAATACTCAATAAAATGGAGCAAAACCCCTCACGTAGCTTATGAAACGATGGAGATTTTGAGACACCAATTTCCCGGCCGAATGATTTCCCATATTGGAGATTTGAACTGACCGTCCAGGAATGGCGCTAGACTTGGAGACCTTTACAATAAATCACAAACCTTTCAAGCCGCTTTGGAAGCTAACAAGAAATATAAACTTGCAAGCAACAATTGGAAATGCCGTAAAACGAGCACAAATAAGTATAATGAACTCAGGATGTGTTGATTTAAGCGTTATCAGTTTTTCGTCATAATGTCATGAATTTTACATTTTCAAATAAACATTTCTTGAAAACCATTTTTTTTTCTTTACTATTTTTTTAACAAATTGGTTGCTAATTCAAACTATGATGATAATGACTATTTTGCACCACCCTATACATCGTGACCGAAAAAGCGCGAGTTTTAAACTAACTTTTACAAATCAAACTTATCTCAGTTCCATTGTACCTACGTCTAGAATACGTACGTATTTTAGACGTTTCACCAAACGCCGGATACAAAGTGGTAGCTGCCACACACGACGGCACACGTGCACCGGACCATGTGTGAAAGATCACCGCGGTTGGAGATAAATAGATAATAAAACTTTACCAGATGAGGTGTTTGGGAGACATTAATTACACATGCACCCCACCTAGGACAACAATATTGTTTGTACCTATTCTGGTTTATTTATTTTTTTTATTTGGCAAATCAAACAGTAACATTTAGTAATATTTATTTAAATGTGTAGCTCACGGCGTTATCCACATATTACGGATGACAATATGAGATCGATTTATTTGTAGGTAGAAAAAAAAATGATTTTATTATAGGTACGATTCAGCGGATCGATCTTTTAGATATCGTTGAAAATCGAGATACGATTCTTTAAAAACTCCTTTAAAAACTTTAGTTTTCCAATATGGTGAATATAGGTAGAAAGCACAATACATGTAAACAAGATTAAAGTGTTTTATTGTTTTTATTAGGTAAATTTCAAACCATGAAAAAGTTAGATCTCGATATTTATTTTATTTTATTTATTTAAAACTTTATGCACAAAGTTGTACAAAGGTGGACTTAATGCTAAAAGCATTCTCTGCCAGTCTACCTTAGGGTGATGTAGAAATGGAATGTGTAGGTGCAGTAACCTAATTGTAAAATAAGAACTTCCTTATTATTCTTACATAATACACAAATAAAAATAGCTAGATAGAGAATATAAAATAAATACTAAAATCCAATGTAACTATACAATAGTATACATACTTACAAAAATACATACATACATATATACCTACATACATAACTATACAATAGTATACATACTTACAGCAATACATACAAACATACATAAATAAATACATAGATACAGACTAATATTTATGTTACTAATGTTGTGATGATTCAGCTGATCCATCAAGGAATAAAGTGCGTACCTTCCATTTAAAATGTTTTATGGCTTCATTACTATAATATAAAAACCGATTCTATTAAAAAAGAATCGCCATCCCTAGTCGTAGAATGGCGCTCCTTTTTTAAAAGGATGAAGGCCGCTATCCCTCTGACGTTTTACGAGCGTTGGCGTTTCTCCTTGAGCAGCGTCGTCGCTACACAGACGCGACGTTAACGTCGCGTTTTTTAGCAACAGATATAATCTTGCCATCCCGCTCTGTTCGTGTGGGCGCGGCCGGCGGTTACCTCCAGCGGCCAATTGCATGGTTGCTGCTTTAACGTTGGATGCGCAACGTAAACGTCGCGTCTGCGTAGATTTCAATTTAGAACGGTAAGACACATGATCGAACTTACGAAGATTAAAGATGAATCGTATGCAGTTATTTAGAAGACGGTAATATTTGTTAAGGAGCTCTGCATTCAGACCAAGATAGCATACATTACCATAGTCAACCAAGGGAAATATCAACGTCTGGACGAGCATTGTTTCAGTTTTCAAAGGAAGAAAATTCTTTAGACGGTATAACGCCCGCAAAGTACCCGTAACCCTCTGCCTTACACTAGTCACTTACAGCTTGCCAATTGAGGTTTGCGTCTAGTGAAATGCCGAGATCCCTGACAGATGAATTTAAAGGAATAATGGAGCCGTTATAGATGACTGGTGGTAACGTGTTGGTCTGTAATCGGCTTAAGATGCGTTGACTCTCAATCACAATTGCCTGGCATTTAGACGTATTTACTATCAAGCGATACGTGTCTGACCAGGACTTAATAGCATCCAGATCCCCATTAATTTGTCTATTGGCCACAGATAAATCATTCACACTCGCCTGAGCGTGCAACTGCAAGTCATCAGTGTAAAGGTGAAACGCACTTTGAAGGACTTTATTAACGAGATCGATAAAAACAGAAAATAGTAAAGGAGAAACAATACCACCTTGAGGAACACCAGCGTCAAGATCGCGCCACCTCGACGAAGTATCGTTCAGGCGCACTGACATGCTGGTGCCCCCGAATATAGGATGAGAACCAATCTAGAGCAATGGGCGAGACCTTTAAATCAGAGAGAATGGAGAGTAAGATCTCATGACAGATGACATTGAAGGCATTCGCGAAATCTACCAAATCTACCAGCTGTGACTTTGGTCTCATCCATTCCTGCCCTGATGTCGCCAGTCACTTTAAGAAGAGCACAGCTGGTGCTATGTCCTGGCCTAAAGCCTGATTGAAACTGGCTTAACAAATTGTTACGATGAACAAATTGTGTCTTTTGTTTATGTACATAGGCTTCCAGCACTTTTGATAAAAAAGGAAGAATATTATATAGGTCGAAAGTGATTAGGAAGAGTGGCATTAGAAATTTTAGGTAGAGGAATAACAAAAGCATAACGCCATGAAGATGGGAAAGTCCCAGTTTCCAAAGAGAAATTAATAATATGAGATAGAGAAGGAAGAAGATGATCAAGAATAGTTATAACCATGCGACGGCTAACACCATCGTTGGTCGTTGCCGACAGCTTTAGATTTAATGGAATTAAATATCTTTTTGATCTCACCCGGTGACACTGAAGAAAAGTTTAAGTAGTCTATGTCGGGGCGTGAAAGGCCCGCTAAATACTCACCGTGAAAGAAAATGAGTATTGATCTCATCTATACCAACCGTCATCTGAAAATCAGTATGCCACTGTTTCCCGATTCCTAGAGTCCCTTAGGAACCGCCAGATGTTCTTGGGAAAACTTGTTGCGAATCGAATCTCTACGTCGCATCGCTATTCTAATCCCGTTTGTCATCCAAGGAGCAGCTTAATTTGAATTCAATTGCAATCGCATAATTTATTTTTTTGATTCTCAATTTAATTTCGACGCATCCTCCAAAAGTTTGCCTTCATTCATCCGACCAAAGCACGTTCAGAACTTTAGGTCAGGATTTAGGTAGTTTTAGTGAGTAAGAGATATATATTAAGTCGTGGTGAGAAAAACCTGGAGCTACACTCTGTTCCTGCCCACAAACAAGAGAAAGAGCCGAGGTCAGAATTAGGTCAAGCCAGGTATCCGTTCATTCGTTATTGTAGAGGTAATATGTGAAAGCCAGTAGACTCAACGATTTCAAGTCATTTAGGAGAGCGGATGGAATTAATCGAGAGATCTTCGAGTATGCTGTGACCCTATAGATTCTAGTATCGCTTCGAGATTGGAGAAGTAATCCCCTGCAGGAGGAGAGTAAACCACACCTAGAATGGCATTAGCCCCATTGAAATAAACATCAAGGAAGAGAAATTCTGCAGAAACAGAGTTGCTAGAGTCGGAAGAACATAACGCTTTATAAGAAAAGTTGCTACGGATATGAATAGCAACTCCGTCACCTCTCCTATCGGCCAGGAAGCCAGGGAGAGCATAGGAGGTAGAAAGAAGGTGAGGTTTGAGCCAAGTCTCCGAAATTAAAATGGCATGTACGTTAGTAGTTGCGAAGGCATCAACTAAGTCGCTGTAGTAACAAGGGACTTTAAGCATTGATGTGACAGACATTAAATTAACCCTTAGGTAGCCGATTAAATGATTCCCGCTAAAAAATTACGCAGACAAAGTTGTGGGGGACAGCTAGTTTATTACAATGATGTATCTTAAGCTGTTATTGTGGTAAGTACAACGAGGTAATTGATTAAGGTGAAAAAAACAAAAACCAAATCATTTAAAATTTAAATTTCATTTATTACTTAAAAAATATATTTGCAGGCACTTCGATATGGACGATATCATTCATTCAAACATACTTAAACACTATACTATATTAGATGTTAAATATAAAATATGTCTTATTTGTTTTGGACGGAAATTGCTTCGAGATTTATAATTAAGTTGGAAATCCCATCAAGGCATTCCAGATTAGACTATACTAAAATTATAAATGCGAAAGTTTGTCTGTCTGTTTGTTACCTGTTCATGACTATCAGCTGTACTGATTTCAATTAAATTTAGCAAAGAAATGGAATATCTTTTATCGCCTTAACCAAATTTCACACGGACTAAAACTGCAGCCAAAAGGTAGTGTTTATATAATTAAACTAGCAGTAGATAAACTTAAAATCCTAAACAATAACGATATATAGACAATATATTATTGATTTTTGTTGAGGTAATTGCAAAAAGCTGCCTTTAAAAAATAAGCTGTTAGTCTTAAATGCCTGGCAAAAAACGGGCAATATATGATTCGAAAGTGATCCAATTTACACCTTTCGTTATAAAAGTCACAAAATATAAAAAATAAAAAGTCAGTATATAAAAATGTGTTTACAACCTAAGTACAAAAATGCATATCTATAAAGAAAACATAGAAACATGAATCAGTCTTAAATATTTAGCTCAGAATCTAATTTATATGAGATTACTAAAAATATCAAATTACTATTGAGATAAAGTTTGAACAAAAAGTTTCAATTGACTAAAGTTGAGTGAAGCTATATTTTTTTTTACTTAAACAAATTCATAGTAGGTATGTGCAATATAATATGTAAATGCACTCGTCGCCTGCGCAGCCATTTATACAGCTAACTCAAAATAGTTGGCCGAATTGATCTTAGCGACAAGTGGCTGCGCAGATGCATATTTTGAAAACAGGAAGCGGGGGACGGTGGCAGTATCTAAACCAAGAGATGCAATTACGCATTACAATGCGTGTATTTTGTAATTATTTTTGAAAATAGTTTCTCGAACTTACT
Organism: Herminia tarsipennalis; assembly: GCA_945859575.2. NCBI lineage: Eukaryota > Metazoa > Arthropoda > Insecta > Lepidoptera > Erebidae > Herminia > Herminia tarsipennalis. Next base: position 25,750,988 of record OX243841.2, on the reverse strand, counting down.
CTGGTATTTATTGTAGGTAACTGTTTGAAAATATAAACTTTTTATAAACTTATATTACTTTGAATGAAAATTTTGTTTGTATTTTCAATTGATTTAACAAAATTAATCGTTTTCATCAGTAATATTAGGGTCGCATCTTTATCACACGCTTGAGTGTTATGGACCTAACTTCAAGCCGGCCATGTTATATTGTGACATGATGATCTCTCGTTTAATTACGAAACAATTAATGTTTGGAACCAAATACGGCTAACAAGTCCAATCGAAAACGGTCAAAACCTTATAAATCTAGTTAGTGACCAAAAACGGGCCGCAATTGAAAACGACAAACGGCTCGAATACTGAAAAATGAGCTTACTCGACTAACTGTAGTTGCAATCGAGTTTAAGTATTAAAAATTTGACTGTATCTAAATAATGTCTGTGATTACACCTACTAAAATGACGTGGAAAAAAATATTGGAACACCACTTATTACAATATTCAATCCTTAAAAACTAACACAAAAACCACACAATTTGTATAATTATACATACAAAATATAGTTATTATAAATAAAATCTACGAAATGTATTTTATCATAAAAATATGGACGGACTTATAATTAAGTGATATATTTCATAATGTCATTATTTCAATGCTGATATGGTCTTTATTACAGAACCTATTATTTAAATAGTTCAAAAAAACTACAACCCTTATAAATCCTACGGAAGGACCCAGGCCGCGCGCAGTTAACCGCACAAAACATCAATATTACGAAGCAAAATCAGTCTAGTTAGATTAATTTCCTTGTTATAAAATCATAGATACTACGGGTCTTAATCGCGTGAATAATTTAAAGTAAAATACCTTGTTTATTTCCCGACGTTTCGACCGTATTGCAACCCGTTGCCACGGGTAGACTGAATCGCGTGAATAATGTAAGGTATTTTACCTTAAATTATTCACGCGATTAAGACCCGTAGTATCTATAATTTTATAATGTGTACAAATCGCGAATGTGTTAAAAAATCTCGCATTTTTTTTTTTAAACCGTGGCGGTTTAAACGTAGTGCAACCTGAGCCTAAATATGAAAGTTTTACAGCCACGGACTTGTTTGTATACTACTAGTACGCTGGTCAGGATATCACCAAGTCTTCTATTTGTTTTTGAAATTTGGACGCCCATTTGACATAATCAAATTAAGTCTATATATACTTGTCTATTTATGTTACGGTTAGAGTGATTCATTGAAAATGGTTAATATTTTTTGATATATTTCGGGACTTAATCGCGTGAATTATTTAAAGGTAAGAACCTTTTATTTACCCGACGTTTCGATCGAATTGCACCGTGTGTAGAAGTACCGACAGTACAAATTATCAAAATTATCAAGACCAGGCAAGGGTAGTTGAAAAACTCCGCGCCTCACGGAGACATCGCTAAGATGCCATCAGTCGACCCGTGACCACGATCGGTGCAATTCGATCGAAACGTCGGGTAAATAAAAGGTTCGTACCTTTATATAATTCACGCAATTAAGTCCCGAAATATATCTAATATGTATAAAAATCGCGAAAGTTTAAAAACAATGATTAATATTTTATTAATAATTACCTTATGATTTGGTAAACGTGATGATAACATTGAAATTTATCACCTTTTTCGGTTATTATTATTAATTCCCTACTCTCGTCGGTAAAAGTAATAAATTAACATAAGACTCGAATTTATTTGTCCAGTCGATATTTATTTATTACTAGCTTTTACCACAAATTCCGGTAATTATTAATAATGATTGCCGTGTGGTGCCGGCTTAAGAATAGTACCACCCCATCTCTACCCGTGGGTGTCGTCAAGGCGACTAAGGGATTTCACCCCGGAGGACGGGCAGCAGCGTCCTCTGCGTACTTAAAGCCTTACTGCGATCGCTAACCCGCTCGCCAAGCGTGGCGATTATGGCAATTACCCCCAGGATCTACATACTAGTAGGTTCTACTGGGGAGACCCGTGCCCAGCAGTGGGCCATCTTATGGGTTGATATGTATGTATATTAATAATGATAGACAATTATGGATAATTTTTAATTAATCACACTTACCGTAACATATACAACGGCCATTTGTGGTAAGTGTCAAAAAAACTTCAGAGGACGCTCGTTCGGTTCAGAATTTGAAATTGTTGTCACTTCGTATGGAGAAGCCAATTCAGCGTACGACAGCGACGTACTATAGAAGTCAGTGGTTACGGCCGGACATTTAAACGTCACCAAGTTTTAATACGCTTTATAGAATTTTATAAGCTACGGGTCTTAATCGCGAAAATATTTTATTTTAAGGTTAAATGCCTTTGTTTATTGCCCGACGTTTCGACCGTATTGCAACGGCCGTGGTCACGGGTAGACTGTTAATACCCGTAGCTTAAAAAAATCTGTGTACAAATCGCGAAAGTTTACGAACATATTTTGAGACGCTGTTCATTACCTCTCATACCGTCACTGTCACTTAAAGGTGAATAGTAGCTACAGAAATAATTCTGAGTACGAGTTAAAGTTAAGTATCAATTGAGCATTCGGCATTTGGTTCAGTCAACCGTACTGAAAGTTAGCTATAGATTCAAATTAGTCCACTGAATAGAGGAATTTCAAAGTTAGCAAGAGATTCAATTTTAATATCTCTTAGTTCAAATATCAGATAATTATATAGACCTCTCTGGTATAAAGAAAAGACCTCGTCTGTCAAAATTGCTTCAATTTTAGATCCTAAATATTCTTGCCAATTTATTTTAAAAGAGCCTTACAGCGGTGAGGTCCCGGGTTCGAATACTACCGACGTGAACCCACTCCTAACACAAGCCATTGAGCTTAGCTGGAGGGGTTAACAGGATTGCTAGTAATGTGGGACCTACAATCCCACATTGCTAGTTATCTTTAAAAAAAATGAAATAAAGTATCATACTTTATGGGACAACTTGCAAAGGCATTAGGAAAAATCCTAGCTGTATAAAATGTTAAGTTTAGCAAAATGTATCGCTACTTCAGAAGTCATATATTCACTTTTAATAACACACTCTATGAAAATATATATATATTACGGGTCTTAATCGCATGAATAATTTAAGGTAAAATACCTTGTTTATTGAGAGACAGAGAGTCTACCCGTGACCACGGCCGTTGCAATACGGTCGAAATGTCAGACAATAAACAAAGTATTTAACCTTAAATTATTCACGCGATTAAGACCCGTAACATATATATATTTTCATAGTGTGTACAAATCGCGAAAGTTTATCAACATTTTCACACTCAATAACTGAACCAATTTAGATGAAATTTGAGGATAGTTTTTTCACGTTACCCGCCATCTACGCGAGCGGAGCCGCAGGCGAAAGCTAGTCTTCAATAAATTGGCAATTTCTAGTACTTACTTACAATTACACAAGTTTATGAAGGTGTCTATTCAATCATAAGTTCAAAATGCACGACTCCTAGACGTTCTCTCCTGTCGTATTTGATATTCCTGGCCCACGCTCGACATTCTATATTGATCACTATACCAGCTGAAAAAAACAACAAACAACATGAAATATCTAAAGGTTAAACCTTATATGTACTTAACGTTTCGATCGAATGAGGGCTATCGCGCGAATTCGCCGCTAGAGGCGCTAGTGTCTCCGAAATGTATTTGTAGTTTTAATGTAGTTTGTGGATGGGTTACGCTTTCTGTCTTTAAACAGAATATTTTGCAATACCTGAGATGAATAATGGCAAATGTAAGTTATGTGTCATATTTACTAAACTATCTCCGTTTTCCGAATAAAACGGGACTGCAACATGCTCGATATTTATAAGGCACAGTTTTAAGGTATTACTCAACAGTGGCGCCAACTGGTGAGCAAAAAATCGGTAGTCCTCATTACACCGCTGTCAGTCAACTCATAACTATCGGTACAATTAAAACTTGGAATAAATAAAAAGTACAGCAAACAATTTGTATATGACCTAAATTGTTGTAAAGTAATCTACTAGTGTTCAATCAACGGTATTCATTAAAGGCGTCTAAACGGGCCATTTTTTACGGCAATTTGTGGCGGCACTATTGGCAACTAATTGCTCGGCCAATAATGGCTATATGTCTACAATTGTATGGCGCATGATTCAGTCTCCTAAACAGGCTACACAACCCAAAATAAAATAGAGAGCGACTGAAACAACAACAAAATTGTCTGGGCAACATTACGGAAAATCGATCGCTTAGCGAACGTCCGGCAACCATCAAATCAACATTACAGAGTACTGATAAACTTTCGCGATTTGTACACATTATACCGTATTGCAACGGCCGTGGTCACGGGAAGAGGAGGAGTCTTCCCGTGACCACGGCCGTTGCAATACGGTCGAAACGTCGGGCAATAAACAAGGTATTTTACCTTAAATTATTCACGCGATTAAGACCCGTAATATATATATTTTAATATTACAGAGTACTGCCATGTTGCCGGCCACAGCATTGCCGCCACAAATTATGGGCCGTTTAGATGCCCCTTTAATACTACAAATGCCAACGCTTACTCTTGGGCCTCTGCAGATGTATGGCAACGAGAGGACTGAGGTATCCTTCAGCGTTTTCATACGGGTAGAAGTATCCAGGGAAGCCGGGGAATGGCAGGTAGCTGATAGGCCCGATGTTTTCTTTGTCCGCTGGCGTCTCACCGTGACATGACACCCATACCATGTTTGCCTGCAACACGATTTGACATTGAGCAATGCGTTTTTAAATGACTGACAGAACAAAAATAATGTTTTCAGTCCAATCCCCGCGGAAGGGAGATCACACCAAAAATAGTACCTATACTTTTTTTTATAAATTCATTGTTAGTACATTGACTCCGCGCATTTGTCTTGAAATTAAAATCATAATATATTTTTTAATATGAAATATGTATGTTCTAATTTTTTTTTTGTAAACTAGAGTATCATGGTGTGTTCATGAGCGGTAATTAAAAGTTATTAGAAAATAGTTCTGGGCTGGAGTCGCCATGTTTATTTTGGTTTATCAAAAGGCGCTTGGGCGCCACGAGGATATGAAATATGTATGTTCCAATTTTTTTTTTTTTTGTAAACTAGAATATCATGGTGTGTTCAGCAGGGATTCGACAAACTAAGTCGGCATGCAGAATGCAGTTGGATCAACGTAACTCGGCCGGATTGAAGTTAGGTTACTATCACTTTCCCGCATGTCATAGAGATGCGACCCGAAAATTAGTTACGAAAAACGTTTAAAAATATTGTCAACATTTTATTTCAACAATATAAAAATACTATTCATACGAGTTCATAAAAGTTTAAATTTAGAACAGTTACAGTAAATACTAAAGAAAGTTTGAAAAACAATTTTATTTACGAAAATAATCACAAAAATATGAGTTAGTAATATTAATTATGACAATGTAATCGCATCTCTAATTCTCTTCGTTTAGTTACTGTCTACTTGAAAGTGCGATTTTAAGAGCACTTTCAATCCAGCCCAAGGTTTGTGCATTGTAATAAACAGCGTCGCTCGCTACTTCACTAGTACAAAATGGAATTGTCAAAAGCAAAAGGGATGCCCATTAGCAGTATCGCATGTATATATTTAAGTGCCACCAGGTGATTAAACGTATAATTCTTGTTTCTAATTATAACATTTTTATATAATGATGTGCCACAAGGTGATTAAACGTATAATTGTTGTTACTAATTATAACATTTTTATATAATGATATGGTCGAACAATACTCAGTTTAATCTGTTCGTTAACACTTTTACAGAATGTCCAATTCGCAGGATGTCCAAATGCTTTTTATTCATCTCTGATGTCCTAAGGGAGTTCGAGGCGGCAGAGTTTATAACGAAGTATCTGCGTGATTAATGAAAGAGTCTCACATTTGCCGGATTAATAAAACGAAAATATTAGTCTTTCAATTTACTTATTTAGTATTTTTTCGTATGAAGTTATTTTTAACGGTGGCAACACTATTACAAAAATAAAATAATATCGTAATATCGATTAGGATTACTAACGATTATTAATATATAATTATTAGAAAGTCATAGAATCACTAAATGTATATTATAATTATAAATACTTTAATAATTGTTGCACCGTTTGAATGTAAGGAACGATAATATTCATACACCATACTTTATTTAAAAAACGATAACATTCTTTGATACCTTTAGATTGAACCGGCTCGATTAAAAATAAGAACATAGTAATAAATTTTAATAAAAAAATCGATATGTATAGGCTATGACAAAAGTTATGGCAACACTGAAATGTAATGTCATGTCACTTGTTTGTTTGTCTGTGCATAATACTTGTTTGGCGCCGGTGCATTATGAAAACAGTTTAAAGTATTAATAACAAATAGCTTTTGTTATTTCTCGTGTTGTGTATGATATTGTGGTTACATTACGTCAGTTTGAGATAGAGACTCCATATACATAGTAACAATCAGAAATATTTTGTGAGACAGAGACTCGTACCAATAAAACCTCCAGTCAGGACAGGGACCCTGACTGGAGGTTTGCTGGTGTGATCGGATCGGTGGTGAAATGGTTTTGATAGGTTTTAAAAGAAATTAATGAAATAGAATGAATCTGAGCGACCTGTTGGTCTAGTGGTTAGTGAACCATTAGACCAACAGGTCAATCAGTTCTTTTAGTAAGTCATTAGTGTTTTAAGTAGTTTAGACCACACAGGTGAAAATATATATTTAAGGGAGTATATACTAACATAGTCTCTATTAAAAGCTGTAATGTTCCTGATATGTGACTGCAAATCCACAGGCATCTCGTATGGGAGATCCCATGCGTCGTAATATTCTGGACGCCACCCGTATATCCTGAAAGATAGAAACAGAAAATTAGAACCAGTGTTTTATCTGATGGGTTGGTACTATTCTTAAGCCGGTATCACACGGCGACTGAGGGATTTACCACCGGAGGGCGGGCAGCAGAGTCCTCTGTGTATTTTAAAGCCTTACTGCGATCGCCATCCCGCTCGCCAAGTGTGGCGATTATGGCAATTACCCCCAGGGCACTGGGAAGACCCGTGCCCAGCAGTGGGACATCATATGGGTTAATATGTATGTATGTATGTTTTATCTGATACTAGCTGAACTCGGCCACGCTTCGCTGTGGCTTTTAAAGCCAGGAACACTCGCCGGCTTTCCCCGAACATTCTGCTAAAGTTTCATCACAATATGATCAATGATTTCAGAACGCATAGAGCACATACAGACAAACATTGGTGTTTATATATATATGTCCGAGAATTATTAAAACGCTAATTGGTTTCCGTTGATCTAGTATCTGAATTGATTAAAAAGAAAGTCAATTGACTCATTTTAAACATGGCCGCTATGGTGGCGTGACTTTAGTTTGAGTTAATTAGTTTATTTCTCTATATGTACAACTACCGTTATTGTTTTCTGCTAATTTAAAGCTATTTTCAGCTGGCAGAGCCCCCCTGCCAGCTAGGCAGCAGCAGCAGCAGCGGGTAAACTTGACTCTAACAAATATTTGCACTTTAAAGCTTAATATTTCACAAACGGATCCCTAAATCTAAAAATGATCTTGACAACCCCTAAATGTTTTCAAAAGACCTATCTAATCATACCCCACGCAATGGTGGTAGATGAGAAACAAGAATCACATCCCCATTTTACATATAGAGGCATATAGTGGACGTACCTACCCTAAAAAAATGTTTTAGCTTTCACTTTGTCGGCATATGTGTACCCTTGCAAAATTACAGCCTTCTAGCACTATCAGTCTTTGAACTAAGCTGCGGACGGACATGGCGAAACTATAAGGGTTCCATTTTGGCTACGGAACCCTAAAAAATAAATGATTTCGGTGGGGCTCGTGGCACTCGTTACAAATTAGGCCGGTACAGATGGCCAGCTCCCAACAATAGCGCTCGCTAGTCGCTTTGTGATGCATATAAATTTGAAAGTAAAGAAAATAACGCATAAAGTTAAACTGGATTGTGTAATAAGATTTTTGTTTTCGTAATTATATTTCAAGCTTTGCACCACTGTTTAAAATTCTTGCAGTAAATTTTTAACATCTCATATCCCGGTCAAGTGTGAGTCAGTATTGGCTAGTCTCTGATGACATTGGTCACCAAGATGGAAATCCTAAGAAAAAAATGGCTGTCTGTAAAGTCGGTTTACGGACGATTTTATGTGGTAACAAACTACCATTTTTATTGTATTGTATCGCATGTCGCTGCAATCGCCAAAACATTGGTGACGTTGTACAAACAACCTTGCCTGTCACAATACTTCAGCCTATCAACGGGCGTAAACGTCATTCGCGTTGCTTAGCAACCAGTCAACAATGTGACCGTTGCTTAGCAAATCAATAAGGTGACACTTTTTCGTGCGTGCACCCGGTCATCGATTTATAAGAGTTATCACTTCAAAAATTATTATCATTATAGCTTTTAGATACTTACTTATTCAACTTTAGGAATATGCATGGTGAAGACTTATGGAAAGAAAAATGATTTTCTTCAACACAAGGCTTTAAGTCTCGGATGTCCACATCACAAACTTTGCCTGGTGGAGGCAGCTTGTTGAACTTGCAAGGATAGATGTTCTGGCCTGTACCCGCTGTCTGTCCCTTTTTCTTGTATACTGCGGAAGAAAAACATATTCAAAATTCACTTATGAAGCAACATACTACACTTGTGGTAAGTCATGATTTTACATGCACATTGCAGTGTACAGTAGGATCTACGTAAGTTGACCGGATTGAAGTTAGGTTCTTATCGCTTTCGCGCATGTCATAGAGATGTTAAAATTACTTACGAAAACGATTAATTATGTTTAATCGATTAAAAATACTAACAAAATTGTATATATCATAAATTTTATATAAAAATACTATTTAAATGAGTTCATAAAAGTTTAAATTTAGAACAGTTACATTAGATACTGAAGAAACAGAAACAGCTAGTACATAATAAATGTATGAAGAAAAAAGTCTCACGGATTCCCTTTTTCCTTCCCACATATAATAATGACTGAATAATGTTTCTTTTTATCTTACTTTCTTAAGCCTTATATCAACATATTCATCTTCACCCACCACCTCCGATTCTGACTCCGAGCCCGACAAACCAATTGTAACATAAACAATAACCTACCTATCTTTGGATTTGGGTACTAGAGGTAGAATTTTGACATATTTTGTATGGAGCTTATGTCAAATATAAACCTTTAGTAGCCAAATCCAACGATAGTTAAATTATTGAGACCGGCCGTTTGTGTAGTTTCAGACTAGCGTGTTGGCTGCGCGTACGACCGTATGGTAGTTTCGGCATCATACGCACTCACACGCGAGCTACATACTGACTCAACTCTACCGGGTGTTCGCTCAAACCAGTAGAGTTGAGTCAGTATCAACACGCTTATAGGATCTTAGTAAGAGTCATAATTGCGCTTCCAAAAACGAGCTTATAAATATAGCTAACATAAGAACGAAAGATCTAAAGACCGACGCACTAGTGTTTCGTAACATCAACCGGGAGACCAACAATTTTTATCAGTAAACGATGACCCGGTGAACTTTATACCACCAAAATAACAACGTAATCTAAAGTCGACAAGAAACAAGGAAAATATTAACTGACACACGATCCCATACTAAATTATCAATTTTTAGATTTTTTCGATTTTCCGCAGTTCCTAGACGTTTTTCCCAATACTCCTTTGTCCTAAACTAAGCGATTATAGTATAGAGGCATACAACAAACATGATGAATATTCCAATCAATACAACTATTTTTTATAGGTACTTTTGATGTTTTTGCTAGACAAACGCACGGCAACAAATTTTATTACTTTTCAAATAGTATATCAACTAAAATAATCGGTAGAAGAATACTCGAAATCGATATCAATACGAAACAAAGCAATCTAAACGTACGTGAGCTACGGCCTTCATTAGAAAACAGACCTGTGTTAAGTTTTTTTTTCAATTATTTTTTTTTTATTGTAAAAGATAACTAGTAATGTGCGACTGTGTGCGTACTAGCAATCCTGTTAACCCCTCCAGCTAAGCACAATAGTTTGTGTTAGGAATGGGTTCACTTCGGTAGTATAATGGGCAAGATTCGAACCCGCGACCTCGCGATTGCGAGACCGATGCCTTAGCCATTAGGCTATCGCCGCTTCCGAGTCTAAGTTAGGGATGATTTTATCGGAACCAAAGTTGGAGTCGGAGGTTTTAAAATTGTTTTGTCGGAATCGGAGGTGGTGGGAGAAGACGAATATGTTGATATAAGGCTTAAGAAAATAATATAAAAAAAAAAACATTAGGTGAAGGAAAAATTCGCTCGGGCGGGACCCGAACCCGCGATCATAGGGGAGGTATGAAGTAAAAAATTACGGATTGTGATTTTTTTCTTCATACATTTATTTGTGTATAAATTAGCTTAAAAGAGCGGCTGCCGTACGGTAGGTAGCTTCGATTAAAACATACGATTTAAAAGTGTCGGAGCCGAAGTCGGAGTAGGAGGTGTAAAACCAATCGGAAATTTAACCTTTCGGAGTCGGAGTCGAAGCTCCGTAACATCCCTGTAGGCCTACTCTCTTTCTTTAAAACGAAATCGAATTCCTTACGTTTTTTTTTAGGAAGTTTATGGAGATTATTCCAATTAATTTTCGGATAATCACACGAGTGGAATAATTGGATGTTCCTGGCTCTGTATCAGTACCAGCTCATTTTTAATCGAAACTTCGTTTTCATTGAATTAGAGTACGCCTCCCAAGGTTTAAGTAACGAAAACGTTAGGAATAAAGGTCAAAGCATACTGATCAACTCGGAAAGGGATCGGCGGCGCCGTATTAACGCGCGCCGATCAGTATTCATGAAACTCCCTACAGCAACGCACACTACGGATTCGTAACGTAATCGCCTCACCTCGGGACAAGCTCACGAACAGTTGACGGCGAGGCGATATGGTGCCGATCCCTTTCCAACTTGATCAGTGTACTTTGACCTTAAGGCTGAATAGCATTAAAAAAACAAAATATTTATCAAATTACCTGATAGAAAATCCATGAGCTGATCTTCCCAGTACTTATAGCTGTCATATCCAGTTCCTTTATACCAGATAAGTGTGCTCCTCACATCCGGCGGCAGCGGTCGGAAACCTAACCCTGGGCTGGTGCCAATCACGCTGTACTCCTGCTGAAGGCGGGGCACGCGAGGGTTGATGAAATGCTGGAGGAACGTCACCATGCAGATGGCGAAGAGAGCTATCAGTCCCGCGTAGAACACAGCGTAGAATAAGATAAGTTTACCTGTAAAGATATGTACGTTTTTGGTTAAGTTAGTTATTTGATACTTATTCACTAGATACTTATATAAAACTAATTGACCCGCGCTGCCCGCGCAACGTCTGCGTAAATTTTCCCCGATTTTGCAACAGTTTTCATTGCTGCTCCGCGCCTATTGGTCGTAGCGTGATGTTATATAGACCATAGCCTTCCTCGATAAATAGGCTACCTATCAGTTAAATAATTTTTCAATTCGGACCAGTAGTTTCTGAGATTATTGCGTTCAAAGAAACAAACAAACTTTGTCTGACTCGAATTTATTCTAGTTTTGTCATGGCTGTGTAGCTCTTTCAATAGGTCTTACATACAGTACGAATATTGTTTGCATGTAAGGAGCAGTCCAGTGCGATGTTACATCGTAACAAGTGAATGTCAACGAAAAAAAATATCAAGCACATCACCGAATGCAAATATCGCTCACTCACTCCTATATTTTAGTGTGAGTCTCTGGTGTTTTATAAGCCAGCACAATGTTTTAAACAGTAAACCCTTCCCAGAAAACTATACAGTCAAATAGCAAAAACCCTATTTAATTCGGATCACTAGCTTTCGAGAAAATTGCGAACATACATACATACATACGGGTCAAACAGAGAACCACCTCTTGTGAAGGCGGTTAAAAGTAACAATATGTGGCTGTTTCTATGTCCGTAAACGGTCGAATTAAGCTGTTTATTTATATTGTGTATAAAGAGCAAATTTATTCGAATATTCATAAATATTCAGTTAAATATCTTTGAGATCCAAATAATGTTTCGCATTGTAAACAACTATCGGATTTGTCGTATTGTATACATATGTCGTTCATTGAGGGAAAATTAGCTTCGTGATTCCTAAATTAATCTTCAAGTTATAACAGTGAATTAAGCAAACAAATCACTGTCGCCCTCATAGAGGTGGCACAAATACCTAGGTGTGGACACAGTGTCAACATAATGACAGCTAAGTTAGATAAGGCTTCTAAGCAGCTTATCCACAAGTGTGGAAGTTTTTGGAGGGATTACCGACATGCCGACTCTACTCCAATTAATCGGATTATGTTTTAGTGAAGAATAAACCTCTTAGCTTTATTTAGTTTTTGAATGATATGAGGCGTTGCTAAGCGATGGTTAATAAACTATAAGAAAATTCAAAATATTTTGACTTTGACTAGCCTGTTGGTTTAGTGTTTATGGTTCGATCCCCATCCAGGATAAAACTTTGGTTCCCATTCCCATTGAGGAACCACATATCCAATTTGAGTTTTGAATGCCCCAATCTTTAGTAAAAGTTCTCATACAATTGTAAATACAGCCATTGATTTGTAAAAGTAACAAATCAAAAGTTTTAACGTATAAAGGTGGCCCCTCAATTGTGACTGACTGGCACCCATATCTCATAGCTTACTAATTAAAATTTACAAATGTTATAAAGAGCAGCTTATAGTAAAAGATTTGTAAAACTATTTTACTAAATATCAACCCATTCCGATTATTCAATAATAAAGAGTAAGCATGGAAAATGTAGTCTCCCAATTGATCAGTATATCTTAATTTTGGTGGTCTAGCGTTAGTAAAAGTACTTAAACAATTGTAAAATCAACCTTTAGTTTATAAAAGTAGCCATGTAAAAGTTACAATTGATCAAAGGCTCTCAATTAAAATGTTTATCATAATAAAAGCCAATTTATGCAATACAAGGAAGTTAAATAGACAAATGCTTATCCTTTAGTAAAAAAATATATATTTTTCTAACAATTCTATAAACCTATACTAAACAATATTAAAAGTGTAGCTTTCTTTTTTAAAAAATATAGGTACATCATCTGAACAAGAAGAGTATATACCCTATTTGTTCTAGCCAATCTTGGAATAAGTGAACTTTAATGGCGAATAGCATAAGGATTTTTTCTTGTATTTGCAATGCCGAAGTACCAGGCACAGTGTGCATGCCCACAACCCCAAATAGGTTATTGGCTAATACAACGAGAATAATATTTAAATCTTCAAGCAAATACATAAAAGGAATCATGTATGAGTTGGTATGCATTCCATATGAGCAGGTGCTATATGTTTAAAGGTATAATAGATTTAGCTACAAAATTTTCGGCTTTGGGTAACCATGTCCACAAACTTTTGGCTTTCGGCTACCCTGCCTACAACCTTGTTTTTGGGCTGGATTGGCACCTGTTTACAAGGTGATGTATGATGTATTGCATAAAATTAATAACCGAATTATTTTGGTGCTAAAATCTTCCATTCGTTTTTTTTCTAAATTTGATTTACAGAAAGGTATCGCCTTTGAGGCTAAAATCCATCAAGCCATTTAGGTATAGGATGTGCCAAAGAAACATACATACATAAGTACATACACTCAAAAAGATTACCCTCTTTCTTGTGCAGCTGCGTAAGACTTTATAACCTTCAAAATGACTAAACGATTACCAGCAGGCAATAGTAATGAACATCCTGATTAAACAAGCATTCTTGTTATAAGTACACTAGCTTGCCCATGCAACTTTATCTCCATTAATGTTCTCTGATTTTGTAACATTTTTCAGTGTTGCTCTGCTCCTATTGATCATAGTGTAATGTTAACAAAACCTGATAAAGCCATTTGGCTGCTCCGGGCATAATATTTTTTGCCGCCCTTTACACTATTATCACATTTTATCAAAGACTAGCTGTCCCGCGCAACTTTGTATGCGTAAATTTTCCCCGTTTTTGCAACATTTCACGTCGCTACTTCGCTCCTATTAGTCGTAGCGCGATGTTATATAGCCTATAGCCTTCCTCGATAAATGGGCTATCCAACAAAAAAAAGAATTTTTCAAATCGGACCAGTAGTTCCTGAGATTAGCGCATTTAAACAAACAAACAACAAAGCAAACAAACTCTTCCGCTTTATAATATTAGTATAGATGGAATGTCGCAGGCCAGATTTAGGTTGGAGCCACGTCAAATCTTGGCACACCAATTTGTTCATGTGTCAGTTGCATGTACAACAGGGGGTACAATGAATTTCAGTATAGCCCCTGTTGTTATAATTACAGTAAGTTATAATAATAATAAGTATCTTGGGACAACTCACACATCATCTGATCCCAAACTAAGCAGAGCTTGTACTATGGCAACCAGATAACTGATTTATATTTACTTATTTATTTCTAAATGCATATATATATTACAGATAAATTACACCCAGACACACAATAAACCATCATGCTCATCCCACAAAGTTTTATCCTGGGTGGGGATCAAACCCACAACCTTTGGCTTAACAGTCAGGGTCACTAACCACTAGACCAACAGACCAGTCAAAGATAGATTTAAATCCAATTGAGCACTATGATTCTACAGGCAAATACGCACATAATAAATTTATAACATATCTTTTTACATAAGGGGTTAAAAAAATACTTATTTTGGCAGGTTTTTGGATGGTACACCCACAAGAACATGAAATTAAAACTTATCTCTATTCCAGGGTTTAAACACTGCTTCCGAATAAGCTTACAACATAATATAAATGACAAATTAAAACAATATGATGAGAGAAATAAATCATTTTTATAAATAAGAGAGTTGTGTGGATTTCTATTTATGATCAATTAAATTACCTATAACTTTTTTTGAAGATATGAATGGAGTATACAAAAAAATGCATAAATACTATTGTATGTATGTATGATACATCTTGCTATAGCCACGCCCTACAGAACAGTTTAAACACATAAAAAAATATTTATGGCATGTTAAGAATGTTCGTGGTAAAAGATAGTTAGAAAATATCTTTTAAGAAGTAAATATAAAGTGTGAGTTAAAATATTTCACTAACCCCATTGTTTAGGCGTTCTTCCCTTTGCAACTTCAGTTCCTGTATTATGAAAAACCCTCTGAGCAGGCTGATGTGAACGCTTCGTATCCATTTGAAATTCTTCTAATCTAGGATTTCTTATCATTATTTCGTTTAATAAGCACTTTCTTTCAGAAAAATCACGAAAATACTTCAGAGTAATTGACAATAACACACACCCAGCCGCTGCCGCAAATTTGAATTAACTAGAGATGTCCATCCATTCATATCCAAACAGTTGACAGTTGACAGTCAAGCGATAGTGATGGGCGATTATAAGATATTTTAATCGAATGTTTCAATTGTTGAAACATCTCGATGATTTTCAATCGTTAAATCTTGTAGTCGATGGTTTCAGTCCATTGTCCTAAAATTATCGCGTTCGAACAAACAATTAAACATAGTCTTTAGCTTTAGATTAATATTAAATACAAACTATCTCCAGAACTAATTCGATTAGTTTTCACAAGATGACATCGAGTCTAGTCGTCTATGGTTATAGTTAGTTTATAGTCTGAACATGGACGTGGAGACCCTGGACTGCACTTGCGCGATCTACGATCAAAAGGAGCGGAGCAGTAATGAATATGTTGCATAAACGGGGAGATTTAATAAATATTATATCTAATATATAATATAATACACACGAGTCTTGATTTCAATAAACAATGATTTATTAGAAAAAACAATCAACGTGATAACTTACCAAAAGAATTACCTGTACCATCATAAAATCTTAGATAAAGTACTTAAACCTACTTCAGCATAATTAACAATCGGCTGCTATTCAACTTCTGTAATAATGTTTCGCATTTTTGTAGCCATTCATTAGGTCAATTCAGTTATTAATTGGGATCAAGAATGTTCTGAAACATTCTCTTATATTCCTTAAGTTCCCAAAACATTATGAATATATGAGAACTTAAAATGAAATGGTATGATCCATAATAAACATTTGCTTTTAAAATCAAGTTAAAACTAATTTTACAATGACATTTGATTGAGAATGCACAATTTGACTTTTTGTTGTATCACAGACATTTAAAAAAACTATTGTTATTATTTTGATCAAAAACGTAACTATTGTACGATTTCTGCAGTACATTTTAAAAGCTTGAGGCACTGAAATTGTGTATTATACCTATATAACAAAATTAAAATGAAGGCTGATGATATTGTATGGTAGGTATACCTGTTTAACGGATAGCATATACCCGCGCGGTGCTTCAAGGTTTTGAAATTTATATAATATATTATTCCGAACTGACTATCTTAGCACTTTCCTTAACATAGTTCCAGCAGCAGCACTCCTTTTCCTTCATCATCAAGTCTTGCCTGAGACTCAAAGCCAACGAACCCAAAATCGTATATCCTAGCACTTTCCATCTCATAGTTCCAACGGAAATCCGGGTATTTTACTCTATATGAGATAAAATTTATAAATATATTAATGAGTTAATTAAAATAAAAAGCGGGTATCCTTTTGCTTTATCATCAGATACTTCTCATCATATGCAATAAAAAGATCTCAAGACAACAAAGCTGAACCTATAATCAACTATCTTAGGACATTCCATGAGTTCCTTAAGTAATGGTATCATAAAATAGGTAAAATTTGCTTCCTCATCAGATCCTTGTCATCATGTGTAAAGGAAAGTAATAATGACACCAAAACATACAAGCATAAATTCAACTTCCGTGCCATTGCCATAAGAGTTCCAGTCCATTGTTCATTGGATTAACCCCGGACTTACTTATGTATGCCAAGTTTCAGCTAAATCGAATACTAGAAAACAGTTGAAAAAAGGTTTACTAATTTTGAAAAATTTGGAGACATGTTACTTATGAACATAGCAAGTTAATATAAAGCTTCTAGAAAAAGTAATCATGGAATTATTGTAAAGTGATCTTGACTGCAACCACATTTTGTAGTTATTAATCGAAAATATATAGTTGATAATTTAATTGATAATTATTATTTTACAAAAAAAAATAGTAGTTAGTAGTTTTCAGTTAGGTTACTTTTTACACAACTCTGCTAAGCATGTTACATTTTTACATAATTATATTTTACATTACAAATGTTACCTATAAACTGTTTCTAATAAGACTGCCTCTGTGGCGCAGTGGGAGTGTGTTCGACTGCTACGCAAGAGGTCGAGAGGTTCGATTCCCACACGGGACACCACTTTGTGTGATCCACAAATTGTTGTTCCGAGTCTGGGCGTACCTTGTTTAAATAAACAAGTCACGGACGTGACTTGTATGTTTGCAAAGTCCCCCGCGATAGAGGCCTTGTAAAAATTGTTCTCATTATAAAATAATCATTTTGATATCGATTAGCAAATTATCGATTTCTCTTTTATTTAAAACACCAGAATTTAATTTCAAGTGATTTTTTTTATATTCCTGCTTCGTATGTTCTCCCAGAGAACTTACTGGAAATTTATAATAAATACAGTGTAATCTTTCACGAAAAACAATAAAAACGTAAAAACATATGTCCTTCAGAAGAGTAGAGATCGAAACCAGCAATAATAATCACTCAGTTTGTACATTCTTATAATTCCTTCCGCAGGTAATGTCTCCGAGAACCTAAAAAGTTCTCGATGCGGAAATGTTCCCGGGAATTTCTCATCACCGGATGTTTCCGCGATGGAAACAATCGCAGACGATTCCAATAATTCGAATTATCCTATTCGGAAGAAATGTTGAGTAGGTTCATTAGGAACTGCGATTGTTTCGAGTGATCCTATTCAGAAAAAAAAAGTCGAATGGGTTCATTCGGAAAATAATTGAATATTACTTTTTAGTATAAAGGATCGATCCCACTGCGCCTTAACCATATAAAATTGACTACACTCTAGAAAGAGACAACGCTACTTTGTGGGCAATACCTGTCAAAGACCGCACGAGTCTTTTCTCTCATTCACGCTTTGCAGTCAATATTTACTTTTTATTTGAAAGGGATGTCACGGTCCAGGTCTATACGTAAATGGTTGACGTCATGTCAGTTTTAACGTTGGGGTTGTGTATATTCTCTCAATTTCCATTACAGACATTTTTTTGTTTTAAGTTGCGCCCATTAACATATAGAACAGGACTGCGCCATATCCTCACAAAATTTACCACTCTTTAGAAAGAGACAACGCTACTTTGTGAACAAGACTTGCCAAAGGCCGCACGAGATTTTTCTCTCTTTCACGCTTTGCAGTCAATATTTACTTTTTAATTTAAAGGGATAGCATGGTCCAGGTCTATACGTCAATGGTTGCTCCGGGCTGCAAAATGAATGACAATTATTTGACAATTAACTAAATGACATGACACATGACATACTCCATCTGTAAAAACTGTCAAAATTGATGATACAGAATTGGGAAGCAAAGTAAATTTCATAATTTACGTTTGAGTATCGTGCTAGCTTGATCCCGATTTATTATAACAAGTAATACAGACATTGTATATTTATCAATCTCACAATGGGTACTTCAGTAAATAAGATAATTGTTATCGTTGGATTCATATCACTATTCCACTCAGCATTTTCGGCAGCCCAACGTAAGTTTTGATTCATCGCTATAAAATTACAACATTACCCATACTTTCTACTGCGAAATTAACCCAGTAAGCTTCCTGTGACTTACCAAACTATAACTTAGACCTATGTTACAGATCGGTCATATCTTCGTATCACATCACAAGAATTCACTACTTTGCCTTTGGATGTAAGTATACAACCTTTTATGGACCTTTTATACACAGTAAATTAGTCAAGCCTTCAGGTTATTCATTGTATTAAAAAAAAAAAAGATTTGTTTCTTTAATGTTAAAATAAACATATTAAGATCTAACTAACCTCCTTATTGTACCTATAGAGATACATACTTACACGAATTTTTCAACATAGAATCCAGCTGAAATTGATATTATATGAAAGAAGCGAAGATTGCGTTTAATTTAGAATTGAATACATTTGATTCTAAATTCAATTCAACAATGTTGTAATTGTAACTTGTTTTTTTTCATAATATGTAGGCTTGCTTTTGTCTCTGATCATGCCTGATGACATTAGTAAGATTGTGGATCATGGATCCAGGATTTTATTCTGGAGGTGTACCAGAGTTAAATGCCACCTTCACCTAGGAAAACCGTGACTGTCAATAACACCAATCTTTGGCACTAAAAAACAATACAAAAAATTCAGTACATATAACAAACATCTGGGGTATCTGGCCTATGAGTAACATGGAATAATAATAAAAAAAAAATAATAAAAACAAAAAAAAACATATGATGGATATTTTTTTTCTTTTTGTTTGTATTGTAAACGGAATACTTACACATGCATTTTGGGTTGGATAGGGATTAAATTTACTCCTTGTATATATAGGGCTGTATTCACTAACCAACTTGACTATGTTGGTGGTGTAGTGTTTGTGCATGAAACAACTGTGTTCCATGTGAGAAAAGGGCTTTGGGATATAAGATAATTGTTAGTTCAGAGTGTGGCTGTATCTTGTGCCATGTTTGTAAAATCTATGAAAACATGTTATCTATACTAATATTATAAAGCTGAAGAGTTTGTTTATTTGTTTGATTGCGATAATCTCAGGAACTACAGGTCCCAATTGAAAAATTCTTTTACTGTTGGATAGCCCATTTATTGAGGAAGGCTACTATAACCTACTATATAGCATTACGCTACAACCAATAGGAGTGGAGTAACAATGAAATATGTTGCAAAAACGGGTAATATTTACGCATACGAAGTTGCGCGAATCATGTATCATAAAGAAATGTCTAATATTCTCTTTTTTTTTAAAAAGGAGAACATTAGACATTTCATAAAACTGATGTTTCTTATTTTGTAGTACGAAGTTTCAAATAAATCTTAATCTCTTTCAGATCGTAGTTCAAGCGGTAGTAAGTCTCTTTGCTGTTATGTGGGGGGTACTCAATGTGGCCGGAAACCTACGGGAAATACCTGCTACAGCTGAACTGAATGCTGTTCGGTGGGAAACGCAAAAGAATCTCCCATCTTTCTACATCTTTAACCATAGAGGAAAAGCTTTAGCACCTACCTATGTACCCAGTAGTGCTGGGAAATCAGACCTAGAAAATATAGAATAATTTATTTATTGTCAATGAATATTTAATTTATGTTGAGTGAAGAATGGTTCTTGGTTATTGTAAGAAATAATAATATCTTCATAAAAGAAAAAACTGTTTTTATTCCTTATTTTTCAACCAAACGATTGACAATAATTTCCAATTGCATAAAATACACAGATTTATTTATCACTAGCTGTGCCCGCGACTTCGTTCGCGTGGAAGTTGGGTTTATATTAAGGTAGTTTATGTTACAATTTAACATCTGTGTAAAACATATTGGAAACATGCTCCACAATGCTCTGTGGCATCTATGGATATTAGGGCCTAGCTCTAATCAGGGCCCGACCTATGGCAAGGCAAGCCAAGCAAATGCCCAGTGCAGCAAAATGAAGGGCGACAATATTTATGGCGCCAGACGGTTAGAAGACAAATTATAATAGTATTTTACCAAAATGATTTGCATCACATCATATATTACTGTTATCGGTTTCGGGTTAAATGAAGCCCGAAACCGCCCAAGTACTCGCGCGAAATAGGGCTAGTGTGAGATAAGTTTTTAAAAAAATATCCTGTTTTTAAAACATTGCATTCCCGCGGTACTGTGATGCGTGTTCAAACAAACAGACAACATTCAAACGTTTCTAAAAGATATACTGAATTAGTATATCTTTTAGAAACGTTTAGTTTAAATACTAAACTTATTTCTTTACTAGCTGTGCCCGCGACTTCGTTCGCGTGGAAGTTGGGTTTATATTAAGGTAGTTTATGTTACAATTTAACTTCTGTGTAAAGCATATTGGAAACATGCTCCACAATGCTCAGTGGCATCTATGGATATTAGGGCCTAGCTCTAATCAGGGCCCGACCTATGGCAAGGCAAGCCAAGCAAATGCCCAGTGCAGCAAAATGAAGGGCGACAAAGTTTATGGCGCCAGACGGTTAGAAGACAAATTATAATAGTATTTTACCAAAATGATTTGCATCACATCAAATATTACTATTATCGGTTTCGGGTTAAATGAAGCCCGAAACCGCCCAAGTACTCGCGCGAAATAGGGCTAGTGTAAGATAAGTTTTTAAAAAAATATCCTGGTTTTAAAACATTGCATTCCCGCGGTACTGTGATGCGTGTTCAAACAAACAGACAACATTCAAACGTTTCTAAAAGATATAGTGAATTAGTATATCTTTTAGAAACGTTTAGTTTAAATACTAAACTACTGTCGTAGCCGAGGATAGAACAAAGTGTGCAATTAGAGAGGCCTATGTCCAGCAGTGGACTGCGATAGGCTGATGATGATGATGATGAACCTGTCGTTAATTAAGATCATCATAAATTCATATCCGTAAATAATATATATATAATACATAATCGTAAGAATTTCAGATTTATTTTTTAAATCAATTTACCTGATTCTGTTTCATTTGTATTTAAACGCCATCTATTTTCAAAACTGGATAAGTTTATTTTAATACTTGATGACTTTAAATTAAATTATACTTAAACTATCATGCATATTAAACGTAGGTAAGCAAGGTATTTAACCTAAACGCGATTAAGACCCGTAATATATATATATTCATAATAGTTGTGCCCGCGACTTCGTTCGCGTGAAAGTCGGGTTTAAATTAAGGTAGTTTAGGTAACGAAATAACTTCTGTGTAAATATGTTGGAAACAGTCCTGTTGACTAAATACTTACTAAATAAAAATTGATCTGTTCTATTCTTTTAGATAGTTAGTTTGGTGTGCGGCTTAAGAAGTGGGTTTTCTGTTGTTTTTGTTTCATTCTTTTAACGTTATACCTACTTATTACCTAATAATTTTTAATAGAATTTGTACGAAAATGTTGTTACTTCTCATGTGATCGTAAACTTGTAAAGCCTAAGTACTTAACTGTGATAGTTTTCCTTATAATTTTAGTATTTATACTACTACCCTGAATTTTTTCACATACCCAACATCAACCATTTAGCTGGCAGGGGGACACTTGACTCTAACAAAAATGTTCACTATAAAGCCTAATATTATACACAAAGGAATCCTTAAATCTAA
The DNA here is from genome assembly GCA_945859575.2 of Herminia tarsipennalis. NCBI lineage: Eukaryota > Metazoa > Arthropoda > Insecta > Lepidoptera > Erebidae > Herminia > Herminia tarsipennalis. The sequence goes on along the minus strand of OX243841.2, from coordinate 25,728,608 downwards.
AAATAGTCTTCACAAACCCTAAACGCTTTTTAAAAGACCTATCTAATGATACCACACACGATGGGGTAGGTAGGTGAGAAAAAAATCACATCCCCACTTTACATATAAGAGAGGTACCCTTAAAAAAATAATGATTTTCAAGATTTCGCTGATTTTCAAGAAGCTTTGCTTCATTTATTCATAAGAAGTGGGTTTTCTGTTGTTTTTGTTTCATTCTTTCAACGTTATACTTTCACTTTATCGGCGTTAGTAATTTATTCATGCAAAAGTTGCAACCTTAGCACTAACAGTCTCTGAGCTAAGCTGCGGACGGACGGCCATAAGGGAACTATAAGGGTTCTGTTTTGTAATTTTGGCTAAAAATGGGGTGTATTTCATATAGTGTTACAACGCAATACTAATAATAAAACTGCTGTAACACTTTAGTAAGCAAACACAGAGCGTGTCATGTGTGTCATGCCCGCGAAAATGTCAGATATCCCTAAAGGTACGGTTGACAAACAACGACCCCCCTCCTCCCGTCACCCGAACTACTCACACTTGAACGATGTTGAGCCATTCATTATCGTTGAATTGATGAACACGTAATCTCCAACCATAACTCCAAAACATGATCCTCGATGCACCTGTGTGATGCGTGGTCAAACAAACGGACAGACAGACAAACATTTCTAAAAATCATAGCAATGTGTTTCTTTTTAAAACTTATTTTACTAAGTATAGAACATTATTGAATACAACGCCATCTACTTTCAAGAATGTTGCCGTTGTTTTGTTGTTCACAATTTGATTTCATAGATGGCGCTACATGTACTTTTTTTACGTGTGTAATGCCTTTTTTTTTAGACGAACACATCATTTCTGGAAAATGTCGAATACTTTTTAACTATAATGTAATATTGTTTTTCATTTCTACTACGATTAATTCATTACTCTCAGCAGTGCATGCAATACCTATAATTAATTGCATAATTTACTTGATTTTTAATTAAAAAGTAATAACCAAAGTAAATAAGTTACCTACGGTCGAAAAAATAACTAAAACATTCAGAAAAATATTAAAAAAGGATAAAGACAATTTAAATATATACAAAAAGAACATATTCAGACATCAGATTCGAGCCTGGGACTTCGTCGTCAAAGTCCGCTAGCATAGCTTCGAGGCTATACTGTAAGCTACTTAACACGTCAAAATAACTGTTCTTATGAAACTTAAAAATGTTGTGTTTAGCTCCTTTTAGTTTTAGCGTGAAGTTATGCATTCCACGGGTTACAATTATAGATAATGTCTAATTGTGGAAATTTTTGTGATAAACCATTATGGTGCGACTAAAAATACGTTGCTACTCGTTCCCCATAGACGTTAGCGTAATGATTCATAGTGTAAATAATGTCCTATAGTATTTACTATAAAACTGCAAATTTTCATAAAGATCCGTCTCGTAGTTACTGTTTTATAACGAAAAATAGCTACAGACATTATCCCTTACTGCTTAGCTCCTATGGGAAAAAGCGTGATAATTTATAGCCTAAATGTTAATCTGCATCTATTAGATTGCACGTGCAAAATTTCAACCGAATCTGTACGGTAGTTTTTGCGTGATGCGTGTTCAAACAAACAGACAGACAGACAGACAGACAGACATTTCTAAAAATGCAGCAAAGTGTTTAAATACTCTTTTCGAACATTTCCTAATATTTTTTTTCACTAAGTTCGGCCATGTACAGACACGTGAAATTTACAGTTTTATTATATGTATAGATATAGAAGATAATGTCTACATTGGTGAATTAAAAAATAGGTGTGTCAACCTGTCGTAGCCGAGGATAGAACAAAGTGCGTGCAATTAGAGAGGCCTATGTCCAGCAGTGGACTGCGATAGGCTGATGATGATGAACCTGTCGTTAATTAAGATCATCATAAATTCATATCCCTCTACGTAAGAGTTTCAGATTTATTTTTTAAATCAATTTACCTGATTCTGTTTCATTTGTATTTAAACGCCATCTATTTTCAAAACTGGATAAGTTTATTTTAATACTTGATGACTTTAAATTAAATTATACTTAAACTATCATGCATATTAAACGTAGGTAAGCAAGGTATTTAACCTAAAATTATTCACGCGATTAAGACCCGTAATATTCATAATAGCTGTGCCCGCGACTTCGTTCGCGTGAAAGTCGGGTTTAAATTAAGGTAGTTTAGGTAACGAAATAACTTCTGTGTAAATATGTTGGAAACAGTCCTGTTGACTAAATACTTACTAAATAAAAATCGATCTGTTCTATTCTTTTAGATAGTTAGTTTGGTGTGCGGCTTAAGAAGTGGGTTTTCTGTTGTTTTTGTTTCATTCTTTCAACGTTATACCTACTTATTACCTAATAATTTTTAATAGAGCTTGTACGAAAATGTTGTTACTTCTCATGTGATCGTAAACTTGTAAAGCCTAAGTACTTAACTGTCATAGTTTTCCTTATAATTTTAGTATCTATGTAATACCTTACTTCTACCAATCTATGTACAGTACAACTATTTTATGCATTATTTGTAGGATCTGTTATAAAAACTCTGTACTTTTTGTGGCACAATAAATAATTATTATTATTAAAAAAAAAAAAAAAAAAAAAAAAAAAAAATACTACTACCCTGAATTTTTTCACATACCCAACATCAACCATTTAGCTGGCAGGGGACACTTGACTCTAACAAAAATGTTCACTATAAAGCCTAATATTATACACAAAGGAATCCTTAAATCTAAAAATAGTCTTCACAAACCCTAAACGCTTTTTAAAAGACCTATCTAATGATACCACACACGATGGGGTAGGTAGGTGAGAAAAAAATCACATCCCCACTTTACATATAAGAGAGGTACCCTTAAAAAAATAATGATTTTCAAGATTTTGTTCTTTCACTTTATCGGCGTTAGTAATTTATTCATGCAAAAGTTGCAACCTTCTAGCACTAACAGTCTCTGAGCTAAGCTGCGGACGGACGGACATAAGGGAACTATAAGGGTTCTGTTTTGCCATTTTGGCTAAAAATGGGGTGTATTTCATATAGTGTTACAACGCAATACTAATAATAAAACTGCTGTAACACTTTAGTCAGCAAACACAGAGCTTGTCATGTGTGTCATGCCCGCGAAAATGTCAGATATCCCTAAAGGTACGGTTGACAAACAACGACCCCCCTCCTCCCGTCACCCGAACTACTCACACTTGACCGATGTTGAGCCATTCATTATCGTTGAATTGATGAACACGTAATCTCCAACCATAACCCCAAAACATGATCCTCGATGCACCTGTGTGATGCGTGGTCAAACAAACGGACAGACAGACAAACATTTCTAAAAAACATAGCAATGTGTTTCTTTTAAAACTTCTTTTACTAAGTATAGAACGTTATTGAATACAACGCCATCTACTTTCAAGAATGTTGCCACTCAGCATCTCAAGCACCTATACCCTAATAAAATTTGATCACGGTGAACAATTTGATTTCATAGATGGCGCTACATGTTTTTTTTACGTGTGTAATGTCTTTTTTTTAGACGAACACATCATTTCTGGAAAATGTCGAATACTTTTTAATTATAATGTAATATTGTTTCTCATTTCTACTACGATTAATTAATTACTCTCAGCAGTGCATGCAATACCTATAATTAACTTACCTACGTGCATAATTTACTTGATTTTTAATATAAAAAAAAAAACCGAAGTAAATAAATTACTTACGGTCGAAAAAATAACTAAAACATTGAGAAAAATATTAAAAAGGATAAAGACAATTTAAAAAAATACAAAAAGAACATAATCAGACATCGGATTCGAGCTCGGGACTTCGTCGTCAAAGTCCGCTAGCATAGCTTCGAGGCTATACTGTTCGCTACATGTCACGTCAAAATAACTGTTCTTATGAAACTTAACAATGTTGTGTTTAGCTCCTTTTAGTTTTAGCGTGAAGGTATGTATTCCATGGGTTACAATTATAGATAATGTCTAAATGTGGAAAATTTTGTGATAAACCATTATGGTGCGACAAAAAATACGTTGCTACTCGTTCCCCATAGACGTTAGCGTAATGATTCATAGTGTAAATAATGTCCTATAGTATTTACTATAAAAGTGCAAATTTTCATAAAGATCCGTCTAGTAGTTACTGTTTTATAACGAAAAATAGCTACAGACATTATCCCTTACTGCTTAGCTCCTATGGAAAAAAGCGTGATAATTTATAGCCTAAATGTTAATCTGCATCTATTAGATTGCACGTGCAAAATTCGATCTGTACGGTAGTTTTTGCGTGATGCGTGTTCAAACAAACAGACAGACAGACAGACAGACAGACAGACAGACATTTCTAAAAATGCAGCAACGTGTTTGAATACTCTTTTCGAACATTTCCTAATATTTTTTTTCACTAAGTTCGGCCATGTACAGACACGTGAAATTTACAGTTTTATTATATGTATAGATAACAATACATACAAAATTCGGTATAGGCACAATAAATAGTACAGGTACATAATACGTTTACAAACAAAAGAAATGCATTTTCTAAATCATAGGCGTACAAATCCCCCCGGAAATTGCAAAAAGGTAGTAGTAGTGTATATTTGGACGGTGTTTAATCAATATCAACTAAAAAAATCCCCTCCCAACTCAGGGCCCGAGTGAAATTATATACACGTCGTAAGTACGTCAACATCACTTGTCCAATATTGAGGCGTCTAAAATTTAATCTGGGGCTCAATTCACGTATTTAAAGCAGTGCAGTTGCAGTTAAGTTTCGATCAAAATGGACATTTTTGTATTCTTGTAATTTTGGGATCGACCTCAAATACGCTCGCGTCTAGCGTCTCGAGAGCGCAATAAAGACATTCTAGTACGGTGCGCAAGCGTTTTTAAGATCGATCCCAAAGTTACACGAAAACGAAAATGGCAGTTTTAATAGAAGCGTAACTGCAACTGTACTGCTATAAATATGTGAGTTGTCCTCCTGGGCCGGTTACATATGCTTCTAAAAACATCACAGCTTTTCTTCAATATGTACTTTCTAAATTTTCCCTTGTATTTCAGCGCAATAAAATCCCTTTTGGCTCTTTAGGGTTGATGCATATTACCAGTATAAGTATATAATCTATGATGCATATCTTAAAGGTGACAATGTCGTCCTTATACACATAACAATCTCTTTTGTTATATTGTGTTAGATCTGACCACCGTAACAAGGCATTAGTAAAAAAACTCTTGTCCTTCTGTTCCCTAAAAAAAATATAAAGATATATTAAAATTATCATTTTGGAGACGACTTCAGCACGCTGGTTGCTCTTTGTACAGATTCGATATATTTGCTTTATAGCAGCTCAGCGGATACTTGGTGAGGTTTTAGATAATTTTGCATGGATACACATAACACTTAGTCGATAAAGTGAACGAATAAAATCTTGAAAAACATTTTTTTTAGGGTACCTCCCCTTTAAGCAAAGTGGGGATGTATTTTTTTTTTCATCTACCCCATCGTGTGGGGTATCATTAGATAGGTGTTTTAAAAACGTTTAGGGGTTGTGATGTGAAGATCATTTTGAGATTTAGGGTTCCGTTTGTGAAATATTAAAGTGCATATTTTTGTTCTCGAATAACTCCATACAAATCGAATCACTGGATGTGGTGAAAAAACATCCTTACGAACACCCCCACCGTCCGGAAAAGACGGTGGAGGTAGTGTGGGGTTTGCGCCCACTAAAAAACCCGCAGTGTATTGCTCGCCACCTTAGCGAACGGGCCGTTAGAATTTGTTATACCGTCGACGGCCGCGACGGTACGCGGCACCTGGATACACACGGGGTGCCGCGCCTCCACGGAAGGCCGCGGACGGGGCAAATTACCCCGTGTACTAGGTTAACCTAGGACAAGATGTTATACACTAAAACCTTTATCCCTTTATCTTTATCCTTTTACCTTTGTCTTATAAGTTTACACCAGAGATATAGACTAAAATTCTAGAGTAAATTACTTACCGAAATTTGGCGGGTGTATCCCATTATATCTTTTTTGTATTGCCATTGATGGAAAAAGTTTATCTTTAGATAAAATCACTTTATCAAAGTGATTAGGTAAATGTTCTTTAAGAAAAGCTACCCTTAGCGTACCATATGTACCTATTACATTAGATTAAATTATTATTATATTAACAAGTAATCAGGCAATTGCAAAGGCAATTAACAAGTAATTGCCGTGTGGTGCCGGCTTAAGAATAGTACCACCCCATCTCTTCCCGTGGGTGTCGTCAAGGCGACTAAGGGATTTCACACCGGAGGACGGGCAGCAGCGTCCTCTGCGTACTTAAAGCCTTACTGCGATCACCAACCCGCTCGCCAAGCGTGGTGATTATGGCAATTACCCCCAGGATCTACATACTAGTAGGTTCTACTGGGGAGACCCGTGCCCAGCAGTGGGCCATCATATGGGTTGATATGTATGTATGTAATCAGGCATTTGCATTCTAGACTTACCGATGAACACACAGACCAGTAAATTAGATCAGCGCAGCCGCATATAAAGAAACTCACTTTACGGTCACGTATCACGAGCTGACTGTATAGCCAGTCAGCTCGTGCAGCAGCTCGCACGTGAAAGTTGCCTTGTAACCCATTTAGAGCCCTATGTTCCCCCACTTTGAGTGATGTGGCTTGTTGCTATACACAATTTTAGCGCCATTACACAGTGAGCGTCATTCCCCCTGCTTACCCTATAGATGAAGAAACAAACATCATTATAACACCCACATTACTGGGACAAAGGGCTTCTCTTTAAGAAGAGGGCCATAAATTAGATTCTATATATATGTATATATATATATATATATATACATATGTATTCGCTGAAAACACTAAACACAAATGAAAAATATATCAACATCCTAAAAAATATTTACTCTAAGAGCACAAGTAGAGTCAAATTGGACAGAGTAGGCGAAGTAATCAACATAAAGAGAGGTGTCCGGCAAGGAGACCCGATCTCACCAAAATTATATTTATAGCGGTTTTACAACACGTAATGGGAGAGCTGCCATGGTCCAATCAAGGTATCAATGTAAATGGGAATTTATTAAGTCATCTCAGATTTGCCGATGACATCATTTTATTTTCGGAAACTCCTCACCAATTAAACAAAATGCTAAATGAATTAAACCAGGCTAGTATAAAAACTGGTTTGGAAATGAATCTGGAAAAAACTAAAATTATGTCTAACCGCAGTGCAACGCCCATCTCAACAAATAACACACCTCTCGAGTTTGTCAACCACTACATATACTTATGAAAACAAATCTCCTTTAGTAAGGAAAGAAACACGAAAGAACTTAACCGAAGAGTGGCGATTACCTGGAACAAGTTCTGGCACCATAAGGAAATACTAAAATCGCAACTTCCGCTACCGACCAAGAAAATAGTCATGGATACAAGACTTCTACCGTGCCTCACCTATGGATGTCAAACTCGGACCTTCGATCTCAAAACCAGGAACAAAATTCAGACTACCCAGAGAAGAATGGAAAGAAGTTGCCTAGGTATAAAACTGAAGGATAAGGTAAAGAACGTTGACATTCGAAAGAAGATAAAAGTATGCGATGCATTAACTTTTGCAATGAAGGCTAAATACAAGTGGGCGGGTCATGTAGCCCGTTACAAGGACGATAGATGGACCATACGGTCAGTAAAGTGGTCAGGGCCAAAAGGCACCAGATCAAGAGGTCGACCAAGGGCCAGATGGGCAGACGAAATTGTAGCGTGCGCGGGTGGAAGTTGGCTAGACAGAGCTAACGGCATTCCTTGGGGGATGCTTTTACTTTTGGGGGGTCCATGCAATATTAAATAAGTAGTCGATGATTAAAGCAAATAATTATTTAAAGTAATTACAAAAAAAAAACAAAAAATAGAAATCAAATTCATATACATATATAATAGATTAATAAGTTACCAACTGGTTATCGTCTAATATGTACTATGCATGGAACTAAACAAACCTTCTTTATTATTATTATTATTATTATGTATATGTATACAGGCTGTAACAGAGGTGTGGTCACATTTCAGCAGCGGATGGGGTATGTTATCCGTATTGTACCTACCATGGTGCCTTAGCTGGTTCCATTATTATTACATAGTTAAAGCATTTTTTTTTTAAGTAATTTTTATAGGCATTTCTTGCCAAAGACTTTACAAATACAATAATTGCATTTTGAAAGATAGAAAAATTGAAATCCAGACTCAGGAATCGAACCCGAGACTTCTGTAGCCAAACCGGGGCCAGAAGCGAACCACCTATCTGGACTATGTTACTAGATATCAAATTCTTCTATCTCTTAATACTTACGGGTTAGGCCCCCGTAGCGACATCTAGTCGGTAGTTAAAGAACTATCACGGCTTTTGTTATTGCTTCGTTACAGAGAGCATTTTAACAAATTATGATGACGCAGGCCGAATATTGAAGTAATTTTTATAGGCATTTCTTGCCAAAGACTTTACAAATACAATAATTGCATTTTGAAAGATAGAAAAATTGAAATCCAGACTCAGGAATCGAACCCGAGACTTCCGTAGCCAAACCGGGGCCAGAAGCGAACCACCTATCTGGACTATGTTACTAGATATCAAATTCTTCTATCTCTTAATGCTTACGGGTTAGGGCCCCGTAGCGACATCTAGTCGGTAGTTAAAGAACTATCACGGCTTTTGTTATTGCTTCGTTACAGAGAGCATTTTTTTTTGTCAAAATTCAGTAGTGAAAGGCGTATGGCTTAAGAATTATCCCTCCCATGGTAATTCGATTGAATTTTGAAACTTTTTACCCGACTGTAAAGAAGGGTAATGTTTTTCATTAATAATAATTAAACGAATAAACGGGTACTCCGATTTTGATAAAATTTGGTTTTTGCTCTCAGTATCATGGGCTTGATTATGACCACACCTTTCTGTTACACCCTGTTTATTAACAATAACAGCTAAACAGTAAAATTATCAACAACAACTTTTTTTCCATAGTTATGCCACAGTAAATCCCAGAACGCCATGCGTCGATGGTAGACGTGGTCTCGCATTGACAGTTCCACGTCGATGTCCAGGTAAGGTCTGGCTGTTCCCTGGACTGGCGTCCACGTTACCGGCAGTAGCTCTGATTTTTGTGGAGTTGGATTACTGTAAGGAAGAAATTGGTTTGTACAAAGCCATCATTGAAGTTATAACTAGTGAACGATTTCGATTACGGCGGCAACGCCTCATCACAATCAAGACGAGCCATGTACCCAGGAGCCAGTTACGCAGGAGATGTTTTAATATACGAGGATGCTAGCCAACACAAGGGCAATCTCTATAGCCCCTATTTTAAGTTATATCGGTAAAGGAACGGTAATCCAATAAGACAACCGGAAAGAGATTAGGCGCGACAGTGATCGCATTGGTGAATAAGACCACAAGTTTCATGACAGTCTCCTCTTGTTTTATGGCAGTCTCTAATCTAATTACTTACCTACCATGCATGAGGGCCAGGGCTGGGCAAAATACATGCTTTGCTTTCATTAAAATACAAATAACAAAATACTGTCTCGCACTTATTTAAAATACTAATTTCAAAATATTTTTAAGTAGTGTATTTGAAATATAAATACAGTATTTTAACTATTTTTAGTTAAAATACAGTCAGGTGTAGGTTATTAAACGATTGCGGACGAGTGTTTGACGCGAACGTGTATGTATGTATCCGTTCAATGTTCTTAAGTCCGATTGTAACTCAAGGGCTCAACCGATTTTATAAGTGATACGTCATTAGATTAATTTTGATCTCACTAGTGTCACTGGATATATAAAATTCTTGAAAAATCAAAAAGGTGTATTTTATGCGGTTTATTAAGTGGGCTGTAAAATATTTATTTTTCTAAGAACTTCGAGTAGAGTACTTGAAATTTTGAGATTTATGTGCAGTTTTTAAAGATTGACATATTTATCGGTCGCAATTTTGATTTTGCTTTCGAAAGCTATCGAGCGTATGTATTTTCGTAAATGTATTTATGTTCAAATGTATTTTGGAGTCTTAAGTATTTGAAATTCAAAATACCTCAGCGTCAGGTTTTTTAAATACCAATTACAAATTAAATTTGTATGAAGTTTAAATTACAAATACCAATTACACATTTGTATTTCAATTTTAATTACAAGTAATTTAAATACTGCCCAACCCCGATGGGGGCCATATTGTTTATTAATTTAATGGTATAAAAGTTATTAAAGTCTGATTATTACCCAAATTTAACAAAGTTCGCCCACAGTGTTGTCATTCGGTTTCTTATCATCATTTGCTCATCACCGTTTATTGGGAATACCCATTCAAATAAATATTTCAGCTCCTCGGTGTGAGACGCTCCGGACCCAGTAATATTTTTGTATGGACTGCCTCCTATATATGAGAATACGTATTTGTAAACCGATGTGTCTGCGCCAGCTCTCATGTAGTTATCGAGGGACCGTTCTGCCGCATGATTCACAACAAAGTCTGACATAAACTCGCTCAGTTCCAACAGAGATTCTGGACCAATCACTTTCCCACCTAAATAAAACTTCCTAAGTATATTACTAAGGATAGGATATTCATTTAATGGCAAAGAGAATGTTTCCTTCATCTTATCTGCGAATACGTCGCCTAATGTATCCCAGAACTCTTTAGGTTGGTAGGCAAACGGATAAAGTTGTTCCATACTTGTGATCCCGATCATGATTTTAGTTTTCTTAATTCTGTTTAGATTGTCTAGATGGAAAACACTGTGTTTTAAGAAATTTTTGACGTCTGTATAACAACGCTCTTTACAAACGGACATTGGCAAACTCAAGTTTAGCGCGGCCGACATCACCGCTTCGGCATCTTCATTGGCTAGTACCGTTAAAGCCTTCTTCGTTTTCGTAACATTGTGGCCTAAATATTGTGCCAACTTAATGGCTGCTTCCCAATCAGACTTCACATAAAATCCTTCGTCGAATATCGACCCACTTTGCACTATAGCTTTATCGAACAGTGTCTCATACTCAGAGTATAGATGCAGATCAACAGCACCTCCGCCGTAGCTTTCCCCAGCAATGGTCACCTTATTCGGATCTCCACCGAAAGCTGCTATATTTTTCTTCACCCATCTCAAAGCATCAATCTGATCTTTCATACCCTGGTTTCCTGGCACCGCGGGATCGTTCAGGCAAAGGAAACCATACGGACCAAGTCTGTAATTCACTGTAATGACTATTATGTCATGTTTGACTAAATGTTGGCCCCCATATTCGCCACCACTGCCAAAAGCATTTCCTCCTCCGTGAATCCAGACTAATATTGGTAATTTGTTATTGGATTTGGCTTTATGAGGTACGTATATGTTGAGGCGAAGACATTGTAGAGTGTTGCTATGTTGAAACACTGCTTGTGGACATATTATTGAGGAGTCGTTTGCTTTAAATGGAGTCGCAAAGTTCGGATAGGGTAAGCCATTCTGAAAATGAATAAGGTCTGAGTCAGAGTGTTTGTTATATTTTATTATTTTGTTACATAAAATATCTTGGAACATTTCACAAAACGTCATCTGATACCAAACTAGGCAGAGCCTCTACTATAACAACCAGGCAACTAAACTATTGTGCTCATCAAACAACGATTTATACAAAGTGGGGATCGACCCGATCACTTCAGGCTTAGCAGTCAGGGTCACTAACCAACTACTAGACTGTAGGCCAGTAAAAAAAATGTATTCTGAATAAAAATAACACAAAGGCTACATTTTATCCCTTTAACTGACAGTCGAAACCTTATGAATATATATATATATTACGGGTCTTAATCAGTCTACCCGTGACCACGGCCGTTGCAATACGGTTGAAACGTCGGGGAATAAACAAGGTATTTTACCTTAAATTATTCACGCGATTAAGACCCGTAATACATATTTTCATAATGAGTACAAATCGCGAAAGTTTATCTACATTTATAGTCAAAACCTTGCTACAAGACGAGCCAGGGCCAATCTTAGGCTACAAAGCTACAAATAAAAGTAGGTGAAAGAAAACCAAATCAATACTGACCCCAAACGGATTGTTCTCATCAACTTTAGAGTAAGGTATACCGAAGTACGTGTCGTATCCATCACTCGTTTGGCCCACGATGGTGCCCACACTCGTGGTCACACTGACGGACCCCGCACTCGCACAGCTTAGTAACAAACTTATTAAAGCGAAGTTGTGCATCTCTTGACGCGTAAACAACTTCTGAAGTGTATGCTTGTTTCCTTCGTTGTAAACAATCATTAATTATTTACTTATCTATGAGACACGAGTCAATATTTTTGGTAAAACACAGTGATGATAAAATACCTACTTTCTACCACAAAATACCCACTGTACAGAAAGTAGCTTTCTTAAGTATCTACGTCACCATGGGCGCTGCCACGATTTGTTTTAGCGGGGTGCAACCGGCTTTGTTTCAGGGGGTGCAACAGTATATGTTTTGGCGATTGCAGCGACATGTGATACAAATGGAAAAAAACTGTCACATTTATTACAATGTTATCTTATGACGTTATCTAGAAAAATTATCATTTTGATTCGACTTTAACACTAACCTCTATTACTTAGTAGGGGAGGGCGGGGCTGAAAGTGCCGATTTTGACTAATTCCTGGATAAATCTGTTAAGACTAATGCTACGGTTAATGGTTCTAGTCTATCTTAAGTGAAATTTAATATAGATTTAAAATTTATAATTAGTTTTTGTGGTTTATGAACGGTTTTACTTAGAGAAATTTTTTTTTAAGCAGAGGTAGTAAGGCACAACTGACCCCTCGCTGGGGCAAGTTGTGCCGCAGCTGAGGTCGGTTGTGCCGTTCATAATGTTTGGTCTTTTATACAAGTTTAAATGTTTTTTTAGAATAAAAAACATAGGTTTTGATCGCTTTTTGTTTATTTTAAATTAATATTATAAATAATCAACCTTTTATAAAACTTTTGTGTTTTTAAACTATAATAATAATAAATTTATTAAGTAAAAATCTTTTACAAAATAAGATACTTAAAATTAACAAAATAAACATCTTTTTTTTCTCTGAAACAGAAAGTATCTTCTAAATCTATAAAAAGAAGAAGAAGGTGGAATATTTTGAACACCAAATTTTGCTGCACACTGGTATGCTAGTTGTCTCACTTCTTCAGGTAGAAGTCCGAAGTAGATTGATGCACTTCTTCGGATATAGGACGACATTGACGTCTCTTGTTTCTCATTAAAAACTAGTCTTGGTTTTTAACCAACTGTAGGAGTAACTCCACTCTTTATTTTCTTGACATATCATTGTAGCGTTGTGTGACAAATTTCTAATTCACGTTCAACGGTTTTTAATTTACGCCCATCCTTAATGACCGCATCAGCAGCCCTCTGTAGAAGGTCCTGGGAAGTGGTTCCCCCTTTGTGTTTTTCTCTTGTATGTTCTCATCCTATCAAACAAAACAATATAGGTAAATTAAAGGTTAGTTGGGGGTCAGTTGTGCCGTGGCACAACTGACCCCGACTGTACGGCACTTTTTACCCCGTTTCAAGGACTTTTACTTTTTATCATATGCCGAAAAAACATTTTGCACAAAGCGTTAAAATTGCATAGACTAACATTCCATAATAAATTACAAACACATTAGATAAACTACTTTAGCCATAACGCCAAAAATGGTCAATCAAGACCAAAAAAATATATATAAAAATGTATAGACAAAAAAATATTTACTCACGTGGTGCTGGAGGATCATACACGCACTGCCGCTTGGTTCGCGTCTCCGGCGCACCTAAACTGGCCGCCGCACATGCGCTTGATCGCCATGACGCCGGACATAATACGAACATTTATCTATCTCTTTCCATTTTTACGATATTTTCATCGGAACAACTTACCCCCGGCACTTTCAGCCCCGCCCTCCCCTATATACGTCAGTGGACTTTACAGACAACCACTTTTTTATATTTTTCCGTAACAGGCAGTTATTCCTTTGTTCGTCATTAGTCAACTTAGCAAAAAGTCTACTAAAACATGATCGGTCAACTTCGTAGTCGGTCACTTTCGTTATTGGTTCACATAGCAATCGGTCAACTTCGCGGTCAGTCATTTTCGCAGTCGGTTCACGTAGCAATCGGTCAACTTAGCAATTGGACAAGGTACCTAGTGAACTACCATGACTTTTCATTCTCTTGTTTGTATTCCAAACTGCTTGTTCATTACTTAACATACTTAAAGATACTCGCACTCCAGATTAAATGCATAGGTACTTATTTGTTTTTGCGATCTGTCAACATGATTTTCAATAGTCAATTATTATTTTCCACGTTTTAATATTTTTAACCCTATTTCATTTTAAAATGGATTTAGTGTTTGAAAAAAATCAACAGGGAAATAGTTTACTTTTGAGAAATGGTTACAGATACAATCTTCAAAAAATAAATAAAGGCGGATCGTCATTGTGGAGATGCGGTAATCGTAATTGTTGTTGCGCTACAATAACTTTAAACAAGGAAAAGGATAAAATAATACGAGAAAATCAACATACGTGTAAAGAAAATTATGAGAAAAACAATGAAATAGTTTTGATAAACAAGTGCAAACGCGACGTTACCTTAAGTTTAGCACCAATACCTATGATTTTTGAAAATAATATCGAGTTCGACACAACTACTACATCGTTTCAGTCCAAAAAAGATACGCTGTACAGGACGAGGAAAAAGTTTTTGAATGTGACCACATTTGAACGCTTGCAAGATATAGAGATACCGGGAATACTAGCCAATTATTTTTTGGTTTGGGATGAAGGCATTGATGACAGAATGTTAATATTTTGCACAAAATATACATTAAACTACTTAAAAAGCTTTAATAAACCGTTGGTGACTTACGGCGACGGTACTTTTAAACGGGTACCAAAACCCTACTGTAAAGGTCAGCTATTCACGTTGCATGTTGATTTGAGTACAGGACACGAGGAGTACACAACAGTAGTCCCAGTAATTTTCGGGTTGCTCCCTGATAAGACTACAGCCAGTTACGAAAAGTTTTTTATTGCCTTGAAGCAATTGAGAATACTAATTACCAAATACAAGTCTGACTTTGAACTGGCACAAATAAACGCTATTAAAAAAGTTTATAAAAATGTTAGATTGACTGGTTGTTACTATAACTATACAAAAGCTTTGTGGAAAAACTCAAAAAGTATTGGTTTTTGTGATACCAGAGAAGGTAGACGCATTACAAACTTAGTTTCTAAATTACCGCTTTTACCAGCAGCATATATACCAGAGGCATGGATTTCAATAATTGAAAATGATTCGGACGTAACAAGCTTTGATGTATTCAAGAACTACGTCGATAAACAGTGGATGTTGAAAATTACACTACAGATTCTGTCCTGCTCTTCTCAGAAGAACAGAACGAATAATGCATTGGAAGGGTGGCACCATCGTTTCAACATTAGAATGCCACATATGCCAACATTGTTTTTGTTTATTCAAATTCTGATGAAGGAAGCAAAATATCAAAGCAGAAAATTGATGTTAAAAAATGTTACCAAAATATTGAGAAAAAGAAGGAATCAAGATATAAATTTTGATAGATTACATAAAAAGAATTTAGGAAGACTGTTTCGCAATGAACTTTCGCCAATTAATTTTTTAAGAAAAATGAGGAAAAATTAAAATTACCTGTAGTTTAATTCCTAAATAAGTATGTTACGACTCTTTTAGTTATTTAAGTTTAACAAAGAAATATAAGTGACTTTTTAATTAATTGGGTCATATTTCATTATTTTGGTTCTCTCATTATCTACAGCGAAAAGTTCGTATGTGGACCATAAGCGAAGTTGACCATTTGAGAATTGGACCGTTTGCTAAGTGGACTATATGCGAAGAGTTCGTATGTGGACCATAAGCGAAGTTGACCATTTGAGAAGTGGACCGTTTGCTAAGTGAAGAGTACCGATTGCGTATCTCCTACAGAAATAAAATGTTGACGTTTTGCTAAATTGACTAATGACGAACAAACGGATAAACACATTATTGAAAACGGCCGTTACGGGCGTTTTCAATAATCTATATATTTTTGACATAAGCTGCATACAAAATGTCATTTCAATATTTTTTAGTAGCCAAATCTATCGATAGATACATTATTATTGAAAACGGCCGTTAGTGGAAGCTGGTACTATTGAAGGACTATGGCGCCTTTATTATTATTATTAATATGATGTCAATTTAGCGAGCCTTGATAGCATTTGGCTCTCTAAGTAGGACCCGGAGGACGCTTGCGGCGTCGCATGACCTATGGTGCCATAGCTGACGCTCCGTTCGCCATAATGGACGGTCCGGCTCTGTTTCTGCGCTTGTCTCTGTGTACGTTGCTCGAGCGTAAATTCTGTGAAAGTTACCTTCTGTCCAAATGTATTTTGTGGCATGGTTCATCGTCTTGTAAACATTTGTCACATATTAATTACTGTTCCAAGGTTATATGAGGCAATATTTTGTAAAAAACGGTGATAAAAAAATACCAACCACTCAGAATTTGTTGTTTTCCGTTATGCCTGTACTCGTATACTCGTTTCCTGTGACTCTGCCCACGTGTACCTATGTTGGTTAACAAAGTTATTTATGCACCTAAGAAGCAAAATAGTGCACTAGTACCTAATAACTACGTCATGATTTTATTATATAGACTAGTTTTCGCCCGCGGCTCCACCCGCGTGGATGTTGGTTATCGCGATAAGAACTAACTTTCCTTTCCTGGGACTTAAGCTATCTCTATACTAAATTTCATTTCAATCGGTTCAGCGGTTTAAGCGTGAAAACGTAATAAACAGACATAATGATTTTCACATTTTAATTCAGTTTGGAATTGGCTTTTCCCCGAGGCTTTGCCGCCGTTAAGTTTAAGTTTGAAATATATATATATATATATATATACATATATATATATTTATATATATATTAATATAATCATCCTTGAAGGCCGACGATTAGTTGGAAAACATATCGGGAAAAACGCAAAAAGTCCATATTTGAAACTCAAACTTAACGGGGGCAAAATCGTTGGGAAAAGTCACGGAAAAGCTACACCAAACCACGGGGTCTCATCACGAAAAAACAGAAACATAACTCAAATAAATATTAACTACTACATCAATTACTAGGTATATCAACTAGGTACTACAAACTTAGGTCCGCGATCACGTAGATTTTGTCAAAACAAGAAGTTTGAGTAAAAACAGGGAGGGTCTGCGGCCCATATTTCGTAAAATACCTAAAATATATGTAGGTATTACCTACACGCACTGTGTCTGGGTGTTATTTATCTATAACTAGCTGTCCCGCGCAACTTCATATGCGTAATTTTTCCCCGTTTTTGAAACATTTCTCGTCGCTTCTCCGCTCCTATTAGTCGTAGCGCGTTATATGTTATATCTATACTAATATTATAAAGCGGAAGAGTTTGTTTGTTTGTTTGTTTGTTTGTTTGCTTTGTTTGTTTGTTTGTTTAAACGCGTGTTAAGTACGGGACCCTAATGGACAACGCTGACCTAGCAGTCACTACAGTTTACACAATAGAATGCAAGCGAAGACGGAAACGCCGACGCAGCGATCCTTACACGTGGAGACATCGCGAATGACGTCAATTGCAACGCAACGCGCTGACACTGCAACCCTATTGTTCTAAATTGTAATAATTAAAATGGCATTCCATATTCATACTTCGAATCGGTTTCACTTAAATTCAATAATTGTAATTAGTTATAATTTCTTTATAATTAAATTAGTTTATAAAAGACTGGTTTTTTTTCAAACTTCTGGCTGCAGTAATCGTAATTGGCGCAGTCGGTAGGATTCTCGCGGGCCGGTTCGCGAGCCTTAGGAACATATCACGAATCGATATTCGCGTTCGCGAGTCACCCGGGTGGCTATCAAGCCCCGTCACGAGAGTCTAGAATCTACGTGAAGCTGCGGAGCCTGAAGGAGATTCCAGACATCGAATCACGAGAAAGAACCAGAGATGCAATATATGTAAGTACACTTGAATCATTCTCGTGTTGCTTCCTTTTGTATCCTAAGCAATCTTATGTCCAAGTTATTTCATCACGAAAAACCTCCCCCGGACTCTGCATCGAGACAGTCGCGCCGGTACACAGTAGATAGTAATAGAGACTTAAATAGTGAAATAGATTTTGATTTAGATAGTTTATTTGGAGATAAAATGTCGCACCAACCCGACACAATTTTCAAGGCCTTACGACTGGTGCCAGAGTTTGACGGCAACCCCAATATATTAACCAGATTTGTTCACATTTGTGATCAGCTTGTTACCCAATACGCTAGCTCCGAACCAGGTAGCGAATTAGCGAACCTCTGTCTTTTAAATGGTATTTTAAATAAGATCACGGGACCCGCTGCGTGTACCATTAACTCGAACGGGATTCCGGATACATGGATAGGAATTAGAGCGGCTCTCGTCAACAACTTTTCTGATCAGCGTGACGAAACGGCCTTGTATAACGATCTCTCATTAGCTGCACAGGGCAACACAACTCCACAAGAGTTCTATGACCATTGCCAAACCTTGTTTAGTACGATAATGACTTACGTGACTTTACACGAAACATTACAGACAACTGTAGCTGCTAAACGAGCGCTTTATAAAAAAGTTACAATGCAGGCATTTGTACGTGGCCTAAAGGAGCCCCTAGGATCGCGAATTAGATGCATGCGTCCAGAGACAATCGAAAAAGCTCTCGAGTACGTGCAAGAAGAGTTAAATATAATGTACTTGCAACAACGCAATGACAATCCAAAAATTCAGAATAGTCACAAGGCTTCTATGTCTCACCATATACCGTTAAATACTATGAATGTACCACGACCAGTCCCCAACTGGCCAACCTCGTTAGGGCAACGTAACTTTCAACCACACCCTCAAGCTTTTTAATTTAATAATGGTGTACCACACAGTGTAAACCCAAATCGTTTCCCCTCTCGTACACAGCAAATGTTTCGTGCACCGCCGCCGAATTACCGCCCCCAAAGCAATGTTTTTCGTTTTCAGCCTAGAAATCAACAACCTACACAAAATTTCCATAATTTTGGCCCAAAACCAATGAGCGGAGTTCAACATTTTACCCCTAAACCGTTACCACCCACGACCTCAGGACATGACTGGCGTAGACACGGTAACCCTCCGCCGAACAATTATTTTAAATCACGAGAAGTAAACCTCAACGAGTTCGCTTCAAATGACGACCACTACTACTCGACCGACTATTACTGCGAACCATATGAAAATTACACAGACAATGACTATTATAACTCGTACGATGATGTCTATGACTATGACCATAACGTGACATATCCCGACGCAGCATACAACAACCAACTAATGACCCAAATGACTAATGAACCACAACCAGGTACTAGCCACGCAAGTCAGAGCCAGGATTTTCAGTTAGAGGAGATATCAAAAGAGCAAAGATAGACATTAACCTACAGACTCAAAGACAACTACCATACATCGAAATTTATAACCCCCCATTAAAGTTTTTGTTAGATACAGGAGCTAACCAATCTTTTATAAACCCCGAAGCTGTAAGAAAATTTTATGCCAATTATCCTCTTAACTACGACCCCTTCGAAATTACAAACATACACGGCGTTAGTAGAAATGATTATTCTATAACCCTACCTTGTTTTAACGAATTCAACGAAAAAGAAAAAATCAAATTATTTGTATACCAATTTCATGACCATTTCGATGGACTAATAGGCTTAGATTTACTTTCCACATGGGAAGCTAAAATAGATTTAAAAGATTTTAAGTTAATAACGCGAACTGCGGTAAATGAAATCAAACTGTACAACTCTCGTAATGTAAATTTATACGAAGATATAATCCCAAGTAAAATGTCTAAGATAATTAAAGTACCCATTAACGCCCCGGATGGCGATGTTATGTTAAATGAGCAAATCCTTTGTAATTGCATTATACATGGATGCGTTACCACTGTTACTAACGGTCGCGGATATGTAGAAGTAGAAAACCCTTCACAGAACGATATTATCTTCTCGCTAGACCAACCTGCCTGCGCAGAAATTTTTTACGTTAAATGTTCGCAAATAGAGAAGTCAAACCGAGTAAACGACGTGCTGTCACGGGTACGCACCGATCACCTTAATGAAGAGGAAAAAGCTAATCTGTTAGCACTTTGCTCTCGTTACTCGGACGTATTCTATATAGATGGAGAACCATTAACCTTTAGCGACAAAGTCAAACACCGAATCCGAACGACAGATGAAGTACCCGTCTACACTAAAAGTTATCGGTACCCCTTTATTCATAGACAGGAAGTAAGAGACCAAATCTCAAAAATGTTAGAGCAGGGTATCATAAGACCATCTGATTCCGCATGGAGTTCACCAATTTGGGTAGTGCCTAAAAAGAAAGATGCTTCTGGTAAGCAAAAGTGGCGTATTGTAGTTGACTTCCGTAAGCTGAATGAAAAGACAATAGATGACCGATATCCTATTCCGAATATTAATGACGTATTCGACAAACTAGGCAAGTGTCAATACTTTACAACCTTAGATTTGGCAAGTGGGTTTTATCAAATTGAAATGGACCCACGAGACATTTCCAAAACCGCATTCAATGTAGAACACGGGCACTTTGAATTTCTTCGAATGCCAATGGGTTTGAAGAGCTCCCCGTCCACGTTTCAAAGAGTGATGGATAATGTGTTGCGAGGCCTTCAAAATAACATATGCCTGGTCTATCTAGATGACATTATTGTCTACTCCACATTACTCCAGGAGCACATGGAAAACCTGGAAAAAGTATTCCAGAGACTTCAAGAATCCAACTTCAAAATACAGATGGATAAATCCGAATTTCTAAAACTCGAGACCGCATATCTCGGTCACATTATTAGTAGAGACGGCATTAAGCCAAATCCCGATAAAATTTCCGCTATCGAGAAATATCCCATACCTAAAACCCCTAAGGAAATAAAGCAATTTCTTGGCCTTCTCGGTTATTATCGAAAATTCATTCCGGACTTCGCCCGTATCACCAAACCTCTTACCCTCTGCCTAAAGAAAGGTAGTAAAGTAGTTCACAGCCCCGAGTATATCAACGCTTTCGAAAAATGCAAAAACCTTTTAACAAATGATCCAATTCTACAATACCCGGATTTCAATAAAGAATTTAATCTCACAACCGATGCTTCCAACGTCGCTATTGGAGCAATATTATCTCAGGGACCCATAGGTTCCGATAGGCCTGTTTGTTACGCATCTCGCACACTCAACGAAAGCGAGCTAAATTACAGTACCATAGAGAAAGAGTTACTTGCCATAGTCTGGGCCACAAAGTATTTCCGACCATACCTATTCGGACGAAAATTTAAAATATTGACTGACCATAAACCCTTACAGTGGATGATGAATTTAAAAGAGCCTAACTCACGATTGACTAGATGGAGATTAAGACTTAGCGAATACGACTTTACAGTTATCTACAAAAAAGGAAAGTTTAACACAAACGCAGACGCACTCTCCCGTATAGACATTCACAATAACGAGACCGATGAAATTAACTCACTAATCGGAAGTATTCGAGAACTAGGTTCAATGATTAATAACCCACCAGAAACAATAGCACCTCAACAAACAAATTCTTCGACCGACACTGTTCACACGAGCAACGAACATCCAATACTAGAAGTCCCCATCACTGATGACCCTCTTAATAAATTTCACAGACAAATACACTTTACCATAGTTGACGACATTAAACGAAGACCGACAGTGACTAAACCATTTGAAAGTCATACCAGAACTGCCATACAACTTTCGAAATCAAATTTAGAAGATGATGTTGTAAACGCTATTAAAGAATATGTGAACCCAAAAGTTAAAACAGCTATATTAATTGACCCACCTTTAGGCATGTATTCCATTGTCCCTATATTTCAAGATAAATTCAAAAGCTCTTCTCTTAATTTAGTATTAGCTAAGACAGAACTCGAGAACGTTAAAGAGTACCTTAGACAACAGGACATCATTAGACATTACCACGATGGCAAGACAAACCATCGCGGTATAACCGAATGCTATCTAGCCTTGTCACGAAAATTCTATTGGCCAAAAATGAAGGAACAAATTACCAAATTTATCAACGAATGTACTATTTGTGGTCAAGCCAAATACGACAGAAACCCTATTAGACCTCAATTCAATCTAGTTCCCCCAGCTACTAAACCACTCGAGATTGTTCACATGGACCTTTTTACAGTCCAAAGTGAAAAGTATGTGACTTTCATTGACGTATTCACAAAATATGGTCAAGCATACAATTTAAGGGACGGAACTGCTATAAGCATCTTGCAAGCACTACTACAGTTTTGCACACATCATGGTTTACCTTTGACTATCACGACAGACAATGGAACAGAATTTACTAACCAGCTTTTCTCAGAATTCACTCGCCTTCATAAGATAAACCACCACAAGATACTACCCCATAGCCCGAACGATAACGGTAACATCGAACGGTTCCATTCGACATTACTGGAACATATTAGAATTCTCAAACTACAACACAAAGATGAACCGGTAGTTAATCTCATGCCTTACGCCCTAATAGCATACAACAGTTCCATACACAGTTTCACGAAATGCAGACCTTTTGACTTACTAAACGGTCACTTTGACCCGAGAGACCCAGTCAATGTAGACCTCACAGAACACATATTACAACAGTATGCGCAGAATCATAAAGAACAAATGAAACAAGTTTACGAGATAATAAACGAATCGTCACTTAATAACCGTGCAACATTGATCGAAAATAGGAATAAAACCCGCGAACCGGAAGTAGAGTATTTCCCCCAGCAACAAGTATTTATTAAAAATCCTCTCGCGAGTCGTCAGAAAACTGCACCCCGTTACACTCAAGATACCGTCCTAGCAGACTTACCAATACACATTTATACTTCCAAAAAACGAGGTCCCGTAGCTAAGTCGCGGTTGAAACGGGTACCTAAAGGAAACCAATTGTTACAGGATTCTGCTATTGCTGACAGTTCACGCGACGCAGTCTCAAGAGATAAGACTTGAAACCTTGGCGGACGGACCAGGACTATTACCTTATAAACTAGGACTGACTAGACTAATTACACACTACCACTCTTTTATACAATACGTACAATTAGACGACATGGAAGACAAGATAAATTCCGTACAGACTCAACTTAAGACTTTTAAAACTAGATTCAATAACGAAACTTACATTCTATACGAATATCAAATAGATTACCTTACTAATAAGCTTGGTAAGGTCCTCAGTCAAGTGAGATCATTAGAACCTGTCAGAGCTAAGAGAGGTTTGATAGACGGCCTCGGATCAGTAGTAAAAAGTGTTACTGGTAACCTAGACTATCTAGATGCCCTAAAATATGACGAAGCTATTAAAACCCTACAGAGTAATGAGAATAAAATCGTTTCAGAAGTTAATAGCCATGTTAGTCTGAGTAAAGAATGGATGTTAAAAAATAACGACATTCTAGAGCAGCTAACCACGAACCAAATAAAAATTAATCAAACTCTAGAGTCACTTTTACAAAAGGAAACTTATCGAGATTATAGTCTAATCAAGTCCGCACAGTTCGCTCAAATATTAGGAATTATAAGTAATAATGTAGAAGATTTAATGTTAGAAATAATTAAGTTAGAAAATATATTGGCTTTTATACGTGCGTCCAGCACTCATCATTCTATGATAGATATAGAAGTATTAAAATCAATGATAGATAAGTTGCGATCCATATACAGACCGGATCAAATCCCAAATTTAGAGTTAAGAGAATATTATGATTTAATTAAACCCGGTTCTTATTTTATTGAGAAAAGGATAGTTATAGTTTACAGTTTTCCGATAGTAACTGAAGAGTTATATGATCTATACAGACTGTCCATAGTGCCCAATGACAAACAACTTGCTCTTATCCCTACCTCTCCTTACATAGCAACAAACGAGAATTCATTCGTGTACATAGAGGCTGAATGCCCGAAGTTTAGTAACATGTACCTATCTCTGCGAGAAAAATATAGGTCAACAGATCCGATCAGAACCCGATTGCATTCAAGAACTCATCATTAAACAGAACTTAAGAGATAGCTGCCATTATACCAAGATTCTTCTCTTAAAAGAAGCGATGGAAAAACTGGATGATCGACACTACGTGATCTCGCTGCCTCAACCAACAAAAGTACAGTTAACCTGCAGTAGAAAAGAAGTCGACACACTACAAGGGAGTTATCTCATCACGATTCCTAAAGATTGTTATCTAAGAACTCCAGAGCTCACAATCATCAATGAAGAAAACGAGATAAAAGGACAACCCTTCAAGCTAGCAAAAATCCCCTACAATCAGATGAACGAAACATACGTTTCTACTCACGTCGGATCCAAATCAGTAAACCTAGAAGATCTTCACAGCATCCAGAGCAGAGTGCCACTTGAAAAACCTATCCAAATCGACAACGCCCAGCCGGTGGCTCTGTACCATACGACCATCCCATTCTACATTTTCATAATATGCATAGCTGCGCTGATTGGTCTAGTATTCAGCCGAAGACACAGATGCTGGAACCCTAAATCAGAAAACCATGAGAAGCAACAGACATCTGAGACACATATCTACGAAGATATGACTGAAGATGCCACAAGCCGAGAGAAAAACCAGAAGAAATCTCCAGCGATATTTTCCCTAAAATTGATAAAATAGTCGCTGTTCTGAGGATGGAGGTGTTAAGTACGGGACCCTAATGGACAACGCTGACCTAGCAGTCACTACAGTTTACACAATAGAATGCAAGCGAAGACGGAAACGCCGACGCAGCGATCCTTACACCTGGAGACATCGCGAATGACGTCAATTGCAACGCAACGCGCTGACACTGCAACCCTATTGTTCTAAATTGTAATAATTAAAATGGCATTCCATATTCATACTTCGAATCGGTTTCACTTAAATTCAATAATTGTAATTATTTATAATTTCTTTATAATTAAATTAGTTTATAAAAGACTTTGGTTTTTTTTCAAACTTCTGGCTGCAGTAATCGTAATTCGCGCTAATCTCAGGAACTACCGGTCCGATTTGAAAAATTATTTTTTTGTTGGATAGCCCATTTATCGAGGAAGGCTATAGGCTATATAACATCGCGCTACGACTAATAGGAGCGGAGTAGCAACGTGAAATGTTGCAAAAACAGGGAAAATTTACGCATACGAAGTTGCGCGGGACAGCTAGTATGTTATATAGCCTATAGCCTTCTTCGATAAAGCGCGATGTTATATAGCCTATAGCCTTCCTCGATAAATGGGCTATCCAACAAAAAAAGAATTTTTCAAATCGGACCAGTAGATCCTGAGATTAGCGCGTTTAAACAAACAAACAAACAAACTCTTCCGCTTTATAATATTAGTATAGATATGTGTATTTAGAAATGTATAAGTATGGTTATCAGTTGTCTGTACGCCATAGTACAAGGTCTGCTTAGTTTGGGATCAGATAGCGTTGTGTGAGTTGTCCCAAAATATTATTATTATTACTCACAACATAGACTACCTACCACCAACACAGAGAAAGTAATCAATACGTTTTAACCACTAATTAATCAAACTCACAGTCAAAGACTTCTATTTCCTACTAATATCAAACGAGTATTAATCGCGTGAATAATTTAAGGTAAAATACAATAAACAAGGTATTTTACCTTAAATTATTCACGCGATTAAGACCCGTAATATATATATTTTCATAATATCAAACGAGTTTCACGCTTATAGGTTCTATCAAAGTATGCATATGATATATTTGCATGAAACCTCGGCAATATACATCACAGTACCTAGCGTGCGGCGGCCTTTCCTTCAAGCTAAATTTATACATTAGGTACTAGCTGTGCCCCGCGGTTTATTAGCCTATGTGTTAATCCAGGGTGTCAGCTAACTCCATACCGAATTTGAATAAAATCGCTCCAGCCGTATAGACGTGAAGAAGTAACAAACATACACACTCACATACTCACAAACTTTCACCTTTATAATATTAGTGTGATTAAAGGTAGGTATAAAGAAAAATCCTATGACGATTTTTTTCTGACTGAACAATGTTTCTTTGTATTATTGGATCGTATTTTTTTAGGGGGGCATTACACTGAGAGAATTATTTATTTAGCGCTACGTACACAGCGACACGATCGCCGCCCTCACTCTTCCGCACACAACCATTACTTCACAGTGCGCAGGAGCACAGGTCAAAATAAAGTAGAATATTCGTTCCTACATATGTTAGACTAGCTGTGCCCCCCAGTGTTACCCGCGGTGTATAAGCCTATGTGTTAATCCAGGGTGTCAGCTAACTCCATACCAAATTTTATTAAAATCGCTCTAGTCGTTTAGACGTGAAGAAGTAACAAACATACACACTCACATTCTCACAAACTTTCGCCTTTATAATAATAAGTGTGATTACGAACGCCATGACTATGACAATACGAAATGCTCGTTTTTGCATTTTTCCGCAACTTCAAGATTTATTTGCAGGATCATATTTTATTGTTTTTAAACTTTCGCGATTTTAATACATATTAGATACATTGCGAGACTTAATCGCGTGTTGTCGACCCGTGACCATGATCGGTGCAATTCGATCGAAACGTCGGGTAAATAAAAGGTTCGTACCTTTAAATAATTCACGCGATTAAGTCCCGAAATATATCTAATCGGATCATATTTTGACATATTCTTAACATTCTTTATATCATCTACTTGAAAAACTCTTTGATTAGTGACACATTTTTTAGGTTTTCCATATAAATTTTTTGAGAGAGCCGAACTCTGTTTCGCGTAATCTACCCATAAGATATATTTTAACAAGTTTGTCTTCTCCCACCTCCGACTCTAAATTCCGACAAACCAAATTTTAAACGCCCACTCCGACTCCGGTTCCAATAAAACTACCTCCGTAACATCCCTAGTGGGCAGCACCTTGCCTGCAACACTTACTTTCCTTTATAAAATAAAAAAGTTGCTGTAAGTAGGTTCTTATCACAAGCAAAAGTCGTCAGCGTCAGAATGGCTGGTCGCCGATGGCAAGTGGCTCCAAAAGTATATTTAAGAATTGCTACACAATTGCTTATATTTGCTTAATTTCTTCAGTAATTGCTACATATGATACTTTCAGAGATTTTCTTTTTTTGACCAGCCATTCTGACGTCAAAATGGGTGGTAGTCTCCGCGTTCAACATGAACGACGCAAAATTTTTAAAAGTTTGTTGTATCAATAAATGCTTATAATTTCTACTTTCACAAATTAAAGCTTAAGTTTCGTACATACGATAGGTGAAAAAATATACCTTTTATTAAATTTAATAAAATAGTGAACGCCTGCAAGGTTTGAATAGCATGTTGTAAAAACCATCTATTGCCTTACCAAATTATTAGGCACTTAGTACAAATTATAATAATAGGTATATTTTTTTACCAATTGTATGTACGAGTCTCAAACTTTAATTCGTGAAAGTAGCAATTAGTAAGCAATTATTAATACAATAAATTTTTAGAAATTCTGCGTCCTTCATGTTAAACACGAAGGCTACCAGCCATCCTGATGTCAGAATGGCTGGTCAAAAAAATATTTAAATTTCTCTGTAAGTATCATATGTTGCAATTACTGAAGAAACGAAGCAAATAATATAAGCAATTGGGTAGCAATTATTGACTAGACTTTTGGAGCCACTTGCCATAGGTGACCAGCCATTCTGACGCTGACCAAAAGTTGTTATTGATTTTTATAGGTACCAGTAGGTATATTCTAGCCAGTTGCTACTATCTAGGTCTTTATTTATTATCTAGTATTAAATTTAATTTAATATGGTTGTATTAAGTAATTTAATTTAATAACGAACTTTTTTAATTAAAAATGTTTTTAAGTTAGTTATTATTTTTACTAAAAATAATATCTAACTTAAAACATGGTATTTATTTTTAAATACAGCTGCGTACACAGTGATCGATGATCGATCGACAGTAGGAGGCTCATTTTTGTTTTTGTTATTTCTGACATTCTTCAGCCATGGAGGTGCCGAGGTGGGGATATGGGTGTTGAACCGGACTAAAAGCTGTAGGTAGACTACATATCAACCCATAAGATGGCCCACTGCTGGGCACGGGTCTCCCCAGTAGAACCTACTGGTATGTAGATCCTGGGGGTAATTGCCATAATCGCCACGCTTGGCGAGCGGGTTGGCGATCGCAGTAAGGCTTTAAGTTCGCAGAGGACGCTGCTGCCCGTCCTCCGGGGTGAAATCCCTTAGTCGCCTTGACGACACCCACGGGAAGAGATGGGGTGGTACTATTCTTAAGCCGGCACCACACGGCACGGCCGGCACCACACGGCACAGTAGGTACAGTTCGCGCCACTTAAGTTTGCGTGTCTGATGTTCGCGCGTAAGCTGTGCACAACTCAAATTAGGTATCGGAGGGGATGAAGGAGACGGGCGGGGAACGACATCCCTGCGCGGAACTACATTCGAATACAACTTCACAAACGCAAAATTAGGTGGCGCGAACTTGTATCAATGTTCTGTGCTAATAATAAGTAGTCACTATTAGTTTGCCATTCTATTTTATTTTTGTTTTACAAAATTATAAACATATTAAACAATATGTGTACGAACGAGGTCAGTTTGCATCAAAATTCATTGCTGTCATCAGATGTAGGTAGGTACCTACTCAATACGTGTAATTGCAGTTCGATAATGTTTATTTGGAGATGTCATTAGACAACTCTTTTCTCACAGATAAAGTAATATTGTGTATAACAAGAGGGATATTCATAAAGCCCGTCTATAGTAGCGGAACAACATTTGAAATTGTCGGGAGCTCCCGGGCCCTTTGACGAAGACACATAATATATTTGGTCCCAACGTTCACCTGAAACAATACGTTAGTTTGATAATTATTGTTATGCTCTGGCCAGTTCCAACAAAATGGCGCTAATGGCTTTATCTGTCAACTTGACGTCTGACGTCGGCCGGGAAGGATACGAACGATATATCTTTAGAATTATGTATTAAAGCTATTTAAATATATATATAAAATTGTTCGTTGATAAATAGGCTATCAGAAAAAGTATCAAGAGGCTTATATACTTTAATTCAATGAAAACAACTTCTCATTTAAAAATGAAGTGGTAGTATATCTACAGAGCCAGCAACACTAATTCAATCTGACTCTTGACTGCCTCTGTGGCGCGGTGGGAGTGGCCCGACTGCTACGCAAGAGGTCGTTGGTTCGATTCTCACACAGGACACCACTTTGTGTGATCCACAAATTGTTGTTCCGAGTCAGAGTGTACTTTGTGTCCGTGACCTGTATGTTTGTTAAGCCCCCCGCGACACAGGGCTAGTACCCTACTGCGGGCGAAGTATTTAAAAAAAAAAACAATCGTCTATGGATGGGACTTTTCATGGTTATTCAAAAATGTATTAAAATAGCTCCTAGTAAGTATTTTTTTGTAATTTAATACTAATTGAATAAGCATTATATACTAATTTTATACACAAAAAAAATCGACTCAAGCGGGACTTGAACCCGCGATTTTTGGGGTACCGGCCCTAAACCGTTCCCAACTCCAGCACCGAGAAATGTCTGCCTAGGTCGAAATTGTCACGTTTATACTCCAACTAACTAACTAGCTGTGTGTTACCCGCTGTTTATTAGCCTATGTGTAAATCCAGGGTGTTAGGTAACTCCATACCAAATTTTATTAAAATCGCTCCAGCCGTTTAGACGTGAAAAAGTAACAAACATACACACTCACATACTCACAATCTTTCGCCTTTATAATATTAGTGTGATTAGTGTGATACTGTGACTAGCTAACTGGTATGTAACTGGCGTGCAACCGCCATGCACTCCACTGTTCTGTTTCACTAGAATTTGCATCTTCGACCTTATAAAATAACATCGGCCAGATGCAACTCGGATTCGTAAATAAGGACTTTATTTTTTTTCTAGGATTTCATTTTTTAACCTCCAATGCGGTAGTTATACTAACTTACCATGTACAGTTCTCCAGTCACCATATCCGCTTTGATCCTTGAGTCCAGTCCAAGTAATGTGATAATACGATAATGCATATAAAGGTGTCAATATGTTACGAACGACTTCAACTTCCTGTTGGCTATTTATGACTACTAAGTCCCCGCCCTCTGATACACAGGTCCTGTGCGCATCTTCCCAGGTTTTGGGATCGTTGTGATGTTTGTAACATGCTCCTGTCGTTGAATAGTATGTGTATCCTGTATATGATAATAGGTGATTATTGTAATCAGGTATGTAGAACACGAAAGGCAAATGACAAGAAACGAGCTCACAACATCTTGGAAGTCCAAAGAAGTACCTACCTACTTTTAAAATACAAAAATATTTGAAAAGTATGACTGCCTCTGTCTGCCTGAGTGTGTCGGACCGACTGCTACGCAAGAGGTCGTGGGTCCGATTCCCATTCGGAACACCACTTTGTGTGATCTTCAAATTGTTGTTCCGAGTCTGGGTATGCTTTGTGTCCGTGACTTGTATGTTTGTAAAGTCCCCGGCGATACAGGCCTTGTAGGTTTTTTAAAAAGACGACTCCCGTAGTAGGGACTACGGGAGTCGACTTTTAAAAAAAAACCATTTCTCTATAAATATCTGTCTACCCGTGACCACGGCCGTTGCAATACGGTCGAAACGTCGGGCAATAAACAAAGGTATTTAGCCTTAAAATAAAATATTTACACGATTATAGATAAAGCCGCGTGTGTGTTATTTAATGGGCCTATTATTCTGACAGGGGTTGGTGAGTGTGCACCCTGCCCTGCTGCCGCGCTCATGCGCAGAGCCGGGTTATTACCGTTTCGACAGATTTTTGGTTCGCGGATTTTCGTTTTGTCAGATTTTAGTTTCTTCAGTAAAAGTACAATCACAAAAAGTGAGGTTTATAGCTTGACCACAACCGCTGTGCCGCTCCTTAGGTATGCGAGCGGCGTATAAATAATAAGTATGTACCTATACAGAGCCAAAAATATTGTACTTCGGTATCTTCAGATCTATCCGACACGACGACAGACTCTTGTGTGTCCGTGATCTTTCCTGCCCGCACCCCGCCTCCCCGCGCATACCTAAGGAGCGGCACAGCGGTTGTGGTCAAGCTATAGTTAAAGTGAGCTTTTTTATTGAAATGTCAACATATCCCTGAACGTCTATTTCCCGGAATGTCTACTTCCAAAATTATTGAATGATGTACCTACCTACCTACGTTAAGTTATGTTTATATAAAATTAGAGGTAAGTACATACTTAGGTAGTTACTAGCATTTATATTTTTTATAGCGCAAAAAAAATAAAATAGACTCATTTAAAGAACCAACAGCCATTTCGGCTTTTAAATTATTGTAATATTTTCATTCATTTGATACAAAAATTACTATTTCAAGAGTAGATCATTAGAGATATGGTCATTTAAGGAGTAGATGTTCCAAAAACAGACATTCAGGGAAGTAGAGGTTCGGGGAAACCGACATTTAAGGAAGTATACATTCAGGGAAATAGTGTTTTCGGGAATGGACGTTTCGGTAATAAGACGTAACAGTATGGAGTTGTTATACCGCCTAGAGATATGTCCAAAGAATTATAATATACGTGATTGTACCACGGCCGGTAAACGCTGCGTGATTCTGAGCTCCTGAAGAGTGTACACGTTAGTGTGGAAATCAGTCCACGTTATCCTGAGCACATCTCTAGAGCGTCTATAATGACTTCATATAATTAAATGAAAATTTATTGCTAGAATGCTTATAAATGCTCGATAGTGTTTTTCGTCATTTTGCCATTGCCAATCTATACTAATATTATAAAGCTAAAGAGTTTGTTTGTTTGTTTGTTTGAACGCGGTAATCTCAGGAACTGAATTGAAAAATGAAAATTCTTTTACTGTTGAATAGCCCATTTATCGAGGAAGGCTATATGTATAACATCACGCTCCGACCAATAGGAGCGCAGCAGCAATGAGAAATGTTGCAAAAACTGAGAAAATTTACGCAGACGAAGTTGCCCGGGACACTATAACGGGGATATTTATTAATAAACTTATGTCGTTTATTTTGTATGTAACTGTAGGTACGTTTGAAATAACAAGGTGATACGCTGTTAAAACTACAATTTTGAGAAATGAAAATTCCATGAAACAAAAATATGACCATACAAAAATCTTCCAAAACAGTAAGAACCCGTAGAGCGGTAGAGCCGTGTCCAGCAAGACATATGTTTGTATCGAGTTCTTGAGCGTACTTAGGGAGAATATATAATTTAAAATTATTGTTACCTTCGGAAAAAATAATTTTAAATTCTTCGTCTCTGAAAAATTCTTAGCTCAATTTCTTCAAAAATAAGATCTAATGATTTTAAAACTTACCTATTTAGTTATACTCTATGTTAATGTTCAAAAAAAAGCAAAACAGATTATTGACTACTGACCCGGTGACCCACATATACTGCGTTCTGTTGTCGTCGTTGTTGTTGTTGAAGTGGCTGCCACAGTTGTTGATGTTGTAGCTTCAGTTGTTGGCGCAGTTGACTCCACAGTTGGTGGAGTTAACCCCATTGATGAATCAGTCGGTTCCGTTTTTGAGGACTTCTTTCCTTTCGTGTAACAAATGTACGGCAGACGAGCGTGACACGGCACCACGCGAATGCCATCTCGGTCAATACTGAGGCAATCGCCGTGCAAGGGCTCCAAATGTTCAATTACGTTTATAACTTCGTCGGGCATGTCATCCACAAGAATACCTGAAAAAATACTATGTACATTTCAAACAGAAATAACTGCAATCTAATATTTTGGTCTGAGATAGGTAACTACTCTTTATAACAGGAGTCGGTAAAAATCTACTAGCTTTTGGACGGCGCCGTCATCACAAAAGAGTTGACAATGCCTGATGATTAGGTGTGTATATATATACATGTCAAAACGCCAGGGCGCGGCTGCGGTTAGCGGCTTAATATTCGAATTAACAATATGGTAATCGATCATATGAACACGGATACCAAGCAAGGTCAAGTCCGTTAACTGTTCTAATCATTTCGATTACACAAATGCCACTGCATCACCGACACTATAGCCACACTAACACTTTGCACACACGACTATAAAAAATAGCGACAAGCTTATCAGCAGACGTGTTATCGATTAAGACTGACAGATGACACCAACTGCCCCACTATTTCACATGCTCTTTGTGCCCCACTACCGGCACTTCTGAAGCATGTTCTAGACGGTTGGAAACAAGGCTCCCCGCCAAGGTGACCTTGCTGGTTTCCAACAGTGTAGTCAGCTATTGTACACCAAATTACTTGGTACCTACATGGTTTGCAATAGCCGTCTACAGTGTTGGAAACCAGCAAGGTCACCTTGGTTTGTACGCTTGTTTCCAACCGTCTAGAAGACGCTTTATGTAAACGTCAAACTAAAGTCATGCGAAATTGCGGCGGCAATGTTTAAAAGAGTGAATACTTGCTATTTAATTAAAACAGATGTTGGATCAACGGAAATGAATTAGCGGTTTAGTAATTCTCCGACGTACCTACATATTATAATCAACATATCTAAATGCAACAGGTAACACTAAAATGATACCTAATCATTAGGTATCATTTAGGGCAATAAATTAGGTCCTAATGTGCCTAAGAAAGGATTTTACATGTTCTTCGGTACAAAATAGGGACAATACAGAATATCTTTTGGATTGTATCGATATCCAGGCACTTTATCTCGGCCTGTATCCAAGCAAAATACAATTATGTAGGTATCTAACTACTTCAAAATAAATACTACTAGGTACTTCACTCTTCTCGCTCTCTCTTATTTACTTACGCACCTACCTATTTCGGTACTAACCTTCTTCAGACACGAACTCTTTATAATTTTCAGAATTATGCCTAGCTTTAACGCCGATGTGATAGGCAGAGCTATGATTGTTGACTCCGATGACAGAGCTCATGTAATTAAACAGTTCCACGTCAATGGGTGAAGCC
The DNA here is from genome assembly GCA_945859575.2 of Herminia tarsipennalis. Lineage (NCBI taxonomy): Eukaryota > Metazoa > Arthropoda > Insecta > Lepidoptera > Erebidae > Herminia > Herminia tarsipennalis. The sequence continues at coordinate 25,694,361 of OX243841.2, read as the reverse complement.
AAAACAGCATCTTGAAAAGAAATAGTTGAAAATAATACCATTTTACTAGTATTATCTGTGCATAGTATTATATTAACTGTGAAACATATAGCGGCGGTAGCCTAATGGCTAAGGCATCGGTCTCACAATCGTGAGGTCGTGGGTTCGAATCCTGGCCATTATACTACCGACGTGAACACATTGTAAGCCATCTTTAATAAAAAAAAAAAAGAACCATAGCCAGACCTTCGCTGTTCTACAAAAGTTTCACTACGGCTCCATACATTGGCCCCAACGTCGCTCGGTACCAACGCCACCCTTCCAACGTGTGGATCTAGATTATCGCCAATACTATTTTCCAGCCAACCTTGGAGCCAGTGTAAGGCTTCCTTCGGAGATGTCCATATGTTATCTAACATTACATTGTAAGCTTGACTTGTGTGGGTTTTAATTTGTAATTGTGTGATTTAATCGTATTATTTTATATTGTATATTCGGGCGTTAGGTTAATTAATTACGTTAGGTGATTTAAACGATTCGTCGTACCCTCCTCCCCGTTAACCTGGTAAGATGTCGTGTCTACTAATCTCACGTAAGTTGTTCAAAATGCGCATTTTCAGTTATCATTTATTGTGAAAATAAATACCTTCATTTTCACACATGTGCTTCGCCTCTTCCCAAGTTGCAATGACCTTCTTCTGTGCTACGGATCGTTGCAACTCGGGACGGTACTGGTAGCCGCTTTTCACGACCCCTGGAACGCGACATTAGATCATATATCAGCTCATAGTTGAATGAGAATGCGTATACCAATGTTACGGAATAAGTGATTAAACGAAAATTATGAATCCATCATTATTAATAGATACCTCATGATTTGGTAAATGTTTTATTAATTATAACATTGAAATTCATCACATGTACCAGACATAAACCAGGGTCAAAAAGTACAGAACCGAGTTAGTCCACCCCGACTTGTCTTGGTTTGGTTTTTACTTGTTTGTACCCCGGTGTTTTTTAAAACCGGAGGGAAGGAGAGCCGCCTCCACCAGCTGTAACAAAGCGCCGGCATTGTGACCATGTTAATGAAGAGGCTACACTTCCCGCAACGAAGGAGGATATGAAATTCTAAGATCTGGGCGATAAGACAGTTTAATCGTCAACTCCATTGCTAATAATCATCAACCATTATTCTCAATCATCATCATCATCATCATCGTTAAATATAACTAATTTATTACATCTATCGGTAAGGTTACATTATTAATAAGCACTGGTAAAACTTTTTCCACGATCCAGTAATTATTAATGATAGACAATTAATAATAATTTTCTATTAATCCCACTTACACCCAATTAAATATATGTTACAGTAAGTGGAATTCATAGAAAATTATCGTTGTATATTAAATTAAATTTTATTAACATCATATCTATACAGGGTGGAATTTTGTAATGCCACCTGGAGGGGAAGTACTCTTAATACTTTAGATAGAAAATTTTACTCAAAGGAAACATTTCTTTATTTTTGAAAAGAAAAAAAACGGCATTAAAGATTTTTAAAAATTCGCTTGCCGCACACGGTAATCAAACCGACTAAAATCTGTAAAAGTACCGTGTACTTTTATTGCATTGATTGTTAGGGTCAATAAGGATGAAATCTCTTTAACAAACTTCATAAATTGAATTACATGAAAACAATTAAATTTTAAATTAATTTAATTATGTACAAAAATTTAAACTAACTAATTAATTGCTCGAAATGGGCTCCATTTTCTTGGATACACAAATTTATTCTTCTAACGAATTCATTTCTAGTTACCTTCAATAACGTATTGTGGTGAATGTTATAAATCGTATTCTGAACTTCAACTCTCAACTCGTTTACATTCTCATAAGATTTAGTGTAAATTTGATTTTTTACATATCCCCACAAAAAAAAATCTAAAGGGGTGAGATCTGGTGATCTCGCAGGCCATCTGATTGTGCCGTTTGTACCAATCCAGGTATTAAAATGGTTATTAATGTAGGCAGTAGTGATTCTGCTGTTATGGGCTGGAGCACCATCTTGCTGTAGAATTATTTGGTTTCGCTCTTCCTCGGGGAAACCATTTAACTCGTTTCTTAATAAATCGAGTATTTCTAAATACTTAACAGTGTTTAAGTGACCTTCGTATACATGGACTAACACAACCATATTTCTCATAATTCCGCACCAAACGTTGAAAGAAAATCTTACTTGACTGTTAGTTTCATGAACACGAAGAGGATTCACTCTAGACCAATAGTGATTATTGCGGCGATTGTACATGCCGTTATTGCTGAAGTTGGTTTCGTCAGACCATACAATGTTACTCAAAAAATTAGGGTTACGGTCAATTTCTCTCAGCATGTTTTGACAAAATTGTAGTCGTCTCTCACAATCCCCAGGATGCAATTTTTGTACCAACCGACCATCACGATAACATCTAAACTTATACTTTTTCAGCACTTTAAGTATGCGAGTGTGGGTTGTTCCAATTACTTCGGCAGCATCTCTGCTTGAAGCCTTCGGAAATGCTTCGAAGTATGTTAAAATATTTAATTCAAAATCAAAGTTGTTTTGTTGAAGAGGGTGCCGTCGCTTTTTGAAACTTCCAGTGTTCTTTAAATTTTCTATCATTCTTTTCAGTACAAATCGAGTTGGTGTCTGACGGTCTCGATATCTCTCTCCATACCACCGCAGAGCACGATTCACATCTTTATTATTTAAAAAATAAGCTTCCATTAAATCAAATTGCTCTTGATAAGCCATTTTTACCGTGAAACAATTATGAAATGATTTGTAAAAACAATCAAATGTGAATAACAGTTGAAAATCTATTTTCAAATGTAACATTCCATATTTAAACTACGTCATACACGCAGTTATGTCGCATCTAAGAAAGGAGTCTGCATTACAAACACGTGCAAATTGCAATCGTCTTATCTAAATAGTAATTCGTCATTTCGATGGATAAATGACGTCAATGATAATAATTAATGAATAACATAAGTACACAGATAGATCTTTGAGTAAAAGTGCTTTAACTTGACCCATTGAATTAATAATTTAAGATTTCATTGTTTTCCATTCATTTAACTTCTGAAAATGGAGCTCATTTCGAGCAATTAATTAGTTAGTTTAAATTTTTGTACATAATTAAATTAATTTAAAATTTAATTGTTTTCATGTAATTCAATTTATGAAGTTTGTTAAAGAGATTTCATCCTTATTGACCCTAACAATCAATGCAATAAAAGTACACGGTGCAACTTTTACAGATTTTAGTCGGTTCGATTACCGTGTGCGGCAAGCGAATTTTTAAAAATCTTTAATGCCGTTTTTTTTCTTTTCAAAAATAAAGGAATGTTTCCTTTGAGTAAAATTTTCTATCTAAAGTATTAAGAGTACTTCCCCTCCAGGTGGCATTACAAAATTCCACCCTGTATATCTATATACATATAATAAAATTGTAAATTTCACGTGTCTGTACATGGCCGAACATAATGAAAAAAAATATTGGGAAATGTTCGAAAAGAGTATTTAAACGCATTCCTACATTTTTAGAAATGTCTGTCTGTCTGTCTGTCTGTCTGTTTGTTTGAACACGCATCACGCAAAAACTACCAGACAGATTCGGTTGAAATTTTGTATCTGTATTGTAATAAGTCTGGATTAACATATAGGCTATAATTTATCACGCTATTTCCCATAGGAGCTAAGCAATAACGGATAATGTCTGTAGCTATTTATCGTCACAAAACAATAACTACTTGACGGATCTTCATGAAAATTTGTAGTTTTATTGTAAACTAGCTGTGCCCGCGACTTCGTTCGCGTGGAAGTTGGGTTTATATTAAGGTAGTTCATGTTACAATTTAACTTCTGTGTAAAACATATTGGAAACATGCTCCACAATGCTCTGTGGCATCTATGGATATTAGGGCCTAGCTCTAATCAGGGCCCGACCTATGGCAAGGCAAGCCAAGCAAATGCCCAGTGCAGCAAAATAAAGGGCGACAAAGTTTATGGCGCCAGACGGTTAGAAGACAAATTATAATAGTATTTTACCAAAATGATTTGCATCACATCAAATATTACTATTATCGGTTTCGGGTTAAATGAAGCCCGAAACCGCCCAAGTACTCGCGCGAAATAGGGCTAGTGTGAGATAAGTTTTTAAAAAAATATCCTGGTTTTAAAACATTGCATTCCCGCGGTACTGTGATGCGTGTTCAAACAAACAGACAACATTCAAACGTTTCTAAAAGATATAGTGAATTAGTATGTCTTTTAGAAACGTTTAGTTTAAATACTAAACTACTGTCGTAGCCGAGGATAGAACAAAGTGGCGTGCAATTAGAGAGGCTTATGTCCAGCACTGGACTGCGATAGGCTGATGATGATGATGATGAACCTGTCGTTAATTATGATCATCATAAATTCATATCCCTCTACGTAAGAATTTCAGATTTATTTTTTAAATCAATTTACCTGATTCTGTGTCATTTGTATTTAAACGCCATCTATTTTCAAAACTGGATAAGTTTATTTTAATACTTGATGACTTTAAATTAAATTATACTTAAACTATCATGCATATTAAACGTAGGTAAGCAAGGTATTTAACCTAAACGCGATTAAGACCCGTAATATATATATATTCATAATAGTTGTGCCCGCGACTTCGTTCGCGTGAAAGTCGGGTTTAAATTAAGGTAGTTTAGGTAACGAAATAACTTCTGTGTAAATATGTTGGAAACAGTCCTGTTGACTAAATACTTACTAAATAAAAATCGATCTGTTCTATTCTTTTAGATAGTTAGTTTGGTGTGCGGCTTAAGAAGTGGGTTTTCTGTTGTTTTTGTTTCATTCTTTCAACGTTATACCTACTTATTACCTAATAATTTTTAATAGAATTTGTACGAAAATGTTGTTACTTCTCATGTGATCGTAAACTTGTAAAGCCTAAGTACTTAACTGTGATAGTTTTCCTTATAATTTTAGTATTTATACTACTACCCTGAATTTTTTCACATACCCAACATCAACCATTTAGCTGGCAGGGGGACACTTGACTCTAACAAAAATGTTCACTATAAAGCCTAATATTATACACAAAGGAATCCTTAAATCTAAAAATAGTCTTCACAAAACCTAAACGCTTTTTAAAAGACCTATCTAATGATACTACACACGATGGGGTAGGTAGGTGAGAAAAAAATCATATCCCCACTTTACTTAAAAGAGAGGTACCCTTAAAAAAATAATGATTTTCAAGATTTTGTTCTTTCACTTTATCGGCGTTAGTAATTTATTCATGCAAAAGTTGCAACCTTCTAGCACTAACAGTCTCTGAGCTAAGCTGCGGACGGACAACTATAAGGGAACTATAAGGGTTCTGTTTTGTCATTTTGGCTAAAAATGGGGTGTATTTCATATAGTGTTACAACGCAATACTAATAATAAAACTGCTGTAACACTTTAGTAAGCAAACACAGAGCGTGTCATGTGTGTCATGCCCGCGAAAATGTCAGATATCCCTAAAGGTACGGTTGACAAACAACGACCCCCCTCCTCCCGTCACCCGAACTACTCACACTTGAACGATGTTGAGCCATACATTATCGTTGAATTGATGAACACGTAATCTCCAACCATAACCCCAAAACATGATCCTCGATGCACCTGTGTGATGCGTGGTCAAACAAACATTTCTAAAAATCATAGCAATGTGTTTCTTTTTAAAACTTCTTTTACTAAGTATAGAACATTATTGAATACAACGCCATCTACTTTCAAGAATGTTGCCGTTGTTTTGTTGTTCACAATTTGATTTCATAGATGGCGCTACATGTACTTTTTTTACGTGTGTAATGTCTTTTTTTTTAGACGAACACATCATTTCTGGAAAATGTCTTATACTTTTTAATTATAATGTAATATTGTTTTTCATTTCGACTACGATTAATTCATTACTCTCAGCAGTGCATGCAATACCTATAATTAATTGCATAATTTACTTGATTTTTAATATAAAAAGTAATAACCAAAGTAAATAAGTTACCTACGGTCGAAAAAATAACTAAAACATTCAGAAAAATATTAAAAAAGGATAAAGACAATTTAAATAAATACAAAAAGAACATAATATTCAGACATCAGATTCGAGCCTGGGACTTCGTCGTCAAAGTCCGCTAGCATAGCTTCGAGGCTATACTGTTCGCTACTTAATACGTCAAAATAACTGTTCTTATGAAACTTAAAAATGTTGTGTTTAGCTCCTTTTAGTTTTAGCGTGAAGTTATGCATTCCACGGGTTACAATTATAGATAATGTCTAATTGTGGAAATTTTTGTGATAAACCATTGTGGTGCGACAAAAAATACGTTGCTACTCGTTCCCCATAGACGTTCGCGTAATGATTCATAGTGTAAATAATGTCCTATAGTATTTACTATAAAACTGCAAATTTTCATAAAGATTCGTCAAGTAGTTACTGATTTATAACGAAAAATAGCTACAGACATTATCCCTTACTGCTTAGCTCCTATGGGAAAAAGCGTGATAATTTATAGCCTAAATGTTAATCTCCATCTATTAGATTGCACGTGCAAAATTTCAACCGAATCTGTACGGTAGTTTTTGCGTGATGCGTGTTCAAACAAACAGACAGACAGACAGACAGACAGACAGACAGACATTTCTAAAAATGCAGCAAAGTGTTTAAATACTCTTTTCGAACATTTCCTAATATTTTTTTTCACTAAGTTCGGCCATGTACAGACACGTGAAATTTACAGTTTTATTATATGTATAGATAGAAGATATAGAAGAAGATACTATAGGTGATTATTTACACTATGAATCATTACGCTATCGTCTATGGGGAGCGAGCAGCAACGTATGTTTGGTCGAACCATTATGGTTTTTCACAAATTTTTCCACAATAAGCCATTATTTACAATTGTAACCCATGGAAACAGTAACTTCACGCTAAAACTATAAGGAGCTGGATTGTGTTTACACAACATTTTAAATTTTCTTAAGATCAGCTATTTTAACCGCTTTTGTATCGGTTGAGGTGGTCAAGCGAGAAGCGAGATCGGAGGATCGAATCCCAAATGTGCGAGTCTCTTTTTGTGTTATTTAAAAATGGCTTTTTATTCTTTTTTTAAGTATATTTCCAAATGTATACTTACTATTTTCGACAAGCTTTTATTTTCGACTTTAACATGCTTACTTTGTTTAACAAATTTTCATATTAATCAATCACTTTCAACAGGCACCTTTATCATTGTTTTGCATGAATCGTGATTATGTTATGAATGTAGAATTGAAAAACAATATTACATTACAAATAAACAATAACTACTTGATATTTTCTAGAATTTATAAATGTTATATCAAAATAAAACACGTGGCGCCATCTGTGATTCGATTTTCTCTGAGTGCCAAAATTGCTTACCTACTTGAATGTTGATAAACTTTCGCGATTTGTACACATTATGAAAATATATACATTACGGGTCTTAATCACGAATAATTTAAGGTTAAATACCTTGCTTACCTACGTTTAACATGCATGAAAATTTTAGTTTAAATTAATATAAAATCATCAAGTATTAAAAGCAACTTATCCAGTTTTGAAAATAGATGGCGTTTAAATACAAATTAAAAAATAACAGGAAAATTGATTTAACAAAATCTGAAATTCTTACGTAGAGGGATATGAATATACTTATGATGATCTTAATTTGCGACAGGTTGACACATCTATTTTTTAATTCACCAAAATAGACAGTATTTAAATCTTCTAAAGTGAGTGAAAAAAAATATTGAAATAAGTTTAGAAAAGTATTTAAACACAAAAAAGATATCTGAGTATATCTTTTAAAAACGTTTGAATGTTGTCTGTTTGTTTGAACACATCACAGTACCGCGGGAATGCAATGTTTTAAAAACGGGATATTTTTTAAAAAACATAACTAGCCCTATTTCGCGGGGGACTTTACAACACGGACACAAAGTGTGTGTACTTTAGACTCGGAAAAGATCGCTAGGGCAGGACATAACCCGCGATCAAAGGAAATCTGTGAGAGTTTTTTCTATCATACCTTTATTTATTTATTTATTCATTTGCATAAATGTGGTACATATTAATAATCTTAATATTATTGAATCAGCACACTTGCCAATAATGGCATGCAAATTACATCAAAATTTATCAAAATTACAAAGAAATATATTTAAAAAGTGAAATAGTTTACCTATGTTTAAATTAAATTATTTTGAAGGAGCGAGCGACTAGGTACCTCCGATTAAAACGTCCGATTTAAAAGCGTCGGAGCCGAAGTTTGAGTCGGAGGTTTAAAATCAATCGGAATTTTCGACCTTTCGGAGTCAGAATCGAAGCTCCTTAACACAAAATTTCGCTCGAGTACTTGGGCGGTTTCGGGCTGCATTTAACCCGAAACCACCCAAGTCTTCTCGCGTGACGGGGGAGGGGGGGAATTTTTCAATATTAATAATATTTGATGTGATGAAAATCATTTTGGAGAAACACTTTTTTGTCAAGGTGCTGAAAGCATGGGGTTTTTTATAATTTGTCTTCTAACCGTCTAGCGCCATAAACTTTGTCGCCCGTCATTTTATTGCACTGGGCATTTGCTTGGCTTGCCCTGCCATAGGTTGGGCCCTGATTAAAGCTAGGCCATAATATCCATAGATGCCACAGAGCTTTGTGGAGCATGTTTCCAATATGTTTTACACAGAAGTTAAATTGTAATATAAACCCAACTTCCACGCGAACGAAGTCGCGGGCACAGCTAGTATATAATAAACGGTATAAATTTTATACATGACACGTACCGACTGTCGCCGAGAGCACGACACAACACAACACTCCTACTAGCATATTAACGCAACGAAAAGTCTGATTCTACAACTGGCTCAGTAATGATACGTGTAACTTTTTATAGGAAATAAGCACGGGGGGAAAACGACTGATAAAACAATTCACAGGGTTTTTTTGACCAACATTATCGACATACACCCACATATTACTGTAGTTATTATTTTTTATCACAGTGACCACACGCTATCAAATAGGTACCTATCTGTGAAGTCTAGTGTTCCTTGCTTAGCATAATTATATCATACACTAGCTGTCCCGCGCAACTTCGTATGCGTAAATTTTCCCCGTTTTTGCTACATTTCTCGTCGCTGCTCCGCTCCGTATTAGTCGTAGCGCGATGTTATATAACCTATAGCCTTCCTCGATAAATGGGCTATCCAACAAAAAAAGATTTTTTTAAATCGGACCAGTACTTCCTGAGATTAACGCGTTTAAACAAACATACAAACTCTTCCGCTTTATAATATTAGTATAGACAGAATGTAGGTATTGATTGCTTAGATATATGTAGGTACAGTTTGTAACTTTGTATTCATTCTTTTTTCAGAAATCATTCAATTGAGATTTCTGTTGTGTCTGAATCTCAAAGAAACCAAATTGTTATCAACAGCAATAAAATGTGTATTGTGTCGTTAGTTTCAATGTTAATTTTAATTTAGAGGTTTTTAACTGTGACACTCTAACACGCCACTACACCAAAGACCTGCCAGAAGTCAACATTGACGAAATCGTGCTGGCTCTTAAACAGCTGAAAAATGGAAAAGCCCCTGGAGAGGATGGCGTTACAACAGAGCTGTTAAAAGCTGGAGGTAAACCCGTACTGAGGGAGCTCCAAAAGCTCTTTAATGCTGTCCTGTTTGAAGGGAGAACTCCGGAGGGGTGGAGTAGAAGTGTAGTCCTCTTGTTCTTCAAAAAAGGGGATAAGACCCGGCTGAAGAACTACCGACCTATTTCTCTTCTAAGCAACGTCTACAAGCTGTTTTCAAGAGTCATCACGAACCGCCTTGCGCGAAGACTTGACGAATTCCAACCACCGGAACAGGCTGGATTTCGGAGCGGACATGGCACCATAGACCACATCCACACAGTGCGGCAGATTATACAAAAGACCCAGGAGTATAATCAGCCCCTGTGTCTAGCATTCGTGGACTATGAGAAAGGGCGGGGCATCAACGTCAATGGTGAATACATCTCTCACTTGTGATTTGCAGATGACATTGTCATCATGGCGGAAACGCTGCAGGGCCTGCAACGGACGCTGAATGACCTGGCTGACTCCTTTGTACGCATCGGCCTACGGATGAACTTGGATAAAACCAAGGTCATGTTCAATGAACATGTACTACCGGAACCGACAGCGGTGCACGGCGCGTTCTCGAAGTTGTATAAAAATATGTGTACCTCGGGCAGTCATTGCAGTTAGGTAGAAACAACTTCGAGGACGAGGTGAACAGGAGAATCTTCTCAAGTCTTCTCATCGTCGATCCCACAATGTCTAAAGACTAAAGTCTTTAATCAATGCGTCCTACCCGTCATGACATACGGAGCCGAAACGTGGACACTGACGGTACGGCTGGTCCACAAGTTCAAAGTCGCTCAGCGGGCTATGGAAAGGGCTATGCTCAGAGTTTCTCTTAGGGACAAAATCAGAAATGAGGTGATCCGGCAGAGAACCAAAGTTATCGACATTGCCCACCGGATTAGCAAGTTGAAGTGGCAGTGGGCTGGCCATATTAGCCGTAGAACCGACAACCGTTGGGGTAAATGAGTTCTTGAGTGGAGACCGCGGCTTGGCAAACGTAGTGTAGGACGCCCTCAGGCCAGGTGGAGTGATGATTTACGCAAAACGGCTGGCAGGAGCTGGATGCGAGAAGCCGAAGATAGAACAAAGTGGCGTGCAATTGGAGAGGCCTATGTCCAGCAGTGGACTGCGATAGGCTGATGATGAACTGTGACATGTTAAGTCAGCGTCATCCGCCTTGTCACTCGATTTCTCCCCTACGATCCAAGGGCTGTTTCTACTGCCATTAGAGGGTGCAAGACTGCAAGACTTGAAACAGACCTCATTGGGACTAAAATATGAAGGGGGGTGCAACTGCTATGCGTTTCGAAGTTGCGTCTCCTGCTCTTATCTTCTCATTTGAAACGCATACAGTACGATCAACGTAACTAGGCCGGACTGAAGTAGGCGACAAGTGGTTGCGCAGATGCATTTTTTGAAAGTAAATGGTGACAGAAAGCGGGGGCCTGGGGCGGTAACTAAACCAAGAGAATTATGGATGCGATTACGCATTACATTGTCATAATTAGTATTACTAACTCATGTTTTTTTGTGATTATTTTCGTAAAGAAATTGTTTTTCAAAGTTTCTTTAGTATTTACTGTAACTGTTCTAAATTTAAACTTTTATGAACTCATTTAAATAGTGTTTATAAATTGCTGAATTAAAATGTTGTTAGTATTTTTAATCGATTAAACATATTTAGTCGTTTTCGGAAGTAATTTTAGGGTCGCATCTCTATGACATGCGCGAAAGTGATAAAAACCTAATTTCAATCCGGTCAAGATACGTTGATCGTACTGTAGTACGTATTTTACCTACGTAATTGTTGCGCGCATTTTTTTTAAGACGACCTCCGCAGTAGTTACGCAAGTAACGGACACGAAGTACATCCAGACCCGGAACAATAATTTGTGGATCACACAAAGTGTTCTCCCGTGTGGGAATCGAACCCACGACCTCTTGCGTAGCAGTCGGACACACTCCCACCGCGCCACAATTTAGAAGTTAAAAAAAAACAGGTTCTGTTAGAGCAACGTTTAGGAACGTTCCCCCAGCAAAATGTAATATCATAATAAGGGATAAAGATGTCATTTGTATTTTGAATAATTTCTTTCTTTTGTTGCGAAGATTTACTGGGGGAACGTTTGGGGTTTTGTGCTTTTTTGGCTATACATTCATGTCAGTTTGTTGTAATTTGTTTGATTAAAAAAAATAGTAAAGAAATAAGCAGTTCAAAGTTATAGGTACGATACTAAAAGTATCGATTTGACGATAGGAACTTATGACGTCATAGGTTGTTATTCCATACATATTTTTAGAGTTTGTCATTTTGACATAAAAAAAAACTTATTTGACTTGACAGCACAGAGAAAGTAATCACTACGTGATTTTTATTTAGAGGAACTTGACAGTCAACATCCATATACACTGACGGACTTATAAACTGCATCAAAGTAATAGACGACTTTGAAATAAATATTTTAACCAAGTATGCAAACTTTCTATACAGATTTAAATTGAAACCTCTAGATTGGTTCGTGAACTTTAAAACAGCGTAGGATCATATCTTTAAGTTTAAGTTTATGTACTGGAAAGGACCTTAAGACCTTTTTTGAAGAAAAAACAGAAGTTTAAGGAAAAATTGTTTAATTAAAAAATTGGTTTTAACAATAGACACAAACTTTATGCAAGGGTTTATTTGTGTTTTAATAAGGTGTATTACCCCCACGTGCCCTTATTACGGATTCTAATCGGTTCCGCATAGATTTTATAAGGGTTTTTAAAAGATCTTGCGGAATATTGTCCCATTCTTCTGAAAGTGCTGTTCTTAGTCGTAGTTCATTCTGCTATTAGCTGTGGTCGAGAGTGGTCGCGTACCCGGTTCATTATCCTGGCTCGTGCCTGATTGGTTGATAGTGAAATTTTTGATTCTCTGTCTAACTTTAAGTGTTTATACGGACTACTAACGCCTTTTGGGAGTGTTTAGAAGGGGACGCATACATTTCCGAGCTCCGTGCGTGAATTGTTGAAGTGACACTTTTTGGTGATTGGTGGGATTCGATCCGCCGGACACCGGCGTGGGACGCAGTGCTCTCCCCCACTCATCCATCGTGACGGAGTGCGCTTCACATCCAAATAGACGAACTCATAAGAAGCGGTATCGGCTACGACGCGCGACGTTATTCCGCTACGAGCGCAGATACATCACCTGCTACGCGCTGCGCCTACGCGGCGCCCCGCGCTATCGGCTACGGAACGAGTCACCAGTGTTACACCTAGAATCCTTATATTTGTTCGTCAACATTATGGCGCTTGTACAGCGCTCGCCGAAAAAAACCCTTAGTCCATCTGCTACATCGGCAATGGATCAATCGCAGTCAGTTCCAAACATAGCGCAAGCTACAATGGACCCGGAATTTTACAACATAACTACACGCAATAAACGCCTTAGAACTGACGTTCCTCCCTCAGACCAGTTGGAGGATTTCAAAGCGGAAATCAAACAAATGCTGACTGAATGGAAGCGTGATCATGATGACACTTTTGCGAGGATGTTGGCAGAACAGACGTCATTAGTTGGCAAATTAGTCTCAGACGTAACAGAGCTAAAGCAGCAATTCATGAATATTCAAAAATCAAATAAGGATATAGAAAAATCCGTCATCACTATCAGTGAATTATATGACGATACGAAGAACCAAGTGAGATCATTGCAGTTAGAGTGTCGGGAGTACAAGAAATACTCGGAAGCCCTGGAAAAAACTGTACGAGACCTGCATTATAAATCCCGATCATCTACGATTGAAGTTCGTAATGTACCTCTACAGCCTAATGAGACTTCTGCTGATCTAACAAAAATTATAGCGAACATCGGAAATATCGTTGACCTGCCGCTTCCGTCAACAATAATTCGAGACATCTATCGTGTCCCAGGCAACAGCAACTCGCCCACCAGGGCGATCGTGGCTGAACTCGCGAGTGTGCAGAGCAAAACAGACCTAGTCTCCCGCATACGCAGATTCAATAACAAACAACCAAGTAAGGAAAATAAGCTTAACACAAACCTAATCGGACTTACAGGACCAAAACAACCGGTGTTTGTGGACGAGTTCCTACTTATGTCTGCGAGGAAACTATTTTACATAACAAGACAGTTCGCGAAACAGCAAGACTACAAGTTCTGTTGGGCATCTAACGGCAACATTTTCCTTCGCAAGCAACCAGGGGACAAACAAATACTTATCAGGTCGGAAACGACTTTACAAGAACTTCAAGATAACAAATGACAACTACTCAAGTCGATACAGCCTGGTAATATATACTGTCAATCCTCTAACTGTCATAACTACCTAGATTTAATTCTTATATTGTATATCATATCATATCATAAATTATATTTTTATTTTACCGTATTAGGGGAAATTACTGACACTACAAGGCAAACTCATCTATTTTTCAATTCTTCGCACCAAAATATAATAAAAACATACAACACTAAACAACAACGAACATATACTGAAACGACTTACAATCGTAAATTATGTACACCTATTAAACAACATTCGCAAACATACGTCCATCACACAAATACTCACATCTCACCATTCATATATCATAAAACTAAATTACACAAAATCACACTCACATATACCATAGAATCCTTCCTTAACCATAAAATTACTAATATTCCACAGGGTTGTAATAATGCATTTATTTTGTTATCGCTTGTAGCTTACAACTACTGGTATTCATTACTCTACAAATGGCTAATTTAATTAATATTATTGCCAATGATCTGGACAATATAGAGGTAGCGAAGGCTTATTCTTGTACTCCAGAACAATGTGGTAAACTTCTTAACAAATCTCATGGGTCAACTACTATTCTTCACGTCAACATACGTAGCATTAGAAGGAATTTCAACGAACTACTTACACTACTCTCTAGAATGAAGATTGAATGTGACGTTATTGCTCTAACAGAGTGTTGGTTAAATAAGACAACAGGAATCGTTCCAGTGTTAGATGGCTACAACTCGCACTGTACAAAGCAATTGAAAAATCAAAATGATGGTGTAGTAATATATATTAAAAATCATATTCAATATACGGTGGAGGAACCTGCTTTCCTGCACGGTAGCTGCCTTACTTGCAAAATTAACAATGATTTAGCAATTATAGCCGTTTACCGATCTCCGTCTAATAATTCCAACCAAGCTCTCGAGTGTTTTTTGAATAGTTTAGACCATGTGATAAAAACCGTTGATGAATACAAAAATATTTGTCTTATAGGTGATACTAACATAGACATATCTTCCGCTCACCCAAATGTTCACTCTGCTAGTTATTTGACACTTAACGCTACTCATGGCCTATTGCCTGCTCATTCCCTACCAACTAGAATTGACTCCTGTATTGATCATGTTATTTTAAAAACTAAAAATAAATCGACTGTACTTGTCATGGACTCACACATCACTGACCATCTCCCACTGCTTGTTGAGATGAACGCAACAATACCTGGTAAACGAATAGTACCTGCTATCAGAATCCCTATTATAGACTATGCTGGAATTAAATTAGATATAGAACATTTTGACTTTACTGAAATTTTAACATCTGAAGACCCCAATAAAGCCTCTAACTCTCTTATAGCCGCAATAAAAAACATTCTTACCACAAACACAAAACTCATACAAGTTCCTAAACGAAAACGAAACCTAAAACAGTGGATTACCCCCGGTTTGCTAAGATGCATTCGCCACCGTGATAAACTACACCAGGAAGCCCGTAAGTCACCTAATAACCCAATAACACAAATTATATATAAACGCTATCGAAACTATTGCAACGACATACTCAGAAAACTTAAAACAGAACATGACAAGCAGGACCTAGACAAAGCTAGACACAATCCTAAGGCACTTTGGAACAAAATTAAGGACATCACGAACACTAAAAAGATGTGTGCGCCTCCTGCAGAATTACTAAATAAGAAACCTGATCCGAAGCTGGCAATTAATAGCATATGCAATTATTTTGCCACAATTGGTGAGGATTTAGCCTCTAAAATCCCACCCACAACTTTACAACCCCCCCCCACACGATCCAACTTCTCTAACTCTTTCGTAATCCTGCCAGTAGATGAATCGGAGGTTGAGTCCACCATTCTGAATCTTAGGCAGGACAGTGCAGTGGGCTGGGACGGAATACCATCCATACTCCTCAAAAATTGTAAAAATACTCTTGTTCCTATAATAACTCACATTATTAACTTATCCATTAATGAAGGTGTTTTCCCGGAACCATTTAAGAAAGCACTAATCCATCCTATTCATAAGGGTGGCGACAGAGACTGTATCAACAATTATAGACCAATTTCAGTTCTTACAGCCCTATCTAAAGTCATGGAAAAAATAATTAACAGTAGACTAGTGAACTACCTTGATAGATTCAATATAATTGCTCAAAATCAGTATGGATTCAGGAAGGGCGTTTCGACTGAAGGTGCTGTTATTGATTTAACTCAACATATAGCTAGAAAACTGGATGCACAGCAGAAATGCCTAGGTATCTTCCTAGATCTAAAAAAGGCATTTGATACAGTCTCTGTCCCTATCCTCCTAAATAAATTGGAGTCTATCGGCATTCGTGGCAAACCCCTCGAACTCTTCAGGAACTATCTTCTGAACAGAACAATGATCGTTAAGATAGATTCTCATGTAAGTGACGAAGCAACAGTCACATAATATGGAGTGCCGCAGGGCAGCGTCATTGGACCAACGCTTTTCTTAATTTATATTAACGATCTTTGTCTGCTGCCTCTAAGGAAAGCTAGTATCTTCACCTATGCTGATGACACTGCTATAATTATCCACAGTAATTCATGGAGTGAAGCAAAAACCATAGCTGAGGAATCCTTGAGCGCGATTGCTCTCTGGCTCCGCCTCAATCTGTTAACCCTAAATGTGTCAAAAACTAATTTCATTCCCTTCTTCATGAACCATAGATACAAAGCCACATCAGACTTTACAATTAAGGTACATGCGTGTGCTGACATAACATCATGCCTCTGTGATACACTTGTCCGGGTCGATAATACCCGGTACCTAGGAGTAGTGATTGACAGCTCCTTGAAATGGGACAACCAAATCAATAACACAACCGCGCGAATCAGAAGACTAATTTACATTTTTAAATCCCTTAGACACTGTGCCGACGGAATCACCTTGAAAATGGTTTACCTAGCGCTGTGTCAATCAGTTATCGCATATTGTATACCGGTGTGGGGAGGAGTGGCGAAAACCAGGCTCATTGAAGTGGAGCGTGCCCAGAGAGCGGTGCTCAAGGTGATGCTTAATAGACCATTTCGATTTCCGACTGCACAACTCTATGCTGAGTGTAAGGTGTTGACTGTTCGACAATTATTTGTACTCCGTGCCACACTCAGAAAACACAGCCAAATCCCTCCACCAGATAACACTAAACGCAAGGCACGAATTATATGTCAAGCTGAAAAACATAGAACAGCATTCGCCGGACGCCAATTTTACATCCTCAGCTCTCTTATCTACAAGAAAATCTGTAAACACTTGCCCATAACTTCATTAACCTATTACAAGACCAAAAATGCATTGGAAAAATGGTTACAAAATTTAAATTATCTGCAAACAGAGGACCTTTTACAGGTCCAACAATAACCCTTACCATGGTCCAAACAATCACATACACACACCCTAACACACTCACACACACACACGCCCGT
Source organism: Herminia tarsipennalis (assembly GCA_945859575.2). Lineage (NCBI taxonomy): Eukaryota > Metazoa > Arthropoda > Insecta > Lepidoptera > Erebidae > Herminia > Herminia tarsipennalis. The sequence goes on along the minus strand of OX243841.2, from coordinate 25,676,895 downwards.
ACACACACACACACTCTCAAACAAACGCGCACACACACATACTCACTCACACACATATACACAATTCCCCATAACTTTTATTTTTACTTTTAACTTTTATTTTTACTTTGTTTTTCAACCTTAACTGAAATTGTTAAACGTAGAACCAAATACTACTATGTCAAATACGTACCAATAGCACAGTGACGGCAGAACACTAACTTCCAAGTCACAGGAATACCTAGTTTGGAGGTTAGAGTTTATTTTATCCGTGTAACCTTAACCATCAATACTACAAATGTATCTAGTTTGTAAGCAAAATGTTAAAGGTTGTTTTATTTCAATAAAATTATTATTATTATTATTATTATTAGTGCTGCCACTGTCGTAGGCGAAGGGTTTCTCGCATATACAGCTCTTTTTAAATTGTCCCAAACATGCTCGATGGGATTAAGATCCGGGCTGCGTGCTGGCCAATTCATTGTACGTATCCCAACCTCTTCGCAATAATGTTGAACTTGTGCAGCTGCATGCGGCCGGGCATTATCCTGCATTAAAGTAAAATTTTCGCCTATGAATCCCATGTAAGGCACCACGTGATCTTCTAATATCTCTGTTATGTAGCGATGTGCTGTCAAACCCCCTCTATTACCGTTTTGACGGACCATGTCTATGAACACAAGTTCTGTTCGCCCGTTCATCGATATGCCACCCCAGACCATACATGAACCGCCTCCAAAAGGAACACGCTCCTCAATGCAACTTTGAGCATATCGCTCCCCACGTCGACGATAGACTCTTCTGCGACCATCTGCACCATATAAACATGTCCTACACTCGTCCGTGAACAATACAGAGGCCCACTGCTCTTCTGTCCAATTCAGGTGATGACGCGCAAATCTTAAGCGAGCTTGTCTGTGAGCTGCAGACAACTTTGGACCATTTGCTGGTCTAAAAGGGGTGATAGCCGCTTCCTTTAACCTTCTTCTTATTGTTCGTGCACACACGTTTTTTCCACGCACTTCATTAAGCTCGGTTTTGATGTTAACTGACGTGAGGAAACGATTTCGCAGGGAAGTTGTAACAATAAATCGGTCATCACGACCTGTGGTTGCTCGAGTTCTGCCTGTACCACGTCTCCTCCTGTAAGAACCTGTCTCTACAAACCTTCTGTATATTCTACAAACCGTAGACTGGTTTAAATTTAAATTTCTACCAATCGTTCGTTGATCCAAGCCCTCCCGCACCAATGCTACAATGGGGATTGACCAAAATTATTGACCTCTATGTTTTATTTTATATTTTGAAAATATAGACCAATCTAAGAAACTAATTTAAAGGATTTTGTTATTTTCGCTGTGGTTATGTTTTTATTAATTTTTAAAGTTTTGATAGTTTTTATTTGCGATGACGTCATCACTGGCATACAAACTGTAGACCTTTGCCTCAAATGGCAATCGAAAAACATAAAATACTGTCAAATTCAATGTCTGTCATCAGTGTCAATCAATCATGACAGTTCTTTAGACCTCAGGCAAACAAACAAAATTAACACCACGTTACCACTTACCATTGATTTAAAAAAAAAACGTTACCAGCGCTAGCGCAAGTTCGATCGTATGTCTGTTAACTCTGTTGTGTTATTTACCAATACAAACAACGCCGCCAAAGTGACGCGCACGCTATCATAGTATTTGAAAACTTACGAATTGCTATGAGTGATACTTTTGTCAAAGCTGACTCACGAAATCTACCGAAGTTGATGCTGATGTAAGTTGTTGTAATAACAAAATGACAACAAAATTAATACAACCTGTGAAGACTGTGCAGCTTCTACAGTTATGTTTAAGAACAAAGAAATGTTATTATCATAATTAAAACATACAGATATGTATTTATTGAAGAGGCAGTACATTGCAATACAGATTGAGCGTTAGTAAATTACATTTTAGGAAGATACAAAGTGCCTGATACATGCCATCAAATGTGGAAAGAGATTAGAAAGCAAAGTTCTCCAAGCAATCCAAGATAAATATCAAAATAGAAAAATCCAGATTTATATAAGGTATTTTGGGAGTATCACTTGACGGAGTTGGTGAGGATTTAGTGGTAGAGGTGAAGTGCCCAGCCACAGAAGAGGAGGCCATCACATCATATTTTAAAAATAATGAAATAAATTAAAAATTTAAAACCCAAATTATGTGTCAAATGATGGCTTGCAAGAAAAATAAAGAATTGTTCATGTGGCAGATCCTTTATTTGAAACAACAAAGAACATTCATGTTGTTTGGATGGACTATAATGAGGTCTACATTAAAATTATATAGGTACTCCAAATATCCAATACACAAATAATATTACTACTGTTAAACGTAATAAAATACATTGATATTTAAATATCTTTTATTATTTCCCATTATAAATATATCAGCTCACAAACTATCATAACAATTTTATCCAAGTAGGGTACATGTTTATAGTATATACCATACTCTCTTACATGTCTGATTACTCTTTTACTATGGACTCTAAGCTTGCAAGTCTGAAGTACTTCAGAAGTAGTTGGCTTTGTGCCTGTATGGTGGTCTCAAATATTTAATACTGTGTGAACTTAACAAAAGATTATATTTCTTTGAACCCTCTGTCAGCTAAACTAACAGTATTTATTTAAAACACTTATTAAATAACTTTTTTGAACAATGGCTTTATCGGTTTTTTTTCCTACATAGCCTATTGAAATAAGCCTTACAAAATCAGTGCAACCTTTTAAGTACTTCACAGCATTACAATTTTTGGACTGCGACCATAGCAATAAATATTGTTTTGGTAATCCCAAATACTTCTTGCATTTGTTTAGCACCATATCTAACAATGTTTGTAGTTTTACTCGTATTGCACACTGTAGATTCCTCATTTCTGAGGTACAACCAAATGTGGCTGCTCAAGATGTATCTTGAGAGTTGAGAGGATAGCATCTCAACGGTAGGGACACTTGTAGGAGGTTTCCTAATTTTAAGTTTGTGCTCTTATCTACCATCTTAATTTTGCACTGAGTTGCAACATTTATCTGAAAAGTAAGTCAATAGGTTTAGTTATTTAGTGACAATAAATTGACATTCTCTAAAATAACTCTGTATATTATTGTCGATAAGATGAAGTTACTTAGTTTTAGTTATAATGTAAATTTAAGTTGAAAGAGAAATTAAACTTATATAGATATACCTTTTTAGGAAGTGTAGAAGTACTAGGCATACAGATGTACTTCTACACATTCTACACTTTCTAAAAATCATCATTATTTTCTTTTTAAGACTTGCTAATGCTTGCAGAATGTAATTTGTTTAATTCTTATAAATCTTCAGTTGTTTCTTCAGCAATATTGCGAAGTAATGCTGAACGTTTCAGTTTGGGTTCCTGATTCATTAACTTGCACTAGTAATAGTTCGTCAAATCCTCTCTAGGCTGTAATATAATACAATAAGGACCAAATGTTAGTAAATTAGATCTTATCCAAAAAAATATATGATGAACTATTCGAAAAGTGAACGTAACAATAATGAAAGAATATTACCTTCAAATGGTCTTCGCAACAATATATTGTGTATACTTTGCAATACTCCGCGTTTACTTCACGACACCACTTCTCGCAAATCTTCTCGAGTACGAACAAAAAGTTCGTTTGGGGCGTTTTTAGTATCGTTCTTACAGTTAGGTTTAGGTTCTTACAATGCAATTCCTATAATCCATGATATGTGTGTAATATTTTGAAAAGTTAAAGAACAAATACAAATCAAATGTCTGTTGAAGCTTGAGGTTATGTTTATTGTTATTGTTTACGAAAATTAGGGATGCCGATCTCAGATCGATAAATCAAAGAATTGATTTCCGAGTAAATAAAATCGATTTTACATCGTAGTTTAGTATTATATAAATCCTGCGAATCAATGTTTTACCATAGTAAATTGAGTATCGTTTTTTCTGTATCTATAATAATCTAATGAACCATTAAATCATTTACACAATAACTGGATAAGACATACATTTTTCAGATTTCGATCTGAATCGATTTAAAAACAATGTTTGTTCGGAAAGAATGGCATCCCTATTGGAAATGACAAAATTTGACAACTGTTTTTTTTTTTTAGTTTCTGTTAGGCCAAGGTATTAATAATATACTGCCAATGATGACGTCATGTAAAGGTTAAATGAAGGTCATTCATATTTTATCTAAAATATCAATAATTTATGATTATTTTCCATTTTTAAGTCCTATGTAGTGATCAGTAAGGCTATTCCTCCAAATGGTTTTTAAATCACAACTTTTAAAAAAATATGAACAATCCCCATTTGTGCCGCTTGTTCGGACGAAGTATCCATATTATGGTTCAAAAACTCTCGATGTGTTAAAAAACTAACCCAACAATTATGCTGGTAACAATAATTCAATTGACCAAACAAAAAAAATCAATGAGAATTAATTTAAAACTTTGCTATAAATAACACGCAAATCTGATACTACGAGTAAATTTTCTTTTCCCGGCTATATTCATTTGTTTTACCGCAGTTCTATTTTTAAATTTAATTTTTTTTTAAGATTAAGAGCCAGTCTTTCCATATTTATATAATTTAATCTAAAAAGTTTGCATACTTATTATAAAAAAATCCTTTTAGAGTAAACCTGAACTTTGATGCAGTTTATGAGTCCGTCAGTGTAGATTGGACGCCCCCGCGCCCCCGGTTAGGCGCATTCAAGGGAAAATAAATACACCTGATATCTCATTATGGCACCTGGTGATATTTTGTGATTTTTTCCGAAGCTCGAATCGTATCGAACCCATCGAGTTCATTTATGGATGACCCCTAAGTAAATGAAACTAGGCATCTTTTAATAACTTTATTTATTGTAATATAAGATTCAGTACAAAATATCTGTACAATTTTTGGATTTAGGATAACCTGTATCCATGTTATATTTTATTAACACATTTACAGAATAACATTGTTATGCCAAGTTTTTACCATAAACAGGTATGTACAAAGTTAGACTGGTTTTCTACCATGAATTATAATTATAACAATAGCTGACCCACAATACATTTTCTCAGTTTTTGCAACATTTTCAGTTCCGCTTCTATTGGTTGTAGGGTGATCGTTATATACGGTTCCTTGATAAATGGAACCAAATGTTTGTGAGATTAGGACATTCAACCAAAACAAACAAACTCTTCAGCTTGATAATATTAGTATAGATACTGTTCAATTTTAACCAGGCAGGAAACCAATATTAAAATTATTACTTAGAAACAAAAATACTTAGTACCAATGATGTATTAAGTAAAAAGGTGTAGATGGGTTAGATCTTCAAAAACGGCAAACTAATGTGCACACTATTATAACAAATGTCTTAAAAGTAGGAAAGCATGATTTCTATTGTTAATCACGAGTGAAAAAAAAGAAAAATGTAATGCACTGCTTCAATCTGTTGACACCAGCGATGCGACACTGACGTATAATACTAAGTCAATTGTATAGTTTTTAGGTGCTACTTTCTGAGCCCTATCTACACCTTTTTACTTAGAACATGATTGCTTAGTACAATGACAAAATCAGTGGCTGATAACTTAGGATAGTTTTATCAACTCAAATACTTTTGGAGAGAAGTGCTTGAAGTCTGTAGCAAATTATAAATTGTCTGTTATTAGCCTACACGCAACCACGGCTGTGGCAATACGGTTGAAACATCAGACAATAATCAAGGTATTTTTGTCACGCGATTAAGACCCATAGTATATATAATTTTAAAATGTGTACAAATCGTGAAATTTCGTAATTTTTACTTTAATGAAACAAAGACAGACTAATAAATGTTTATAAACACATTTATTAGTCTGTCTTTGTTTCATTAAAGTAAAAATTAAAGAAAGTAATAAACATTCTCACAGGAATATCATCAAAAGTAGTATAACTATTTAAATAAAAATAAACCAATTTACAATACAGAAGGACCCTATAGCATTGACATTCAAGATAATGAAAAGCAACTTTGTTCGTTTTGACATAGTTGCTTTTCATCAAATTTGAGGTCTAGTAACATCCCAATAGATGATTTGATTCTGGCCACAGTTGGGCATAAGGAAGTCTCGGGTTTGATTCCTGGGTCAACTTTCAAAATGCAATTATTGTATTAAAAATGAACCATATTTTGACAGTCCTACCTACACTAAAACCATTGTCTATAATAAAACCGGTTTGTAGCATGGTAAAATATTCTTATCAGTAAATGTGTTAAAAACTTAAAATACTACCTATTAATATAACTTAACCTAGTCCTTAACAATAATGTCTCAAGTCAACCGTTAGCAACGAAGGGGCAACACTGTACTTAAATTTAGACGCACATAACCATTGTCCAAGCATCACAAGACTATCGACCACCGCGGCCGCCTCTGAACCCACCGCCACCCCTGTTGAAGCCACCTCCGCCGCCACCGCGACCGAAACCTCCGCGACCGCCGCCCCCTCGGTTAAATCCTCCACCTCCTCTGCTAAATCCTCCGCCTCCGCCGCGTCCAAACCCGCCACCGCCGCCCCTCCCACCACGTCCACCTCCTCCTCTTCCCCCGCCTCTACCACCAACTCCTCTCCTCCCGGACCCTGGCGGCTGGGGCAAAAACCTCTTCAACGGCAACAATTTCGCTGGGTCAATATAAAACTGCTGTCCTTCTTTAAAACTGTTCGCTTTGAAATTATCTCCCATTTTCACAGACACGAAGTAGTCACGAAGGTTACCGAAGATCTCGTCGATCTTCCCTATCTGTTCCTTGTTCTCAAGGAAGATGGGAGCGTTGAAATATGGAACGTCTTCGATGTCGACTTTGCATACTAAATCGTCTTGTACTGTCCAACCGTAGTGGCCTAGGGGGATGACGGATTCGGGAGGGCCTTGTTCATATTGTCTGTAGCCTCCACCTCCACCGCCGCCACCACGACCACGGCCGCCTCCGCCGCGGCCGAAGCCGCCCCGGCCGCCGCCGCCTCCGCCTCGACCGCCGAAACCTCGGCCACCGCCTCCAGCTCCAAATCCACCTCTGCCACCGCCACCGCCACCGCCTCTACCGCGGAACGACATATTTCACTCAATAAAGAGAAGAAAAATAAAGCGTGTTTAAAAATAACCTCAAAACACGCGTGATTACACCATGCACGGTAAACTGACAGTGACTGATAGATCTGATCTGAGTTGCCAGTTTATTTCATCTTCTATTTGTATAAAAAGTTTTAGACGATAAAACTAAATCAAATAAATCGGGTAAAACTTAAAAAAAAAATTAAGATGCTAATATGTCAAGTGATAAATATTAAATTTATTAGTCTACTACTACTGCGTTAGTTTATTTCTTACATTTCCAATAAATAAAAATCCCAAGCAGTTGCCATAAACAATAAAATTACATATTTAGATGGGTCATTGTGCCAGTGGAGATTGTGTAAATCTTCGTGAACGACATCAACGATTGTTTTCATTTCCCCAAATTACTTTGCTTTGCAGATGATATATACCCAGGCACTTCAGGCTGACTTATCGCGTCTCAATGATCAAGCTTGACAAGGAACGAGCTTGATCTGAATCCATTGAAGTTCACGGTCGTTAGTTACACCAGGCTTTGAGCGCGGCGACCGAATCAAAAAATTCCGTAACGAAAATAAAGCCGCTCACTCCGCCTACCATGATGTAGCTCGGCCGAGCGTTCGCTTATCGTATATGTTTAGGGTACGACTGTACGAAGCTCGCACGGATCGAGACGAGCTGCTCCGAAATGTAATGAAAAAATATGTATATTTAAAAAAATATATATAAATTTAATTTGGTTTTTTTTTTATTTGCATATGTTGATAAAAAATGCTATGCAATAGCTTTACGGCGGTAGTCCTTGAGTGCCACACATTTTTTATTTTATTTATTTCTGGAAAATTACGACTACAAAACCAAACAAGCAGCTAAATCAAAGAAGTCACAAGCTAAATTATTTCTCTTAATTTACATTTTAATTACCGGCGTTATTGTCTTCACCACTTCACAGTACTGAGGAATTAACTAGGAAAATTTTAATTCCCACAGTGGAACGGTGGTATCCAACAACTCCCATGTCAGTCAGTACGATTTAATGTGGTTGAATAAAATTTATATAAAAATGAACAGACTCAGAAACATGCCAACTAAAAAGTAAAAAATAAATAAATAATTATAAAACATTTTTAAATCTTCTTTTATTCCATACTAATATTAAAAATGTGAATGTAACTCTGTCTGTCTGTCATCAAAACCTATAAGAGTCTAATCTTTTCACGCTTTCACCACTGTATCAATTTAGATGAAATTTGGTACGGATATAGTTTAAGACCCGAAGGACATAGGATAGTTTTTAGTGCGATAAGGGTGCGTCCATAATTTACGTGAGTTGATTTTGTCGAATTTTGGATCCCTCCCTCTGGTGAGATAACTTGAGATTTGGTCTGATTCCTCGCTTTCCTTAATCTCACGTAGATTTTACATTTGACTCAACCCTTAATGGTAGCAAAATCGATAATAAGAAATATAGATAATAATATAATCCAGTTTTTGATAGTTTCTTGCGAAAAAAATTACGTGAGATTTGCCGACCCCTCCCCCACTTGAGATTTAGTGAGATTTGACTTGACTCCCCCTCTTCCCTTAAACACCCCATATATTTAATGGACACCTCCTAAGAGACAGCTTTTTCTTTAAAATTTGTTGATATTTCTATTTTGTATTGTTAAGATTTGATGATTCATTCTGAAATTTGTTATTCAAATTCAAATTCTTTATTGTACACATAGAAAAAAAATATACAAACAATAAATACAAAATAAAAGTAATTATGTATACAAAGGCGAGCTTAACTCAAAATTGAGTTTTCTACCAGTAAACCTTTGAGCTCTAGAGTAGAAAGATATACTTAAAATAGTAGTCGGAAGTGTAACAATAAAAGAAAAAAAAAAGAAAAATAGAAATTAAACCATATGTATAAATAAACAGTAAGTACATACTTACATACATAAACGTATGTTATTTCAAAATCATATAATATACCTAAATAAATACATAAAATATATATATACATACCAGATAATACATACACTTACATATTAATATTACATAAATAAAATATTATAATACATACTTAATTAAATAGAGTGAAAATATTATTTTGTCATTTTTTTAAAAACGTTAAGAGAGAGGCTGTCACGTAAAGGGTGAGGAAGAGAATTCCAAAGCAGTGAGGACTGCTTTAATGGTGAAAGAGCTATCGTAACAGCTGGAGCTGTGAGCGGGAGTACTCAATAGAAGAGAGGAGGCGGAACGACAGAGTTTACCCCTGGGAACAAGAAAATTAAAGCGCTCACGTAGATAGGAAGGAGAATTAGGATTGTGAAGAATAGTATAGAAAGGAGAAAGAATGTGTGAGTTACGACGCTGCCGAATCGGTAGCCACTTTAGATTTCTCCGAGATTCGGAGACATGGTCGTATTTACGTAATCCGAAAATAAAGCGGATACACAAATTCTGCAGACGTTCGAGTTTGTCAACGAGTTCCTCCCTAGCATCCAGAAAACAAACATCGGCATAGTCTATGTATGGAAGTAGAAGAGATTGAGCAAGAGTAACTTTAGTTTGGAACGGTAAGAACTTCTGAAGACGTTTGAGAGATTGAAATGAGGAAAATAATTTCCTACTTATTTCTGTAATGTGGACATCCCATGAAAGGTTTGAGTGTATAGACACCAAGATTTTTTACACTTTTTGTAAACGGGATATTAACGCCATCAAAAAACACTTATAGAAGATTCTGGTGATCCAACAAATTTAACATATATCTGCCACCAATAATAATAGCTTGAGACTTATCTGGGTTGACTAGAAGTCCAATTTTTTTAGCCCATAAACTTACTTCTTCAAGGTCATTAATAATTGTAGTAACAGCACCAGTAATTTCATCAGCTTTAAAGTGACGATACAGTTGCAGATCGTCTGCATAGAGATGATACTTTGAAGATAGGACCTTTGTAATAGCATTTATAAAAATGGAGAAGAGAAGAGGAGAGAGAACACCACCTTGGGTTACGCCAGTAGTTAAATCTCGCCATTCAGAGAAAAGAGTATTACAGCGTTGTATGTAATTATTATAAAATATTGTGTGACGTGTAACAATCCCTTAACAATAAATAAATATGAATATAATTGCTGACCAGCTGCCAACACAACTTTGGGTGACTCAATTTTCCCTCGTAATTTAACGATAAGCGAACGCTCGGCCGAGCTACATGGTAGGCGGAGTGGGGGGTGTTAGGTTTTATTTTCGTTAAGGAATTTCTTGATTCCGTGGCCGCACTCAAAGCCCGCGATAAAAGCTATGCAATAGTATAAAAATACTCATTGTTATTTTGTTTAAACTGCAGTGTTCGTGTTCCAAAATCTGTTATTATACGGCCACTATGGTACGTAGATTGAATAAAGTCGGTAGAATTGTCAATAATAACAGCGTTTTATTTTCATTTAATGTGTTTTCTTTATATTTACGTCGATTTTTATTTTTATCCGGTATAAATCGAAAATGGGTGCATTAAATGAGAATTAGTGGAAATTTCCCATAAAGTTCCATTTTTACCGGGCAAGTGTTCATCTTTAACGCTGAGTGCTGACTTGCTGAGAGATCTGCCGTCAATGAGCTCTCACTTTTAAAATTTTGTCACCATTTTACAAGTACTGTGTGTCAAAGTAAAGTTTATTTTTTAGTCGATTGGTGTATTGTCTTATAATTTAATTTTTGCACTTGTAACTTCAATTGTCATCTCATTGTCTGACTGACAATGACATTGTCGAATGGTTGAAATTGTTGTTGACATTGGCGATTTCAAAATTATCGAAGAATTTTGTTTTACCGTTTGCCTGCGCCAAGATTTCTAATTGATATAGATTGTAGTATTATTGTTGTGAATTTAATCGTATTTAGTTAGTGTTAAGTACTTTAGGTACCTACGGTTAAAAGTCGATAAAATATCTAACGTTAAGTGTTTTATACAATGGCGACTTTGGAAGATGAAATCAAAGATTTAAAAGAGAAAAATAATGAGTTGGCGCAAAAAGTGCAATATTGGAAGATGACTGCAGCAGATAGGGAGAATGAGAAACTAAATCTCATGAAGGAAATGAATGAATTGAGATTAAAATATAGCGTAAGTATTACATTTCATGTTAGTTCATTTCGTAAGAAGTTGACTCTATTACTTTCTTTTACTCGGTATCGTGTTTCGTTTCCCGAATATTTATAATTTTATTAATACAAGGTGTATAAAATTCTTTCATTTTATTATTACTATTAAAAGTAGGCTAGGTACTCTAGGCCAAACAATTATTTTTAACGAAGAATAGTCGTAATAACGTATTCACTATTAATAGAAATAATTCTAGTAATTCTCTTACTTATTTCTAGTCATGCGACTTTCCTTACTGTTTGTTGCATTCATATTATTGAATACAGTTTTTATTTTATCTTTTATCAGAGACTCAAAAACACAGGGGGATACGAAGCACGTAAACTAGACAGTTCACTGCAGCAGGCTAGTGAAAAAGCTATCTCGCACCTTGTGAAGGCCTCGGCTGAAATAGCTCGCAGTATGGAGATAGCTAAAGCATATATGAGGGACAGGCAGGAAACGGAGGCTCAGTCTCCAAGATGGAGTACCCTGGGTGGTACACCACCAACCGAACGGACTGATAAGGTGCACCGAGTGCCTCCAATGATGATGGGTGGACAGTCTATTCAGCCAGTGGTGGCTCTCAGCAGAACTTTATTGAATACCAGCAATCCAGGTAAAAAATTAACCCTCCCTCTTACATTATAATAGGGTATTTGACTGAAGTCAAATCAGCCTCTTTTTAAGAAATGTCAGAAACGACCCGCCTCAGACAAATTTGTATGGAATGCCAGCATTTGACGTCATGTTTTCTATGGTCAAAACATTTCCTTTTTATGTTTCTTTTTATGATTAAAAATTAATAATAAATAAACATGATTTTTCAGAACACTTTTTGACATATTTTTATCAGTCAGTATAAAATATTTTATTTTGATAGTAGTCAAATACCTAATTGGACAGCTAGTTGTTGCAACACAAGAATTTGTACAGATTTGTGGTTCATAGACCCCAACTGCTGTTTGGATTGAGGCACTTTAAGACATCTTACATTGGGATGTTAGTTTGTTCATTTTAATGGGGCTGTAGTATATTGTGCATATAGATGTGTTTTATCAATTCTATCTAATTCCAACCAACCTAAACACTTTCTTAGAAGCTGGTCTGGTAGTTTCACTCGGACTGCATAGTAGATTTAAATAATTAGAAGCCATTTACCTGGCACAAATCCCAGGTGTATGTTAGGCCTTTCTCTGCCTCAATTAAAATTGCATAATAGGAGGGAGGCCTTTCTGCTATAAGATATATTTTTTCTTCTTACAGTAAGTGCATCAAGAAGTCCAGCACAAAATCGTAGCATGACAGAGAGGGCTGTTCCTATGCACATGTTACAAGGTAAAGTATGGCCTAGAAGTTAAATGTTATGAACAAAGGCAAGATTTTTACAAAGAATTTTTGCCGAAATATATGCCATTTAACCCATGGTATTATCCAAAAGGATACATGAATGTACATAATTTATTTACTACTAGCTGCATACTGTGTCTTGCATGGGTGTAGTTTTAACCCCTTGAACCAGTTTTTTTATTCTTCCTTATAGTATACTAGCTGACCCTCGCAACTTTATTTTCCCCGTTTTTGCACCAAACATTTTTCATTGCTGCTCTACTCCTATTGGTCGTAGCGCGATATAATATAGCCTTTAGCCTTTCTCGATAAATGTGCTATCCAACAGTAAAATATTTTTTTAATTCAAACCCATAGTTCCTGAGATTATTGCGTTCAAACAAACAAACAAACTTCCTTAGCTTTATAATATTAGTATAATATAGCTTATCCTATTGTACAAACCTTGTCCTGACGGTAAGGAGCAATAACAAAAAATAATTATCCAATTTGGTGCAGTTGCTCTGAATTTATGCACTTACATTTCAGTGTTTCATTTTTATTGTATATTACTAGCTGTCCCGGCGAACTTTGTACCGCCTCTCATTTTTGGGAATCAGGTTCAATTGTGAATCTAAACTATTCTCGAATCCACTGGAACACACACAAATTTTGTTATCAAAATCGGTCCATTTAGGAACTAGACTAACTAGAAGAATTATATTACTGATTCTTAACACTATTTAACTATGTGTCATAGAATTTTTGTAGCCCTTTGCTTCCTGCTGTCTGTTCCTTGGACTGCTCATTGGATATTGATGCCATTTTCACTATTATTTAGATAATTTCTTTTCCATGGTTTATATGCATAAAACATGCATGTTATCAGTGGGGAAACTGGCAGGTAGGCACGAAGAAAAAATCACTGATATTAATAAAATTCGGCCAAGTTCGAGGGGGTTCCGTACAAGCAACAAGGGGGGGAATCAGGATTTGATTCTGGGGGAACTATCCCTGTTGGACAGAACCCTCGGTACAAAAGTACCACTCATATTTTTTTATTTTTGTTATCATCAGTAGTTTTTTTTGTCCGGGCCTAGCCTCCATTTTCGCCACTGCATATTATGTGTACTTGACATGTCCATGGACAAAAAAAATTAAATAATGATGTGTACTTATAGATAGAGGAGAAAACTCTGTGTGAGACCGAAGCGGGCCACTTGTTTGATTATAATTTGATTATAATTTATCTCATGCATTTGGTTTTATTTCACAAAACAATCTGTGTTTTGTCTCAGATGTTTACATACCGCTGACAAGGATAGATATATCGGATCTACCAAACAACAATATGGAGACAGACACTGAAGTAAACAACGCTGATGATAGTACAGACGATTTGGGATTGGAAGGTAACATAACAATTTTTTTACAAAAAGAGAGTTGATAGTTGAACAAGTGATATTTTTAGTATTAATAGCATTCTTACAGCCTGGCCTGTTGTAACTACTTATTATAAAGCTGATATGAAGAGTAAAAACTAAACAAATGAGAATCAAAACACATTTATAAAAATAAAGTAAAATAAAAAATAAAAATTCAATTTATTTCTTTAGTTGGTTGGGGTGTAGCAAAAGGGTGCACTAAAAATATTTTTTTTTGTTTTTTCTCAAAATATCGAATAACATGACTTTCAAAACAAAACTGCCAAAAAAAACAAAAAAAAGAGAAAGAAATTTTCATGAAAAATTAAAAAAAAAAATTATCAAGTGAGGTTAGGTTAGAACTTTGCATGAGGCGAGCGCGCAAGTCCCAAAAATTTTATTTTTGTTTTTTTTTGGCATAGTGGATTTGAAACCCATGTCATTAGATATTTTAAGATTTGAAACACATGTCATTAGATATTTTAAGATTTGAAACCCATGTCAATAGATATTTTAAGATTTGAAACCCATGTCAATAGATATTTTAAGATTTGAAACCCATGTCAATAGATATTTTAAGATTTGAAACCCATGTCAATAGATATTTTAAGATTTGAAACCCATGTCAATAGATATTTTAAGATTTGAAACCCATGTCAATAGATATTTTAAGATTTGAAACCCATGTCGATAGATATTTTAAGATTTGAAACCCATGTCAATAGATATTTTAAGATTTGAAACCCATGTCGATAGATATTTTAAGAAAAAACAAAAAAGAAATTGTTGTGCGCCCCTTTTGGTACACCTTTTGACCCTTTAGTTTAAAATATATATTACACTAGCTGACCCGCGCAACTTCGTCTGCGTAAATTTTCCCTTTTTTTTTTACAACATTTTTCATTGCTGCTCCGCTCCTATTAGTAAATTTAGTTGAGGATAATGATGAAGCAGCCGCTAGGGATAATCCCCATGGATTAGCCCTAGCGGCTGCCTACTTATTACTTTGGGTGAGTCTACTGTCAAAATATTAAGAGCATTTCCTTACTACTTCAATTATGGTGATTCACAGATCAAGGCTGTGTGGTGGGATCCCTCTCTAATAATCTACTTTATTTTTTATGTTTTTGTTGACAGATAGTGAAGAAAGAATAGATGAATCAGCAAATATTTCAGATGAAGATGAAGAATATTCAGGGTGAGTAGTAATAATAATAATATCTTGGGACAACTCACACAACGCTATCTGATCCCAAACTAAGCAGAGCTTGTACTATGGAAATCAGACAACTGATAAACATACTTATATATGTCTTAATACATACATATTATAGATAAATAACACCCAGACACAGAATAAACCATCGTGCTCATCACACAAAGTTTTATCCTGGGTGGGGATCGAACCCACGACCTCTTACGTAGCAGTCGGATACACTCCCACCACACCACAGAGGCAGTAGATAGTAATGGTAGAGAAAAATTACGTAGACTTTAGGGGGACTCTGACTTCTGTAGCACAGTTTTGACAGCACAAGAGCCGTGATAGATAACATCTATACAAATTGATTCCCCAACATAACATACTTTTTACTGGGAATGAAAGGAAAAAATTCATTTTTTTGTCTGTCTGTCGGTCTAACTGTCTGTTTGTTCTGACTCATCTCTAAAACGGCTGAACGGATTTTGACGGGACTTTCACTGTCCGACAGCTGATGATGTAAAAAGTAACTTATCATCACGCTAACGAGTATAGGGAGTGAGCAGCACTGCAACGTGGACAAAGGGTACAGCTAGTGCCAAATAAGAAAAAAAAAATGTCTAAATATTTGCATAAGCTCCATTAAAATTCTATATACAGCCTTGAAATAAATTGATTTTGTGTTTCCACTGAAGTGGAGCGAGGCGGACTGTGAATTGATCAATCACTGTGCTCGAAATCACACCTAGGATTATTTCGAGCATTGTCATTGGTCAATTCACGGTCGGCTCCGCATCATTGGAAACGCTCCCTAACTGTTCTGACGCCTCATCTGCCTTTTTATTGTTAGGATCATAATAGTACAATAAGATATAAGTGCAGTAAGTTGAAAATTACAGCCGAGAATATATTGCTAGCTATTGATTTTTGTGATTGTAATTTATGGTGAAATTTTATGAATTAAATGTTTATTTATTATATTTTATCTCCCAAAGTTAATTTAATTCTTACAATTTTTACCATTTTTCTAACGTAAAAACTCTTTGCTAAGATTTAAAAAAGTACCGTTCGTTTTAGACGGATTATCTTGATAAACCGTGCGTTTTACATTATAATAACGCACAAGTACGTAATGAGATACATTACGTTATTGAAATTGGTGAAATAAAAGACCCTTTACGAGCAAATGTGTTATAAAATAAGTTTTTATGTTCACTATTATTCATTCGCAGTCGTAAACTTCATGCGTTGAGCGAGGAAGACAGTGAAATCGAAGAAGATGAAACTCCAAGGTAATGTAATTTTTTTTTTTTAATTACAGCTATACGCCCTCATACGCACCAGCGATTTTTTTACGCGCGTTAGAACTCCAGCGACCCGGCCCACTATGGGCTCAAAGCATGATTTGCGTCTCAAAAATCATTTTTCCACTACTCATAACTGCATAATTCCACTAATTAGAATGTGTAACTGAATAACTGATACACCATTTAGCGCTTGTAAAATGGACTAGAATTAACTTTTTGGTACTAGTACTTGACCTTGAAGTTTAAGTTTTAAACGATGCCATTTAAAGAGAGTAAAATACAAGATGTTTACATGACTATATTTCTATATTTTTGGAATAAATCATATAAGTGTGCTATATGGTTGGAAAGGTAATTTAATAAGGTATTGATTTATGAAATAATTGGGTGAAAAACCATTAACCAGAAAAATACACGTAATTTTTTCCGCAACACTGTAATTTTCCAGTCATTAAAACTTTGAACAGAGCTTTGACAGTTACCTCCACTTCCCTCCAGTCTCATTTTACATTCATCGGATACTTCAGTATTTGTATATTATAGTTCAAAAAAAAAATTCTACCCAAAACCACCCATGGGACGTATTCATGAACAAAAGGAGACGAATGAATTTTTTTCGAATTTCATCTTAGGTTGATTTCTTGATGAGATGCATTACATTTTATAATTTTTACATCACTATGCACATTTTTATGAAAAACTAGCTGTCACCCGCGGCTTCACTCGCGTGAACGACATTTATCGTCATTTGGGAAACGTACATTTTTCGGAATAAAAAGTAGCCTATGTGCTATTGTAGACCATACCAGCCGTTCTAGTGTGATGGAGTAACAAACATATATAACATAACATAACAAACTTTTTAGGAACAAAATGAGTAGAAATAATAAAAATAATCACTCAATTAGTGTCTAACATCTAAAAAAGGAAAAATATTAATTTGCCTATCAGTAGCTTTGATATGTCTAAAACTTTTATTTGTATTAGTTTGGCGTTGATAACATTATATTGTTCTCACGGGAACATAATAGAATAGGTAATTCATTACTGTAGTAGATAAAATGTGGTTTCATTATCACAAACTGATTTTTGTGTATTGTGGTGTATTTGTGTGTTGTGATGGAGAAAGTATACTAAGACATTATGCTGTTCTACCTATTGGACATTTATCGGAGGATGCTCAAGAATCGCGGAACAAGGATTACAAGAAAATCCGACTGAATCATGCCAGAAAGTGTTCTAGATCAGCAACCAACGAAGACGTATTTCATGGCCTTTTGTTTACCTCAGATCCTTATATATCAAGCATAAGAAAACCAGCATACACTATTGCAAAAGATCTTTTTGATGAGGCTAAGAACCTGTTAAATATTTAAATAGACGCATAGTTTTATTTTATACTAATATTATATTTAAGTTTAGAAATTTTGGAGAGACATGTCTCCTATGTTGTAATTTTCTCAACTATCACGTTGTTTAGTGATATAATAATAATACCTTATAATTATTTACTTACTAATCACCTTCATGTTTCCGAAATATTCAAATAGTAAAACAAAAATGTAAATTTGCATGAAAATGTAGCGTTTTTTAAATTTGTTTGATTATATATATGTAATAATAAAAGAAATACATAAAGCTAATGGTATCATTTCATAGCCCATATATTGGAGATTCTGTATGCAAAATTTCGTATTAGTAGGTGTAATAGGAAAAAAGTTACAGATTTTTGAGACGCAACTCACGCTTTGGTCCCATAGTGCGGCCTCTCGATGTGATTACGTAATCTATTTCCAACACCCAACTTTGAAATATAACACTGCTCGATAAACGTCGTTTTACCGTGTGAACGTGTACTTGAGAATGCATTTGTTCTGTTTGAGTTTAATTTTGTTACGTGCGTTAATAGATCGCCGCGAGAAAATTCTACCTTTTGATTTTGATGAGAAATGTGTTACTTGTCGAAAAGACAAGTGTCAAATTATAAATTGTTAATTAATTATTTCAAATTTGGTAATTTCATTTCAATTGTTAATTATTTTGTAAGTACCTGCCTATAACTTTTCCAAATTTAACATCATGCATTTAACTATGTAAAAATCATTTTTTTTTTCAAATTTAATTTTAACTGTATGTACTTACATAGTTATTATTTGTTACTATTGTATAAAATAATTAATAAAAACCTATTGTACCTACTAATACGAGCGCTAATCCCGCCGACAAACTGTTCTGCAGTTTGGTGGGTTTTATCTAATTTGTATGTTTTTGAACAAATAAATGATTTTATTATTTTTATTATTATTATTATTATTGTTGATTGATTTTAGAGAAAATAGATGATGATTTTTATTCTTCTCTAGTAAGTTAGTATCAACATATTATCTTGGTTGCCAAAACCGGCTTACGTCTCTCGTCCAATTTTTTTTAAATAAAATATTAAATGTATATTTTTTCCAGACTAACCCTACATTTAGACAACCCTCTGGAAGGACCTAGCTGGTTGTTAGATTCGCCGCCAGATCCAAGGGTATGTATATTTTTTTGTTTGTATGTTTTGTGCAGATTGCAAACATGATATCGAGCTTTTTTAACATTACAGTGGTGCAAATTTTTTGTTTTTTTTTCAATTTCAATTTCATTTATTCAATAAACAATTATACAATTGTGTCTGAATGTAAAAATAATAATAACAAAATAATCATATTTTAAAGGTTGCGTGTCCTCAGGGGTTAATTTAAATGTTAACAAACTCATTCGCTTGTTAGTATTTGATTTATCACATTGAAATTTTGATTTTTATTGAATTAAAGTAGGTTTCTTTTTACCCAGACAGTAAGGAAGGGTAATGTTTTTCGCGCGTATATTGTATGTATGTATGTAATATTCTTTATTACCTAATATCTCACAAACCACTGAACGGATTTATACAATTAAGATGTTGTTAGATTCGTCTTGATTGCCCAAGTGTTCTTAGATATGAGACGTTTGAAAAAACCAAACATGGCGGCTGTGAGATGTCAAAATAATTAGGTGTGAAAAAAAGTGTTTTTTTTATATATTTTTTTTCTGAATAAATTGTACATGATTGTAACGTAAATACGATTATTTTTCAGTCAAGTCAACCTAAAAGTCGATCAAACTTAGAGCCGGACTCTACGACGGAGCCAGATAAAACTCCAAAAACTTGTTCTGCGCCGAAGATCGAGGATCATGCACAGGTATTGTATTATTTCTAAATAGTGGGCGCAATGTAATGCTGAAGTTGCTGCGACCTAACAGATCTATAATGACACCTCTTTTTCCTTAAGTGGGCGTACAACTGTAGGTTACACATGTACCGCACTTTAAAAAAAAAAATCGTTACCAAGAAGGAATTATATTTAACCTTTCTGCTATGACCCCCGGTAAAAGGGCAGGATGGAGAGACACTATTACCGAGGGTCTTATCAGATATGTTATTCAGACACTGGTGGATCGTTGTACGTCCTTTTAATATTACTATGAATTTGATTATGCGCCTTGGTAGTAGAATGTCGTCTTGGTGGTAGAATCCATATTGCAGCCCGTGACCACGGCCGTTGCAATATGGATGACGGACGTGATTAAGACCCGCACCTATAAATTTGTATAATTCATCCATTGTACGCTGACGATACGTCCATTTGGAAGCACAAAATGATGGCACCATTGACTATACTTCCATTTGGACGTCTTCTATTTGGACGTAAGTCTTCCACTTGGACGTACGCGAGTTTATACTAAAGACTGCTGTCAACACTATACATTTGTAAATACAATAATTGCATGTTTGAAAGATAGAAAAAATTGAAATCCAGACTCAGGAATCGAACCCGAGACTTCCGTAGCCAAACCGGGGCCAGAAGCGAACCACCTATCTGGACTACTAGTAGATATAAAAAAATTCTATCTCTTAATGCTTGCGAGTTAGGCCCCCGCAGCGCCATCTAGTCGGTAGTTAAAAAACTATCACGGCCTTTGTTATTGCTTCGTTACAGAGAGCATTTTAACAAATTATGATGACGCAGGCCGAATATTGAAGTAATTTTTATAGGCATTTCTTGCCAATTACTTTACAAATACAATAATTTATTTGGCTACGGAAGTCTCGAGTTCGATTCCTGAGTCTGGATTTCAAATTTTTCTATCTTTCAAAAATGCAATTATTGTATTTGTAAAGTAATTGGCAAGAAATGCATATAAAAATTACTTCACTATAAATTTGTTTCAGAAGAAGTAAAAAGAACAAATCTGACATTTTGCGAGACCTTTCTCTTTTGTGACTATGGTAAACATGGTTTGACATTGTGTCAAACCATGTTTATCAAGTATGCGTCTCGAGAGCGTAATAACGACATTCTAGTGAGGTGCACAAGCGTTTTTGAGATCGATCCCAAAGTTATAAGAATACGAAAATGGCCGTTTTAATCGAAACTTAACTGCAACTGCACTGAATTGGCCTCCTGATAGGTGGTTTGATTGCTGCCCCGGTTTGGCATAGAGACGTCTCAGGTTCGATTCCTGGGTCTGGTACATAATAATAAAGTAAAAAATACTATAACAATTTATAAACTTGATATGGGGGTAAGATGCTGCCACTAATATACCATACACCATGTTAAAGGACTGATGCAAATTATATTATTAAAATACAGATGATGTTGTGTTGTCCAGGAGAGTGGTAGTGGCAGTGGCAGTGGCAGTGGCAGTGGCGTGTCAGTGCGCGTGTCGTGCGCGTTCTCCCCCACGGTGCGGCGCCGCAAGCGCACCAGCTCCCCGCCCGCCACCCCCCGGCAACACCACTACTCGCCCAGACCTGCCTCCTCCAGGAAGAACGTGTATGTCATCATCATTCAGGCCGCATTGAATCTATGCTTCTATCCCCTTCTGTCATTTAGAACCTCCATTTACTAGAGTAAGAAAACTAAAAGGGAGTGGGACAGCACGCTCTTTTTCGCTTTATGGCCGGTCTCAATAATCTAACTATCGATGGATGTGGCTACCAGAGTTATAATAATACTAGTTGTCCCCCGCGGTGTTACCCGCGGTTTATTAGCTTATGTGTTAATCAAGGGGGTCAGCTAACTCCATACCAAATTTTATTAAAATCGCTCCAGCCGTTTAGACGTGAAGAAGTAACAAACATACACACTCACATACTCACAAACTTTCACCCTTATTATATTAGTGTGATATCTGACGTAAGCTCCATACAAAATATGTCAAAATTCTACCTCTAGTAGCCAAATCCATCGATAGATAGATTATTGAGACCGGCCGTTGGTGACTTTCAATGTAGTTAAACCCTTATCTTACCTTATGATATATCAACTCTCCCACCAAACTTCGTATCGCCATGTAATTTTTATTTTTTCGCGATTTTTTTTTTTTTATTTGTTAGCCCTCATTCGTACGAGCGATTTTTATACGCGCGTTGAAAACCCGGCGTTCCGGCCTCTCGATGTGATTATGTGATCTATTCCCAACGCCCAGGGTTGAAAATACAACACTGCGCGATAAAAATACGTCGCGTTGCCGTGTCAACGTGAATTCTTTTTATGTCTATCTCAATGTGTATTTGAGCGATTTTTTTACGCGCGTTAAAAATAGGGTCAAGCGAATGAGGCCTTTTTCTGCTATTCAGGACGAAAATCAAGAAAATCGTTGAAGTATAAATGGTGTAACTAACCTGTAGGCCTACTCAATTTCTTTATTACGAAATTCATGAATTTTCGTTTGCTTATATTTCTTAAGTTTACGGGGACTATTCTTATTAATTTTTGAATTAGCACAACAAGTTCGAACCCATGGACGATTTTCTAGAACGAGTGGATTTAATTGATGTTGCTGTTCTGTATATCACCACCTTATTTTTGATCGAAACTTCGTTTTTATTGAAATAGAGTAGGTCTCCTGACTGTATTGTACTGTATACTGTACTAGTGACTGTGTTGACTGTTGTATAATATGGTAAATTAAAATAAGGGAGTACCTGACTCGGTGACGATCTGCGAGGCTAAGCAACGTTACCACTGCCTTTCTTTGATAAGAGGGCCCCCATAGTTTTCTTTGACGTTAAAGTGTTTCAAAATTCTTCCTCTTAAAATAATTACATTCGTAATAGTCTTTATTTTTTATTAAGCACACTATTGTGTTATTAATGTAAGTCCAATATGGAAGAGCGGAGTCTCATACAAACATTATATTTTAAAAATAGGACTCCAATCCTTCTAAATGTTGAATTTGCAAAATGTTGAATTCGCAAAATGTTGAATCCTAAAATGTTAAATTTGCAAAATATAATTTACTAGCGGACGCCTCGCGGTTTCACCCGCGTAGATCCCATTCCCGTGGGAATACAGGGATAAAAAATAGCCTATGTCACCCGGGCTTAGTGTAGCTTTACAACGATGAAAGAATTTTTCAAATCCGTCCAGTAGTTTCGGAGCCTATTCAATACAAACAAACAATCAAATCTTTATAATATTTTATAATTTATGTAAACAATATTAGACATAATAAAATGATGATTCCAGTACAAACGGACGAGTGCTGAAGGTCCTGGTAGCCAAGATGCGCTTGGAGTCCGAGGTGTCGGGCGCCACGTCCCCGCCCAAGCGCGCGCGCTCCCCGCGGGACTCGCTGCTCTCGTTCGACGCGCCCAGCCCCAACGGGGCCACGGACTCTGCGGTTATTGTCTCGTGAGTATATACCCCCTTAAGGGGGCATTACACTGATATAATTATTTATTTAGCGCTACGTACACAGCGACACGATCGCCGGGCCTCGCTCTTCCGCACAAAACCATTACTTCACAGTGCGCAGGAGCGCAGGTCAAAATTAAGTAGAATATTCGTTCGTACATATGTTAGATTACGAACACCATGACTATGACAATACGAAAGTACTCGTTTTTGCATTTTTCCACAACTTCGAGATTTATTTGCGGGATCATATTAAGACATATCCTTAAATTTCTTTATATCATCTACTCGAAAAACTCTTTGACTGGTGACACAATTTTTTTCGTGTCAAGTAAGTAAGTAGATTAATGACGTAGTGATGGATGCCCAAAATGTAGATAGGCGGCAGTTACGAGTGCAAAGCTCTCCGCAGTGCCAAGTGTACACTTAATTTTTTCTTTTTTTTTATAAAAAAAGATAACTAGCAATGTGGGTTTGAGTCCTACATTACTAGCAATCTTGTTAATCCCTCCTGCTAAGCTCAATGGCTTGTGTTAGGAGAGGGTTCACGTCAGTAGCATAATGGGTAGGATTCGAACCCACGACGTCACGATTGCGAGGCCATTAGGCTACCGCCGCTTCTTCACTAAAATAAATGGGGAAAAGCTGCCAAGAAACCTATGAGCCACTCTTTTAAAAATCAATAATTTATTTTACAGTAATGTTTTTAAACGAGCAACTAGTTTATTTGCTAAATCCCTCCTTTCCCAAGTCTGTCTATCTTGTTGACAACTTCAATATTTATGCTGTACTAGCGGCCCGCTCCGGCTTAGCACGGGTACAAAATATATGGATGTTATTATACATATAAACCTTCCTCTTCAATCACTCTATTTATTAAAAAAAACTGCATCAAAATCCAATGCGTAGTTTTAAAGATTTAAGCATACATAAGGATATAGGGACAGAGAAAGCGACTTTGTTTTATACTATGTAGTGATACTTCAATATTATATGTACTAATAAATATTATATTATAGATATTTGTTAGTAATTTGTTTGTTTGATTAAATTAATATTTTCAAATTTCAAGAGAATCAAGAGCTCAAAGGGACCAAGAAATTAACAGCGAACCTGGTTCTCCCCGCAGTCTTCATGAATGCCTCACCGCGCACAGATCGAGGCACAACAGCCAAGACAGTCGGAATAGCAACATGAGAGTTGGCCAGGACAGTCGGACTACTCACCCTAGGCAAAGCCAAGAAGATCACACAACCCACCCGAGGCATAGCCAAGATGATCGCGCAACCCACCCGAGGCATAGCCAAGAAACACACGAACCACGGAGTAAGAATTATGAAGAAGATAGTCGGAGAGTGACTCAAGATAGTGTAGTGAAGGGACGAGGGTTGAGTGACCAGCGCAGTCGGTTGGGCAGTGTCGATAGTCGTGATAGTGATAGTGGCAGTGGGGGACAGGGGGATTCTATCTGCGAGGGCAGGACCCGACGTCCTAGGAGAATGATTACATACAAGGAGAAGCCGCTGAATAGGTAAGAATTAATATGGCTTAACTGTAAGTTTTAAATTAATTAAAGTTGAGAAATTGCAAAAATATACAAGAATTATGAAATATAACATTATATGTTGTAATTCTTACAAATTTTAAAGAACATTATTTTGATATTACATGTTAATGAGACTAACTTGATTTGATGGTCAAAAACTGTATTATCTAAATGCAGTCTAGAATGATGATCAGTTTTTTGAAATTATATACATTACTAGCTTTCGCCCGCGGCTCCGCCCGCGTGGATGTCGGTTATCGCGATAAAAACTATCCTATGTCCTTCCCCGGGACTCAAACTATCTCCATACAAAATTTCATCTAAATCGGTTTAGCTGTTTGAGCGTGAAAGCGTAACAGACAGACAGACAGACAGACAGACAGACAGACAGACAGACAGAGTTACTTTCACATTTATAATATTAGTATGGATGGATAATCCGGTTATAACGACGCCCAAGGGAACGATGACATTACGTCGTACTAACCGGACGACGCGACGTACTAAATGAACTGACAATTTAATGTTTGTTAATTATTTAAATAAATACAAACTATGTATTTATTAATATTGACGAGTTCCCTTGCTGTTTTAACGTAAACCTCAATTGCATGTTTACTAGTATATGCGGACAACTTTCTGTGAAATTCCATCGTTAAAAACGGAGTCGTAATAAACGGATCTACTTTAATAGTGGCTTATATTAAAACCAAACATATGCCTATACTTACCTCGCTTAAAACGGTTGATGCGAAGAACTCATTAAATTCAGACTCTCAATAATAATGATATGATTCTCGTAACAGATAATACGACGCAACCAAATTAAGCATAAATCATTTTATTTTACAGGAAGTTAAGAAGATGATCGTCGAATTATCATACTAATGTTCAAAGTGGACTGCATACAATCTGAAATCGTCGACTGAAATGTTGTTTTGTTGAAATGTTTCACCTAGGATTATTATATTAATAAATTATGTTATTTGCGTATAAAACAACTTAAAATGGTTATAATTTTAGTCGCCAAACAGTGCGCGGCAATGCTTGTACTAGTATTGTTACCAACTCCAGGTTCATCAAGTAGCAAACATTATGAGCGCAAAAAAACACGACTGCTTAATATTAACCGAAAAAATATACAGCCTATCTCACTCCAACAACTAAGACGAATCTAACACCTTACATAATTAAATTTGTTAAAGCGTTTATGGCTGTCGATCATGCCAAAGAAATGGAGATACATGAGTCATATAAAATCGGTTGCAGAAAGTGTGTTTATTTAGGTGTATAGGTAAACATGCTATGTAGATAACATTGTGACATTTTCTGCAATCAATTTTAAAACAATTTAACAATTTAATTCACCCGACTGCTAAAAATTAATTACTGAAATATTTTTCGCAAAAAATGCGCCATTTTATTTTTTACCCGACTGCAAGGAAGGGCTATGTTTGTCGTGTCTATGTTCTTGTATGTATGTAATATTCTTTATTACCTCATATCTTTCAAACCACAGGACAGATTTAAACAAATTAAGATGTCGTTAGATTTATCGTGTCCGCCCAAGTGTTCTTAGCTAAGTGATGTTTAAACAAAACAAACATGGCGGCTGTGAGATGTCAAAAACAAGGTGTGAAAAAAAAAAAATTCGAATACCACTATCTGGATATCGAATTAAAGGGGTCATGGTAAACATTTCAAAAAGATATAACATGACTGTAATACTAAAAAAGTCAATTAGCAACCATTCTTTTTTCGATTTTCAATATTTGGCAATAGCTGAGATAAAAGTTAGTTGTTACATCGGTTACATCCTACAACCACTAAAAAGTATTAAAAATAAAAAATATATTTTTTAAAAATAAAAACTATATTTTTTAAAAATAAAAAACCGGTAGAGGGTACAATACTAAGTTCGTCGAGATTCATTAATCCCTCCGACAGCATGATATTACTAATGTAGGAGATCTTGTTTGCATCCTTTCTAATTTTGATTATATACACAGTGTCACTCTCATAAGTGATATAAATAAAGCTAAAATCCATCAAGCCATAGGCTCTAGAGCGTGCCACAAAAATATACACTCGAAAAACATAACCTCCTTCTTGCTCAGTCAGTTAAAAATATTATCCTCTTTCGGAACCAGGTAAAACTGATGTTTAATAACATTGTTATAGCTACTGTTTTATAAAGATTTGACTTATATTTCCCATCATTTACCAGGCATAAGAAATGTATTGCTAATAATAAAAAAAGTAAAAATAACTGGTTTCGTATTTTATGTAGGTAATGTTGATCATCGTAATCATGTTAGCAAATATTAGCTTTAAATTATTGTTAAATAGACTGGACATCGAAACTACACCTCATTATAATAAACATTATATATAGCTTTATGATTAGAACACAGTATATTTAAATGGTATATCTACTCTTACCAACTATTTTCTAATATGTCAGAAACAGTATTTTGATTCTGCAATGTTATGTCTTTGGCTTAAAAAAAATCCTTTGTTATAAACATGCGATGAATAAGGGAGTTAATGTACTAGGAATAGATTTTACATTTCTTAAAGATTTGTTGCTATATGTGTGGCGCATGTCTATGTGCCCGCGTAGGGCAATAAGTGCAGGCTGGCGACGGTATTATTTTGGCACTTTCTAAGAATTATTTTAATTAGAAGTATATTTCTCTTCACTATTGTTAGCTGCTTAGCTATATTTACAGTAAGCTGCTTAGATATGTATATTTACAGTCGTTGTATGTGTACTGTAAGATGTAGAGTAATTTGTTCAATAATTCTTGAATGCAATTCCAAAAAAATAATTACTCTAAAAATATCCCATACAGTATATAACAATATTGTATATATCTATTAACTTTGTTTCTAAATGGATATTGTTAATGAAAAGACGTTGCCAGCTCTCTTCTTACCTTTGATAGGCGTAGTTTGTGTGTGTGGGGGGGGGGGGGATTTGGGAATTTGACTTCGGTATTATTGGTAACAATCGCTGCCCTTTTACACTTGGAGTGAACACCCCCCACACCGCAGAATAACTGATACTGGGTACGCCTGCTACTTAGTTAGCCTTCCTTGTTTAGTTATGTTGTATTGGTGGAAACAAACTTATAATCCTATGTAAGATAGTTAACAGTTTTCTCGTTCATTGTAAAATTAGTTGTCTTACAACGTATAATGTAATAACAGTTGCCTTACAGTGATTTTAGTATGCAAAGTGGGGAAAGTTGTATTCTTAAATTAATGAAAATACGGCTCCGCGCGCGTGTCGCCTTGCGAAACCACAATAGAAATATTGGGACAAACGATCCCACAATTTCCATCAATGAAAAATAGAAGCAGTAGAATACATCCCATTTTGTTCAGTGTACATTCTTAGCCTGAGCTGACCAAATCTTAGAAGGACCACAATTCCAACTTTTCCTGACAAGTACAAACAAAACAAGAATTACACAATTGATTAAATGATTATGTGGTGTATAAGACGGCTGCTCCCCACTTTGTGTGCTTTAAAATAATAAATGCCTTCAAATAGCCCGATATTAATAATAAGTATTTATTAGCACATGTTCACATTGAAATTATACATGACAATAGATTTAAAAATTTAAGAACTGAAGATATAGTTCGGCTTAGTTAAATGACTGATAAAGTATATACATGTTTATATCTAGGTATCAACATTTCAATAATAAATTATGTAATTATGTTAAAGTTGTATTTATTATACCAACCTTCTAACTGTAGTATTTTAGGCATTCCACTTTTAGTGTAAGAGGGGAGCTAAAATGCTAGTACTTTATAAAGCCTGTTTTATTAATATTACGTCATATTCGTGAAGGATCCCTATCCTTCACTAATGTGAGGTAATATCAAAACCTGTTGTGTAATTCCTGACAGGAAGGGTATTTCTTCACTCCACTCTATTTCTATGGTGTTACGTCACAACGCCCCAGCCAATCACAGCGTGCCATAGCGAGTCAATCATAGCCAATTATAGCCATTCACAGCCATGCCAAGCCAAGCCAAGCCGAGCCACCACCCGAGCTACCGAATGCCTTCGGTGGAAGGTGTCGACATAATGTGTTTTGAACTCATTTCTGGGCATTGTCTATTACGGGAGTAACTCTCGGATGTCGATGGTTACGACTGGAGGAAGAACGATCTCTGGCCATTTTTGAAACAATAACAATGAATAAATAAATATACTTGTGTGTGATTCAGCGAGTCTTTATTGCCACTTTTACACAATACAAGAAATTCAGTAGGTTCACAAAAACAACTGTCTGGGCTGAAAAGGTATATCTCAATAAAACAGAGCTTTTTGTTGAATGTTTATTGTTAAAAAAAAGAGTGTATTTTATTATAATTTTATTATTATAAAGGACTAAACACAACAACGCAGGGACGGCGGCACGTGAGATTATTATCATATAGTAGGTATCCATAGTCAAGGTGTTAAAGCGTGAGGGAGCATAACACCGGCCAAGTGCGAGTCAGACTTGCTATCTGGGGGTGAATCGTACTCGCATGAGTAATTCAATTTTTACTTTTTTTACCCAGGATTTCGAGTGAAATTGAAACTTCATAGTTGCTTTTCCACTAATGCGGAGCAGGCCGGAGAGGACCGTGAATTGACCAATGACAAGTCCTCGAAATAATCCCGAGTACGATTTCGAGCATTGTGATCGGTCAGTTGACAGTTCTATGCTTCTATTATACAGGTTGATTTGTAATATTAGTTTTGGAAAATATACCCTTCATCACCTACAGACTATTTTACTGGCAAAGAAACATCGATTTGACTCCGCAGTCTCTCAGATATGAGGTAATATTGTAGAAAAAAAAATTACGGAGTTATTTCGTGTAATGTAAAGAAGCCAAGAGCGGGAGGTTCTTAGTATATTAAAAATCAATCTGTATAGAGTGTGGCGCGTCTCATGGAAGTTAATACCGTTCGGTTGTGCGTTGTCGTGTCAGTCGTTTCATACTGACAGAGTCGGATCTGAGCGAAGTCACATACATTTTTTTATTGACTTAAGAAGCAAGGCAAATGTGATAATTAATGATTCTAAATGTACATTTAATGCCAAAAGAAAGGGGGCGTCTATAAATTACGCGAGGTGGTTTTGGCGGATTTTTGACATCTCCCTCTAGTGAGTTATGGTTTGACCCCCTCCCTAATCTCGCGTGAGATTTCACATCTGACTTAACACTGGTCAAGTGTGAGTCGTTGGCATTGGCAAGCAAGGAACGTCAAAAGCGATCAACTATTATACTATAAATTACCAAATTTAAGTTCAGTTCAAGTTTTAGATGGTTTGCTGCAAATAAAAAAATACGTGCAACTTCCCAAGATCTCCACGTGAGATTAGGTGAGATTCGGCTCGGCCCGTCCCTCTCCCGCCTAAACGCCTCACGTAATGAATGGACGCCCCCCAGAATAATGTAATATAACGCGCGGCCACTCTACAAATTGCTGATGTTTACAATGTAGATTTGATTATACACTAAAGATGCTGCCACCATTATATTGTACACAATATGAAATGAATTAATTAAATGAAATCTAGACTCACTTTAACGTACTGCAGCGCTTTAACGAGTTATCATAATTATAGTTACCTATAATATATAACTTACCTTAACATTAGGCGATACAACTCAATATGCAATTATGAAAATATATATATTACGGGTCTTAATCGCGTGAATAATTTAAGGTAAAATACCTTGTTTATTGCCCGACGTTTCGACCGTATTGCAACGGCCGTAATATATATATTTTCATAATGTGTACAAACCGCGAAATTTTATCATCAATATGTAATGTCAGACTTCGCTTAGACTCGGACACATCCTTAGTGGATACGAAACAGAAATAAAGATAATGCGTTCAAATATAAACTATTGAATAATAAACTACTGACTGTAAGTTAGACTTCCAGTACTGTGTACACAGCGGGGCGGATTGGGGGTTAACCCCGCCCTGATATCCAAAGGGTGCGTTTCCACTGATGCGGAGCGGACCGTTAATAGGGTAGATGACAACAATAACAATAAATTATTTTACACTATAAAGGAAATAGCATTTGAAAAAATATTCTGGAAAACAATGTTTCTCTACAATTTTACGTTATTTTTTTATTGAAACTACATGTTTTGACCATACAAAAGAATGACGTCATTGTTTTGTATTTCATATAAACTAGAACGAGGCGCATCGTTTTGACGTTTGTTAAAGAGATACTAATTTGACTTGACAGTCATCTACCCTATTGACCAACCACAGTGCTCGAAATCGTACCAATGTGGGATTGTGGATCCCTAAATTACTAGCAATCCTGTTAACCCCCTTCAGCTAAGCTCAATGGCTTATGTTAGGAGTGGACCTAGGACCTGACGATCTTGAGTCCGAAGCCTTGACCACTGCTTATTTTGTGCGATTGTCAATTCACCTGTCTGGTGCATTCCACTCCGCCCGTTTCGCGTCAGTGGAAACGCTACATTGGATATATATACATGGAAACTAGTAAACAGTACATTTTGTTGACAGTCTACACCACCCCCCCCCCTCCCACCCATTTAGATTTCCTTAATTATGCAAACATTTTTATAATTTATTTTCGTATAAGCACAAGAAGTTTGGCTCCATTGAAAATTGCAAAGGATTGTATTATTTAGTAAGTTTTTTTTTCGAAGTAATTTTATTGAATTAGTTGATACGGTTGCCGGTGCAACCTGGTCGAAACGTCAAGCAATTTTAAGGTAAACAAAGCGCGTTAATTCCCGTATTATAAATAGTTAAAATCATGCAACGCGAAAGTTTAAATGTTAGTTGATAATATCCAGAGCTGGCAACATTTATTAAGGGCACCCTAATCGATGATTTTATCATACAAACGAGCTTAAGTAAGTAATTACTATTACTCCTCTGTTTAAGGTCATATGTCAAAGCTTAAAATTAATATCAATTCCTTTTATCACAAACTAGTCTTCTAGAAAGCGATTGAAAATAAATAAATATTTTAATTTTACCAAAATTGTTAAAATTGAGGCTTATAATATATACGCTTTCTACAAGCCTAGTTTATGATAAAACGAATTGATATTAATTTTAAACTTTGACTTACGACCTTATACAATGGAGGAATCACTCTTATGCACGTTTGTGTGGTAGAATCATCGACTAGGACGCTCTTAAAGGAGCTAATTAGGGGAGAACATATTATGACGTCATAGGTTGTTATTCCATACACATTTCTATAGAGCGTGTCATTTTGACATTACATTGAAAGAGACTGATTTGACTTGACAGTCAACATCCCAATTATCAATGGAATCGACCTTTTTGAGCTTATACGAAAATAAACAATGTTAGGGCGTAAATTAAGAAAACTAAAACTACATTATTTATAAACTTAGTTTCGGAAAAAGAGAATAGTCCTAACGCCAATGGCTATTGATTTTCCAAGAAAATAACCAGATATCAGGCCGAATTACTATGAATATATTTACCATTAAGTACTTATAATATCTAACTCAAATATAACAACTTCTTTACTCTAAACACTATTACGCACCGTTCACATATCAGTCCAACAACGATATATCTTAAATTATGAGTTAAGCTACAATGTTGCCCCTGGCGGGACCGGCCCTAGGTTCCTTAGGCCCTAGACCATAGATAAAAAAACCAGAGAGTACAGTAGTACTTCCCTCGACTTTCACATCACATCACACATAGACACGGACACGGAATCTGGGAACATTTTGACTGGTCTGTTGGTCTAGTGGTTAGTGACACTGACTGCTAAAGGCCGGTCTCAATAATCTAACTATCGATGGATTTGGCTACTAGAGGTAAATATTTGACATAAGCTGCAAACAAAATATGTCAAAATTCTACCTCTAGTAGTCAAATTCATCGATAGTTTGATTATTGAGACCGGCCGTAAGTTGGGAGTAACGAGCTCGATGGTTTATTGTGTCTGAGTGTGATTTATGTATATAAAGTATGTATTTAGAAATATAGCTCTGCTACACAAAGTATGTCCCAAGATGAAGATAAATTTCGGAGCAAAGTGGTCTAAAAAATTTCATTCGCGTCGTGAGCAATGTCTATGGTGTGTGTTGGTCGAGCGCGTTTTGTATGAAAAATCTTCTGTACTGCTAATACTTCGTAAAATATAGCATCAAGTTCCATATTTTTCCGGTAAAATGTATGCAACAAATGTCATTCTTGATTGCAGAAAGTGCACGTATAGTGATGTTCCTTACGTTATCGACAATACGTATTTTATCGACGTTACGAATTTCAAAAATTACAACATTCATTTATCATTCTCCTGGCCTATTACTACATCATTTGAAGCTATATTTTACGAACTATAAAGCCCCCCCCCCTCTCCTAAGGCCGGTACAGTCCGCTGGCATTAGACCGCGCACTGTGCAGTATCGCCATCCCGGTCTGGTGGCGCGGGCGCAGGCACCGGCTCGCTCGGCTGTAGAGTTATTGTTGCTGTTTGTTCAGGAGGCTGGGGCTCTTCCTGAAAGAAATAAGTCAGAATAATTAACACGTTGCCTGCTGAAAACAAACACACTTGTGTTTTTACGTGCGCAACATGTGGGCGGCGGGCACGCATATGCTGGGCGGAGCTTAACAATTAAGCATGCGCCTCCAATCTATACAAGCATCTGATGACATTTTAGTTGGTTAAATCAAAAAGTGACCTTTCCACTTCATAGTTCATACCTGTATAGTAAGTGCGGCCGGTTGGGTAGCCTCTGTAGTCTGTTGTGCGCCGGCCTTTTTCGCCTTCCGTTTCTCAACATGCCCGGAGCAGTGTTCACACTCGTCGTCACTGTCCTCTGAATCTGAGTCTCCGAATTTGTGCGGCTTCTCGTATATACAACAACCTGCACATAAAGATATACATTCTCGTCAATATTGACTAAAAAACGACTACTAAAAATAATACGAGGGGTGATCAATAAGTAATGATAAACGGGAATTTTTATAAACAGTAAAAAGCTAAAAACATTTTTTATCAACTCGTTAGTTGTTTACGACTTGCCAGACCAAAAATCATATAAATTGGACATTATTTCGCAGCGTCATCAAGTACCTCTGCTTGAAAAAAATGTCTACCAAAGAGATTCATGCTGACTTATCGGAAACGCTGGGGGACAACTACTCTATACTCCACAGTTGCACTCTAGTGTAAGGACTTTAAGATAGGATGTTGAGGTTCTACCTCAACAGAAGATGAACATTGCGAAGGGCGCCCATCGACGTCCTGTTCTAAGGAAAATGTCAAAAAAGCCAAGATCTCGTGTTAGCTGATCGAAGGGTGACCATCCGGCATTTAGCTAAGATCACAGAGATTTCATATGGCAGCATTCAGACGATCTTGACTCGTGAAATGAAGATGATAAAGGTCTCCGCGCGTTGGGTGCCGAGAATGTTAACCATTTCCAGGGTCAATCTTGACAAGTTCCAAGTTGATCAAGAAAAAAAATTGACCCGTTTTGAAACTATGGATGAAAGATGGATTCACCATTTCGATCCTGAGATGAAACAACAGTCCATGACATGGAAGTGGCCATCCTCACCAACACCAAAGAAATTTAAAGTTTCAAGTTCTGTGGGTAAGGTTATGGCGTCTTTATCTGGCTTGGCTCGTCCAAGACTCTACCTATTAAACTAGGTTTTCTATGAGACAAACAGTGCATAGAGGTCTAAAGTAAGTTAATGTCTGCGAGACTTACATTTGGACTTCTTCTTGTTCATATGTTCGTTGTCGACAGTGTCTTCGGTCCAGACGACCTTCTTACGTTGTGCAGCGCGCGGCGCCCGCAGGGTTAACACTGCCACGCGCGGCTCCTGGGACCAGATAACATTTTTTTAATTATTTGGCTATCTGTAATAATGTTACGCTATTCAGTTTATGCCAAAGTCTAATAAGTTAAGAGCTATTTACATGACGCCAGTTGCTTGTTAAAGCGATAAATGACTTCCAAGGTTTAAGGTAAACAACACGTTAGCACCGGGTAAATTACCCTTAAATTTTTTGCATTTTTTTCTCTTTTCTGTCGGTGCCTCTCCGCTAATGAAGATACAGTTGGATCAACGTAACTTGACCGGATTGAAGTTAGGTTCTTATCAGTTTCGCGCATGTCATAGAGATGCGACCCTAAAATGACTTACGAAGACGATTAATTATGTTTAATCTATTTAAAATACTAACCACATTTTAATTCAACAATATAAAAATACTATATACCCCGCTTCCTGTCACCATTTACTACTAAAAAATTCTTATGAGCCACTTTTCGCCAACTTCAATACGGTCAAGTTACGTTGATCCTACTGTATCTTCATTAGCGGAGAGGCACCAATGCTGACGACTGCGTGGGACCCGCTATACTGCTTGCAAACAGTGGATCCAGAGAAGAGAAGGAGAGCTAAAGCTCAAGTAACTCCCCCTCCGCCCAGTGTGTACCTGGATAAAAATTGCACCAGACAAATTCCCCCCAACCCAAAGTCTTGGATTGATTAGGGGCCTTTCATTTGAGGGAGTTGATAAAATCTCTAGATGCCCTTATAGGGATGGAGCCAATTTTTACGTAATATTTTGTAAGTTAAAATTTAATATTACAAATCGAGTTCCATTTCGGAAGCCGAATGGTTTTCCTCATTATATAATGCACACTTCAATTTACATCTTATTTTACAATTTTTGTGTTAATTTTTACCTATTAAAAATGTATAATAATTATATTACATTCTTCCCACGTATGCAAAAAGAGATACAATCTCTCTCGATTAGGTATTAAAAAGGGACTCCCCCTTCCTCTTCTTAAGTAAGATTTTAAGTTGATTTATGTTTTAGAAATGTTATGTAGGTAGGTACCCTTACATGGGGGTAGGGGTGTCAAAAATCGCCAAAATCATCCTTACTTAATTAATAAATGGGAGCCATGACTATAGTCAAGCTTCCCACCCGGAAACTAAAATCCTTGATCCTCCACTGCCAATAAACATTCTTTGGAATACTATACCTATTTATATTCAGTTGCATAAGCATAACAGTATTTATAATGTCCGATAATACTTTACCTACTGATACCCGTGTTTACTATAATCTAGAATGATGTAAGTGATAAGGACTAAAGATGGCAGCTCACGGCATACAATAAACATTACTGTAATAAGAATTATCTGTACGTGTATCGATTGCAGTGTCAACTCGCAAGATTATAATTGGATTACGGTTAAACAGTGTTACTACCAGTGGCGGAGGGCCTTAGAACACCATTCTTTCCGGTTTCTTTGAATTATAGTTACCTGTAGACAATTACATATACCTACCTAAATAAAATGACAAAATTATTGCGCAATAATCTATACTAATATTATAAAGCGGAAGAGTTTGTTTGTTTGTTTAAACGCGCTAATCTCAGGAACTACTGGTCCGATTTAAAAATTCTTTTTTTGTTGGATAGCCCATTTATTGAGTAAGGCTATAGGCTATATAACATCGCGCTACGACTAATAGGAGCGGAGCAGCGACGAGAAATGTTGCAAAAACGGGGAAAATTTACGCATACGAAGTTGCGCGGGACAGCTAGTAATAGATACACATCTTCACAATAAAATTCAAAACTGCCGCGCAAATCACATTAAATACGGAGTAGGTACACAACTATATAATTCTATCTATGTTGGACGGTAACTCGCAACGGTCTAGGCTTTTAGTTTAGTATGGTCTTTTCTGTCTTTCCTATTCTGTTTCGTTCATAATTTAGATTCGCGATTTTGATATCATCGTATGCCAGTTTTAATGTGGCTATACATTTCATACGATTTCGATCGGTAAAACCTAAAAAAAAAAACTTTAAAAAAATGTTGAATATATCGATTAGCTTACGTTTCTTTGTCAGTCAGCTCTCGTCGCTAGTTACTACAGTATAGCATGCGTGTACCCCTTTTGTAACTCAAATCTCAAATGGTCGACGGCATGGTCGTAACTTCGGCGGTTTAAGTGGTACAATTGAGAAAACACCCACAAAACGTATACTGTGTACGACTAGCCTGTTAGTCTAGTGGTTAGTGACCCTGACTGCTAAACCGGAGGTCGTGGGTTCGATCACCACCCAGTGTAAAACTTTAGGTGATGAGCACGATGGTTTACTCTGTGTCTTGTTGTAATTTGGCGCGGTGGGAGTGTATCCGACTGCTACGCAAGAGGTCGT
Source organism: Herminia tarsipennalis (assembly GCA_945859575.2). Classification (NCBI taxonomy): domain Eukaryota; kingdom Metazoa; phylum Arthropoda; class Insecta; order Lepidoptera; family Erebidae; genus Herminia; species Herminia tarsipennalis. The sequence continues at coordinate 25,639,828 of OX243841.2, read as the reverse complement.
GGGTTCGATCCCCAAGTGTAAAGGGCAGCGATTGCTACCAATAATACCGTAGTTAAATGTCCAAATTCCTTCCCTCCCCCACACACACACACAAACTACGGTTATGAAAGATAAGAAGAGAGCTGGCAACGTCATTTCATTAACAATATCCATTTACAAACAAAGATAGATATATACAATATTGTCTTATACTGTAAAGGATCAATTTTATGAAATAGAGCTGAAAGGAGCACATTAATAGTAATTATAGCTGCAGGAGAATAGGTAGGCGACTATTTTTTTTGGAATTTCATTAAAAAAATAGACTTAATTAAAAAATAGAATTAATGACTGCCTCAGTGGCGCGGTGGGAGTGTATCCGACTGCTACGCAAGAGGTCTCGGGTTCGATCCCCACCCAGGATAAAACTTTGTGTGATGAGCACGATGATTTATTCTGTGTTATTTATCTATAATATGTATGTATGTTTTTTTTTTTTTTTTTTTTTTTTTTTTAATCTCACTTTAATTTTGGGGTTTTTATCCTGTAAGGACATGTCAACCCCATCATAACTCATTACAAGGTGAGTTCTTATATAAGGTTAACTAGGTAATTAACTTTACTGACATTAGGTTAGTTTAATGAGACGAATCGCTGCTTACCCTATTGTCACTAAGCGACATAATGTTTTAGCCTCCTCCGATGCTGGTCTTGCCAATATACTTTGAATTATGCCTACATCCAGCTTATTTAATTTTAACTCAGTCAGCAGCAATTCGCGTTCATTTTTATTTCGGACACACTCCATCAGCAAATGTTGTACATCCTCAATTATGTTGCAGGTCGTACAGTTTGGTGATGTAGTTTTCTTCATTAGGTATGCAAATTTTGCCGATGGATAGTGTCCAGATCTAAGTCTAAGAGCTAGCTTAATATAATTCCTACTTAAGTTAACGGCATCAAACCAGGGCGTGCGAGGAAGCTCATTCTGTATGGTCCTATACCATATACCTTTATCTATAGATGTTATTCCGAACTGCTGATTCCAGTCACTAAAACATTTTTGTTTAAATTTAGGTATTAATTCCCAATGGTCTGGTATATAATTAATTAAATTGCCATCAACAGCTGCTAGTTTAGCCGTACGGTCAGCTTCCTCATTCCCTTTCAAGCCAATATGTGCTGGAACCCATTGCAATATAACATCTTTGCCTTTTACATTATAAGCTATAATGTTTTTAAGGATGTCATAGGCTATCGATGCACCTCTGCGGCCAGAGGCGCACCGAGCCACATGTTGCAAGGCACTCTTACTGTCTGAAAATATAACTATTTTGCTCACATTTAAATTAATTGCGTAAGATAAGGCCTTATATATAGCAATGAGTTCCAACGACATTATTGATACATCAGCATCAATTCTAAAACCTGCTTTATAATGTAAGTTTTGGTCATAAAAGGCGGCTCCTAGACCATGGTGGCCTTTAGATCCATCAGTAAATATACGGTGCCAGCCGATATATTTGTTATTTAATTCTACGATTACATTGTTTAACAATACATTCGGGTCTAAACATGTTTTGGGATATTGAATATTTTTGAAAGTTACATTGATAATGTTCGTAATATCTATACTTGTCATCCACTTGTCCAACTGAAACATCTCGAGAATATTGGTTGACTTAATGTTAATTTGACTTACATCTTTGAAAGTGTTAACAAGTAAAGGTTTTCTTTTATTTTGCCAATATCTGTTATTACAAAGAGCACTTAGATCTGAAATCATGTCGACTGTTGTGCTATTAGACCAAGAAACTAATTTTAAGTTATATTTATAAGCTAAGTACAATCTTCTCAATGACAATGGCATTATGTTAAGCTCACTTTCCATGACATGGATCGGTGAGCTTTTAATAAAACCTCCTATTAATCTCAACGCTTGGTTTTGTAATTTATCTAATTTGGCAGTATGCGTTTTCGCACAACAATCATAAATGAAACAACCATAGTCCATTCGGCTTCTGATTAGTGCGATGTATAATCTACGCAAATGGGTCATGTGTATGCCGAAACTGCTACCTACAAGTACTTTTAATACATTTAGAAGTTTTGAACATTTTTCTGTTATCTCATTTATGTGCTTGCTCCAACGCAGACTTCTATCTAACCATATCCCTAAGTATTTGATACATTCAGCAAAGGCTAGACTATGCCCGTATACTTTTAATGTGGGTAATATTCTTCTACGACCCCTACTAAAGAGGCAGTAATTTGACTTCATGGGTGACAAATCTAATCCTAGCTCATCTAACGAAGAGACTACAGAATCTAGTGCTCTTTGCATGTACATTTCACTTTTATGAATATCTTTGTCTTTAATATACAGAACATAATCGTCTGCATATTGCGACAACATAACGAAAGGAGGTAACCGACCTAAATGACATGTTATTAAATTAAAAATTAAAGGAGACAAAGGATCTCCCTGGGCTAAACCTTTATTGGTCCACCTGGTTATTGTTGAATCACTGTTATTATCCACCTTAATTTCCAGCTTTCTTTCGCTTAAAAATGACCAAATATAAGTGCAAAATTTTGCTCCGATCTTTGATTGATCTAACATTTTTATAGCAACATTAATCGACACATTATTATAGGCGTTTTCAATGTCTAGGAAGCAAGCCAAGGTAGATAAGTTTTCAGAAAATCCTATTTGGATGTAAGTTACTAAATGAGTAATCGCGTCTAGGCAAGAATGGGACTTCCTGAAACCAACAGTATATGGTGATAAAATCCTATGTTTTTCTATGTACCACTCAATACGTTTAAACAACATTAGATGAAAAATCTTACATAGACAAGAAATTAAAGTGTATGTTTTTAATAATATAAAAGTATGTTTATCAGTTGTCTGGTTGCCATAGTACAAGCTCTGCTTAGTTTGGGATCAGATGACGATGTGTGAGTTGTCCCAAGATATTATTATTATTTAGAAATATGTAAGTGTATTTATCAGTCTTTCAGTACCTGCAGGAAACTGTCCCTAAAATTATCAGTATCATTATGTATTATGTCAAACTCGATGTTAAAAAAGATTCGTAAAAGGTACCTAATGAAAACTTAGAAAAAGGTAGAAAATACATTTATTTGGATACAAACACGCAGACAAACAGAAGAAACGTTCACAACAAATATGTATACTAAAAGGTCAGAAAACATACAGACCAGTTATATGAAGCACTGTCTACAAACTGGCTTTTTATACCGATTACTTTACAACCTTACCCTCAAAGAGCTCGTCAATTTTGTGATCATGATAACCCAAGAAATTTGCCAAAATGTCTCTGGTATGTTGACCTAAAGTAGGGGGTGCTGTTCGCGCGTCATTACCCCCCAGCTCATACACTGTAGGAGGTCCAACCACCTTGACTGTCCCAGCATCTGGGTGAAACAGCTCTTTCACTAAACCGATAGCCTTCACATGCTCGTCCTCAAAAACATCTTTCATTTTATTAATAGGTCCATTCGGGAACGATACTCCTTTGAAAATCTCTATCCATTCTTTAGTTGACTTTTTGATGATAATATCGCTAATAATTTCTGTTATTGTTTCTCTATTTTCAATTCTTTTAGAATTATCTTTGAACATTTCATCAGCTATCAAGTCTTCTCTACCAACAACCTTGCAGAAATCAGCAAACTGTGCATTAGACCCGGTACCTATGACCATGTACCCATCTTGGGTCTTAAAAGCCTGATAGGGCACAATGTTAGCATGAGCCGTACCCCATCTTTGTCCCTCAATACCACAATTCAAATACATCGATGCAACGTTAAACATGCATCCAATTTGTGTAGAGAGAAGGTTACAGTCAATCTTCTGTCCCTTTCCTGTCTTCTGTCTGACATATAACGCTGTCATGATTGCACCAAAAGCTTGAAGTCCCGTAGTGATGTCAGCGATCGGCACTCCAGTTTTAACAGGGTCTCCGTTACGTTCACCGGTCGAGTTCATGAGACCGCTCATTGCTGATGCGACAATGTCATACCTAGAAACAATATCTACTCTCTCTAACTCTACAGTTATAGGAAAAACCAGTCAAGTGCGGTCAGTCGGTCTCGCGTACGAAGGGTTCCGTGCCATTATCTATACAATATTGGACACTATATTATAATATCGAGCAAAAAACAGCAAAAAAAGATCATGTTTGTTGTTTATTTTATTCTGTTTTTACAGAAGTACATCATCTGTGAAAATTTCAACTGTCTAGCTATCGCGGTTGATGAGATACAGCCTATATTATTAAAACGGCAAAAATCACTTTTGTTGTATGGGAAGCCCTATTTAAATATTTATTTTATTCTGTTTTTAGTATTTGTTGTTATAGCTGCAACAGAAATAAATAATCTGTGATCAACTGTCTGTCACCAGGTTGTATCTTCATGAACCGTGTTAGCTTTACGGTTCACGAGATACAGGCGACGGACAGCGGAGTCTTAGTAATAGGGTTCCATTTTTACCCTTTGGGTATGGAACCCTAAAAAGGTAAGCCGAAGTTGCTATAGGATTCAAAGTGACGCCCAGTTTATCATGGTTACAAACATTATTTGTTTTGAAGGACTACACTGGCTAATGATTCCTAAATAGGAATCATCGGACAGTACGTAAAGTCATTACAACCAACCAACGGTGTCATGATACATGATTGGACATGATTTACAGGAATACCTTTAAAACATATATTTGTGTCCGTGACTTGTATGTTAAAGTCCCCCGCGACACAGGGCTTGTACCCTACTGCGGGAGTCGTTTTATAAATAAAAAAAATCACCTACCCAGGTTTCTTATTGTAAGGTCCGGTGGAACCAAAGCCTGTGATGGCGCAGTATATCAACTTTGGGTTAATGACCTTTAGTTTCTCATAGCCAATGTCAAGCTTGTCCAACTTGCCAGGGATGAAGTTTTCAACCACCACGTCACATTTCCTAACCAGATCATAAATTATTTTCTTTCCTGAAAAAATATTGTAAATGAATTTTCATGAATTAGCCATTCAGATAATTATATCAGGGATGCTCTCTATTGCCATGGAGTGTCCGTGTACCTGAGATATCTTTCTATTCACTAAAAGGGTACGAGCAGTCTTCCACAAGGTTCCATCCTCGGATTCCTAATAAGGAACGTTGGCTGTGACGGGGCCTGGTGTGTGTTTCTTGCTGTGTTGCCCTGATTGATGCTTTTATTACGAACCGTGTGAAAATTTTGATGTGCGCGCCAGAAAAATCTATCGCGCAGGGTTTTCTCACTTGGTTAAACGCATCAAGGGCTTAGGATAGCCATTTTATTTCTTGGGCCCCATCTTCGTCTGTTACTCTAGTCGTCAACTCGGTCCTTGTACACGGCCGGGTCCAGAGGTACCTGGATCTGGTGTAGGACGGCAGTGGCTCATCAACCAGCACTGCCGCATTTGGACGCGCGCCTTCAGCGTCCGCTCTGAGGCAGGAAGATAGCTAAACTTGGGCAATTGGGCATGCCTAGTGAATGATTTTCTTTTAAGCTTGCTCAGTCTGCCTTTCCTGCCCCGTTTATAAAATACACTATCTTAAGTCATCTCTTGATCGATTAATTAATTAAATAACTACAATAAACTCGCTTACCTTCTTCTGTCTTGAAATCAATGCAGATACTTCTCTTGTTCCTATTCACAGAGACAAAATAGTAAGAGTCCTTATTACCATTAATAAATGGCGGACCCCATTTCCGCGCCTCGTCGCCATTCAAACTTTCTACTTTTATTATATTTGCTCCCAAATCTCCCAAAGTCATAGTACAAATGGGTCCAGCCAAAATCCTACTCAGATCTAGAACATTTACATCACTCAGCAAACCAGAGTTTGCAGAGGATTCGTTTTCAAAATAGTTAAAATTCATTTCGAAGACGTATACCTAGGTCTAATATTCTCAAGTGATAGTAAAAGAATAAAGCTAAATAGAATAATATATAGGTTCAATACGAGTATTATATAGTATAACAAAAAGATTTGACGTACCGATTCGTTGTGTTGATATTAGACATGGAGATAGCGTGAATAATGGAGGCCACGTGCTTCCCGAATAATAATAGTGAAACAATTTGACCTTCAAAATACTGTTGTCCTCTCCATCTCTTTCTAAATAGGGATTCTCTTTCTTAAATAGGGTGACCATGGACCATTTTCTGTACTTCTGGACATTATTAAAAGTGTAGAGTGACGGAGCCGACTACTTTATAGAAAAACTAGCTGTCCCGCGCAACTTCGTATGCGCAATTTTTCCGCGTTTTTTAAACATTTCTCGTCGCTACTCCGCTCCTATTAGTCGTAGCGCGATGTTATATAGCCTATAGCCTTCCTCGATAAATGGGCTATCCAACAAAAAAAAGAATTTTTCAATTCGGACCAGTAGATCCTGAGATTAGCGCGTTTAAACAAACAAACAAACTCTTCCGCTTTATAATATTAGTATAGATGATAAATATCGAGTTACTTACTAATATGGAATTTGTCTATTTATTTCAATACCTACTAGTACGGAAATCGAGTTACAATATTCGATTCCGATATCCGTGACGACGTTCGTAACGTGATTAGGTTAACTTATGTTTGATTTCATGTTCTTTTGTTAAGAAAAGATAAAGCAGGTTAGATTCATTACAGTTATATACCTAAAACTTAAATTATTTTATTATTGAAACACGAACATAGTTCATGGTGAATTCCGCAGAAAAATATGGTCACCCTACTCATCTGGCGCTTATAGCAAGAATTAAAGAAAACATAATTTTAAACTGAATAACAACAAATAATAAACACAATTTAGGTTTATTACGGTCATTAGTGGTTGTATCAAAGTTATAGTCGTCGTTAATGAAAGGCCTTAAGCCGTGAATGATGAGTAAATTTGGTTGAAAACTTCCGGTTTTACAGTTTTGTATAAATATGGTTTTTTTTTTGTTTTTCAGAAACATATACGACTAAACGCTAGTAGAAAGTGAAAGAACTCCTAAAACAACCTACTATGTACGTAAGCGGTTACTTGGCACTCATCATTTGTAAAGCATCCAGTTGCAAGAATGCATTCCCTATTTCCAGACCCGAACAGGATTATATTTATAACTACATAATGTTTAGTTAGAGAATGGGGGCAAGATAAACAGTCACATAATATGCTACTTACACACATACCCTTACATACTAGGTACGTCAAATAGTCGATTTGGTTAATTCTTATTTTAAACGTGACGTCATTCCGTGTTATTACAGATATATGCAGGGCTCGGAACCGGTTTATAAATAGCGGTTATTATTGGTAATAAAACCGGTTTAATTGTGCCCGTCGATTAACCGGTTAATCAAGATACCGGTATTAATCATAAACGAAAACGAAATAATTTTGATTACCGGTTAATACAGAGAGCGTAATGCTAACCGATAATGTGAGCTGAATTAACCGGTTAAATTCAAACAAACGATTCGTGACGCAAGCCACGGTCGTTCGGTCTCGACCTCACGTCATTGAAACTTAGTACTTTTTCTTTCCCACATGTATGGGTTAGACCGTCGTCGTGCGTCGTGTTAAATCATGTTCCCTGCAAATCTACAAGCATGCGGCCGTTATTTAGTGTAGGTTAATTATATTTTGTGTGTATATTCATCATGGGAAAAAGAAAATAAAATAAGATTTAATCTATGTTCGCTTAAAATTAAGAGACCAATAAATCGAAATGTTTGATGAAAGGTTGTAAACACCACGCACGCCTCCGTAAAGCGCGGGTTCCGGAAACTACCCTCGCTTGATTTTTATCACTCACTATTACGAAACTGTCGGTACTTCGAGACACAACACTAACGACATCTGCACACTGGCGTGTAATATTTGTTTCGACGGTGTGTACACTTAATCATCGCGGGATTTTACGATATTGAGAAACGATATCCATCTTCTAGGTTGAAATTGACGTGTTTTTTTTATTTTAACCTCTGCCCGCGCCATGCGGGAGTAATAGTGACGGTCAGTGGAGAGGATCTGTGGTTCGTGTAGTTCAATCAGTTCATTATTGAATATATTCGCGATTAAGACCCGCAGCTTTAAAACTCCATAATGTGTACAAATCGTGAAAGTTTACGAACTAATAAGCTTAGGACTTCTTTAGAAGTGCTAACCAATTACGAAATAAAGTTTTTAATTATTACATGGTCACTACATTACACTTGGCCAGCGGAACTTACATACGTATCACTAAATACAAAATTTTGTGAGACATGAATCATTTAATACATCTACTGTTGCGTCTACAGACGAATCCGTTAAAGTGGACGATGATGAAAGGATACAAAAGCTCACTACAACGTTGCTATGGGAGATTTCAATGCTAATTTGGGAGTACAAAAACGCGGCGAAACGAAAATTGGACCTAACTGCGTAGGGCGCAGAAATCACATGGCCCAAATGCTCGTTAATTTTCTACGTTCGTCGGAGCTTTTCTTATTGAATTCTTTCTTTAAAAAGAAGCCTCACAGAAAGTAGACATGGCAAAGCCCTGATGGTGTAATAAGAAACTAGATAGATTTCATAATTACGGACAAGCTGCAAATAATTAGAGACGTCTCGGTGATCAACAGGCTCAATACTGGCAGCGATCACATATTGGTTCGAGGGTCTCTAATTATTAGCTTCAAGGTCGAAAAATTCCAAATAATGAGGCCCATTCTCCGACCTACTGCCCCCCAGATAGCCTCATGCCCCGAAAAGTTATAGTGGGAGCTTCAAAACCGTTTCGCATCGCTGGAAACACAAACGAGAAAACCGACACTGGTCAAAACGCTACAGGATGTATCTCGGAAGTTGTTTCCCGGAAAACGCAAAAAAAGGGAGTCCGAACTCTCACTCGAGATTCTTGAACTAATGAGGGTAAGACGAGACACGCAGATGTCTTTGTCAGATATGAGAGCCATAAACCTGAAGATCAGGAAGCTGATATGACCTGACCTCCTACGCTACAGCACTCGCAACATTGAGACGGCGATCGATCGAAATAGAGGCACTTAAGTTTTCTCACAGCAGCTAGGCAGACCCTGTCTGACAATACTAAACACAGCGAGTGGTAAAACCTCAAGGCTGGAGATATTTGGGGAAATCGAGAGTTTTTATGGACATGTATGCATCACGGATGGCTTAACCTATGGGACTTAGCGTCGATGATCACAGAACCCCACTCACGTGCCACTATACCGAGGGCATATCGGATGTCGATCAGGGCGAGGTCGGGGCAGTTTTCGAGCAACTTAAGAATGACAAAGTGCCCTGTGATGACAGAATCATTACAGAGCAGGTGGGACCCCAGTCCTGAAAGAGCTAGCAAATCTCTTCAACTCCGTCATCCACCAAGGCTTAACACAAGCGTGTGGCGGGAGTGCGTGGTCTGTTCTTAAAAAAATTAAAACCCCATGCTGAAGAACTACAGACCTATCTCATACCTGAGCCACGTCTACAAGTTGTTCTCGAGAGTGATCACCAACCGCCTCTCTAGAAAACTCGACGAGTTCCAGCCCCCGGAACAAGCTGGGTTTCGAAAAGGCTTCAATACCGTGGACCACATCCATACATGACTGCAAGACGAATTCAATAGAGCGTCATATCCCCGAAACTGTTCACCTACGCTCTCGAAGACATCTTCAAGACACTTGATTGGACTGGATAGGTCATAAACATAAACCGTGAGTAAATCTCACACCTTCGGTTTGCCGACCATATTGTCGTAGTAGCGCAGTCGCTGGAGCAGCTCAGCGAAATGCTGCACAGCCTAAATGGAGCCTCTAGATGTGTGGGTCTCGGCCGTAGGTAACTTTAATGTGAGTTTGATTTGTTTCCAGTTTGGTAAAAGCAACTTCGAACAAGAAGTCGATAGAAGGATTCAATTGGGTTGGGTAGCGTTTAGCAAACTTCGTCGAGTTTTCACTCCGCCTTAACCGCAATGCCTGAAGGATCAACGTAACCAGTGCGTCCTACCTGTTATGACCTACGGTGCCAAGTCATTTATTACGGTTGAGTTAGTCAAAAAAAAAAACAAAATTGTGCAGCGGGCTAAGGAACGACGTATGCTTGGGAGGATAAAACTCGCAATAAGGTCATCCGACAAAGAACTAAAGTTACCGGCATAGCTCGCAAGTGTTGGACATAGGCATCTCCTAATTTTTGCCACAACAGCCGGTCCTCTGCCTTCCGCATCCAGTCCATCCTAGCCACCTTATTTAGGTCGTCGGACCTGGCTGGGGGCCGTCCTACCTTACGTTATAGTACTCAATGTGGCACAAGCTTTTGATAAAGTCTGGCATGAAGGCTTGCTATATAAACTGAAAACAATGTTACCAGATCAATTTGCTACTGTCCTAGAATCTTACATTTCTAGTAGAGCATTTCGAATACGCCAAGAGGATGTTTGTTCTAAAAATAAAGAAATAAAAGCTGGAATTCCACAAGGCAGTGTTCTAGGACCGGTCCTGCACCTTTTATACACCCGTGATATTCCAGAGCTCGAAAATAATGCTATTACAACCTTTGCTGACGATACAGCCATCATAGCAGTAGGAAATACCCACAACGAATCAGTAGAAAAGGTTCAAGTAGCCATCAACCAAGTCTTAGAGTGGACGACAAAATGGAGAATAAAACTTAATGAGAGTAAGTCCGTTCACGTTGACTTCACAACTAAAAAAGGTCAATACTGCCCGGTGCTTATAAATGGCCAACCAATACCCTACTTGAACGAAGCTAAGTACCTCGGTATGACGCTTGACGCAAAGCTACGCTGGAAAGCACATGTCAAGAAAAAAACAGAAGAGCTATCCCTACGCTACCAGAAGAAGTACCTACTGGCTACTGGGAAGACACTCTTCCCTCTCAGTATACAACAAAGTCCTGCTATATAAACAGGTGTTAATGCCAGTATAGACTTATGTAAACAGCTTTGGGGCTGTACCGCTCAGAGCAATCGACAAATAATACAAAGATTCCAGAACAAAGTGCTCAAGAATATTGTCAACGCCCCTTGGTACTTAAGAAACTGTGATTTCCACCGGGACCTTAAAATGGATGACATAGAGACAGTTATACAAAAAATAGCTGAAGCACATCAAAGCAGGCTTCAACAACACGTGAACGTCGAGGTAATCCAGCTCCTTGATACCACTGAGTTAAAAAGAAGATTGAAACGGCTGAAGCCGTTTGAATAAGTGTAATATAATAGTGACATATTAAATGTAGTGTAAGTGCAACGTAAAAGAACACATGAACAAAGTGACTTCACATATGTAATAGAGACAATAAGATAAGTGTTATTGGACACATTCTTAGGTTTAAGTCCTTATAGCAATTTAGGTCATAATTAAATTACTCATTAGTCTTTAGGCTAGATTGTAATATATATAAAGTATTGTAATAGATACTTATATAAAAAAAAAATCGAAGTAGTAGTTCCTGAGATTGCCGCGTTCAAACAAACAAACTCTTCAGGTTTTTAATATTAGTATAGATAGTATGTTACTTTTTAGATTTAATTCAATTGTTTTACTTTATTTCACTGTATGTTTACTTACTATCATCTGTATCAGAAAGTATATTTTCGGCAACACCAAGAAAAAGCGGTTGACTATCCTGTAAGACTTCATTCGTTGATAAGAATCTATAGCATTTTTGTATGTTAAGAAATGTACTGATATTCACAATTTCACTCAATTATTATTTCATTTATAATTCAGTGCGCAAACGTAAATGTTTAACTATACAAATGTAAACATATACAAAATACTCTGTGAATCTGAACGTTGACTAAACAGACGAAACACTCGGTTAAAAAAATTAATAGAGATACGCGTACTCACTAATGTCCTTGAAACTCAAATTAACCGGTTTATTTCGCTGAACAGTATCGGAATTTGTGAAAAACCGGTTTTAACCTTAACCTGAATTCATTTCGGTTCGGGGTCAATGACCAAAACCGGTTTGGAAATTTAACCGGTTTCCGAGCCCTGGATATATGTACATATAACGAAACAAACACTGTTGTATTGCGATTTTATGGAGATGTCAAGCACCACATTGAAAATGAATTATTTCAAATGAGTGTAAAACCATTTACAATTATTTTCAATTTGTGAAAATACAGTGAATGACACAATAAAAAAAACAGAACTAATTAGCAGTTAGATATTTTTGACTGGCCTGTTGGTCTAGTGGTTAGTGACCCTGACTGCTAAGCCTGAGGTCGTGGGTTCGATCCCCACCCAGGATAAAACTTTGTGTGATGAGCATGATGGTTTATTCTGTGTCTGGATGTTATTTATCTATAATATGTATGTATTTAGAAATATATAAGTATGTCTATCAGTTGTCTGGTTTCCATAGAACAAGCTCTGCTTAGTTTGGGATCAGATGGCGTTGTGTGAGGTGTCCCAAGATATTATTATTATAAGATATATTTCGGAACTTAATCGCGTGAATTATTTAAAGGTACGAACCTTTTAATTACCCGACTTTACGACCGAATTGCACCGATCGTGGTTACGGGTCTGTGCAAATCCATCGAAACGTCGCCGGGTAAATAAAAGGTACATAAGCATTTAAACTAAGGGGATAGTTTAAATGCTTATGTAGTATCGTTGGCGGTGGTAGTTGGTGATACTATTAATTAATGGAATCACAGGGCAAACCAATATCACATGTGTGTGTGTGTGCTTCTTTTATTTGATAGACAGGTGACTGTCTTATATCAAAGTTACGTCTTAGAATTACTTTACTATACGTCGTGTGCATCTACGACTGATGCTCGTCTTTAACTGTGTGCATCTTTAGCAGAAATAAAGCTGAAGAGTTTGTTTGTTTGAACGCGATAATCTCAGGAACTACTGGTCCGAATTGAAAATTCTACTGTTGGATTGCCCGTTTATCGAGGAAGGCTAGCTATAGGCTGTACAACATCACGCTACGACCAATAGGAGCGAAGCGGCAATGAAAAATGTTGAAAAAACGGGGAAAATATACGCAAACGAAGTTGTGCGGGTAAGGTAGTTATGAATTTATGAGTAAGGGGGAGGGTGTACAAAGACTACATTAACATGTTGGGTGAAGTGTTGTATTCCTTGCTAGGTTATTTAATTAAACTGTATCTGTACCTGTAGTACAGAGACGATTCCCATAGGAGGTTGATTTTATAAAAATACACAGTATAACGTTATGCACTAGTGTGTTACTAATAATTTAAAAAAGAAGTATTGCACTCCGGGAGTGCTGGCGGAAGTGAAAACAATATTCATCTGTTGCGCTATCGTACAAAACCATGGCAATGACAACGAAATGATAATTAAATTAAAAATATGATATACTAGCTTTCGCCCGCGGCTCCGCCCGCGTGGATGTCGGTTATCGCGATAAAAACTATCCTATGTCCTTCCCCGGGACTCAAACTATCTCCATACCAAATTTCATCTAAATCGGTTTAGCTGTTTGAGCGTGAAAGCGTAACAGACAGACAGACAGACAGAGTTACTTTCACATTTATAATATTAGTATGGATTATATGAAAACCAAAAATTAAAAAAATACATGACAATTAAATCAAAAATATGAAAAAACAAAGATCAAAAAAATAAAATAAAAAAGTTCCCATCTGAGCTACTATAACATTGTAGATTGCGGCGAAATTTACCTTCATATTCTAAGAATCTTACGGTCACGTGATTCTGACGCGAGTTTAACATTTTATACCCATACCAAAAAAAGTGTACAACGCCGCTAAAAAAGTTTTCACTACAATAAAAAAAAATTAACAGCGAATGTTTTGTCTTTGTTTTTAATTTCGAAAAAGAAAAAAAAAACATTCGCTAGTGTAAATGCTCTTAAAACGTCTGTTAATTTATTTACTAATCTATACTAAATATCATAAATGCGAAAGTTTGGATACATGGCTGTGTGGACGGATGTTTGTTATTTAATCACGCCACAATGGGTAAACGGATTTGGACGAAATTTGGAACCAGAGATAGATTAATAGTCTGGAATAGCACAGGCAGTTTTTTATCCCAAAAAAATATGTTTATATGTTAAATTTGCTTTTCAAAATTTTAACACGAACGAAGTCGCGGGTAACAGCTAGTTATGAATAAGGGAGCCTGACTGCTAAGCTAGACGTCGTGGGTTCGATTCTCATTAAGCAAAATATGTGTGATGATCACGGTTGATTTATTTATTTACTCCATTCTTACAACTACCATTACAGGTTCAACCCAAAGCGATAGTGTAACAAAATCATTTACTTATCCTATATAATTTATCTATATTTGTATGTATACTTATTACAAATTAACTAACTAACTAACTTAACATAACTTATAATATATAATGAAACCCTTGTGAATTCACTTAGAGTACAAATAAATAGGTCTAACTCTACGGCTATTAGGTTGAGGGTACGGAGTGCACGCGTTAGCGGAGCCTCGCTTAGCAAATTAGTACGAGCGCGCGGCACCGCCAACAGCCGTGGCTGTCTTCGACGCCACACGTATCTATCCGGCACGTATAACCCCATCTGCGCTAAGATGTCCGCATTATGCACCTTCCCCCTAAGTAAGCTGAACATGTATGAAACGAGTGCTTGTTCTCTTCTGACTCTCAGCTCGTTATACCCCACCATGCCCAGCACAAATAAGGTTGGGTACAGTAGTGGAAAGAACGGATATACACCATATAGTCGCAAGTATAAAAATCTTACAAATTTATTTTGTACGCGCTCCAGCATGAGCTTATATTTAAGTTCATGCGGAGCCCAAATGACTGCGTTGCATTCAAGCTGACTCCTTACTAATGTATTATATAAGGTGATCACTGCTGTAATGTTGGTGAAATCACGCACTAGGCGGAGCATGCAACCTAAGTTCCTATAAGCTTTTTTGCAGCAGCGTATGATGTGATCTCTGAAGTTCAATTCGGTATTAAAATTTACTCCCAAGTCTTTTATTTCTGTTACCCTTTTCATTGAACTATTGTCGATGCAGTAAAGATACTGGATAGGACTACGTACGCGGGAAAAAGAGACTGTCACGCATTTCGAACTATTGAACTGCAATAAATTATTTTTGCTCCAGTTCACTACCCTATCAATGTCCCTTTGTAATTTAATACAGTCCGTCGTATTTTGTACCGCAAGAGATAACTTTAGGTCGTCTGCAAAGAGTAGACACTTGGCGTCCTTAACCAGTTGTGGGAGGTCATTTATCATTAGCAGAAACATAAGTGGACCTAGATTGCTGCCCTGACTCACCCCTGACCTAGTGAAATACGGCTCAGACTCGTACCCAGCATATTCCACATACTGTTTCCTATCTGTCATATGACTGGCGAAAAAGTGTAGTAAATGTGGGTTGAAACCAACGCTCGCCAACTTCCTAAGCAACATGTCATGTTGAACTAAGTCAAATGCTTTTTGGAAATCGAAGTAAGCGGCATCAATTTGTCCCCCACCATCCACAGTTGGTACAACATGAGCCATATGACAGAGAAGGTTAGTCATAGTACTTCTTCCTGGTAAAAACCCGTGCTGAGCGTCTGCTAGTTGCGGCTTCACCTGTATCAATATGCTATAATGGATAGCCGCTTCAAAAATTTTTGCCGGCGTTGACAATACAGCGACAGGTCTGTATCCATCCACAGTCTCTGCCGCGCCTGTCTTGGGAACCGGAACAACGCGGGTTAATTTCCACATCTCCGGAAACACTGCCGCCTCTAAGCATTTGTTGTAAATGTACAGTAGTGGTTCGGCTAACACTAACCCACAATCTTTAAATAAGTACGGTGGAAGACCATCTGGTCCTGCGGATCTCTTAGGTTTCAGGTCTCGAAGCGCGCGACGTACATCTCCCAGTTGTAGTTTATTTAAAGTCACACTTGCCGCTTCGTTTACTCCACTAGCCGCTGTCACTGCCGCACTCACGTCTAACTTCGGTTTTTCTACTCTATAGACTGAATAAAAATACCTAGCAAACTCCTCCACACACTCATGGCCAGTCAAAACTTCCCAATCTTTTAAAATTAATTTCGGGTTTCTCGCTTGTCTTTGGGACTTAACATAATTCCAGAAAGATTTGGGATCTTTCAACATTTGATTTTGGATACACCTTTCATGCCGTTCCCTGGCAACTAAAATCATGTTTTTAACCTTAGCCCTACACATAGAAAACGCTTCATAATCAATCTTCGACTGACTCGCCTTATATCGCTTATGAAGAAACGCTTTCCGTTTAATGTCGCGAATTATTTCTGCAGTGTACCACTCAGGATAAATGTACCTTGAGTTTTCACTCTTTCGCTTTTTTTTCGGAACGCAATCATCGACTATACTATTCAAAATATTATAAAAATAATCTAAACTATTATCTAAATCTAACTCGTATAATAAAGTCCAATCTACCGCGCCAATTAATGAATACATTCGTCCAAAGTTGGCCTTTTTAAAATTCCAACCTACCGGCTTAAATATTGGCATGTCCAGTTGTGACAAGTCAGCGCTCTGGCGACGGTATACATGTACATGCCTACTTACCGTTATCATAAGCGGCGGATGTTGCGCGTCCACCCCCACAAGCGGTTGCTCCGCCTCGCACACACTCACGCACCCACCCTCCGTCAATGCATTCAACACCAAATCTAACTGACGGCCATTGCAGTTCGCTATTTTGTTACTCTGAGTGAATCCACAATAACGTTTAAAGTATTCATAATAGTTACTTATTTCTGCAGGACATGAGTACAAGTTGAAGTCCCCTAAAACTATTATATTTTTACACTTATTACTAAACCGTTCTATTAAATTAAACAATAACATATATTCACTTTCGTTGCTATTCGGTGGAATGTAAACAACACAAATTAGAAACACGAAGCGATTTTGTCTGTACACATTAGCGCAAACCAATTCAAACACTCGCCTATCTATGTTTACGTCACTCGGTATCGTCACTCGTCGCAGCTCATAACCCGGTGTGGCCACGAGACAGGCGCCGCCTTGTTTTCGCCCATCCGCTCTGTCAAAATTGGTCCACCCGTTGTTGATTTATAAATGGTGTAACTATCGCAACTTTGTTTTATATTTATAGATATTAATGTATTTATTTAGAATTATATAAGTATGAGATTGTCTTGTGTGAGTCATATTAAATAAATCGTTCAATATTATTTCGTTACAGAGATCCCGTTAAAAACAAAATTGTGTAAATATGTCAAGTGGGTTAAAGGTTAGGTGATTAATTAGATTAAGTTCTAGAAAGCGTACATAGCTCCTACCATACATGACGTATTTAGTTATCTTAGGGATCGCATGCAATTTGTCCAACTTATGAACTATAATGCAAAACATGAAGCAGTAATTTTCAAATCCAATAAAAGATATAATAGAATAGGTGTACCGCAAGGAACCATTCTTGGTCTACTACTTTTCTTGTTATATATAAATGATTTTCCCTCTATAACAGAATATCAATCTATTATGTATGCAGACGATATTTAAATTTTGATACCTCATAATTCTGGATCGACTTACAACACTTTGATTAATGAGACTATCGGTAAAGTGATAAACTGGCTTAGTAGTAATAATTTATATGTATATATTAATAAAACCAAATATATTCAATTTCATAATAGAGGAGGTAAAAAACGTGAACTTAAATTAAACTATAATGGACAAATTTTAACAGAAGCTAACAAAATTTCTTTTCTCGGTATAAAATTAGATCACAACTGTAATTGGAAAACACACGTAGACAGTACTTGTAAAAAAATTAATAAGTTTGTGTATGCTCTATGGAGGCTTACAAAAATCTCAAATAAAGAAACAGCCCTTAAGGCCTATCATGCATTTGTTGTATCTACACTTAGATATGGCATAGTGCTTTGAGGCAACTCAGTAAATATAAATAGAGCATTTATAGCTCAAAAGCAATGTGTAAGATCCATTTGCAATGTCGCTCCTTGGGTAACCTGTAAGCCTTTCTTCCGAAAGCTTTCGCTACTCACTCTACCATGCATATTTTTCCCGTTTAGTTTTAAGTTAAAATATTTGTATGTCATAAAATTGAGATGACTAATGTGCTGACCTTATCTCGATGTAACATCTATTTGTACCACATTTGGCAAATAAATTATTTGTATTTTTGTATTTTGTATTTTTTGTATTTTAAAGAATTGATGGCCTGAAATGCTTTGGGTAACCACGGCTGGTGAGTCACCACTTTGCAACCTGGTTGACGCAGTGCGGTGTGTTAATATAGATTCCCGAACTACGAGGGTGGGTCAATAAGTCGGTGACTTTTATAATGAAACAGAGATTTTTGAATAAAAAAATATTTTATTTTTCAACGTAGTCTCCTTTGAGCTCTATACACTTTGTCCAACGTGTCTCCAATTTTTTTGTCTCTTCCAAAAATAGGATTTGTTTCTGAGATGATTTCATGAAATTATCGTTGGAGTCAAATATCTTTCCGCCAAGCCATTTCTTCAGGGTTGGAAACAAGAAATAGTTGCACGGGCTAAATCCAGAGAATAGGGTGGATAAGGGAGCAATTCGTATTCCCGATTCATAGATTTTAGCGATGGCAACTGCACATGTGTACCCTTGCATTGTCCTTGTGCAAAAGAACTTTTTTCTTGGGTCGTGCCAAATGCGGTCGTTTCTTTTTTACCCGACTGTCAAGAAGGGTTATGTTTATCGCGCGTATCTTGTATGTTTGTATGTAATATTCTTTATTACCTGATATCTCACAATCCACTGAACGGATTTATACAATTCAGATGTCGTTAGATTCGTCTTGATCGTCCAAGTGTTCTTAGATATGTGACGTTTGAAAAAAACAAACATGGCGGCTGTGAGATGTCAAAATAGAGGTGTGAAAAAAGAAGTTGTTTTGAATACTGCAATATGGGTATCCAATTAAAGGGCTCATATTAGGCATTTTAATAACGTATAACATGATTATGACTGTAATACTAAAAAAGTTTTTTTAGCAACCATTCGTTTTTCAACTTTTAATACTTGACAATAGCTGTGATAAAAGTTAGTTGTTACATCGGTTAGTATAAGTTATACGGAGGCACTTCACTTAGTTCAAAGAGATTTATTCATGTCTCGGAGGCATGAATAAATCTCGATGAACTTAGTGAAGTGCCTCCGACTGCATGAACTTATTTAATTTTGTAGGGGAACTTGTTTCCATCTTTTTTGTGCAGGCGGGTTTTTTTTTATTTTTAAATCCTGTGTGTGCAGTAAGACGAAGAGCACCTTAGACCACATTCGTACTGTTTGGCAGATTGTTCAGAAAACCGAAGAGTACAATCAGCCGCTGTGTACGTCTTTTGTAGACTACGAGAAAGCCTTCGACTCCATCGAAACTTGGGCGGTTCTGGATGCTCTGCAACGATGCCGTATAGACTGGCGATATATCGATATATGTGCTGAGACGCCTGTATGACACAGCCACCATGACCGTCCACATTCAGGACCACAAGAGAAGAGGTCTCCAATCTTGGGTGGATCGGTGTTGACGCGTTACTGGAGAATATACAAATATTCTAAGTTCGAGCGTTTCCAAAAGCTCTGAGTGAGTTGCCGAACCAACCGCCTATAAGGTCGCACGGTACTCAGGTATTTCAGCCTTATAACTAACAAAAAAATCATCAATGTACATCATTCAGACAATTATTAGCGCCCTTGAAGTTCGTGCCGCAATCAGAACGGATCAGTGAAGGCAGTCCTCTCCTAGACACAAATCGATCCAATGTGGCCACAAGTGCTTCGGTTGTGAGCGAAGATACCACTTCCAAATGAACTGCCTTGGTTGAGAGACATACGAAGACACACAAATAGGCCTTGACAGTTTTACTGTTGCGAAGAGTTGACGTCTTAACCAAAAAGGGAACTGCAAAGTTGGTACCAAAACCGACGAATGTCCTCGTCTCCGTGACACAATCTTCATGGCTATCTGTCCAGGCATAGGTTGTGCTAATATTAATTGATTTGCCAAGCGTGCGAGTCACGTGGTTCAATAGTCGCACGAAAAGAGCAGCCCCTGACAATTCCAATTTCGGGACAGTCAATGAAGTCCGAAGCGGGGCGACATTGCTCTTTGCCATGATCAATAGATCAGGACTGCGCCATCAAATTTCACCCAATTTCAAATTAAACCCAAGAGGTTTTTGCTCAACTACTCATAGTCAAGGAATATTGGTCTGTTTAAAGTCTGTTGTCAAACAGTTAAGCACAATTTACAGCATACTATACACTAGATTTCTGTGATATATAGTTCGAAAAGATAACGTGTGCTTGCAAATCAATAAATGAATGAATGTATTTGAAAACTGACGAACATTTTCATTTCGCGACTGTATTTTATTACGAGAAAAAATCGCTCAATTTTTTTCTTGTTAAGTATTAGTTTTCTGATACTGACCAAGCAAACGAAATCTTGCAATTAATTTTTTTAACAATTGTATGTATTTATGTAGAAACAGGTCAACAATCATGGCAATCGGAAAATGAAATAGACAGAACGCGTCCGCACTCGCACAGCGCCCGAGCCCACCAGTTCTCATTGGATGTATTGAGCCAACTCACGTTACATTCGTTGAGCTGCAGCTGCTGTGGCATATTAACGACATATTGTCACTATGGCAGAGTAACTGTATCTGTAGCTAACGTTCTATTCGCAGGTGAACAGCTCGGTCGACTGCACGTCAAAGTAGTACTTTCTATGATCCTATCTGAGTATGAAGTGTACCAGGCGCCGACAGAAGTCAACAAACTGGATTCGCGAGCCACCTTTACTGCTGCTGCCGACAGAATCAATATTGAGTTCTCCAAATTAATTCCGTAACTTTGTTTTTTGTGAACTATGTGCGGCATAGTCGGTGGCGATCTGTCACAATAACACACATATTCATTATTGTGTTTGTTTTCCAGGAGTTTTCATCCTCGTCGATCGGATCACCATAAAAAGGAACATAACCTATCTCAAGTTTCAAATAATCACCGTACCAAATTTCATCTAAATCAGCCCGGGTACGGAGATAAGTATATAGAACAAACTCTTGACATGTCGCCAACTAAGTTTGCGTGTCCATATGCTGCGCACCACTCAAATTTAGGTAACGGAGGAGATGAAGGAGACGGGCGGGGAACGACATCCCTGCGCGGAACTACTTTCGAATACAACTTCACAAACGCAAACTTAGGTGGCGCGAACTGTACTTTGACATAATTATTACTTAGTAGTATAGATAATAGTAAAAAATATATATTTTGATCCTATGGCGCAGTTATTAAAAATGGATTTCACACACCCTGAATGATATTAATAAATTGGTATCTAAAATAATAATAGTTTTTTTCTTAATTAATAACTCTTTTCAACCGACTTCAAAAAGAAGGAGGTCCTCAATCAGATGTATGTTTTTATTTTTTTTATTTTATTAGTTCACCGATTACGCAAAGACGGCTGGACCGATTTGAAAAATTCTTGTTGTGTTTGAAAGGGAATACATCCAAGTTGGTCCCATTGTCCATCCCATCATCAGATCACGATCTGATGATGGGATCCTGGAGAAATCGAGGGAACCGTTCAAATATTAAAGGCACACCTACAGTGATTTAGGTACTTTTCATAGTGATTTGAGCATTTGCTCTCAAAAAGCACCTATTGGTGGAGTAGAACTGATGATGAAGACCACAAATCATAATACTATTACACAGTGTAATAGAGCTGATAGTGAACTATCATGTGAACTCCTCAACAATTAACGGGCCTACATCGGGGCAAGCAACTTTTTAGTTACCTTGTATTTATTTTTAAAGTCGGTAATATTTTTGTGTACAGTAAAATAACAGTTGAAATAGCTTGATCACTAATACACAATCAACCTTCATCATCAATCAACATTGTTAGTATGTCTGTCTTTTTCCTTTCCTCGGGACTTTGGACTCCCGGACGTTTGGAAGGCGTGCATGAGGCCGAAACCAATGCGTAGAGGCCGGTTAGATATTTTGATCTAAAGGCTATGTGACACCAACCGGCGATTATCGCTGTTTAAACTATGTAAATGTACCCAAAGACAATCCCCGGTTAGCGTAAATCTACTGAAATAAAACCGGGCAATAGCATGTCGGACCATTTGTTACATATAAATAAATGCACTACGTACATAGGAAAAAAAACGATTTGAATAATTGCCCTAGCAGAAGAGCGTATGTTCGTGGCACTTCGCAGGCTTTCGGCAATAACTCAATGACTGTACCTATGTCCGATCACGTCGAACATAGTTTAAAGTATTTATTATGCGCTATATATTATACCAGCTGTCCCGCGCAACTTCGTATGCGTAAATTTTCCCCGATTTTGCAACATTTCTCGTCGCTGCTCCGCTCCTATTAGTCGTAGTGCGATGTTATTTAGCCTTCCTCGATAAATGGGCTATCCAACAAAAAAATAATTTTTCAAATCGGACCAGTAGTCCTTGAGATTAGCGCGTTTAAACAAACAAACAAAGCAAACAAACAAACAAACTCTTCCGCTTTATAATATTAGTATAGATTTTTTAGTCCACGTTCCAAATATAAGTTGAACGATTTATGCAACTTACTATTTTTTTCACAACTCCGTCATTGGGTAGAGATCTCTAATTTTTTTTAAATATTTCTAATTTGTTCGCGGATCATTTTTACCCGACTGTAAAGAAGGGTTATGTTTTTCGCGGGTATCTTGTATGTATGTATGTATGTAATATTCTTTATTACCTGATATCTCACAATCCACTGAACGGATTTATACAATTCACACGTCGTTAGATTCGTCTTAATTGCCCAAGTGTTCTTAGATAGGTGACGTTTTTAAAAAACCAACATGGCGGCTATGAAATGTCAAAATAAAGAGGTGTGAAAAAAAAGTTGTTTCGAATACTGCAATATGGGTATTAAATTAAAGAGGTCATCTTAAGCATTTCAAAAAGGTATAACATGATTATGACTTTTATACTAAAAAAGTTAGTAAGCAACCATTGTTTTTTCAATTTTCAATACTTGACACTAGCTGTGATAAAAGTAAGTTGCTATATCGGTTACATCCTACAACTACTAAAAAGTAATAAATAAAAAAATAAATTATAAAAATAAAAAAACACGCCACCTTTATTTATTACTTTCTTATTTTATTATTATTATTAGGTATCGAGTTGAAATTAAAACCATATACTTCAGGTCTCCAGCCTCGAAAGTTCTAAGTTAACTTAAAAAAAATGATACGCCCGTTTGTGCTGCAAAAAACGTACATTTCGACACTCAAGGAATCAAAATTCATAGGGTATTTTCCCTTGACCTAGAACTATGAAATTTGGCAAGTCATATGGTCTTCTACTACAAGTATAGAAAAAGTCGGAAAACTATTTTTTTTTTTTTTTTAACTTTGAGACTCGATTTTCAAATTTGTACGGAACCCGGTGGGCCAGTCCGATTCGCACTTGTCGGTTGTTTAGTTTAGGAGTTCCTATGGCCACCTTCCTTCTTCATCAGATCGATCTATGGTAACATAATTTTATGGTGCATTGTCATCGAAGATACACCTAAGAGCCCAATCGAACGTCAGGAAGTGGTACTAATTTAGTTTGCAAGATTTAACCCACACAAACTAACATATTCACACACAGGGTAAGTTAAATAAAAGCTTGTAGAAATTGCAAATTGTCCGTTTTATTTATTAATAACATTCAAAATATAAAACTTTCATAAAAACTACTAAATATTCAAATGATACAAAAAAATAAATTCGAGAGATATTTCAGTCACGATAAATTGATCGACGGCCTTCACACATCATCGATTTAAGAGTATCAATATTCTATAGCGCTACCTACGTATTATGATGATTGACCACTTACGGCACGTCTCAATCGACGGATTTGGCTACTAGAGCTATGTATTTGACATAAGCTGCATACAAAATATGTCAAAATTCCAACTCTAGTAGCCAAATCCGTCGATAGTTAGATTATTGAGACCGGCCGTTAGAGACAATGAAAGGCTACTGGCATGTACTTTACCAAACCTGGAATTTTGCATGGAGAATCTCTCATGATGGACTTAGTGAGAACCCATTTCATGAATGGCAAGTATAAGGGATACTCTATGCAAAATTCTACTGGTAGCCATTTATCGTCTCTTAAATTTTCATGGTCAATCGAAATGAACTAATGAAAAAGGTGCGTAGCTTAATATACATACCTATATTTTATATTGACTGCCTCTGTAGCGCGGTGGGAGTGTATCCGACTGCTACGCAAGAGGTCGTGGGTTCGATCCCCACCCAGGATAAAACTTTGTGTGATGAGCACGATGGTTTATTCTGTGTCTGGGTGTTATTTATCTATAATATGTATGTATTTAGAAATATATAAGTATGTTTATCAGTTGTCTGGTTTCCATAATACAAGCTCTGCTTAGTTTGGGATCAGATAACGTTGTGTGAATTGTCCCAAGATATTATATTATATTACGTACCTATCTAGTGAACAAATTCGTAGAATGCTTAAGGATTCGCACGAGTTCCAGCGTCGATCCGAGGTGCGATTTTTCAAGCATTCCAAGCATATGTAAATATGTGGAACAATAAAACCATAATTAATATTCCCAATATTAATGAATTTCCTTGGATTCTTACTGTGTATGCAGTCATAATTAATTGCCGAATTATGTTTGGCCGAATTGCCAATCATATAATTTTTTTGCTTTTTAATCACGACTGACAATTCGATCTGCAACTGTCGCTGATCATAAACTGTCGATCGCCGCGCCGTCGGCCAATTTGTCGTGACTCTTACATAATAATGTAAAAATGTATAAATATTGTCAATATATCTTTCATAATACAATAATATGTACATTATTTTAGTCAAATTAGTTAACCTTGATTTCCTTTGGAGTTGGTCCATCTATCTCTTTCTAAGACGCCTGCAGAGATGTCCAGACGAATGAGAAAGAATGACCATTAATGTGAAATATTTTGACTTAAAGTTAGTATTCTAATATAGTAGCGTGAACTCAATTTAAATACTATCTTCAAGAATATGCCATATACTTGATAAGATAAAAAGGCTCATAAATGACAAAATGTATAGATATGTCACAGCAACTAAATACTTCTGACATGTATAAATAACAAAGTCAACTTTTGAAACTCGTCTTTTTCGTTGCGATTTATAAAATATGTCATTACGTTATTATTTCCAAACAAATAAAGGGCAGTAGCACTGCAAATACGCATTTTTATTACTCTTATTGTACAACCTTATTTTCAAAGAGCTCATTAATTTTGTTATCGTGATAACCCAAGAAATTGGACAACAAGTCTTTGGTATGCTGACCTAAAGTAGGGGGTGCTGTTCGCGCGTCATTACCCCCCAGCTCATACACTGTAGGAGGTCCAACCACCTTGACTGTCCCAGCATCTGGATGAGACAGCTCTTTCACCAAACCGATAGCCTTTACATGCTCGTCCTCAAAAACATCTTTCATTTTATTAATAGGACCATTCGGGAACGATACTCCTTTAAAAATATCCATCCATTCCTTAGTGGACTTCTTAACGATAATATCGCTAATAATCCTTATTATTTCTTCTCTATTTTCAACTCTTCTAGAATTGTCTTTAAACCTTTCATCAGCTATCAAGTCTTCTCTACCAACAATCTTGCAGAAATCTGCAAACTGTGCATTAGACCCGGTACCTATGACCATGTACCCATCTTGGGTCTTAAAGGCCTGATACGGCACGAGGTTAGCATGAGCTGTACCCCATCTTTGTCCCTCGATGCCACAATTCAAATATATCGTAGCAATGTTAATCATGCTTCCGATTTGGGTAGAGAGAAGGTTACAGTCAATCTTCTGTCCCTTTCCTGTCTTCTGCCTGATGTATAGCGCCGTCATGATCGCTCCGAAAGCGTGTAGTCCCGTAGTGACATCAGTGATCGCTACTCCAGGTTTAACTGGGTCTCCGTTTCGTTCACCGGTCGAGTTCATGAAACCGCTCATTGCTGACGCGATTACATCATACCTGGAAATAAAATCTAAGGGTGTGGATATGTAATCTACAGATCGACATGGCAATCTTATAAGGTTACTTTTATTACAAAATTACACCTACGGCGCCGAGACGTAGGATTTATGGTTAGGCTGTACAGTACGATCAACGTATCTTGACCGGATTGAAGTTAGGTTTTTAACACTTTCGCGCATGGCATAGAGATGCAACTCTAAAATTACTTACGAATACGATTAATCGACTAAAAATACAAATACATTTTAATTCAACAATATAAAAACACTATTTAAATGAGTTTATAAAAGTTTAAATTTAGAACAGTTACAGTAAATAATAAAGAAACTTTGAAAAACAATTTCTTTACCGAAATAATCACAAAAAAACATGAATTAGTAATACTAATTATGACAATGTAATGCGTAATCGCATCTCTAATCCTCTTGGTTTAGTTACCGCCCCCGCCCCCCGCTTCCTGTCACCATTTACTTCCAAAAAATGCATCTGCGCAACCACTTGTGGCTTCAGTGCGGCCTAGTTACGTTGATCCAACTGTACCACAAATTTAAAGTTGTGTAGTGGGTAAGCGGGAGAGCGATATATGCTTGGTGTTTCTTTGAAGAATAAAATTCGCAACAAGGTTATACGACAAAG
This sequence comes from Herminia tarsipennalis, assembly GCA_945859575.2. Taxonomy (NCBI): domain Eukaryota; kingdom Metazoa; phylum Arthropoda; class Insecta; order Lepidoptera; family Erebidae; genus Herminia; species Herminia tarsipennalis. Next base: position 25,613,029 of record OX243841.2, on the reverse strand, counting down.
AACCAAAGTTATTTATCGACATATCTCGCAGGTTAAGCAATGCTTGAATGGCCTGCTGAAATGGCAATGACAGGCTATATACGCCGAAGGCCCGATGGCCGCTGGAGCAAACGAGTGGAAACCGCGTTTTGGGAAGCCTAACTAGGGTGACCCCAGCTAGATCAACCGACGGCTTAAAGATGGCAAGGATGAACTGAATGCGAAAGGCGGAGGACCAGGTAAATTAGGAGATGTCAATGTACATCATAAACATTATATGTGAGATTAAAATTAACGGGAACTGGCGCAGCACTTAAACTAAGATGCCGAGGACGCTCCCCGGGTGTGGTATGTGCACCATCTATCCCATCTAAATTTATATATCATTTGCCATGGTGGCCTGCCGTAGATTATACTAGACAATACAAATACAATAGGTACTAGAGTGTTTATTATTAGCACCATTAATCATTTTATTAATGTTTTTGTCCAAGATTCATTATACCTACCCAGGTTTCTTAGTGTAAGGTCCAGTGGAGCCAAAGCCTGTGATGGCGCAGTATATCAACTTTGGATTGATGATCTTCAGTTTCTCATAGCCAATGTCAAGCTTGTCCAACTTGCCAGGGATGAAGTTCTCAACCAACACATCACATTTCCTAGCCAGATCATGAATAACTTTCTTTCCTGAAAGTGTCATAAATAGATTATAATGGATGGAATGTCTGGGATATTGCCTGCAAGCCAAAGGTTTATGCATTCAATCCAGTTAGAACAACAAAATAATATTTGTTGTTCTAATAGGTTAGGTATTTTAATAAGCAATTGTTAAATTATTAGTTAAGCTGTACACAACATGAGTCTAGGAGTTAATTCTAGAATATTTTTTTCAAAACTGAGCTGCTTCACCGTTAATTTCTAGCATTCTTTTGTGCATGTATGTATGTATATGTGACTGAACTCATCCTATATGGGTGGACCAATTTTGATGAAATTTTTGCATGTGTTCCAGTGGATTCCAGAATGGTTTAGATTAAAAACTGAAACCTATTAACAAAACAGGAGGCGGCGCGAAGTAAGCCAGGACATCTACTTATACATAAAGTATTTGAGATGAACTTGAGTGTCACTCGGAAAACATACGAGAAAGACTAGCCGGCTTTAGCTTTTGAGAGATAGAAGTGGAACAAAGACAAATGGAGGCCTTTGTTCTGTAGTGGGTCAACTAAATAAATTAGGTCTTCCAAACCAATATTTATCACTGTTTCTGAAATACTGATCATCAGAGTGAATTGTCCCTTTCCCCCAAAACAACTAAAAGACCTTTTTTAGGGAATTTTCACACTGTACCGTGTGTTTTCACAGGCAAGTGCCGGGCCTTGGGGGGGTGTACCAGTGTGTCTCCTTCTAGTACCACACGCCTCACACTTGGCTGGCTGGGTCACATGTTGCCCAACTTGAAGTAAGTTCTGGATCTGTGCCTGATTAGGTCGCGACAACTAATCATGTTCGATATGGAAAGCCAACAAAAGCATAGAAAGTATTTCAAAATAGAAGCACTTACATTTGTGATTGACCTCTACTTTTTATTTCATATTTCTTGTTATGGAAAGAGACATCAACATGTCATATCAATATTTAAAGTAATTTGTTTTTTATTGATAAAATTAGTCTTAATTGGAATGGAAATGTACTGTCATAACAACTAGTGCTCCATCAACATACCATACATGTTGTATGTAGCAATATAGCCCATTTAACATCACCCAATGTATAAATTAACTATAATAACTAGCTGTACAAACACATCATGAATGTGCTAAGTGGTATCCATATTTGTTTGGCAGTACTGATTACAAACTTTTGTCCCATATTGAGTGAGAGCAAATATATGTACACTTACACTGACTTACACATTGCAACACCTAAGTTTGTGTTCGTGAAATTGTATACAAATGTAGTTAAGCGCAGGGATGTAGTTCCCCACCCATTCCTTCATCCCTTCCGATACCTAAATTTGAGTAGTGCGCAGCTTATGTGCCAACATCAGACAAACTTAGCTGGCGAAATGTATAAGTTTATACTAGAAGATACCTATATGAAGTGTAACAGAGATGTGAGGTGGAGGAGAGGTGTACTGCTGTATCCAATAGCATAATTAAGGCTGAGATTCATATGTTTTTAATATTGATAAATTAAATAAATGTAATAGTCTGATTTTGATAAAATTTAGTTTACAGACTCAGTGTTTTTTAATAAATAACAACCTTTGAATTTGACTTCTGTTATTTTCACATTGACTACACTATTCTGTTTATATTTTAGATAGTTCAACTAAATACTTTTTCAACATTGTTTACATTATATTTAAATTGTTTATCTACATTACATACATTGAATGAAATAACAGCAGTGAATAGTATAATAAAGCTTACCTTCTTGTGTCTTGAAATCAATGCAGATACTTTTCTTGTTCCGATTCACAGAGAGAAAATAGAACGAATCTTTATTACCATTAATAAATGGCGGACCCCATTTCCGCGCCTCGTCGCCATCTAAACTTTCTACTTTTATTATATTTGCTCCCAAATCACCCAAAGTCATAGTACAAAAGGGTCCAGCCACTACTCTACTCAAATCTAGAACATTTACATCACTCAGCAAACCAGAATTAGTCGAGTATTCGTTTTTTAAAATCCTAAAAGGCGTTCTAAAGACGCACAGACCTATTTTTCTCAAGTTTTCCATATCAGCGGTTAGGAAAGAATGAAGCTAATGTACCTATTATACAGATTCGAGTATTGTCGACACGGTTATCAGTAGCGGTATTGAATGATCAAATAGAAAAGATAAGTAGTATCACAACATTGCAAAAATTACCTCTTGTATCTGAGGAGGGACGGTCGCGACGGCTGTGCTGGTGGTGGCCATTTCTTCAGGTCTTGGAATTCTTTGACGCTCTCCCATCAAATAAAGCTGCACTTGACATATAAACTCACATTATACGTTTAAACTTAAGTCTATTAGCGGCTCGTACGCCGTGATATTTTATCACCTTTTCCGTATTTCCGTCGAATCGCCGATAATTCTAAAAACTTCTAAGCAACTGTCATTGTCAAAAAGTGATTGACAAGTGACAATGACTTTTGCGTTTAACGCACTCCTTCCAAGATGGATTGACATCAATAAAAAATACAAGATGTGAATTTATTGCTTGTCATACTGTGTCATTGTCGCAGACCGCCGATGATGTTTTTTTCATCATGCGCCTAATGAACAAATTCACCACCAATCGCTTCGCCACTGTAAAAAGGTGACATAAAACACCATTGGTCACAGCCATAATGTAGAATACGCCATATGTATTACAAGTGACGCTAAAATGTTATATTTATTAAAGCCAGTGATATGAAATAAAGATATGGTTGCTAGTCAAAACATAAATATTAAGTTTCTGGCACTAACACTGGAGGCCACTACCGCATTCTCGCTTCGGTGGCTCGCCTCGTGCGCTGACGAAGTGCCGCGAGCGTGGGAAACATCCCCGTCCATTACGTCCCCAGCCCCACTAAGCGACGTCATGCGCGAATGTCGCTCGGTTTGATGGCGACAGAGCAGACTAGCCCTGCAGGGACCCCACCTGCTCCTTACGAGGTGGAGTCCCTGCAGAAGGATGCGGTCATGCGATGGACCCCCTACCGAAACACCCCCCATATCACTGACGACATTAGCGGAGAGCGAGCGCCGCCAAGGAGTCTGTTAGGTAGAGGGTAAACAGGCTTATTATAAAGGCGCCTCGTCAGCCCCCTTTTTCATCCTCACCGGTACCTGGGGGCGGGATGTCTGAGCTCGGGTTGTAACCTCGTGCGGCAGGGCAGCCTGGGGGGGGGGGGGCTCAATCTCGTGAAAACAAGAAGTTTAAGTAAAAACAAGGCGTTCAAAGTTTTAATGCAGTGATCACGTAGGTCTCGTCAAACAAAAAAGTTTGAGTTCAAACAAAGTGGGTCTGCGTTCCATAGTTCGTGTTATATAATTAAGCGTTCAAAGTTGGTACCCCGTGATCACATTGATCTCGGCACAACAAGAAGTTTGAGTACAAACAAGGTGGGTCTGGTCTCCATAGTCAAGGTGACATAGGAGTTCAAAGTTTTGACCCCACAATCACGTAGATCTCGTCATATCCAAAAGATTGAGCACAAACAAGGTGGGTCTGCGCTTTGACCCCGTGTCGACAAAGATAATAACACAACAAGAAGTTTGAGTACAAACAAGTTACAAAAATATTAAGGATTGCATGGTTGCTAAGCAACTTTGTTGTTAAATATTTCACATCTATTTCGGCTTTAGTACAGACCCTGAAAAAAACGGCGGAACTACTTTCAATGAAACACCCAATTGCTAGACCTGCTTTGTCCATACCATTTACAAGATTGTTGTCTTATTATGAGATTCTCATAAATATAGAGCGGTTTAAAAGTTTGTAACGTTTTTATATATTCAGCAGCGGATAGGATATGTCATCAGTATTGCACCTACCATGGTACCATAGCTGGTTGCATCATTCATACATAGATATAGCCTAACCTTTTTGTCAAAATTCAGTAGTGAAATGCGTATGGCATAAGAATTATACCTTCCCTGGTACAAAATTCGATAGAAATAATATGGCATAGAACTTTTTAAGTCATACTTTTTTTTCATTAATAACTTTTTCATTCATTAAATAAACCATTATTATTTTGAAAAAATAATTAATATTTTTTTAGGGTACCTACTTCGATTTTGATAAAATTATGTATGTGCACTCAGTGTCATGTGCACATACCAACCCTTGAATATGACCACACCTTTCTGTTACCTCCTTATAGTTCACTTTGCTGTAGGTAGGTACCTATTATATTTACACTACTAAGTAGGTACTAAAATGAGAACTGTCTACAACTCCGCAGATTACGGTAGTTTTGGTCACCGTTGTCGTACTTGGTAGATTTAAGCTGATTATGGTGCACATGGCAACACTGCTTGCTTGGAGTGCACCACCTGGGCGGGAAGAAAAGTTGGAATCTTCGTCTTCTTCGAATCGATCACTTTGTGATTGACCAAGAAACTGACAGTGAAACTAATAATTATTATTGAAATAAATAAATAATTATGTTAAAAAACATATTTTTGGCATTTGATTATAGTTTAATAATCAATTACTTACCTTTTACAATAAAATTGAATACATTTTTGTCAAGGAGTATTTTATTGGTAGATGATGACAGGGCTAATGTGTCACGGAGACATGTTTATGGCGGGAGGTGGATGGGGACCACATACATCAGTTTTCATGGACATCTCAACATTACCCTATAAAATCTTTTAACTGTAAAAAAATCGTAACCGAGTGGCTTAAAACAAAAAAGTACGACGAGATAGAATCTTTATTAACGACGAAGACAATCCAGCAGGGCAAACTCGTAATTTCTTCAATTCGATATCTGGTTAAACACGCACACACACACACACACACATACACATTAATTCGCACTAAATATTTAGTAGTAATATAAAATTGGACATGTATAATAATAATAATAATCATTTATTGACGTAAAAATAATACAGTAAGTACATAGATTACACTATTATTAGTAGTACATTAATAGTAATGACTGGTTTACTACAATTAAAGTGGGTGATGTTCTGTTCTCCTAACTAGATTACATAATAACCTGTGTGAAGGAGTGACAGTGCCATTCCCCTATTGTTGGAATACAATAGTCAGTAGGCAGTACAGTATACTTTGATTATTAGAGTGGTATACAATAACATTAAAAAGAAAGTAAGGTAAACCAAAATGAGATATAAATCTACTTTAGAGATAAATCGTTACAAAAAGTATAGATAGAAGAGCGGAATCTCCTACTACAAGCAATTCCTTGCTTATAAGGCGATTTCATATATGTAATCTAGATATGTGAAACAGTGTAATGACAATAAAGATTTATTTTTTATTTTTTTTATTACATATCAATTAATAAAATCGCATATTGTTATGTAATGTAATAACGACAGTTTACATTCGGGGTACTTATGGCATTTGTAAAACATACGCCGTCGCCGTGCCGTTTGTAACGCCGAGTTAAGTTATTTGCCTAAAGGGGCGTCTAAAAGGGCCATTTTTTACGGCAATTTGTGGCGACAATGCTATGGCCGGCAACATGGCAGTACTCTGCAATATTGATTTTATGGTTGCCGGACGATCGCTGAGCGATCTATTTTCCGCAATTATGCCCAGCCAATTTTGTTGTTGTTTCAGTCGCCCTCTATTTTATTGTTGCCGGGTTGTGTAGCCCGTTTAGAAGACTGGATCATGCGCCATACAATTGTAGACATATTGTCATTATTGGCCGAGCAATTAGTTGCCAATAGTGCCGCCACCAATTGCCGTAAAAAATGTACCGTTTAGACGCCCTTTTAGACTCGACATAAACTTTATTATCGCCTACAACTTAATTTGACTGACCTCTGTCAAACACACCATTGGAATTTTGTTTTAGTAAACATTAGATTTTAAATATGAATTTAATTAGGTAGTTTATTATGGACAATTTTTAAACAATGTGACGTATTTTACTATTAGTAAGTCATTAACTTCGTCAACAGTTTGATTCGTAAGTTTAGTAATGGTTTTGGACGTGAAGAATTACTTCCTAACCTCAAAAAAATATTAAATTTTAATGAAAATAAAAATACTCGTCTCCGGGAAGAAAATAAGTGAACCCCATAGTGTCCTTGGAATCTTTTTAGTGATGCGGCACATTTCTAAACCCAACCCATCAAGTGCAGTCCCGAGACCAGATCAAGTCTCCATTTTTCCCAGGACTCGTTAATACATAGCAGAGACTTCCAAGTATAAATAGTAGGTACTTCGCAGGTTATGCAGTAACTTTGAGCAATGCGCTGGGCATTCGTGCTATGACTTTTAAGATTACACTGGGGCCCAGCTTGCTGAACGGTTTCTAAATTCACGTGGTGCTCGCCAACTTTCGCAATGACTTCTAAATTCACTATAGGCTAAGACATCCAAGGACGCTGACCCCCTTGCCTGCAAGAGTGTACCCTTTTCTTGTGCAGTCACTTTTAGGTCACGCTGCGGTCCACAGCTCAGTAGTGATTCTGCATGAGCATATAATGTTGGGGTAGTTTGTGTTTTCGGGACTTTGCGCATTGAAAAATGGATACAATTTGTTTCCCGCATTTAGTGTTAGTAAATTGTGCTCAAGCCATTTGTTAACTCTGTTAAACCCATGTTGCGCATGCATGTAAGCTTCGTTTTCTGAGCTAGCTGAAAAAAGAAGAGCTGTGTCGACCGCATACGATACGATTATGCCATGATCGGGCTTCAGGTTACACAAGTCATTTATATAAATTAGGAAAAAGTTAGGGCCTAAAATACTTCCTTGGGGGACTCCAAAAGGCGCAGAATTACTGAGTATATTACCAATCCTGACGCATTGAGTCCGTTCTTTTAAATAACTGGTGAAACGTTTAATTTGAGTGCTTCTTAAACCTATACTTTTAAGTTTACGCAATAGGATCGGGATGGAAACTGTGTCAAAAGCCTTCGCGAGGTCTAGAAAAGTTCCCACCGTGTGGTTACCCTTGTCAAGTTCTTGTGCTAGATAGTCAGTCAGGTGATAAACGGCATCGTCATTTTAACTCTAAAACTGGGTTTTAGACTGAATGGATTTGTTTTCGAAATAATGAATCAGTATTTTCCAACGTTTTGGACATAGAAGGTAGTAAAGAAATAAGTCTGTAATTGGTGACTAGACTTTTACTACCTGATTTATATACAGGAACTGCAACAGATCATTTAAGATACTTGGGAAAATGTCCTGCGGATACATTATAGAGTTTTTTAAGCTACGGGTCATAAAATTCTATAATGTGTACAAATCGCGAAAGTTGACGAACATAATGTCCTGTGGATAAACAAGCGGAAAATATAGGTCGATGGAGGCACTAAAATATGTTGAACTAGTTATTATTAATTTTATTTGATATATTGTCTCAACCTACTGCACTGTCATCTTTAAGGCCCATTATTATAATATCTACCTCCTGTTCGTTTTGATATCTAGGAGAAGGTTGGGCCCATACAATTTGTTTGGCTGAGCAAATATATGTTCCTTTTAATACCCTAAGTAAAATATATAATAATCAGGTGTTAGAAAATAAGTTATTTAATATACTTAATACCTTCACGATCATATTAAAGGCTGAATCTATTTGGTGTCTGGGAGAATATTTGGCCCACACAATTTGTCTGGCTGAGCAAATATATGTTCCTTATAATCTCATAGGTAACATGTATGAGAATCAAGCATCAGAAAATAAGATAAGTTGTCATCATTTTTTGGCCACTAAAGTGTCTGGTGGAAGTTAAGGCCCGCGGGAAATGTCTGGCAATGCTGAATAATATCTTTTATAATATTTTACTCTACCTATATAAATAAAAATCAACTGTTAGAAAATAAGATTTTTTTTACTGCCTCTGGCGCGGTGGGAGTGTGTCCGACTGCTACGCAAGAGGTCGTGGGTTCGATTACCACACGGGACGCCACTTTGTGTGAACCACAAATTGTTATTCCGAGTCTGGGTGTACTTTGTGCCCGTGATTTGTATGTTTGTAAAGTCCCCTGCGACACAGGGCTTGTACCCGAATGCGGGTACAAGCCCTGTGTCGCTGTGTGTTTTAAAAAAAAAAGAAAGATAACTTAGTCCGACTTTTCTTACCTTTCTCACCTGGTACCTAAAAAAATTGGCCGTCTATACAACTTTACTGGTATGCTAGCATTGAGTGTAGGTACATATAAACACTACCCGAAGCCGCACATTTCATCTGTCAGAAAATAAAATAGGTCTGGCACGCCAGGGATCTTGAAACATAATGTTCTCAACAATCGATATCGTACAAAAAATGTGTTTCCTTTGTGTAACAGTCTGATAAACTCTTTGAGTGATAGACTTGTTGTAATGAAGTGATCCCGGCGCGACTCCTAGTTGACCTTCTACGTCAGATGCGTAAAACTGATGGTAACACTATTTGCAATATTGTATAAACCATCAGCGAAACGCCGCCCACTTGTAATACGGCGTGCTCTACATAGCTGCGACATCATCGTCATTATTGGTATTTATTATTGAATTATAAATCTATAAATCTTAGGCATATTATTTTACAGATTATATTCTAGTTCGATCTGATTGGATTGTTTTAATCGGTATGGTCCAAACCAACTTTTTAAACATTATCATTTATTTTTACTTTTTTTTTAAAGACGACTCCCGCAGTAGTATACAAGCCCTGTGTCGACTTTATAAACATACACGTCATGGACACAAAGTACACCCAGACTCGGAACAACAATTTGTGGATCACACAAAGTGGTGTCCCGTGTGGGAATTAATCGAACCCACGACCACTTGCGTAGCAGTCGAACACACTCCCACCGCGCCACAGAGGGAGTAAAAGTAAGTAATAACTTTTTATAAAGATAAGACAGACAAACTATGTATTTTAGTCCTAAGAATTGTCACCTACTCTGTGATGTGGAGCAAGAAACTAATGCATAAATAAAATGAAACGCCTGTGCAAAATATTAGGGCAATATTTTATGATAGCTACTTTGTACTCTAATATTTTTAACAGGCGTTTTACGATGTCGCTGTGCCTAATAACTTTATGATAACTGGGTCGTTCTCTTCTTAAACCTACATAACTCAGAAATATCAAATTTGTTAAAATATTTCTAGTCAGCACTTATATCTGGAGATGAAGATGTCCAATCTATGGAAAAATAATGTCTGCCGCAAAGTTTACGTATTTTTGGAAGATGTTCGGTACCTTCAAAGTGGATACGACCAAAAATTGTACACCTCCGTCCCAAAATGATTATTTTTTTACTAATGAATAGTCTTTGTCGAATGACTTGCACTTTTCTTTGACGGGATTCTTTTAGAAAACATATATAGCTATACGTTTATATTCCTTAAAATATATTTATATATATATATAAACTTATACCACTTTGTCACATTTGGAATAAAATATACAATCAATTATTTCACATAGTAGTATTCATGTTCCAATATTTTTGGCCGTTTATTAGTAACGTCCAAATTTGAAAAAAATAATTGTTATTGTTTTTAAAAAATGACGACACTCACACTATTGTACAAGCCCTGTGTAGCGAGCATAGACTTATGATAGTAGCGAGAGATTTTACGTATACAAAATTAATTCGTTTCGCGCTGTCTCTAATAAGTACCTACTTGTTGTCATAGTAATACACAACATAAAATTATAGTAACGTTGAACTGGATTGTTTGTTTCAGTATTCATTGAAAGGTTCTAACTAAATTATGTTATTCAAATTACATTTATTGCGTGGGATTTAGAAATTATTCCTTAATAATTCATAAAGAGTATTCTAATTTCCGATTGTTTGTTTAAACTTACATTGTCAACGTAAAGTTGTCAAAAGTGTAGGTATAATACCACAGAGCATTGATAACTACTTGGGTCGTGAGGACTAAAGTGGCGTGTAGATAGGGTTTGATACTTTGATTTTCACTGTACCTAGTGCCTGCAACATAAGAGGTGAGGTATCATCTTTTGAAATCTATTCAGAGTTTTAAACGGAATTATTTTCGTAATGCAGTAAGTAGGTAATAAAAGTGACTGTGCGCTCGTAAATACATTATATTACGATATCACGGACATACCTACTTAAAATCTTCAATCGTGAGCTAGTCATACATCAACGCATATTCCATGTTATCTATAAAAGAAACTACTGCGGGCAGGCAGCTAGTACCTAATAAAAATAATACTAAAATTCGGTAGCTAACATCTAACATAAGGAACAGAAAACAGTAGTACCTATTCTGTTTCTGTAAGGTTGCGTTTATATGACGCGAAAATATTCTCGCGGTCGCCGCACGGTGACCGCATGCCGGCCGCGTATTTATGTTCATACAGTACGATCAACGTATCTTGACCGGATTGAAGTTAGGTTTTTATCACTTTCGCGCATGTCATAGAGATGCGACCCTAAAATTACTTACAAAAACGATTAATCGATTAAAAATACTAACAACATTTTAATTCAACTATATAAAAACACTATTTAAATCAGTTCATAAAAGTTTAAATTTAGAACAGTTACAGTAAATAATAGAGAAACTTTGAAAAACAATTTATTTACCAAACTAATCAACTAATCACAAAAAAATAATAATTAGTAATACTAATTATGATATTGTAATGCGTAATCGCATCTCTAATCCTCTTGGTTTAGTTACCGCCCCCGCCCCCCGCTTCCTGTCACCATTTACTTCCAAAAAATGCAACTGCGCAACCCCTTGTCGCCTACTTCAGTCCGGCCTAGTTATGTTGATCGTACTGTACAAACAGTCTGAACGAGAGTTGTACCTACGCGCCTCGATTTGGGTACACTCTCGTTACACAGGCAGACGCGAATGAGCCGCAGTGACAAACGAACGCTGTCATAGTTTAACCGCAATAAGCGTGCGATTTGTGAATAATTACATAATATGGCAAAAATCAGTCATAGACGCGTGTGTGTGTGAATTCTTAGATAACTCATCCAGAAATAACGAATGCGGGTTTTTTATACTATAAAATTTAACAATAAAGCTTTTGCTACGTCTCAGTCGAGGCGCAAATATTTTTCAGTCTCAAAATTATAAGAGTGACTTTTGATTAAATCTAATAATCAAAAACATAACATGTAGGTATTTTTATTGATAATTTCTCATTTCATTCACGATATAGTTAATTATTTATATGAAAAAAATGTACAATCACAAAACTAGAAAGAAACTCAAGTAGGTAGATGAAATTAAAATACTGTAGGCGGGCAGCCCTATCGCGTGTCTAAGGCCGAGTTACAATACTAATATTACTGTGACTAGACCTTATAGACTGAGATCCGGCTGCAGATTCGCATCGTTCATCGAGTATTGTAATCAAATCATGTTTTTATATACAATCATAAAAAGGGCAATATGTTTTGGCCAGTCTGCCTATCAGATTTTGCCCGCAAGTATTTTTAATTAAATTAATATTAATCGAATTACTGGGAGAAAAAAAACTCACTTGTTATTACAATGAAATACACTCTATAGAAATAGACGTAGAGAAATTAAAAAGCGAAAGGTGCTTTTGCGCATTTGCCCGCAACCCAACATTTTGTTACGTTATTACATTCATGGCATATTTTCATCATTTATTTATCAAATTATAGCTATTTATTTTCTGTACATGATAAACTACCTCTACTTATACAAAAGTGCCCGCAGTCGGAGTTGCCAGCGATTAAAGTTTGTTTAGAGTGAGAAAGACTTATCGCTCTACATCATTTGTTAGACGAGGATGGCTGTCGTAACGAAGAATGCAGTAACCGACAAAAAGTATTATTTTAGTTATTTTCTTGAAATGGCAACGTAAGCCATACACCTCAGAACACACATATGACTAGAATCGGTCAGAAGTAAGTCAAAGCGTGTCTCCAATGAGCGTATCAGCGCTGATTGGGGCGCACGTGATATTAATCAACGTTCGATCGAGGCCGCATGACGTCGCGTGCACTACAACAAAAAATGCCTAATTGTGCAGTTATAAGTTGTTCAAACTCGTCGAAGAATGTAGACCGTATCAAGGGAGATGCATACTTTCATCGCTAAGTAATTTTGTTGGTCCTTAAGGTGAAATTAATTTTAAAATGATTTATTTACGTTTTTGAGTCATACTACTTCGATAAATTCTCATTGGCGTATTTTTACTCTATTCGTTTTACATTGCGGTTTCAATTGATGTCATCGGGTGATATGTCATCGTCTCATACATTGAAAGTACTCAATGAAATTCAAACGATTAAACAACACAACAATAAATAAATGTCGTGGTAGGTACAGGGGATTTTGTCGTTTTTCTACAAGTAGTGATGTTATGTTTAGGCCCTTTAGATAGATTTCTTCAATCGCGAATCGATCGCGCTCGATCTGAAACAGATAACCGGAGAAACGAGAATGCATTTTTGAAATAACTACATAAGTACCTATATTGTTATGTTTAAGGACTAAGGTTGTTTAGTTGTTGCAAAGTTGCTGAAATAATTAAAAGATAAATAATAAACAAATCACAAAATTTTAACACCCTTTGATTTTGCGTTATGTAATTAAAAGTAATATCTTTAATTGCATAACCATTCACCAGGTTGAACAAGCACCTACTGAAAACCATTTAGTTAATCGATAGATGTATACATAGATATACGTTTACATTATTTAACGAGAAATTTAAAAACCAAAACGAGGAAGGTTATAGGCTATATAACATCACGCTGCGATCAATAGGAGCAGAGCAGCAATGAAAAATGTTGCAAAAGCGGGGAAAATTTACGCAGACGAAGTTGCGCGGGACAGCTAGTAGATATTATAAATCCGAAAGTTTGTAAAGATGGATGTGTGTATGATGCTCTTTTACGTAAAATCCTTCACGAATTTTAATGATAGGTACTTTACAATAGTAATGCAGCTTATAAAATAGCACATCACTACATAGTATAAAACAAAGTCGCTTTCTCTGTTCCTATATCCCTATGTATGCTTAAATCTTTAAAACTACGCAACGGATTTTGATGCTGTTTTTTTTAATAGATAGAGTGATTGAAGAGGAAGGTTTAAATGTATAATACCATCCATTAAATAGTGGAGAAATAAGGAACGGAGCAGCAATAAGAAATGTTGCAAAAACGGAGAAAATTTACGCAGACGAAGTTGCGCGGGTCAGCTAGTCTATACTAAATTTTAAAGCTGAAGAGTTTGTTTGTTTGTTTGTAAGCAGTAATCTCAGGAGCCACAGATCCGAATTAAAAAAATCTTTCACTGTTGTATAGCCCATTTATCGAGGAAGGTTATAGGCTATATAACATCACGCTACGACCAATAGGAGCAGAGCAGCAATGAATAATGTTGCAAAAACGGGGAAAATTTACGCAGACGAAGTTGCACGGGACAGCTAGTCACACTAATATTATAATATTAGTGTGACTAGCTGACCTAAACTTTCGCCTGTATACTGGCGAAAGTTTGTAAGTATGTGAGTGTGTATATTTGTTACTTCTTCACGTCTAAACGGCTGGATCAATTTTAATAAAATTTGGTATGGAGTTAGCTGACACCCTGGATTAACATATAGGCTAATAAACCGCGGGTAACACCGCGGGGCACAGCTAGTAGGTTATAAAAAAAAAATAAAGCTAGTCAAGCAATTTGTAGATTGTTAAAAGTTCCTGAGACACAGTGACAGACATTCTATACTAAAAATCTAGATCCTGCCTGTCTCTTAAATGTTTTTACGGGTCGTCTGTCGGTCATTGCATTCAATATTTTCTTGCTTCAACAACGAATGCCGTAAAAATAAAGTGTTTTTAACTCGACAGAATTCTTTGGAATAATTCCAGCCACTGCTCGCCGGCGAAATGATCACTGTTTCGAAAATAAAATAAAAATAATTGCGTACTGAGTGCGGCGATCTCGGCAGACCGGGTTATTTAGAATTTTAGGCATAGATACCTACATAGGGAATCCAGAATTAAACCCGGAAACACCCGAAAGGGTCTGTCAACGCTACTACGTACGTGTGATCACTTGACATATTAAATGTATGGAGTTTTTAAAATATTGTCTCAGAGGGACTCAAACCCGCGACCTTAGGGTGCAGGTGTTGGTAACGGCTTGGGGCTGGTACCTCGGTAAAATGTGTATAATTAGCATAAAAATGCACAAACCTAAGTCGGTACGGGATGGGAGAAAATGCAATTGCTAACACGTTCGCGGCTCCTATGGCCTGGGGGCCGCGTATACTAATATTATAAAGCTGAAGAGTTTGTTTGTATGAACGCGATAACCTTAGGTACTACTGGTTCGAATAAAAAAAATCTTTTTTGTGTTGGATAGCCCATTTATCGAGGAAGGCTATAGGCTATATAACATCACGCAACGTCCAATAGGAGCGCTGCAAATATTCAAATTTAGGAGGACGAAAAATATTTTTCGTTTGTTGACGGTATTTGTAATATGTAGTGTCATTGAAATCACCATAATCCAGTGGTGGCGAACCTTTATGTCTCCACCTGCCATATTTTCTAAAGTAATTTTAATAATACTATACATGCCGTCAAAATTATTTGACGGGATGTCTATATTTTTATAAAACCTTACCGCTCAAATTTTTTTTTTTAATAGATAACTGGCAATGTGGAACTGTTCGGCCCGTATCAATCAATCAATCAAATAATTTATTTGTAAAACATAGGTAAATACATACAATGTGGTCTTATAAATAAATATTGTCGCGCTATGTTTTGTCATCCAGTCCAGATTACTAATTTATTTGTAAAACATAGGTTATTAAAACATTGAATAGTACCTAGATAGGGTTAACAGTAACAGCAATAATCCTGGGAGGAACCCCTTCGCTTAAGCTCAATGGCTCGTATTAGGAGTGGGTTCACGTCGGTAGTAAAATAGTTTAAATTAATAATTAACGGAGAGATCAGGATCGACGTACATTTTGGAACTATGAGAGCGAAATAAATAACTTTTTTAAGATAAGTGAACTGCCTGCAAATGAATATCAAGGAAAAACATCACCAAATGCAAATTTCACTGACTTACTTCTGACAATATATCTGGTGTTTTATGAGTTATGATAACGTTTTATACTAAAATAAAACTAAAACTTTCCCAGAAAAATATTCAGTCGAATAGCGAAAGTCCCAACTAAATCGGATCATAAGCTTTCGAGAAAATTGCAAACATACATACATACCTATCTACCAGTCGAACAGAATCTTTTTTTTTTTAAAGGTTGTAATATCTTTGATCGCGAGATCAATGGCACGCTATGGCAGGACTCGCAAATAATAATAATAATAATATCTTGGTACAACTCACACAACGTCATCCGATCCCAAACTAAGCAGAGCTTGTACTGGGTGGCGCAAAAGTACTGGCACTAAAGAAAATACTTTTTTTTTTTATATGACATTTTCTGTCATTCTGTTGTTGAAAATTGTGTAGTGAACAAATGTAAAATAGACTGAAAATAAACATGGACCGTTTTACTCCCCAAGAACGTGGAATAATTGTGTCAATGTTCTTAAGGAATAATTCATCATCAGTGATAAGAACACAACGTGAATTTCGTCGACGATTTCCCCACCGTCCGGCACCGATTGGTCGCACAATTCGACGCTTTGCCACACGCCTTGAAGCAACTGGCTCAACATTGGATAGACCTAAGTCTGGGAGACCAAGAACAGGCCGTTCAGCTGAAAATATCGATGCTGTGCGCGAAGATGTGGAAGAGTGTCCAGAAACATCAACGAGGCGACGTGCCACGCAATTGGGCATTTCCAGACGGACCCTGCAGCGTATTTTGGTGAAAGACTTAAAGATGTTCCCGTATAAAACTCAAATGACTCATCAGCTGCTGCCTGCTGACCACCGAGCTCGTCTAGATTACTGCCAGCGCGTCATAAACCTCAACCTTGAAGAGGATGATTTTCCTTCAAAATTGGTTATGAGTGACGAAGCGCATTTCCATCTCTCAGGGCATGTCAATAAGCAGAATACTCGGTTCTGGGGCACTGATAATCCGCGCATTATTCAAGAAACACCTCTACACCCACTAAAAGTTACTGTATGGTGTGGCATCTGTGTTGACAGAGTGATCGGACCCTATTTTTTCGAAGACGCTGGAGGCAATGCGATAACTGTCACTGGAGAACGCTACAGAACCATGTTACGTGAGTTTTTGATACCCAGTTTGGACGTATTGGGGCTGGAGCACATCTGGTTTCAACAAGACGGCGCTACGGCACACACAGCGCGCGACACTATGGACTTAGTGAGGGACGCTTTTCCAGGCCGAGTTATCTCTCGTTTTGGCGATTTGCCTTGGCCTGCAAGATCACCCGATCTGACCAGTCCAGACTTCTTTCTTTGGGGTTTTTTGAAATCTCGGGTGTATGTGAACAAGCCACAGACTCTCGCAGCTCTAAAAGAAAACATTCGTCAAGAAATAACGAACATATCGCAGGAAGTGTTACGGCAAGTTATGCAAAATGTCATAAATAGGGCTCAAATGTGTATCAACTCTGGAGGTCACCATTTAAAAGACATCATCTTTAAATCCTAATGGTACGAAATTTAATGGCACAAATATACATTTAAAAAAATCTAAATCTAGTTTTCTAATTTAGAAAAAATGTTATAGCTGAACCAAATAGGGTCTTTACTTTTGCGCCACCCAGTACTATGGAAACCAGACAATTGATAAACATACTTATATATTTCTAAATACCTACATACATATTATAGATAAATAACACCCAGACACAGAATAAACCATCGTGCTCATCACACAAAGTTTTATCCTAGGTGGGGACCCAACCCACGACCTCCTGCGTAGCAGTCGGATACACTCCCACCGCGCCACAGAGGCAGTCAGAAATAGCGGTGAATGCCTCCTAAGATGGTATGGGTTTATGATCTTTACCGCTATTTGCGAGTAATCCGAACTTTCAAGCGCTTAATTTACTATGTTGTGAAAAACTTTTACATTATTACTAGCTGACCCGCGCAACTTTGTCTAAATTTTCCTGTTTTTGCAACATTTTTCCTTGCTTCTTTTTTGCTTGCTTGCTTATTAGTCGTAGCGTGATATTATATGTATAGCCTATAACTTTCCTCGATAAATGGGCTATCTAACAGTAAAATATTCTTTCAATTCCGACCCGTGGTTCCTGAGATTATCGCGTTCAAACAAACAAACGAACTCTTCAGCTTTATAATATTACAGTATAGTTATACATTATAAATGTTAGGGGTGGACAACCCTTATTACTGAGGGCACAGATAATATAATACTATACTACTTAGGGGTATGGAAAATAGATAGTAGCTGATTGTCAAACCTACTGAATATGCATATAAAATTTTATAAAAATCGATCAAGCCGTTTCGGAGGAGTAATGTAACTATCATTGTGATACGAGAATTTTATATATAAGAAGTAGGTGTGTAATGCATTTTAAATAAAGTATTTTTTTAATCAATAACTACATTTGTCAATCAGTTTTTTTATCGTTTTGATTTAGTTGAGTTAGGTACTTCGTTCCTAAAGTAAAACACACGGCGTGCGTAAAGTCCGCACGGGCGTTGGAATAAAAAAACACACACGTTGCGTTTGCCCGCCCTCCCGCATCCCGTAGCGCTAAGAAATACACGCGACGCGCGTGAAAGCGCATGCTTGTATAGATTTAATCCGGCTATTCCCAGTAGTACTACCATGTAGTCCTACCAGTAGTACTACTGGGAATATTTATCCCATTAGACTTACCGATAGTAAGACTTGCCTATTATATTCTTTTCCCAATAGTCCTACTGTTATAAAATATAGACCTAGTAGTGTCATAGATAAATCAATTTAAAAAAAAAAACAATTTTAGCAGAACTAGTAGGTATCACCTATTCACCTACGTATCTTTTCCAGAAAATGACCAATAGTTATTGTTCCATTAATAAATTGCATTTGAGCATCCTGAATAAGTCGATGTCTTTTAGTTTCAGCTTTATCTCTTTTAATTTTTACATTATTTTGTATTTGGATTTTTTGATATGATGCATCTCTTTGTA
The DNA here is from genome assembly GCA_945859575.2 of Herminia tarsipennalis. Taxonomy (NCBI): domain Eukaryota; kingdom Metazoa; phylum Arthropoda; class Insecta; order Lepidoptera; family Erebidae; genus Herminia; species Herminia tarsipennalis. Next base: position 25,594,267 of record OX243841.2, on the reverse strand, counting down.
AAATATTCAGCAGCTGGTGTAAATTAGCTTTTTTCTTACCAACTTCACGGTTTAATGTAAAATGTCACGACTCTAAATAGTTAGTGGTGCGGTGTCGTTGGCCAAATACACACATTCTCTGAATACTATTAGGTTTTAGCCAATTCCTGATCATGTAACTCTTAAATGTGTTGATATTTTCTTCTATACCGGTGCATTCCATTACGTCACGTACATAATCCCAACCCTCTAGAATCATTTCCTTGGGTAAAAGTGGCAACATTTTGCAAAGGGATACTATTCTGTACTCCTTTCATTTTAAACTTTTCGATTTTCTCTTCAGACTTTCACAATAATGATAATAACAACCGCTTGATACTATTTGTGGAAAAACTAACTTTATAGCCATCATCATAGCATCTTCATAGTCCGTTTTAAATTGCGTAGGGTTCCATTGCGGTATTTGACTTTTTATTAATTGCAATAATGTAACGTATGTTTGTGTAGTCTTGTCTGGGAGAAAGGAATATATAACTGGTATTATATTAGTAGTTTCTTGAGAGCTACCTAGATCACAGTGTATACTATACAGCTGAAGAAAGGGTACTGGGCAAGCTCCAAATGTGCCATCACCGAAAAAGTCATTACTTTCTGTCATTATTGTTCTAGCGTCACTGGAAGCAAACACCAAAATTCGTGCACCATCATATCGATAGTAGTCAGCTAAGATAAAAGAATCAAATTTAGATAGTATCTTAATGTCTGAAAAGCTTTTGTAGTACAGCTTTTCAACTTCTAGGGTTTTACTGCGATGCCGGTATAAAGTTGACTTCATAGCCGAAAATTTGGGCAACTTGTTAATAAGGTCAACCTGTATTTTCTAATGAAGCCACTGTTTTCTTATAGACACTGGGCACTGATATAGTGTCTGATTCACTGACTCTTTTTTTACACTCGTGTATCTTCAGATCTATTTCATTTTTCCCATGATCTGGAGCGCAAGTAATTAAATGTGGTTTTGACTTTATTACGTTATTATGATTAATAGTTACCGATCCAATACATTTACTCTTACGGTACAGAGCACATCGCCAAATTATTCCTCCGTCACTATAAGTTTTTAATTTGTAATACTGGTAACCATTCAGAAGTAGTATTTCACCTCTTAGTGTTTTTATTATGTTTGTAATATCACACATATTTATGTTAATAATTTTTAATCGTGACTTTATATTATAATGCAATATTTTACTCTTTGATACAATTTCAAAACTATGTAATGAGCTGTCAATCACGCTAATGTTTTATCTTAGGTCATAGATTCAAGTTCAATAAGAAGGTTAGTCTAGTTTAATATTAGGTCTACAGTTCGGTAAGTCTAATGGGATGAATATTCCCAGTAGTACTACTGCATTTTTCAAGTAAGTCTAACGGGATGAATAGTCCCAGTAGCACTACTGCGTTTTTAAAGTAAGACTAATGGGATGAATATTCCCAGTAGTACTACTGGTAGGACTACATGGTAGTACTACTGGGAATAGCCGATTTAATCTCCACACAGCATATGCGTGCCGGCCGCACAAGCGTTGCGCACTTAAAAACACAACCGTGTATGTTTTCAGCAGTCAACGTGTACACCTATTTAAAATAGATCAATCTTTCGTGTTGACATTTAATGAACCTACCACATTTGCAAATTTTTAAACGAACTATAAAAAGTTACCAAATTATCAGATATATAAATTTGGTGAGAATTTAAAAAAATAATCAGATTAAATTGTAAAAAAGCAAACAGGAAATGCTGCTAGCATCTGTGGAACTATGCCCAGGGGCCCCAATTTTTTAGTTATACTTTAATTTATTTAGTTTAGTTAGTTTTTAGTTTTAATTAATTAGATATTGTATATTATTTGTTATCTATCATGAAATAAATTATACTATATTTAAATACCGCTTAATAATTACTTCAAACTAAATTTTTTTCGACATGATCGGATAAACAGTCAAAGAGTTATTGCCGAAAACCTGCGTTTCTCAACAAAAGGGCGTAAGTGCCATGAACATACGCTCTTCTACTGGGGCAATTATTCAAATCGGTTTTTTTCCTATGCACTTACTTAGTGCATTTATTTGTAATAAATGGTCCGACATGCTGCTGCCCGGTGTTTTATTTCAGTACAGCTACACTAACGGGGGATTGTCTTTGGGTACATTTACATACTTGGTGTCACATAGCCTTTAGGTAAAAATATCTAACCGGCCTCAACGCATTGGTTTCGGCTCCATGCACGCCTTCCAAACATCCGGGACTTACATAGTCCCGAGGAAAGGATGTAGGTTGATTGTATAGAAGTGATCAAGCTATTTCAACTGTTATTTTACTGTTCAAAAGAGTAATTATTATTTTAATAATAAAAAAAAACTATTATTATTTTAAATACCAATTTATTAATTTTCAAATATTTTACTACATTGTCATTCAGGGTGTGCGAATTAAGATAAGGGTCCATTTTCAATAACTGCGCGATTGGATCAAAATATATATTTTTTACTATTATTTATACTACTAAGTAGGTAATACATCAAAGTACAGTTCGCGCCACCTAAGTTTGCGTTTGTGAAGTTGTATTCGAATGTAGTTCCGCGCAGGGACGTCGTTCCTCGCCCGTCTCCTTCGATACCTATATAATATCTTATAATAATATCTTGGGACAACTCACACAACACTATCTGATCCCAAACTAAGCAGAGCTTGTACTATGGAAACCAGATAACTGATAAACATACTTATATATTTCTTAATACATACATATTATAGATAAATAACACCCAGACACAGAATAAACCATCGTGCTTATCACACAAAGCTTTATCCTGAGTGGGGTCGAACCCACGACCTCTTGCGTACCAGTCGGATGCACTCCCACTGCGCCACAGAGGTAGTCACCTAAATTTGAGTGGTGCGCAGAAGTTGGACACGCAAACTTAGCTGGCGAAATTTGTACAAGATTTTGTTCGTTTGATTTAGATGAAATTTGGTACAGAGATAGCTTTTTATGGTGATCCGATCGACGACGATGAAAACTCGGGGAAAACAAACGCAATAATGAATATTCAGTAACTTTTTTTTGCGAACTCTGTGCGGCATAGTCGGTCGCGATCTGTCAGAATAACACATTCTGACAGATCGCGACCGACTATGCCGCACAGAGTTCGCGAAAAAAAAAGTTACTGAATTAATTTGGAGAACTCAATATTGATTCCGTCGGCAGCAGCAGTAAAGGTGGCTCGCGAATCCAGTTTGTTTACTTCTGTCGGCGCCTGGTACACTTCATACTCAGATAGGATCATAGAAAGCACTACTTTAACGTGCAGTCGACCGAGCTGTTCACCTGCGAATAGAAAGTTAGTTACAGATACAGTTACTCTGCTTCATAGTGAAAATATGTCATTAATATGCCACAGCAGCTGCAGCTCAACGAATGTAACGTGAGTTGGCTCAATACATCCAATGAGAACTGGTGGGCTCGGGCGCTGTGCGAGTGCGGATGCGTACTTACTGTCTATTTCATTTTCCGATTGCCATAATTGTTGACCTGTCTCAAAATATAAATACACTAGCTGTCCCGCGCAACTTCGTATGCGTAAATTTTCCCCGTTTTTGCAACATTTCTCATCGCTGCTTCGCTCCTATTAGTCGTAGCGCGATGTTATATAGCTTATAGCCTTCCTTGATAAATGGGCTATCCAACAAAAAAATATTTTTTCAAATAGGACGAGTAGTACCTGAGATTAGCGCGTTTAAACAAACAAACATACAAACAAAGCAAACAAATAAACAAACTCTTCCGCTTTATAATATTAGTATAGATACAGTTGTTAAAAAATAATTGCAAGATTTCGTGTGCTTGATTAGTATCACAAAACTAATAGTTTACTGAAAGAAAAATAAAATTGTGCGATTTTTTTTCTTGTAATAAAATACAGTCGCGAAATGAAAATGTTCGTCAGTTTTCAAATACACTCATTTAATACTTTGCAAGCACATGTTACCTTTTCAAACTATGTATCACACAAATACGTGTATAGTATGCTATAAATTGTACATAACTGTTTGACACTTTAAACAGGAGCTACGAGTAGTTGAACAAAAACCTCTCGGGTTTAATTAATTAGAGGAATACTTTATCATATCTTGCTGTCCTTCATTGATATTGTTATAATAATTTTTATAGGCATCTCTTGCCAATTACTTTACAAATACATTGCATTTTTGGAAGATAGAAAAATTTGAAGTCCAGACCCAGGAATCGAACCCGAGGACTATGTACTAGACCTCAAATTTTTCTGTTAGATCTTCCCCGTTTTGATGGTAGGCTGGAGACCTACTTGGGCTTTTGGAATTTGTTTGATAGTTTGGTAGATGCTCGTTCGGATCTGCGACCGTCTCAGAAGTTGGCGTACTTGTTGTCAGTGTTGGAGAGCGAAGCCTGAAGACTGGTCCAACACTTGTCTATTACAGTTTTTTTTTTCCTTTTTAAAAGATAACTAGCAATGTGGGATTGAGTCCCACATTACTAGCAATCTTGTTAACCCCTCCAGCTAAGCTCAAAGGCTTGTGTTAAGAGTGGGTTCACGTCGGTAGTATAATGGGTAGGATTCGGACCCGCGACCTCACGATTGCGAGACCGATGCCTTAGCCATTAAGCTACCGCCGCTTTACCAGACGGCATGGGACTTGATTACCAGACGGTCTTTGTTGTTGCTTCGTTTCAGAGAGCATTTTTAACAAATTATGATGTTGCAGGCCAAATATTATAGTATTTTCAACCGACTTCAAAAAGGAGGAGGGGTTCTCAATTCGACTGTATTTTTTTAATTTTTTTTGAATGTTTGTTCACCGATTACGCAAAGACGGCTGGACCGATTTGAAAAATTATTTCTGTGTTCGAAGGGGTATACTTCCAAGTTGGTGTCATTGTCATGAGATCACGATCTGATGATGGAATCTTGGAGAAATTGAGGGAACTCTTAAAATATTAAAGGCAAACCTACAGTGATTTAGGTATATTTGGAAGTGGAACTGATGATGTGTGTGTGACGAGTGACGAGCGGACCTATTCAATATTTTACAGTTTGTGATTTAGTTACTTTAATATGGTATAGAGTAGCACTTTATTCTCGTCATACTACTATTACACAATGTAATAGAGCTGATAGTGAACTCCTCAACAATTAACAGCGCTGCATCGGGCAAGCAATATTTTGTAAAAGGATTTGAGCAGTTGATATAAGCTTATTGTAACTTAAATGAATTACAAACCAACCTACTAAAACCACCCAACACCGATTTAAAAGTATCGGAGCCGAAGTTGGAGTCGGAGGTTTAAATTCAATTGGAATTTTCGAATTTTTCAATATTAATAATATTTGATGTGATGCAAATCATTTAGGTGGAATTTTTATTATTTGTTTTCTAACCGACTGGCGCCATAAACTTTGTCGCCCTTCATTTTGCTGCACTGGGTATTTGCTTGGCTTCCCTGCCATAGGTTGGGCCCTGATTAAAAGCTAGGCCCTAATATCCATAGATGCCACAGAGCATTGTGGAGTATGTTTCCAATATGTTTTACACAGTAGTTAAATTGTAATATAAACTACCTTAATATAAACCCAACTTCCACCCGAACGAAGTCGCGGGCACAGCTAGTCAAAAATAAATAGCTACAAGGCAACTAAAAAGCAAAAAAATAATATACATAGAATAACAAAAACAAATTAGCCATTTTGATGTTGGTGCCGAATAAAACATAAACACTTACTACTATTTCATGGCACCAACTTCAAAATGTTTAATTTGTTTTTGTTTAAAAAGCTTTTTATAGGCATTTCTTGCCAATTACTTTATTTATACTAAAATTATAAAGCTGAAGAGTTTGTTTGTATTTTGTATTTTGCGGTAACCTCCGGAACTACTGATCCGAATTGAAAAATTATTTCACTGTTAGCCCATTTATCGAGAAAGGCTATATAACATCACGCTACGACTAATAAGAGCGAAGCAGCAATGAGAAATGTTGCAAAAACGAGGAAAATTGACGCTGACGAAGTTGCGGGGATCAGTTAGTTCTATCTAAGCAACGGTAACACGCATCATTTCGGCATGTCGATCTATGATCCTTTCTCTGTCTTTACTACTACATGTAATTACGTTCTATCTCGTTTATTCATATACGCGAGTTTTAGACCATAGTATATGTCTAAAACTCGCGCTATACATTATATATGATTTCGATCGGAAATCCTCGTGAAGCTCGGGAATGTTTAAACTTATTTTGAATACCCAACAAATTGATAATAATTTTTGAAACTAATTATAGTATTAAGTATGGAATAAAAAACTTTTTTCCAAAAAAAATATTACCGACAGTTGCATTTTTGAAAGATAGAAAAATTTAAGTCCAGACCCTGGAATCAAACCCGAGACTTCCGTATGCCAAACCGGGGCTGGAATCGAACCATCTAACCGGGGCTATGTTACTAAACCTCAAATTCTTCTATCCTTACACGCGAGTCAGGCCCTCGCTTGCGCCATCTAGCCGATAGTTAGAGAACTATCATCATCATCATCACCCACTACCATGGTGGGTGTGGTTTCTGCACTTAGTCCCGGGTGTGGATCATTGTGCGTGAGCTATGGTGGCCGTTACCCCCGCCAGCTCACCTACCTCCAAAAGCAGATCAGATTCCCTAGACTTCTCAGGGTATCGGTTAGCGACCTTGGTGACCTTACTACATACTTATTGTTTTTTTTTTAAATAAAAAAAATCGGAAAAAGCTCTAGACTTTTGATGTGCGCAAAAAAGGGTTGGAAGGAATGGTTATGCCCTTCCTTGCAGTCAGGTAAAAATGAGATATAGATATATGCTGTCGTGGACTTTTTTATAGGACTTTTAGAGAGGGCAGTTTGGCTTTATGTATCTTTCGCCGTTTACGAAAGCCGCCAAGACGCATAAATTACCTATAATTTGTACAATATACGCATAATTCTTATAACTATCGGGAATAGTTTATTTTTAAAATGGTAAAAGATTATTCAAATACACCGAGTCGTTGTGAAGATTACCCAAGACACCACCACATATAAACAAATTCACAAAATTCGGCATAATATTATGGGGATATGGACATCAAAAGAGACATGGTAAATTAACAGTTTGTGCTAACTGATGATCTTACCGACACAGTTCCTGGGTCCAACGCCAAAGGGCAAATAGGCATCAGAATTAAACGCACTATCATCGGTGCAGCGTGCAGGATTAAACACGTCGGGATCATCAAAGAACCGGCCGTCACGGTGAAAACCGTAGAGTGAAACGAAAATAGGAGTCCCCTTCTCAATAACTAGCTCAGTATTGGGTATCTAAAACATAATTAATATAAATCCTTATAAACCATCTTCATCGTTTGTGAGCACACTTGAATTGACTGGTGACACTGACAAACTGTTATCCTCGGAACAAAAGCCCAAAGACGCACAGCTTGACGTGTAAAATGTTTTCCGAATTTATACTCTCTCTTTCTCATAGTAGCTCAAGCACGAACTATTAAGTTTCCTATGCAGAAAAAAAACGGTATTTTCTATTCAGTGCATTATAGTAGTCTTTTTAAATACAAAATAGTACCTACTTATCTTAGACAATAGTACTTATCTTACAAAATAGTAATTTTATAATACAAGGTCACTTTGAAATCGGTCGACAAATTGATAGGGAAGATTCTGTAGGTATCTGTACCGATATAATGGTAAAATAAACTTGAGAGGTATCAAGGGACACCACCCGGATAGAACGAAGTTTTTATCTTATTTTTTTTTTTTTTTATAATCGTCGCAACACCACACTGTTCAATGCGAAATAGAAAGACGAAACGAAATTATCTGGCTTTCTATGAGAGAGAGAGAGAGAGACAGACAGAGAAACACGCGCACGCCGCATGGCTTACAACTATAGCAAAAGGTGTCGTTACAACTTTTGGTCTTTTGAAATAACTTACAAAAAGACGATTCTATACCGAAGGCTCGAACGCACAGCTACATAATTGTCTCCAATACTGTGTACCGAATTTATGCCTCTAGACCAAATCGACAGGTGACTTCTTCGTCAAATTAGATGTTGATATCTTACGCGCACGTCGCACGGCTTGTTTGTGTCAAATAGTGTCGTTACAACTTTAGGTCTTGTTTTTTTCCGTCTGGTCCCCTTTCGCGACGCGCGATAAGAAACTTCGTTTCAAAAATGATACCTATGAAATCATATTTTTCTACAGATAAAAATGTAAAATATGTAATTGACCAGGTTAAATTTAACAAATTGAATCAACTAAAAATATCAACGTTTTATTACTTTTGTGAAGCGTAATACCTAAATAAATCAATTAATTATCAAATTATCCATTTACACCGCCGGTTTAAATGGATAATTTTATAATTAATTGATTTGAAAAATGTCGGTGGTGGGTCAGAGTCACCGATATTTTTTCATTTTTTAGCGAACTTCGGGGCGGATAGGTAGAATAATATAAATTCAAAAACATTACATGACTGCCTCTGTGGCGCGGTGCTGTGACTGCTACGCAAGAGGTCGTGGGTTCGATCCCCACCCAGGATAAAACTTTGTGTGATGAGCATGATGGTTTATTCTGTGTCTGGGTGTTATTTATTTATTTATGTATGTATTTAGAAATATATAAGTATGTTTATCAGTTGTCTGGTTTCCATAGTACAAGCTCTGCTTAGTTTGGGATCAGATAGCGTTGTGTCAGTTGTCCCAAGATATTATTATTAGTCTGTACTATGTAGCGTATGCTATCCTTTCGGTAGTAAGAACGTGAGATATTTTTGTTACATAAATATTCTGATTCGATCCTAGTGTGCTATGATACAAGCAAGGGCTGATTACCTTATAATCGTTTAGCGTACTACGATCAAGGATGGAAACAGGTGGATGTAATCTTAAGCCTTCCGCTATACACAGATCCAAATATTTCATTGCCTTGAAGCCCTCCAAACTCCAACCATATTTTCTAATGGAGTTTTGGATATCTTCTCGCGCTAACTTTTGGTATTTGTTATGTTTCGCCAACTCCATGAGAGTGAATGCGGCCACAGTTGAACTTGACTCAAAACCAGAGAGAAACATTCCCGCTTGGAACCAAAGATTGTCACCTTGAAACTCTGAAATGAGACAATTTCTCTGAAAAAATTTACGGCGGGCGTTTAAATATAAAAACATTTAGTACTTATGTAACTATATCTATTTTATTGTATACCCATACAATAAAATAGGTAGTTATTTAAAAGGTAAAAAAATGACAAATATTGCTGTTAACTCACAAGGAGTCATTAGCAGCGCCGCGTATATTTTCACACCTTATTACATTTTAAAATTTTATAATACAAACTTTTTTACAACGCTTTGATTTAAATGTAATGACTTTAAATAATCAAAAGCTGCTTTTAGTTAAAAGAATAAGTTCGGGTTCGGTTTCGGGTATGTTAAACTTACCCGAAACCGAACCCGAACTTATTCTTTTAGCGCGTACAAGTTTTTTTGACTGTCTCTGTGGCGCGGTGGGAGTGTGTCCGACTGCTACGCAAGAGGTCGTGGGTTCGATTAACACACGGGACACAACTTTGTGTGATCCACTAATCGTTGTTCCGAGTCTGGATGTACTTTGTGTCCGTGACTTGTATGTTCGTAAAGTCCCCCGCGACACAGGGCTTGTATCCCACTGCTGGTGTTTCTTAAAAGAAAAAACTTACTGTAAAGAGGATTCTGATCTCCATTTTTTAACTGAATGATAGAGTCGATATAATCTCCTCTGACCTTCCCAGACTTTTCGCGAGAATTGAGAGCGCTCCAGAATATTTTACGTACTAATGATACATCACAAAGTATAGTCGATCCAAAGATTCTTACAAGTTCTGGCATAAAAAATACGGCAATCAGAGCTATCATTCGTTTAAACGATTTGAAAAAGTTCATAACTGAAACAGAAAATGACACATTAACCCTTCACACCTACATGTTATTAGTGTTGTTGGTGAAGCTAGAGTCCGGATAGTTAAAGCAGTCTGTCTTAGTACCGAGTGCAACGTTGCTGATCAGATCGGCGGTATACTTGTATGAGACGTCCTGAGCATCTATTACTTTCCATTCGTCACCAACGTTAGTCTTTAAATAATTCATCATGGTCTGGCTTGTATCTAACATTAACGGTAGTATTTGCTTTAATTTATTTCTAGTCAATATTGGCGTTATTTTCCTCCTCAGATATCTCCATGTAGGGTCTTTTAACCCAAATAAATTGATCATACCGATGCTGTCTTTCTGCGACGAGCCCGCAAAATGACGATTTGCAAAATTGTCAAAATCACGTACCAGTAATTGTTTGACTATTTCAGGATCTTTCAATAGAAGGCATGGCTTATGAAAAATATAAAACCCCACATAAGGTGCATCCGATGCCGTCTTGCGATAAATTTCCCCCAAATGATATCCTGGAGCAGTGCGGAACAATAATGCATTTTTAAAATCACCAAATACTTTATTTAAATCATTTAATTGACGTACACCCAGTCTATTCCAATATTGTAAATTATAGCGGATTTTAAAAAAGAAAGTCAAAAATACTATTTGAAGAATTAGAAACCAGAAAAGGCTTAAATAGAACTTATCACTGGGCACTTCCATTACAACAAAATTAAGAAAATTGAAATAAATAAATCGGTGCATTGTAATTTAGTTATATATCAGTTACCTTGTTATAACAGATATTTTTTTATATTTTTATATTTATTAACCTAGAATCAATTTTATTGTCTGTATTATTTATGACACTTATCTTTATTGTTAACTTTGTTTTTGTGTCACCTTCCTTGTATATGTGGGTGGTCAGTGTGCCTCAAATACCTACTCAAAAATTAGCAGCAGCTCACCAATTACAGATAGCCGCTGTGAAGTTTGCTCGCTAGAACCCACCCTTTAAATTTTAGCCTAGTCTTCCCGTATGCGTTGGTGACATATTCGTTCCAACCTGAAATATAGCGCTGTGTTCCTCGAGTTGCCTGATTTGAGGCACTCGCGAGTGTGAATTGAAATAGTTACTTTAAATATCCATTCATTCATCCTCACTTCCTCATTCGCGCGAAGCTCAAGACCGAGCGGGATGACGGCACACTGTGGACGCTCTCTGTCTACCAGTTCTGCTTTTTTATTGTGTCAGCCACTGTATTTTCACAAATTGGAAATGATTGTAAATGGTTTTACACCCATTTGAAATACTTCATCTTCAATGTGGTGCTTGACATCTCCATAAAAATCGCAATACAACAGTATTTGTTTCGATAAATGTACATATATCTGTGAAAACCGCAAGTACATGTCGGACCATGCTCAGTGTAGGGTTCCTCAGCCTCAAATCATCAGCAGAAGAGCGTATGTTCATCGCACTTACGGCCTTTTGTTGAGAAAAGCAGTTTTTCGGCTATAACTCAATGATGGTATATTCGATCACGTCCGAAGTAGTAGGTAGTTTAAAGTATTTATTAAGCGCTATCTTTGTGATTTTTTTCATATTTTTTGGTCACACGGTTCAAAAGTTAAGGGACAAAATTTATGCAACTTTCGGAGCGATTATTCCCAAAAATTTTAACTCAATCAAAAACTTTATTAGAAATCTAAAAGACCTGTTGAATGATGGTGATGATGCCACACGTTGATGTGAGCCAAAAAAAATCATTATGGTCACATGGTCTGGACAGCGGGGTTTTTCATCACGCTCCCCATACACTGCCTGTATTGCCAACCTTTTGAGTTTTAAATTTATTTTAATGTACAGCTGTATTTTTTTTTACAAATTAATAAAAAGGACACTTTTGACGCTATTTTTTCATTCAAAAATGGGTTCGGCAGCTGGCATTGATGGTATCTCACCTCAACATTTAAAAGATCTCATTTCTGTCTCAGCTGGTGATGCTGGCGTTCAACTTTTAAATTCATTATCTAAATTAGGTAACCAATTGTATTCTGGCAACATTCATTCGGATATTGTTCCGATTTTATTCGGCGCAAACTTGATCGCTCTCACTAAAAAAGATGGAGGGGTGAGGCCTATAGCCTTTGGTTCAACACTTCGTCGTCTTGCTTCCAAAATTGCTGTTCGGCATATCTTTTCAAAATTGCAGTCTGTTTTTGAACCTGTACAACTCGGTTTCGGAACCAAAGGGGGATGTGAAGCTGCCGTTCACTCTCTGCGTTCATTCCTTACAAGTGCTACGTCTGAAGTGTTGGTAAAAATTGATATCAAAAACGCTTTTAATTCCGTAAATAGAGACGCTCTGCTGACAGAAATTAAACAACACATTCCCGAAATTTACAATTATCTCCTTCTCTCTTACGCCGACCCTACAAAATTGCTTTACCGCGAGAACGTTCTTTCTTCAGAAGTAGGCTGTCAGCAGGGTGATCCTCTCGGACCAGCTATTTTCAGTTTGGCAATAAATCCAATTATTCAAAATTGAAAGTCAAAATTCAGCGTTTGGTATTTGGACGACGGAACCCTAGGAGGCGACCTTGATACTGTTTTACCTTGTAACCATAAAGTCAAAATTTCAAAATATCGGTTTAGAATTAAATTTTGGCAAATGCGAACTATACTTTCATGCTTCTTTCCCAAATTCTAATGAAATCATACAGAAATTTTATAGTATAACTCCAAACATCAATATAGTAACCAAAGACTCACTTTGCCTCCTTGGGTCCCCCGTTTTTGAAGACTCATTTCCGTTATATTTGCAGAATTGCATTTCAAAATTTAAATTTTTTTCAAATCGCCTTATTGACATAAGCCCGCATTATGGTGTAACTTTACTAAAATTCTGCCTTTTCGTACCAAAATTAACTTATGTACTTCGCTGCTGCCCCCTATGTAAATTTCAAAATTTGCTGACACCACTGGACGACCTTATAAGGCCAACTTTAGATTCAATTTTGAACATACAGCTCAGTGATAAGGCCTGGATCCAAGCATCCCTTCCCATCCGCCATAGTGGATTAGGGATCCGCAAAATTTCAAGTGTCTCCTTACCAGCTTTTTTGTCTTCTGTCCACAGCTCAGCTAGTCTTATTGGTAAAATCCTGCACCCAAACAATAAGACTGCGGGCTTGGAGGAAGCTAAAAAAGCATGGTCTTCAGCATGCCCAGGTAAAGATTTTCCTATTCATTCAAATTTCCAAAGAAGCTGGGATGATGTTTTGTGCCAATTTTGTTACAACACTCTGCTGGAGGCTAGTTCTGGTTCTGAGCGCGCTAGACTGATGGCTTTTAGCTCCAGAGAATCCGGTGAATGGCTTCGTGCTTACCCGTCGCCGAACACTGGCACATTTCTAGAGCCTGATACCCTCCGGCTTGCTATCAGTCTGCGCTTAGGGCAGCGAAGTCGACCAACTGGGACACCATGGGCTTTCTTGCCAAAAGAGTGCCGGCCGCTTTTCTAGGCACGCCGCCCTGAATGATATAATCTGTCGGTCTCTTGCTTCTGTAAACATACCAGTTGTGCTGGAACCTACCGGCTTAGCCAGGGACGATGGCAAGAGACCTGATGGGATGTCACTGATTCTTTGGAGTATGGGAAGGGTGCTTGTGTGGGACGCCACGTGTGTAGACACACTTGTTCCTTCCCACCTCCACGGAACCAGCGTTCAAGCTGGGGCGGCAGCAAAGCGGCCGAAAATTTGAAAATTGTTAAATACAGGGGTCTTGGCAGCGAATATATATTTGTACCATTTGGCGTCGAGACCCTTGGCCCATGGGGTCCCAGCGCAAACAAATTCTTTAAAGAAATTTCCAAAAAATTGGCCGACTCCACTGGTGACCAATAATGATGTCAAACGTCAACATTTTGGATCTCACTGAAAACCAGCGCTGACTTCAGTAGCAATACTGGAGAGGCAGCACAATGCTGAGTGAGATCCAAATTTGTTACACATGATTTTTTTTTTTTTTTTAAATAAGATTTGCCAAAATTAAAGTGTAAAAAATAAACGCTTTTCTTTCTTTTCTTTTTCTTTCAAATTGTTTAATAATTTGAACTCATTACCCGGATCCTGCAATTAAGTGAAACAATGAAGGTAAAACGAAAACAAATTATAATTTTATGGCAACAGCAGCTCGACGAGGCCTTATGTTATATGTATGTTTTTAGGTGTTTCCGTCTGCTTTACAGCCTCTAAGCTCGGTATATAGTCGAGTTCCTGTAGCTGTAGCTGTAGCATTGGCACCGATGATACGAACGTGACCATTTCGTGTCCAGCACTTTTTGATCCCGTACCTCTCTCGGGTAGTCATGAACACATTATGTCGCGGCTTCGTCCAAAACTCGGACAAGATCACACCTGAGCCCTTCAACTTTGCCTTCGAAAACCATATCTTGTCCCGCAGTTCAACATTATGGAACTTCACAAGTATATGCCTCGGTTTGTGTTCACTTGAAGGCCGCCCCATCCTGAGACATCGTTTTATATTGGAAGCAGCGATGCTGTCTATGTCAACGTGCTGTTTGACAGTGTTAGTAATGACTGCAACCGTATTCTCTATTTTGTGCTCTGCTACACCGTCAAGAAGTCAATTTGTTTTGCTAGCTACTTACTACATTTGGAGTTGTAGTAAATTCAACGAAGGTCTTGAATGCGTTAAAGTCTGTTGTCAAATTTTGGTCGTCAGTGATAGGTGTTGCATTGGCCTTCTCCAATCTGGACTCAAAGCTTGCAATTCCGTCCATGAACATGGTTCTTAAGCTGGCAAAAGACTCCTGCATGCTTTCCATTGTGTCGTGTTGTAAAAATAATTAGTTGTTGAAGATAATATTCAGTCTGGTAGGTAATTGAGAGCAAATAAAAACGTTACCCTAAAAAGAAGTAGTATATCATATACAAACAATAAATATGTGCAAAGGCGAGATTAACTAAAAATTATTGAGTTTTCTCCCAGCAACTATGCCACTAACGGTCAAGTGGTTACAGTAATTTAAAAACATATAAGTCCTCACTTACATAATTACATCAGATGCAATCGCACTGTTCGATGCACAAATTGTTGGTGTGAATAGTGTGATGATGATGGTGATGGATGGTGTGAAGATCAGGAAGCAGCAACCTCGTCGTCACGTTCACGTACCGCGGCTAAACTCTCACAAGTCGTGATCTCGTGATATAGCACACAATTATATCTAAATACTCTCGATTGGAGTATGCAAACGGCATTGTTGTTAGGTTTTTTACTACACGAGTACGCGAGCCAAAGCTGCGAACTACGAGAGCGGCTGACGGGCTCGCGGCGGGACGGGGTAGCGTAGCGCCCGCGCCGCTTCGAGCGGCACTAGAGCCTCGAACAAATAGGGTACAGAAGGTCGGCTCAGAGCTCAACATTAAATTCCTCAGCTCAGTATTTATTCCACGTAGACGCGCACGTACGGATCTCTTAACCTGCGCCCGTCTCGGTTGACGATTGGACCGAGTTCGATCGAGATCTGTGTACGTGTGCATGGACCCGTTTTCGCTCGTTGTAGAGAGCTGGCTATCTGTATCTAACTAATTTATGACGAGAGCCACGATGCGATGCAGAGGGGGGCGTCAACGCAGCCCAACGTACAGGGAACCGAACAATATTTTGCAAAATTCCTTTTATTAGGTGAAAAAAAAACTGCGCTAAAAAAAAAATAGAATATGCTAGTTTTCTGATGCTGATCAAGCACAAATTCTTGCAGTAAATTTTTTAACACCTTGTATACATACATCCTTGAATAGATAGATAAGTACAATAGATAGCGGTGTCGCCCGACATCAAATAGGTTAATTATTACTGAACAAAACTTGCATTGTACCTAGTTTAAATTATATTTTGCTTTATTATTTTATTGTAACTTGAGAATATTAGGCCTAGGTATAAGTCTTCGAAATGAATTTTAACTATTTTGAAAACGAATCCTCTGCAAACTCTGGTTTCCTGAGTGATGTAAATGTTCTAGATCTGAGTAGGATTTTGGCTGGACCCATTTGTACTATGACTTTGGGTGATTTGGGAGCAAATATAATAAAAGTAGAAAGTTTGAATGGCGACGAGGCGCGGAAATGGGGTCCGCCATTTATTAATGGTAATAAGGACTCTTACTATTTTGTCTCTGTGAATAGGAACAAGACAAGTATCTGCATTGATTTCAAGACAGAAGAAGGTAAGCGAATTTATTGTAGTTATTTAATTAATTAATCGATCAAGAGATGACTTAAGGTAGTGTATTTTATAAACGGGGCAGGAAAAGCAGACTGTGAGCAAGCTTAAAAGAAAATAATTTACTTGGCATGCCTAATTGCCCAAGTTTGGCCATCTTTTTGCCTCAAAATGCAGCAGTGCTGGTTGATGAGCGAATGAAAATACAATCCATTTACAATATTTTTTCAGGAAAGAAAATAATTTATGATCTGGCTAGGAAATGTGACGTGGTGGTTGAAAACTTCATCCCTGGCAAGTTGGACAAGCTTGACATTGGCTATGAGAAACTAAAGGTCATTAACCCAAAGTTGATATACTGCGCCATCACAGGATTTGGTTCCACCGGACCTTACAATAAGAAACCTGGGTAGGTGATCTTTTTTATTTATAAAACGAGTCCCGCAGTAGGGTACAAGCCCTGTGTCGCGGGGACTTTACAAACAAAAGTACAAGTCACGGACACAATTATATATGTTTTAAAGGTATTTAATTTTTTTTTCTTTTCGACACCCGCAATGTCTTCTAAAGGTTCATTTCCGTACATTGCGGCCGATCGCGAGCCTAAACGTCAATATAATCCGTATAAAAGATATTACTGTGTTTACAAATATCTGAATGAAACAAATAGTGAATAAGAACATTTTTTTTACAATTCCACTGCGCCATCGAACGTGTAAAAGCGGCGGCGCCTGCCGGTCGTTCTCTTTTAATTCCTTAGGTCCATAAGTACTTAGTAATAGTTAAAATAAAAATCCTTAATTAGTTGCCCAGAAATAATTTTAGGATCAGGATAGGATAATGTTTACAAAAGAAACCCGTGGGAATCGAACACACGACAATTGGAATTTTTATGTTTATAATGTACGTTTGTAATGCTTTAATCTACTTATTTATCTTAAAACGAATAAAATAACGTCATAAAACCGGGGCGCGCAAAGAAACTTCACGGTTCGCACTCGGCAACCCAAGTCAGCTTAATAGTTGATGTTGACTATGTGAGAAAAATCACGGTAGTAGTATATATAGTGAAATTAAAAGGATAACTACTCCGTACAATTCCATTGAAAATTACTTATAACAATGATATGGTTACAATAACCGTTTTTTTTTTTTTTTTTTTTTATTGCCTATGGTTGGCAGACGAGCCAGCGGCCCACCTGATGGTAAGCGGTAACCGCCGCTCATGGACTACAGGAATGTCAGGGACACACCCAAGCCGCTGCCTACCGTGAAGTGAAAACTCTCTCTAAACCTCGTTTGAAGAAAGACATGTCGTAGCGCTCGGGAAACACCGCAGCAGGTAGTTCATTTCCACGTGGAAGAAAAGAACGCCGGAATCGATCCGTACAGGACCGTATTGTTTCCAGGTGGAATAGATGAACCCTACTACGATGTCGAGTGGTGCGGTGGTAGAAAGGTGACGGTGGCACCATGTCAAACAGTTCCTCAGAGCACTCCCCGTTGAACAGACGGTAGAGTACGCAAAGTGCACCAAAGTCACGCCTCTGCTGTAAAGACTCCAGTCTGTCCGTGAGATTGGGGTCATCAACGATTCGAACAGCTCGCCTTTGGAGGGAGTCAAATGGATCGAGCAAGTATTTGGGGGCACCCGCCCAGAGATGAGAGCAGTACTCCACGTGCGGTCGAACCTGCGCTTTATAGAGCACAAGTCTCTCGGTGACTCGGAGTGTAACTCCTTGGAACTGTGGCACTAGGACAAATGGGTCTTTCTTCGCAGTGAACGCGCATACTTGTGTCTTTGTGGGGTTGAATCGAACCAGGTTCCTCTCACCCCATTCGGAGACCCGCCCTAGAGAGTCCTCGACTTCTGACACAAGTTGCAACCGTCTCTCCTGAACAACGCTCCGAGGGACGTTCTGTTGGCTGGTATATCGCGCATCACCCGTGCTGTCATCCGCATAGCAATGTATGTTCTCTATGGACAGCATATCATTGATATGCAGAATGAACAGTGTTGGGGAGAGCACCGAACCTTGTGGAACGCCAGCATTAATGGTTTTCAGACTGGAACAAGCACCGTCAACGACGACCATAATGCTCCGATTGTCCAGAAAGCTAGCGATCCATCTGCAGAGCCCCTCGGGGATTCCATAAGAAGGAAGCTTCGATAGAAGGGCCTTGTGCCAGACCCTGTCAAACGCCTTGGCGATGTCGAGGCTGACAGCGAGAACCTCGCCCTTGCCTTCCAAGGCTTCAGCCCAGCGGTGCGTGAGGTACACAAGAAGATCACCAGCTGAGCGACCGTAACGGAAGCCGTACTGGCGGTCGCTTATCAGCTGGTGCTCCTCAAGATACCGCAAGAGTCTGGTGTTGAAAACTCGCTCCATCACTTTTGATAACAAGGATGTTATTGCTATCGGCCTGTAATTTGACGGGTCTGACCGGTCACCCTTTTTGGGAATAGGGTGGACATTGGCGACCTTCCACGAAGATGGAACCCTTCCAGTTTTATATGAGAGGCGGTAGAGGCGCGTCAGAACGGGGGTCAACTCAGGGGCGCACGTCTTAAGTACCACTGCAGGGATGCCGTCCAGCCCGCTCGATTTCTGGGTATCAAGGAGCCTGAGCTCCTGCCTAACCGCACGTTGCGTGATGCGTATTTCTGGCATGAAGCTCTTACACTTTGGGATGGAAGGTGGTGTGGCTCCTCTATCATCCAAAGTCGAGTTAGAGGCGAAGAGTCGGCCCAAGAGATCGGCTTTCTCCTTAGCACTGTGGGCCAAACTGCAATCCAGAGGGATGCCTTTGAAGTCGCTCGCCAATTCTGGCAATGTGATCTGCCTTTGCTATAGCAATAGCCTTCTTGTTGGCTCTAAAGGCGGCGTTGAACTTACGTTTCTCAACATTCACGGTCAGATCCTTACGATTCCTGGCATCGTTCCAGGCTAAGTACGCAGACTGTTTCAGGCGCGCGGTCACTCGACAAGCCTGGTTGAACCAGGGGCGACTACGACCACCAACGGGAATTCGGGCATTGGGAATGAATAGTTCCATTCCCTTTCCCAAGACCGTATCCGTGATGCAGTCCGTACAAGCGTCGGGATCCTCTGTGGAGAAGCAAAGCTGCCTCCAAGGGTAGGACGCGAAAAATTCGCGGAGTCCATCCCAATCTGCTGACTAATATCGCCAGACTGTGCGGGAACCATTTGCTGGAGAGCGGACGGGTCGCGCAATGGGGGCTTCAGTGCGGATAAGGCAGTGGTCGGACGATCCAAGTGAAGCATCGACGACTATCCTGTATCCGCGTGGATGTGTTGTCAGCAGAAGGTCCAACAAGGAGGCTATGTGGCTCTCAACGTCTGGAATACGGGTGGGCTGTATTACTAGTTGTGAGAGACCATAGGCCAAGGCCATATTGAAAGTGGTCCTACCCGGGAGATCGGTGGTCCTCGATGCCAACCACACTTTATGATGAGCGTTAAAGTCACCGAGGACCACCACCTCTGCGGATGGGCACTGCTCCAACATTTGGTCAATCCCCCTTTTGACGTTCTCAAACAGTAGAGTCGACCCCGAATCACTGCAAGGAGATCTGTAGAGGCACGCGTAGATACGGGTAAGTCCCCCATGGTCTACGCGAAGCCATAAAATGGACAGATCTCCATGTTCGAGGCCCCGAAGGCGGCGACAGCATATATCGCCCCGTATGAACACGCACACCCCGGCTTTCCGCAAGAATGTCTGCTCCAATTCGTAGCCAGGGTATTTAAGGTACGAGATGTCATCCGGGGCACATATCTGCGTCTCCGTTAAAAAGAGCAAAGCAGGCCCTGCTGTCTCAAGGTGGTGGTGTACAGCAGTCTAGGTTGCTATGAAGACCCCTGACATTGCAAAAATCCATTTTAAATGTGGATAGGGTGTCCGCCGTGTTAAGCCTTCTCTTTTTTCTCATTCGTGGCACCATTTAGAGAGAGATATATATCGGGAAGGGGTTTTATGAGGTATGGGGCCACAGTGATACTCAGATAAGGGGGCGGGGCGTAAGTCCCGGCTGGTCCGCGAGTTGTATGAAGGGCTGACGCGGGGCACGGAAGGGCCCCCGGTGCCCCCCCGCGTACCTCTAACGGGATCCACTCCGGTCTCCCTCCCGGCTCGGCAGCAGTATGCGGGATTTTCGCCGGCGGGACAGCCTCCCAGGTGGGATATTCCCGGGTTCGGGTCCCCTACTGACCGGCAGGTGGCCGACGGTAACCATTCCCACCGGGTCTCCCTGAACCCCCCGTCAACCCGTCACGCTCTACGGATTCGCGAGAACTCCTACACCGCCTGTTCCGAACTTCAATGTGACCCGACAGCTCATGTGGAAGGGATAGTTGGAAGAAGGGAGGGATATCGGCTACTTAGCTCTTTGGTCGGAACGCATATTTGCTATACGATCAAAATAAGCCGAGCTGTGGTACCTACCCGGTCGCTAGATGCTACCACAAGTAGTAGGAAAGGAAAGGGAGGACAGTGGACACCAATGTGCAGGGATGGTTGGGAGTGCAGTGATTGTCGGCTCGGGAAGTCGGGGTTGCGTACCCGAAGCCACCTGTTTCGCAACCGGATAGGTTACGAACAGGCAACCCCCTGACATTATCGTCACATAACTCAAACAAAATCGTACACTTAAACCAATAACAAAGTCTCACAGTTTAATGTTATTTATTATCTTTGTTTTTTTTTTACAAATTGAGTAAGGGATCATAAAAATGTATTAAGAAGAAATCCGTTTCAGTCGGAATCTCGCCCACATACATCTTGTATGTAACAAATAGTTTAAATTGTTTAGTAACGAATAACAAAAAGTAGCAAACAAGCATTATAAATCTAGCTTATAAAGATATGCACTTAATATAACGAAACCCTACCTTGTGCTAACTTGTTTGAGCTAGCTAGACAATTGAAATTTTCACAGATGATGTATGTCTGTTGCTGCATTATAACAAATATTTAAATGGGGCTCCCATACAACAAGCGTGATTTTTTTTGCTCGGTATTATAACATAGTGTCCAATGTTGTATAGATAATGGTACGGAACCCTTCGTACGCAAGTCTGACTCGCACTTGGCTGGTTTTTCCTATAACTGTAGATAATATTTCTAGGTATGACATTGTCGCATCAGCAATGGGCGGTCTCATGAACTTGACGCGTGAATGTAACGGAGACCATGTTAAAACTGGAGTGCCGATCGCTGACATCGCTACAGGACTTCACGCTTTTGGTGCAATCATGACAGCGCTATATGTCAGACAGAAGACAGGAAAGGGACAGAAGATTGACTGTAATCTTCTCTCTACACAAATTGGATGCATGTTTAACGTTGCATCGATGTATTTGAATTGTGGTATTGAGGAACAAAGACGGGGATCGGCTTATGCTAACTTGGTGCCCTATGAGGCTTTTAATACCCAAGATGGGTACATGGTCATAGGTATCGGGTCTAATGCACAGTTTGCTGATTTCTGCAAGATTGTTAGTAGAGAAGACTTGATAGCTGATGAAAGGTTTAAAGATAATTCTAGAAGATTTCAAAATAGAGAAGAAATAATAAGGATTATTAGCGATATTATCGTTAAGAAGTGTACTAAGGAATGGATAGAGATTTTTAAAGGAGTATCGTTCCCGAATGGACCTATTAATAAATTGAAAGATGTTTTTGAGGACGAGCATGTGAAGGCTATCGGTTTGGTGAAAGAGCTGACTCATCCAGATGCTGGGACAGTCAAGGTGGTTGGACCTCCTACAGTGTATGAAATGGGGGGCAACGACGCGCGAACAGCACCCCCTACTTTAGGTCAGCATACCAGAGACATATTGACAAATTTCTTGGGTTATCATGATCATAAAATTGACGAGCTCTGTGAAAGTAAGGTTGTTAAGTAATCGGTATAAAAATCTAGCTTGTAGACAGTGCTACTTAATTGGTCTGTATGTTTTCTGACCTTTTAGTACACATATTTGTTATAAAAGTTTATTCTGGTTGTCTGAATGCTTGTATCGAAATGAATGTATTTTTTACCTTCTTCTAAATTACCATTACCTTCAACATCTCTTCTTTAACATATATATAGTTTTAGACATAATACCTGATGATACTGATAATCTAAGGTAGCATCTCGTCAAAACGTAGCTACCATGACGATTCCAGGTTTCTTCAACCTACTACAGACTCTTTGCTGACACCTGAGTTACAGGACTTATCCTTGTTCAGGTTGCGTTACAATTATCATAGCTTGCACTATACCAATGAATGTGTAATGTAAGGCTTTCAGTAATAAAGTTATTATTATTATTTCTTTGGCACGCCCTATACCCTAAACGGCTGTATGGATTTTAGCTTAAGAGGTGTCGAAACATTTGCCTCAGTTGTGAGAGTGACACTGGGTTATGTCAAAATAAGAAAAAATAAAATGGCGAATTCTTTGCGTCAAAACCTTTAATAATTTTATACAGTTTCCTCTATACCTCTGCCCTCTATTTTACGGTCGGATGGAATGGAATTCGACACAACCTTAACCCGGGGGAACCCGGGTACGCCCATACCATATTGTAGTAACACTGCTTAACCCCAATCCAAGTACTAAGAATGTACTATGTATCATTCTTATTACAGTAATGTTTATTGTATGCCGAAAGCTGCCATCTTAGTTCCTTATCACTTACATCA
This sequence comes from Herminia tarsipennalis, assembly GCA_945859575.2. NCBI lineage: Eukaryota > Metazoa > Arthropoda > Insecta > Lepidoptera > Erebidae > Herminia > Herminia tarsipennalis. The sequence continues at coordinate 25,571,287 of OX243841.2, read as the reverse complement.
TTCTAGATTAAAGTATACTCGGATATCAGGTAAGGAAATTATTATCGGACATTATAACTAAATATTGTTATGCTTAATGCACATAAAAACCTATATGAGGCGCAAGAGACAATGCAGCGTAACTTCGATATTTTATGTTGGTGGGCCCACGATTCGGGTCTTGTAATTAATGCTGAGTAGATAGTAGTAGCATATTCACTCACCGTACTCATTTATGTTTTCACCGAATGATAAACCATTGCTGGGTCACTCCCAGCGTACCTTAGACAATAACTTGACTGCCTCTGTGGCGCGGTGGGAGTGTAACCGACTGCTACGCAAGAGGTCGTGGGTTCGATTCCCACACGGGACACCACTTTGTGTGATCAACAAATTATTGTTCCGAGTCTGGGTGTACTTTGTGTCCGTGACTTGTATGTTTGTAAAGTCCCCCGCGACACAGGGCTTGTACCCTAAAGCGGGAGTCGTCTTTTATTAAAAAAAAAAAAGTTAAGTGTCTTCGATAAGATACGGGTGTGTGTGTTAAGCGAGGAATATCCATAACCTCGCAAATTTAGCTTTATATGTAATTGGCCAAGTTCATTACGACGTTTGTCATATTTCTGTTTATAAGACAACTATCTAAAATAAGGTATATGGGCAACGGACGTGGGAGTATATGCTGCCATCAATCATGAATAGCTTGCCTATCAAAATCTGTAAATCCATAAACGCAGAAAACTGTAAATCAATTCTGATATTATACTTACTGTCCTGTAGTAGGTAGTTAGTAAACATCTCGGCAATTTATTTTTTGTAAACCTACCTACATTTTTATATTTTGTACCGAAACTCCCGTTAATTTGTGTAGTAAAGTTTATCAACTTTTTTGTTCATAAAATAATTTGTGGATATAAAACAAAAAAAAAATCCAATTCTTACGTAAGTAATATTTTATAACTCAAAATGTAATATTACAAATCTAGTTCCATTTCAGAAGCCGAATGGTTTCTTCATTCTTTACTGCACTCTTCGATTTACATCTTATTTTACAATGTTTGTGTCAATTTTTATCTATTAAAAATGTATAATAATTATTATGTTACATTCTCCCCACGTATGAAAAAAGAGATAGAATCTTAGGTGTGAAGAGGAAGCCTATCCTTCTTCTTACGTAAGATTTTAAGTTGATTTAAGGTTGAAAAATCATATGTATGCTTACATGGGGGTGCTGGGTGTCAAAAATCGCCAAAATCATCCTTACTTAATAAACAGACAGGGGTCGATTTTGACAGGCCTTTAAAAGGCTTTGGACAGACTACATAAATAGTGTATTATAATTTCAAATATCAAATGCTTTACTGAAATCAATGAAGACAACATGTTCACGGTTGTCCAGGTACCTACTTGTTGACTTCATTGCTAAACATCGATAGTAATTGAGTCGTTTTTATTTTTAAAATCCATATTGTTTATCATTTATAATACAGTTACAGAAAGTTATTAATTATTTGTTTCAGATACCTTTGAATCATTTTATCATTTACAAGTTAACATAGTAGTTGGCCTGTAATTCTTTGGCATTTTTATGTATATGTCTAAACTAGCTGTCCCTCGCAACTTCGTATGCGTACTTTTTCCCCGTTTTTGAAACATTTCTCGTCGCTTCTCTGCTCCTATTAGTCGTAGTGCGATGTTATATAGCCTATAGCCTATAGATATATAATTTTAGTTCATTTAAAATACTATGTAGTGCTTTTATAATGTGTCATCAAATCATGTTGATAAAAGGTATTTTACCTTAAATTATTCACGCGATTAAGACCCGTAATAATAATCACATTTATTAACAACTTAAAATTAACGACCTGAAAGGTCGGCCTTGAAACTCGCAATCCACGAATGACATCTTTTTCTTTTTATTCTGTTAATGAGTTTAATCTACACAATGAGGTCTAACGTGAGAGAGGTGAGTCTTTGATCCACCTGCCACAGAATCTACTTTGAGAACATTCTAACTTAATAAACTTTTAACCTATAAAATAATTTAATACACAGAGTTATGTTATTCAAATAAATGAATAATATTAAAATTAACACACAGATAAAACACACACCTTTTAATTTTCACATCACAACAACAACATTTGACGTTTTCACTAGTACATTTGTGATCAGTGGATTTTAGTTCATTTAAAATACAATGTGGTGCTTTTATAATGTGTCATCAAATCATGTTGATAAAAGGTATTTTACCTTAAATTATTCACGCGATTAAGACCCGTAATATATATATTTTCATAATGTGTTATAATCATCTTATGTAATTTACATGTTAAGTACAACATAAACTGTAAGTACTTTTACTTTGTCATAACCTATTGCGTGATCAAATATTGTTCACGTTACTTATAACACAATTGACTTAATAGACCAGGGCCGAAGCCTTCAAAAATGGTAAAAAATAAAAAAAAAATACGGTAGGATAAAACCCAATAGAAAAGTAGGGGAATATGATAAAAATGAAAGGAAAAATATATTACGGTCGATCCGAGTTCGGGAAGTGGGAGGGGGTAAGTTTTTAAGGGTAAAAAATGGTTTATCTCGATTTCCGGCAAAACTACAGGTCCTATGGAAAAAATATATCTAATGGTAAAGTTTTAGGTAGGTAATAAAAAGATCTACAACTTTTGTATTTACAATTTTTTCACATAACCTGAAAATTTAGGTGAAAAATTCAAATAACCAAGTTTTTAGTTTTTTATTTTATTCTTTTCCATTTTTTTTTTCTACGATTTTGGTGAAAACTTACCTTATTGTATGATATAAAATATTTATTTTTTCGCCTTATTTTATTCTAATATAAAAAAAACACCCTAATTTTTAATCGAAAGTTCTCGCGTCAAAATATCAGCTTTTTCCAAAAAGTCGGGGGTTTTTTGTTCGTTGAAATCTATACTTTCTGATGGTGTAAAAACATACATTACTATAGTAAATGTTCTCAGAAAATGCAAAAAACAAACAACAAAATTTGTAGTGAAGTATTTTTTATAGGCATTTCTTGCCAATTACTTTACAAATACAATAATTGCATTTTTGAAAGATAGAAAAATTTTAAGTCCAGACCCAGAAATCGAAACCGAGACTTGCGTAGCCAAACCGGGGCCAAAAGCGAACCACCTATCTGGACTATGTTACTAGACCTCAAATTTTTCACATAGTAACATACTCCAGATATAGGCCTCGGTTTGGCTACGGAAGTCTCGGGTTCGATTCCTGGGTCTGGACTACTAATTTTTCTATCTTTCAAAAATGCAATTATTGTATTTGTAAAACTTGTAGTGATAGGTACTAAGTTCCATAGTCACTTGAACATTACCCTTTGTATGTATAAAATAAACGCAATTACTATTTTTTAACACATTCTACAGTTAACAATATTACTTTGGTATTTAGAGTTCCTCATTAAAATGGTTATTATGTCTAAGATTTATTGACAGGCTAAACATATTCATCCCGTAGAACGCAGGTATAATATCTACCTGAATTTATTTATTACTATGGCTATTTATCTATCTAAATAGCCATCAATATACCCCTTATCTATCACACGCAACCGATTATGTATACGCGTTATTTATAACAGCTGTGCGACGGCGACGCAATATCAACTAGGTATAAATATATGGTCGATACATGATTTTGTAATACACTTACCTTAAGTCTCTTCTTCTACCTGTACTTGACTATGCTGACGCCAGCTATCTAGACCTCACCGAGGAGCAACTTACTAAGCTTGAGCGCCTTCAAAATTTCTTTATTAGATTTATATTTGGTTTGCGTAAATATGATCATGTTTCCGAATTCCGCAACGTGCTCAAGTGGCTCCCAATACGTCTTCGTCGGAATACTCACATTCTCTCATTACTGTATAGTATACTCTTTAATCCTTTTACTCCCTTGTATCTTAAAGAACGTTTCAAGTTCCTTCATGACACACATTCCAGATTCCTAAGGTCATCGGAGGATTTAAGGTTAGAAATTCCAGCGCATTCCACAAAGTTCTATGATAGGTCGTTTACTGTCGAGGCAGCAAGGCTATGGAATGCACTGCCTCTTGCTATAAGACGAGCCCAATCATTGGCATCATTTAAAAAAATGTTAAAGGACCACTATCTCTCTAAGTAAACTTTTTTAATTACCTATCTTTCCTCTTCTTGTTCTTATTAACCATAATTTAATATCACGCTGTACACTACCCCTACCTAATTCGTGTATTTATGTCTCTGTTCATCCAAGGGTTGCCTGGAAGAGATCGCTCTTAGCGATAAGGCCGCCATTGTACATTTATGTTATACAATGTATTCTTTGTTTTTATATTGGTGTACAATAAAGTATATATTATTATTATTATTATTATTTCCTTTCTTATCTATTCGAGTATATTGGCTGATACCGTTTTCTAGGCCCAATTCATATAGTGAGACGTATAATTTAGATATTGATGATTGTTGTTTGATATCAATGTTCATGTCACCCAAAACTACGACATTTTTTTAGAAAGAGTGGCCGCGAATTTTTATTGAAAGGTTCTTTTCTCCAGCTCAAGGATTGAAAGGTTCTCTTCTTGCCAAGCTCGCAAACAATAGGTAACTATTGTTTGCGAGCTTGGCATTACATGTACATGTAGAATCCCGACGTATCACAAGAGTTGTTTTGCATCCTAAGTGAATAAAGAATTTTGAATTGACTTCAATTGTATTAAATTCAGTTGATGCTTCTCTATGAATTGAGCCCTATCTGAATCCGGCGGTCTATATAAAGCACACAAACTTGACACTGAACCATGACTGTTTTTCAATTCACCTGTTTTGCATTCAACGTTCCGGGTATTTGTATATTGTCTTGTGAAGCATACGCTCTGTGAATATACACTATAACGGCTCCCCCCTTCCTGTTGTTCCGTAGCCGAGTGTACATGGCACAATCCGCGAGCTCGAACAGTGATTTTATTCCATCATGGATGTGTGCATGTGTGCATGGATTCCTCGGTGATAAGAACTATTTGAACAACCTTTGGACTGTTCGTAATAATGTATTCTAGTCGGATGGAAAAGATTTTTAGCATTGATCTGATATTCACGTGTAACATAGTAATTGATTTGTTAGTCTGTGGTAGATCATTAATAAATTCGTTTTAGTTGATATATGAATTTTCAATGATGTTATTATAATTGACATCCATTTTTGTTTTGATAGGTATGAGGATAAATAACGGTTTTGTCACCTATTTGGTGAGAAACCAATGACTCAGTCTGACGACGTCCCTTTATATTTTAAATTCAATGGCTAGTTTTTGTATGGCTTTAGTAGATCTGACATTAGAAGTTTTCCCCTTTTCAGATCTCCGCACCAGGAATTCTTTTCAGAAAGCTTAATATTGGATAGATGATTATACAAACACAAGAGTTATAAATAGATTAGTAATAAAATAAGTAAAGACACAAAAAAGGTAACCAATTACTTGTCACATTTTCGGAAAACAGTATTTGGAGTCCCTCAAGGAAGTGTCCTGTAACCTCTTTTATATAAAATATACATAAATGATCTCCCAAAATTAACAAACCAACAAATCAATTTTATTCGCAGACGATAGCTCTATTATAATAACTGGTAAAATGACACCCCATTGGAACAAGAGATAAACTGCACCTTATTTAATATAATTAAATGGTTGACACTAAATAATTTGAAAATTAATTTGGTAAAAACTAACTTTATGACATTTTAAAATAGACAAAATAATATTAAGGACTTTGATATTAATAATCTAGAATTTGAGATAAAAAATGTACATGAAACAAAATTTTTAGGACTACACATAGATTCCAATTTAAGATGGTCAACTCATATTGATAATTTGTGTGCGAAACTGCATAAATTTACGTATGCTTTTTAAAACTGTTCACACATCGGTAGTTATAACAGCATACTACGGTCATGTAGCTCCTCTGTTGAGATATGGCGTTATGTTTTGGGGTAATTCCGCCGGGAAGGAAATGGCATTTAGAGCTCAGAAGAGGTGCGTAAGGGCGATTTATAGACTAAAACGAACCGATAGCTGTAAGCCTTTGTTCCTTAAACTGAACTTACTCACTTTACCATGTATTTATATTCTAGAAATTGTAACATATGTAAGAAGAAACATTAACCTGTACGAAAAACTAAGTAGTCGTAGACATAATATATGAATTCATATCTCAGTCGGCGCCAAACTGTCCTGAGGATGCTTCGTGTAGAGGCGAAACACGTGTCGAAGTTTCACTTCGTGGAAGCGGAATATTGCAAGTCAAGGGTCCGGAGGTGCCTACCACTCGACTTGGTAAGAGTACCTGTCACTAATTTTCTTTGTTGCAGGACTCTCTTTTTGAGTGCGGTCTGTCAATCTATTTCGATTGTTGTATTATGGGCATTTCCTTACTACTTCAATCGTGGTAATTCACAAATCGAGGGTGGGTGGTGGGATCCCTCCCTTATAATCTACTGAATTCCCCAAGAACAAAACCACTATAATGAATAACAGTGTTTTTTGTATTGCCCCACGTATTTATAACCATCTACCGAATAATATACTGGGAATAGAAACGTTTAAAATATTTAAGAATAGTGTTAGAAAACTACTTTTAGAAAAGGCTTACTATTCTGTGAAAGAATATTTAATGGACAAATCGCTGTAATTGTGTATCCAATTCTTTATTATATTAATTAATTTATTTCTTATTCGTTAATCTTGTATTTGGTTTGACATTTTAATATGTAATTAATGATGAAACTTACCTAATGATAATATTATTATTGGCTTATGAAATTATTGTCAAAATATTTGCATGCTTTATAGCTGGTTACCCTTTCTATAACAAACAACCTATGTACCCATTTTTCGCAAATAAAGAAATTGAAATTGAAATATTGAAAATTGAAATGTTGTATGGCAAATACGTATTAGGAGACGGACTAGTTTCTTGTTGGCTTCTTTTCCTAGCCAAAAGGTTCTCTTGAAACCAACATCCTACCTCTTCCTAAATCCTTGATACAACCAGACCGAACAAGTTTGAGAATATATGATAATTGCCATTTATTTCTTTGTATTATTTACCATCCTGGTTGTGTTATACTACCTCTTAATAACAAGCATATTGATAAGAAGTTTAAGATCACATTTATTTAGCATTCTGAGTTAACAGATGATCAAGTCACTGACTTATATACATCCTGATGAAGTGGTTGTATATCCAGATATTAAAGTAAGTAATAATTTGAGGAGTGGCTGGAGAGGCGCCATGGCGTCCTCACCTACCGCCTGACGTAGGTACTCACCGGACACGGGTGTTTCGGGAGGTACCTGCATCGCAGCAGGCGGGAGGAAACGCCTGGGTGTCACCATTGTGGTGACCGGCCGGAAGACACGGTGGAGCGCAAGGTGGAGGTGTGCCCCGCTTGGGCCGAGCAGCGGCTTGTCCTCGTGGCAGCGATCGGCGGCGGCGACCTCTCGCGTCCGGGGCTTATTCGAGCCATGCTGCGAAGCGAGAGGGAATGGGAGGCAGTCTTCTCCTTCTGCGAGGAGGTAATATTGCAGAAGGAGACGGCGGAACGCGTGAGAGATAGACGGTCCTCGGACCTGCGGACGACGAGCAGTGGGTAGCTCACCGTCCAGCTTAGAACCAGGCTCGGGTCAACGGCGCGCTAGTGTTCCACGCGCGCCTCAAAGTGGTGTCAGGAATTGACGGGGCCCCATTGGGCCGGCGCCCACCGGGAGTGCGATTGATCGAAAGAGTTACGGTGCTCCCGGAACACCAGGGCGAAAGAAGGAACACAGATGGGTTTTAGTCAGTAAGAGTCTGATGCCCACAGAAAAAACGATTAAGTAATTAAATATCCTGATCTAATAACAAAATGTAGTTTTTAAAATAGTAGTCGTAGCAGTTCTACATTATTGTACATTGAAAGTTTATTATAATATTATGTTAGAAACTTGTAGAACTCGGTACAATATCTACAGATTCTACGTCTCTTTCTAACAAGTGCAACAAAACATATTCAATGCATAGTTCTATTAGATACCAATGGCGGAGGGGAGGGGAGGACCATAAAACACCATTCTTTTCGGTTTCCTTTTGAATTGTGGTTACCTAACATTATAGGTCTAAAAACCAAGATATGATTTTATATCGAGTTACCTTAAGAAAATTTAAGATTCTCTGTTTTAACAGAGAATCTTATATTATACCTACCTATATATAAATACCTACTAGATTTAAATAAAAATACTGTATATTAACAAAGGTATTGTCTTTGTATATTGATTAAAAATATATATATTTGCTAAAGTATTAACAGACAAAAATTGTGGAATGTAACTGTTAAAATTTACCATTACTTTTATGTTGTAGGTTTGTATCATACATAATAAGTTACGAGATACACACGGCATGAATGGATAGTAGGTACCTATCTACCTATTCATCTTAAACTTTAAAAAACAAGTTCATTTTCTTGCGCATACTTGCGCCAAAAGATTTTTTTTTTTTAATATTTCCTAGAAAGAATACTATGATGCTGTTTATACATGTTTTAGACTAAGCAATGTAAAAGAAAAAGACAAAGCTATTGAATAAATTGAATCGAAAGCTTTAGCTCCTAGGAAATGGATGAATTTATGTAAAACTTTGATAGATTTGAACAAAGTGATTAAGATTGGCTTAAAAAGTTTATAACTCCCTCAGAGACAGATGCGGAACTACCTTTTACTTCAGATCGAGCACCTTAAGTTATTTTTTCGGATACTAACCCGACAAAAATAGAAACACCGCCGAGAACACAATACCTACCAGTATTTTTTGTAACTGTTTGATGCTCCTAATAAATAAATATGTACCTACCAGTAAACAACCTAATGAAAATTTGTTTAAAGTATTTATTGATATCGCCTGATCCACGAAAATCAAGGATGCTTCTCCAGTCTAGTATGGTATACCTTTGAAAGCGAAAGGAATTATCCTATAAAATGTAGTTACGGTAAACACAACAGGTAGGATACCTGTTGTGTTTGGTAAAGAACCAAAGTTTTTGCCTTCATTTTTTTTGGGATGTTCGTTGTCCGTGCTTTTGGTAATGGATGTAGTACATACATTACAATGTAAAGTACGATGTTGGCAGTCTTCGTTAAATGTCACATTGATTCCTGTAGTATTTTTAGGTTTTATATTCTCTTTGGTATTTTTGGTAATATCCTTGGATGGCGCTATCGGATTTCGGAGTAAAATGTAAAGTTCTTTGTCTGATCACCAACTCAGTGTTACCCCACAATTTTGGCTGTTACTACTCTGCCTTAGTTTTTAAAGTATCAAATCGAATAATCATTGTTTTTTTTTTATTTGGTTAACAATGACAAACTTTATATGCAATACTTTTAGCGTTTTTTTTTTAAGGGTAGATTACGCCAAGCAGGGTTCGGCTCTGTCAAAATATTTAGGTACTTACCTTTATAGGGACTATATAATATTGGGTCACAAAAAAAGCGTATTTAGCCAAAGAGTAGTCTAGTAGATGAAAAAAATAAATTTAAAAATATGTATAATAACCCGCAGAACATTGATGTTATTTGCAATCAATTCAAGGTACTATACATTCACTTAGGTTACAGAACGAAACGTTTATGAACATCAGACAAAATTTGGAATAGAATGATTCTACATTTAATGCCAAGTTCGCAAGAGTAAGAGCCGTGAGAAAAGAACTTGGCAATAAAAACTTACGACCACTTTTTTGAAAAGCTAATTATAGCAATATATTTGCATATATACAGTTATGCTAGTAAGGTGCTGCAGCCATTACACCATGTAACTCACGTAATACAGTGGTAGTAGCTATACAGCGGCAGAGGTACCTAATCAAGTTTTAAATGAATTAGCCTCCTATGGTGTGGATGGGAGCATCAACTTACAAAAATTCGAAGAGGGTAAAATCAACATGCGATTCGAATTACTTAATAAAAAAATATGAAACATTAATTAAAAATAAACCTATAGGATAATAATGACAAAGCCGACCAGTCACCCCAAGTAGCACCAGTTCACGAGTATGACGCATGGGTCAGCCATCATCTCCTTCGCCATATTGGCGGGAAGGAAGACGACCCAGCCCACACCGCCACCACAGGCAATGACATCTAGTAAGCATGATCGTCATCCCTAGAATAGAGTTGCCGTTTTCAGTTATCTAGGTACTCTGTGAATATAGAATACAAACAAAACTAGTTATTTAGCGTAAACCACTCCGTTCCTGAGAGAGAGCACAGTTCACTTAGTGAAAGTGTGTTGTTTGTATCTACTTTAAAAATAAGAGATATATCATCCACGAACAGTACAATATTTACAATATTTTCTAAATAGGGTGGTAAATGGTTACTATAGACTAAAAACAAAAATGGGCCTAAAATTGAATTTTGCGGCAAGCCTAACTGAACCGGTATGCCGGTAGACTTCGTGTCGTTAACATCAACGCATTGAATCCTATTACTCAGATACGATGTGACAACACCTAGTGCATTGTTCCTCACACCATAAAATCTAAATTCTATAAAAGCGTGTTGTGACAAACACAATCGAAAGCCTTTGAAAGGTCACAAAATATGCCAATGGCATTTTTCGAGTCTTCCCAGGCGCTATAGATATGTTTTAACAAAGCACCTCCTGCATCTGTTGTTGAACGACCTTTATTAAAACCATACTGAAGCGGCGGTAGCCTAATGGCTAAGGCATCGGTCTCGTAATCGTGAGGTCGCGGGTTCGAATCCTACCCATTATACTACCGACGTGAACCCACTCCTAACACAAGCCTTTGAGCTTAGCTGGAGGGGTTAACAAGATTGCTGGTCCCACATTGCTAGTTATCTTTTTTCAAAAATAAAAAATAAAAAACTTTTTACTGAATTCAGGTCGTATTGGTTGAAAATTACCAGCATCAGTTATGGTACCTACCTGACTTAAACAGAGGTATTATCTTGCTAAATTTCATCAGATCCGGAAAAGTACTCCTATCTAATAAATAATGTATAAGTACATCTGTTAAATAACGTACTTAGGTATGGTGCTACTATATCTATTTTGCTTTTAAGTACTTTACACTATCTGGGGTATATGTATCTGTAATATATCACCGAGGTCGCCTTTATTTTTCTATTGTAGTGTTTGAAAGGTAGCGATAATGTCAGTAGGAGTAATATAACAAAATGTATTAACACGTTGTATATATATTTGCCTATAGTCTCGTTAACCTTCCATGTAGCTTTTGCTTCTTTTGTCGACTGTTTAATTTTATCCCCCCCCCCCCCCCCTTAAAAGTCCGGCCATTCCGTCAAAAAGGTAAAAGTGAAAAAAATGCCCATATATACTATATATATTTATACAGGGTGTAACAGAAAGGTGTGGTCATATTCAAGGCTTGGTATGTGCCCATGATACTGAGTGCACATACCTAATTTTATCAAAATCGGAGTACCCTAAAAAATATTTATATTTTATTTCATTCGTTTATTTATGAATGAAAAAGTTATTAATTAAAAAAAGTATGACTTAAAAAGTTCTATGCCATAATAATCCAATCCAATTTTGTACCAGTGGAGGTATAATTCTTATGCCATACGCATTTCACTACTGAATTTTGACAAAAAGAATATGCCATAACTATGTAATAATCGTGCAACCAGCTATAGCACCATGGTAGGTGCAATACTGATAACATACCCTATCCGCTGCAGAAATTTGACCACACCTTTCTGTTACACCCTGTATATACCTATAGTATAGTATATATGGGTATATAGTACATATCAACCCATATGATGTCCCACTGCTGGGCACGGGTCTCCCCAGTAGAACTTACTAGTATGTAGATCCTGGGGGTAATTGCCATAATCGCCACGCTTGGCGAGCGGGTTGGCGATCGCAGTAAGGTTTTAAGCAAAAACAAAGGCAATTATAAAGTCAATCAAATTTTAATATTCATACGTGATAAAGTTATGGTGTAGCTTATTGACAAGTTTAAGAAGAGATAAACTTTAAATTCAGATCAACCAAGGAGATGCATTTTAATGAGAGACGGCCGATGCATCATCCGCCTACTTTTTTTGGAATTTGGCTGAGAAAACATCCATTGTTAAAAATGCTTACTATATAGTCAGTTCTATAGCATATACAGATCTAAAATGTATCGCAACACTGGCCAAATAATCTGCACACTATAATATTTCTTCCATTTAACACGTTCTAGTGATGAGAAACTGTACATTTCTGCGAAAACAGCGGAAATTGATAACAGAACACTATTCTATTTCAGTGTGCATTGACCTGTGCCCGAGATCGGAGGGGGTTCTATCAGAACCGGTTTACAAATATATATATGATAATGCTGAAGTGAGTGAAGAGTTTGTTTGTCTGAATGTGCCAATCGTAGCCTGCTTAAAACGTACATACTCCTGAACTTTTTATTAACCGACTTAAAAAAGTTACTAAAACACATATTTTCTTTAGGCCAGTAAAGTGCTTGTGCAATTCTTTTCCTTTTTTTAAAAAAACTGTCGTATTTTTTTTATTCTTAAAAAAATGTTATCACGATCTGAATTTACGGGAGCGAAAACGCGGGCAAAAACAAATGCCTAATAACTGTGACTATTTTGGTATAGTTTACAAGGTTGAGCATTTAGTCCTTGATTTAAAATTAAACTGGAGTTCAAATATAGACACCACGTTACTAGGCTGGCTCGTAGATGTATCTACACCACGGCCGGCGTAGCTCCACCGCGGTGATGGTGGAGAGCTGTTTACTTCTTCTCCTTCCGCATCACATTTTTACATTGGTGTTACTGGCCTACTTGGCCTATGTTCAGGAGTAATGTAGCTTTAGGCACAAAAGAATGAAGGGTAAAAGTTTTCCTCTCTCCTTTATATTTTCTCTTTGGTCTGAGCTAAAGCTATAGAGATAGAATATCATGACTAAAGCTGATATTATGTACCTACTATGCGTTTCAAATGAGTTTGTAGCTGTCATGATGACATTTGGCTTCGTATTACGACTGCAACTTCATTGTATGACGTAAGATCAGCAATAAAATTATTCGTAAAAAGGCGTCATTAGTATTACACAGAAGTACCTACCTACTACTCTAATGAACTAAATTTATATTTTACTATTTATTATGTTTTAGTTATAAAAAACATTACGAAGTTATAAAAAACATTAGTAGAATATTCTTATATTTTGCCTATTTACTTATTGGTGGTGTTTATTAAATAATAAAGAATACTAATAATATTTAAAGAAAAATGTTAAGTAGATACTTACATAGTTCAAAGAAAACAAATATTACGTCCGTTCTATTACCATGTTACACATACTTACTTTACCCGGCTTAGGAGTTATTGTACAGGTACAGTTTTGACAAGTAAAGAGTGAAGTTGTCGCAATCGCGATTATCTTCTCATTTGAAACGCATAGTAAGTGATGATATAAAAGAAAATTTAAATTACCAAAACAAATGTTTCCTGTTTATCACAGAGACAAGCTCACCACATGTAATGTTATGTTTGAAATCTGTCCAGTAGTTTTTGCGCACTACCGGACAAACAAACAAATAAACTGACGGTCAAAAATACTGTTATACGATTTCTTGGCATCAGTTTCTGCTTACGTTGTTAAAAAAAAACAAGTAGGTTTTTCAATGTACTGTAATTTTATTAATATAGAGTCTGTGACACTAAGTGACCAAGATCGATGTTAGTAACACAAAGACTAACAAAGTCAAGGAATGTTGTTATTGTCTGGTCCATAGCGATCTATTGTGACTGTTTCTTGGCCCTGGAGAGCACGTTGCACCTAATCTGACGGATGACCTCCTCATCGAATCTTAATACAACTTCCACACAGCGGCCCTGAATCACAAGTCATGACCTACGAACATCTCAAAGCTGTTTTTTCAACCGACTTCAAACAGGAGGAGGTTCTCAATTAGACTGTTTTTTGTTGTTGTGTTTGTTACGCGAAGACGGCTGGACCGATTTGAAAAAAAAAATGTGATTGAAAGAGTTCACTTTCAAGTTGGTCCCATTGTCATCAGATCAGGATCTGATGATGGGATCTTGGAGAAATCGAGGGAATTCTTTTTAGGAATTCTAATATTAACCAATAGTGATTTAGATATTATTATGAAGTGGTTCGTACATTTACTCTCAAAAAGTACAAATTGGTGAAGTGGAACTGTTGATGAAGACCACAGATGACCAGCGGAACTATTCAATATTTCACGATTTTCAATTAGTTACTGTAAGTATTGCATAGCAATTTATGCTCGTCATACTACTAGTAGGTACACCACGTAATAAAGCTGATGGTGAGTTCTCATGTGAACTCCTCAACAATTAACGGCCCTGCATCGAAAAAAGCAATATTTTGTAAAAGATTTATTACAAACAAGCCCACAAAAAAGTAAGAAATAAAAAGTGAGAAAGAAAAAAATAATATCGAACAACAAAAAATAAATAAACATTTTGAAAAAACAAAAAACTACTATTTCATGGCAATGAAAAAAAAAATGTTTATTTATTATTTGTTGTTCAATATTATTTTTTCCTTTTTAGTAGCTTTGTATTTAATTTTGAAGGCGGTAATATTTTTGTGTAAAGAAGTAGTTAGTTTTTCTCATGTGGGAATCGAACACGCAATATCATGCAAAATAATCGCGTAAGTGTAGTATGACTATTGTGCAAGATATTATCGGCTGTGTTGATATTGTGCAGCGGTGTACCACTGAGTCATCGAGGCAGACAATGCCACGTAGTTAGTTGCCTAATTTAAGTGTTTTAGTTCTAACATATTGGCTACATATTTTCACAAGGTTGAGCATTTAGTCCTCGTAGTATTTAAAATTAAACTGAGTTCAAATATAGGTACCACGTTACGTAAAGCTAAATTAGGTATTTTAATTAGGTAGTCCAGAGTCCCAGGATCGACAGTATTGGTATTTTCGTGCGTGGCATGTGCGTATCCGGGGGGTGGGGTTTGGGGGTATAATCCACTCCCCCCTTCCCCGAAATACACATTTGGCCGTTTAGCTCCTCAGACATTTCCGACGATGTTATTCATTCACAGGAACACTACGGCAGTTGCTTCACTGCGGCATTCTATTGTGAATAATGTAAATATTTTTTCACTAATTAATTCATTCGCCTATTATATTTATAGGCAGAGGTAGGTAGGAACCACAATGACTACCTCCCGAAATGACCGCTTTGGATTTTGTAGTCACTTTGTCCTTTACCCAAATTTCCTACAGTCCAACAGTTTTTTTTTTAAATTACGCGCTCTTAAAATAACGTATAGTCGACTTGTCAGAATATCCTGTTCCCATAATGTCCATATTTTGAAATGACGACGGCGTATAGATACAACAGAATATATAACATCTACACCTCCATCTACCCTTTCGGGGAAAACATGCATGCGTTTATGTGATTTTATGGTATTTCATGATTTACTGACTTTATGAACAAACATTGAAGAAGATGAAGACAACATGGGAAGCGGACCTATGAGAAACAGTTTTTTTGGAAATGGACGTTTTGAAGTGTGCATATATTGGAACAAGACGTTTTGGGAAGTGGTCATTGTAATCTGAAAGGCTCAACTTGCGGTCTTCTAACTTCTTGTTGTAATCTGAAAGGCTACTTGCGGTCTTCTAACTTATCATTTTCAGAAAATTGTACCAGTGTCATAATATGACCGTGAGATGCCAGTTTGTTACCAATATATTTTAACGGCAAAGATTCACACTAACTTTGCACCCCCGTTTTACCCCCTTAAGGGGTCAATTTTCAAAAAGCTCCCCTACGTTATAAAAGGTTTAAGCCCTGCGTTGATACGTCAGTCAGTCAGCTTCTCCTTTTATTAATATAATACTTATTTTTAATTAAAATAGTTTTATATATATATTTACAAAGAATCGTTGTAATGAACGAATACTTACGCAGTTAAAATACTTATAAAACTCGTATCTTAGAGTTTTAAATTGATTTTAACACGTTGGACGCGAAGCTGTGAAAACGACGATAGGACTTGTGCCACCTTTTTCACATCGTTCGGCAGACGAGTGCCGCTTGTTGGTAAGTACGCAGTAAGTAGGACAGTTACGTACCATACCAAGTTGCTAGTAATGACAGAGGTAAGCAGCTTTTGTATATCACTTGTGCATTGCTGATTATGTTTACGATGCAGAGTTACTGAGGACAAGACAAACAAATCTAAATGATATTGATTTTTAAATTTTATGACATACATTAGGTATACATAGCCTGTCAAATGATTTGAAATATTAATCTTAACTCGATTTATGTAGTTAATAAACGTGGAGAATTTTACATATAATCGATTATCGATACCAGCTGTAAATTAAATTTAGGCCGAATCAAAGAAAGCTTGAAATAAATATTTAAAATATCGACGTTTCAGTACCGCCGCTAACGACCGGTGTCTGGAAAAAACTCGAGTGCATAGTACGCGCACGGTTCAAGAATCACACGCACATACGAATCTCCAGTGGCAGAAATAGCCCGGTTTATCATACTCTCCATAAAAGCGAACCGGTACAGGCACGGACTCAACGCTGCTGGAGAATTCCAGGCATTTATTTAGCACATATGGGTTAAATTTCACGATATTTATTCAATTTCAATGCGACAAATGTGTCTCTGGCGTTCATTCCAGCCCGGATAACGGAGCGTGTAGAAATATTTCTATTAATAATCATATTTTCCAACAAAACTTCGCCAGCAATAAACTTGAGCGTTATATTAGGCACGTTAGTCAAATAAATTTGTCGAAAACATACAAATAGTCAATAAACTTTACAAAAACAAAGTATGGCCTTCAATTTATTCAGCCAAAACTGCAGCCATCCGAACAATTTCAACAAAATTTCGAAGCCAAAAAGGTATGTAAATAAAAATCACAAAGGAAAGCCAATTGTAAATAAATACACAATTTTAAAATCGGTGAATTTCTACAAGACAGTGAATTAATCACATGCGTCGCCAAAAAACAAAAAATAGAATGTATTCGTCACGTTTTAAACAATTAGATATGTATATATCAAGCCGTGCTCCTCATTTTCCCTCAATCTCGTCTGTAACGCGTAAGAGGTAACACATACACCATGACTTCTCACGAAGGCACCAATCTTGTGGCAACCTACTGCATTCTGTTGCTGCTTCTCATCTCCCTTTGGCTGATGTATTCAGCTTTCTAAGGACACAAAGTGAGTACAGTGCTTCGAAATCTGCTTTTTAAACGCTCAAATAATTCGCTTGAATAATATTTGTGACCGAGTGTATTAGTGCGGTGACCGTGTATCAAAAATAACACTGGAATCATAGGAGAGGCGTTTCCAAGTATCTTAATATAAATATGTGTGATATCAAAGTGTCTTAGGTCTGCCGATAATATGCTTTTGGTTTAAATAAAGATTGTTTTACTAATAATTGTGTTGTTATTATGTTCTAATTAAGATTGAGAGTGTTTACGTTGTATTTTTTGCAAATATTAATATAACTTCACGCAAGTATAGATACTAACGTTGGTACGTTTTTTTTACAAGGAGTGTTAATATTTTTGGTATTTATTCAAATTGTATGTTTCTGCGATGATGGATGTAATTAGTGCTAGGTTTTGAAGAAACATTCTTAGGCGATTAGTTTGCATGGATTTTCTTCGAATGTTTATTTTTAAAGAGAAATTGGTTCAGACGTCTCATTTTTCCATGCGACACTTATTTACAATGTTACGTTTGAAATATCTAGACTAGACTTTAGTCTCTATGTTGCGTAACTTCACTGTCTCTAAAAAATAGTCTTTTTATTAGGTATTATAAAACAAATGGTAGCAGATTATGAAACTAAATTCAAAAAAGAAAATTATTCCGACGCGGTGAACTTTATTGATTGATATATTAATACTTATGCAATAACTCCTGCAACTAAGATTTTTTAACCTATGTTTATTTTGAGGATGAAAACAATATATTTAAATTGGAATTCAAGCCAGTGTGGAGGATAAAAATCATAAGCTACCAAATTCTATACGTAGTGCTTTTAGATTACTTACCTTATTTTGTTTTGAAGTAGTTGGAGGTTCTCTATACCTACATATCTATTGACATTAAAAGTAAAAGCTGGTATATCCTGATTGATTGAACCCTAGGACCCATTCAACATAAATAAAAAAAATATATATATATATCATCAGCGGTTAAGAAAAGTTTTAATCACATTTTTTCAAAACTGCACAAAAACTACGAATTGAAGAAAACTTAACATAATCATAGAGAAATATCTTTAAAAATTCTCAATACATCGTTATAAAATAAATCGTATTTTTTGAATTTAATTTCTTATGTGAAAAAAGAGTTGGCAAGCTATAATAATCAGCGAAATCGTAGTAGATACTCGTAAATTCGAATTACAGTAGAACATTTTTCATTTAATGCACTAGGCAATGCGTAACACAATTGTTTATTGTAGGTTGTCGAAAGCTATGAAATAAAGTGTTAAACAAAATTAACCTGCTACACATCGAATTTTCAAATAAAGTTTTATAATGTAACAAACGATTATGTATAAAACTTGGTTATAAATAAACGACGATGTTTGTTTGGATGTTTGTTACTGAAACGAAAACTCCTAAAAATATTTTGATGAGAATTTCGGTACCTACAACCTATTTATCTGCCGCGATATCGGACAACCAGGGGTAAGTCGCAGGCAAAAGCTAGTAATTATTTTTTTGTCGGTTTAAATTTTCAAAATCCTTTATCTTATCATCAACAGCCTTGTCCCTACTTGTTTCTAGCGTTAGGGTTAATGTGGTTGGATGCATTCTCTTAAATGTGTCTTGATTGCGATTTATCCTTTTTTTTTATTTGTCCTTGGTACAATTTTTTAATGTTATGTTTCGACTATAATCACCATGACGCACACATAAACATACATTGGTAAATGTTTCGCTTCCACTGAAAAATGTTAGGAAATCCTAAAATTCCTAACTTAACTTCCTAATTTTCATTTACTTCCTTCCTTTTTTGAATGATGTCCCTGGTTGGATTCGTCAATATATCACAATCTAGCCTTCAAGACTACTAAGTAACTATATTTTAACTTAATTTGCTAGCTTGAATACTAAAAACTAGATGGCTAATTTTCTTAGTCTTTATTGAAGGAGATCACTTTATTCTTGTGTTCTAAAGGGTAGCAAATATTGCACTACGTACCTACCTAATACTCACATAATCAGCTAACTCAAAAGGTTAAGTCCTTAAGAGTCTTCACACTATAATAATAATATCTTGAGACAACTCACACAACCCTATTTGAACCCAAACTAAGCAGAGCTTGTACTATGGAAACCAGGTAACTGATAAACATACTTAAATATTTCTAAATACATACATAATAAAGATAAATAACACCCAGACACAGAATAAAACATTGTGCTCATCACACAAAGTCTTATCCTGGGTGGGGATCGAACCCACGACCTCTTGTGTACCAGCACCACACAGAGACAGCCACTATGTCCATGGTGACGAAGAATAAAATTCCTAATGGAAGCGAAGCATTGTACTTACTTCGTCGTAATCCTTATAAAAACGAGAAGCACCAAAACGACCTGCTCGTTTTGTATCGACTACACATCAATACATCCAGATTTAAAAAAATATAAGTAAAAAACTGGAACATCCTTCCAAATTCGAGTGGGGCCCTGTCCTCTGACGCAAATTTGATGTTCAAACGTTTCGAAGATCCTCAGGCGATCAGTCCAGCCTTATCCGCTATATTGCAACCATGCCGATCAACGCCGAGACGGTGAACTTGGCCGCCACGTACATGATCCTGGTCATTCTGCTGTTCTTCTTGTGGTTGCTATACTCTGCAGTCTTCTAATGTTTAAATTGTTCGTGTAAGTGTCAGTGTTTCAATGTGTTTTAGAATTACCGCTTCATAGGTAAGGGTTTCTATTCTAATCTAATAATATTCGTTTCCGGTAGATTTTTGGGTTGATAGCTCTAATATCTACCTTTTGGTAGTAGTTTTAATTGACTGTGATGGTCTTATTTGGTAATATATTATATATACATATATATTACCTTTTTAAGGACTTCTTTATGGGGGACTGTCACCTATGAGTCGACGCGGAACAACCATACCTATAAAACATAGTATGTCATTCTTTTCGCTTCTATTTAGAAAAATACTTCTTACACTTCAATGGAAATATCCTTTTACGGGCGCAATATTATTTGTTTGCAATATTTTTCCGGAGTTACATATTTTTGTCTTGTTGTGTCATAATTCTAAAGTGAAAGCTTAAGAGGATGATATTGTATTAATATCATCATGTCCTATTACCTACAGGGCCATCCTATTACCGGTTACTGCTTTCCAGTTAACCAGTCGTTAAACGTTTCTTTGATTGACTTTTAACTCAAAGTTATTTGCCTGGAATCTAAAGACACCTGTCACGTACCAACAATCTATTACTGTACATTCATATTTATAATTTGGCGTGTGAAATGGGCGTGGCGTACGTAGGCGACGGCGCGGCCGCCCGGCAATTCCAGCAGTCGTCAGTTCCTTAGAGCTTCTTGTCCAGTGAAGGTGCCCGGTATCCTGGTAGTCATCATGCCCCATCACGAGACTACCAACCTCATCGCTACCTACCTCATCCTGGTGCTACTCCTCGCCAGTCTCTGGCTGCTCTACTCCGGATTGTTCTGAGGTGCTATTTTTTACATCTACTGTATTGTGTTTTATGAACTTAGCGCGATTTCATTATGGTCAGTGGTTTAACACTTAAAAATTCATTGCTCGTCGATAAAATGTCATACAAATAAATATTTATTCATTTTTTGGATAAGAGTTTACGAAACATTTACAAAAACGATTATTTTATCAATTAGTTCATATAAAATCAAATGAAAACAACAACAATTTTCATACAACCTCGAGATTAACAGAATCATCCAATTAGCGTCAAACATTCAGCGATGTTCTATATTTACATTAAAACATTTAAAAATAACAATTGAGTTGAAACATTCCTAGTGTCGAAATGATTGTCGGTGATGCGTATTCCATTGCGTTATGAACGTCAAATATCTAAAATAGTTCGCCGACCGGCGCCTGCGGCTTCTCACAGAAATCATAACATTCCCGCGGCTAAAATTACCTGAATAACTAACTGAAATACCTACTGAAACAGTCGTCATAAGATATGGAACACTGTTAAATGTAGATAAATACACCAGCATTTTATTTAGATGGGAATTGTACATTTGCCAATTGTTTTTATTTCAAATGGTGTGTGTTAAAGCCGTCTAGCTGTAAACATGTCAGCGTAGTGACGGGCACTCCCACACTGCACTTCAATAGCCCTCTAACAAGACCTCTAATCTGCAGATCACAGGTCTTGACAGATTTGTGTGCAAGTAAAATTAAAAAATGTCTTAAAACAATGCTCGTTAGCAGTCGCGACGTCAGTTAACAGGAGGACTTTCTGACATTTCTTTTATTTGAAGTCGTGTGACCGATTGAAACAGATTACTGACACGAGATTGATAAATATACGCTCGTTGTTTACATTCTATTTTGTCTTGTACAAAAAAAATATTCGTTGATAAAATCTCATCGTTAAACGTAAATTTCTTCACGAGAATATCAGCGTTGTTTACTAAGTACGAATTTATTTAATTCGTGTTTTTAAGAAATGGAATGTCAAAAATATCTGCACAGTATTTTTTATTTGCGTCAATGACTGGTCCATATCCCTATAAATTATAAACAATCATTGACTATTCGGTTACTCTTTCTAATCTTTACATTTTATAACATAATCACATTGAATAGACTAAACAATATAGTCCGGGCAATTTATTATGATATAAATTGAGGGAAATTTTGTTTGATGTTGTACAGAAGACTGCAGCTGGTGTGCTTATTATCAAAGCTGTCGATAAGACTAATGGCTGTATTACAATAGTACTTAAATATATCATACTAGTAGGCTAGTCAAGAAAACTACCTAAACAGACGTGTTGAATCTAGAGTCCCTACTTACAAAATTTCTTTATCAACGATGAAAGAAACTGAATAAAAATAGAATGACAAACTTTTAAAAATATAAATCAGAGTTTGTCTCCAAGTATTAATACACCGGCATCTATTTCCGTTCCGAATTAACCTTGCACTTTAAAAATAGAGTATACGGAATTAGAAAGTCCAAGTGTTAAAAACAATAGTGAAGTGACGTAAATCGTGGATGGGAAGATAGATAGTCAGAGCTAAATCTAACAGGAAGACGAATAGAAAAAGTAGCGACAGCCTCGTTAACGATCGCAATTAATCATTCTGACGACGTCGATACCTTTGATGAAAATAGAAAACCAACATTTATATTGCCGTGTCATGTTGCCAAGTTTCATTCGTGTCGTAAAAATGTAGATTATTGACGAAGTGTTGCTCATCGGAACGTAAGGAATCTTTAGTAAAATAACATCTTCAGAATGCGTTGAAGCAGCCTTTGAATGTTTATATATCTACTACATCCGCTTGCTATAATGTTAGTGAGAATTAATAAAGTCTCACAAACATTAATATTGATTATATAGATGCCAAAATAGCAAACATTTATAGATCTGAGGAATAAATGTGGCGTACCAAGTCTAAACATTGACAGCCTTTGAATATGTATTGTGATCTATGTATAAACATGTAAGTACCCAATATTATCATAGTATTTCTAGCATTGGGGGCTGTTAGTTTCTAAGATTCTGGAAACGTGTCCAGTATAATACTGGCTGAAGATGATAAAATTTCAAACGAAAGTTTGCAGTAAATTAGAAGATGACAACACGATATAGAACATCTGGTTTGGTATAATTAAATTTAAAACAAAATTCATTTATAAGAGTACCAAAATGTTTAAGTGAAAATTTTCTGAAGACAAAACGATGAAATATAAATTATTTAGTTTTCTGTAGGTACGTTTGTCATCACTTTATGATTGACGTGCGAGTAATATTATCTCCACAGTGGTTGCCTAACAGATGAAAAATTTGCCAACATTACACTTACAAAGCAAAACAACCGGTGCTATTATTAACTGCCCTCAATATAATTGATTTGATATATTTAGGTTAGTAGAGGCATTTTTTACGCGATCTGAATGAAGACATTTTTTTTTAAATGAAATTAAAATTATACAAATGAAATAGTGGGTAGAAAAGCAAAAGAACGCTGAGCGTTCACGGGCCCATATTTGTATGTTTTATGTAGCTATAAAAAATAGGTATATTTTGTAATAAACAAGGTGCAATAAGCGATATAATAGTCAATTACAGCAATTGATTGTTGTTAATTTCATAAAATCTCGAAAACAGATCAAGCGTTTTTTTAAATTCAGGAAAATCTTAAATGAATAGCCGAGAAATTGATGCTGGTAGTTTCGTATGGGAATCAATAGGAATCTTCGGATTATATTTAATTTTAAGTGGTATGGTATATCGGTAGTTCACCGCGTTATAGACAATTTTGAGGTTCTGACAAATTTGCAAAGTTTTAATTATGCATAGGTGCGTCAAGTGCAATACGCATAAAGTCTATCTCTTCAATAAACAAAGTTGTTCCAAATACTCATTATTCCTAGGCACATCGATCAAAAGACCGTTCGACATAACAATATACAGATATTTACAGATCATAATAGAAGCATGAATGAACAGTGGCCAACATTTATTTCAACTATAAGACGATAACATGACATTAATGACATAGCAGTTAGAAACTATCACATTGCAGTAAAACACTAAATGATAGATGTAAGTAGGTGTTATTTAGAATTAGCAAACGTCAATATGTAAGCCCGTGATTGCTTCTTTACGAAACACTTAATCAGGATTTATTACTAAGAGAGCCAGTAACGCTCTCAGAAACGAGAACTTTTAATTTTATTGCGATATTTATATGTTTTCTATCCTCTGAAATTATTTCTAATGTCATAAATTCAAGGTTAATAGCATGAGTTCGCCTCAAAGAGATGATTAATAAAGTGCTATTAGACGTTTAATATTCTTATATACGAATATTCTAAATTAAAACTCGCTTAGCGACGACCACAAAACACGAAAATAATAATCATCAAAGTTTCTGTTCCCGAACGCCTACGATGCCGAGTCGTAATTTCGAGATATTCCTCCGCATCTTCATAAATAGTTGTGACTGTACTACTGTGAATTTAAAACATAAATAACATATTATTGCACATATAAAAAAGACAGTATATATTTTTCAACCATTTTTTATTACGTTATAAATAAAATAATGTAATATATCCAGTAATTTGGAGTGCACATTGACGTCATGGTCATATTTCCTGTAGTTTTATAATTATATTGAAATAGTAACCGCTGGAAATAGCTGCCAAAAATTACTGATCGTAAAAATGACAAGACTGACACCTAGAAATGTTAGATTTATAATTAATTTTATATGTCCGTTTGTTTCAGATGCTGTCCAGATAAACATCTCGAAATTGAGACCAATCCAAAATGGCGGTCAACAAACGCTATAAAAACATTATATTAAGAAACCGTAACTTTAGTAAATAAGTTTAAGTTAAGCAATGTACACCCAAGCATTTAAATACCTTTAGACCTAGAACAAGGCAGAGAGGTCGCACAATGGAACTCAGATCACCCGGAAGAGTGGACATACTTAATCAGTGCTGGGCATTCCAATATAAATAAAGTCGAAACTAAAAATAATGTGAAAGACAACATACTTAATGGCCAATATCTAATCAATGCAATGTTGAGTTAGCTAATTTATTGTTGATGTTCGGTGCAAATCATCTTGTTAAGGAATTTATCGTTGTTATGAGCTAAGAGAGTTTTTGTAATAAAGGCTTTTTTAGACTTTGCGAATTTTTATTTAGTTTCCAGAGTATTGAAAATAATAATTATGTAAGTAATAAGGTAAAGTTTAAAATTAAATTCATCTATAGCTGATGTTTTATTGAATCAAATCCAATATTCTCATCAAGTAAAGTTCTATAAAATTTCAGATTTATTATTAGGTATGTCTTACAAAACTTCTCTATCTAGAGACTTCGGTTTATAATATGCCTATCGTTTATAGCTCCTGTACGTTAATATTATAATATTTGCACATATAATTACAAGAGCAGTATCGAATAATTAACTGAAGTTATGGTTTACATTTCAATAACGAATTATTTTTCAGTAAAATACCTGTTACTATTAATGCATTATTTTTATCCACCATGCAAAAATATGCGTGTTCTATGTTTAACGTGTGTGGCATAGTGACGCGGACGGGGATTGAATGCGATTTTTTTTATAAGATAGCTATTTTAATCGAAACGGTTGTAAGCTTTTAATAAAAATCTATTTAACGTTTTGAGCATAAATTAACTTTGTGCGTAATGTATTGGGGCTTTTTAAAGTCTGCTTGACTTTAAAAAGCCCCAATACATTACGCACAAAGTTAATTACCAAACTTAATACAATTTGCGTTTACATAACAGCAAAATGTATTGTGTTTGTCATAAAACATGCAAGTAGATAAATCAGGTTAGGTAATTTACAAAAAATATTTGCGGCAAATATTGACTAACTATTTTTTTAAAAGATAATTACTAACTTACCAACTCACAAGTCATTTATGATTGTATCGAGCACGGAAAGGATAAAGTCTTCTAGGTTAAGTACCTAGGGTATATACAAAAATCCTTAATGCAAAAGAAGTATTTTTGTCTATCTGTTTGATATTTACAGGCAAACCAAATGTCCTATGAATGTTGGTATTGAGTTATTTTGAATTTCTGAAAAAGACAGGATTTTCATTATGATGAAAGACTGCTTAAATATATTAACGATCATTAAGATTTCAAGTTCAATTTAAAGCGTGGATCCCAACAAAATAAATTAAAAGCTAGTTTCTATTCATAGTCGAGACTAAACAGAGTTAATCAATCAATCACCCCATGATTGGCAAGTACTGACTGATTACATTTTAAACATGATGCCAAAACTTATAATCTGTTCTCGCCGTATTCAATGCTTCAAATTCATACAACTATAAAGTTAATATTACGATGATCGTAAGATGAAAGTACACAAACATCACAAGAACATGAAAGAAGACCACACACGATATTATCTTGTAATAAAACAACAAACAAAACAGGTGTTCGATATGACAGCGCTGATTTCAATTAACATTTTTTCGTGGGCGATGGCAAAATAAAGAAATCTGTGTTTTTAAACTGATCTTAAAATAATAATAACACGAATGTTTCACTCATCTTAAATAATAAATTACAAATAATAAATACAATAAGACAAAACTAATTAAAATGTCGTAATAACTTCTTTAAAATATTTTTTTACACGAATTCCGATTTTTTTTTAAATTAAGTGTTTAAGATCTATAATATATATTTATATTATAGTGTTTGTGTTTTATGCCTCTTTATTTTCTAAACATCTAAAGAGGTTTTAGTATTGTTCGGATCGGGTAACATAGACTCGATTATGGTAAAATTAATATGTAGGTATATTCATGCCAAATTACAGCTTTCTAGTACTAAGGGTCTCCGAGTTAACCTAAGGACAGACGGACGGACGGACGGACGGACTGTTTTGCCATTTTGGCTACGAAACCCTAAAAATACCATATGATGACTGTCATTAGAGGCATTTAAATACAGAACAGATTTATTGTCTTTTCATCGGTCAATATGGTTATCATAATAAAGGTCTCATTTAGAGGATTTTACGGCCTTACCTTAATGTGCAAATCATGTTGAACTTACATAATAATACAATTTTATTTTCGATTGCATTTCTGGCGCAACAAGTAGATATGTAAATATAGTAAAAATAAATGCATTCCACAAGATAATATCTTTCAGGGGATCAGTGCTCAGATAATGAAAGTAATGTAGAAATAGTTGAATAGTTGGCTGGGCGCCAAATCTGTGAATCCGGCGATTGATAAGGTTTAGACAACATCTGTGAATGAGTCTTTTTGAAGCGATGACGTGCATCAAACAGTGCACTAGTTATTGAAGCACCGCTGGTTAAAAAAATAATATAAGTAAAATAACTTTAATTATTTTACAAAAAAATATTTATTTTTTAACATAAATAAGACACTATAAGATATCTAAAAGTAAATTCATCACAAATCATAAAATAGAAAAGACACATTTTAACTGCAGCAGCAGCAGCAGCAGCACATAAAACTTGCCATAAGTCACATAAACTTCGCAATAATAGACTATTTTGCTATGTATCAGCAAGAGTGTTGGAGTATTACAGTTTTTTGTTTAGTAAGTATTTCGCAAGCAGAAACTGATATTTATCAACTGTTAGATTTCCACCAGTTGATAAATAGCATTTCCAACCTAGGACTGAACACACATCTTTATTGACCTCGAAAAGGCTTTCGATTAGGTTGTCTGGAACAACATAATGATATGACTAAAAAACTTAGGACTAGAGGAAGAGACTTCAGGGACAAAAACATAATTTATGAATTGAGTCAAAATACTATAATAAAATAAGAAGAAGAATGTAAAAATAGGACACGGAGTCAGACAAGGATGCTCACTTTCACCACTCATCTTCAATATTTTCATAGAAGCGGCAATCAAAGAAATTTGGAGAACAAAGACACAGGGGGAAATTTTAATGAGGGAAAATGAATTCAAAAGTCAACAAGAATTAGAAATATACTCCAAACATACATTACATTATTAAAAAAATATTCTCTGAAAATTACTTACAATGTCTAAATATGTAAATTCAACGGAACCGATTAAATAATATAAATAATTAATAAAACTCCACTTCAAAACGTAGACAGTTTTAAATATCTGGGAAGTTTAATAACTTTTTAATCGAGATGCACATCAAATATTAAATCCAGAATAGCTATCCCAAAACAGGCATTCCACAGAAAAAAATACATATTTACCGATTTAAAAGTATACGTTTGGAGCATTGCATTGCATGCGAGTGAGACATGGACAATGACAAAACGCGATCGAGAACTCTTAAAAGTCTTTGATATGTGGTGTTGGAGAAGGATGGATAGGATAAGCTGAACCGAAATAATGAGTAACAAAAAAGTGGAAAACGGAAGATGGAAAATTATAGGACAACTTATACAACATGATGGCTTCATAAAACACATTATTATGGGAAAAATATCCTTCTATTTTTCCCTTAAGAGAGGATGAAAGAAGAACGAAAGAGTAGAAAGCCCAGAGTCAGTCATATGGACCAATATAGGAGAAGGTAGCCGTCATGTCGTATCGCCCATAGCAGGATTGCTAGTAATGGCATCACATTGCTAGTTATCTTTTTATATATAAAAAAAATATAATTTCATGCAGTCCGAGGCATTTTGCTAAGTTCATCGGGATTCAATAATGCCTTCATGCGAAATAAGCACGTAAGGGATTGGGCCGGATTCAGGATAGTCAAAGAGAATTTCAATAGAAAATAAAAAAAACCCGCCTGCACAATGATTTTTATTTTCATTTTAAATTAAAAAAATCAAATATGAGTATATCGACTCGCGCGTATACGCGCGGATAGCGGGCGAGCCGAGATGCCGGCGAGTAACACGCGATTACGCGCGAGTGAAACCCTCTCGCGCGAACCATGTGAACGCAATGATTGTATGCCGTGTACCTCGCCGACGCGCGTAGTTATACGCGCATGTGCCTTCCCGCGTAATTCGTCTCATCTGAACAGAGTCTTAACTGTAACTTATCCTTTATTGGCTTATTCGTTTTATTGTGTTGCAGTCTGTTTATCTTAAAAAGCACTCTCTACATGTTAACTGTACACTGGCATAGTGCTAACTGTTTTTTGGGCAGCAACGTGTGTTTTAGTCCCTATTACTAGCCTTGTCCGATCTAGGCATAAGTAAACTACTTGGACGCCTACTTAATAAATTATTTTATTAAATCCCATATCCGCATGTAAACCTCCCAAAGTACCAGCGATTTTCTTTACTTCTAGGTGGCCGTGAAGAAATTCAAAATAAAAATAACTATATCTAAAATCAGTATTAATAGAATCTAGCTAAGACAACTATTTGGGTGTTTCTTTTTGCTGGTTGATAAATTTTATAGTATCCTCATTATTAGCAACTTCGTCATGGATAGCAGATGAACTTGGTTTCTTTTGAGACGTAGACGCTTTAGTGGTATCCGTTTCAATGTTTTTACCTGATGGTGAAGAAGATTTACCCGAGAGATTGCTAATATCATTTGTTGGTTCAGTTTGAGTAAAAGCTTCTCGAAAAGTTTTATTATCTACGGCAGTTTGCTCACCTACGGTTGCTTGAATGATTGATTGAGTTATAGATTGAGCATCCACTAGTCGAAGCTCTTTATCGGGTACAGATACGATATCTGCATCTGTTTCTTGTATTACTCTAGTGCCCCATTTTGCAGCATCTTCTTCATAAGCAGTAGTTATTATCTGCGGCTTAAAGCTCGTATCAGTGTCGGCTATTGATCGAAAACTTTCATTACTTTGGCTCTCAGACTTATCGTTACTATTATCGACAGGCATTTGTTGATTACTCACTTTGGCTACAGCTTCTAGGTCAGCATCGGTTTCTTGTATTACTCTAGAACCCCAACTTGGAGCTTCGGTTTTGTAGGAATCGCTCGTTGATTTAAGAGCTATCTTTGTGTCTTGTTCGTGATTGATTGGTGCTAATGCGATTATTTTACTTAAGCTATCTTTGTTAGTATCATTTTGAGGGTTTGATTCAAGTTGCTGATGAGGCAAAGATTCAATATCAGCATCAGTTTCTTGTATTATTCTAGTCCCCCAACTCAGGCCATCGCTAGTAGATGCAGCGTCTTGTGTTTTCAGGACTGCGTTGGTATTTAATTTCAGCCCTTCAGCGCTAGGTTTACGAAGCTTATCTTGGCTCTTCTTTCCTTCCGGATTATTGTTTTTAAGTTGATCATCTATGTGAGTAGAGGATCTTATTTCAGAAGTTATTTTAGTGTCCATGTCAATATCTAGTTTTTCTGCTGTTTGGTAAAGTATTATTTCTGATACTGCTTGCGATTTGTAACTATCTAAATTTTCATCTGATGGATTGGTCTCTGTTTTATCTATTTTCTTAGTAGCTATTAATGGAATGGCTCTCATGTCTTCATCTACATCTGAAGTATACGTCGTATTATCATTTATCTCAGTGACGACCTTTGATTCATTATCCCTAATTTGAAGTGGTCGCGGTATTACCGTTTCGGTATCATTGATTAAGCCCTGATTTTTATCAGAAGTGCCTAAAAATATCCCTAAGCTAAGCATATATTTCTCAGTTTCTTCTTCTTTTGAATGCACAGTCACATTTGGACTATATCTGGATTGGTTTTTCTTCTCCGTTCCTCTCGTAATACGCCTGGCCTCATCCAGCTGTTTAAAAAGTGCCTGTGTCGCTTCCTCCTCCTCTGTTTCCAATGAATTAACATCAGTATCAGAATATCTTCCCATCAACTTCTTCATAGTCTTAGCAATATATTCTATCAATCCTGCGTCCGATGCTTTTGCTTTTTTATCGTCTTTTAATTCGAAAACTCTAACATCTAAAATTGGTTTCTCTTCTATGCTATCTCTGCTAACTGTTTCAATAGATGCGTCAACCACCTCAGAGGCTATTAAATCATTAGGTCGCGATTCCTTAGCAGACTTCTTTATATTATCTGTATGAGTCTTTTTAAGTCCTGAAGGTTCCTCTTGGTAGAATTGAGGTAAGTTAGATGTATCTGTATTTGTAGATTTTGATTCTGGGGGTGGTTCGGGGTCGTGACCGCCTGGCCACTTGGTCTTGAGTACATCTTCAGCGACATTACCCATGTGCTTATGTATAGTCGCTTTACTATTGGGAAAATGTTTCAGTAGGTACTCCCAGTCTTCAAGATGCAGTGTTAGTACTTGCGACTTGATCACTGTTTGGTACGTGTGGGTATATGGAGTGTCGCGCACTAAGCCCTGCAACTGGAGTTAGAGACATCATTGTAAGACTGTTTACGTACTTTGACAATTATTAAATAGTAACGTGATTCTAGGAACATAGAGTGCCTCTGGTTCAAACTTTGGCTCATGAAAATATTATGTAAAACATGTGCAATCTAGTCCAAACGTCAGGCACTGTTAAACTATGAAAAGATGTCTGTCTTCTACTAATGGCACTAGAATAACGTTATGGTATGAGACAAACGCAGTTTACTACGTCAAATATACAGGGTGTAGTTTCATAGTCAGTGGTTCATCCACTGACTATGACACTATACCCTGTAAGTTAATTAAAAATAATAATAATAATAATTGCAGTCTATTCAATAAGTCATATAGCACCCTTTCCAACGCGGGAAACAGCAGGCGCCAGTCCATCTCTCGTTCCGAAACATACGTGTAAATGCGCAAGGCTGACAGTTCGAACTGGCATGTTGACCCAAGCGATTTTTTGACAGCTTAGAGCGTGCATCACGTGTGAACGCAAAATAAGAAAAAATGCGTTAATAATGTATATTTTAAATATCTAAGATTGTTCCAAACCTTGAACAGAATATTAGCACGACAGTTTGATCCGCTGTCTAAACCGCACAGATCCATTTGCGGTCTGGAATCCAGTTCCAGATGCGCGGTCCGAATCTTATCTTTAGGTAGTAGGTACTTACCACGCCGAAGTACGATCCAGCCGGGAATATTCTAGGAAGAATCTGTTCACAAGATTCCTCTGAACTTTCCTTCACAGTGCCAGTATGTATTATGTACATGCTGTCCGTGATCTCGCTTTCGTTCACCACGTACATATCTATATTAACAAAGAATATATCTGGTGCTATAGCCGCTATAGGCGAAGGGTCGGTACCTACTATCAATAATGTACGTCAACCTAACCTAACACAAGCCATTGAGCTTAGCTGGAGGAATAGAGGAGAATGTGGGACTCAATCCCACGTTGCTAGTTATCTTTAAAAAAAATGTAAACCTTAAAAATTAAGAGAGTGCAGTTATGAAAAGTAGGTAGTTATTGAGATACCTTCGTTATATATGTATAGCCGTAGACATCCGACCAGCTGCCGCAAGAATGCCGGCTCGCAATCTTCGAATATGGGGTGCTGTAATAATTATATAGGTACAATGGAGCGTCGATCAACCGAACGACCGCTTAACCGAACTACTGCGCTCGCCCCACTCGTGCCTGCCCACTTCCTTCCAATCTACAATACTCCCGCTCAGGTCTTAACTTTTTAGCTGTACATACAGCTAAAAAGTTAAGACCTGAGCGGGAGTATACGACTAGCCACTTCCAAGTAGTGGCTAGTCGTTAAACAGTAAAATAAAAGGTTGGTTAAGACTACATAAATATGTAGGTACGTACAAATCAATACAGTTCGATATCCGAAAAAAACGGTTTTCCGAAACCCCATATCCCACTATACGTTTGAATACCCTACTTATTTAAAAACACATATAGCAGTTATACTTATTAACAGTTACATGCCGGATCTATGAGGTGGGGGCAATCTAGAGCTCCACGTCGAAGGAGCGCCAAATGGTGTGCTATCAAGCGGCGCTAAATTCATACTTGTATGCCGATAGGCGTGGATACAAGGGGGGCTCGGAGCAACAGGGGTAATTACCCACCACCGGAATTTGAGAATTTTGACACTGGATTCGAGTGTTTAGGCAGGCAATTGCCCCACCCAGTTGTGGTGGATATGGAATACCGGTGTTGAATCAGATACACCCCCACCCCAATCATGCGAGCGACTCACACTTGACGGGTTGAGTCAAATGTCCTAGAACAAAGGTCTGGATCCCGTGCCTGTAATCGCGAACCGTGCAATATTGAATAGGTTCGCTCGTCATTTATGGCCTTCATCATCAGTTTCACTTCACCAATTGGTGCTTTTTGAGAGTAAATGCACGAATCACCTAAATCACTGTAGGTGAGCCTTTAACATTTGAAGAGTTTCCTCGATTTCTCCAGGATCCCAGAAGGTAAAGGCGACGTCATCTAGTTGTCCCTACTTAATCCTAAATCCGGCATTGAAGAGTAATTTTAAAAGATAACTTACTCTGGCAATATGATGCATGTAGGCTGCAGACATGACTCTCAGCCGGAGCGAGAGCGGCGCGTTGGTCAAGAACCGCGGCACCTGCAGGCCTCGCGACGTGCGCCACAAGTGGATTGTGTACTTGTTCACTATAGTGACCAGGTTGTTGGACACGCGGTTGTTCTTCAGGAATTCCTGGAATGGGATAGTTGTCTTAGCACTCGTGTACCTTAGGCACAAAATACCTGGAGTAAGGAATGTAACCTTTGAACAGTGTTGGATTTGGTGGGTAGGGCAACGCAAAAAAAAACTATAATTAAAAAATAATAATATAATTATATACTGGCGGCCGAGGGTTCCGTACACATGCAACAGGGATAGCTGTTGTGCGCGAGTACCAATCGTACTTGACCGAGTTTTGTTATCATTAGTACCTATTTATTTTTGCCCGAGCCTACCCGCCAAATTTGGCACTGCCTTCAAACAACGCGTGCTGGAGCAACGTCAATAGAACAACAGTAGGTATATTACAGGGGGAAATAGGAGTAGGTATATTTGGGAAGTTACAGGTAGTAACTTCCCAAATATACCTACTAGTTATAGATTTCTACGACCCGAAGTTTGCAGGTTTTTTTTCTCTCACTGAAACACAACTAACTCGATCCACATATCTCTATTTGTTAAAATGTTTCAAAAACAAAAATTAAGTAATTTTGTGAAAATTTCTATAGAAACAAACAAAGACCTCATTTTATCGATGCTAAACAAACGCACACACCTAATATAATATCAACATAATTTTGGAAGCAACAACAAATATATTTCATAGCACATTACACAATCGTCTTACAAACAGAATTATGATGTTATTCGGGGAAACTTTTAATCGCATTTATTTTTTGGCTCACGTCAGCCACGGCGGTGCAGTGTGCTGCCAAAAGCTAACGTCAATACCATTTTTTTATTTTCACGATTTTGTGGTTCAAAAAGAAATCTATACTAATATTATAAAGCGGAAGAGTTTGTTTGTTTGTTTGTTTGTTTGTTTAAACGCGCTAATCTCAGGAACTACTGGTCCGATTTGAAAAATTATTTTTTGTTGGATAGCCCATTTATCGAGGAAGGCTATAGGCTATATAACATTGCACTACGACTAATAGGAGCGGAGCAGCGACGAGAAATGTTGCAAAAACGGGGAAAATTTACGCATACGAAGTTGCGCGGGACAGCTAGTAAGAAATATATATCGGCTGGAACCCATAAAGATTCACTTTGATGTCAAGATTCTTGCCTCG
This sequence comes from Herminia tarsipennalis, assembly GCA_945859575.2. Classification (NCBI taxonomy): domain Eukaryota; kingdom Metazoa; phylum Arthropoda; class Insecta; order Lepidoptera; family Erebidae; genus Herminia; species Herminia tarsipennalis. The sequence continues at coordinate 25,536,725 of OX243841.2, read as the reverse complement.
GGAACGCGGGGGTTTCAAGTTGAAATTGATATCAAATACTAACATAAGGTAGAGCTTTGAAAAATTCAAGCCTTTAAGTCTTTTCACACTTGGCTGTTTTTTTTCTTATATCTAAGATGAGGAACAGTTACCATCTACAGCCTAGAGTTCTAGACGATAGCAACACTTTGAAGAAATACTATAGCTACGGATATGGATTTACAAACACATAATTAGTGAGTTCTCGGCATCTAAGAGACTGACTAACTTACTGATAAGTATTAGTAGTTATCAGTAAGTACGTATAGGGACACTTCCTTGAAATCAGTTGGAAAAACTATGGTTATTACCTAGGTAGGTATGTTATGTAGATATTCCATTTTCAACCGACTTTAAAAAAGAGGTTCTCAATTCGACTGTATGTTTTTTTTATGTTTGTCCACCGATTACGCAAAGAGGGCTGGACCGATTTGAAAAACTCTTTTTGTTTGAAAGGGTTATACTTCCAAGTTGGTCCCATTGTCATCAGATCGTGATCTACCGATTAAAACATAAAGTGTAATACTATTAATACTATTTCATGGCACCAACTTCAAAATGCTTAATTAGTTTTTGTTATTCTAGGTATATTATTTTTTACTTTTTAGTTGGCTTATATTTATTTTTGAAGTCGGTAATATTTTTTTGTAAAAAAGTTTGTTTAGATACCCCAGTCCTAGTAAAATATTATTGATCTAGGTAGTTTCGTTAAAGTTTGAGTTGCTATTTGTTACAACAGAAATATATCGAATAATGTTAGCTCTATAAACTTTATCTCATCGACTTGTACAAACGTAGGCGATTGTGAGTACCTACCTATGTACAAAATGACGTACAAAACAACATTCAATATTTACGACTCCCAAACTACGTATGTTTACATTCACTATATTTCATTGGTCCAATCATTATGAATTACGCGCTTCATAAATTTACTAATGCTGTTTTACGTTCAGGAAATTATATAATAACAAACTGTCAGTCAGTCGGGATGGTTAGATTTTATTACAAGAAAAATATTGAGGTTAATCAATTATTACTTTAATGTTAAATTAGTTGATGGCCACATCCCACACATTCCCATCCACATGCCCTCGAAACTTTGATTAGTAAAATGTAAAGTAACAAATTGGGTATTTGACTACTATCAAAATAAAATATTTTATACTGACCATGTAAAAATATGTCAAAAAGTGTTCTGAAAAATCATGTTCATTTATTAATTTAACGTTTTTATTTATTTTTAATCACAAAAATAAACATAAAAAGTAAATATGATTTGACCATAGAAAATGTGACGTCATATGCTAGCATTTCATACAAATTTGTACGAGGCGGGTCGTTTTTGACATTTCTTAAAAAGAGGCTGATTTGACTTTATTCAAATACCCTATTGCGTAAGTAGACGTTTCGTCTATATCGTTCCCTTTTAAATTGCACCTACTAGCTTTCGCCCAACATCGGTTTTTACTGAAATTTGTATCCACCGTTTCACTCCAAGAGATTACTTTTTCAATAGTATCATTTGAGGGTTCAAACCGCGAAAAAAGGTTTAACGTCAGTAGTAATCTTGTCCAACCCTTTTTTGGTTCCGTAGCCAAAATGGAAAACGGAACCCATATAGTTTCGCCATGTCCGTCTGTCCGTCCGCAGCTTTGCTCAGAGACTGTTAGTGGGTGCTAGACGGCTGTAATTTAGCATGGATACACATATCTATTACTTACGCCGACAAAGTGAAAGAATAAAATCATGAAAATCATTTTTTTTTTTGGTAAAGTGTATATGTAAAGTGGGGATGTGATTTTTTTTCTCACCAACCTTTTTGTGTGGGGTATCGTTTGATAGGTATTTTAAAAAACGTTTAGGGGTTGGGAAAACCAATTTTAGATTTAGGGATCCGTTTGTGGAATATTATGATTTAATTGCAAATTTTTGTGAAGTGGCGTCGTCCCCTGCCAGCTAAATGGTTGATGTTGAGTATGTTAAAAAAATCAAGGTAGTAGTATATATAGTGAAATCAAAAGGACAACAATCACAGCTAAGAAGGCTGCACAAGTTTACGAGTAACAGCTGATCAAATAAGAAGTAACAAAATTTCGTACAAATTCCATTGAAAATTATTAAGTAGGTATAACGTTGTAAGCATGAAACAAAAACAACAGAAAACCCACTTCTTAAGCCGGGAGGGGGGGGGGTGACTACGGAACCCTACACTGTGCGTGGCCCGACATGCACTTGCCCTTTTTTTTTACTCCTGAAATAACTCCCTATAATCATTCTGGGTACTCCTAAGGCGATCGAGTTTATAAACTAGATATATCTAGAGCTGTGGCTACGAAGAGAACTAACCTGTAGTTCCAAGTACTTGCTGTAGAAGTTGAACAGCCTGAAGGAGTGATACTGGATGAGTTTGGAGAACTCACCCACGTACACCATGAACACCATCGTCGATATTATCATCAGTATCGTCACAAATATCACCTGCATCGAGAACGATTGCATTATGAGACGAGCGGTTGATCTTGACATTGTTTTAATAGCTGTATATCTTCATAAGCGTGAACACGGGTGGTGCAACCTGATTCAAACGTCACGTAGTCTATCGGCTAATATTATATGTAAAAGTAACTACTTAATAAGTTATTTAACCTATAAATTAACTCCGCAATCACGTATATGTAAGTAGACTATGGATGTAAATATCATCTATTGTTTGACACAACTCTTTTAAAAAATACCGGTATTTCACTTGCTACGCCTTTGGTGTTGCACGTGTCCATGGGCTGCTTGTTCGTTTGCTTCCCTTAAATGAAATGCACGATAGCTGTAATCCCTAATATTTACTTCTATATATTCAATAAGGTTTTCATATTCTTGTAAAAGTCAATAAACTTTCGCGATTTGTACACATTATAAAATTATATTTACTATGGGTCTTAATCGCGTGAATAATTTAAGGTAAAATACCTTGTTTATTGCCCGACGTTTGGACTGTATTGCAACGGCCGTGGTCACAGGTATACTTTAAATTATTCACGCGATTAAGACCCGTAGTATATATAATTCTATAACTTGTAAAAGCCGTTAACAGAATTAACGTTACCCTACATTAATATTTAGGGCATTAAAAACGGGATTGGAGAGCCCAAATCTTAGCCAAGAGCATAACAAACAAATATAATTCTGTTTACCAAAGGTAATATACAATGTCTACCAAAGGGCCGAACCACACGGCGCAGTACGGCACCGCATCGCAAATAATTCGCCGCGCGGGCGCTCACACTGGCGATGGCGGTGCGGCCCCGAAGCGGAGTGTTGGACGTACAGTCTAAACGCCCCCGCCTCGCGTTGACCGGCGTGCGAGGTCCCCGCGTGGCATACCATAGATTGTTATATGCACACCGCAGCGGCACTGCTCAGGCGTCGCACCATCGTCGTATAATTCGGCTCTTAGGTACCCAGCGAAATTTAATAAGACCCTAAGTGTTTGGAGCCACGTTTGAAGTATTAGTGTATAATAAAGCCACTCCCCGGGCTAACCAAAAGCCTGGATCCACTACTGGCTAGTTACCATTTCCAGTTTTCAGCAAAACCTACTTATTGTCGCGTGTCGGAGTGTCGGATTCGACACGCGACAATTTAAATATCGTTCAACAACACAACGTCAGTTAAACATCACAATGCAAACAATCGGGTGCTCTAGTGACAGAACATTCACTAGAACACCCGGTTTTTAATGGGTGTGATGATTAAGGTCCTTTACACACGTTCCGGTCTCAATTCGGCGCTGGCTAGTCAGCGCTGAATTGAAATGGTGTACCCGGCGTGACGTGTATGGCGATGTATGGCAGATGTTCCGGCGTCCGTCCGGTCCAGTCATGGCGACTGGACCGGACATTTACCGAAGGTAGCCGGCGACCGGGTACGCGGCGCCGGATTGAATCCGGAACGTTTGGAAAAGGAGCTAACTGATGTTGTGTTATTAATGAAATTGTCGCGTGTCGGATGCGACACACGACAAGTCGGTACGGACCCTTACATGTTATACAAATCGTGCATTGCAGTTCAATAATAATAGCACACGGGATTGCCGATCTAAGGCCTCACTCTATCCGTAAACAATAAACCTCGCCGGGATTAGTGCTCACTCAATAGTTAATGTTCCCAGTGCCAAAGGATTTATTACGAGTAGCGAGTAGGCGTCAAATTTTACAGTGCGCATAAACAGTTGAGTTGTACAATCGCGTGTATCAACATTTACACTGAAAAAGGTAGCATTATTATTTTTATCACATCGTGCATGACGTCATTGACGTGTCATTTGTTTTGAATGTGGAGGTGTATAGAATTTGTGATAAATAGGTATTAAAATTGTAGTACGTGGAGTCTGAAGTTTCTTTAATATACACTCTATGTTTTGTAGTATTAATTCAGATGGAAATGGTCCGTTCAACCAAATCAGTTCATTTCTATTGCGTCATTTTAAAAGCTACTTTATGAGCATAAAAGTAACCTCGGATTGTTTCTTGGGCATGATGTCTCCCACTCCGTTCTGCGTGAAGGTGGTGATCACGAAGTAGAGGGAACAGATATATTCGCTTCTACACCAGTTTAAGCCATCGCCTGAGAAAGAAAACAAAATAAACGGTTAGTACGATAACGTATTTATTTATTTATTACTAGCTGTCCCGCGTAACTTCGTCTGCGTAAATTTGCCCGTTTTTTCAACATTTTTCATTGCTGCTCCGTTCCTATTGGTCGTAGCGTGATGTTATAACCTATAGCCTTCCTCGATAAATGGGCTATCCAACAATAAAATATTTTTTCAATGCGGCCCAGTAGTTCCTGAGATTATCGCGTTTAAACAAACAAACAAACTCTTAGGGGTATGAAAAATAGATGTTGGCCGATTCTCATAGATACCGAATAAGCACAAAAAATTTCATCAAAATCGGTCAAGCCGTTTCGGAGGAGTATGGCAACGAAAACTGTGACACGAGAATTTTATATATTAGAAGATATGCGGAGGTCACTCGAAAAGTTTTCAGATGCTCGTAATTTAAAAAAGGAACGTATCTGTAATATTATATTTAAGAAGCAAATTTATTTAAAAATAGAATGCAAGAAGCCAGGTTGCTGGTTTAAAAAAAATAATGATGGGCCAGTCATTTTACTACGACGGTTCCCGCGCTGTTAAGTTGCGAAGGAAACTTAGCAACTTAACTGCGACATTGTGCGTGCGTTGCGTATCCACGGGCTTTGATATTTGAAATTTGGATAAACTTAGTCTTCAACGATTACAATCAGTGTTAGAGGAGTCTGCCCCATCTCGAGCAACAGTTTTTAGATGACGGAACACACCTTTAAGACGACCATCCAATTGGTCGCCCGCAAACTGCAGAAAATGTGCGGACTACTGAAATGATGGTGGGAGCAGAACCACAAATTATTTAGGTACTCGGACATCGAGAAGATTTTTGGCGTTAGTTCGGGGAGCGTTAACATTATTTCGCATCAGAATCTTGGAGTGAGGAAGATTTTTTGTCGTTGGATCCCTCGTTTGCTCTCAGACACTGAAAAATATGCCCGTGTTGATGGTGCGAAATGCGTCTACGATTTGAAAATGGATTCATGAAAATGAAAATTCGGAAATCATCACAGGCAACGAAACGTGGATTTATCAATATGATCCGGAAAACAAGAGATACCTAGTCTTCAGGATGGGTCTTTTCAGAAAGAAAGTTGCCGACAAAAGTGCAAGGACTTCGTAATGTTGGTAAAAAAATGGTGGCTAGTTTTTTTTCTCGCAACTGCTCGCTCCGAGAAAAAAAAACTAGCTAACTGTTTCGACAACAATATTGGAAAATTATAAATTGTTAACTCGGAATGGTATACAACAGTAGCATTGCCGAAAGTTTTCCAAGCTCTGCGAGAGAGGACACCAAAGACTGGGCTTGAGGGAATCATGCTGCATCACGACAACGCTTCTTCACATGTGTGAAGAAGCGTTGTACACCCAGAACAAAAGAGTTTCTTGAGGAATACGGTGTTGAAACCTTGACCCATCCTCCGTACCTTTCTGATTTAGCTCCCTGTGTTTTTTTTTGTTCCAGAGGAAAACATAAAATTATTTTTTTGTGTGCCGTCGAGGTCGCCTACGAAGTTGCAATTTCGGACCTATCGGATCAAGACTGGCAAAAGTGTTTTAATAGTCGGTTTAAGGGAATGGAACTTTACATAGAAAAAAAGGAGAGTATTAATAAAAATGTTAAATAAATATTATTAATATCTCTACAGTTTAAGTTACAACAAAATTACATATTAGATCTAGGGCTAGATTGTAATTTCAATGAAAAACCTAAATACCCTATTTAGGTTTTTCATTGAAATTACAATCTAGCCCTAGATATCATTTCGAAAAATAAAATCGTCTATGGTTTTTTTACACATGGTAGGGAAAAAACGTTCTCAAATGGCGACCAGGACTCGAAAGACGCAGTATGGGCCGACCTGATATCCAATAGAGCGACGATCTGGTTAAAGCAGCCAGGACAAATGGATCGTTCAGGATCGTCGAAACAAATTTAATCTAAATCAGCTCAATGTTTAATCGGTGCAATCTGCAGTCCATCTCGGAATTGACATTACTGTAACCGTATGCAGCAGTACGGTCGATTGCAGCTGCGGTTTGCAGTTCATCGCTAACTTGCACCTTTAACATAAGTATGTATAGGTACTGAACCAGATCGTCTCATAACATTATCACTATAGATCCAAGAAGACTTGGGCTCGTCGCGCTTCTCGAGTCTCCCAATGAAATACTGGAAACAGGTAGTGGCGTGCACGAACAGACTGAACCAGATCGTCTCATAACATTACCACTATAGATCCAAGAAGACTTGGGCTCGTCGCGCTCTTCGAGTCTCCCAATGAATTACTAAAAACAGGTAGTGGCTTGCACGAACAGACTGAACCAGATCGTCTCATAACATTACCACTATAGATCCAAGAAGACTTGGGCTCGTCGCGCTCCTCGAGTCTCCCAATGAAGTACCAGAGACAGGTAGTGGCGTGCACGAACAGACTGAACCAGATCGTCTCATAACATAACCACTATATATCCAAGAAGACTTTGGCTCGTCGCGCTCCTCGAGTCTCCCAATGAAGTACCAGAGACAGGTAGTGGCGTGCACGAACAGACTGAACCAGATCGTCTCATAACATTACCACTATAGATCCAAGAAGACTTGGGCTCGTCGCGCTCCTCGAGTCTCCCAATGAAGTACCAGAGACAGGTAGTGGCGTGCACGAACAGACTGAACCAGATCGTCTCATAACATTACCACTATAGATCCAAGAAGACTTGGGCTCGTCGCGCTCCTCGAGTCTCCCAATGAAGTACCAGAGACATATAGTGGCGTGCACGAACAGACTGAACCAGATCGTCTCATAACATTACCACTATAGATCCAAGAAGACTTGGGCTCGTCGCGCTCCTCGAGTCTCCCAATGAAGTACCAGAGACAGGTAGTGGCGTGCACGAACAGACTGAACCAGATCGTCTCATAACATTACCACTATAGATCCAAGAAGACTTTGGCTCGTCGCGCTCCTCGAGTCTCCCAATGAAGTACCAGAGACAGGTAGTGGCGTGCACGAACAGACTGAACCAGATCGTCACCGTCATCACTGTGCTGAGGACCAGGTTTACTGTAATGCGCTCGTTGTGCCGCTTCAAGCAGTTCCGTAATGTCACCTGATACAAGATGAAAAAAAAAAAAAAATATTTTTAAAAATGTTGGGGTTGATTTAGCCCCGCTACTCACCAGCCAGGTCTGCAATTCCGTGTTGGGGTATAATAGGAGAGGTATCTGACAAGTTTCCAGCTTGCCTCAAATACATACATACATACATATCAACCCATATGATGGCCCACTGCTGGGCACGGGTCTCCCCAGTAGAACCTACTGGTAGGTAGATCCTGGGGGTAATTGCCATAATCGCCACGCTTGGCGAGCGGGTTGGCGATCGCAGTAAGGCTTTAAGTACGCAGAGGACGCTGCTGCCCGTCCTCCGGGGTGAAATCCCTTAGTCGCCTTGACGACACCCACGGGATGAGATGGTTGCCTCAAATACCTACCCAAAAATTCGTGCCAGCTCTCGGACTAATAGGCCTCCAGACAGATAGGCACCGGCAAAGAATACATTATCATCACCATCATCACCCAATATCTATCCATAGACATTTCTTAATTTACACCGCAATATAACATAATAATTAAAGTACTACTGACACCATAATGTGCAACACATTCCTCAGTCTTTTAAACATAAATACTGCTCTTACAAAAACCAATTTAGAGGAATCCTTTGTGCCGACAGATTAACATTAAAATAACGAATATGAAACTAACAATTCTAAACATCCTGTTGAACCGAAGCCAAGAGAACCAAAGCCAACGATTCTTCACTGAGTGAAACGCGAGCAGCTCGATCGGGACGCACGAAATCATGTCGTACTTGAATTCCCTTTTAAAGTACCTGTTAATATTAAAATAATCACGACACTTATTTGATCGTAAACGACTTAAAACCAGTTATTAATATAGTAAACTAGCTGTACCCCGCCGTGTTACCCGTGGTTTATTAGCCTATGTGTTCATTTAGGGTGTTACCTAACTCTATACCAAATTTTATTGAAATCGCTCCAGCCGTTTAGACGTGAAGAAGTAACAAACATACACACTTACATACTCACAAACTTTCGCCTTTATAATATTAGTGTGATTATTTAGTTTTTTTTGTTAATTAAAAAATAACTAGCAATGTGGGATTGAGTCCCATATTACTAGCAATCTTGTTAACTCCAGCTAAGCTCAAAGGCTTGTGTTAGGAGTGGGTTCACGTCAGTAGCATAATGGGTAGGATTCGAATCCGCGACCTCATGATCGCGAGACCGATGCCTTAGCCATTAGTCTACCGCCGCTAGTAAATGATACTATTGGCAAACTAGTGAAAATGATAAAAAATAAGCAGGCAATTAAATTCAATCGACACGCTATTTTGTTGATTTCAATACCTATCATAAAGTTACCAATTACAAAAATCATTTTGCGCCCATAGTCGAAAGCAGTAGCAATGATGCACAGATCGAATCTTGAGGTACCTATAGATGCAAAAGTAGGTACTTACAATGTTCTTAGAGGTAGCAACGTCTTGAGATTTTTTTCGGTAACAAGCAACGGTAGTGAAAACTGCATCAAGATCTTGAGAAAGAAGCACATGTCCATTATGTAAAGCGTCAAAATAAGCCACGCTCTATTATCCTGCAATAAAATGACAAGTAAAGCAGTCTTAAAAATAGTGTTACTGTAATCTGATTTAATCGATTTTTTTTTCCGTTTAAAACTACGTTCAGTGCGTACTTTAAACTCACACAAGATACTTTAGATGACATGTCAGAGTGCCGATTATTAATCTCTACATAAAAGACATTTTGAATTATAATAATGAAATTTATTTGAATTATTTTGACCAAAACCTTGCTATGTAAATTGGTTCGTGGTTAAAATATTTCCAGATTGTAAGACTAGGTTTCTAATATAGTATTACATTATCTGTGACTAGGTATATAACTTTATTACTCTGCTCAATCATCTAGACTTGTTTACCGAGATTTACATACGTGCGCTTGCATTCTGCGTGATCGATAAGCAGGAACCAAAATACATTTTTTATTACAATTATAGTCAGAAAATCAGGAAGCAAAATCTGTAGTTTTTAAAAATCATTATGATAGTTACATTTATCTGCTTTTTATTTATTTATTTCAATTTAGTTTCTTCACAGCTAGTTACCGTGCCGACTGGAAAATACGTCTACTAAATACATACTAGGTACGTATAAATTAATTAAAAATCAGGCAAGTGCATGTCGGGCCACGCACAATGCCCCCCCCCCTCCCCAATCCGAATAATGCGGCTTAAGAATCCCCAGTTTACAAATAGGGGAAGTACCCTAAAAAAAAATGTAATTTCACTTTGTCCGCGTAAGTAATATGTGTATCCATGCAAAATTATAGCCTTATAGCACTAACAGTCTCTGAGCTAAGCGGGGGACGGACGGACGGATGGACATGGCGAACCTTTAAGGGTTCCGTTTTGCCATTTTGGCTACGGAACCCTTTAAACGAGAGTAAACTTAATTCAGGAATCATTGCCGCGCGAACTTGTATTGGTTTACGTAAATAATGTCTAGTTCGCGGAGCAATAGGTAAAGCCGGAGAAAAATAAAGTAAAGTTTTAAACATACTTCGGAGCTCTCACCTGATATCCAGCATTATACAAGTCAATAAACATGCAGATCAAGCTAACGAAGATGAGGTACATGAGCACTGCGCTCTCCTGGTAGTAAATGTACTTAAAGAAGTTCCTTGTGGTGGAGTAGGTGGGCTCAGACGCGGGCCCCTGTGACATCTTCACTTTGAAATCTTCTATGTTGCCCAAGATATAGTGCTGTAGTGAAAGAAAATATATGGCTATTCTGAAGAAACTGTTATGAAACGTTGAAAAGAACGACCCCAGAAATGTTATTACTTCAGTCTCTTCCGTAAGCCGCATGATAAGAAAACTGACATTGTGACACCAATATTTTGGTTCCAGAAGGTCCATCTGAAGTCCTTCTAAAGTAACAAAATATTGGTGTCACTTTTTTTTGGCAACTATGCCAGTGCCGACAATTTTGCCAATGTCAGATGTGCGGCGGAGGAACTCGTGATTTTGGAAAAATTGGTGTCACTTGATACATTGTACTACTAAGACCATGTCAGTTGTCCCATCATTTGACAACGTCATGGAACTAGTGGAATAGGTTTTAATACACGCTAAAGAACATTAAACATTTTTTAATATCTATAGAAACAGATAGCTGCGCCCGATCCGATTAGAAACTAAAAATGACTACCAAAATTCATAAAAATAAACTAACACTTTTTTTGTCGGTCAGTGAATAAAATAAGATTTACAACAATTGCAAATGCAACGAGAGTTTACACCAAAATGATTTGTAGGCCATTTCTTAACGTGTAGGTAATGTTTAGAAATGGGCTACAAATCATTCTCGCATCTCGCACTCTATCTTCTCAAAAATATCCAAGAAACCACGAATAAAGTCAAGATCAAACTTTTATTATCCATTAAAAATCGTCTTATTGTCGAAATTTAAAATTAGGTACCTAGGTAAGTAACATTTATTTAGGCCTAGTCCGATTGTGTAAAACTGATAATGTTAATGTAGAGGCGCAAAGTGCTTTGGCATAGCAATTAATATTACCTACTAATCTACAGCTTGTCTACAGCGAATACAACTACAGTAGGATCAACGTAACTTGACCGGTTTGAAGTTGACAAAAAGTGGTTGCTCAGATGCATTTTTAGTAGTAAATGGTGACAAGAAGCGGGGGGCGGGGGTGGTAAATAAACCAAGAGTGTTAGAGATGCGATTACGCATTACATTGTCTTAATTAGTATTACTACTAGTATAGTATTATATTATCTGTGGTATTACTAACTCATGTTTTTGGGATTTTTTTCGTAAAGAAATTGTTTTTCTAACTTTCTTTAGTTTTTACTGTAACTGTTCTAAATTTAAACTTTTATGAACTCATTTATTTAATATTTTAATATTGTTGAATTAAAAATTTGTTAGTATTTTTAATAGATTATACATAATTATTCGTTTTCGAAAGTAATTTTAAGGTCGCATCTCTATGACATGCGCGAAAGTGATAAGAACCTAACTTCAATCCGGTCAAGTTACGTTGATCCAACTGTAGTAAGTTAGGTTAGGTAGGTTAGGTAGGTAAACGATGACCCTAGCCAAATGTATCAATGCTCTAAAGAAGGGTCGTAAAATGGACTATATGCTAAGGTCTGAGAGGCTATTTCACCTGCATAAAAACGTATAGGTACTATTAAAATTTGAACTAGTGTTACCAAAACTATAAGTTTAAACATCCACTACATTAAAATGGGGTAGTAGTTAAACAAGCGAATATAAATTCAAACTGTGGGTGTCAAAATTACTAAGTATGGTGTACTGAAATACCAAGTATAAAGTAAACAATATTCTCGGCGGCCGCGTTCAAACAAACAAACTCTACATCTTTATAATATTAGTATAGATTAGCACAGTCAATAATTCCTCAATAAAAATACATTCACAATTCCTAAGAAAACCTTTCCATGTGTACCTGATTATCAGTTTTCCTGGCAATATCCATGAGCGCCTTAGTGGCGGGGAACTCGTTGATGATGTGGTAGAAAGCCTGCGAGTTGATCATCAGCAGGTGCAGCCGGCTGGTCGCTACTATGTTCATAGGGACTCGTTGTGCTGGACTGCCTTCCAAATTACCGAACAAGCTGAATAAAACCATGCATACAGACTTTATAGTCAACTGTCGTTTCTTGAGCTATCTGATGAGAGACCTTCAAAAAATACTACTATTTCCTAACAGGCCGGCAACGAATCTGCTATAACTCTAGGGCGGCAGATATCTATGGGCAGTGGTAATCGCTTACTATCAGGAGGCCTACCCTGATTCAATGAAAACGAAGTTTCGATCAAAAATGAGGTGGTAATATACAGAACCAGGAAAATCTCCTTAAATCACTACTATCAGAAAATCGACCATGAGTTCGAACTTCTTGTGTTTATCCAAAAAATAACTTACTTAGGTCTACAGGTGAGCCATTTCTTCGTTTGCCTCCTAACTCATAAAGAAGTAATCAAACATATTTTTATAATTATCAACTGCCGCAAACCGCGACTCCGCCCGCGTGGATGTCTGTTATCGCGATAATAGCTCTATCCTGTCCCGGGACAAAAACTATCTTTATACCAAATTTCATGTAAATCGGTTCAACGGTTTTTATGCGTGTAAACGTAATAATAATAATTTAAGTAATAATAATAATTTATATCTGTATCTTAAACATTAGTACAGTGGTTGCATTTCATATCATTGATTAACAAGAAATACTTACGTTCTAATAAAGCAATGTCCCTGAACCTCAAACTAGGATTCCGTGTCGTGAGATTCAGTTTCTCCCCTATTTTAAATATAAATTGTTTAGAAATTTAGAAGCAACACAGTTTCTATAAAATTACATCTTAAATTGTTTAGATTTAAATGATATTTTGTGCATTTTTTTTCAATAGACAGACAAAGTTAATTTCCCATTTATAATATTAGTTTGGATATATCAATCAGTTAAGTAGAGCTTATCTACAATGTCGACTTCTAAAATTACAACCTTTCCTTCAATTAAAAGTAATTATAAAAGAGTAGAATGCAACAACAATATCCTTCAAATTCATCACTCCATCTAGTGAAGTATCGCCACTTTATACTCTCTTTTCTGCGGCCAGTAAACTAATTAAAAAAAGACTGATATGAGTGAGGTCGCCAGATCTCATTACGGTACTGATCGCAAATGTCGAGATCATTGTGCTCTCCTTTTCAATAGCAATGACTGCAATGTCAGAAATTGTTTGTTGTATAAGAGCTTAACGATTTAAAAATTATTACGTTTTTAAACAATTTATAATTTAATTTTACGAACTAAAGATAGGTAGGTAAAATTGAGTAGGTAATCTGATAGTGAATTTGAGATAATCCTTTTTTAACTATTTATTTCTCTATGCTTATAAAGCGTCTTCTAGACGGTTGGAAACAAATGTACACACCAAGGTGATCTTGCTGGTTTCCAACAGTGTAGACGGCTGTTGCAAACCAAGTACCAAGTAAAAACGGTGGACCACACAAAGCTCCCACCAAGGTCACCTTGGTTTTGTACGTTTGTTTCCAACCGCCTGGAACATGCTTTAAGCGTCTTCCAGACGGTTGCAAACAAATGTACAAACCAAAATGACCTTGCTTGTTTCCAACAGTGTAGACGGCTGTCGCAAACCAAGTACCAAGTAGTTTGGTTTACAACAGCTGTTGGAAACCAGCGAGGTCACCTTGGCGGGAAGTACTAGTATAGTATTATATGTGGCGGGAAGGCTTGTTTCCAACCGTCTGGAAGACGCTTAACTGCTAACCATCTTACGGACCGTTTACTTTTTTACCATCTACTCAAAAAATAAAAAAAAGTATAAGACCCTACCTGCCTCTAGGCAATCGAACAACCTGGTTCATATCATCAACTGGCACCCTAGACTCCACTCCGCCGTAGTCCACGAAGTAGATATCTTTGACTACGTCGTCGTATTCCACGATCTTCATGTTTCTAAGGAAGTATACGCTGCGGACTGAGCGGCCGATCATGCGCAGGAGTGACAACTCGCATTGGGCGAGGAGAGGACACTAGGGAAAGTGGAAACTGTGGTTTTAGAAGGTGCAAAGTCGACCTTTGGTAGCCTGATACACTGGGAAATAAGGGTTATTCTGACATTGACTTGGATTTGAATCTGCGACCTTTAGGCTACGTGGTCTAAAGCAGTAAATGCTGATTCTGGACTTTAATTAGATAATTGTTTTTAAATCGCGATTTTACATATTAGATCACGATCGGTGCAATTCGATCAAAACGTCGGGTAAATAAAACCTTTAAATAATTCACGCGGTTAAGTCCCGAAATATACCTAAGTAGCTGTCCCGCACAACTTCGTCTGCGTAAATTATCCCCGTTTTTGTAACATTTATCATTGTTACTCCGCTCCTAATAGTCATTGCGTGATGTTATATAGCCTATAGCCTTCCTCGATAAGTGGGCTATCCAACAGTGAAAAAATGTTTTAATTCGGATCAGTAGTTCCTAAGACTACCACGTTCTAACAAACAAACAATCAAACAAACAAACTCTTCAGCTTTATAATATTAGTATAGATTATGTAATTAAATAGTTACGAGTTACTTGATATATTAATTACCTTAATTTGGTTCAAATCTCGTTTTAGATTATTTTATTAATTTATTTAAGACTTACTTCCTGCAATTACATTGCAAAAGTCGAAGAGAAAAAAGAGGCAGGTGCTTATTATTTTGATAAAATGACCTACATACTTAATTACAGAATAAAAAATAAATTCAAATGTATATAAAACAAATAAATATCAAACAATGAAATAAATATAATACAAACTTAAATTAAACGTAAATGTATAATTTTGATTGTAGTTAGAATTTTTTGCATAGTATTCATAGCTCTATAATTATTATTTTTTAATTTTAACATACTGGCCTGTTGGTCGATCAATGATTCGATTCCCACACTGGGCACCACTTTGTGTGATCCACAAATAGTTATTACGAATCTGATTATACTTTGTGTCCGTGATTGGTATGTAATATATAATGTATGTACATACAAATCAGCCCCATGAGAAACAGAGCTTGCACACTAATGCGGGAGGTGTTTTGATGCATTTCAGCAGGTGTATAGAATTCAATCCTTACTTTAGCAAACGTAGGTCCGTATATGTGCAGAATGGCGTCAGTTCTCAGCGTGATCTGGTCACAAAGCTTCAACACACCGCTGTAGTCGATGCCACCCATCTTCTCCCAGTTGTACTCGTAGTAGCGACGCAACTCACTGTTTCACACATTTATTATTTGAATGAGTCTTCATTGAAAGAATTAGCTAAAAGTTGATACCAAGACCATAATATACTGATATATCATCGAAAACAGCGTCGCTCCATCATGCCAAAGTCGTCTGCGGATCACGGATTTAGAGATATTTAAGAGTAGATGGACAGACAGAACACGCCTTACACGATAATAGGACTACCACAAGAAAGCTTTCTTGGGTGGAGAGTGATTGTGAACTCGGGGAAACTTTCCATTCTATAGTCATGAAAACGCAAAATTGGCCCACAAATATGCATGATAATGCAACAATGACTTGTAAACATTTCGACCAATGGAACATCTAAATTATTTGCAAAGTGCAGAGCAGTTAAACTTAATGTTTGAACCTGACGCATATCAGTCTTTAAACTGCTGTCAAGTGCAAAGAATTGACAAATAGACAATAGGTCGCTCGCTGGTTTGGTGACGTGATCACTGACTCGCCTGCTTTTTGGCAGGATTATGGTAAGAAATTTTTTATTTTATTTTTTTATTTTTCTTTAATGGGACATAAAACAGTTATACGTTACAGTACATTTCAGCAATAGGTACAATTTCAGCTTGGCAAACGTATAACCCACACCAATGTCCGCGGATTAATATTTATGGAGTAGATCAAAAACACATGCGCCGTCCGGGACTCGGTTCACCAAATAGAAAATCAAAGATTAATGAGAACATTTCACCGCATTATTGTGACCTGAGTGCCTCTATTATTATTCTTTTAAAATTGTATTGTGATAATGCAAAGATGTCGAATTCTACAAAATGTGTGTTATACGTTTCTAAGATGCGGCGTAGAGGTGCCCGTGCTCCGGCGTTTGTTCTACACCTCACAGTGTGAAACAGCCGGGGCACGCGCACCTCGCGCCGTAATACAGTTCTAGGTACAACATAACATAATTGATTTGTGACATCTGTGCAATCAAACCTATTATTACATATGCCATGTAGCATCATAACCGACAGTAACTTGCGTCTGGACTCCAGGCTAAGAAGACTGTGCTCTTGTAATAAGTTGTTATATGGTAATTTTGAGCGATAGCATCTGTAGTGCATGGTTCTTAAGTATTTTTTTTGTACCATTTCAAGTCGTGCTACATATTTATCATAAAAAGGATTCCAGATTTGGGCTGCGAACTCCAACTGGGAACGAACTAAAGTTTTATACAGACATATGTAGGTAGAAGGGCGCTTGAAATCAATGCAGGATCGCATAACAAAACCATACATAGAGTAAGCTTTGTTGATTATATTGTCTATGTGTTGATCTAGGTGCAGTTTTGAATCTAGTATGACTCCGAGATCGCGAATGCTGTCAACTTTCTTAAGAGATACGTCGTGTAAAGAGTAATTGTAGGTTATCGTGTTTCTATTCTTTGTATAGGATATTATGTTGCATTTTGGTAAACTAAGCTGAAGTTTGTTATTAATACAATAAAGACAAAGTCTGTCGAGATCTTCTTGTAAGAGCAAACAATCATTTGCACTATTGGTTTAAAAATTTTGATGTCGTCGGCGTACATCAAAAAACGGGAGTGGAGGAAACAGTGTTTTATGTCGTTGATGTACAATATGAAGAGAAGCGGACCCAATATGGATCCTTGAGGAATTCCAGAAGTAACCGTGATGGAGTCCGATCTATAGCCGTGCACAACAACCCTCTGAGTTCGGTTGGTAATGTAAGCTGTGAGCCAACGTAGTAAGTTACCACGGATTCCGTTAAAGGCAATTTTGTCTAAGAGTAGTTTGTGATCCACCTTGTCGAAAGCCTTCCGGAAATCCGTGTACACAGCGTCTACTTGAACCTTTTCATCCAAATTCTCAAACAAATAGTTTGTGAATAGCATGAGGTTCGTGTTAGTTGAACGACGTTGTACGAATCCGTGCTGTTCAGGTACTATAAGGTTATGTATGTATGAATATAGTTCACCATGTACAAGGCCCTCAAAAAGCTTCGACAAGGTGGACAGTATTGAAATGGGACGATAATTTTGAATGTTATGTTTGTCACCGTTTTTGTGTATAGGCGTGATGAAAGCCCGCTTCCAGGTTGCAGGAAATATGCCTTCGCGTAGACATTTGTTGAAAATAATGTGGATCGGGATAAGAATATTGTCTGCTATATTTCTTATAAAACTTGGGGGTAATCCATCTGGTCCCGGTCCCTTGTTTACGTCTAGGCTTTTTAAAGCCTTGAGAATCGCCGTGGGAGTAAGATTTATGTCGGTAATACAAGTTGAAAAGTCTGTGTAGGTACTAGGTGGCTGCCAAGTCACGGGGTTTAAGAAAGAAGCTTCGTACACGGAGGCGAAAAAGGCCGAGAACATATTACATATATTGACTGGGTCGTTGGAAATAGAATAGTTGAAATACATATTTTCTGGTATTTTAGCCTTATTTTTGCGATTAGAAATGTATACCCAGAAATTCTTAATGTGAGATGTAATACTGACCTCAACTGAGTTTACGTATCGTAGAAAACACTTATCAGACTCTGATTTAAATCTTTTACGATTCATAGAAAATATTTCGTAATGTGATGCGTTGCCATACTTTTTCCATTTAAGCCAAGCGTTTTCTTTTTTTTTAAAAAGGCGTATAAGTAAAGGTGAAAACCACAGCGGGAAGCGGGAGTTCCTTGGCTTAGTGAGGGGAACATGCTGTTTAATTAACCCATATAGAACATCGTAGAAAATATCAACAGACTTTTCAGCTGGTAGGTCAGAAAATAACTGATTCCAGTTTAATTGGTTAAGTTCGGTTCCGATCGCATCGTAATCCGCCTTAGAGTAATTGTGCCTGTAAGTTGAGTTATATTTCATAGTTACAAATTGAGCTTCTAAAGTCGTTAATACACAGAAAGGAGGGTGGTACGAATCGGGTGGCAATAAAGGTACGCATGTTTTGGTTTGACAATCTAAGTTTGATATAAACATGTCTAAAATACGGCCTACGTTGTTTCTATGCGTATTGTATTGGTAAGAATTTGTTGTAGAAATAAAGTTGCATAAGTAGGTACTGACTGTATTATAAGGCTGAGGAATAATATAATTACAGTCACGTTTGTCAATCCAGTCTATACCAGGTAGATTATAATCACCGACAATGAAGTAAGATTCGGTAGTAATGTCATTTATAATGTCGCGCAGCATGTCAAAATGTGTAATGTATTATTAACACACTTTATGATTGTTTAACTATTTATTCAAAATGACACTGATATACAAAAATATTAACACGAAACAATGTTGCTTCGACGAGCTCCAAAACGAAAGTGCGCGCTGCACGCCGCCATGCCGCACGAACCAGTCTCGGGGCGACCGTTATGACGTCACGACCGCCATTGCTCGTCAAAAGATCGTGGTGTTGCCAACACGGCCATGCTGCACGGTGCATGTCCCAGGCACCCCACGAGTCTGGATAAAATACTGAAAATAAACGGCGAGTTTAAGTTTTAATTGGGAATTGGGTACCTGCTTCGTATCTTCATCACGATTCGAAATGAGTGTCACCTATCAGCCTCGTGTATTCAACCTAGTCAGCCACAACCTCAGACCACTTGCGCTTAAAGAGTATTTCACTCGCTTAAGCGTACCAAGTTCGTCACAACCTCAGACCACTTGCACTTAAAGAGCATTTCACTCACTTAAGCGTACCAAGTTTGTCACAACCTCAGACCACTTGCACTTAAAGAGCATTTCACTCACTTAAGCGTACCAAGTTCGTCCATCGTTTTTCCGTTCAGACCATCACTACATTAAAACCCATTAGCAACACTCATTCGAAACCTCAAATTATATTTTATCAAGACTCGCCGATATCTTTATAAATATGAGGAAACAAAGAATTTTAATAAATACCTTGCCAACATGGCGTTCCGTATACTACGTCTATATCTTATTTCTCGTCATCCCAATCATCAACATTGATCCATGGCTTCATATTCTCAGCCGCCGCTATTCCCTCATAGTTTTTTCTACTTCTTTCACTACCTCGTATATCTGATACTTCATATCTATCGTTTCTTAAAATATTCTTTACTTGGAACGGCCCTTTGAATGTCGGCAATAATTTTCAACTATGGCCATCGTTACTTTGACTCTGGATTTTGATCATTACCAAATCTCCCACTTTATATTGTTTGGCAGTGATTCGTGACTTATCAAACACCTTTTTTTGATAATCTGCATTGGCTTTAACTTTTATGTCAACGTTTTTACGCAACCTTGTCACGTCTACTGGCTCCTCGCATTCTAAGTCTGGGGCTAAGCTATCGAACATGATCTCACTAGGAACCGCCTGAGTTGTACTATGCTTGGTACTATTTAGACCCTGCTGTAAGGCTTTTATACATTTGTCCCATCCGTCATCATTGACATCCGCGCCCAAAGTCTTTAATGCCTCCAAAATCGTCCTATTAAAGCGTTCAACCTGTCCGTTAGCACGTGGTACACCCGTTGCCACCGTATGAAGTCTAATATTTCTATCATCGCAATACTGAGTAAATTTAGAGGCCGTAAAACATGAACCCGCATCCGTAATTATTCTCCTAGGATTCCCGAATGTTTTCGAAATAACCTCCAACTCTTTAATGACTCCGATTGTATTCGTCTTTCGAACTGCCGATATAAATACGAACTTTGTGAAGCCATCAACAATAATCAGTAAGTATTTGTTTTTATTTTTAGTGGTCACAAACGGCCCTAGGTGGTCAAGATGGATAGTATGGAACGGCTGGGCATATTTTGGCAGGGGATACAACTTCCCTTCCTTGGGACCGCCTTTGTTTTTATAATAAATACAATTTAGGCAATTCTTAACATATTTTTTTTTACTACATTTCGCATTCGCGGGAACCAGTAACGAGAGCGTATGCGTTCAACAGTTTTATAAACAGAGAAATGTCCTATATCGTCGTGATTAGATTTTATAATTTGCCAAATACATTTTTTTGGCACTACCCACCGACGACCGTAACTGGTTCTTCTATATACCTTACTACCTAACAATTCATAATTGTTGAAAATATCTTTATTATCATCGGCCTCTCCTGATTCTAAAATGTTCTTGATATTAACTAAATTAGAGTCTTGTATTTCTACAGTTAGCAGCCAGTCGGCTTCAGTAATCGACATAACGGTCTCACGTTCTGATTTTTCCCCGGACGGCACGGGGTTGCGACTCAAATCGTCAACATGTTTCATCCGGGTACCTTCTCTATGTATTATTTCGAACGAAAATTCTTGTGTTGACAATACCCATCGCGCTATCCGTGGAACAATCTCTTTTTTCGTTAAAGCGTATCGAACCGCATTACAGTCAGTAATAATTTTAAAAGGCGATCCTAACAAGTACAATCGGAATTTTTGCAACGAACTTATAATAGCTAACAACTCTAGCTCAAAGGAATAGTACTTCTTTTCATCCTCTGTAGTTTGTCTACTATAGTAATGAACTACCCTTTCTCCTTCATTGCCTAGCTGTGTAAGTATGCCAGCGAGCCCGTCCCTGCTCCTTGTTAGGGTCGAAAATAGCTGAGATACTATCGGAAGTTAATTTATCCCTCAGTTTAGTAAAAGCCATTGATTCTACATCAGTCCATACCCAAGGGGCATCTTTTTTCAACAGTTTCGTGAGAGGGGCTGACAATAATGAGCAATTTTTAATGAATCTGCGAAAGTTATTGATAAGTCCCAGAAACTGTCGAAGCTGATGCACTGTTTTAGGTGTAGGGTATTTTCTAACTGCTTCTAATTTAGCTTCATTAGGCATAGCGTATCCTGGTTTAATTTGATAACCTAAAAACTCAATTTGCTGTTTAAAGAAATGACATTTCCTTAGATTTAACGTTAAACCGTTATTTCTAAATATCTGCAATACCTGCTCTAATAGGCGCATATTTTCGTCTATTGATTTCGACAATAAATACAAGTCATCTAAATATACAATAACTTGCTCAAATCTAAGGTTACCTAGCACTTTATTCATAATTTGTTGAAAACAAGATGGTGCATTAACTAAACCGAACGGGAGCCTCATAAATTCGTAGTGTCCGTCCTCCGTAATGAATGCAGTTTTGTCTATCGAGTCTTTGTGTAGACCAATCTGGTAATAACCACTTTTTAGGTCTAAACTAGTAAAAACATTATACCCTTGAAGTCTATCTACTAAGTCATCGATTCGCGGCATTGGATATTTATCCTTAATTGTTACTTTATTTAGAGCTCTGTAGTCAATGCAAAGCCTTTTTTCGCCATTCTTTTTATTAACAAGAAGAGCTGGACTAGCGTACGGTGATTTACTATCGCGCACTATATTATTATCGAGTAATTCCTTCACCATATCACGGATTATTTGTCTATCGGAGTGAGAGGCTCGAAAGGGTCTACATTGGACTGGTTGTGAATTCAACAACTTAATTTCCATCTCATAACCTTTAACTTTTCCTAATTCCTTCACATTGGAAGATATACAAACACGGTAACGATTGAGCAGAGAAATTAATTCGGATTGGTGGGTATCTGCATTTAATTCTGATGTTGAAATATTATTACAATATTCGTCAACTTCACTCACATATTTGAATAATAATATGTTTCCTACACGAGAGTACATAAGATCTGTTCTTTCAGTTACATTACGTCCAATCAAAACGTCACACCCGGCCAAATCATTTATGATGTACATGTCAATATTATCCAACACGATAGAATCTAAACTGAGGTTAATTGTTACCTTATCTAAGACATGTTTTTGATTTTGTTTAGAAAAACCCTGCAAAACGATTGGTGAGGGTAATTTAATAATCTTTAATGCTAACTTGTTGGCTAAAGCCTCGGATATTAACGAGCAACTGCTACCCATATCTATAAACGCTTCCTGATCAAAATTATCTATGCGAACATTTTTGACGAACTTATTCCGTGTGTTTGTAGAAATGGATTTAGTTTACGGATGTTCTGGTTTAACAGATTTCTCAGAATTCTTTTTAGAATAACAAACAGATTCAGTATGACCTCTCTTACCGCAAAAATCACATTTGTTTGATTCACATTGATATTTCTTATGGTTACCCCCACATATATAACATTTAATTACCTTACGACTTTGTGATTGCCCGTTTTCCTGCCTTGCATCAGTAGACAAGGACTGATTAGATGTACTAGTGTTCGAATTATTTGAATTATGATTATTATCTTTCACTGGTTTTAATTGTCCGTCACGTGAACTACTAATTTGTTTCACATTCTTTTTGTAAATGCGACCGTGTAAACTTGCTAGTTCTTCGCAGGTTTTAAAGTTACTACCTTCAATATACGCGTTCATATTATTAAAATCACCGATATTACCTGCTATAATTGAAATAATGTCCCGTTCAGAAAAGTTCAAATATAACCGATCTATTTTACATTTTTGCTCAAAATAGAATTCATATAACGATTGATTATCGACTGGTTTACTCTCAATGACATCTTTCAAAAGTTCAAACATATTCCTGCGTATTTGAAAACTACCCGCAATTTTTTTATGCCAATCGTGCCATTTCCACGTAGGCCACTCTTCATCTGTACGCAATAATGAATCATACCACACTTTAGCGGAGCCCTTCAATTTATTTAAAGCTTGATAACGAATAAATTCGTTAGACCATGAAAAGGTACCTAT
Source organism: Herminia tarsipennalis (assembly GCA_945859575.2). Taxonomy (NCBI): domain Eukaryota; kingdom Metazoa; phylum Arthropoda; class Insecta; order Lepidoptera; family Erebidae; genus Herminia; species Herminia tarsipennalis. Next base: position 25,513,405 of record OX243841.2, on the reverse strand, counting down.
GCGCATAAGATTGGACAATGTTAAACCATGCGTTTATATTGTCTTTTAGTGGGTCAAAATCAGGAATAATGTTGTTTAAGGTAGTAGAATTTGAGTGACTTACAGTCTTGGTATCTTTTTTCCGAGATACCTTACGTTTCCTTGGCGGAGATTGCGTCCCGCTGCTAGCACTCGAACTTGATGTAGACCGAGCACGCTTTCGCTTTAAGCGTTTAGTACGATTACCCATAGCGCGAGTCGCTACACACTTCTGATATTAACACACTTTATGATTGTTTAACTATTTATTCAAAATGACACTGATATACAAAAATATTAACACGAAACAATGTTGCTTCGACGAGCTCCAAAACGAAAGTGCGCGCTGCACGCCGCCATGCCGCACGAACCAGTCTCGGGGCGACCGTTATGACGTCACGACCGCCATTGCTCGTCAAAAGATCGTGGTGTTGCCAACAGTATAAATCGTCTTGTGACCGCGGAGGTATGTAAGCACAGCTAATAACATGCCGCGCGTTTTGATGCGACGCAGAGGCCGGTAGTTGCACCAAAACATGTTCAATGTTATCATGCGCGGGGCGCATCAATATCCTAGTGGGCCGCAATGTCCGTAGAACCGCTATAAGTACCCCACCGCCCTCCTGCTTGCCGGTAGCAATGCGATCGCGATCACATCGAAACACCAAATAACGATCGTCTAAGTATTCGCTATCCGCGATGTTAGGCGTAAGCCAGGTCTCGGTTAGTATAATTACGTCGTAAGAAAAAGACAGAATATTCATGAATAGTGTGTGTAATTTGGTTCGCAGCCCTCGGCAGTTTTGATAATATAAACTTAAGGTATGTTTATCCATTGCTCATATCGATGTAAACCACAGTGCCTGGAGTTTGCTGAATTCGAGAAAAACAAAATTAAAGTAATAATAAGTTTGAGCACGTATGTTGAAATATAGGCAAATTGTAATATTATATTATTTTGTTCGAAGGTACTTGTAAAACTTTTAGAATGACATGGGTGCATTGGAATATAAACAGTTGTGAACACACAGAGTAATGTAATCATAAGAGAATTATTCAAGTTATTCAGAAACATATTATGGCATAAGCAATTATTTAAAAAAAAAGTTCTTATATAGTATATTGTTAGCATGTTATAGGCAAGACTTAAAATCATGAAGTAGTTAGTGTCCAGGAGTAGCGTACGGTTTGATTTTCGATAGGTCGTCTTCGGAACGTATGGCGAAGGCCGGCTCAGGAACATCCGCTCGCACAAGTATTGTGCCGTGTTTGATCCATACGAATCGGTGGCCATTTTCTTTGGCAATTTCCCTAGTTTTGTGAAATAACTTCTTGTTCAGTAAGGTGAGATGCTCGTTTATATATACATTATGTATAGTGCCATTTATGTCCAGATCATCTGAAGTTAAACCTTTCTTGAGGCGAGCAGCTGCTACGAAATTATCACGCATTATTTGACTGTGGAACTTAACAATGACATTTTTGGGCCGAGCCGTTTTCGGGTTCATATGAGGAACCCGGTGGACTGCGATGATGTCATGAGACGAAATAGGCTGCTTTATGACGTTTGAAATGTTGACAACCAATGTGACTAGATTTTCTCCTCGTTTCTCAGGTAAGTTGCTGATCTCTATGTTACAGTTGCGAGATTTTTGTTCCATAGCCTCTAATTTCGCTTCCAATAAAGTGACGCGCTGGTCACTTGCTTGTGGAGAACTGACTTGGTGTTCGAGTTTCGAGATACGAGAAACGGCGGCTTGTGTTTTCTTTTCAAGATCATCATATTTTTCGCTCATAAATTGGATCGAAGTTCTAATACTTTCAAACTCATTGAGAAGCGTCACGAATTTTTCATTCTGATTGGAAAATCCGTGGTGGAGAGTAGACAGAATTTTGGCTTCGAAATCTTTGAATTCATCACGAAAGTTGTCCCGCTGGTCTGTATTGTTGACGCACGACATTCCTTTCCGAAATGTGATGTAGGGAGGTGGTGATTCTTTCGCTATTAAGGAACCCTCGGCACTCGTTTCACTCATCCTGTGTTCGGTGTCAGCGTCGCCAATATGATCAAAGGTACTATTAATAGTTGCCATGGTTTAGGTAAGTATTGAAAGTCTCTGAGGTCAACACTACTCTGTGTCCAGTACAAATATCGCACTCGGTGCCGTGTGGCTACAGATAACACCGACGTAGACTTACGCACACTCGCACAATTAGGAATGCACACAGATAATATTTCGCACGTAAACTCACGAACAACTGTCGAAGCAACCGGTCTGCTCGGAAGCGCACGGCGGAGTGAAAATTGTCAGGATATTATAAAATTGACCGGCTATAAGGATTCATTAGCCGTGTGGTACCGGCTTAAAAATAGTACCATCCCATCTCTTCCCGTGGGTGTCGTCAATTCGACAAAGCGATTTCATATCGGAGGACGGGAAGCAGCGACCTCTGCCTTACTGTGTGTGATCGCCAACCCGCTCGCCAAGCGTGGCGATTATGGAAATTACCACTAGGATCAATAATATGTAGGTTCTACTGGGGAGACCCGTGCCAGCAGTGGGACATCAAATGGGTTGATATGAAGAGTCCATGGTACGGCCCCAGGTTGCCCTGGCAGTAGTCACAGGCAGACTGCGAAACGACTTCAATATTCTGTTTCCTAGGCATTCCTTTACCTTAAAATTAAATGATCTATAACATTTTGTTATTTAAAGGTGTTAGAAATATCAGACGAGGTGTGGCATAAACGGCTATTACACTACCCTGAATCAGGGCCCTAAATCGAGGTGGCCTTGAAAATTTGTTAGAGAATTAGGGCCCTAACTCTTATTACACCGCTCTTTTTAAGGATTTAGGGTCCCTGATTCAGTGTAGTGTAATAAGCGCATTAGCATCGCTTTTTCGTGACGCAGAATCACCTGAGCGGTGACACGAAGCGCTCAGTTACACGTTGACATTCGATCGAGACGGACGTAGTCTTTAATTGTTATTCGGTTACTTTAAAATAAAAGTATTTCGTTATTGATAGGTACTTCTCTTTTTTATAAAGTAAATTCGGCTTGTGGTTAAGACAGGATTTATTATGTAAGTCAGCAGCGACTACTTCAATATAATATAGATATTGCACATACTTTATAAGTTCTTGATGTATATTCTCTTTGTTCATAAATGTGGTGATGTCTCTCATGTGCTGCTTGAACCCCGCGTGAGCCTTGTTCACGTTCGCTCTGATGCTGATGATGCGCACCGAGAAGTATGTGATTATCATACCACCTAAACAAAACAAAATCAATGTCTAGGGACAACTCACATGCGGCCATCTGATTACAACTAGGTAGAGCCCTTATGTACTCGTATTTCTAAATATATACAAATTATATATGAATGATCCTAGACACAATAAGCAATCGTGCCCATCACACAAAGATTTATTTTGGGTGGGAATGAATAGCGTCATGGTGACAAACCACTAGGTAGCTAGCACTAGGTGCACTAGGAGCAACAGGCACTTACAAAACTTTTTACATTCAAGACAGCTGATTTGAAAAGGCTTTTTGAAAAAAGACGAAGAAAAGGAAGCACTGACCTCATCCTTGCAGTCATGTGGTGTCCTAGAAAGGCGGGCCAAAAGCGATGCACGGATCCGATGGTTTAACTAAGTTGCTAAAAATCAATTCAATTGTATTGATGATTTTCAACTACCTATTTTAGTAGTTACTTATAAGGAATCAATATTTTGAAGTCTTGAAAGGAAGACAACCGGGCAAGTGCATGTCGAGCCACGCACAGTGTAAGGTTCCGGAGTCCCTCATCCGCATAATGCGGCTTTAGAAGTAGATTTTTTGTTGTTTTTGTTTTATACAACTATCAACGTTATGTAATTTGTACATTTTTTTAATATCTAATTTGATCAGCTGCTACTCGTAAACTTGTAAAGCCTACTTAGCTGTGATAGTTTTTCTTTAAATTTCGCTATTTATATACTATACTTTACAACCCCAAAACGTTTATAAAAGACCAGTTTAATGATACCCCATACGATGGGGTAGGTAAGAAAAAAAATGTTATCCCCACTTTACATATAGGGGGGGTACCCTAAAAAAATTTTTACTATGTCAATTCAAAACAAAAGTACAGTCTTCTAGCACTAACAGTCTCTGAGCTAACCTGCGGGCGGCCGGACGGACGGACATGGCGAAACTTTAAAGGTTTGTTCTGCCATTTTGGCTACGGAACCCTAAAAATGGGTTATTGTAATTATATTACTTTGTTAATAGGGAGAAATGGGCTTTATTTTAACATCAACTTGTTAGTAATTATCAAGCTATTGAAACCCACTCATAGTCATTCCAATAAAGAGTATCTCCATGAGGTATTTGTTGCTCGGCTTGAACTTGGCGTACCCCGTCGTAGTGGTCTCGTACACCACCCAGAAGTGTGTCGCCAAGTATAGATTGAACGGCGAAGATGTTAAGTTGAAACGAACTAAGAATAAATACAATTTAAAGTTTAAGAGAAGCTAGAAAAAAAATTAACAGAAAATAATCGACAGCGTAAAAAGATAACCTAATATAGACGGAAACTTGCTTCTCTCTCAGATCTCATTGCATCATTATTGTAAACATATTATAGTCGGAGAGACATAACTAATTCAGGAAAACCTGCTTTTACTAATAGGGCTTTGCTAGGACTAATAAGGCTTTCATTTCTCTTCCAGGTTTAAGATTATCTAGATTTACCCACTAGAGTCAGATCTTTTTATGAGTTAGTTAAGTTATTCTCACATGTAGACCCAAAAAGATCAATCCAGGAGCCTCCTTTGTCGTCAAACGGCTGCAGTAACCAACCAGTCTCTCCATCTTGTTTAAATATCTTTACCGAGTTGAAGATCATCAGGGAAGTCAAGATATTGAACATCGAAATGAACAGGGGAACGGCATAGATACTGGAAATCATAATAAATGCTTAGTAGAATATCTTCCTAACCTATTTTGACTTTAGGGACTAAATTGAAGACTAGTCAGTTACCTACGCAGGGAATATTAACTGTGGATAACTCTGTGTGAGCAAATACCTACCTGCCTACTCCTTATTTCCTTACAACGACAAGTCAGCAATCCTATGCAACCGAAAACAGTTTATCTGCATTATTATCTAATTCAGTGAAAACGAAGTTTTAATCAAAATTGAGGTGGTAATATATAGAACCAGGAACATCTAACTAGTCCGGTCATAAAAACAGTATTTATGGCTGCCATTTCACATATTTTTTCTTTAAATTACAATATGAATTACCCCAATCCATATTGTAATTGAATAATGAAATAGGATTGCGGTGACCGCCTTGGACAAAGTGGGTTTGGAACCGTCGGTCATATTCCAGACACTTCAAAAGCTCGGTATCAGCCGTATGTTTGTATATCGTACTATCAACAGATACAACAACATTTCCTCTGTCGAAGACCATAAAAGATCGTGGCGGCCGCGTGGTGTTTTTAGAGTGAACTTCAGCCAAAGTGTATCAATAGACAATCTTGGATCGTGCTGAGAAACCACTCAGCAATACATTTTTTTAAAATGTACCGTGGACTTTCCAGCAGGACTCTGCACCTGGTCACAAGGCACGAAATACCTAACCCTGGCTTGAAACTAACGTTCCGGACTTTATAAGAGCTGAAGACTGGTCCTCATCTAGCCCAGACCTCAACCCTTTAGACTACAAATCATGGTCAGTTTTAGAGAACATGGCTTGCTCTAAACGACACGGCGACATTGAGTCTCTTATAAAATCTCTGGAGCAAGCAGTGGCGAAATTTCCCAAGAACAGTGTGTAAATCCATAGATTCCTGGCCAGACAGATTAAAGGGCTACATAAAAGTCAAAGGTGGCCATTTTGAAAGAATATTGTTGTTTTTTTTGCTGACACTTTATTAAATATTTTCTATAAGTTTTAGTAGTATTACATCACTTCATTAAAAAAAATGCATTTCCTCTTAACTCATGATTCACTCACGATTTTCCAGAAAATTGTCCATGAGTTCGAAATTCTTGTGCTTATCCAAAAAATAATTAGAATAGCCCCTGTAAACTTAAGAAATTTATGGAAACGAAAATTCATGATTTTTTAAAGTAGGCCTATACTGACTGGAGACTCGATGAAACAATTGAACGTAAAAAACGCGCTTGTCGTGTTCTGCAAGGCAAGTGTAATTTTTACAAAACGGTAATTCTTCTTGAGATATGCCAGTGGTACCGTTTCTCACTAATCTTTTCATCTGCATTCTTACCATTGTATCACAGGACAGAAATATCAGACAGAATGTATCAGAAATTATTTCTATATATTTAGGCTATAAATAGTTCTCATACATACACCATTTGTATGTCTCGTCTCTCGATGTAGTACTGCAAGGTCTGCGTAATGCTGGGGAACCGGTACAGCTGGACTAATCGGTTCATCATCAGGAACTGCTCCATTGGCGTCACGTGGTACATAGCCTCTAAAGAGACGAAAAGAGTAGGTAATGTTAAGGTGCTTCCTTGACGCCTCAAATTACGGTTGTTCACAAACAATATCTGATAGACTTGAGTGACTAGTGACTTGTTTTCGTGCCCTATTGGATATTGGTTGATCGAGATGATTGGTTTCTTGACCGAAAAATATGTGCATAATTTCGAATGTTACGTTTTATAAGCTTATCCAAATTCGATTCTGATTAGTCGTCGTTTTGTGTACAACAGTATTTCAAATAAGATAATCGCGATCGCGTGAACTTCACTCTGTTCTTGTCAAAATTGTACCGCTAGCAACAAAACTCCCAAGTCGGGTAAAGTACGTATGTGTATTATGGTAATGGAACGGACGTAATATTTATTTTCTTTGAACTATGTAGAGAGATATTTTAGTATATTTTTAGTATTCTTTATTATTCAATAAACACGAAACAGAAATAAGTAAATAGGCAAAATATAAGAATATTCTACACTTTAGTGTCACTTTCAGTCAGACGTAATATTTTATTTTCCTAAAACATAATAAATAGTAAAATACAGTGCTTATAAATAGTTCATTAAAGTAGTAGGTACTTCTGTGTAATACTAATGGCACCTTTTTACGAATCATTTTATTGCTGATCTTACGTTACAGAATGAAGTTGCAGTCGTATTGCGAAACAAAATATCATCATGACAGTTATCAACTCATTTGAAACGCATAGTAGTTCGGTTAACCCAAACCAAGAACATATAAGGTGGTAACTACTGAGGCTTATATAAGGTGAGGTCCTCAAAACCGTGAAGTACATATTAAATTCAAATATGTTTACCGTAAAGCCCTATGCTTTCAGACTCGAGTCTCTCTAGCGGCAGACACCCGATTAAGTCCACGATGAAGGGTCCCTTCATGTAGTACGCGGCGGTACTTGAAGGATGATACACCAGAATGCCGTCCTCGTTGTAGTACCCCACCAGCATGCGTTGGAAACTGTGCCATGAGATTAATTAACTTATCAACCATTAGCTTTCTATTAAATAGTATTCATATCTATTTTAACAGACAGTTAAAGTTATAGGGAACAGTCGGTAGAAAACAAAAGCATTTGTGAAAACTCGTTGATAGAATTGACATGACAATGAAAGGCAAAATTCAACGCTCAGCGTGGAAGTCGAATCCACGGTATTCGTAGCTTTGCTGCCAAGTGTTGAATTTCATCTTCGCATTCTCGGCTAAGCCAACCGGAATTCCATTTTTGTGGGTTCATGCTGAGCCTATGTATGTTATAGTAAATTTGATTAATTTAGTGATCATATATATTCACTAGGAACTATGCATAATAAAAACGCATTTTAGGAATTGTGATGATAAGGTCCGAATTATTCATTTTGCCTAGCTATTATGTACAATATCTAGCAAGTCTTAGGTAAAGCAATTAAATGGATATATTTCATTCAAATCTAGTGGTAGTGAATCAAGTTCAAAACTATGACAAAACCAAACTAGCCCACCCCGATTTCGCGTGGCAAGACCACGTTTGTGACACCTCGAGGGTATTATTTAGAACCGGAGCACGGAGGCAAGTATAGGTGCCAGCGCTTTGTTCCACGGCGGGCGAAGAGACTGCATTTCCCGCAGTTCCAGAGAAGATGCGATTATTAAGATCTGGCGATTAAGTTTGACCCATACAAACTTGATAGTTTACCATCATTCATCAGTGTCACCCTTAATACTATTTATGTTTAATGATCGTCACCAATCATTAATACCAACCACCATCACTATCCACCATCGTCAATCATTATCATCCGTCATCCTCAATTCGTGATACTTTTACTATGTCAAGTACCTATTATGAAGAGAGCGAATAAAGATTTATAATTTTTCTGAGTGTGTGACGTAACTGAACTTCTTCTAAAAGTGACTAAATGGAGCGACTTTTTTTGTGGGTGTTTCAGTGGATTCGAGAATGGTTTAGATTCACAATTGAACCCGGTTCACAAAAAAAGAGGCGGTTAAGATGGATCTTAAAAGCAAAAAATATTAAAGGTAAGGTAATATAATAATACGAACAGATTTCAAGTAAATATTTATCAATTAACACACACCACCACCATTTTATTTTGAAGTCAAAGTAAAACAGAGGATTTCTTGTTCAATCTCCGGTGAGCTGAAACGGAGAAATCACCCTTTGCCTGAAAAAAAAATAGATTTTTTAAAATTGCTATCTACAAAATCGGACTTTACGTTTTAACTCCTGGGAAACTAACTTTCCGTCTGAAATATGGTACAGACCATAATACCATCTCACAACACATGTTTACAAACATACAAGTCACAAACACAAAGTACACTCTTGCGTAACAGTCGGACACACTCCCACCACTGAGGCAGTCTTTTCAATTAGTGGTGATCAAAAAATTACACCGTGGGCTTGCTCGCTTCCTTGGATTTTAAACCTAGGACCTTCGGCTGGTAATCGGAACCATTGAGCAGAGACCAGGACTGCGCCATAACCTCACAAAATTGCCCACTCTCTAAAAAGAGACGACGCTACTTTGTGGAAAATACCTGTCAAAGGCCACACGAGTTTTTTCTCTCTTTTACACTTTGCAGTCGATATTTACTTTTTATTTAAAGGGGCTGGCACGGTCCAGGTCTACATGACAATGGTTTAAATCAAGGTTTAAAAATATCTTACCTTTACTCCAACAAAGTCCTAGCGACAATACATCCGTCCTCTATCGCATCGCGACCATCCCTGGTGACCATGCGCCCTGCAGCACTCGTCCTTCTCAGGGTCTATCCTGCTGCAGACCTGGTCGCAAGGGGGCACGCGGATCCTTGCCTCGACCACCGTCGCGAATATCATCGAACACGCAACCACCAGAAGCAATACGGTCAATTTATTGACAGCGGCCATTTTTGTTTTTGCAATTTTAGTAGATTAATAGTGGATAATGTTTTGTGGTTGTGTGAAGATATCTGAATCTGTTTCAGTATTTATAGTGTATTGTAGTAGAGGTGTCCTGCTTTGTTAATAAGTGTCGATGAACAAGGTTTTTTTTGAACCTGTTTTGTTTTAATTTTTCTATGTGTTGCTCTTGTAATTTCCTAATAATAGTACATATGGTTATCTTTTGCAATAATACGATATATTTTTTAGCTTTACACTTTTACCTTTATTTGTGGTGTAATTTATGACAGCTCAAATTCCAGATCGCGCCAGTGAAGTTTCACAGTTGGTAGCTATGTAGGTACCTTATAAATTCCATAGCAAATCTATAAGATGGTTGATGGATCTGGCTACAACATTTTGCGAAAGAGACCTTTTATTCAATAGATTACAAAATGCGAACTGAAATCTAACATACAACGAAACGAGTATTACATCGATATTGATTTATTCGTTAAGACGCAACTCTACTTGTTTGACAATTTGCGTTATCTTATAGTGGAAAAGACCTAGCAACCAGTTAATTGTCGCTTACCACTTATTGCCGATAAATTACAGGAAATATAAAAACATTTTCCCATTTTTTTTCTATTATTTCAGATAAGATAAAATAATGGATAATTACCAACTGACAATTTACGTCAATACATTTTGTAAAATCACTACAAAGTCTATATTTGTAAGGTAGGTACCTATTTCAAAATAAGTGCAGTGATTGTTGATAAACTTTCGCGATTTGTACACATTATTAAAATATATATATTACGGGTCTTAATCGCCGGGCAATAAACAAGGTATTTTACCTTAAATTATTCACACGATTAAGACCCGTAATATATATATTTTAATAAGTGCAGTGGTTTGAATCTTATTGTTCCGTTTATAAACATTTTAGTTTTAAAAAAAGACAAAGAATTATTGTCATTTCCCGGTGGACTATTTAAGTAACAATACTGGTTTATTTCACAAAAAAACCTGTCACAAAAAAGTCGTTGCAAGTTTTCCCCGAACGAGTAATACCAGGCGTGAATCCAAGGGGCAGATTGGAAAATTTCTTTGACGTGTTTGGAAAATAAGATTACCATCGATGTAACATTCAAAGCTTTGTCTAAGATCCGAATTGATAGATTGCTACAAATATACCGTAGCCAAGTTTTATAATAGGTATTATAAAAATCTTACATATCAAACACAGCACTGGTGTCGAGCAACAAAGCGACGTAGTAGAGCCAGGGCCACTGCAGCACCAGGAAGGTGTAGTTGGGGAACAACATGGCGGACATTAAGGCACAAGACACGCGGACCCACTCGTAGCGGATCAGGTAGTCGCCATCCGGACGGATTGTAAACCGGGGGAATATGTAACTGAAGAGAAAATATATATTTTTTTAAGATAACTAGCATTGGCGATTGTAGTCCCACTTTACTAGCAATCCTGTTAACCCCTCCAACTAAGATCAATGACTTGTGTTAGAAGTGGGTTCACGTCGGTAGTATAATGGGTAGGATTCGAACCCGCAACCTTATGATTGCGAGACCGATCCGTTAGCCATTAGGCTACCACCGCAAATTAATACACTAGGTATTAATTTGCTTGGTAATAGTAGTTAACTAAGCACCTTCAACTAAGCCATACTGCTTAACTTAGGACTGGGTTCACGTGGGTAGTATAATTTATTGGGTAGTATTTTGATCCCTCGACCTGCCTCGATTGCGAGTCCGGTGTCTTAACCACTAGGTTACCACCGCTATGTTTTTTATACAAAAATCACCAAATTTTGGGCCCGACCATATCCAACACCACTTATTAATATTTTTATTTATGAAAAATGATTACATATTTCACTATTCATCCTTTAAGTATATTATCTCGGTACAGATGCAAGTATTTTTCACGTAAAAGTCATTTTATTATCATACTGTCACTGTAACTTTTTACCAATAGAATAGTTACAAACACAAACTTACCGCAAGATAGAGAGAAAGCCGAGCCGTTTGAATGGATGAAGATATTCGTAGTCAGGCTCGTGCTTCCTGGGCAGCTTGAACCGCGACATGTTGGGTGTAGGGGGTGGAGGCTCGTACTTTAAGAATGATTGGTGACCGGTTTGTAGTTGGGCGTACAGCTAAAGATACATTTTCCAGTAAAAGGGTAAAACAGGTGCGGTTTAATAGGATAAAAAATATTCAAAATTACAAAAATTTACAAGGCAATAGAGTTCAAAATACGAATAGTTTATTTTCTTAGTTGAGAATTTTAACACATTTCTAGGGCATTAAATTTTTTCTTATAATTATTATTCTCTATCTTTTTCGTATAAGTCGTAAAACGGGATACGAAGATAGAGACAAATATTTTAACTTCATCGGTGTGCTTCTTAAAGAAGAGGTGCACCTAGCTACGTGCTGGAGGGAACTTTTCAAATCGGTTAGAATGACGAATTTGTTATAATTATTCGTTGTATCGTTCATATCTTACCGGCAACGTCTTAATATGTTCTATGGCTTCTTTGACCTGAGGATTGTCAAACACCGGCTTCAGGTCCCTCTTGGAGATGCAGAATATTTGCACGTGGGTCACTGCACGAACTGTGTAGTATGCTGGCAACCCTGCACATAAAATGTTACTGCTTAATCAGTAACTAACTTTCACCCGCGACCGCCCACGCGTTTGTCTGTTACTGCATATACCATCTATCTTCTTGACAAATTACATTCAGATTCTCTCTATCTTGAAAAGGAAAGGAAAATGCACAAACTTATTTACAAACCGAGGTTGCAACCCGAGGTCACTCATAAGAGAGTACATGTCACCAATTTTTATTGTTCCAGATACCTATCTCTTTTTTCAATTGAGGCTGCTTAATCTATTTCGTTTATTGTATTGAGGGCTGAGGGCATTCTGTAACTACTTCAATCGTTGGGATTCACATATTGAGGGTAAGTAGATTTCCTTTCTAAATTAGAAACAGTTTCTTTTTTAGCCTTTTAGCTTAGCTTCCTAATATAACTTCCCCTTAGAAACGTAAAATAACTTAATGTCTCACAATGTTCGCGTACATGATCGAACTACTTTGAAAGCGATTAGCCTTGTTCGTTGAAAATCTTTTCAACACTTTACAAAGTCCGCGTTTGGTAAGGAAAAAACCTGAATAATTCATTGCCGTAGGTTACGTATATTTGGTACACACAATACTAACGAAGTAAACAGCCGACTGCTCCAAATTGATTGTTCGTAGTCAAATAACCGACCGTGTTGTGAGTGTTTGGACTTATCTTCTGAAACAATGGCAAAAAGAAAGTACATACTGTTTCCGGGTTTGGACCTTTATGGCAGAGTAATTAAGAACTGCCTTTAACGTCGGGGCCAGTACTATATTTCAAAGAAATTAAAAGAAAAGTCAGAGCTAGGAACGAACGCTAGGAACGCTAGTTCGTAGACGATAAAATTGTAAACGGAAAAGCTCAAGAACTTAGCTTCTACGAAAACACGTACACAATAATTAATTTTCATAAAGTACGAAGGCTACTAAGGTTTGTAAATCTTACAAGAGATTCAACTGACCTCACAAATCCCTTTAACAACGACGTATATCTCGTTGACGAGGTCGCCCGTGTTCAGTAATATCTCATTGGGAGATGTGTAGAACAAATTAGCTCTTGACGCCAGCAGATTCAGCTCTTCTATCTTGAGCATCTGAATCATAAATTAAAAAAAAACACTCCACAAAAGCCGTCGAAATCTAAGGATAACCAGTGAAAATGCGTAAAAATTAAATGACCTATTTACGAACAGCCAAATCATTGAACAGGTTGAGTTCACTTTGGCATACAGGGGATTAATAAGAAATGGGCATCCGCTAAAACGATTTTTGAAAATGCAATCCCTATTTATGTAAAGGCCTTTCCATTGTATTTTAAATAGATGATACGGCAGACGTCAGGATCACTGTAAACTGTAACAATTCGATGCGGAAACGGCAGTGGCATCCGTTGAACTGAAGATTTGATTTTTGGAAATTCAACCCAAGTTCAAATTTCAATCAAATAAGCGGCGAAATAACTCAACATGTTTACCTTCATGAAAGGAATAGATAGCAAGTACTTGATGCGCTGCCTGCCTACGATGTCGCGGTACACGTGCTGAGGCAAGTCGTAGAATATCGACGAGTTCTCCTTGTGGTGCGTCATCTTGTATGCCTAGATGTACGTTAAGTAAAATGGGTCAGATGTGTCAACAGATCGTCTGTCAATTGCCACACAAAGATTAACCGTGAAATAATTTTAGTGAACTTTTCAATTCTATTTTTGGTTCGAGAACTACTTCAATATTTATCTCAAGTACCGCCATATTTCTTGTATTGAAAGTATTTTTAAGTCAACAAAAATTCTAAATTATAACTGTAAGGTTATCGATAGAATCAAACCACGGAGGAGGTTTATTGACACAGCTCCGCTCCTCTCCTACCTACCTTATCAGTATACCAGCAAAGTTGCAAGTACGTGATGAACCGCTTCCTCAACTCAGGATCTACGTCGTTTCTGATCAGGAATTGTCTCACTGTGGCTATACGCGAACCATACTCCTCCCTGTATGGGAACTTGATAGTACAATCCAAAGATTTTATAAGAATAGACGCCTAATGCTGCCGGTCGTGTTCACAGGCGGCAATTTCGAGATAAATAATGCGCGTTAATTCCCATATATCAAATATAATAAAGACTTAAGTTTAAGCAAGTACCTTAGAAATGTAAGGTGAGGCATTACCCCACAACGCCCCCTAGCTACGGGCCTGAAAGCAGGGCATTATAATTATGTAATCACCTATCCAAATAGGAATTAACGCGCATTAATTATCTTGAAATTGCCGCCTGTGACCACGACCGGTGCAACCTGGTCGAACGTCAAGCAATTTTAAGGTAAATTCGCGTCTAACAAATATTTATAATTAAGCAACGCGAAAGTCTACAAAAAATTGAAACCTAGCTACAGTCCTGATCTACGCCCAATTAAAAACATTTCGTTTGGAAACTGTCTAAATCTATTCTTGCGAGGTAAGAAATGAGGCTAAACGTAGCTAGAAATAAACCAATCACGTCGCTTTTCTACATCGCTGTTTCCCCCTAACCCTCAGTTGTCAAAAATGATACATTGAATTAACATTAATGGTCTGATATTTTCGCCTCAAATATGCCTTATGAGCCACTCACACCATTCACAATGGTCCAAAATAGTACCAAAATTGTCCTTGGAGTTGGTGGATTCAACGTACCCCTTCTACATCGGGACTGACTTATTTTACTGAAACGTTGGTATAATCCAAGAGTTACCACATAGCCGTAGTGACCATGATAGTGGCGGAATAGACCGCCTCCATGAAGGTTCTCAGCACGATGCACACCTCCAGGATGATCATCGTGTACACCACGTTGCTGATGTTGTTGCGAGCCCACGTCTCTATGTGAGCTGCCAAATAACAAGACCTGTGATTGAAGGGAAAGCCAAGAGCGGTATATTTTTCGGAGAAAGAGAGAGCTCTGCTAAATTTCAGTTGACATAACACCTGTTTCGATTAAATAGCGAGTGTATTGATTCACTTGGATATGGTCCCCGGCAGATGGCGTGGCGTGGCTTCCATTTGACAATTACGTTCTGACATGCCAAGACTTGGGCAGGCAGTTTGTATCGAGCTGTCGACACGAAACCACGTCTCCAGTTGACTTGTCGCTATTTATAATCGTAAGTTGTAGCAGTTAGCGTTAATTAAGTGATTTGGTCTATAACGGAATTTACTTTGTTTGAGGCACATCCACATTACGGTCAAATAACCTAATGTTAGTTCGAATACTGAGCCACAAATATCCCATACGGCCACCCATGCTTTTTTTATTTATTTTATTATGTACCTCCAATATTCGGACCGACAATTTTTAGCTCGAACAAAGTGGTATTGAACCCAAACTTTTTGCGCAGCAGTCGTATATACTCCCATTACGTCAACAATATTACACCCATACACAGAGTAACCAACAGATCAATATTACAACACACCGCGCCAGGTATCACCATAGTGTATTATAAGCTTCGATAACTACTCAAGAGAACCAGTAAATGCAACTAACTAGTAAACATAATCATAGAAATGGCCCAGTACAGCCCGAAGGTGATGCTGGCCGCCACCGTCTCCTCGTCCAGCTCCTTCTTGTCCCAAAACGGACTGTGGGTGAAGTTCGTCACCTGGCAGTATCCAGAGCTGTGGGTGTAAAAGCCAAGTAGTTGTTGATGGTCATTAGTTTAGTCTGGATGCACTTGCATCATAGCTAAACGACACGGCAGCATGAGACCAAATATTATTTAAATGTGAATATGAATCAGAAATACCTAGATTTATAGATTTACCATTTGTTACATTTTGAACGGTGTACTATATTTTTTACATGCCTACACAGAAATCGGACGAGACTAATTTGCCGGACTAGTCTAATGTTTGCTGATCTTATTGCTGATTTTATGATAAAAACAGTCTACCCGTGACCACGACCGTTGCAATACGGTCGAACCGTCGGGCATTTATTGCCCGGTAATAAAGGTATTTAGCCTTAAAAAATATATTATAATACTAGCTGTCCCGCGCAACTTCGTATGCGTAATTTTTTCCCGTTTTAGAAACATTTCTTGTCGCTTCTCCGCTCCTATTAGTCGTAGCGTGATGTTATATAGCCTATAGCCTTCCTCGATAAATGGGCTATCCAACAAAAAAAGAATTTTTCAAATCGGATCAGTAGATCCTGAGATTAGCGCGTTTAAACAAACAAACAAACAAACAAAGCAAACAAACAAACTCTTCCGCTTTATAATATTAGTATAGATTTACGCGATTAAGACCCGTAGCTTAACAAATGCTATAATGTGTACAAATCGCGAAAGTTTACGAACATAGAATAAACTCCTTATAATGATAATAATCTTTGGGCACTGTTATTAAATAGTCAGCACACCACCGCGTGCAGTACAGACGTTCTTTCTCTTTACTGTTTCAATCATTTATACTACTTAATAATAAATATGCGCTTCTTGCACTACACGACACTAAAACAGTCTAACTCTACTTATTTGATTTAAATTGCTGGTTGCAGTAAGGCTATTGGATAGAAGTAGCACCAAGCCAGCAATGTATATTGATTTAGCCTGTCTTGATTATTTAAATTAGTCGGAGTGTGCTCAGTTTCAGATTAGTTTATAACTGTTCGGCTTCAGGGCATCATCATACAACCTAATAAAACAATGTCACTGACTGATAGCACATGAAGGCCTGCTGCAAGGCCGCAATGAGGTAGCACGCTATGAGCAGCAATAGCGTGTACGAACAGAACCTTAGCACGTTGCTGTGGTACATACACTTCTCTTCTATTATCTTCAACACTCTGAAAACCTGCAAATAAATATATCTCTTCCATCACTAATCCATCTAAATAGTATGAAAATTAAAAATTGACAACATTTGTGAAAAGTCGTTGAAAATGATTCTACATTTATTTTTAATGCCATGTTTACAAAGTAATATTTATGCCGGAAAATAAACGGGAGACAATAAAAATACGCGGCAATCTTAGTTTTAAGAATTGGTACTTTTTTTCTTTTAAAAAAGACGACTCCCGCATTAGGGTACAAGCACTGTCTCGCAGGGGACATTACAAACACACAAGTCACGGACATATAGTACACCCAGACCCGGAAAAATAATTTGTGGATCATGGAATCGAACCCATTGCGTTGCAATCGGACGTATTACAAATCAATCAAAAGAATCGATATTACGACTAGCTAATAACTCGATTGTTGATAGTGCTACAATAAGTAGGTGCTTCAGAGGGTTCAAGTTTGATACATAGACATTTACAGAGTGTGTTACTATAATACCTTGGGCAGCCGAAGTATTTTGTTGATTCCAGCAAAATGTCCATCGCCGATGAGCTCAAATATAGGCAGAGTCCCGACCACATCCAACACAAACCACTTACTCCTCATCTGCTGTGAGGATGTCTGCGCGAACGTTATTGGTATACCTGGTGAATTATTTCCTTTAAGGTGCGATTCCATCGACACGGAGCTCGTAAAATTGTACCTAGGATTATTTCGAACACTATCGTCATTGGACAAGTCACGGTCCGCTCCGCGCTATTCCGCACCATTCCGCGTCAGTGGAAACCCTAACTTAAGTAGTGATAGTTTTTGGCACCCAGCTTCCACGTAGTAGAATTCGGTTGTCGCAAAAAAGTTGCATGTAAGGAACATGCAACTTAGGTTCTGAAATCTTTAAATCTACCTAGTGATACCTATGCTAACCATAAAAGCAGCAGGACATGTTTGAAATCTATAAATGCACTATGGATTTCTGCTAAGTACCCCTTAAAGATGCCGTGTGGTGCCGGCTTAAGAATAGTACCACCCCATCTCTTCCCGTGTGTGTCGTCACCATCTCTTCCCGTGTGTGTCGTCAAGGCGACTAAGGGATTTCACTCCGGAGGACGAGCAGCAGCGTCCTCTGCGTACTTAAAGCCTTACTGCGATCGCCAACCCGCTCGCCAAGCGTGGCGATTACGGCAATTACCCCCAGGATCTACATACCAGTAGGTTCTACAGGGGAGACCCGTGCCCAACAGTGGGCCAACATATGGGTTGATATGAACCCCTTAAAGCAATCTCTTAGCCATTTTCCAAGTTAAGGTATATCCATATACATCTGTACCCGGACATGCTCCGTCAGTGGGTCATTTTTTTGAGCCACTAACACACATTTGGAAACAATGAAGTCGTTCACGCACGTCCGGGTCTGGTGTCAGTAATGAAGAGCTTTCGTCCACAGACGGAGCACGGTTGATCCACGTCCAAGACACGACCCGAATGTGTGTCAATAGAGCTTTAGTTTGCTATAATGTGCTGTCAATAATGCCATCTCACCCTCTTCGACCTGAGCTCCAGTGGACAGATGCACGACGTGGTCCACTACGTATATAGCAGTAGCTACGTAGTCGAAGAACCTGAACCCCATCGGTACATTCGTCGAGTACACCAAGTAGTACGGATGGGTCTACGGTTGAAGAAGAAAAAAGAATAACATTATTTTCCAGTCAAGCCATTTATAACAAATAGCGCTATTTAATCATATTTTTGATGACTACTAAATTTTTTGTCTACGTAGTTTGCTCATTTGATTCTTTTTATGACACTTAGTCTTCTTTCTAGACAAAATTATTTGAAACAAATTTTCCCATCGACTGTCTACAAAATTCACTAAGCAAAAATACGACAAAATAGAGACACATCTATTGTTTGCAATAAATATATCCTGTGATCTGTGTGAAAAAGGAAGATGAGAGGAAAGGAAATACTCACAATACAGATGATAAGAATGAGACAGGAGACCGAAGAGTGCCAGGCCAGCTGCAGCGAGGACGAGGGTTGCAGAATGCAAGGAAATATGGGCCGTAGACATATCTCATCAGACTCGTCCGTCAGAGTCGAATCCAGACGCTGGATATAAAACACACCAAATCACATAAAACACGTTTTAACCCGTCACCAGGGGGGGCACTGTCGTATAAGTAACAGATCAGTAATTGAAGAGTCGGCATCTGTTTATTGTTTCCGAAAATATTTAGTCACTACCTAATTACCTTCAAGTTCGATAGATGGCGTTAACATTTGGAACGAAATTTTAGGTTTTATTTTGTTTTAAGAAATAATAAAACAGTGCGTTTATATTTGTTTTATCAAATAATTGTCTTTAAAATGCTTATCTATAAATAATGTTGTTTGTCACTACTAAATAACACTGGTCTCTAAAGTAAGAGTCCAGTTTGTTATTGGTGCTTGAAAAAAGTTATCTTTTGACAACTGTCAAACAAGCCATCACAGAATTGGAAGTTTTATTCATTGGTTGTAATAATTAAAATAATATCATAGGCGATAATTTCAGAAGCCCTGAGCTATCAGTTATTTGATTATTATATGTGTTATCTTGGGTTTGCGTGTTTGTTGTTCCATTTCATAATTGTGACTGTGATAATTTCGTACAAGTGCGTTGAATAGGCCCCGTGTTAAATTAAATCTATAGATTTAATTTTATCTTGCAACGGACACTTTATTAATACAATAAATGCATTTTTGAAATTGGACACTTTATTGTTTAAAATATGGTATTGGTTTGGTATTAATGTCGCGTTAGGAAAAATATGTAGACTTTGTGCTTTTGTTAGAAAACCTAGTTGTAAGTAGGTAGGAACATAATAAATATTATATTAATAAACTCATCTTTTCTTATTTTTTCCTACCACAAATAACTGAATCATTTATCAGCAACAACATTGTTTATTAATCTCAACGATTCCATGACTTGTTAGCATTTTTCATGAGAGTCATTTTAAAGTTTGATAATCAATAAAAAACTTAAAACTGCCTCTCTTAAAAAATGAGAACATTTAAAACAATCGTTGAAATTAATAAAATGAGCTGTTGCTAATAAAAACCTACAGTTAGACCTAGCATACCATAAACCGCATGAATGATATTTCTGGAAACAAAATTCCGATGGCGCATTGGTATCTGTCAAAATCAAAACGGTTTGCTTTTTTACACTACAAGAGGGCCCTCTTTTTCCGTCGTATAATAAAGACATAAGCTTGGGCAATACCGATTTCACATCGATATTGACATCCGATTTTAGATGCCGATTTTAACGGGCAACGACATCCGAAATCTGATGGAAACTGACAGAAATGTCAAAATCTGATTAATACCTAAAAGTTGCCAAACTACTTGGCAATATATGATTAGATATAAATGAGACAAAAGATGTAGTATAGTCTGGTTATAATTATCTAAAGGTGCATCTTATATACTAACGACTTCGTGTTGATAACAGATAGTGGAAACATTTAATATATACTGAACGTGCGATAAGGAACATAAGATTGTGATGTAGATTGTAGATACAGCACAAAGATATTGTACTGTAACAGTACACCCCCCTTTAAAAAAAAATATATGGTAATAGTGTTTACAATATAAATTTGACCTAGACCTTACTAGTTATTTGCTGATGTATATAAATAATAATGCTATTGTACGCGGTGGAATTTGATGACGCCTGTTGTGGTGTGATTTGCTGACGTCTGTAATTTTGACTTAGCTGTTGCACGAGTGTTTATTATTTTTTTCCGTTAAACTCTTCATTCTTCTGTCCAGTGTTTTCATTATGCCGTAAATTAGGATCACGCCGATTGTTAAAATAATCTGTCCCATTGCAACATTTCTTGTCCACCGTAAGTCCTCCTGGATCAGGTTACGGAGTTGGTCCGCTTCGTTTTGATTGAGGCAATTGTCCGTATTGTATGTTATCTGGTCCTTAGAACTTTGATTTCCCATTTTAGATGTCTTGTTGTTACGAGTAGTTGTGAATTAATGGTATATGTTAAGATCTATGTTAATATATATACGAATAGCTTGCTTATATCAGCGATTTTTTATAGACGTACTACTGGCTTTACTTTACGTCCCGATCGTGTAGTGTACGTGTGTGAATGCCTGTCGCAATCCTTTGAATCTGGCACGTAGTTTGATTCGTCATTGATCATGAAAGCTGGTTTCAATCTATCAATTGATATCACTGTCTCTTTATCCCTAATTCTAATGCAAAATGTTTTATCTGTTTTACTAATTACTGGGTAGGGTCCTTCATACGGCGGTGTCAGGGCTTTCTTAATTCTATCACACCGAACAAATACGTGTGAGCATTCTTTGAGTTCGGGATGCACAAATATAGCTTGATTGTGTTTTTTTCTTTTCGGAATTGATGTCATTTGTGTGATGTCCTTTTGAATTTGTTTTACAAACTCTTCGTACGTTGATAACTGTGCTGCTGATGACTCAAAAAATCCTCCAGGGAGTCGTATTGGCGTTCCATATGTCATCTCTGCTGAACTATAACCTGTGTCTTCTCGCAAGCTACTCCGCAACCCGAGTAAAACTGTTGGAATTTCTTTTAACCAATTTTCGTTGGATTCTCTTGTCATTAACGCCGCCTTTAAAGTTCTATGAAATCTCTCGATCATTCCATTGGATTGTGGATGATAAGGTGTTGTCCTAATTTTATGTATTCCCAAAAATTGTGAGAGTGACTCAAATATTCTTGATTCAAACTGTCGGCCTTGATCCGTAGTAATGCGCAATGGACATCCAAAACGAGTAATCCATCCCTCGAAAAGTGTCTTGGCTACTGTTTCTGCAGTTATATCTTCTACCGGAAATATTTCGGGCCATGACGTACAACGATCTATGATTGTGATTAAATATCTCTTCCCTTGTGAAATCGGAAGTGGTCCGACGATGTCAATATGTAAATGTTCAAAACGTTGCGCTGTCATAAATGTACCAGGAGGTGATATCGTATGTCGTTGTATTTTTGATTTTTGGCAGGCTATACATGATCTACACCAGTTATTGATATCTTTGTTCATATACGGCCATAAATACCTTTGGGTTATCATTTTTCTCGTAGTTCTTTTTCCTGGATGGCTCATACCATGAATGGTATCGAAAATTTGTTTGCGAAAATGCTTTGGTAAGTAGGGGCGGCTTTTTCCAGTAGAGGTGTCGCAGGTGATGTTTATTGTGGAACCCGGAAGCGTAATGTTTTTGAATTTTAATCTTTTATTGTCATGTAATTTACTTAGTTCATTATCTGTTGATTGACATTTTTCCAATTCAGCGTAATCGATAGGTGATGGCACGTATATTTCCTCTATTCGAGATAAGGCATCGGCGGTAATATTGTCACGTCCGCTTATGTGTTGAATGTTGGTACTGTATTGTGAAATGAAATCTAACTGCCGGACCCGTCGCGGTGTATCGTTTGATGATGGTTTTTGGGAGAATGCGTATGTCAAAGGTCGGTGATCCGTAAATATTGTAAATTCTCTTCCCTCGATTAATCTGTGAAAATGTTTGACGGCCATGTATATTCCTAACAGCTCTCTGTCAAACGTAGAATATTTTTGTTGAGTTTCGCTCAATTTTTGTGAAAAAAATCCTAATGGTTCCCAATTGCGTCCGGATTTTTGTTGTAAAACTCCACCAACGCAAGTAGCACTAGCGTCGGTCATGAGCGCTAGTGATGCGTTGCGGGAAGGATGCGCTGTTAACACTGCGTTTTTCATGCTTTCCTTGCATTTTTCGTAAGCTTTGTCTGCTTCCGTTGTCCAAGGAACAGGTGAATTATCGTTCTTTTTTGAACCATGTAGATATTCGTTTAAAATTCTTTGATTTTCCGCTGCGCATGGAATATTACTTCTGTAGAAATTGACCATGCCCAAAAATCTTCTTAATTCTTGAATTGTTTTCGGTTTGGGAAATTCCATGATTGCTTTGTAATTTTCTTCGGTAGGGAGTATTCCTTGGCTCGTTATATGATAACCTAAGAAATCTATTTCCCTTCTGAGAAATTCGCATTTTTCGAGATTAATGGTTATTCCATTCTCGTGTAAACGTTTGAAAACCGTTTCTAAATGCTGATAATGCAAATCTTCGTTGTCCGATGCAATGAGACAGTCGTCTACAAATATAAATACGTAGTTTAAATCTCTAAATAAGGAATCCATGAATCGTTGAAATGTTTGTGCCGCATTGCGTAATCCGAAAGGCATTCTTAAGTACTCAAAAAGTCCAAAAGGTGTGATGATGGCTGTTTTTTCTATATCTTTAACAGGAATACAATGGTATGCTTTACGTATATCTATCTTGCTTAGTATCTTCTTATTTTCTAATATGTATGTAAAGTCAGTTAATCTTGGTAGTGGGTATTTGTCCGGTACTGTCGTGCTATTGAGCATTCGATAGTCTCCGCATGGTCTCCATTCGCCATTTTTCTTTTTTACCATATGTAATGGGCTTGCCCATGGGCTATCTGACGGTCGGCAAATTCCGAGTTCTATCATATTTTGAAATTCCTTTTTGGCTATGTCGTATTTTTCTGGAGGTAATGGTCTTGCCCGAGCTGCGACGGGTGGTCCTGTAGTGATAATGTGATGTTCAATCTTATGTTTGGGCGCATTGCGGAGAGAGGACCCTTTCGTGATGTCTTCGTATTTGTTTAAAAGTTGCGTAATACGTGGATTCGTTCCCACTGCGATATTACGAATTGTTTGTTGTGTCGCTTTTTCCGAAGTTACATGCGTTGTCAGCTCTGTAACTTTGTCGATAAGTTTGCGACCTGCTATGTCGACTAATAGTTTATAGTGCTCTAGAAAATCTGCTCCAATTATTGGTTGTGTAACATCGGCGATTACAAAATTCCATTTATAACATCGTTGTAGTCCTAAATTCAAGGTAAGCGTCTTCTCGCCGTAAGTCCTAATTTTAGTCCCATTTGCAGCGTATAGTGTGTATTGTTCATTTTGTAAAACTGAATGTCTCTGTTGCTTGCTAATGACTGAAATATTTGCGCCCGTGTCAATCAAAAACTTCATACCACTTTTTCGGTCGGTAATGGTGAGGCGATTGGATGGGTGGATTGCACAGAGTTTCGCCGTTGTCTGTGCTCTTATTCGTTTCCCTGGTTCCGTACGTAAGTCATTGGTTTCCAACTGCATGGTTTAATGCAGTTCTTTGCATATTTTCCGAATCTTTCGTGGTAGTAACAAAATCGATTTGCTCCTCTATAGTTTGTTCTCGGCCTCATAATCGGGAATTGTTGACGTTTCTTGAAATGATTGTGCGTGTTGGGTCGATAGCCATATTGACCTTGCTGAATTGCGTCAATATCTATCTGTAATTTTGCTAGCTGGGCTAAAATGCATGCTGTATTGTTGTCGTTTGAAGTGTCGTTGCTAACAGCTGATATTTCGGTTACTTTTGAATTCATTATTATTTTGTCTGCAATTTGGCTCAGTTTGTCAATTTCCATGTCTTCCGTAACTGCTAGAACCGTAGTAACTGATGTTGGTAAAAGCCTGAACCATAGTAGTTTAATTGTTTCGTCACTGATTTTTCCTCTCCCGAGGACTCGCATTTGACGTAATAACTGCGAAGGTTTTTGATCACCGAGTTCTGTCTCTGATATTAATTTTTGAAACTGTCGCTGTTCTGTTTCTTCGTAACAATCAATTAAACGTTCCTTGATGTTTTTGTATTTATCTGTAGTCGGTGGTGAAGTGATTAGGTCACTAACCTGTAGTATTTCTTCCTTGGATAACTTTGCTATTACTGTACAGTATTTGTATTCGTCTCCTTGCTTCTGTGGTGCTAATATGGCTTCTAGTTGCGTGAACCATAATCTTGGTTGGTCTTTCCAAAATTCCGGAATGCGGGATAAAACCGAGGTGCCAGCAGCTACTTCAAGTGTTCCTTGCTGATTTATGTTCGCCTTGCACGGTGATTGTGCCATGTTTCTTGCTGCGTATTCGTTCGTCGGGGTCACCAATTTGCCAAACTACTTGGCAATATATGATTAGATATAAATGAGACAAAAGATGTAGTATAGTCTGGTTATAATTATCTAAAGGTGCATCTTATATACTAACGACTTCGTGTTGATAACAGATAGTGGAAACATTTAATATATACTGAACGTGCGATAAGGAACATAAGATTGTGATGTAGATTGTAGATACAGCACAAAGATATTGTACTGTAACAAATAACTTCGTTACTTTCTTAAACCAAATAACCCATTCAAAAAAAAGCTATTTTAGAAATGTTTGCAGGAATAATATGGATTAAAATTGAATGTCGTTCAATTTTAACATGGATTAATCTTCCAAATGTCTGTTGCTACAAACAAGCCAAACGTTCCGTTCGTAACTCGTACTCAGCACATGAGCATAGACCAACGACCATACAGCCCCAGTGGCTATAGACGTACACGCATCGGATATCGTTATGACATTCGCTTCATCTCTTTCACACAGACGGGAGGACGTAAAGTTAAACAGAGAAGGAGCGAACGTCGAACACATTCGATGTATGTATGTTTTTATGGTAAAATTTAGATTTTACCATAAAAACATACATACATCGTTTACTACGATATCGGTTGTCATACCTATGACTTTAATTTAAAGTTAGTTGTAGTTTTTTTAGATGGTCTGAAAACGGATGACTCGTAACATCATATTAGATCTCATCTGATGTTCGGATGACATCGGATTTTGGATGCGATTTGATACTTAATGTCTAGTTTACACGTATTATGTGGTTAAGTCGTCAACTAAATTCTAAGTGACTTTCTGTTAAGTAGCTGTTTACACGTGTGGAGCTTATCCGTTTAGTTCATAGAATCATAATGGACGACCAAGAGGGTGTTGAAGTTCTAAATTCTGTAATGTACACTAATATTATAAAGAGGAAAGATTTGTATTTTTGTATGTATCGAATAAACTTAAAAACTAGTCGACCGATTTTGAAAATTCTTTGACCTAAAAGCTACATTATCGGGGGTGCTATATATTATTGTTGAAGAAAGTACCTAGAGATCCCTACGAAAACGACATTAATGTAACTCAAGTTATAAAAACTACGATTTAACACCCGTGTGAAGCCTGCCCCGGCTTCACACGGGTAAATAAATTATTGATAAAGTAAAATATGAAGTTGCCATTAATATCTTGAACCTAGATGGCCTAGGTTTTATTAAACGACGTTTTCTTAAAATGAAACCTAGCTAGATCGATTTATCGCCCCCGAAACCCCATGAATACTAAATTTCACGAAAACCGCTGAAGCCGTTTCCGAGATTCAGATTATATATATATATATATATATATATATAAATATATATGTATATATATATATACAAGAATTTCTTGTTTATAGGTATAAGATTTGCCACCTTGCCATTATATCTAATAAGTTTTTCAAAATCTTTGGAAAACAATCAAAATAACTAAACATAGTCAAAAGCTTCGAACTAAATTAATTGCTCCTGTCCAAACAAGAACTATAATCAGCTCGGCGAACCTTGATCCCTATGACAGTTCATACTAGTGACGGGTCGTGTCGATATATCGCAACTTTTTATAGGCAAAGGCTGAACTTGCATTCAGCCACATCGATAAACATGTTTTTAAAATATAATCTACATTACTATAATTATAATGCTTGTTATATTTACAAGTATCCGTGTATTTGTATATGGGGTTGCCAATATTCCGATGCAGAGGTAACATGGTCGGACTGTATAATTTTAATGTGAATTAAAATTTTAGTTATAGCAACACTATCTGATCTGTCACTACGCTAGTACTGTCAGTTCGCTACGCCAGTACGAGTCTTGTATGCGCCACGTGTTTTGTTGTGTCATCGGAATCCTTTGTTTGTTACTATTGTTGTTTTCTGTTTTTGTTATTGTTGCTGTTTTGTTTTTGTTGGTGTTTCAAAATGCCGAAAAGACTGAGAAAAACTGTACTCAACAGTGAAACGCGGGAGTTTGTTGTACGCTTGCGTGACTATTTTGCTCGCGAACTACAAAATGGCGGACCTTTGTTGCCACTTGACAACGTACGCGACCGTGTTGCTGATGCTTTGGGAATTGGCAAAGCTACCGTTTCCCGAATTACAAAGGAGAAGTTCGGCGAATCGTCGATGGAGGAGAACAAACTATCAACTCCAAAGAAGAAAAAACATAATAGGGCACGACCCGTAACTAACCCCGATGATTTCGACATGGCAGCGATACGAAACCATATTTACGGCTATTATTTTCGAGGTGAACTGCCGACTTGCACAAAATTATTAGCGTCGCTGAAATCGGTTGATTTATTTAAAGGTGGATTCACTTCTCTCAGACAGGTTATAAAAAAATGTGGATTTCGTTATGGGAAGTGTGACAAAAGAAAAGTGATAATGGAGCGGAAGGACATTGAATTGATGAGGTGTGATTTTCTACGACAAATAAAAAACATCGAGAACTGGGACAAGCTGGTTTATCTGGACGAAACGTGGCTCAACGCCAATCACTTAGTCTCCAAAACATGGACAGACGACACAGAGAAATCCTGTACCAAAGCACCAGAAGGCAAGGGCCAACGTTTGATTATCTGCCACGCTGGCACAGCCAAAGGTTTTGTACCTAACTGCTTGTGGGCCTTCAAATCCGTGAAAACAAGTGATTATCACGAAGAGATGAATTTTGAGAATTTCAAGAAATGGTTCACAAAACTATTAGACAATTTAAACGAGCCCCACTACATTTTAATGGACAACGCCCCATACCACTCTGTGCAAATTAATAAAGCGCGTACCGCGAACAACAATAAAGGCGAAATAATAGAGTGGCTGCAAAACAATGGTGTGGCAGCTAATACTCAAATGCTGAAAAAGGAATTAGTTAGATTGTTGAACCTTCATAAACAGCAAACAAAGAAGAAATATTTCTTGGATGAGATGGCAAAATCAAAAGGGCACACCGTGATTCGGCTACCGCCCTACCACTGCCAATATAATGCAATCGAAATGATATGGGCGCAGATCAAAGGTGGGTTGATTTGTATTTATTTTAACATGTTTTTACACTGACGGACTCATAAACTGCATCAAAGTTCAGGTTTACTCTAAAAGGATTTTTTTATAATAAGTATGCAAACTTTTTAGATTAAATTATATAAATATGGAAAGACTGGCTCTTAATCTTAAAAAAAAATTAAATTTAAAAATAGAACTGCGGTAAAACAAATGAATATAGCCGGGAAAAGAAAATTTACTCGTAGTATCAGATTTGCGTGTTATTTATAGCAAAGTATTAAATTAATTCTCATTGATTTTTTTTGTTTGGTCAATTGAATTAATGTTACCAGCATAATTGTTGGGTTAGTTTTTTAACACATCGAGAGTTTTTGAACCATAATATGGATACTTCGTCCGAACAAGCGGCACAAATTGTAGCATTGGTGCGGGAGGGCTTGGATCAACGAACGATTGGTAGAAATTTAAATTTAAACCAGTCTACGGTTTGTAGAATATACAGAAGGTTTGTAGAGACAGGTTCTTACAGGAGGAGACGTGGTACAGGCAGAACTCGAGCAACCACAGGTCGTGATGACCGATTTATTGTTACAACTTCTCTGCGAAATCGTTTCCTCACGTCAGTTAACATCAAAACCGAGCTTAATGAAGTGCGTGGAAAAAACGTGTGTGCACGAACAATAAGAAGAAGGTTAAAGGAAGCGGCTATCACCCCTTTTAGACCAGCAAATGGTCCAAAGTTGTCTGCAGCTCACAGACAAGCTCGCTTAAGATTTGCGCGTCATCACCTGAATTGGACAGAAGAGCAGTGGGCCTCTGTATTGTTCACGGACGAGTGTAGGACATGTTTATATGGTGCAGATGGTCGCAGAAGAGTCTATCGTCGACGTGGGGAGCGATATGCTCAAAGTTGCATTGAGGAGCGTGTTCCTTTTGGAGGCGGTTCATGTATGGTCTGGGGTGGCATATCGATGAACGGGCGAACAGAACTTGTGTTCATAGACATGGTCCGTCAAAACGGTAATAGAGGGGGTTTGACAGCACATCGCTACATAACAGAGATATTAGAAGATCACGTGGTGCCTTACATGGGATTCATAGGCGAAAATTTTACTTTAATGCAGGATAATGCCCGGCCGCATGCAGCTGCACAAGTTCAACATAATTGCGAAGAGGTTGGGATACGTACAATGAATTGGCCAGCACGCAGCCCGGATCTTAATCCCATCGAGCATGTTTGGGACAATTTAAAAAGAGCTGTATATGCGAGAAACCCTTCGCCTACGACAGTGGCAGCACTAAGAACAGCACTTTCAGAAGAATGGGACAATATTCCGCAAGATCTTTTAAAAACCCTTATAAAATCTATGCGGAACCGATTAGAATCCGTAATAAGGGCACGTGGGGGTAATACACCTTATTAAAACACAAATAAACCCTTGCATAAAGTTTGTGTCTATTGTTAAAACCAATTTTTTAATTAAACAATTTTTCCTTAAACTTCTGTTTTTTCTTCAAAAAAGGTCTTAAGGTCCTGTCCAGTACATAAACTTAAACTTAAAGATATGATCCTACGCTGTTTTAAAGTTCACGAACCAATCTAGAGGTTTCAATTTAAATCTGTATAGAAAGTTTGCATACTTGGTTAAAATATTTATTTCAAAGTCGTCTATTACTTTGATGCAGTTTATAAGTCCGTCAGTGTATTTAGGTCACTGGTGACTGTCTAGTCGGCTAGTACTATTTAAAGTAAATGTACTTACCCCGATCTCGCTCTTTGACTTTGCATCATTTTCAATCTAAACCATTATTGTTTCAGGTTGTGCAGCCAGGCTTAACACCACTCCGCCATTCACAGCTAATAAAATGCTTACGTTGCTACAAGAGGCATGTAGTCAAGTGACTCCGGACAATTGGAGGAAAGTGGTTGAAAAGACGAAAAAACTATGCTTAGATGATTGGAATCGAGACGTGCGATACGACAATATAGTAGACCAGCCGTTTTTAATAAACATAGGAGAAAGCAGCTGCAGTTCGGATTCCGAGTCTGAGACGCAATCGGTGACATCATTGTCAGATTCAGATTAATGTATATTAAAAAATCATAAATAAACCGCTTTTGTTTTATTTGAGTAGGTAATTTTTATTTTTTTTTTATTTTACTTTATTGGGACATAGAACAATTACACATTCCAATTAAATTATAACATTAGTATTTTTAATAAGGTAAATGTGTAACCCACACCAATGTCCGCGAGATGGCAAAGAAATAAATTACGTACGCCACTTTTGCAAAGCTAGTAAGTACTCGTGAGTAGTCGTGACTTAAAGTTTTGCAACTATCCCAATATTTCAATTGCTTTTTTTTTAAATTGATTAACAGAAAGTGCGAATATATCTAGGTCGATAAAGTGTGTGTTATACGTATCAACTATGCGCCTCAGAGGCGCTCGCTCTCCCGCATGTGTTCTGCACCTTGCGGTATAGAACAGCCGAGGCACGCACGCCTCTCGGCGTAACACAATTCGGGGTACAACATAACATAAATTGTTAGTGATATCAATACAGTCAAACCTGTTATTGCATAGGCCATGGAGCGTTAAACCCATTAGGAAACTTCGTCTAGACTCCAAGCTCTGTAGCTTGTATAGATTTAATAGCTGAGTATATGGTAACTTACACTTTGTGCATCTGTAGTGCATAGTGCGTAAAAATTTCTTTTGAACCATTTCCAGACTTTTGACATACACATCAAAAATGGGACTCCAAACAGGGACTGCGTATTCCAATTGAGATCTAACCAAACTTTTATATAAAAGTAAATAAGTTGATGGTCTTTTAAAGTCGATTGATGACCTCATAATGAATCCATACATGCGATAGGCTTTGTTAATAATATTAGCAACATGAAGATCAAAATGCAATTTAGAGTCTATTTCGATCCCGAGATCACGTATATGGTCAACTCTTTGTAAAATGATGCCTTGTAGCTGATAATCAAATGTAATGATGTTTTTATTTTTTGTGAACGTTATTGCGTTACACTTAGGTATGCTAAGCTGAAGCTTATTATTAGAGCAATAAGTAGAAAGTCTATCAAGATCCAAGAGTCTATCAAGAGTAGAAGTATACAATCCTGCGTGCATTTGCATGACTTATATATTTTAATGTCATCAGCATACATTAGAAAGCGGGTATGAATGAAGCAATTTTTAATATCGTTGATAAATAATGTGAATAGTAAGGGCCCAATTATTGAGCCTTGAGGCACGCCAGAAGTAACGGATACCGAGTTCGATTGAAAGCCATTAATGACTATCTTCTGGGACCTATTGATTATATAAGCAATGAACCATCGCAACAAGTTACCACGTATGCCGTTGAAGGCAATTTTGTCTAGAAGTAGTTTGTGATCCACCTTGTCAAAAGCCTTCCGAAAATCCTTGTACACGGCGTCTACCTGAACTTTCTCATCCATACTTTTAAATAAGTAATCTGTGAAAATCATAAGATTTGTGTTCGTTGACCTGCGTTTAATGAAACCATGTTGTTCACAAATAATAAGATTGTGAATGTGGGGGTATAGTTCACCGTGTACCAGGCTCTCGAAAAGCTTCGACAAGGTGGAAAGTATTGAAATCGGGCGATAATTTTCGACATTACTTTTGTCACCACTCTTAAACACGGGTGTTATATGAGCGCGTTTCCAAATATCGGGGAAGGCGCCATTTAGTAAACATTTATTAAAAATAATATAGAGAGGCTGAACAATACTATCTATGGTTCTCTTTATAAATATTGGCGGCAGGCCATCGGGACCAGCACCCTTATTCAAATCTAAGTTCTGTATAGCTTTATGTATGACATTTATAGGCAAATAGATATCAGAAATGCAGGGCGAATTCTGTGCATACACATTAGGTGGCTGCCACGTCGCTGGATCAAAGTGAGAGGGTTCATACACGGAAGTAAAATAGGTTGAGAACATTTTACATATTTCAAACGGGTTGTTCGAGTTTACATTCGCGAGATACATATTTGCTGGAAACACAGCCCTGCCCCTACGATTGGAGACATAAGACCAGAAATATTTAGTGCTAAGCGGAATACTATCCTCAATCGACTTCATGTATCTTTCAAAACATTTGACCGATTCAGACTTAAAGCGTTTGCGATGAGTTGAAAAATTTAAATAGTCTGAAGCATTACCATATCTTTTCCATTTTAAGAATGCTTTTTCTTTATTTTTAAAAATACGTATGCACGCAGGGGAGAACCATAAAGGAAACTGTGTGTTTTTAAGGCGCGTGAGTGGGACGTGAGTTTTAATAATGCTATAAATTTTACTGTAAAATACATCTACTGAGTGTTCAGCAGTCTGATCGTGAAACAAATAATTCCAGTCTAAATCACATAGCTCACTGTTAATTAGCTCATAATTAGCTTTAAAAAAATTATGTTTAGTCGATAAATTACGTTTCATTGTTACTAGTTTGGTAACAAGCGATGTAAATACAGAGAAAGGTGGGTGGTAAGAATCAGGCGGTAGTAATGGTGTACACATTTTAGATACACAGTCAATATTTGACATAAACAAGTCAAGTATGCGCCCTAAATTGTTTCTATGTGTATTATATTGATAAACATTAGTTAAGGATATAAAATTGCATAAATAACTGCTCATATTGTCAGTCGGTTTTGGTGTGACATAGTTACAACCATTGCAATCTAGCCAGTCAACGGTGGGTAAGTTGTAATCACCTGTTATGAAAAATGAGTCAGTAGTAGTATCGTTAATTATTTCATACAACGCTTCAAAGTGTGATAAGTACGAGTCGTCCGAGGCGCGCGGGGGTATGTAGGCTGTACTTATGACATGACGTTTGGATGGGTGCGATGCCGGCAGCTGAACTACGACGTGTTCAATATCTGTTTGATAGGGGCCCACAATAAAACTAGTTGGCCGTAACGTACGTAACACAGCTTTATGTACCCCGCCCCCGTCACGCTTCCCCGTGGCTCCGCGGTCCCGATCGCATCTAAATACTAAATATCGGTCGTCAATAAACTCACTATCAGATACATCTGGGATAAGCCAAGTCTCTGTAATAATGATTACGTCATATGAAGAAGACAAAATATTCATAAACAAAGTGTGTAGTTTGGTACGCAGTCCACGACAATTTTGGTAAAAGAATGTTAAATTGACTTTATCCATAGAAAATAAAAAATAAGCAAAAGTCGTTACCACAAGTGAGCTTGGAGTCCATGTTAGTTACCGCAGATATACACAAACAGGAATATTTAAAGCGAAAATGGTAAACATAGCAAACATTTTTAATTATTAACCAGTGCAATAACGTATCACTATATTGAGATACAATATTTTTTTTATCAAAAGTAAGGTAGCAGTATTTTTTTATGTATGAACTAAGTATTGTATAAACATATATCAAACAGAAACATAGCATAGATACAATCCACAAAACATAACATTTATTTTTAAATATTAACCAGTGCAAAAACGCTCCACTATATCGAGATACAATATTTTTTTCAGAAAAAATAAGATAACAGTATTTTTCTACGCACGAGTAAAGTGTATTAGAAACAGTTAGGAAATAAACACATAACTTACATACAATCCACATCATTCTTTTGGGTACATTAAAAGTAATTAACGCAAAATATCCTACATAAATATTGGTTTTTGCACATTTATTTTGATATGCGAGGGTTACCGCGAAACATTTACCGCACTCGTCGTTAGTAGAAACATCCCATACAACACAGAGTAGACCATGCACTAGAGAATGCAGTTTGCATAATAAGTGTAATACACATATTTTAAATAGATTTCCAAAATATGATATAATTTTGGATTTGACACGCATAATAAAAGAAGTATTCTTATCCGGGTACTTTATATTGCTTAATTTTTGATAAATCTTCTTCAGATCGGATAGTAAAAGCAGCTTCGGAAACGTCAGCACGGACGAGTATGATCCCATGCTTAATCCATACGAATCGTAAACCATGCTGCCTAGCAATTTCCTTGGTTTGTCGAAATAATTTTTTGTTTTGCACCGTAAGATGTTCGTTTAAATAGATTTTATGTGAATTGCCACTCAATTTTAATTCCTCGGATGTTATTCCCTTTTTGAGTCGGGCCGCTGCAATGAAGTTGTCACGTAGTAATTGACTAGACAACTTCACGACTATGTTTTTTGGTCTTGATGCTTTTGGATTCATTAGAGGTACTCGGTGTATGGCGATGACATCACGAGGCGATAAGGGTTGCTTGATCAAGGTAGAAATGTTTTCGAGGATCGATATAAGGTTTTCGCCGCGTTTTTCAGGGAGATTGCTTATCTCAATATTGCAGTTGCGGGACTTTTGTTCAGCCGCTTCCAGCTTAGCTTCCAGGGTAGCGATACGCTGCATGGATGCCTGAGGTGAAGTGATATTTTGTTCTAGCTTCGAAACGCGGAAATCAAGATCATTCGACTTTTGCACTAGGTCGTCATATTTGGCACTTATGAAATTGATAGATGATTTGACACCCTCAAATTCGGATAACAGTGTGGTGAATTTTTCGTCCTGTTTTGCTAGAAATGTATCAAGCATTGATTTCACGCCTGCCTGGAAGTCTACGAATTCTTCACGACAATAAAATTGCATGACATCCCTTTGCGGAATGTGACGTATGGAGGAGGAGACTCTTTATCTATAAGAGAGCTATCATCAATACTCATCCCTGCTAATCGAGGGGCATCTTCGACGCCAATAGTTTGGTCGAAGGTGCTGTTTCTTGCTGTCATGATTTATAAATAATGAGGTCTCTGAGCGCTGCACTACTCTGTGCCAAATCCGAGCGCAAAACCAAGAAGCCGGTTGACAAGTATAGGCGATAACACCAACGGGTATAAGAGCCACGCAAACGCACACAACACTGTCAATGCTATACACTGTCTTTGTTGCACACTAGGTTAGGTATACTGGGCGACAACGAGACAACCGAGTCGCATCGGCGCGCACGACGTTATGTATATACAATAAATATAAAAATAAATAAAAATAATAATATATGTATATACAATAAATTTGTTAAATCTCCTTTATTTTATTATCGCAAACAACTTAAATGATTATAAATCTGACACTAAGAGCGTAGGTACTCTATTGATGTATTTTGTACACTCGTTTCCATTTTCGATATTTGTTTATCGATACTTTTCCGCACTAGTCGATATCTTCCAAACGGAGTAACTTTTGCAGGACGTCAACGTAAAGTCTGATTGAGATAATTTCTTGTAAGAGTTAATAATTATTATAATTCTAACGGGATATTATTGTAATTGCATAAATCTGCCTAAAATTAATAAATATCATTTTTAGACACCGCCAATTCGATTATAATATAACGGTGACGCTACTACAAGGTTGTGTCGTGGGAATAACTGTCAGTGTCATAGGGATCAAGGTTCGCCGAGACTATTATAAATGTCAAAATTTCCCGCTCATCGCCCCCGCGCGCGGTGCGGGAGGGTGGGTTACTTAACCAAAAATAGAATCAATTCTATGCTTGCTCACTTAACAACTAAATCGTAACCTAACACTTATGACTTAAGAGGTATTAAGTGGCTGTTTACACGCTGCAATTTAGTTAAAATTAAGTTATAAAAATAAAAATAAAATAAAATAAAAATCTTTATTTTCAACTATTACTATTAAGTTAAAATTTAGTTCCACATATTACGTGTAAACTAGGCGTATATGCTTTTAGTATACTCTTTGCCCGTCACGCGTCTGTTCTTCTTCTTCTTCTTTCAGTTTTTGGCAATCTAGCCGTTATAACGGCTAATTTCTCCCAGTGTCAAGTATTTAGGCGCATTATAAGCATAAAGTCTCGTTCTTATTCAATTGTCACGTATTCAAATCATTTTTTACAATAGGAACTCGGAGCTGTAAAAATAATGGCCGGTTAGTTTGGCGCCATTTTTACAACTCCCACGCGTCTGTTGGACATACCTCGTCCAAGTTTTAAATAAAACCGCCAACTGGCGGTTGGACAGCGTCTGTCCAGAATCGGGGCGCGGTGATTGGTCGTGAATTAATTCGTTCAACTACCGATATAATCCTAAATTACTATTTTTTGCATTTAGTTCAGTTCTGTATAATCTATGGTTCAGTTCATGGACAATAAATTGTAATAGTTTTTAAAGTTTCTGGACCGTTACACAACCCAAAAAAAAAAAAAGTGACATCATCACTTTGCCATTGCCTATCGGTTTATCGGTTTGTTTGTGAATTATTAAAAAATAGAAAGCGAAAATGTCTTTCAACTGGTAAGTGTTTTTTTATTTATTTTTATGTAGAATTACTGAGAAATGTCCAAAGCTTATGTGTAAAGGAAATTTCATTCCAATAATGGCCAAAAGATATTGAAAAACATTTCAAACTTTAAAATTGTGTGAAAATGTATCATAGGAATTTTGTTGTACGCCGTATTTCATAATAAATGTGAAAACATTTGGTGTAAAATACTTATAATGGTTATATACTTCATTTACAAGAATTTTATTATTTTGTCATAAGTTACC
Organism: Herminia tarsipennalis; assembly: GCA_945859575.2. Classification (NCBI taxonomy): domain Eukaryota; kingdom Metazoa; phylum Arthropoda; class Insecta; order Lepidoptera; family Erebidae; genus Herminia; species Herminia tarsipennalis. The sequence continues at coordinate 25,476,815 of OX243841.2, read as the reverse complement.
CATATAACTATAATTATTCATACAATAAAAATAAATAGGTTAGAAATGGTAAAAAAATATCTCTAACAACCATAGACTTAGGTTATACTAGTAGACGAACAAAGAGCTCATTAACTTGTGATGATTTTTGATTTATCGAGCGAGTTGGGAGTTCCTGAGTTACAATCAAAGATAATAGATCTACCTAGATGCCACATGTACCTGTAACACTAGGAAAACAGAGCGTTAATCCCCACCGCGCATGACGTCACGCGAGCGTTTTACAGTATGATCAACGCATCTTGACCGGATTGAATGCGACCCTAAAATTACTTACGAAAACGACTAAATATGTTTAATCGATAAAAAATAGTAACAACATTTTAATTCAACAATTAAAAAACACTATTTAAATCAGTTCATAAAAGTTTAAATTTAGAACAGTTACAGTAAATAATACAGAAACTTTGAAAAACAATTTCTTTACGAAAATAATCACAAAAAAACATGAGTTAGTAATACTAATTATGACAATGTAATGTGTAATCGCATCTCTAATTCTCTTGGTTTAGTTACTGCCCCTGCTTCCTGTCATCATTTACTTCCAAAAAATGCCTACTTCAGTCCGGCCTAGTTACGTTGATCCAACTGTAGTGTACCTACCATAAACAGAATCGTATCAATCGCAAGACATTATTCATCCAACAGGGTATAGATTTTTAATCACCAATTTGATTTGATACTGTTGTTTTGAATTCTTTAATTTCAACTTTTTTTAATTAATAGTATATGATTAAGGTCAACTGGGGCCATAAGCATTGTATTTTTGATTCACGCAGTTTTTATGCTTTATTGGAAAAACCAATCATGAAATAATTAAAAATTCTTTCATTATAATGTATTCTTTTTTTTTCTATTGTTTTAAGCTATTTTAAAAAAGTATTTGCTGTTTTTAATTCCATCAAGTTAGCAGAAGTTTATTATCTAACTAACCGGCGCCTGAGATTCCACCGAACTTCCATTCTGAATGAAATCCCCCATGGGAACCGGGATAAAAGCAACCTATGTGTTCTTTTCCGGGTTCAAGCTTGCTCCATATGTATCAAATTTCTGCCAAATCGGTCCATCTGTTTTCCTGTTAAAGAGTAATAATCATCCATTCATCCATCCATCAAGCCTCACTAACTTGGCATTTTTAAGAATACTAGGATCATTCTTAAAAATAATAATTAAAGCATGGGTAAAATTAAATGACATAAGCATTTATTTATTTTTAATAATTTAATATACCTACCTATCTAACTGATTGTAGGGGAAGATTAAGTTTAAGTTTTAAACACTTTTGATTCTTTGAATATCACAGAATCAGCCTTCTTAAAGTAAACTAATAATAAATCGTATTTAAAAACCCTTTCTGTACCATTTAATAAAATAGTAAAACAAAATAAATGTTGATTTACTATATCCCTTATATTTATAATTACTATATTATTAACCTTGAAACAGGAGGAGTTTATTATATATTTGTCTTTAAGCAGTTTTGGTTTTTAAATTTCTTGTTAAATAATGTAAACTTATATATAAGTAAACATCAGCTATTGCCTTTATTAACTAACGTTACGGTTACGGTTTACGGTTTTCAGTAGGTGCTTGATCAAACTGATGGATGGTTATGCAATAAAAAATATAAATATTAATAAAACAATGCAAAATCTTAGTAGTAATGTGAAATTTATTTATCAAAGGGTTAGTGTTAAAATTTTGTGATTTATTAATTATTTCTCATATAACTATTTCAGTTACTTAACATAACTTGTATAGAATCCTTAGAGGGATACACTAAACCACCCTTGTCCTTACATATAACAATATAGGTACCAATGTAGTTATTACAAAGATGCATTCTCATTCTGAGTTGTTTAATCGATCGTTTGAATTTCATTGCTTTACTACTTTCAACATATGAGACAATGTAATATCACCTGATGACATCAATTGAAACCGCAATGTAAAACGAATAGAGTAAAAATACGCCAATGAAAATTATTACAAAAACTTAAATAAATCATTTTAAAATTAATTTCAGCTTATGGAGCAACAAAATCAATTGGTGATGAAAATACACATTTTTCTTGATACGGTCTACATTCTTCGACGAGTTTTTACAACTTTTAACTGCACAATTAGGCATTTCTTATTGCAGTACACGCGACGTCGTGCGGCCGCGATCGAACGTTAAATAATACGCGCGCTCCAATCGGCGCCGATGCGCTCATTGGAGACACGCTTTGACTTACTACTGACCGATTTTAGTTACGTGTGTTCTGAGGTTACAATGCTATTGAAATTTCCTTTTTAATATTTAATTATAAACTAACAATTATTATTTTTTAATATCTGCATTGTAAGTTTAGAAAAGTTGTTTAAAACATAAATATATTTTTTTCTAATTATAAATGTTGGAAATTAAAACTACAAAATGGCAACTCTGGTTTACGTACAAAAAGTTTATAATTTGAAGTTTTTCCAACTTCGGCTTTTCTTTGTGATATTTTTTGGTATTCTGTACAACTACTTGGCTTCTTTAATCGGACTCTGGACCCTCTGAACATTTGTGACCTGGCTTTGTGTTTTGGACCTTTGATTACTGCCTAACGATATACCTACCTGCCTTCTTTATACGGACCTTTGAATGCTAACGATTGACTTTACGATTCGAGAAATGTTGATTTGGTTGTCCAAATGATGGTAAGTATTTATCTATATTTTGTTCAATTTCATAATCTATATTTTATGTAAGAATGACATGATTTGTCTTATTTACCTGTTTACTGTTGGGTATTTTCAGCAGACTTTGAAAAAGTTAGTGACCTTCCAAACAAATTTTAAGAACTGATGATGAAATTTTAAGAAATGATCCACTTGTTACCATTATTTAAAATTGGTCAAGTAGTTTGGAAGTTAAAATTTTTTCATTTAATTATTTCTTACTTACTAAATCATAATAATACCATAAGGTGGTTCATAGCTACTTCATCTACTTGTTTATTTATTTAAAAGTAATACAATCTAAATGTTGTTTTTTTTTATTAATTCACTTTGTGCAACAAAACAGATCAATTTGATTGGCAGTAAGGTTTAGTTTGTTCAGTGTGTGCATCAATGGAGTCATCATTAAGTAACTTAGTGTGCACTCGCAACACCCACAACAACTGGGGTTTCCCACATACCTGTCAGGCTTTTATAAACTTATCCGCTGTAGTAAATCTGAATTGTGTATTTTCCCTAATACAACATTCAATTGATAAAGACTAGCACTCATTCTTCGAAATGTTGTATGTATGTTGTAGTATGGCACAATGACTACTACAGGTCACTGACCTCTATACAGTAGTATAAAGGTCAGTGACTACAGGTACCTTATCTGTATATCCTATTTAATTGTCATTTGTGAAAATATAATTTCAGTATATTGTTTTTTTTTAGGTGATAGGCAGCTAATATGCCGAAAAATCATTGCTGCTTTAAAATTGAAATTGAAGAAATAAAATAATAAATATAAAATAAGAAATAAAAAATCAGAGCTGCCAAAAATTTATCAACTAATAAACATTTCTTAAATCTAATTGGAAAATTGCCTTAAAATATCAAAATATTAACTCAGCTGCAGATGAAATATAAGAATAAGCCCTGAGGGTGAAGATTCACTACCAAAGAGAAGATAATGTGCTTAACAATTTTGAAGCAGAGCCCAAAGGCATATAATTTACTAAAACAAATCTTTGTTTTGCCATCAAAAAGATCCCTGAAAACCCTTTTAAGCACATTCACAATTGAACCAGGGATCAATGCTCATATTTTAAATGAGTTAATGGATGTAGCAAAAAAGCTAAGTACCAGAAGAAAAAAGAAAAATAAATTTATTATTTGATGAAGTTGCTGTGGATCCTGAGGTCTATTATAATTCATCCTGTGATTAAATTATAGGATTCGAAAATAATGGCTACCAGAAAACAATATCTCTGGCTGATCATGCCCTCGTCTTTATGATTAAAGGCATTAAAACAAAAACAAAGCAGCCCATTTGCTTTACATTTTGCAGAAGCACTACAAAAAAAGAAGACCTCTAGAGCCTTTAAAAAAAATGTAATAACAGGTTTGCATGAATGTGGCTTTCGAGTTATATCCACTATATGTGACCAAGCAACAACTAATGTAAGTACTATAAAGAGTATGCAGGAAGAGACCCATGCTGAATATATAAGGCGTATGTGCTAATCTATTCAAGCAAAGCATTTGAAATAAATGGAAAAAGGTGTTTCCTTTATTTGATCCCCACATTTAATAGAAGGGGTAAGGAATAATTTATTAACCAAAGATGCCACATTCATGCAAAATGGGCAAAGCAAATGTGCATTTTGATTTAGACGAGGGTATTGATGAAGTGAGGATAGTAAATAAGCTAATAGAAAAACATGTGAAAAAAGATAAAATTCCAAAAATGAAAGTTAAATATGCTGCACAGGTATTCAGCCAGAGAATATCTGGATCTTTGCGATTTTTGGCCAGTGAGTATATTCAAGTTTTTGTAAACAAACTAAGAATATGGTTTGATTTTCAAAACAAAATGTCAGTCAAGTAGTTAGTGACCCTGATTGCTAGCCGAAAGTAGTGGGTTCGATCCCCACCCAGGACAAAACTTGTGTAATGAGCACAATGGTTTATTCTGTGTCTGGGTGTAATTTGTGTATAATATGTATGTATTTAGATATACCAACGTTATTCTTGGTATAGTGCAACCTGAAAGTAGTTTGTTCAGAATCAGTAACACAATCCAAAGAAAGTTAATTAATCAATCATTAATTAATTCATTAATCATTCTAAGAGTCCAAATCCTGTTCACAATATGATGTGAAATGTAATCATCACTTATTTTTTAATAATAACCATGGATTAGATTAGGTACTATGAGACGCAATGACCACAATAGCGCGAAGAACATAATACAACTTGAATGGCTTATAACTCTGCAAGTTTTCAATATTTTTATTTTCTTTCTTTTTATATGATTTTTGAAGTAAAAATCTTGTTGGGGTGTCTGAGCTTTGCACTATACCAAAAGTAACTTTGTATATTAGTAAGTATGTTTATTAGTTGTCTGGTTGTCATAGTACAAGTTCAAGTTCTGCTTAGTTTGGGACCAGATGACGTGTGTGAATTGTCCCAAGATAATCGTGAGGTCGCGGGTTTGAATACTACCCATTATACTACCGACGTGACGTGTCCTAAAACAAGCCCAGAGCTTAGCTGGAGGGGTTAACAGGATTGCTATAGGCCGACCGCTTAACTCGTATATCGCCTGCGCGGTGAGAAGGGAGCGCGGGGTGATGTTAACGGGTGGGTGAGCGGGGTGCGCGGGAAGTTCTCTGTCCCGCGCATCCCGCTCACCCACCCGTTAACATCACCCCGCGCTCCCTTCTCACCGCGCAGGCGATATACGAGTTAAGCGGTCGGCCTATAGTAATATGGGACCCTAACCCACATTGCTAGTTTCTATGATAGCAAAACTAAGATGAAGTATTATCATTCTGTATTTTTACGAAACCAATCGAAAGGGCCAGTCACAAGGATTATTTTTCTCTAAAAGTATTTAACATTTAATAAAATCAAAGACACACAAAACAAGGACACACACACACACACACACACACACACACACACACAGACACACACACACACACAGGTCAATTTCACAAAAAAACAAGAAAAAGAAAACATAATTTTTATTTTTTCACTGTCATCTGATAAGATAGTAAGATCTGAATTTTATCCGGTGGTTAAAATTTGACATTTAATGTAATAATATTTACTAATATTGTCTTTTATTTCTTTTTCAGGACACAATGTTCTCCCAAAGGAGTGTATTGATACAGCTGATTTTATTTTAATTTTCGATAAATTATTTGATTCATTTAATGATCATTCTTATCAAGCTGATGTCAAGATGATATTTAAATGCTGCTTAAAAAATAATTCCCCCCATTTTCAACTGTGGAATGATTTATTGCCAATTCTAGAATCAATTAAATTTAAATCAATTAAAAATGGTACAATCAAATATGATGTGATTACTTCAATCAAATTTTTTTATTAAAATCATAATATAAGTATTTAATTTAATTACAAGAAATTTTAATCCAAGATCCTTTAGATTTTTTTTAGTTGTATAAGAAGTAATGGGTTAGAAATGTAAATCCAACATGTAATCAATTTATTAATGCATTTATCATCATCATCAGCCTATCGCAGTCCACTGCTGGACATAGGCCTCTCCAATTGCTCATTAAAACTTTGATTGTTAATAATTTTAATTCGCCTCATTCTGCACGCGCTAATTATGAAAAAGATGATAGTCCAGTCATTATAGTAAGTTCATCTCGGAATTCGAGATACCCAGCTGTAAGTCTGTAAATACTTGTATATTGACACCCTAAAAGTTGTCTCAAAACCTACATATGGTAGGGTGTACGCAACTATTAAATTTCAAGGTCAAAGGTCACAAAAATCGGTTTTGTGCGCTCTTTTTGTAAATATCTCATTTCCTATGGGTTTTTTGTTGCTATTTGTATTTTTATCAATATTGTAGAATACAAAATTCTCTATAAATTTTGTTTAAAGTTTTTTTTATACGATGAACCGTTTTCAAGATAGAGGCCGGAGAGCGCACGGTCACAGCATCACTTCAGGTCAACCGGTGCCTCCGGTCGAAAACCTTGAAATTTAATAGTTGCGTACACCCTACCATATGTAGGTTTTGAGACAACTTTTAGGGTGTCAATATACAAGTATTTACAGACTTACAGCTGGGTATCTCGAATTCCGAGATTCTTACCTAATTTAAGCTAAAATGACTGGACTATGACAATAAATCAATGAAATCATTATTAAATGTACTTGGTAAAAATGATAATGATTCTCCAGTTGATGATTTTGCATGTAAGATCGATAATTTTGTAGAACTGATGGATCAAAATAGAAATGATGAATTATTGCATGTTGAATCAAGGAAATATGTATCTGGATAATGTGATAAAGAAATGTAAATCAAAAATATTTAAAAATTGCAAAACCTGCTTAAACGATTTTTGTAGAGTAGAAGCTGATTTGGAATCATTTAATTGGGAAATTTATTATAATAAAAAATCATTGTTTCATCCAAGTGCTTCTTTTGTTGATTTAATGAATGATGTTTATTCTGTCATTGCTGCATGCTTACGTGATATTCCTCAATCAAAATTATTAAAGAAGAAAATTATCTCATTACTCAATTGTTTGTGTGATTTTAGCATGATTACTTGTACAAATCTATATCTATAATAATTATTAATGATCTTGCATGTAATATAATAATACACAGTTGGTGTAGGGGGGTGAATAGAATATTAAATGGAAAAATTGTAAGTTTGATAAGAATGACCTAATTAAAAATCAAGCATATGATTATTACTGTAAAAATAAAAGGAAATAAACGTTTAATTAAACAATGACTTTTATTTGACGAATTCCATTTTACATGTTTTCAAATGTAATAATCTGTAACTGTCACCGTGTAGTCCACACGGTGACAGTTCATATAGTCTAATCTTTGAAATATTGATGATTGATCGGAGAGCACGCCTGGCGTGTTCGCGGCATTGCGCTAGAGATTAGTGAGAACATGCTAGGCGTGTCAGTGGCATTGAATGTGTTAATCAACCTAGACCCAGATCTGAACTGTCACCGTGTAGTCCTCAGAAATCTGAAGTCAGTACTTCAGATTTAAATTTGTCACTGTAATTTTCAGATTATTTCATTTGAAAAATATAGGTACTTATGTTTTTACTTTATTGAATAACACTGCCACCTACTGGCTTTTAGGAAAAACATAACAACGCCATCTAGTTGTTGGGGTAGTGCAACTTTTATTCGTTTGCTAGAGTTGCTTATCTACACCAGTTTTATCTGTATAAAGTCAAAATCAAATTTTAATGTATAACTCGACCTAGCTAAGTTGGCACCTCGCGTCGAGGGCGCCACATTCCGGCGAGGTGCAAACTTAGCTAGGTCGAGTTATACATTAAAATTTGAAAGTACGGTCAGTTATCTCATTTTTTATGTGCACTAGAAAAGTTCTTTGTATTTTTTGTAAAGTAATTAAAATGAAGTAAGGTTAAAGGCTTACAAGGCTGTAAAGTAATTAAAATGAAGTAAGGTTAAGGCTTGTCCCAGGTTAAAAGACTACAAATTCAAGATTTGTCACTTTGAGAACCATTCTCAAAGTGACAAATCTTGAATTTGTAGTCTTTTAACCTGGGATCGTTCTTTTAATTAAAAATTTAAAAGGTAAAAAAATAATTCCCCCCATTTTCAACTGTGGAATGATTTATTGCCAATTCTAGAATCAATTAAATTTAAATCAATTAAAAATGGTACAATCAAATATGATGTGATTACTTCAATCAAATTTTTTTATTAAAATCATAATATAAGTATTTAATTTAATTACAAGAAATTTTAATCCAAGATCCTTTAGATTTTTTTTAGTTGTATAAGAAGTAATGGGTTAGAAATGTAAATCCAACATGTAATCAATTTATTAATGCATTTATCATCATCATCAGCCTATCGCAGTCCACTGCTGGACATAGGCCTCTCCAATTGCTCATTAAAACTTTGATTGTTAATAATTTTAATTCGCCTCATTCTGCACGCGCTAATTATGAAAAAGATGATAGTCCAGTCATTATAGTAAGTTCATCTCGGAATTCGAGATACCCAGCTGTAAGTCTGTAAATACTTGTATATTGACACCCTAAAAGTTGTCTCAAAACCTACATATGGTAGGGTGTACGCAACTATTAAATTTCAAGGTCAAAGGTCACAAAAATCGGTTTTGTGCGCTCTTTTTGTAAATATCTCATTTCCTATGGGTTTTTTGTTGCTATTTGTATTTTTATCAATATTGTAGAATACAAAATTCTCTATAAATTTTGTTTAAAGTTTTTTTTATACGATGAACCGTTTTCAAGATAGAGGCCGGAGAGCGCACGGTCACAGCATCACTTCAGGTCAACCGGTGCCTCCGGTCGAAAACCTTGAAATTTAATAGTTGCGTACACCCTACCATATGTAGGTTTTGAGACAACTTTTAGGGTGTCAATATACAAGTATTTACAGACTTACAGCTGGGTATCTCGAATTCCGAGATTCTTACCTAATTTAAGCTAAAATGACTGGACTATGACAATAAATCAATGAAATCATTATTAAATGTACTTGGTAAAAATGATAATGATTCTCCAGTTGATGATTTTGCATGTAAGATCGATAATTTTGTAGAACTGATGGATCAAAATAGAAATGATGAATTATTGCATGTTGAATCAAGGAAATATGTATCTGGATAATGTGATAAAGAAATGTAAATCAAAAATATTTAAAAATTGCAAAACCTGCTTAAACGATTTTTGTAGAGTAGAAGCTGATTTGGAATCATTTAATTGGGAAATTTATTATAATAAAAAATCATTGTTTCATCCAAGTGCTTCTTTTGTTGATTTAATGAATGATGTTTATTCTGTCATTGCTGCATGCTTACGTGATATTCCTCAATCAAAATTATTAAAGAAGAAAATTATCTCATTACTCAATTGTTTGTGTGATTTTAGCATGATTACTTGTACAAATCTATATCTATAATAATTATTAATGATCTTGCATGTAATATAATAATACACAGTTGGTGTAGGGGGGTGAATAGAATATTAAATGGAAAAATTGTAAGTTTGATAAGAATGACCTAATTAAAAATCAAGCATATGATTATTACTGTAAAAATAAAAGGAAATAAACGTTTAATTAAACAATGACTTTTATTTGACGAATTCCATTTTACATGTTTTCAAATGTAATAATCTGTAACTGTCACCGTGTAGTCCACACGGTGACAGTTCATATAGTCTAATCTTTGAAATATTGATGATTGATCGGAGAGCACGCCTGGCGTGTTCGCGGCATTGCGCTAGAGATTAGTGAGAACATGCTAGGCGTGTCAGTGGCATTGAATGTGTTAATCAACCTAGACCCAGATCTGAACTGTCACCGTGTAGTCCTCAGAAATCTGAAGTCAGTACTTCAGATTTAAATTTGTCACTGTAATTTTCAGATTATTTCATTTGAAAAATATAGGTACTTATGTTTTTACTTTATTGAATAACACTGCCACCTACTGGCTTTTAGGAAAAACATAACAACGCCATCTAGTTGTTGGGGTAGTGCAACTTTTATTCGTTTGCTAGAGTTGCTTATCTACACCAGTTTTATCTGTATAAAGTCAAAATCAAATTTTAATGTATAACTCGACCTAGCTAAGTTGGCACCTCGCGTCGAGGGCGCCACATTCCGGCGAGGTGCAAACTTAGCTAGGTCGAGTTATACATTAAAATTTGAAAGTACGGTCAGTTATCTCATTTTTTATGTGCACTAGAAAAGTTCTTTGTATTTTTTGTAAAGTAATTAAAATGAAGTAAGGTTAAAGGCTTACAAGGCTGTAAAGTAATTAAAATGAAGTAAGGTTAAGGCTTGTCCCAGGTTAAAAGACTACAAATTCAAGATTTGTCACTTTGAGAACCATTCTCAAAGTGACAAATCTTGAATTTGTAGTCTTTTAACCTGGGATCGTTCTTTTAATTAAAAATTTAAAAGGTAATTATGGCGTCTGGGCAACCGGTTAGAGCGTATGCATTTGTTTTGTTCCGATTACTCGGATTTTAATTGATATTTATGTTATTTCTAATTCCCTTCTTATTTTTAATGTAATAAATTATTTTTTAATAATTTTCTTTAATTTTTTTTTTGAGGAGCAGCCAAATTATGCTGCTCACTATGGGTACCCCCAATTTAACTCTTATTTTCTCTATAGGTATCTCGAAAACTAGACAATATTTACACCTTATTATTTATTTTATTTACACATTATATTTAAAATAAAATACAATAGAAACTTGACATGCAAAATCTATACTCACAAACCGAAAATGTATTGTATTTAAAACTTTTAGTTCGACTCCAATGCGCTCGCGGTCGAGTTCACGGTCGGTGACCACGTCTCCGTCTTCAGAGCGGAAACGACAGCGCCCGTCCGCCGCCCGTCGCGCGCTTATGTTAAATCTTTTGCCCGGCCCTGAGGCCAAAGAACCTGAATTTGCTCCAGACACACCACGCCGCCGGTAAATATCGTCTATTTACCACGTTTACGTATTTAAATTATTATAATTATAAATGGATTTACTAAGTTATTTTACTTGTTTTTTTTTTCAGAAGATCAAAGATCCCGAAAACATTTACGGTCGAAAGCACGCCAGGATCTGGCGGCCGCTATCGTCGCACAAAGACGCGAGATGAAGTACCCGCCGCTCCCATGCCACACTGGTAAGTTCTTTCCTAATTGTAGCACATTTCTAGTTGTTTCTAAAATCAGAATCAAGTTGATTTTTGATTGCTTGCAGTATGGACATTTTGGAGCGCGTTGAACTAATGGACGTGTCGGACGAGGAGGAGTTGGGAGAGTTAGTGGGGGGAAATCCGAGGCACGTCCAGCGGTGGTTTGGTGGAGGCTTGGAGTCGGAGGGTCAAGGATGTTCTTCCCAAAGTCCCCGCACACCTAGCGCTGCTAATGCCGTCGTTGTCGTCCCCGAGGTTGATGTAAGCCCATCAAATTCGGGCGTGACGAAAACGGTAAGGCCATCGCCTAGGGGTAAGAGTGGTGATGGTAGTGATCTTGACAGTGACTATGACGATGAATTCGACACATCTGTCCGGACCACTACTGTTACTGGGACCCGGAAGGAAATCCCTGACGACGAGGAGTTAGAGGAGCCTCTTCTAAATATTTTTGATAATATTGGAAGAGGTATGGATGACGAGATTGATCGTTTGCCGGGTATAACGGATGGGTACGAATGGGTTGAAAATTTTGAATCATTTAGGGGAGTTCCTGAGGCGTTTTCAGGCCCTACCCCTGGACCGATTCAAGATTATGATTCGGCATATGATGCCTTCGTCGATATTTTTGATGAAGACATCATAGACCGAATCGTCCTTGAAACCAACCGCTATGCCAAGCAAACAATTGATCTTCTGAAATCCAAACGTAAATTTAAACCATCATCTCGTATGCATGGGTGGGTAGACACTAATGCAAATGAGATTATGGTTCTTCTCGGGGTGATTATGTTCATGGCCATCGATCCTCGGACGTCACTTCACGAATATTGGACAAAAGGTGTCCTGGGTATGCCAAACTTTAGGCGCCTGATGACCTATAATCGTTACGTTTTGCTGAGTAAGTTTCTCCATTTTGTTGACAATTCTGATGAGAGTCAGAATCTGCTTCAAACGGATTCAGCAAATGTGGCATCCCGGAAACTTTTTAAGTTGATGCCCATAATAAAGCACCTCGAGAAGAAGTTTGATTACCTGTATAATTTAGGGCGCCACATATCCATCGATGAGTCTTTGACCTTATTTAAGGGCCGCTTATCGTGGGTCCAAACAATAAAGACAAAGGCTGCGCGGTTTGGAATTAAGTCATATGAGCTCTGCGAATCGCAGACTGGCTATATGGCTCGATTCCAAATCTACACGGGCAAGTCAGACGAATCCCTGCAGGATCCATCTGTTAGTGCTGATCTGGGAGGTAAGACTACCAAAGTTGTCCTTGAACTTTTGCAAGGCCTGGAACGAAAGGGGCATTGTGTAACGATGGATAATTTTTATAATTGTCCAGCGTTAGCACGATACCTCAAGCGTTCAGGCTTTGATTGTTTAGGGACTCTAAGGACTAACCGTCGTAATGTGCCTAATGACATCGCGAAAGTGCCGCAAAACGTGCCAAAGGGGACAATAATTGCTCGCCATTGTGGAGATGTTTCCATCTTAACGTGGAAAGAGTCCAAATTGGTTAGCATGATTTCTACCTTCCACAATGACGACACTTTCGTTGGATCGAAGTTAGGTAAGGTTCGGGTGAAGCCTGTGTCGGTGAGAGATTACAACAGTACTATGGGGGGTATTGATCTTAAAGATCAAAAACTCTCCATGTACTTGTTAGAGCGAAAGAGAGGAATAAAATGGTATGTGAAGATGTTTAAAAGGTTATTGAATGTAAGCATACATAATGCTTTAATTATGTTAGTAAGTTCTTTGGGGCGGCGTAATAAACCGGCAATGACGCATCGCGAGTTTCGCTACGAGCTCGCTCAATCTCTAGTTAACAGGCACCGCCCCCCGCAGCGAGAGATTATTGAGCCAGTAGGGCAACTCAAGAGGCTGAGGCGGGATATTATGCACGTTCCAAATTACGTGAGTACAAATAAGCGAAAGAGATGTATGATTTGTTCAAGGATGAAAGTGGATAAAAAGGTTCGCTCACAATGTACCACCTGTGACGTTTTCTTGTGTTTTGAGAACTGTTGGGTGGACTGGCACTCGGACGAACAGCTCAAATCACCCGAGATGCGTGGGCGGAAAAGGAAGCGTTATGCGTGAATCTTTTTACTATTGCGGATAATGATGAATGAATGTAAATTACGACGGTCCCCTTCGGTGTGTCTTTACTAACAGGTGGAGAAGCGTTGAAATTGTATTTGGAGGGGAAGAGGCATTTCGGGAAAGGGACCGTTTGGAACCAGGGGACCATATAGGACCTTTTGGGGAAGGGGCCTTCTGAGCCTGAACGACAGGTGGTTGTTTGACTTGACTGACTGACATTGACTTTTTTTTACTTTACTGCAGTCAGTAAAGTAAAAACAGGCAATGTCAGTCAGTGTCCATGATTGTGTCTGTAACTGCTTACCATCAGGCAAGCCGGTTGGTTGTTTGCCACTCAAGTGGTAAATTAAACAAAAAGTCAAAGTCCAGGGTCAGTACTCTCGACTTTACCTTTTTTGTTTAACTTACCACTTATGTGGTAAACAACCAACCGCCTTGTATCATGGTAAACAGTTACGAACACAATTACGGACACTGCGCCCTAAAAATCTTCTGACTCCTTAGGCTGATACCACAATCGGCTTAATGTGGGATCAGTCTAACTTACTGGGTAATTCCAGTCGATGATAATTGGGTATTTGACTACTATCAAAATAAAATATTTTATACTGACCATGTAAAAATATGCCAAAAAGTGTTCTGAAAAATCATGTTCATTTATCAATTTAACGTTTTTATTAATTTTTAGTCATAACAAGTAAATGATTTGACCATAGAAAACGTTACGTCATATGCTAGCATTTCATGCAAATTTGTAAGGAGCGGGTCGTTTTTGATATTTCTTAAAAAGAGGCTGATTTGATTTGTAAAATTCCTGGGAACGTATATTGATAAGAGGCTCAATTGGAAAAGGGAAATCTCATGTATTGAAAGCACGCTTAGTTCAGCTTGTTATGCGCTCAGAAGCCTAAAGGACGTGATTTCTCAAGATCAGCTGAAAACTGTATATTACGCACTTATCGAATCCAAATTACGTTATAGTATTAGCTTCTGGGGAAATAGTTACAAATACGTTAATACTGCGTTTATCGCTCAAAAGACAAGCGATGCGCACAATGGTTCGAATACCGCATTGGGAGTCATGCAAAGATCATTTCATGCGTCTGCGTATACTGACCGTTCCAAGTCTGTATATCCTTGTACTGCTAACAGATTTAATCAAAAAGCTAAATAAAGAAGAGAGCCTAGCAGATAAAGAAAAAATACACTCCACAAGACGTAAAGACTTGTAGCACATCTTTACTCCACACTTTTGTATAGTGAGTCAAAGTGCTCATTGCCAATTGAATTTAAAGTCAGGGTATTTTTAAAAACAACTTAAGGTCATATTTGCTGGAAAGGTGTCTTTAAACGGTCGATGAATTATGATTTAAATCTATGACTTAATTATGATATAATCTCATTGCTATGTCTACTTTTTAAATTGTGTTTAATAATTACTTTAAATGATTTACCTTGTTTGTTTACATTATAAATTGTTATTTTATTGTGTTTTGTGCATGTATTTCTTTTTTTTATATATGTAAAACATTTCAACACAATATATGTAAAATATGTTTCTAAAATAAATGAAATGAAATGAAGTTATGTGTAGTTCGTCATTATGAATTAAATCCTGACATAAGTAGAAACAAATAGGAACCATGAATCAAACAATTCATAGGATTTATTATTAGCCGTCGCTGGTAAGAATACCCAAATGCCAATCTCAAATAAGCTTAAGCGGCGGTAGCCTAATGGCTAAGGGATCGGCCTCGCAATCGTGAGGTTGCGGGTTCGAATCCTTATCTTTCTTCTTTTTTAAATCAACAAAAAAAAATCGCTTCTAATCAAAATTGTAATGATGGTGGCACTAACTCACATTCCTCATGATGTAGCAGCCAGCTATTTCCAAGAACACATCGGTGCTGGCGAGGAGAGAGTCTCCGTTGGCGTCTTTCAACTCTTTCAGAGCCAAGAGGTTGCGGTTAAAATGCAGGATACTGCTCTTTTGACTGATGGACATAAATAATTCAAACATTCACGTTTGCTATTTCTCGTTAGTAAGACCGTGACGGTTGTAAAATAAACGGAGTAATTTACATTATAACCTATATCTTTTCTATAAATATAGAAGTAATAAGAAATGCGAAATTTTTTAAATAGTTTTTAGTTTGTATTAAAGACTCGTTTATTTTCCTAAACATAAAATAAATAATACTTACACGGACGCATCAGGAATCTTCATGGCGTAGTGACGTTTTACTTTCTCTATGTGATCCTGGTGGAATCAATAGATGACTAGATTAGATACATTCTTTAATTTTCTAAAAGACTAGCTGTCCCGCGCAACTTCGTATGCGTAAATTTTTCCCGTTTTTGTAACATTTCTCGTCGCTACTCCGCTCCTATTAGTCGTAGCGCGATGTTATATAGCCTATAGCCTTCCTCGATAAATGGGCTATCCAACAAAAAAAGATTTTTTCAAATCGGACCAGTAGTTCCTGAGATTAGAGCGTTTAAACAAACAAACAAACTCTTCCGCTTTATAATATTAGTACAGATATGTCGTTGAATCTTTGATTATTTTTGCTTTTAAGTGACCGTGTGACGGTAGCAAATTAGGTAGTATCAAACTAGGCCATTCCCTACACAAATTGTGTGATCCACAAATTCGGTCAGGGTGTACTGAGTATTCATGGTTTTTTGCAGTTGAAAATTTGCAGCCTCCTATGACACAGGGATTAATGCTTTAGTGAGTCAGGCTACGCCACCTACTTACTATTTGACGCTTCTTATGCAATTCAGCCATAGCGTCAATTATTATTTTTGAGAGTTTAAAGTTTAAATATGTACCTAAGTTCTGTAAATGACACTAACAGTAAAAGCCGCCAATATGGGTCCACCATAGTTCTGATCTACCGAGTACTTGAACACGACCCGCCAGAGGTCTCCGGCGTGCAGCGCGTGCGCCGTGCAGAAGGTAGCGGCGCGCACGGCCAGGTGTGACGTCACGGACGCTACGCCCCCGCAGGGGGTGAGCACGGTGCCGCGGGTAAAGCGAAGGATTGCTGTTATGTCGTCTTCTGCTGTGAGCATCTGAACCGGGAAGGACAACATAAAGAAAATGAGAGGAAGTATTTTCATGAAGAATTGGAATCTGCAAAGGGCACTATAGCCTATTCTCGAATAAGAAACCTACTGAGCAATGAGCATACATGTACCTACCTACTTTAGATTCCATAAAAAATCCATTCATTCATATTCCATCAAAATTAAGGATTTTTTCGTTACTATATACCTTTTTGAATAATAACAAAATCCCCCCTGAAACCTATTAGTGAGATGATTTTTCAATGAATCTCAATTAAAATGATAGTAGGTAGGTAAGTACGTATATTTAATCACTACATCAGATAAACTTCACCACATTATATGTAACTGATATAAAAACAGAGTAGGTACTAAATTCTATCTTCATAACTCTGTAGATAATTATGTCTCGTGGAAACATTGCATCAGAAGGATATGATTCCATATGCACCAAGATACTAAAAACATGCAAAGACCAGCTTACTCCCAAATTAACTTACTTACTTAATTATTCATTAATTTTAAACAGGTACTTTTCCAAATAAACTCAATTTTTCTACAGATGCCTCTAAAAGTGGCCATGGGTACAAGACAGATGTTCTTAACTAGGTATAGGCCCGTCTCAATACTACCAATATTATCAAAGTTTTTGAAAGGATAATGTGTCCGTTATGCTAGCGTACACCAGAGCTAAATCGAGTTGGTTACTATGCCAATAAACTCTGCGTAAATACTGCTTAATTAGTGTAAAAATAAAAAAAACTGCCTCTTTAGTTTAGGAAATAAACACCATTTTCACTGTGTACGCTGGCGTCACGATCAAGCTAGCGTACCCATAGCCGTACTCGAAAACGGCTAATTGTAAAGCAACAGAGTTTACACACAAAAATACTGCTCCCGCTATGCTAAATTTCATAACGATTGCTCTTGTGGGAACAGAGATATTGAACAAGACTTTTCAATGACATTCGGATAATGCATGATAAGCTGACGAGAGCATAATGGCATAATTGAGATAATGTTTAATCAGTCATCATCATCAGCCCAAATCCAGCATCGGCCCGACATCGGCCTCTCCTAATTTCCGCCACATACACGATAAATATGTCATAATTCTTCTTATTATTACTAAAAAATCTATGATGGCTACATGGGCTAGATCCAATTATTTTTATACATAGTAATAGCAATTCTAGGTAACATCAAAATAGTCCTGAAAGTCATAAATGAAAACAGATGAATAGATTGAAAGAGAAAGAGTCCTCCCTTTTTCTCTTAATCTATATCTGAGTGAGAGAGAGAGAGATGCAGAGAAAAAGAATGAAATTATAGTACATACCTCAATGTCACCATAGGTAATAAAAATGATAGCAGACTTCCTGGCGTTGCGCTCAATGATCACGTCGCCAGGGATGTAGTGGATCGTCTCCATATTCTTCGCCAGCTTTGACAGAAAATGATCCGAGAGCTCTCGCAGAATCCGAGACTGAAAATAAAAATGTAGGAATTCTTCTTTTAAAGAATCCAGAGGTTCCCTAGAACAAATGTTTAAATGATACTTATCAAGCTGGAATTGCTATGGTAGCTTCGTTTTGACGAGACGCCCAACTTTATATAGTTACCACTGTATAAAATTAGTGAAAAAAAAAGTTAAATATGACAAACTTAACTTTGCTGTTGGAAAACTATTATCCCCATAAATCAACAAAATAAATTGATAACTTTTATAATGCAACGATTATGGCATTTAGGTACTTGTGCTAAGTGCCATATTGCTTGTAGTAAAAGCCATAATCGTTGAATCACAAAAAATATTTTTTTATTACTAACTTATTTGCGGTTGGTAAACTAATTGCGGCCTATGTTGATGTATGGGGATAATAGTTTTCCAACGACAAAGTTAACTTTGTTATATTTAACACCCGTTTTTTCACTAACGTATTAATATATAAAGTTGTCGTATACATAAAGTTGGGCGTCTCGTCAAAACGAAGCTACCATGCCAATTCCAGCTTGATATCTATCATTTTAAAATTTGTTCTAGGGAACCCGTAGGTACTATAGCGACAGCTACTTTTGAGCATATATTTCAAAGTTAATTACATATAGTTAAGAATCCAGAGGTTAGGAAAGCTGATAGCTAAATAATGTTATCCTAACCTATTTACAGCGGCCAAGATCATCAGAGAGACTAACCAACTGGGGATGGAAATAATGGCGATATTAAAGTAAGCGCAGACACTAGTACAATATTAGTCCCTTATCCGATGGGATGAAAATCCTAAACACCAAAGAAAGATGCTGCAGGACCTCTGGGGTTGATATTTTTTTTAAATCGGTCACCCTTGTAAATGTTGCATAAACTTTTCGATTTCTCGATCTGCTCGATCACCACTGAGTCCTCAAAGGTAAACAGCAGCTTACCTTTTGCGTAGCTTCGAAATAAATATCAGTGTAGACGGTGGCAGGCAGCGTTGGCGGGAATGTAGGCAACAACCTCGTCTGTGAGACAGCGCGCTGCTTTTGCCAGTACATGCGGTAGAACTTTTGCACCTTCTCGCGCATGCTCGGAGGCACGTGCGAGTCTTTCTACAAAGCGATTTTTGGGAGAACATGAACAAGTTGTTGTCGTTTTTGATGAAAGGAATTGGTTATGGTAAACAGGTCTGATTTGGAAAGTAAACCGTTTGTATTTTGCTGAGGTAGTATATTAATATATATTACACTTGGGACATTGACCTGTCGCTCAAATGGAACGTAATTCGCAAATTACGTATATCAATCTATAGAAAAGACAACGCGCATAGTAGGGTTACTATGCGCGATGTCTTTTCTATAAATGCCAACATGGCTTATACCCATAGGCCCTGTGGTGGCGGAGGACCACAAAAATACAAATACGAACACAAAGTGCACCCAGATTCAGAACAATAATTTGTAGATCACACAAACAGACGTCCTGTGTGGGAATCGATCCCTTGACCTTTAGCGCAGCAGTCGTACTTATTCCCATTGCGCTTCCAAGGCAGTTGATTACAACTTAATTCTGTAATATATCAACTGATTGTTGCCATGATAAAATAAATGTCCTTTTTTTTTCTTCGTCAGGCTTCGAGGCAAAGGCGACTACAAATGCATTTATTAAAATAAATGATAGACTGACCTGGATCAAACATCTTATACAAGAAACATTAAATTTACCATGTCCCTAATAATCAGTCTATATCTAGAGCGGAAGGTCTCTTCAGGACTCATGTAGAGACTGACGACCAACGACAAGGCAGCCACGGCCGCGCCCGTCACCACCAGGCAACCAGATAAGATCACCAGCAGGCACGTCATGCGTTCTACGTCGTTCTGAGGAGATACCGGTACTCTGGACACAGGGAGGGTAACGAAGAGTTGCTCAATGGGATTTAATTATGGCTAATGGCTAACATTCGAAATTTATTTCATAATTCGGCTGTCACGCTTTTAGGTGCAATTTCACGGATGAAAAATGATGCAAAAATACTGATATGTTAATATTCTGATTGTTGTAAACTTGTAAATGTCACTAAAAACGCAAAATGGATACAATAGGCAGTGGAACTTGGGAAGGACATTCTATATTTTCTGAAAACGACATTACAGTTTATTCGAGGAAGCAGAATAATAGTTCTACGAGTCATCGATAACTTAAAATTATTCTTGTTAGAATAATTTTAAGTCTTATTTGTTAACAAGACTTCATTTGTAAGTTAAGTTTTGGCAGCATTTTCACTTATTTGTTTTTAAACTAGCTTATGCAAGCGAGATCGCCTGCTCTAAGTTTGTATTCTCTTTTGGAACTCGAATTTGCTAAAATCCATTTAAACCTTTGTCTAAATTACAAGAGATCTCTCTTTAAACGCAAAAAATCAAATTACAAGGCAGAGAGGTTTGGGCTGGAAGTTAACGAGTGAATGAATGACCTAGAACTTTCATATTAATGTAAAAAATTACCCAATAGGTATAAACATCTTGTTGACTATATACAACGAGCTGATGAAGTTATGAGCATCGCTTTCATTAGGTCCGCTGCTCAGTAGTTGTACACCCTGTCGACGGGTGCGGGGCAGCACGGGGAACTGGTACTGCCACTACAAATGCAATCTACACATAAATCACTACAAAGAAATCATGCAGAAATGTTAGAAGTAGTTGAGATAAATCATTTACAGCTTAGTCACAATATATGTAAGTAAATGTCGAGTCATCATTGACATAATTTGCGTCAAGTGCAGAGCAATACTAAGGTACAGTTCGCGCCACCTAAGTTTACGTTTGTGAAGTTGTATTCGAATGTAGTTCCGCGCAGAGACGTTGTTCTCCATCCGTCTCTTTCATCCCCTTCGATACCTAAATTTGAGTTGTGCTCAGCTTACGCGCGAACATCAGACACGCACACTTAGGCGGCGCAAACTGTAACTCTGTTCAAGACAACAAGGTATATTTATATTTCTTAGGATTGGTCTTAAAAATAGATTTAGGCTGCAATAGCATTTTTACAACACCCACTTTCAGTGGCGGATCCAAAATCTCACAGTGTCTGAGTCCTCCCGTGTGGTGTGCTTATTAATGTCATAAATTACCCTACCGAGAGTAATTTTTATTCAAGCGCCTCCCCCATACTGAAATTCTGAAATGGCTCAGAGGAATCAACCCGTCTAACCAAGCCAAAAACCTGGATACTTTACTTCCCTTATTTTATAGGTAGTTAAAACAAAGACGACAGAACTCACCTCAGTAAGACGAAGCCAAATCCAAGCCCACGAGATTCTTAGCACCATAAATATGTAACAATACTTCAGCGTCGTGCCAAGGATGCTACATTTCAAGTTATAATCGTTCATAGACCCTGGAAAAGAGGTAAAAGACAGATCGATAGGTAATCTCCGGACCAAGACCTGTTGACAAGTTAAAATAATATCTTGGAAAAACTCAAACACGGTCATCTGAATCTAAACTAGGCAGACCCTGTACATGCCCTGCACACCAGATAAACATGCTCATAATATACTTATTTGTAAATACATACATATCAGTGGAGATCAGGAGGTCCTTTAACACCAATATTTTCGGCTTCCTTTTGATTTATAGTTACAAACCTAATGTTATTGGTAAAAAGAACTGTATCCAGCTAGCTAAGTATATAATTTTATGGAACTACCTCACAAAAATGTTAACCCTTTGCTTCTGATACATATTATAGACTAGCTGTCCCGCACAACTTCGTTAGCGTAAATTTTCCCGGTTTTTGCAACATTTCTCATTGCTACTCCGCTCCTATTGGTCGTAGCGTGATATTATATAGCCTTCCTCAACAAATGGGCTATCCAACAGTAAAAGACTTTTTCAATTCGGATTCCTGAGATTTTCGCGTTCAAACAAACAAAGTCTTCAGCTTTATAATATAGGTATAGATAAATTACACCCAGACACGGAATAAACAATCGTGATCATTAACAAAGATTTATCCTGGGTGGGTCGAACTTACGACCTCTGGCTTAGCAGTCAGGGTCATCAGACCAACAGCAAGCAAGACAATAATAAAAATTGTTTAGTAATTTTGACATACCAGTCATCAAAATAGGATAAAGTCGTGAAAACTTATATAACCGATTCGTTGCGTAATTTCACTAACTTTTAGCTGTGGCGTCAAACAAAAATAACGTGACACTGATCAGTGCCCAACGCCATACGATTAAATGACACTCATCCGTGTCTTCAGCCATGCGGAAAAGAAAACAGTGTTTTGACAATTTTTTACATGTTCAAAGCTTGAATACTTTAATTTACGTGTGAAATCTAACGTGAACAGTCAGGCACATTGTTTTAAGCGATAAAAAGTGGCGAAACAAGTGTATTTATGGAAATGGAAGGTAAGTGACTTTTATTATACAGATGTGCTCAACCTTTTCAACTTATTTTGCATTTCCTAGTAATTTGATTGATTATGAGGTGTTAAATTAGGTCTAAAACTATTCTGCACAACAACTTTCAATTGTTTATATTTAAACTATGCAAATAAAAACTGCTAAGTTTGATTAAATACTACCATATAATAGCTGATACCCGCTTAGAATTCGTTCCCCGTTGTCCAGGAACCTATAATCGGAATAAAAGGTAGCCTATGTGCTATTCCAGACCAATAAAATTAATACGATTCACAACAAATGTGAAAATTATTATTGTCAGTAAAAAATAACATTTAACAAGATACTGATAGTGTTTATTTATTGTTTAAGAATAACAGCGAAAAAGAAAGTACATTCCCGATACAGAAAATGACTCTCAATGCGACGATGACGAAGAGATAATAGAGAACTCGCAAACGTATTCACAACACTGGGAACACTCAGAAAACTGCGAACAGGAATTAATACCGAACCAAAAAATATGGATACTTCAACGTGCACAAAAAAAAATATCGTGGACAGTGCAACATGCACGGAAAAAGATGACGGCCCTACTGCATTGGATATCCATCGAGTTTCAAGACATCAAATTTACCTACTATAGATACCCAAATGTGACTACGACGTTTATGCATATTTCTTTATAGATAGGGATTAGAGAGTTGTCGTTAAAAGAGGAGAAGAAACAAATGTGACTACGACGTTTATGCATATTTCTTTATAGATAGGGATTAGAGAGTTGTCGTTAAAAGAGGAGAAGAAACATCTCTATATAAATACTTTTTATTGTTTTAATGTTATCCTTATTTAGAGCGGGTGTATAATTTTAGAGAAGACAAGCTAAAGACAACCGAAGCGAAGTGATTTTGTCGCTTTACTGTAATACCTACATTTATAGTTTATTATCATGATGATTTACAATACTCCAACTTTCAAAAAGGTTGGTGCCCCCTATTTTTTTTTAAATATTACAATATCCAGAAACGAAGGCTACGAGCTTAATATACTTGAAAAATGAAGATAGTTTGGTTTCGGGTAAAACTTCCATAAAACTTAATTGAAGGAGTTATCGTCGATTTCAAAATGACACACATCCGTGCCTGACGCCACACGTAAAAGAAAGTGGTGGCACTGATACGTGTCATCCGCAACGAATCGGTTAATATACTTAGTAGAATAGAATAGAATAGAATACTTAAAAGTACAAAACTCACAAAGATATTTCAAAGGTCTATGAAGACGCACGTAGTAGCATGCAAGTGTCAAATACCGTATTGTATAAATGTAGTGCGAGTACGTCAACAAATCGATGAGGATACTTACTGAAATCAACATTTTTAAGATTACGGTTAACTATAACATTTAACTATAACAGAACACAGTAAAACAATTAAACAAAGAATTCACTTATTCGTTCGGCCCTATGAAGCCACAAAGGCATAGAATACAATTATAAAGTGTCAAGCTCAATTTAAATATTTATCGCTTTATTTATTATTAATGAACTTAGCACGTGTGCTTTTGAGGCATTCCATCAACTTGGGCAAATTTGATCTTTTTTCAGCCTACAGAAACCCATAGTTGAGTAAAGGTTCATTTCCGTGCATCGCGATCGCACTGTGAATATTGACGCATCGGCCGCGAGCGTCAGCCGCTTGTCGTAAGCCGCGAGCGGCTCGCGATCGGCCGCGATGCTTGGAAATGAACCTTAAAGGCCTCCACCAACTGTTTCCATTGCTGACGATCCTGGGGCACTAGCAACCATTTGGTCCCAGCTGCTTTAACCAGATAGTCGGTCCTTCTGAGGTCGGCCCACACTGCGTTACAAATGATAGTACCCGATTTTCGTTAGGATTGAAAATAAATAAAATATGACACTAACATAAAGTTTGTTCGAAATCAGTTATCATCTTGAATGCTATCGCTAAAACATGAACAGCATACGATAAGTTGTACACGACATCAATAAACTCTAAGTAGAACGAGCTTTCCAGGTTTGCAGCTTTCCACACGACAGCAGCTAAAACTATCGCACAAATGTAGCAGTTCCACAGAGTCTCGTCTGGCAAGTCGCGGTACCATCTAATGAACCCTTCGCTAGTCCACCAAGGTGGGTATTCCATCTGGGAATGGATATGAATATATATAGTTAAAAATCAGATTTTGTGGAGTTAGGTAAGCATTGCAAATTCATATTATTCGAAATATCTTCCTGAAGCAAACGTCTCTAAGATTTTTATTTAACTATGTATTGAAACTTGACATCACCGCCTTAGCAGGGAGATTAGTTAATTATAGTATGGAGTGATTATACACAGCCTCACGTTCTGGGGAACTAAAATTCCCCTCAGCGTCATCCAACTAACGCAGTGACTCCTTAAGTCGTGTAAAGGGCGCTTAGTTATAATTAACCCTAGATCAGACCCTGTCCAGTGACTGGCCTTAGATCTCATATCAGAATGAAGAAAACTAAAAAATAACAACCTCAAACTGACGACGAGTAGCAGTGAAGCCAATATTGTGCTGATGATTCTCCCGAATTCTTCGAGTGGTGCGAAAGTTGCGACTGGCAAACGCGTTGCTGCTAGACGAGGCTGTGATAAAACTGCGATTTATGTTCCACATCATTTACTCCAAAAGAAGTCCAACTTTGAAAATGCGCGAAATTCTTTGTTTTCTATAATCTATAATAATAATATACTTTCTAGTATTTCAGTAACATAAACTTTGTAAATAGATTAATTTGGTGTCACAGAAAATAAAGTGGATTATGTCAAGAATTATGAAGGATGACAACATGACCTTATGGTTGTATGCGTAGAAAACTTTTTTAAATGTACCTTTCACGTATCGCTACTGAATAAATACTTTTGCAATCTTCTAGACCACCATATTTCACACATTTGACCTTGATTTATATTGATGGGTTTATCTACTTCTCTCATCTGTAAAATCCAGACATTGCCTGATAGATAGAGATACTCTAGGGAGTAAGTAGGAGTACCTACCTGTATACTACATTGCTTCTTATACATTTTTTTTTCAAAGTAAAGTTTTCTCTCATGACTTCTTCAGCAAACACCGTAAGGTCCTTTCCGCATGTCCTGGTTGCTGGGAAGCCAGTGCCGGGTACTCAGAAGTGTATGGTGATGTACGTTGGCCTCTTTTCTTTTCTTAAGGCGACTTCATTTAATACTCTCTGAGCAGCAGAGGTAGCAGTTTATCTTTGGGTATTGACTCTTCTTACTTTTGAGTCAATCTAGTCAATTTTTAGCAAATAAAAAATCTAAAATCAAGCAATAGTACGCTTTGTCGAGATCTGAATAATAAAATGTGTTATTCTACAATTTAAGGTCTGTAAGAATTTATCGTCATCAAAACAAATACTAATAGCAATGATTTGATGATCATGAGTTGTGACGTCACGCCTCAGTATACCGGTCGGGGAAAATTAAAATTCCAGTTTGCATTAATTCCAAATAAGCTGGCTTTTGTACAGGCCTTAAATACTTAATTACAAATGATATGACAAAAGTCCCCATTGAACGCGCTGGTGCATTGTATTTTATTTGAGGCCAAAAATCATTTTTACAAATATCTCCAAAACGGCAAGAGCTATCGTTAAAATACGTAGACAAAGTTTGTAGATTGTAAAATTTAATTTTAAAATTGATTTTCCTACGAAGCACCATTCTCGAGATATCGCCACATTGGATTCTAGAGCCCTATGGAACCATGCCTACCCCAATTTTTTTTGATATATTTTAGTTTTATTTAGTCCTAGTTTTTAGTTTAAGTACAGTTTTTAAATAGTTAGTAAGTAGTTATGTAATTTTTAGAGAAGTTGTATTTATCGTATCGACGTAGGGTGAGGGCAGACCACGCTACATACGCAGTGGCAGCATAGTCTCATCTCTACCTCTAGAAATACGTCAGCCCTGGGCCCTGAATACAGATTCAGGGCTAATAATAATTTTAATTTAATAATTTTATTTATTTATTTCTTCTCACAATACTTTAAAAACAGAGGTAAATTAAATACAATTGAATAACTTAATTATAATAAACAATTCACAATTATCAATGAAGGTATGTGAGAAGCTGGTGTCCGTTGTAGGTGTAAACCTGTAGTACAGACCACCAGGTCCTCACCCCTTGGAAATTTGGTAAACACTAAGAATAAATTACAAAAATATATTAGTAACAAAAAAAATAAAAACAAAATAGAAAAATAACTGACGTATTTCTAGAGGTCGTAGCTCGTTGTCGGCATTTATCACAATTTCCAAGACGTCGTCCTACTTTACGCTTTTATACAGTGTTACTGTACATATCGCAGATTGAAATTTATTAACCGATTAACCGAAAAACTTGATATCGGGAAAAAATGCTTAACGGTATTTGTAGACCTAAAAAGACATTTGATACCGTCTTTACCGTTATCCTTGTGCAAAAACTAGAAGAAGCTAGAATTAGGGCACTGGACTCAAACTCGTAAAGGACTATCTCTCAAATAGGAAACAGAGGGTTAAAGTAGGTCAATATACTAGTAATAACGCAGTGATGTATCATTTGGTGTACCACAGGGAAGCGTATTAGGTCCAACACTATTCTATTGTATATCAAATACCTCTGTAAGATCAATATGAATAACGCAAAAATTCTTCTCCGCCAATGATACAGCTGTTGTCTTCTATGGACGTTCTTGGCAGGAGGTTATAGAAACGCCTGAAGCAGGTATGTCTTATATAGCTGCTGATTGGTTAAAATATAATCTACTGACCCTCAATCCTGTTAAAACTAGTGATATATGCTTCTGTATAGATAACCGTTCAATACCAAAAGCTGACTTTAAAATTGTAATACACACATGCAATGATGTTATACCGGAATTTTCCGTAAACATTGCACACAAGCATTTGCTTGTGTACCCCAATCAGTAAGGTCACATAAGGTTTCGCAGTAAGGTAGCTCTAGTCTCTAGTACAATCGGTCCTAACGTATTGTATTCTGGTCTGGTTCAACATGCGCTAATAAAAATAATGTATTTTATCCAACCTCCAGTGTCTCTAAAATTAGTGATTGCCTAATGACATCGATAGAATAAAGCCAGCCCAAAGCGACTAGTCTAACATGTGTACCTAGATACAATTTCGGCTTTATTAGCGACCGGTGGGTAGTTGATAAAATCCCTTCGGCAAAGTATAGCGGTTTTTTTCCCGTGGATGAAAGATCCACAATAATTACACACATAGGGCCCAGCCTGTGCCGAATGATGCTGGTCCAAACATGCGTATAGTAACTCTCATACCCTTCATTGTCTGTCACCATATAAATATTCAAATAAAACACCAACACTGTTATTAGGTACAAAAATTATTTATTTACATATTATAAGAATACTAAGTATCAATATCACAATTCGTACACTTAAAAGGATTTACATACAATTTAAAATTGTAATTCCAAACTAACACACAGGCATTTGCCCCCACACACACCAAATGATCTTCATAAATCCATATTTTTAGATATACTTCTATAGCCAATTGATTGGATTGGCTTTAAAAGTATAACTAAAAACTACTAACTTGTTTGATTGGAAAACAGAATAATGAATGAAAATTAAACACAACAGAGGGAAACAAGCCACCCGTGACAAAGCCGGTGCGATTAGGCCGGACAAAGGTATTTATTATATCCTCATAATGTAATAATAGACAATCAGTAGGCCAACGAAATTCATTAATTTTCGTTTCCTTAATTTTCTTGAGTTTACAAGGACTATTCTAATATTTTTTTGGATAAGCACAAGAAGTTCGAACTAATGAACGATTTTTTGGAACGAGTTAATTAAATACATGTTCCTGGTTCTGTTTATTACCATCTCATTTTTGAGCGAAACTTCGTTTTCATCGAATTAGAGTAGGCCTCCAGGTGTTACCAGGATAATTTTTCGGGGTAGGGGTCTCATTATTCTAGTGGTAGGTTGTTTAACAACCAAACACCGGCCAAATGTGTACTGTGTAATCTTTTTGCAATTTCGGGAGGGGAGGGGGGAGTGAAGTCAACCCCCAACTCCCTCCTAGGTACACCCACGCAATGGTATTCTTACAAACATTCAAAATAAATGTTTGGAAGTATTTGGCCTTCGGATGGTGAGTGACCAAGCAGTGCGGTAACGCCATTTTCAGTAGCAATAGCCACTGAATACCCAGAATATTAGAAGATAGCCTCATACAAACGGGCTCGAATAAAGCCCACACAAATATCTCTCAAAAATACCAAATCACGAATCACCTTCAGAATAAAGTAGTTCGAGAAACGTCTCTGAATTTTGTCAATCAAATCTCGTCTTCTCAGACGCAGGCCACACAAAAAAGAACATAAGGCGAGGGTAGGGCGCGGACGGGGTGGCCTTTAATACTAAACGTAGCCTAATGGCTAAGGCATCGGATTCACAATCGTGAGGGCGCGGGTTCAAATCCTACCCATTATACTACTGACGTAAACCCATTCCGAAAGCTTAGCTGGAGGGGGTCACAAGATTGCTAGTAATGTGGGACCCGAACCCTCATTGCTAGTTATCTTTAAAAAAAAGTCTTGATCTTGTCTCTTCCACATGTCACGTCCGCGCCCCGTCCACGACATGTCCCTACCTTATGTTTACCCTATTTTTAAAATAATTGCAAACTAACTTAATCTTCCCGTAGCGTATATATATACTGACTATGCTCCAAATTTAAAAAAGGAAGTGTGAAAGTGACGTAACTAACTTATTTTTAATATTGTACTATAGTATCAGGGAGATGCTCGATTAAAGCGAAGAACAGAAGTTTTATTTAGTGGAAAGTAACTTCTCTTATCCGCCTTTGCATCAAACACTCACTGTTAGGACCATTTTTCTGACATACGGATTAGTCCTGACATATTTGCGAACATTATGACATGACTGCTTGCTCATACAGAAATAGTCTTATACACATGTTTTCATAAATCCGCTGAAAAAGGCCCTTAGGTCGTGAATACACCAGGTAGAGTATAGGCAGACCACAACCGACACGAAAGCCGTATTCCAACCTACCAAGAATAATAATCTTTTGGTAGGTTTTTCGTCAGGGGTGGATCCACGATTTCATTCTGGGGGACGGCACGAGAGGCAAATGGTAGTGCCGGGGGAGGGATTAATTTCATTTCACCCATCACCGCCCAAGTGTGAGTTGCACACACGACAATGGGTTGGGGGGGGGGGGCACAAGAGACAAATGTGCAAAGAAATGTAATACAGTACAAGAAATTCGGTACACAAAACAACCGTCTAAATCCGCCTATGTTTTTCGTATAACCAAATGAATTATTTTTAGTATGGCAAAAACACTTCTCTTATTGGAAAAAGTGATAAATTGGTTCATTGAAAAAACAACGATTTAACTAACTACAACTATTGTATGCTAATGTAAAGGTATGGTAAGTAAAATGGTATCTTTAAAAACGTTCTTTATTCAACTCTTACATTTACTAAGGCACAGGACAAACAGAAATTACGTAAAGCGAGGTTAAGGCGAAGACGTGTATTCTCATCAATAAGACAGACCCCAAACATTTAGTCAAATTTTCCTCCCGGGGTTACTACAAAGTCTTATGTGATCTATCACTCTCGCCTTCACCGATAAACAGCTGCCGGTAACCCGGATAAGAAAAAATAGATAGGAAAATATAGTATAGTAACATTGCTCTATAAATTGCAAACGTTTTCCCGTGACTAGCTCCGGCTTTTATGTTCTAAATGGAAGTTAATTATAAAACCCCTGTCCACACCCTGTCCTCGCCTTAAGTCATTTATGTCTGACTTACCCCTACTCTACTGAATTACTCTATCTACTCCACCGTCTACTCTGACCTTGTATTCACGACATTGAAGGTATTTGGTGCTCAATTGGCTTTAATTTTTGCGTTCTGTAAGTACTCCTGACGAAAGCCCTCGTTTATTTGAGCTCCGATCTTCGTCCGGATCCAAACTGGAGCTAACTTTATGAAGCCGTACTGAAAACAAACAAAAAAATACTTGGTCACAAAGGCTATTTGGCTTCAACATATGATTGTCCTCGGGTAATTGGAGGCGAACTAGACTGTAGCGGGTTCAAAACCCAACCATCGTAATAAGTCTCATCTCAGTTTTTTAAAACCGATGATAAAATACAATGTGAGAAAACTGGAATACTCTCGAATTAAGTATTCCTTCATCACACACATCCATCAATCTACACTGGGAATCCAAGGAATGGAATCCTGCCAGTGTAATTTACTTAAATCTTCACCCTATTGGCTATACTGAGAGTTGTAATTTACGCGAATCTTCACCCCATATACTCTTGTGCTTATTCTCAGTTATGACTGGTCGTTATGACCAAAACTCTTTAGGAGGGCATTACATACCTGGATGCCCTGAAGCCAGTATCTCGTCGAACTGAAACTAAACACTTCCAAGAATAGACACAGTGTACTTGGCAAAATAAGCATCAGATACCAGACATCATTGTGAATGGCATGTGGGAAACATTGAATTTACCATGGACCTGCGCTTAATCTCACTCAGTTGTGCCGGGATTTCCCGTCAATCGACTATGAAATTAAGGGGAATAGAGTACACTTGCCTCCGCTCAAAACAAAACTTGCCTGCACTATAGCATCTCCTGCATAGTTGGCTAATCTCTGATGAGTTTCAAGATGATAATCAGTTAGGAGAACATACCTGGATGCCATGAAGCCAGTATCCAGTCATATCCTGGACTATCCTTAGAGTAGATAGCAAACGCAGCATGAGGTTCCAGCAAGTTTCCGTTCACGTTTTGGATGTGCCTTTCCAGGAGTACTCCTCGCGAATGGAGTGGGTGAAATTGTAAATGTACCTTGGTTCTGGTTGTGCGCCTAATATGTCTTGGTTGTACCGGATTTCCGTTCCATCGGACTATGAGAATGGAGAAAGAGAAAACACTTGCCTTCGCTCACTTGTGTTGTGCACTATAGCATCTCCTGTGTAGCTAATCAGAGATGAGATTTAAGAAGATAATCGCTTAGGAGAACATACCTGGATACCATGAAGCCAGTATCCTGTCGTATCCTGGACTCTCCCAAGAGTAGACACGGCATACTTGGCGAAGGTAGCAGCATCAGGCACCAGCAGGTTTCCATCTAGCAGCCGTTGAGAAAACGCGTTGATCTTCGTGCTGACGAACAGTGGAGCCATATGTTGGATGAAGATTCCTTTGGAGGAGTACTCCTCGCGAATGGCGTGGGTGAAACTGTGGATGTATGCCTGAAAACAGAAAATAGTTTTGTTTTGATTTGCTCGTGATGCTTTAGGTATTTGAAATATCCTTTTCTTTGTGTGATAAGCATTATGAAAAGCCAAAGGGATATTACAAATTCCCGATACATTTCGTTTTAGTAAGTAGTTAGCTTTACAAACGACTATCTTTTAGAAACCAAGATCGGTTTAGCTGGGATCAGTCTATTAATCAGCCAGTCAGTAACTTCTTTCTTGTACCTATATCATGAGTTTACCACGCAGTGGTAATTAAACATAATATCAATATGGATATGACATTATATAACGTTACCAATCTTTCACGCGTCACTGTTTATTATTTGACTACGGTATTCTATTGAGCTTGGTTCCACTTGGTTTCGTTGTCGTCGTCTCAGCCGAAAGACTTCCACTGCTGAAAATAGGTCGCCCTCTAGGTTTTTTTCTACACTGTGTTGGCTTTTACCTATTTTTAACCGATTTCAAAAAGGAGGAATGTATGTTCAGGCATAACTCCGTCATACTCGTATATAGGCGGATAAAAATCTGATGATGAGTTTCGGAGAAAGACGAAATTCTTTAATAATCGTCTGCAAAACAACGGTGATTTCGTATTGACCTGGACCACGGTTAGATACATTGACCTATAGACCTGGACCGCGCCATCCCTTTCAATTAAAAAGTAAATATTGACTGCAAAGCGTGAAAGAGATAAAAAGCTCGCGCGGCCTTGTCTCTTTGACAGGTATTGTCCCCAAAGTAGCGTTGTCTCTTTATAGAGTGGTCAATTTTGTGAGGTTATGGCGCAGTCCAGGTCTAAACGTCAATGGTTAGATGTTTTTTTGTATTTTTTTATTTTATTTGTAAATGGGTAGGTATTCAGAAACAACTGATCTTTTTCTTCAATTCCCTTACCTTAGTAGCTGCATACACAGTCATCAGCGGCAGCGGCTGCAGCTCCGACCCTGAGGACACGTTGACCACCGCCCCGCTGCCCCGCGCCACCATGCCGGGCAGCACCAGCCGCGTCATGGCCGTCACGGCGCCCACGTTCACGTTGATCAGCTCCCACGACTTGGAGGGGGGGACCTCGCACAGGGGCATCGGGTATTCGTATTGGACGCCTACGTTATTTACTGAAACCGGAGAAATAGCTAGGTTATTATATCAAAACCAACCGGCGTACGCTTGGATTGGAGTGAGATCGTAGAATATTCGTCATAATTTGGTTATTTGTTTCTCACAATCCATTGAAAAAAATTGGGCACGTGAGTAGAACAAATCCAGGTGCACCTGATTCTTATGTCTACGTATTTAACACTATCAAATGATAGCGTGGAAGCTACGAAAGTCTTTGTCTTCCTTGGTTTATTTTTCCAGTAGGAAAGCCTTGTTTGAGAAATGCAGACCTTTATGGTGCACGGAGCCGGTCTGTGGGAGCTATTCTATCATAGTCAGTCTACTATGTGAGTGCCAAGAATTCTTGGCTACCTAGTGCGCGGGTTACACTAAGCCAATGTAATGATATGGCTCTGGCTAAAGGTTAAATTGATTATTTATTTGTAAGGCTTGAGAATTTTTTATCATTGTCATGCTTACCTAATATGCCAACAGGTATATCCTTCAACTCCGCTTCAATGTAAGGATATATTTCGGCACCCTTGCTGAAGTCGGCTACTATTATTTTGGTTTTCACACTGTGTTCCTTCTCTGGAAAATTAAAAGGCCTGTTACTGATAACATAACGTAAAGTTAAAAATTAATATATAAAAACTCACAAAGTGTCCGCGTCATTTAAATGTGGGACAATAATGCACCTTCGCACAAGGCATCATTGTGAACGAACTTTTGAGAGAAAACTCGACAAATACCATCGAGCAACCACCTTATTCACCATATATTGCTCCAGCCGACTTCTTTCTTTTCCCTAAACTCAAATTTCCACTGTGTGGTTCATTCGGTAAAACACATAAAGGAAAATCCACGGCGAGAACTGAACTCGGTTCCGGAAAAAGCGTTTAAAAAATGTTTTTATTATTGGATTATTACTTGGCGTAAGTCTATCGTTACTGAAGGAGCGTACTTAGAAGATGATTAAATAAATTTGTATGAATAACCTACATTTCGTGTTTTATCGATCGTTTTAGTATTTTAATACGATGTTGTTTAATATAATTTAAATTTATAATTACATGCATAACAAAATTCTATAGACGAAAAAAGGCGCATCTGTTTGGTAGTTGTGGTTTTGTCATAGCAGATTTGATGAAGATTATCCTTCTATACTGGATTCTATACTGGTTCAGCCTTTTTTATTGTGTCCTAACCTCCTAATCAGCATTTCATCATAACCAGAAAGATCGGAATCGGAACATGCAAATGAGCTCAGCAAGGAGAATGGTTCGATTGCAACAACATCGAAATATAACGACGCATTGTTCTAAAACAATGAGTGAGAATACCTACGTCAACAACCAAAACACCAAATGATCTCTAAAATGCGTTTTCCTGCATTATGAAGGCTGGATAATAATGCTAACATGGATTTTAAGACAATAGACTGTCAAAGAAAATCAGCATGAAACGATAAATCAACAGGCTCTGTAGAAATTTGTATGGAATGACACACTATGACGTGATATGTGGCTATCGTTAAATTATTTTAAGTTTTAGTATTTTTGTTTTGATGGTGATAATTTAAAAAACATTTCAAATTGCAAAGGAATATAAATTTTCAAAACATTGATTATATATTTTTCTAAAGACCTGTTAATAAGTATAGAATAACATTTATATTTACTGTAGTCAACTAAGTACCCAATTGAAATCCAACAATAGGGCCTTAGCAGTTACAAAAGATGAACACTCTAATCCAATACCAAAAGTCAGCGGAAAATATTGCAACATGAAATATTGCACACTACTCTATTCCCACGATCTCTTTGTCCATTATCAAAATGACTGCTCTGGGCTCTGTACTTTGTAAATTTTATACAATTTCTGTATAGTTACAAAGTTGGTGTAATTTCATGTTCTTTAATGATAAATTTGTAAGTACTGCAATTGTATTACGTGTCGGTATGTAAACACGACTAGAGTAATTGCTTCATACGTACAGAAATTTCGCATTTCCGTAATAAAAAGAGCTTCCTTATTAATCTTGTAAAACAGATAGTCACGACGGTAAGTAGAGCCAGCCATTCACGGGTTAATAATAATGTAATTAAATAGTAATAAGTTTAAAAGGCGTTCAGTCATCATTAAGCCTAGACCAGGCCCTGCAGACATCGAAGTGATTGCATTATAGAACATCGACTTGATAATAATAGTAAATGAAATAAATTATACGAGTGAACTAGGTTACTTATTACATAGGAAGCGAAGCAGAAGACAAGGGCATTAATGAGTACGATTAATACAAACGACTTTCTTGAATACAATTGGAGGACAGGAAAATATATTACGCGGATTTTTTTTTCATACAAAAATAGGGATTATTCTGGGGGAGGATTGCCCATGAGCCCGCCCCACCCTCTCCCTTTTAGATCAACTAAATATTTCCGGAAAGGTCCTTTTCCGGAAATATTTAGTGGAAATATTAAGTCCTTACAAGTCTGATTTACTAGCAAAAATTGTACCTAGTGGACGCGACTATTTTTCGCCCATGACCCTATTGTAGTTAACCTTATTTTAATAGAACGTTGACCGGGAGTTCTGCGACACATAGTCATGAAAACTAGTCAAAACCACAGGCAGGCACTATTGCACACTGTGTCTAACTACTGAGGATAATTGACTTAAGCATTTACGGAAACTAAGTAGTATGTACCTGTTGCTTTTAATTTAGGAAATCAAATGTATGGCAAAAAAATGGGGATTGCATTTTTATTGCTTTAATTGTTTCCTGCAAAAGTGAAGGACGGTTGAACAAAGGAAGGAGTGGATCTTTATCTAGATTTTTTAAACAAGACGGCTGCTTGGTCCCGTTGTATTGCGTCCGACTGCTGGGAAGCTGTGCAAGAGGTCGAGGGTTCGATTCCCACACAGGACACGATACACCTTTCCGATTGACGTTCCGAGTCGGGATGTAGGTATAACGCGACACAGGGATGGTTCGATAGGAGGGGAGTTTTAAAAATAAAATAAGTAAATACATTTTTTCATAACTTTGTAAATATTATAAAATGTAAGTTTGCGATATGACTGTATGGTTTGAGATTTGTTGCTCTTTCGAACGGCTATAAAAAAACCGGGCAAGAGCATGTCGGACCATGTTCAGTGTATTGGTGCGGGGCCGGTGGTTGCCGTATGAAAAAACATGTACATGGCACTTGCGTATTTTTGTTGAGAAATGCCCTTTTTGGCAATTACAATGACTGATGAATTTTTGTTACATGTATGGAGTGCTCCCCCCTCCCCCTAAAAATATTTACATTTATTATTTAGCTATAAAAGTAAATAGCGGCTACTACAAGGTGTCTTGTAGTAGCCGCTAATTACTTTTATAGCTAAATACAAACAAAATTTAATCAATATTAATTGTGTAGTCTTTGATTAAAATGCCTGTGACATACGGACAGACAGACAGACGGACATGACGAAACTATAAGGGTCCCGTTTTTGCCATTTTCACTACGGCACCCTAATAAAAAAAGGAAAAAGTTAACATACCAATCTCCAGAGCCACAGTCTTAAGCTTCTCAGGATTTCTGCTGATGATAACCAGGTTGATGCCTCGTCTCGCCAGCTCCACCGCGTACTGCTTACCGATGCCATCAGTACCGCCTGTCACAACTGTAATCAATTAAGATAATACATTAACTTATTTTAATTAGCATATAAATAGCCCTAGAAACAGCAACATTGTCTTAAAAACCACTGCACGGTTTTTCTTCTAACATACTATAACAATTAATCTAGTTTTTAAATAAGAAAGACCGTATGCAAATCGGTCCATCTTTATGGGTGCTACGATGCCGCAGATAGACAGAGTTACACTTGCTACCAGTGATGGGTTAAGCAAGCGGCGCTATTATTATGGGTATGCTACGCTCAATAAAATTTAAGCTCAGGTTGAGAAGCTTAGATTTGCAGGGCCCCATCTGCGCGGGGCCCGTAGCAACTGCTACTCCTGCTATATGGTCAATCCGGTACCTAGTTACTGTTTGCTACCTCGTTTAGACAGTGGAGTGCGTACGACTTTATGTGCTCCACATACCACATATTGTTATTTCTAGTCCGGGTGAACTGTGTGTGTCCGTCAATTGTATGTTTGTAAAGTCCCCCGTAATACGATACAGGATCTATGTTCTACTGCGGGAGTTATCCTTTTGTAAAATTAATTTAAATTACTGCGTCCTTGTCGGAGGTCATACAATAACAACAAGTAGAATATAAAGTATCAATCAATATAAAGGTATCTCTGTTTTATAGTCAGTTCGTGCCTTCACATTAAATCTAGTCATTATGTCATGTATAGAATGCAGTGTGTAAACATCAACTAGCATTTTATAATACTTAAGTTAAGAAAATATTCATTTTTTTGTAATAGGTATTTATTCTTAATACCTAGATACGACTACTCATCGGGTACATATCTAGGACAACACAACTTGCACAAAACATGCAAATTGTTGTGTAAAAACACTAGTGTACCTGCATAACTTCAAAACGACTTCACAACAAGGTTTGTTTAAAAGAATATAAAAACACACTCAAAATTTTCATTATAAAATTATTATTATGAAAACATAAAACCGACTGTTTAAAATTAATTAACTTTAACATTATATCGAGATCAAGAAGATTGAGAGAATCCAACGACATCGCCAACAATGAAATCCAACAAGGTGTTTTGGTTGTAGATCTTGCCAAAAAAACCTGGACGTGCATGTCGGGCCACGCATAATGTAGGGTTCCGTAGTACCCCTCCCGCATCCGAATAATGCGGCTTAAGAAGGGGGTTTTCTGTTGTTTTTGTTTCATACTTACAGCGTTATACGTACTTTATAATATTTTTCAATGGACTTGGTACGGAAATTTTGTTACTTCTCATTTGATCAGCTGTTACTCGTAAACTTGTACAGCCTACTTAGCAGTGATAGTTTTGCTTTTAATTTCACTATATATACTACTACCGTCAATATTTTAACATGCCTACCCAACATCAACCATTCAGCTGGCAGGGGGACACTTGACTCTAACAAAAAATTGCACTTTAAACCTTAACATTTCACAAACGGATCCTTAAATCTAAAAATATACTTTATAAACCCTACACGTTTATAAAAGACCCACCTAATGGGTATAATAGGTAAGAAAAAATTCACATCCCCACTTTGCTTAAAGGGTTATACTTTCACTTTGTCGGCGTTGTATTGGTGTAAAATTACAGCCTTCTAGGACTATCAGTCCTAGAAGGCTGTAATGCAGTGCAGGCAGTGAGCTAAGCTGCGGACGGACGGACATGGCGAAACTATAAAGGTTTTGCTATTTTGACTACGGAACCCTAGAAATGGACATATATTACCCTACCGCAGTTGGGAAAAAAAAAAGATATCTGAAACTCAATACGAACTTAATAAAAATATGAACAGAAATTAGTTGAATGAAATTCGCCTAGGGTGGCAAAGAAACAAAATGAAGACGACGCGACGCTTCGTTACATCATAACAACCAAGGGCTCTATGATCATTAAGCTATATAATACAGAATAACAAATTAAAGTTCAAGATCACCGACTCAGTTCGTTCTAATTCTCCTTCTATGAAAGTTAGCGACCTTGTCCGCGCCAAACCATTGCGCATACGCAGATATTCATTAGGTAACACTCGTGCCGTCCGACAAACAACTACTTTATTTATTCTTACTTTCAGAAATTTGCGATTAGATTATTACCCAAAGGATACATGTCATTTTTTGAGCTATTGCATAGCTTTTATCGCGGGCTCGGTCTTTGAGCGCGGCGACCGAATCAAGAAATTCCGTAACGAAAAATAAAACCTAATACCCCCCCCCCTCCGCCTACCATGTAGCTCGGCCGAGCATTCGCTTAACGTATATATATAATAATAATAATATCTTGGGACAACTCACACAACGCTATCTGATCCCAAACTAAGCAGAGCTTGTACTATGGAAACCAGACAACTGATAAACATACTTATATATTTATAAATATGTACATATATATTATAGATAAATAACACCCAGACACAGAATAAACCATCGTGCTCATCACACGAAGTTTTATCCTGGGTGGGGATCGAACCCACGACCTCTTGCGTAGCAGTCAGGCATATAATACACCTAAAACACTTCGTTACCCACTATTATGATATGGTTTTGCTTGCTTAAAAATATAAATACCTGCCTCCTTGGTGATGAGTTAATAATAATATCCTGGGACAACTCAAACAATGTGATCTCATCCCAAACTAAGCCGCTAACTTGTACTATGGCAACCAGAGAACTGATATATTTCTAAATACATAGGTACATAATATATATAAATTACACCCAGACACAGAATAAATCGTCGTCCTCACAAAGTTTTTGTTTAGTCTAAGGTCGGATCGAACCCACGACCTCCGGCTTAGCAGTCAGAGTCACTAACCACTAGACCAACAGGCCAGGCAATAAGAAGAAAACGTTCAAGTTTCCAACCTAGTTCTAGTTTTCAGTGACGACATCTAAATAATCTTTAACTAGGTACGCAGAAGATATATAAAAGTGTGTCGGAGAGGTTGGGCTTGTGGAAAAACATTGCATTTCAGAAAAAACTTTTCAAAACGCGTATCAACCCTCGTCGTAAGTATATAAGGTTTTAGGTATAGATTCTTTAGTTTTTATGGAATTCTAATACAAAAATACATGCTTCTAGATCCAGGTCATGGTTTCTGCGGTGGTATGGACAGTGACCAATCAGCCACTCTCTCAAACCATGAATATCTGATACTCACTTTAGCTCAGTCGCAGATCCAGGGCGAGGCGGAAGGATTATGGAGCTTAAGCCAAGTAATCTTAAAATTCCCTCAGCAGGGTCAATGTTCCCCCAACCTGAAATCCTTGATTGCTGAGCGGAATCTGCTTGCAAATTCTAAAGAGCTCTTTCAGGCTTTCAAAAAGAGTTTTTAGTTTACAATTTTACCCTAAAAGAAAACTATTGACAATTAAACTTTATCCCTTTAGACCTCATTTGAAAGTTGTGTTTTAATTTACCTCTTTAATGCATTTTTTAATGCATAGTTAGCAAGAGTTGATTATAGCTGTTGACCTCCTATGAGTATGATAAAATCCTATGGGTCAAGGTAGGTATATCTTGGATTATTCCGATCAATCTAACTACTATTTAGATATAAAACTTTGTATGTTAGTCTTCAATAGTTTAGGTACTAAGTTTTGAATTAGGTACATACCTACCTCATACCCAAAATCTTAAAAATCCACTAGAATTGTGAATCCACTATTGTGTTTCTTTTAGTCTTTATATTATATTTTTATCATTTTAATATCTTGCTTATATTCTATAGTTGAATTAATTTGTATTTCAAGTTTTCTTTGCATTTATTCTGTAATCTTATATAAATTCTACCTACCCCCTTCTCATTTTTATTGTTTAAACTTTTTTCTTTCTTGTACTTAGCTTTGTTTATTGTGTTACAGGAGTCTAGTGGACTAATCTGATAATGAGCACACACATGATGACTCGCAGGGCAACAGCAAAGGACATGGAAAATAAATTAAAATTAGCGCTACTTGAATTGAAGAAATACAAAGAGGACAACACCCAACTGCTGTCAGAGCGCAGCGACTGTGAAGTAGAAATTGTGAGACTAAATGAGAAGGTAGCTGCACTGAAGAAACAACTTACAGAACTGGACTTACAAAATATGGATTTTCAAGAACAATGTGGCCGTCTTCAACAGGAAATAAACTCTTTTAGTGACTGTAGTGAAGTATTTTCAGAGTCTCTGAGTCACAATACTGAATTACAACGTGATCTGAACGAAGCTCATAGGACTATAGTTTCCCTTAATCACACAATACAGGCAACAAACAGTAACGTGACTCAGAACCTCTATAGTGAGCTCTTAGGTGTAAAGTGGGTGTCGCATTTAAAACTTAAGTTACTTAGCCGCAAGAAACAGAGAAAATACTCTAAATTAAATAAATTAATAAGCAATATTAAAAAACAAAGTGATAAGTTAGGAAAAGTTAAAACTTTATCTAAAATTAATTCTAAATTGACAAAGGAACATAAAAGACTGCAGTCAGACTTGGACAACTGCAAAGATCAAATGATTGCCAGCAGGTTAATGTATGACCGGCATACACAGGAGCTTAACACACAAATAACGAACTTGCACTCCCGTCTAACAACTCTCATGCTTGAACACCAAACAGAAACTCAAGTATTCATTAACAAGTATGAGGAGGTAGCCAGAGTAGCTAGAGAGGAAACACAACAATTAACCTCTCAGATTAAAAACAACTTATGCTACAATTGCTCACTACCACCGTTTGTCGGTCAACACAACACTCACACCAATACACGGCAATTACAGAGCAGTAAATGCAGTAAGTCTGACTCTGACTGCAGATTGTTATCTGACCAGCATACTCTGAATTTTACAGAAAATAAAGTTGTGATTTTTTCTGACCAATTAGGTATAGATTTTAGCAGGTTTATTATAGGTCACACAAAGTATAGGGTCATAAATTATTGTTCAACAGGATCAAATTTTTGTAATTTAATTAGTAAATTAAATAATACCACCTTAGATAATAGGTCAACAGTTATAGTATTATATGGTGACAGCTTCTCAGTCACAAAGAGAGACATAATTAAATTAACAGAAACTATTACATACATGCATGAAAAAGTAGGTTGTAAGTTTATTTTATGTAGTCTACCTTATTCGCAGTCAGTATCTGAATTACAAAACAAGCATGTACAGAGCTTGAATCTTTTATTATATAACAGTACTTACTTACATAGTAAGTATATTTTGTTTTTTGACACGAATAAATTTATTCGTAATTTTATTTTAACGAAAGATAGAATGTATCTTTCCACATTCTACAAAAGACAACTTGCTAAGTTATTAGCATTTAATTTACACCCTGACCTAGGTACAAACAGTACTTTGCAGGATTCATTTAGTGTTAGCAGTTCTACTATGAATGTTATTAAGACTCCTAGTTTAAACTAGTAAGTCAGACAATGGACAAGCCCACAGGTGGTCTAACTGTAGTTCACCAAAATATTCAAGGCTTATCCAGCAAAATAGAGGAACTCGAATTGTTCCTTAAAATGCACAGTGTTGATATTTGTTGCTTAACTGAACATTGGTTGAAAACTAATGAACTGATATTTAATAATAGTTATTATTGTATGGTTAGTGCATTTATAAGAGAAAGGGCTATACATGGTGGGTCTATGATATTTGTATGCAACAATGTTAAATGTAAGGAACGCAAGGATATAGTACATCTGTCTGTTGAGCGTACTATAG
Organism: Herminia tarsipennalis; assembly: GCA_945859575.2. NCBI lineage: Eukaryota > Metazoa > Arthropoda > Insecta > Lepidoptera > Erebidae > Herminia > Herminia tarsipennalis. Next base: position 25,434,411 of record OX243841.2, on the reverse strand, counting down.
AATTATCATGTGTGGAGCTGGAGAGATATATTATAGTTTGTGCATATCGACCACCACTGAGTGATTTTAACTTATTTGAATCTGTAATGGAAGATGTGCTTAAAAGGGTAAGTTACGGTATTAAGCATATAGTAGTGTGTGGCGACTTCAATGTAAATTTACTTGAACAATCATCTTTGTCTACCAGATTAGTTAACCTATTTAAATCATTTAATTTAGTGTACTTATTTAATGAACCAACAAGAATTACATCACATTCTGCTACTTGCTTAGATAATATATTCTGCAACTGTAGTTATTTTAATGAGGTAATATTGAGTGATTTAACATCAGATCACTGTGGGCAGAAAGTCACTTTTCCCTCACACACAGTGGCCAAAATAGATAAGATCACATGTAGGCCAATGAGTACGGCTCGCTTAGAAAAATTTAATTCTAACGTTTCTGCTAATATTACCAGTATAGATTTCAGCCACTCTGATCCGAACTATCTTTACTCCTCAGTGTTTAATATAATCAAAAGTGAATACAATAATATATTTAAATCAAAAACTTTTTATAAGAATTCTAAACTTAGCTTTTGTGATTGGGCAACTACCGGCATTTATAAAAGTAGAGCTAAGTTATACGAGTTATATGGTATGAAACAATTTAATTTAGATCAAAACTTTATTCAGTATGTGAGAAACTATTCAAAAACTTTTAAAAAAGCTTGTGCATGTGCCAAAGCTTTACTTATTAGTAGAAATATTAAAAAATCTGATAATAAAATAAAAGCCACTTGGAATATTATTAATTCGGAAAGCGGACGGGCAAAGCCTCGGGATAAAAGCTTTGAATTATTAATTAACAATAAGACTGTTACTGATAATTTAGACCTAGCACAAACTTTCAATGATTTCTTTGCTGACATACCACTAACCACAACCAGCTCCTTGAACGCTTGCCCAGATAAAGCCGAATCACTCTTGAGAGATAATGTGGATCAATGCAATGTACCATTTGCTTTTAAATATATATACCCCAGTGAAATAATTAAAATATTCAAGTCACTCAATTTAAAAAAAACTGCTGATTTATGGGGTATTTCAGTAAAATTAATTCACAGTATAATTACTGGCATAGCGCCACAGTTATCTATAATTTTTAATCAATGTGTTGATACCGGAATGTTTCCTGATCTGATGAAACATAGTAAAGTAATACCATTATTTAAATCCGGATCAAAGAATGACCCTAGTAATTTTAGACCAATATCCATCTTGCCAGCTATTAGTAAAATTTTTGAAAAGGCTATACTTATGCAGTTAGAATCACACTTTAATTTTAATAATCTACTGCATCCCGATCAATATGGTTTTACAAAGGGTCGCTCTACAATTGATGCAGGTACTAAGCTACTGAAACATATTTTTAGTGCCTGGGAAGATTCACAGGATGCCATTGGAGTGTTCTGTGATCTTTCTAAAGCTTTTGATTGTGTGGCGCATAGGACACTTCTCCTGAAACTTAGGCATTACGGTATTAAAGGTACAGCGCTGGATCTACTTGCCTCTTACCTAAGTGAAAGAATTCAATATGTTGATATAGGAGGAGTAAGGTCGTCTGGATCTCCAATTAGTATGGGCGTGCCTCAGGGATCAATACTCGGTCCCTTCTTATTTTTGGTATATATTAATGATTTACCATTTTATGTTAATAACTTTTGTGACATCATTCTATTTGCTGATGACACTTCTCTAATTTTTAAAATCGATCGTAAACTAGAAAATTTTGAGAAAATAAATAGAACACTCGCACTAGTTCAAGATTGGTTTACAACGAACAACCTGCTTCTAAATCCCAAAAAAACTAAATGTATTAAGTTTAGTTTGCCAAATGTGAAAAGTACTAATACGAGTATAATTTTAAATAATGAGGTGATTAGCTTTGTCGACTCGACAGTTTTTTTGGGAATTACATTAGACAATAGGTTACAGTGGGGCACCCAAATATCATGTCTCGCAGGAAAACTCAGTTCTGCAGCGTATGCTGTCAGCAAAGTTAGACAGCTTACGAACGTAGAAACAGCTCGACTAGTATATTTTGGTTATTTTCACAGCGTCATGTCCTACGGTATATTGCTTTGGGGCAAGGCGGCTGATATACAAACTATTTTTATTCTTCAAAAACGTGCAGTGCGTGCGATATATCAACTAGGAGCACGAGTTTCCCTTAGAGAAAAGTTTAAAGAGATAGGCATCTTGACAGTTGCATCACAATATATATATGCAAACGTTATGTTTGTAAAGCAAAACTTACATTTATATAACAAAAATAGTGATATTCACTCTGTGAATACAAGAAATAAGCACAAATTGGTAGGTCGATATCATAGGCTTCATAAAACTCATAACTCATTCATGGGACTAGGTGTTAAATTTTTCAATAAAATCCCAGTCAGCATATCGAGTCTACCAGTAAATAAATTTAAGAATGTAGTCAAGAGACATCTTATACAAAGAGCTTACTATTCAATCGATGATTATTTAACTGATAAAGATAAATGGATGTAGTTCGTTGCTCCCTATTAATGTATTGGGTTGTATAGTTTATTGCATTTTACTAGGTGAATATTGTTGTCACAGTTTGATAATGTTACTTAGGTACTAGTTAAGAAAACGATTTACTTTTGTAAGTAAAGATTCTGCGTGATAAATTACGGCCATTCTTTTCTTTCCTTTGAAAAACATGTATACTTATTCATTAAGTAGCAGTAAATTGGCCAATATTTAAGCACATAAAGTTTTTACATCGTAAGTGGATGCTCCTACTATGTTGTGCCCATTGAGGCTGATGTATCCGATCTCGTGTACTCTTCTAATATTAATGACCTCTTTTTTTGCATCAGTCCTCTAATATATGGTGTATAATATAATGGTGGCAGCACCTTACCTGCATAAACAGTTTATAAACAGAGAAACATTGTAAACATTGGCAATTTGAAAAGAGTGGCCACGAGTTTTTATTGCCTGTTCTTTTCTCGGGCTTTACCTATTGTTTGCGAACAGGCATTACCAGTAAATGTAGAATCGACTTTTCACAAGTGTAGTATTTTGCTTCCTAAGTGAATAAATGATTTTTATTATTATTATTATTATCAATTTTATCGTTCCTAAATTTTGAAACTATACTACTCGTATATGATGTTGCAAAGGTTTCCTCGATGTTTCTACAGTCACACGTAGTTCATTGTTTGTTCTTCGTGATCATCGAATAATAATAATTGATCGATCGATAGTTTGAATGGTTGGTCACTGGTTCGTTCAATAAAATGATCCCTGTATCGAACTTGATGATTTTAAAAGAGTGAACAATGAGTTTCATGGCAACTTCTTTTCATGAGCTTCCCACATGGAACTGCTGCCTAACGTTTTGGTTTTTTATAACAATTTATAACTGTATTACATTAATTTGACATTTTCAGACAATCATTGAAATGTTTTATTTCCTAAAACCATTTACGATATAAAGATTTTTGAAATTGAATGTTACCGGTTACCACTGATTGATTAGTGGGATGGTTATAAAGTATTTTACTTTTAAATCGATTAAATATTAAATTATGACGTGACGTAATGTTTTGGTGGCGCGATAGTGGGATAAAAGATCTATTATCTTAGGGGATACAATTGCCACTTGGGGTAAATCTTTGTGTCGTCCATAAATATTTGTTCCGAGTTTGCATATTATCCGTTAATTTTAAGTGTCCCCAAGTTTCCTTTTTCGTTTCGCATATTAAAGACGAACATAGAACCTCCGCCTTATTGAAGTTGGATTAAAAATAAAGGAGAACGAGTGGAAATCTTTTTGAGACAAAAACAACATTCGGTTTTTGTTTTTCTACGACTGTTTGGTAAAAATGTTTGCTTTTATTACACTTACCTATCTACCTACGTGTGTAAACCTCAAAATATTGACACAAGTTTTAGTCAGTATTTGCAACAAGGTACCTTGTTGATCTTTCCTCAAACTAATCTAAAAGCATATAGACTTTCTCGATTTGCACATACACGATACAAATTTACAGTAGGTACTTTTTCTACACGTTTCTAGTAAAAAATAAAATAAAGATTATGATGTGAATCAATCAGGTCCCGGCTTCTGTGCTTTAGGAGAGTGACGCTCAACGCTGCTGTAGCAGGCCATTTGTGATCAAGACCGATACAATTGCTAATTGTATCGTGCCATAGTGAATAATGTAAAAGTGTCAATAAATATTGTGCAATTAAAAAAATAAAAATTAGGTCTAAGGGTCGATTTTTAATCTACTAGATCCATATTGAAGAATTTTTCTATGAACGCAGCTTGAATCTTGAAATAAGACATAGGTAAATGCGACATTCTTTCGCCACAATAATCGTCACTAACTAAGCCATTATAAACCACAAGCATTATCTATTCAGCGCCATAACATCAAATCTAATGGCACACAGGTTACACCATACTTACTAATACTGCGGTTACCCACGATAACCGAATTACGAAGTTATGTCTGTTGCAAGCGCAGTCAGATATCTCCAGTGAACATAATAGCTTAGGTAAGAAATTTTTTTTGATGGATTTGTATGTATATCTATACTAATATTATAAAGCGGAAGAGTTTGTTTGTTTGTTTGTTTGCTTTGTTTGTTTGTTTGTTTGTTTAAACGCGCTAATCTCAGGAACTACAGGTCCGATTTGAAAAATTCTTTTTTTGTTGGATAGCCCATTTATCGAGGAAGGCTATAGGCTATATAACATTGCGCTACAACTAATAGGAGCGGAGTACCGACGTGAAATGTTGCAAAAACGGGGAAAATTTTACGCATACGAAGTTGCGCGGGACAGCTAGTCTTTTATGTAACTCCAATAATATAAATAGGTACCTATTTATTAAAAGCGTTAATGTAAAAACAGTATACTTCTTAAAAATATATTTATTTATTAGGAAGAATTACCGACCAGCCCTGGCTTCAAACGACTTTAACAAGCTTTCGTCCCCGGCTCCGCCCGCGTGGATGTCGGTTATCGCGATAAATCTATCCTATGTCCTTCCCCGGGACTCAAACTATCTCCATACAAAATTTAATCTAAATTGGTCTAGCTGTTTGAGCGCGAAAGCGTAACAGACATACAGAGTTACTTTCACTTTTATAATATTAGTAAAGATATGCATTAACATTTTCAAAATCATAAACTACACTCTGAAAAGTCATATACCTAATGAAATAAATGGCATGCTGTGAAAACAAAACGCTTTGTGGTAGTATGTAACACTTGTCATACGTCGTCATAGACAGAATTGTAGAGTTTTGTAAAATTGTTCATTAAACAATTATTTCCACACTCATTTCGCTCATGACTCTTCTTTTAGATTTAGTTCGTTCCTTAGAAATTTGATAGGCTCCCAAAGCAGTCTTTAAACTACTAGCAGGCAGCTTCAATCCACACCGATTAAGACGCCAGAAAAATATATAAATGTAAAAATTATGGTTATAAATAAATGACCTTTACTAATAGTCGTACAATCTACTAATAAAACACTAATAAATAGTAATCTAAAATAATGAGGCATTGGTAACTTGGGCATGAGTAACGACCGTGACGTTTCTTCGGCAACCTTCTTCTCAATTGAACATTTTTAAAAGTGATCTAACACAAACTCACTCAATACCTACTTTGTTTTCTACATATTATGTAATACTTACCTACTGCCCACCCTGGCTACGCAAGGATGAACAAATGAAGAAAATGATATCAAATATTCCCTTTACGAGAACTGTACTATCAGATAATAAAACAAAATTCCAATGCCTCCTTCACTGCCGCTGTGGAGCGGTGGGAGTGTATCCGACTGCTACGCAAGAGGTCGTGGGCTCGATCCCCACCCAGGATAAAACTTTGTGTGATGAGCACGATGGTTTATTCTGTGTCTGGGTGTTATTTATCTATAATAGAGTAAGTTCCCTAAATATGGACTACCTTATGGATTTAATGAAATGAAACGCAGAACTTTGAAGTTAAACAAGTGTAATTAATGTTAATCAGTCGAGAAACTGTCTAGCAGTTACATCCTATGCCAAAATTGCAATAAAAAACAAATTCTCAAACAATATTTTCGTTTTTATACAATGTGTCGTACTTAGATATTACAAAAGAGGTAACTTAATATGGACCACTAGGTATTTAATACGGACTAGGGGTACAAAATATGGACCATGATACTTTGAGTATGATATAATCTTAATTTTGTAAAAAATAAAAGGAAGTTTTTTATGTAATCAGTCTTAAATGATAAGTAAATATATTTTTAAAGCCCCGCCCTGATATACCATTATTTTTAGGAATATTCCCATCAAAATTAAATACCACTAACACCAGCTTATTTATCATAGTGCAAAACACAGAATTTTAAAGTCAAACTAGTCTAATTAATGTCAATCAGTCAAAAAACTATGTAGTACTTACAAACTATAATAAAAATGCAATAAAGAAACAAATCGTCTAACAACATTTTCTTTTTTATAAAATATGTCAAACGTAAGTCTTACAACAGAGGTAACTTAATATGGACCACTAGGTATTTAATACGGACTAGGGGTTCAAAATGTGGACCATAATATTTTGAGTATGATATAACCACAATTTTGCTTACAATTATTAGGAACTTCTTTATATAATTAGTCTTAAATAACAAACAAATATAATTGTAAAACCCCCTCTCTGGTATAATGCAAAATCGAATGTCTTTTATTTTTTTGCAATATTCACATAAAAACGAAATTCCATCTACACCAGCACATTCCTCATGTGCCCATCGCTGACAAGAAGAACACTGTATCCACTGCTCCCCACGAACGTCCTCTGAAAAGAGACCATCGCAATACAAACATTTAGCGTTTTCAGTCTCACTTCGATCTGGACTTTCGTCTGTATCATCGTTCATTGAATAATTATCGTCTTCAGAACTGGATAGCAGGACCTTCTTTGTAGTTTTTCTCTTCTTTTGGGCTGTCTGTTCCGATGTTTTTTGGTTGTTCTTTGATTTTCGTTTAGTCTTTTGTTTAGTCCCTTTTTCTTTCTTTGACTTACCATCACTTTGGAGTAGTGTTATTTCTTTTAAAGCACTCTCTGTATTATTTATTTTCTTGGACGTAGAGGGTTTTTTTCCTGGGCTTTTATTCTTTTCTTGAGCTTTATTTTTAGGTTCTTCTTGTGTGCTGCCTTTTAATTTCTTCTTAGATACAGTCTTTTTCTTTGGCTTTACTGCTTTCTTTTGCACTTCAAACTCTTTTGTCACATTTCTTTTCTTAAGTAATTCAGTTTCTTCCTTTTTTTTTATTGATGTTTCCAATTCTAATTTATATGGTGATGATGTCAACAATGTGGGTTTTGTGGCTTTTCTTCCTCTATTACTAGTTTTTTTGCTTAAAATTGGTAAAGGATACAGATGTCTCGGTGATAAATAAGTTGTAAATGTGGAAGGACCAGCGGGTAAGTTTTTGGCATTAGATGGATCGGTACCTTGAGAAATTTCTTCTTTATTGCTAATATCTTTAGCAGTCGAAGATGACTTTTGTTCAAATAAAGTGACAGCTAATGCCAATTGAGCCAATGTTGGAACCTGATTTATTGGTATGATTCTCACTGTCGCTTTATCATGGTGCAGATCTTGGTTCTTGTTGGCAGTCGGTTGGGGTTCATTAATTGATTCCACCGCCTCAATCTGAAAGTGACTTTCATTTACAACGGCGGGTTGTGATTCATCCGTAGATTCTAATGACGCTTCAATTTGACATCGAGCTTCACTTTCCGACAACGGTTGACATTCTTCAATCGGTTTTGCCAATATTGTACTTTGCTGTTGAGATTCAATAAAAGCAATTGTTCGAGATTCGATTATTATGGATGGCTGAACTGGATTTGAATAACGTTGAGCATGAAACCCATCATCTGTCGATTGAGGTTCGTTAACTATTGATTGTGTTTGAGATTGACTTGTGCTTATTACGTGTGCTTGCTGAATAAGCGAACTTGTTGGAAGATGTATTGCTGTTGCTAATGAATCATCAATAAAGTCATGATCCTGAAAAACATTCCTGTCTAATGGACAGATGCCAGTTACTCGAAAACCGTTAATAGCCAACTCAGCACGCTGGGATTTTATATAGGCACGACCAAAGAGTTCTGCAATGTCATAGTGCGTTGCTGGCTGAGTTTTATTGCGCATCCACTGGCGAATTTCCTCTGTGAGGTATTTTTTTAGGGGTCCCATGAATGTACGGTCGAGTGGCTGAATCTTGTGACTTGAATGTGGAGGTAATGATAAAAGTTGCACATGGTTTTCGCGCGCTAAGTCAATGAGTTCAATGTTACGGGTATGCGAAGCATGACCATCTAATACCAAAAGTACAGGAGAAGTTTCGGATGGCTTAACGTACTGTATGAAATGCTTAAACCATTTCGTAAAAAGTTCAGTCTGAATCCAGCCTGATGGGTGACAAGCGTGAATTGCACCAGGTGGTGCCCCTTTCATTAGAAGGGGATGATCCCGTTTGCGTGGAAAAATCATCATAGGGGGAACAAATGAACCACTAGCGCTCATACACATTACGCAAGTAATTGTAGAACCTCTTTCAGCTGATGTTGTGGCCGCAACTTGCTTTTTGCCTTTCTTGGCTAATACTTCAGGTAATTTTGATGGCACAACTGATATGCCAGTTTCGTCAACATTGTAAATATTGTTTGCAGTGTACTTGTATTTATCAATTGCTTCTTCTAATAATGTATAAAACGCACTTACGTTTTCTTTGTTGAAGCCCTTTAACCTCGCAATAGACGTGCCCGTGGGTTGGCGAAAAGAGAGTTCTGGGTGACGTCTTAGAAACAATCGCAACCACGTTTTACCAGCAGACTCGTTTTCTTTGGAGAAACTATGATTTAAATTATTTTTTTCCGCTAGTTGTTACGCTAAACACTTTATATCTTTACGCGTCAACCCGAACCCTGATGCTTCCATTTCAAGCACATATTTATATTTCGCTAAGTCAGCCTCTAATTCGGCAGTAAGTGTAGCCTTCCTTCCTAATTTAAAATTTGTTACCTCCTCTAGTGATATATTATCACTTATTTTAGATAAACGTATAAGGGTCGTTTTAGGTACGCCAAAAACTTTTGAAGCTTTTAAAAACCCCATTTTTTTTTCACGGATAGCCACTATAGCCATAGCCATTGAGTCCTTGTCCCATTTTTGCCTCTTTGATGTTGATGCCATAACCTTAAACAAATAAATTATCGAATATATTATTTAGATTAACGAGTAGTCCATATTGTCATCATCCCTCATAATATGGACCACTAGACCATATTTGAAACCTCACTATGGGTCCATAATAAAAGCTGCTACCATTTGAACGTTAAACATTTAACAAAAATTGTAGGTATGACGTACAGTTACACATTATATCAAGAATATTCACTAACAAAACACTGTTTCTAAAATATGGGAATTCAAAAATAAGTTGCTGCAATTAGCGTAGTAATAATCTTACAAAACTCACCGTAAAATTACATTAAATGTGCCTGCTATTTAAAAATGGCGATCACTGACACGTACGGACATGTAACCTCGTGGCAATCGACTGACAGAGGGGCGCGACGCCGGGGCATCGAAAGCGGCTAACGTCACTGCGACAACAGTGACACCTAGCGAAATATTGTCGTGGTCCATATTATGCGCCTGGTCCATATTTAGGGAATTTACTCTATGTATATATTTAGAAATATATAAGTATGTTTATCAGTTGTCTGGTTTCCATGGTACAAGCTCTGCTTAGTTTGGGATCAGATAGCGTTGTGTGAGTTGTCCCAAGATATTTTTTTTTTTTTTAAAAACCTTGTTAACGAGCCGTATTCTCTAACCTTATCCTGATAATAACAAACAAAATTAAGAAAATAATTGCATCCTTTGTGAAAAGATGTGTAGGTAATTCGATAATTTATTTTTATTAAATGCTCCGAGTACTTGGTTATTCGGTATTCGGCATACTCGGCCGTTTGTTAGTACACGTAATCGGCCGAATAACTCTGTTTTACTGCCGAGGTACTCGTCAAGAACCTAAAAACTTGAAGTCTATCTCTTTAAAATGTTAATGTAGCTTAGTATAGTATATCAATGTTTGAAACGGTAATGAACAAGCAGACACAATAGACATTAGGTACTTCTTGTCATCAAAAAGTTCAAAGTGATAAAGTTTCGACACAGAATACCCAGTACCTATTCTGTGCTTACAGGTCGTAATAAAAATTAATTCCCTTAGGTATACATCAATTTGCGTTTTCCGTCACTTTTTAAACAAAGAAGCAGTGTTTTGGTTTAGATCTCAATGTCTTTTTGATTTGATAATTGGTTTGTGGTCTTGGTATATAATTTTATCGCTCAACTGACGGAGCCCTCAATTATTTAGGCCAGGGTCACCGAATTTTGAGTGTAGGTAATTACCCACTAATATACAACTGTTTATATTTTTTATTGTAGTCGTATCATGTAAAAATCTAGCATTATAACACTTCCTTTACAACGCGATGAGGCAAGAGTCTGTTATTTATTGTTATTTACTTATTGGCTTATTTCAATTATTTATGGTTGGCATGGTCAGGGCTAGGGCCGTGTTCGTTCGTTAGGCAAGGGTTAATCATATCCATATCTATCTACGACGCTAAGCATATTTTTGGCCAACTAAACTATCACATCGCATTAGGTAGGTATATCAGGCAAATGAAATAGTAAGTGGAACAAAGCTTCAAGGTGTCGTGTTTCTTATAATATTTGGGCTTGCCTTGCTTGTAATGGCTAGATATTATATTAGTTACTAGCTGGACCTGCGCAACTTCGTATGCGTCAATTTTTCCCGTTTTTGTACATTTTTCATTGTTACTCCGCTCCTATTGGTCGTAGCGTGATTTTATATAGCCAATAGCCTTCCTCGATAAACGGGCTACCCAGCAGAAAAGTATGTTTTCAATTCGGACCAGTAGTTTCTAAGATTACCACGTTTAAACAAACAAGAAACTCTTCAGCTTTATAATATTAGTATAGATATGATACTTATTCATCTACTCTTCGCCACATATGGTGTACGTAGGTAGGTATAATTATTTCATTCCAGCATCCAATATCTATTGTCTTATTATATCTGAATATTACAATATTGATAAATTATAATTTAGCAAATCTCACATTATTAAGCGAGAATAGTCCAATTTAAACTCGGACTTAAATATCAGTAAATACGTAAAAATAAAAAGACATTACCAATTCATAAGACTAACAGATATTAAAAATACAAATGAAGGTATTACAATAAATTATAAAACAGTTTAGCATTGACCTCAGCAAGCGGTGGGTCGGCTTTATGCGCTTGCGCAACTACAGGTCTGTTCGCGATTCTCATACCGTTTTACGAATCTTTCTATGATGAAATAGAGATGAAACGCATTGATTTCACTGCTACCAGTACAAAATATTGTTAAATAATAGTTGAACTCTTTTACTGGTGCACTTTTGCAAATCGTATTTTTTCATATGTAGTGCATTTATATGTAGTAGGTAACAGCAACGGAACCCTAAACTGAGCATGCATGGTCCGACATGCCCTTGCCCGGTTTTTAAGCTTTGTCATCTATCATTACTCCATCTAAGTTCGTAGGTATCTTAGATACATACCTACTTAAGCATTTCATTATAACATTCCGTCAATCTAATATATAAAATTCTCGTGTCACAGTTTTCGTTGCCATACTCCTCCGAAACGGCTTGACCGATTTTGATGAAATTTTGTGTGCATATTGGGTAGGTCTGAGAATCGGACAACATCTATTTTTCATACCCCTAAGAGTTTGTTTGTTTGTTTGAACGCGATAATCTCAGGAACTACTGGGCCGCATTGAAAATATATTTTATTGTTGGATAGCCCATTTATAGAGGCAAAATATAAGGCTATAGGTTATAACATCACGCTACGACCAATAAGATAGGAGCAGCAATGAAAAATGTTTTAAAAAAAAAGGAAGAAAAAAGAAAAAAGGGAAAATTACTATCTATTATTCATGCCCCTAAGTGATAAGGGTTGTCCACCCCTAACATTTATAACTATACTATAATATTAGAAGAGAGAGAAGAGTTTGTTTGTTTGTTTGTTTGAACGCGATAATTTCAGAAACTACGGGTCCAAATTGAAAAAAAAAAAACTTTTAGATAGCCCATTTATCGAGGAATGCTATAGGCTATAAAACATCGCGCTACAACTAATGGGAGCGGAGCAGCAAGGAAAAATGTTGCAAAAATGGGGAAAATTTACGCAGACGAAGTTGCGCGGGTCAGCTAGTATTTTATATATTTAATTCATTTATTGAAATACACAAAACACATTACAATCTAAATCGCAACGTAACATTAAAGTGCATACAACTACTAGTATAGTATTATATTATCTGTGATACAACAAAGGTTTTGAAAAGATTTTCATAAGATTTATAAATTAATTCATATTTATTCAAGTTTACGAGTCGCATCTAAAAAAAACTTTTTGTATGTCAACATATTAACATTAATACGACTTTCTACAATCATGCTTCCTATTTCTTGAATATTGATTATTATTAACGGCTTGAAGGACCATGTAGAAAGATGTAGAGATTTATTTGACAGTTTCGTTCTACACGACAATATATTTCATTCGTTTGTAATGTTGGTTTATGTAGGAGTTAGGAAGTAGTCTCTGAAACTACTTCGTACCATTACAAACATTATTTCACGGATATTCAGAATGAACCTTTGGAGGGGTCCGTTCACTTAAGCAAGGTACCTTACACGCTTAGTCTCTTTATCCGGTTTTCGACGATGAAATCAGCGAATGACGCCGTGAGTAACAGTTAAGTAGTGTACTTAGGAAATATATTTGATTACTAGCTTTCGCCAATAAAGTTATTTATAATATAAATAATATAGATTACTTAATCGATATGTCAATCGCGGTAATCTAGACTAACGACCTGTATCTAGTCGTAGGTCTTTGAGTTATTGAGTAACAAACATCTATGTTACATAATAGATATATTTCGGGACTTCAATGCGTGAATTATTTTAAGTTACTAATCTTTTATTATCCTGACATTTCGATCGAATTGCACCGATCGTGGTCACAGTCGACCCGTGATCTCGATCGGGAGGAAGTAACGAGGTATCACGTGTATTTTTTTCCCTTTAACGCGCTTGACCGCCATTAAATCAATTGCCCCCCCCCTTCTCTCCGGTCGTGCGAGCGACTCACACTTGACCGGTGTTGAACCCCAAAAGGGGAGGGGAGGCAATCAAGTCCCGAAATATATATAATACTAGCTGACCCGCGCAACTTCGTCTGCGTAAATTTTCCATTTTTTCTTTTTTCTTCCTTTTTTTTTATAACATTTTTCATTGCTGCTCCGCTCCTATTGGTCGTAGCGTGATGTTATAACCTATAGCCTTCCTCGATAAATGGGCTATCCAACAATAAAATATTTTTTTCAGTGCAGCCCAGTAGTTCCTGAGATTATCGCATTCAAACAAACAAACAAACTCTTAGGGGTATGAAAAATAGATGTTGTCCGATTCTCAGACCTACCCAATATGCACAAAAAATTCATTAAAATCGGTCAAGCCGTTTCGGAGGAGTATGGCAACGAAAACTGTGACACGAGAATTTTATATATTAGAAGATGTATAAAAATCGCGAAAGTTTAAAAACAATCATCTTTGGAGCGGATCGTTGATGTCTAAGATCTCAAGTCCCTCACTATTAAAAAGTATCCGAGTCCTCCCCTGTACGTGTAAGGCCAGACTCCGTGTCAGGCCACCCCACTGACCTCAGTACTAGATGCTGACCAGCCTATCGCCGACAACAAGACTTCCATTTCATTTTGACATTTGGGCGGTAATTTGACAAATTATATTTATATCTAGCTGACCCTCGCAACTTTGTCTGCGTCATATTTGCCAGTTTTTGCAAACTAAAGTTTATAATTAACAAATAAAAAATAAGGGTTAATCGTAGAGGGTTGAAAATTCAGAGTTTAATGTATTTTCGAATGCTGTATCTTAAAAAAAATAAAAATTAAAATGATCTAAAAATTTTAAAAAAATTGTGGTGGGCTACCCTTAACATTTAGGGGGATGAAAAATAGATGTTGTCCGATTCTCAGACCTACCCAATATGCACACAAAATTTCATGAGAATCAGTCAAGCCGTTTCGGAGGAGTTAAATTACAAACACCGTGACACGAGAATTTTATATATTAGACTAGCTGTCCCGCGCAACTTCGTCTGCGTAAATTTTCCCTTTTTTCTTTTTCTTTTTTTTTTTTTTTTACTTTTTTTATAACATTTTTCATTGCTGCTCCGAGCGGAGCAGCAATGAAAAATGCTATTGGTCGTAGCGTGATATTATAACCTATAGCCTTCCCCGATAAATGGGCTATCCAACAATAAAATATTTTTTCAGTGCAGCCCAGTAGTTCCTGAGATTATCGCATTCAAACAAACAAACAAACTCTTAGGGGTATGAAAAATAGACGTTGACCGATTATCATAGATACCGGATAAGCTGACCCGCGCAACTTCGTCTGCGTAAATTTTACCCGTTTTTGCAACATTTATCATTGCTGCTCAGCTCCTATAGGTCTTAGCGTGATGTTATATAGCCTATAACCTTTCTCAATAAATCGGCTATCCAACAGTAAAATATTTTTTCAGTGCAGCCCAGTAGTTCCTGAGATCATCGCGTACAAACAAACAAACAAACTCTTAGGGGGATGAAAAATAGATGTTGTCCGATTCTCAGACCTACCCAATATGCAAATTTCATGAGAATCGGTCGAGCCGTTTCGGAGGAGTTAAATTACAAACACCGTGACACGAGAATTTTATATATTAGAGATAATAATACTTACCACTTACTTAGTTTTATTTTTTCGTTGTCGTCTGAATATTAACGATATCCTAGTGTCAACCAAATTGAACAACAAACTAATAAAAAATTTGAAAAACCCATGACGAACATAAATTTTGTATTAGGAAAAGGATCGGCCGATCGGCGACAGACCGACGACGCAGCCATTTTTGAAGCAGAAATTTTGCACAAACTTCCCATAAATGACACATTTTTCAAAAGTTTATTACCTATTTTAAGGTAATTAATTCGGTAAAAGTTGGGTAAAAAAAGGACAACGCTTTTTATTACTTGACTTTACATTAAGAAAAAAAAACAGGTACCTAACTATTACTACTAGCAATGGGGGATTGAGTCCCACATTACTAGCAATCTTGTTAACCCCTCCAGCTAAGCTCAAATGCTTGTGTTAGGAGTGGGTTCACGTCAGTAGTATAATGGGTAGGATTCGAACTCGTGACCTCACGATTGTGAGACCGATGCGGGGGAGGGTAACTTTAGAGTTGCAGACATCGGCAAAACCAGGTAAATACATTAGGGAATTAATTATATCTACTAAGATATAATTAATTCCCTAATGTATTGGCCTGGTTTTTTAAATAATAACTCTATGACAAAATATTGCAAAATGATTTTAGAAGGTGCATATTTCTGAAATTTCTGGATTCAAAGTGCAAAAGTCAAAGATTTCAAACCCGTTTATTGCCGAAACAAATTGTTTAACTAATCAATTTGTTGCAAAAAATATGCATAAATATGTTTTGAAACTTTCCGTCACAATTCTTAACTATCGAAATTTTTAAGACATTGCCTAACATTTGCTAAGCTAAAAAATGTACCTACACAATATTGCATGCAAGCAAATGCGGATTTCGGTTTTATAATCTAAATACTTAGGTATATGAAGTGACGAAATTGACTTAGGTCGATAAAGTAATTAATCTGGTAAGTATATTAAAAGACCCTGGTCTATTCTAAGTTTTGGATTGAGAAAGTATGCTAAAAGTTGGCGTCAATTGCTGCAAAATTAGATGAAGATTTGATGAAGCCCTATATGGAGACGGATACTCTGGAATGGGCTACGTTTATATATTATAAGTACATATACATAGTTAGTATTACCTATACCAGGGCGGTGTCACTCCGCAGTTTAGGTATATTCGGGCAGCGCGCCCCACGAAGGGGCGAATGGCAGTGGGCTGTCTCTCCGCTCGCACGACAGTCGCGGTCACATGCGGCAGCCGATCGTTCATTTTTAATTCCTTAGGTCCTTAAGTACTTAGTAATCGTTAAAATAAAAATCCTTAATTAGTTGCCCAGAAATAATATTAGGAACAGGATAGGATAATGTTTACAAAGGAATATCTACATCCGTGGGAGTGGAGCACACGACAATTGGAATTTTTATGTTTATAATGCTAAATGTACGTTTGTAATGCTTAATTTGCATATTTATCTTAAAACCTAAATTAACTAGGTACAAAAACTTCTCAAGTGTCAACCCCGTGCGGACTTCGCAGCTCGGTCATAAAACTGCAGCGCGCAAAGAAAATTCACGGTTCGCGCGCGGTTATAATTTTCAATTTAGCTTGCAGGCGGGTAGCTCTGGCGAGTCTAGGTATATTTTTATACCTAAACCTGACTTTTGTTAGGGAGTGAACCTTCTGTACGTAGTACTATTACTTATTCTGTGCCTATACCTAGTTTTTCTTCATTTACTAACTTACAATTAAACTAGTAGTCTAAGACTAGTAGACTAATTAAAGTCTGTAAATATATAAATAAATATTTTATATTATAGAGCGTGCTTAGGCTGAGCCCAAGTGGTCCAATGTAACTCTTTATCGATAACTCGTTAATTATAATTTTTTAATTCACTTTATTAATACTTCACTGTCATTTTTATGCCCCGAGACTTGTAAATAAAAAGGTATGTAGTGTGCCTATTATAACCTAATAATTTTAAATATACACCTTAGGGGGTAATTTCTAACAATGCTGTAGATTATGTTCTGAAAGCATAATTGTTAACAGGTACTTAAATACTTCTACAATGCACTGTATTTATACAGCCAATGACAGTGCTCATGTTGTTGACTTTACTACGTACTTATCACCACCGAGAATATTAAGAGATCAGCGAGGTTATGCAGCGTTACCACTGCGGGTCCGTAGATGGGTGATCGTATTAGAAAAGCGTGACAGCACGTTAGACATCAGTACTGCACATAATCTGTCTCTGGTTTGTATTTCCGTCGTATAAAGATGGGAGCGTACGTTGTAAGCAATAATAATTTCAAAAAGCACCCGACATAACAGTCTAAACAACAATACTTAACAAACTTTGTGCAATACAAACTAGCTCTTAAGACACCGGAGCATGTTATGGCCCGCCTGATCTCAGATTCCACTTCCTTTACGTTAGTACTCTTAGTTAGGCATTAGTGACAATTGCATAAAAAATAACGAACTTTCAAGCATTTTGCAACGAGTATCAATCATCTTCGGCGAAGCTGGAGACGCTAAATTGAAAATTAATTATTTTTTATGCAATTTTATGACGGCAAACCAGTATAATGTGGCCTACCGCCATAGGCAGATTGCGAGAGGACGCAGAGGTGTGTGTCATAGTCTCTCTCCACCTAACTAGTAATCATAGAACAACCGCAATCATACCTTCTTAGGGAGAAGCTAATATCTCAGGTATACAAAATCCTACAAAAGATAATGAACTTTTCATCTCAGATGAAAAGTTGAATATCTCAATATCTATTTATTCCTTTTTCATGGTGTAATGTTTGCAGCATCTCACTTGCTGATTTACCTAATTGTATACTTATGTAGAAACAAATATATTGCATTGTCATTTGCCAAAAGTGACCATGAGTTTTTATTAGCAAGTATTTTTCCCACTTGCTTTACGATTTAGGTAAAGCCAGCCATATGCATTAAATGTTGAACAATAATTGCATTTGAAAGAACCCCAGACCCAGGAATCGAATCCCAGACTTCCGTATGCCATGCCAAGCAGAGTTGGGCCTTCGCTAGCAATTATTTTATCATTAAAGTAATTGGCAAGAAATGATGAATATTCTATTACAAATTGTCAGACATTCATAAGAGTTCCATTTTGTGACAGAAATGAGTCTACTCGATTAAAAGCTCTAAGATGCTGCAGATAGACACACAAAATACACGCGTTAAATATATAACAACCCTCTTTTTGCATCGGGGGTTAAAAACAATAGACGAAGCATTTTTATGTGTCTAGGTTATTGTTCCTCCGGTAGCAAATAGCTTTATTTTTTTATATCTTCTCGATTTTTTAAAATAATTTTGTCATGGCTTGTAGTGTGGCATAGCAATATCTAAACAAGGTTAATAACTTTAGATTAAATTTAAGTACCTAAGCAATGCAAGTAGGTACCTATCAAATCTTTGTTTTAAAATATTTATAAAGATAGAAGACAGATGACGAGTACTAATCGCGCGGCGGAGCGCGTTTATACAGTTGGATCAACGTAACTAGGCCGGACTGAAGTAGGCGACAAGTGGTTGCGCAGATGCATTTTTTGGAAGTAAATGGTGACAGAAAGCGGGGGGCGGGGGCGGTAACTAAACCAAGAGAATTTGAGATGCGATTATGCATTACATTGTCGTAATTAGTATTACTAACTCATGTTTTTTTGTGATTATTTTCGTAAAGAAATTGTTTTTCAAAGTTTCTTTAGTATTTACTGTAACTGTTCTAATTTTGAACTTTTATGAACTCATTTAAATAGTGTATTTATATTGTTGAATTAACATGTTGTTAGTATTTTTAATCGATTAAACATAATTAATCGTTTTCGTTAGTAATTTTAGAGTCGCATCTCTATGACATGCACGTGAGTGATAAAAACCGAACTTCAAATCCGGTCAAGTTACGTTGATCGTACTGTAACTTCGTCCATATTAAGTAAATAGTTATGCGCGTTATAAGCATTAAATTATTAAAGTAATAGTCGTCATCAAAACGGGCGGAAGTATGAGCAAAGCAAGTCTCTTACAAATTCGCATGTACCTACCCCTACCAGCTATCAAATACGAACAAATAGATTGTGAAAGTCACAACACTAGGTAATGTGTGCCGCTGACACGACGATATTATGAGAACCGAGAGTAGTATTGCGACACACCACGTAACACAATTCAGACGTTACTCCATCGTTATGTAAGAAGAATATGATGTTTTTCTATGATATGAAACGCGAGCGATATTGTACTAAAACATAGGTTTTAGTACAATATCGCTCGCGTTCGTGCGTAAAAGGCAGGCGCATTACAAAGGGGGGATGGGGCACCGGGGCAATTGCCCCTCCTCCCCCCTCCGACTTAATTGAAATACTTTTTAATTGCCCCCCCCCCCTCCCTAACAGTGGCTGTTGTACCAATGTTGAACCAAATGCGACCTCTCCCCCCCCCCGTCATGCGAGCGACTCACACTTTGCCAGTTGAGGCCCCCTCCAGAACAAAGTTCTGAGTCCGCGCCTGGCGAAAGGTCTAAAGTAAAAAACCAAAAAATAACAGAATCCTCAGTATCCGTCAATAATGTTTAGGCATCGGTCAATTTCGAATCCCACTCATAATACAAGCGACGACGCTCAACTCATTCCTAACACCAGCAATTTCGCTAAGCTCCAACTGGAGGGGTTAACAAATAATACCTAAATAATATTATTTTATACTAAGTTAAGTATAACTTACCTAGTTTAAACACGTTTATTCCCGTGTCGACCTAAATAACACATTTATATAATCATTCTTCACGATTTGACATATAATTTATTGCATTCTAAAACCAAAAACTTATTATTTTTTGTATTACAATGGAATAAATCATATGTCAATTACAATACAATATAATACTGATAAATACGAGTTGAAACAATACCAGGTGATAGTTCACCTGGTATTTGTTTCAACTCGTATTTATCAGCCGCCAAGACGAGGTAACGAAAGCGCAGAGCAGTCAAAATGTGTTGTCAAAATGCTTTTCTCATAGCGTTTCGTTGTATTTTGTACCCCTATAGATTACAGAAAAACATTTAAAAATAGACTATATATAGACTTGGTCATACCACCATAGCCACACCTATTGTCTACAGTGCATGGTTTGTTAGGATTCACCCAGAACGCTATACGTTATGATGAGAATTAGAGAGTATTAGGTCAGGGCGGGTAGTGTTAAGAGCTTGGCTTTTCATAAGATCTCATAACGTTTTTTTGAGTGGTAACAATATGTACCTAACTACCTATCTACTCGTCTTGACGTCAATTTACATAATGTTTTGGTGGGATTTTCTGTTCCAAACGGATACTTATTTAGGTATTAGGTATCCATTGTTTATGTTTAAACTAATACCAAAACAAGTTTAAAGAATTATGATACGGTCAGTAAAAATGCTTTGTATGCAGATAAGATGTCCTTTTATTGAAAAAAAAACATTTAAACATTGTTTAATACTTAGTAAAATATGACTAATAATTCAACTTTATCATGATTTTAGTTTCTCCATAGGTATGTAACAGTATAATTATATTTTTTTAAAACAAACAAAATAAAATTAGTTGCAATCTTAAAATTACAATATATCTTAGAAATGAACTCTTAATTTATGTAAAATTGAAAAAATTCAAGTTTTTGGCATACATTCGTACATTTAAGGGGCGTCTAAACGGGCTACTTTTTACGGCAATTTGTGGTGGCAATGCTGTGGCCGGCAACATGGCAGTACTCTCCAATATTGATATGATGGTTGCCGGACGATCGCTGAGCGATCTATTTTCCGCAATGTTGCCCGGCTAATTTTGTTGTTGTTTCAGTCGCCCCCTATTTTATTGTTGCCGGGTTGTGTAGCCCGTTTAGGAGACTGGATCATGCGCCATACAATTGTAAACATATTGCCGTTATTGGCCGAGCAATTAGCTGCCAATAGTGCCGCCACTAATTGCCGTAAAAAATGGCCCTTTAGACGCCCCTTAAATTAAATTATAAAAAATGGCCGTCGTCACCCGTTCGGAAACGAAAATAAATATAACCTGAATGTCCTGAAGACCATTTAAGTAGGTAATAAATGCAAGCATGCAGAAGCATTTAGTGTCAATTTGCTACATTTAAGTAGAAATCGTGATACGTGAGCTTAACATAACATCTAAGTACATTAGATAAATAGGTACCTACTAACTGTTAATGTCTACAAATATTCGCCATATGTGATTATATTATTAAACAGGGTGCCGATTTAGTCAGTAGAATCCTTGCAAGGGGGTGATCAGACCATGATCCTGAAGCATTTTTTTTAAATACCTGAACTTGTCGTGGGCTATCACACACGGGACACTAGGGTGAGAATACCTAGTTCGGTGGCGGGGTAACATGTATTGTGTTGATAAATAACAACTCTTATCCCTCCATAAAGTACAATATCACTCGTTGACGTACGGTAACTGTTATCCCGGGTTGAAGCACGAATCTTCGGTTTCGAATATTGTAGACCACAGCTACATTTTTCCTAATAACTCATAATTTACGCATGATGGCGACTCAGTATACCAGGTATACTTCGATAGTTAAATTTGTCAACACCTTACTGTCTCACAACCACTCTACAACTTTCTACATCTCTACAATTTCCCTCCAAAATCAGGCCTACCAAAGCAGTCCGCACGAGTAATGCAGCACCAAATATGGGTATAATGTTTACTGGTTGTATATTGTAACTATTTTTATTACTATTTATTTATTATAAAATCAGTTACGAGTTATAATTATGCGTTAAATAAATTTATTTTTGTTTCTGCGTCCATAACCCTTCTTACTCTAAAAATGACGATCAAATAGAGTGTTGGTAAGGTAGTGAAGAAGAAGTACAATAAAACCTGAGCTATTAAAGACTGCAAAGTTTTGGATGACATTGAAAGAGAAGCATTGAATGACGTGAAAAGTTATAGCGATATTTATAAACCTAATTGGAGCCCGAATTAGTACTTTACAATTGATTTCAAAAATGAAAAAATTTATAGGTGATATTTCATTATTTTTGTAACTATTACTTTTATTAACTATCTATACGACAAATGTAATAAAAAAAATACTCATTTCAATAGTTATTTTATTTATAAATTATCTAATTTTAATTTCACTAAACAATATACTCATTTCAATCTAATTTTATTTCATTGGCATTTAAAAATGTACTACCAGGGGCCAAGCGTGCATATAGGTAGCAATAGATATTTTCTCGATGTCATGACATGCACAATAGAGGTACCGATTAAGTCTATTCTTAATTATCATACTTATTTAAAAAAAATCGGTTCAGTAACTTCAGTACCGTGGTCTGATCACACCCCCTGCAAGGATTCGACTGAGTAAAGCGGCAAACTGTATATTCGTCGTCTACAAATATTGTGCATATTATTAATAATAATAAAAAATAATAAAAATGAAATAATAAATGTATATGATATCACTGTGGAGAAGACATGTGCGGCCTCGGATACCATGGCCTGTCGTGCAACAGGAGCGCAGGTCGTATATCCCGCCACGCAAGCATCAACGACATAATCCGACGGGCGCTGGTCACCGCTGGCGTGCCAGCTGTGATCGAACCAAATGGTTTGACGCGCAGTGATGGTAAGAGGCCGGACGGTATGTCTTTGTTGCCTTGGAGGATGGGTCGGCCCTTGGTATGGGATGCAACTTGCGTCGATACCTTGGCGCCTACCCATCTCCCAAGCACGGCGAATTACGCCTGCGCTGCTGCTGCATCCGCTGAGAACCTCAAACAGCGTAAATACAGTAATCTGATTGGGGATTATGTATTTGAGCCGTTTGGGGTTGAGACTCTAGGGCCGTGGGGCCCAAGTGCGCGCCTATTATATAAGGAAATTTCCCGACGTCTTATCAGTGCCTCCCGTGACCAGAAGGCTGGCCTTTTCTTTGCACAAAGAATTAGCATTGCCATCCAACGTGGCAATGCTGCCAGCCTTCTGGGAACGTTACCTGTTGTCATCGATGGGGAGGAATTTTTTGACGCCTAAACGGTTCTGCCCTCCTTTTTTATTTTATTTTAATTCTATAAATGTATTAAGTAAAAATCTTTTACAAAAATGATAAACAACAATTAGGCAGTAAATACATTATAATATCAAATTATACGATAACATCTTAGGACAACTCCTACACGGTCATCTGATCCCAAACTAGGCAGAGCCTGTACTATGGCAACCAGACAACTGATAAACATAATTATAAAATATTATATTTTTGCATACATATTTTTGAAATAAAAGTATTTGTGTATGCATACAAAATAACCTATAGTTTTTTTGCATTATTTTTCCAACTTTAAAATGACCGTTTAAAGGTACCTAGGTGTAAACGAAATTCAAATATAGCTACGCTACATATACTTTTAATCTTGCTTACCTACGTTTTTAGAATTCCGTAGGCAAAATAGCAAAACGGAACCCTTATAGTTTCGCTCTGTCCGTCTATCTGTCCCCAGGTTAGCCCAGATACCCTTAGTACTATAAAGCTGTAATTTGGCATGAATATACATATTAGTTACGTTCACAAAGTGGTAGAATATTTTTTTTTTCGGTGATTGTTTTTTGCTCACATACGCCATCGCGTGGGCGATGTTTTTGGATAGGTCTTTTAAGAATATTTAGGGGTTGTGAATTTCACTTTTCGATTTTGGCATCCGTTTCTGAATAATTAAGCCTTAAAGTGCAAATTTTTGTTAGAGTCAAATGCGTCCCCCCTTCCCAGCTAAATGATTGTTTCTAAAGATGTGAAAAAAATCAGGGTAGTATACATCTATACTAATATTATAAAGCGGAAGAGTTTGTTTGTTTATTTGTTTGTTTGTTTAAACGCGCTAATCTCAGGAACTACTGGTCCGATTTGAAAAATTCTTTTTTTGTTGGATAGCCCATTTATCGAGGAAGGCTATAGGCTATACAACATCGCGCTACGACTAATAAGAGCGGAGCAGCGACGAGAAATGTTGCAAAAACGGGGAAAATTTACGCATACGAAGTTGCGCGGGACAGCCAGTATATTATAAAACTAGCTGTCCCGCGCAACTTCGTATGCGTAAATTTTCCTTGTTTTGGTTGTAGCTTGTAGTTGTGTGAAAAATGTCATGAAATTATGTCGGCAATGTTAATGGTAGGTATTTATTACACGTAACGCTAACATAGGTTTACTAATCAGAATCTAAGCAATTAAAATTGAAGTTTTACACTGGCCAAATATTACATCAACGTGATTAGGTACACTATGTAGGTACCCACCTATTTACACTGACCTCCTAAATAAGTGCTAATTATGTACTCATTCCACATTTACCATCAGTGATGAAATTTTTTGCTTGAAATTCTCATATCATTAACGTTTTTGCGAAAAAAACATACCTAAGCAGGTAGAACAAATTCCTAGTTATGAAATATATATTTATATACAATTATGAGGCTACAAATATGTATTTTACTAGATTTTCAACGAGTTGCGACTTGCGTACCTACAACTTAGAAATATTTAACCTTGTAATTAAATACTTCCGAGAGCATGTAATTAAGTAGCTATACACTTATTTAATAGACCAACGGGTCAAAAGGGCCACCATCAGTAGCGAAATCATAGACAATTTAAATTACATTAGTGGTTACATAAATTGTCATAGTCGTTTTTTAAAAGTGACTAATTTTTATATTTATTACACACTTGCTTTCGCCCGTGGCTCCGCCCGCGTGTATGACGGTTATCGCGAATCATCCTATCGGAAATCCATTCCTATGTCCTTTCCCGGGACTCAAACTATCTCCATACCAAATTTCATCTAAATCGATTTAGCTGTTTGAGCGTAGACATACAGACAGACAGACAGACAGAGCTACTTTCACATTTATAATATTAGTATGGATATGGATATCTTATTACCTAATTTAGCTTTAGCCCGCGGCTCTGCCCGCCTGTATCTTGTTTCACCATACAAACTTTAGACGCCCGCTTTATCCTATCAGAGGGTGAATTTTGGACAATCCTTTCTTACGTCAATATTTTACTTACAGATTAAGGTGCAAGCCATTGCCGAATAACTTACAGAATAGCTATATCGTTTAAGGGTCATCGACCTAGTTAGTGTATTGCAGTGATTAGTCACCATTTCACAATCCACAGCGATCCATAGTTAAAATATACAGTCCACAAGCTGTGGCGCAGTAAAATCCAAAATCACAATTCCAAGTCAAACGGTATAGATAAACAGAAAACAAACGAGTGAGCCACAAATTTTAAGGGCAGTCACCATCAAGTGTTATTGTCGATGTTCTAATCGATGTGAAATCGAGCAACATTCTTTGGTTTTTAAAATAATTAATTTATATTTAATTTATTAACATGACTTGTTTGTTAATATTTCACGAAAGGATTACTCAGAGCGACCTTTATGTAGCCTAGATTTTATTTCAATATCTGTCACATATGCGGACGAAGTCACAGCAATCATCAAGTTAAGCGGGCAACTATACTATAGTTATAAAAACAGAGGAAAACTGACGTGCCAACATTTTCACAGCTTTGCTCAATGCAGCGTGTGACAATACTTACTTGTGAAGTGTGTAAACAAGATGGCAATGAATCTGTATGGAATATTGAAGTGTGCAATAAACACATAGGTATGACATTAAATAAAATACCCAAGTGTTTAAAAATAAATAACTGTGAAATATTATCCTTCTTCTGGCGGCAAAAATATATAGTCAATGTCTATGGCTGTGCATTGTGGGCTGTAGAACACAGAAGAAATGGCACATACCTACCTACACACCCTCGAAAAAAGTATTTAATATATTTAATGTAGTTACTCTCCTTTAGCAGCAGTCGGGTAAAAATAGCTGTACCTAAATGTTACTAACAACTCACAACAAAATCACCTTATATATTTTTTTTAGCTATTTTTTGTTAGTCTAAAATTAAACTACCAGTTTCCTTAATTACCCATAGATCTATGCATATGCTGATGAATTTGATCCGCAATTAAGAATTCAAAAAAAGGTTAAGTTTTTAACTTCTAATTGCCTAAGACGCAATTTGTTTCATAACAGCTAAAATAAAAAATATCTTAGGCTTCTAACACATTTAACGAAAAATGCGTCAGACGCAATCCAGTATAACCAAGACTTAAAGTCTGTGCGGTGTCATATATGTATTAAAAATTATCATTATCTGTATTATTAATAATAAAATTTAATATATTAAGCTAGATTGCCCTAAAAACTATAGGCCGACCGCTTAACTCGTATATCGCCTGCGCGGTGAGAAGGGAGCGCGGGGTGATGTTAACGGGTGGGTGAGCGGGGTGCGCGGGAAGTTCTCTGTCCCGCGCACCCCGCTCACCCACCCGTTAACATCACCCCGCGCTCCCTTCTCACCGCGCAGGCGATATACGAGTTAAGCGGTCGGCCTATAACTATGTATATACAAAGTATTAACATTATTTACAACTTACCTACTAAACTACAAAAAAAAAAGGATTACATAAAAAGATAACACAACTGGTTTAGGCGTCGAAGAATTCCTCCTCATCGATGTCAACTGGTATAGTGCCCAGAAGGCAGACACCATTGCCACGTTGTATGGCAATGCTTAAAATCATGTTGTGTTCAAATCGCGTAACGCTAGAACGGACAAGTACCTAGTCAATATAACTTTCTATAAGAATATTAGAAATGATCTGATTTTAAGGGAAGTGATAAAATCAAGAGAACAAATTTGGTGACCGATTATGGAAATTTTACAAACTTATTTCGGGGTCTATTCTGGTCTTTAGCTCTAGTGCCTCATAGTCTAAGACAATGTTTTATACCTACACTTACAAGTCTTACAACTTCCCAAAAAAAAATATGCAGTCGAATAGCGAAAACTCTATTCAAATCGGATCAGTAGTTTTTGAGAAAATCACGTAGGTACATTATACAAAAATAATTCTATTCAAACAGAGAATTTTTTTTTAAGTCGGTTATAAATATTTAATAGCGTTTTATTATCTACTTGTTTAGCATAACGCGACTGACGATTTGTGACGTATCTTGCGTCAGATGTGGACAGACCCTGAACGGTATAGAACTGCAGTATTTTTACAATTTCTATCATCAAGCTATTTTGCTGCTGACCGTATCAAATAACAAAATGATTTTAATTTGAAATGCATAATTAAACAGGAAAGTAACGAAATCGCCGATTTCCACTTTGTAATCACAGGAATTCATTGTCATGCTAAAATGTACGTATGAAGGCCAGAGCTGCGAATCACTTCCTTTAAAAAACTAGTTCTTCTAACCTAGGTTATAGCTACCAGCCTCGACTTGGTACGGGTTAAATAAATATTATAAATTACTAGCTGACCCGCGCAACTTCGTGTGCGTCAATTTTCCCAGTTTTTAACGCCCCCGACGTGGGCGAAACCGCGAGCAATAGCTAGTAAGTAACTAGATACATTTAAAAAAGTGTAAATAACAGAAAAGTTTGTACATGTTGCTGTCGTTACTGACACAAAATTATGAATGCCACTAATTTATTTTATTTTTAATTAAGTGGTAAACAAAGTGGGTTAAATGTTTTTAATTTCTAGACTTTCGGAAAATTACTTAGGACACTAAGCATTAAAATTTTCTTACGGTTTTGATAATATAGCATCCACCGGAATGTTATACATGAAATAAGAAATTAATTTTTGCTTCCTATTCATACTCTAAGGACTTTTCACCACAATTATTCCAATATTATTTTCAATTAGTTGAAGGGGCGGTAGCCTAATGGCTAAGGCATTGGTCTCGCAATCGTGAGGTCGCGGGTTCGAACCCGACCTATTATACTGCCAACGTGAACCCACTCCTAACACAAGCCTTTGAGCTTAGCTGGAGGGGTTAGCAAGATTGCTAGTAATGTGGGACTCAATCCCACTTTGCTAGTTACCTTTAAAAAAAAAATAGGAAAGATAGACGCATTTCATAATGACATTTACGGGTAACACAAACATGTCGAAGATATCATCGATGGCGTTACACACGAGTTGAGTAACGCAAGTTGCAAGATATGCCTTGACAGCTTGAGATCTCTTCTGTTTGAGAGACACTTGAAGAAGATGCGTTTAACTAGTTACGGCATATTAGTGACTAGCTCCCGGCTGCGGCTTTGCCCGCGTTAAGTTTGGTAAGTATTTAGCGGATGCCTTGCCTACATCACAACAACTCTGTGTTCAAAATTTCAACCCAATCCATTTAGAGATGTGAGTTGTATTGATATATTTGTTAATCACGGTTTTCTCTTATGCCTTTTCTACTTATAAATAGATGGCTGATCCACGCAACTTCGTCTGTGACACATTAGAGAGAGTAGGCACCTTCACCTTTTTATCAACGAACCCCATGAGAGTCATTGAACAAAATTTTATAAAATTTGGTACCTACAGTGCTAATCTGAAATCACGCGGACGAAACCAAGAGATACATATAATCTATACTAATATTATAAAGCGGAAGAGTTTGTTTGTTTGTTTAAACGCGCTAATCTCAGGAACTACTGGTCCGATTTGAAAAAATCTTTTTTTTTTTGGATAGCCCATTTATCAAGGAAGGCTATAGGCTATATAACATCGCGCTACGACTAATAGGAGCGACGAGAAATGTTGCAAAAACGGGGAAAATTTACGCATATGAAGTTGCGCGGGACAGCTAGTGTTTGTATATGGGTAATATTTATTAGTCAATTTGAAGATTGTTTAGTTTATTATTATTTACGTTAAAGGTATGACAATATAGGCTATTTACGTAGGATCATCACTCTAAGATCAATAAGAGGGGAACTATAAGAAAAATCACGAGAACAAAAATAATAAAATGTAGGTACCTATAGCTATATTGTTGGTCTGGTTAGCTGGTTAGTGACCATAATTGCTATGCCAGAGATCGCGGGTTCGATTACCGCACAGGACAACACTTTGTGTTGTTCCGTATATGGATGTACTTTGTATCTGTAACATTGTAAAAGCCCCCGCCGCGTCACAGGGTTTGTAAACTAATGCGGTAGTAGTCTTCTATAAAAATTAGTTGAAAAGAAAAATATTTTAAAATGTGAAATATCCTCAGAAATAGTAAGGGCAATTTTGTTCAAAATTAAATATTTGTAATGAATAGCGTATTTATTTGAATAAGAATTAATACCATATTTATTAAAACACTTTTGCAAAAAAAAACATTCTTTGAAAACTAATAAAAAGGTCATAGTATGTGAACTTTAAAAGATAGACTTAAGCTATCGCGGACTTATTTTAGAAATTTTGAAGAGGAACAATTCCGTCATACATAATTGTTATGTAACGTCAACCGTTTACCCACTCAATGGAAGCTCTAAAACGAAATATTTTTTCCAATTCTGCAACATTTTTCATTGCTTCTTAGTTCCTATTGGTCACTTCAATAAATGGGCTATCAAACACTGAAAGACAAGTAGTTCCTGATATTACCGCGTTCAACCAAACTTGCAAACTCTTTAGCTTTATAATATTAGTATAGTTAATAGTACTTTAGTTTTACTTATTGATATTAGAAAACCGCACATAACCTCCTGATCGGGCTATTGTGCGCTGATATTAGTATTTATAGTAAATTTCATAGGAATAGAATATTGCAAAATCCACGAAATTATTCAACTGCATGTTTTTTAAACAAAAGCGGTAGTGAACGATAGTGTGTTGACTTGCCTCCACCATGAAACGTATTTTCACAGATACCTAAATACAAATGTAGATACTCATAACTATGAAATTATCATCATCAACAGTCAACGAACCATTTTTAATGGACAGTCAAGGCTATAGTTTTGTATTAATTTATGTTCATAATTATTTTACTTCAAGACAAAAGTAACAAATAAAATTATTTGTTTTTTTATTCATTTTTGATCGACAGACCTTGTGAGTACACCTGCAAATTAAGAAAAACAGGTTTTTGCAATAAAATTGTATGTAGGTACACGTGTAGGTAATTAATTGTTCAAACAGACACTAGTCACAGATTAGCAAAGCTTCTAAGTAAGTACAAGATTTTTATTTCTAGAAGTTTTTTTCTTCTGAATTATTGTATGAATTACTTCTGGATCTTCTCAATCTGTGGGTTCGCCACTGGGTCACGGACTCGTTAAACCCGCCTTATATTTGACACTAGCTGTCCCGCGCAACTTCCTATGCGTCAATTTTACCCATTTTTGTTATATTTTTCATTGCTGCTCCGCTCCTATTGGTCGTAGCGTGATGTTATATAGCCTTCCTTCATGCCATCCAACAGTGAAAGAATTTTTCAATTCGGATCAGTAGTTCCTGAGATTACCGCGTTCAAACAAACAAACTCTCCAGCTTTATAATATTAGTATAGATACTAGTATAGTATTATATTATCTGTTGCAGATAAGCTCCATACAAAATATGTCAAAAATCTATCTCTAGGCAAATAGCGGTTGAAAAAATACATGTTAGAATTTCTACCTGAGATTATTGCAATTCAACAGGGAATAAATTAACACAATTTCAATAAATTAGTTGTAATTGCCTAATTATAATATAAAATGTTTACTTAACAATCTTCATGGTCATTAAGTTCTACTCTATCAGAACCAGGACCATTCAAGAGATTTTGCAAGACTTGACGTTTTCTTGTTTGGTCAACTACAATTTCATTTATCGATCAGTCAAGAAAGAACCTTCCCACCTAAAAGCTTTTTATAAAAAAAATAGGCATTTTATTAAATTCTTCTATCTGATCCCAAACTTGTACTATGGCAACCAGGCAACTGATAAACATACATAAATAATTCTAAATACATACATAAATTACACCCAGACACAGAATAAACCATCGTGCTCATCACACAAAGATTTGCCCTAGGTTTTTCTGGGATAAAAAGTAGCCTAAATCCAGACTATCTAATCTATCTCTGCTCCAAATTTCGTCCAGATCCGTTTACCCGTTGTGGCGTGATTGAATAACAAACATCTATTCACACATCCATGCATCCAAATTTTCGCATTTATAATATTAGTACCTATATATTTAAAATAAATGACGTCGTTTTTTCTAATCTGCCAAAAATCAAACCTCATTAATCGATGAGGAAAGTATCAAACGGCATCTTTGTCTGTTTAAACATTGGTAAAGTAGTCACAATGGAAGAACAATTTGAAGTTCAGCTCGAATGCTGATATCTTCAGCGGCCCAGATTATCGAACTGTCAGACAGATGTCCTTCCCCGGGACTCAAACTATCTCCATACCAAATTTAATTCAAATCGGTTCAGCGGTTTAAGCGTGAAAATGTAACAAACAGACAGAGTTACTTTCACATATAAGTTTGGTTGGATTTATGTTTCGATGTGTGACTTTCACGCAAAAACTATTGAACAAAGCCACTTACTTGTGTAATACGGCCATAATCGTGAATCTTTATCTTTTATACATAATTATTAATTACGTAAAGATTGCGTGGCGACCACGTCGCGATGATGACCGACTGTTCTTATTTACAATTGCCGTTATATATCTACATCTTACATCCTTCCTATTTATTATATTTTCTGTTAGTGTCTCACAGTTTATTTATTTATCTAGTAGTCTGTGCCTCCGTGCCATCCGTGTTCAAACCTTGTCGGTTTCCATCTTAAAATCAGCACTGGGTGTCTCGCCTTACGAGTATTCAGCCAGCAGCCCAACATACTGTCTATAGTTTATAGTTTTTTTTTCTTTTCGTACTTAAGTTTTTTATTTGCTGTTTAATTCAGTTTTTAGCTATCCATTTTGACCAAATTTTACAGTAGCTACCATAAGTACAAATATTGCTTATTAGATTGCATATTATTGTAGCCGCGGACAAAATCTTGTAAATTAATAATTATGGCATAAATTATAAAGACGGACAGAAAAATAAAATAAAATAGCTACATTTTTCGTCATTTGACCGATTGCAGCTTGCAAATGTAATTAACGAATCCCTGTAGGTAGGTATCGCAGGCTGCAATATCGCATGATGATCCTGGGTATGTGACATATTGACATATTGGCTTGTTACTGTAAGAGTCAATTGCGGGGCTGCAATTGACTCTATGTGGACATTTGTTTTTACACACCAAACCCACCGACCCACCGGCAGCTTGATGTCGACGGCTGTAGGTATTTCAAAAGAATTATGTCTGCGACTTGAGCGTACGTGCTGATTTGCCCACCGACAATCAACCACCATTATCTACCACTGTTATTGATTTCATGCCGCCGACAAAGTTTTTCCACTTAAACAAGATGTGGAGTCCGCCGACTAACCCGCCGACAAAAAAGTCGACGATTTGTGTTGGCGGGTCGGCGGGTTTGGTGGGGTTTAAACGAAGTTCACCGGATCAACTAGTTAACTAGGTAACATAGCTTGTTGATCTGGTGAACATCGTTTATAAAATCAACCATCTAAACTAACCCGTTTCAGGTGGTTGATTAATGTAAATATGTACCTATATATAAAATTTTATGTTCATGAAACAACCGAAAAAAGTAAAGCAAAAGTAGCGTCACCTTAAAATGATGCTACTTTAGTTTTGGTAACTAGTTGATCCGGTGAACTTCGTTTATAAAATCAACCACCTAAAATGACCCGCCTTAGACATCTTTGACTTTTTACAAAACTATACATAAAACTACCAGTAATTGATTTTTGATAAACCTACATAATGTAATATAGGTATAACATTACTTAATGTACCCTAAGTACGCCCGTACATCGTATACATGCATGCAGCATACCTACAACAATTCGTAAAAATAAATGTGGCCATATCTTCAAAACATTGCTATAAGAATAAGACACTGGAGGCCTACTCTAATTCAATGGAAACGAAGATTCGATCAAAAATCAGGTGGTAATATAAAGAGCCAGGAACATCTATACATATAATCAACTCGTTCCAGAAAATCGTCTATGGGTTCGAACTTCTTGTGCTTATCTAAAAATTAATTGGAATATTCCCTGTAAACCTAAGAAATTGAAGTAAAAATAAATAAGTAAACCAAAAATCATGAATGTTGTTTTAAAGAAAGAGAGACAGGATAGAACATAAAAAAAGCGCTCTCCAGGCTGCGAGAAGATTTTACACTTAGTTCATAACAGTTCTGTGAACGTGCGTAGATCTTATGAAATCTAATTTCAGTTTCAAGTACAAAGCTACACATTTTTATATAATGGAGTTGGCCAATAAACAACTCCTGACCTTGGCCACTAGTCCAAGCATGTAAAATTAAGTTACAACTCGTTAATAATTTATATCTTCTAAATTGGAAAATGCGAATTTCAGGTTTCAAGCATAAAATACTGACAGTACAGATGTAAAGCGCGCTTTACATCTGTAGGTACTGTACACATCGAAATATTATACTACTACACAAAGTACATAGATATTTGCATAAGGACACGAAATCTTGGACCACTTTGCTCTGAAGGTGTTCCGAAATTCCACGTCCGTGACCGACGACGCGAAGTAAGTTTTCAATGTTTTGTTGGTCTTCAAGCTATCTCTGAAGTTTTGTTAAATAAATAAATTATTATAATAAATGCATTGTTAAAAACAGGTCATATTTGAACTGCTTACAATAATGAATATGCATGACTTATTTATTTATTCTTATTAAATTAACGTAATGCATTTTATATTCGTTTTTAAATATAATAAGTACCTGCACAGTCTATATTCAAAATATGTTTTGATGTAGGTAATTTTGTCATCTAAAATCTTTATTATAGAATTTAGAGGACATTTGGGACAAACAAGAGCGGTGAGTACTTACTCACCGCTCTTGTTTGTCTACTTAGATAACCCCCGAATCTGAGGCGCATCTTACAAATACTAACATTTCAACTTTCGCGTTTCATGATTATAACTATTTTTATACGGGAATTAACGCGCATTGTTTACCTTAAAATTGCTTGACGTTTCGACCAGATCGGTCAGGCCGATGAATCTTCATCTACCCTCACTTTTTTGTTTCACGAAAAGTTAGGGTCACTGCACACTACACTGATTGTGTCCATGTGTCAAGCAATTTTAAGGTAAACAATGCGCGTTAATTCTCGTATAATAAATAGTTTTCTTACAATTAATTATGTACCTAATGAATGATCCTCTCATTTTCTTTCTGTACTCTCATACTAAATTAGGTAAGTCATTCATCACAGCCTATGCAAAATCGTCTTTAGCCATACGGGTCTGAATAATCAACCCTAAGGCATCCCAGAAATTTAGATTTATCAATAAAAAATACGAGTGCAAAAGACTACACATGTGGTCTAGATTGTTCGATGAATAAATAATAAAAAATTAATCCAGTCCTCAAATAATAGGTGCCTATCTATATTTAATTACATCAAATTTAATCACAATTCAAAAAAAAAGAACGCGTAGCATTTACAGTTTATGTAAAATATTGTATGGATAAGATCCGTGACGATTGTTGATCATGTAGGTCTATAAATAAGTGGTTAAGCAATGTTACCACTGTCGCTCCCTAGGCGGGTGACCATTTTCGAAAAGTGTTCGTAGAAGGTGCCTTGGATCGGAGACCACGTTAAGCCGTCGACGTATCTGCGTTTAATCTCTCTTTGGTCGTTTCGAATTTCCGTCCTATTGTACTAGAGATGGAGGTATAGAGTGCTCCTGTCATCGATACTTACCTATCCGAATTCGTTCCATTTTACCTAATTATAAGTACTTCTAACCCATTTTTTTCTGCTTTATGGGTTCACACTGAGGTACAGCATAGATTTCAGCTTATGCTTATGCTAGCAGCATGATTGTCACTACGACCGCTCGATTAAAACTGACGAATGAGACGGACAGTCAAGAAGGACCGGCAGTTCAAATGTAAACGTCAAACGAAAGTCACATCATTTGCGGCAGCCATGTTTAAATGAGTCAATAAACTTGCTGTTTAATCAAAACAAATGTTAAGTCAATGGAAATCAATTAACAATCTAATAATTCTCCGACAATTATTTGATTTAGCTGACTATGGCACGTTTACTTAGATAATTAAAATTCAAC